>CM022303.1:213747489-214984229 GCA_011799875.1 Thinopyrum elongatum
AGGAATACCTGGAGCACAGGTGGTTAGACGACGGTAGCTAGGAATAGCCATCTCATTTTGTGCAGTTCTACTAAAACTGAGGTGTGTACTTCTGATAGCACAAATAGAAACAATATGGAGACAGACATCCCTGTTTGCGCAAATATGAAATATGGTTATTTAAGCAGTGACAGTTATTTGCAGTGGCATATGATTAACAGCAGCATCTATTGTGTTATAATTGGCACTACATTAACAGTATGAAAAAGTGCCATTAAGTAGGAAGTAGCATCACATCACATCAACACTACCACTAGATTAACATGCATAACAATAGCATTAGTATTATTGTCATGAGAGTAGCACATGGTCAGTAAATGTGCAATCAAATTTGTGAGGTTCCACTGGGATGAAGCAATGATAGCGGTGTGAGATCTAAGTGTAACTGCAAAGACACAATTCATGGGAAATAAAGCAAGACAGAAGCACTTCATAAGATGGTGGTGTCATTGCTTCAATTTATCGACGGCACTAGATTGACAGCAGCATTACTTAATAGTGACATTAGGTGGCATTGCTTCATGCTTCATGTGATTTTACATTAACGGTAGCGATAAGGGTGTAGTGACAGCAGGGGCATATAGTGGTGAGGCAGATGTGGTTGCCGAGAGCGGCAAACATTCGGGCAGCATGTCTGCATTTGTCCCATTTTTATCTCCTTGGCGACATTTTCCTATGTGAGCACAGGAAATCTAACCTTCTCATTCTCATTTGCGTTGTCCCCCCAATACCCCTCACTTTATTTCCTTTTTTGACCAAGAGACAGGTCCACATCCCCCCACCCTTCGCCATCCACCCTGCTTTCTTCGCCTTTTCAACCAAGAGACCGGTTGGGTAGCCAGTATCTACTACTTTCCCTCGTTTCCTCTTAGAACCAAGTCCTAGATTCATGCTATAGCTTTCCCACTTTCTTCCCTGTTTGAACCAACTCTTAGATTCGACTGTGTTAACTAGCTTTACCTCTAATAATAGTAAAAGTCTAGGTGGCTTTGGAACAGCCGACGGAAGTAGAAAAAGATCCACATGCAGCCACGTGGGGAGCTGGGGCAGTAGAGCAAGGCCGGTTTTGAAGGAAGATATACCTGAGGTTCGTCGGGATGTGGCAAAGACGGCGTCGGGAGGCCACATCTTGGCCACAATACCGCAGGGAGGAAGAAAGGTTGGAGGCCATCCCAAGCCGACACTGTCTCGGAGAGAACGGCACGGCCGCTTATCGGGACGCGCGGGCAGCTGTTGGTCTCCTCCCTCGCCGCCGACGACCGCATGAACGATGCACCTACACCCCTGCCCCAGCCGAGGTGGTCCGACCGGATTTGTGACCAGTGGTGAGCAGAGAGAGAGTGTGGCCACCTATGTCTTGTTTAGATCTGGAGAGCATGAGAGAGTGAAAGAGAGGAACCCTAGTAAAGCAAGCACTGAGGCTCCTACTTATATATATAGTGGAGTGATTTTGTTGTAGCTGAAAGTGCAATCATGCCCTTACATCATGTTTTGATGTTGATGACAATATACATGTAGGGGACTAACTATGTTCGTCAAGTGAATCTCAGGTGTTAGTCCCCGGATCATCAAAAGTGTGCAGATCATGAACATACGGAGTTAATTCTACTCAAGGAAGAAGTATAAAAAAGATTGCATATTTGATTTCTTGAGTATAGGATCCCGCACTATTAAGAGGGGATCGGTAGGGTTAGTGAAGGACTTGCTCATGCAACTAAAATTCCCACTTCAAATCTTAGGGTCTCTCAAATTCATGTGCTTGATGTTCTGCCTCTGGCCAAGCCGGATGTCCGGGCTGTCCATGCCGGATGTCCGGGCCACTGGCCGGATATCCGGCCCGCACGCCGGATATCCGGGCCCTACTGTCCAGAGTGCATCTTATGGTGTTTTTATCTCCGGATGTCCGGCCCTCCATGCCGGATGTCCGGGCTCTCCTTCCTCCCCGGATTTCCGGGCCCAAGCCGGATGTCCGGCTTGTGCTATCCAGGGAGCTGTTCGACTCTGTGAACTCGCCGGATGTCCGGCCATATTGCCGGCTGTCCGGGCTTTCCTGTCTCGCCGGATGTCCGGCTCATTTGTTTCATCCTCTGCATTCTGCTTCACTTTGCTAGTGCTATGCTAGGCCGGATGTCCGGCCCCTGTCCTGGATGTCCGGCCTACCCTGTCACTTACTCTACAATGGCCATATTTGCACCCACACTATATATAGCCCTCTTCCCCCACGGGAGAGGGTTGACCATTCACTTTGAGCAAACCCTAGAACACATTTCACTCTCTCTCTCTCTCACTCTTCTACACCAAATCTTAGATCCCTAAGGGATTTGAGAGCATTTGAGAGAAGTTGTCCATCCAAGTGATAGATCCACTCCTTCCCCTTCTTTGCACCAAAGGAATTCGTGACTTGAGCAAGTCTTGAGCTTTTCCCCATCATTCTTGTTACTCTTGGAGGTTGGAGACTCCTAGGCGGTAGGAGTCTTTCGGAGATGAATCGACCATTGTGATTACCCCTGGAAAGTTTGTGAGGGTTTGGAGACCACCCCAAGGTCTACCACTAGTGGTTGAGAAACGCCTTCGTGGTGTTGTCTCAAAGGGAGAATAGGGTGAGCCTTCGTGGCGTTGGCGTGCCTTCGTGGTAACATCCACCTCTCTAACGGTGACGTAGCTTCCCTCCAAGGAAGTGAACATCGGCATACATCCTCATCTCTCGAAGTTGCGGTTATCCCTAACCCTAACTTCCTACTTGTGGTTACTTGTCTCTTAGGCCTTACTTATATCATATTTGTGTTACTTGTTTACCTTGCTTAGCTCTTAGCATCATACTTGCAATTGTTAGGCTCACTTTCATATTACGCATTATTGCCTAAAATTGCTAAGTAATAATTAAAATTTGTAATTGTACCTATTCACCCCCCCCCTCTAGGTCCATCTCAATCCTTTCAATTGGTATCAGAGCCTCGTGCTCTATTCTTGTGGCTTAACCGCTGTAGAGCGAGATGAACCCCGATGGGACTCCCCTTGTTGCGGATCCGAAGGATAAGGGCGCGGCTTCCACGAAAGTCAAGTCCTTCACTTCTGAGGATCTGGAACGGGCGCTTGCTAAGCAAAAGGAGGAGCATGATGCTTCTCTTGAGGCCTTGGTCCAAATGAGACTAGCCACACTAACCACGATGCTTGCACCACTTTCTGGTGGTGCGGCCTCGAGGCCAACTGTGCCTACTCCTTCACTTGGCCAACAACCTCCTAGTAATGAACACTCCAGTGTTCCTTGGCTTTATGCAAGACCTCAAATAGAGAAACCAAAGTATAACCCTCAAGGCAAACCTCCTTTACTTGATGACACTACCGATTTTGCTTTGTGGAGAGTTGCTATGCAGGATCATCTTCGATATGGAAATGATGAGATGTTGGAGATCTTGGAGCATGGCTACCAAGCTGTTGACCCGAAGAATCTTACACCAAGAGAAATATATGACAAGAATCTCAACGACACAGCAACTATGTGCATAAGGAGAGGTATGACTGACAAGTAAAGGAGACCATACATACACATCACAAGTGCCAAGGAATTATGGGATAGCATTGTGAGGACCAAGACCGGTACTTCCACTCTCCGGCTTGCTCAATATGAAATTGCCAAGGGTCAATTGCAAAACTTTTGTATGGAGAAAGGTCAATCTCCCAAGCAGCTCCTTGAGCGTCTCATGACTCTCACCGCTGACATCGAGTCTTGAGAGTGTGACAAGACACAAAATGGATTCAACTTGACTAAGCGATTTCTCGTGGACAAGTTGCTTCATGCTCTTGCTCCATATCATCACCAAATGGTGTGGGACATAAGACAACACCATCGATTCAAGGAAATGACTCCAGATGACATCATATCCACTTTTCAACTATTTGAAGAGTCAAAGGCAAATGCTACAAAACATCTTGCCATGCATGGTACCTCAACATCAAAGATCAATCTTGCATTGAAGGCCAAGCATGTATGTGAAGAAGAGTAGAGCGAAGAAGAAGAAGATGATGATGATGAGGATGGTGATGAGATTGACTCCGATGAGAGCCCTTCATATGAAGACATTGCTCTTTTTGTCAAGAAGTTTAGCGCGGGAAAATTCAAGGGAAGATTCCAGAAGAAGAAAGTGAGAAAATGCTACAACTGTGAAGAAACCAACCACTTCTCCAACGATTGCCCTTATGAGAAGAGAGAGGACAAACCAAGGTTTCCCAAGACCTTTCCCAAGAAGAAGTTGCCAAATCCTTTGAACTCCAAACTCAAGAAGAGAGATGGGAAAGCAATGGTTGCTCATGAAGAATCCGATCCGGATGATGTTAGTGGTGTTGCCGGAGTAGCTCAAGATTCTCAAAACACTTTGAGGCTAGTCAACAAGAGTGGTGACGTTGTCACCTACAACTACATGAAAGACTACAAGGGCAACGCTCACAAGTGTCTAATGGCAAAGGCCATGGTAGAAGATGGAGAGGACCAAAGCTCTCCTGACAAGGTCAAGGTAACCCCACGATCAAAACCTCCTCTTTTCACTCCTTCTACTCCTTGTGATGAGTATCTAGATGCGGAGGATAATTATGATGATGATGATATAGATGATCCTATGCTTGCTAAACTAAATAAGTTCATGTGCTCCCTCAAAGAAAAGAAGCTCAGAATGTTTCGTATGCTTATGGAGATGGTGAGTAAGCACACCATCACCATTAAGGAACTCGAAACCCTCGTCACCGAGGAAAAGGAAAAATATGAAATCCTTGAGTGGAAAGTCCAATATGAGGAAGCATGAAATGATGAACTATGCTTGAAAATTGGTGCAAACATTGATGTTCATGCTAAAGAACTTGCCTCCTTGAAAAAGGCTAAGGACTCTTGCGAGGAGTTGATGAATAATAAAAGTAAGCTTGTGAAGTCTCATGCTTCTCTCTCTAAGGATTGTGAGCTTCTATCTGTGTCCCTCAAGACTAAGGAAGAAGAGCTCACTCTTCTTACAAAGAGTTTTGAAACGCTCAAGCTTACTTATCTTGAAACTCTAGCCAAGGCTTACTCTTCTCCTATTATCAATGTTGATGCTTGTACTTCTAACTCTAGTGGTGATCTAGCATCTATTCTTGAGGAGAATCGCTTTCTCAAGGCTCAACTCGAGAAAGGGCTCATGACATGTGCTCAAGGACAAAAGAACCTTAATGAGGTATTGAGCCAACACAATGAAGTGTTTGCCAAAGAGGGGCTCGGGTTTGACCCAAGCACAAGCAAGAAGAAGACGTCTTCTCAAAAGTGCACCACTCCTCTAAAAGAAACGTTTGTACAAGAAGGGCACAAGGAGAAAGGTAAGGTTGTGAGTGGGAAGGCCACAAGGGGCATGCCCACTCTCAACAATACAAAAGAGTTCATGCCTCCATCCTATGTACTTCATAAAACTAAGGATGGAGAAGTTTATGCAAAATTTGTTGGTCCTCGAAATGCATTCCGGTTTTATGCTATTTGGGTCCCTAAAACCCTTATGACTAACTTGAGAGGTCCCATTGCAAAATGGGTGCCTCTAACCAAGTCATAACTGTGTGTAGGTTGCTTTCTGTGGTGGAGTAAAATGGGTGATCGATAGTGGATGTACCAATCATATGACCGGAGATAGCAAATTGCTCTACGATTTCATGGAAGCTATTCAACCATTCATGAGCATTATGTTTGGTGGAGGATCAAAAGGACAGGTACTCGGGTTGGGCAAGGTGGCTATCACAAATGACATGTCTCTTGCAAATGTCATGCTTGTCCAATCCCTTAAATACCATTTGCTTTCCGTTTGCCAATTGGCTTCTGTTGGTTATGATACACTCTTTGGACTAACGGATGTGAAAGTCTTTAAGAGAGATACTCTTGAAGTGGCCTTTGTTGGAGAGTTGGATGGCAACCTTTACACGGTTGATTTCTCGAAAGAGAGCACATTCCATGCAACTTGTCTAATGGCCAAGGCCGACAAGGGGTGGCTTTGGCATCGCCGGCTAGCCCATGTCGGCATGAGAAATCTTCAAGATCTCTTAAAGGGTAATCACATCCTTGGACTAACCAATGTCTCTTTTGAGAAAGATCGTGTGCGTAGTGCATGCATAGCCGGGAAGCAGCATCAATCAAAGCACCCACCCAAGAATATCGTATCTACTTCAAGGCCTTTGGAGCTCCTTCATGTGGATATTTTTGGGCCTCCTTCATGGGATAGTCTTGGTGGGAAAAAGTATGGACTTGTCATTGTTGATGATTACTCAAGATATACATGGGTGTTTTTCCTCAAGTCCAAGGACGAGACGAAGAGCACCTTCATTGATTTTGCCAAGCAAGCACAACGCAAGTTTGACAAAGAAATCTTGGCAATAAGAAGTGATAATGGCTCCGAGTTCAAGAACTACACCTTGGAAGGATTTCTTAGTGATGAAGGGATTGAGCATCAATATTCCGCACCATACACGCCTCAACAAAATGGTGTTGCCGAAAGGAAGAACCGTACACTTGTGAAGATGGCAAGGTCCATGTTGGATGAATACAAGTCGCCACATAGTTTTTGGGCCGAGGCTGTCAACATCGCATGCCATGCATCAAACCGGCTCTTCCTCCGCACAATTTTGGAAAAGACTCCATATGAGCTCCTAACCGGGAACAAGCCAAATGTCAAGTACTTTCGTGTATTTGGGTGCAAATGTTTCATCCTCAACAAAGGAGAACGGTTAGGAAAATTTCAATCCAAAACAACTGAGGGCATATTTGTTGGCTATGGATCAAACTCTCACGCCTATAGAGTCTACAACAAATCCAATGGATGTGTTGTAGAAACTTGTGATGTGGTGTTTGATGAATTTAATGGCTCCCATGGGGAGCAAGTTGATCTAAGTGATGTAGGTGAAGAAGATTCGTCTCAAGATATTTTGTCCATGGGTGTTGGTGCTCTTCTTCCCATGGAACAAGAACCTCATGATGATGAAGAAGAAGATGGAAGTTTCACACATCATCAAACCACTTCAACACCCATACCACCACAAGCTCCTATTACTCAACCAATGCCCGTAGTTCAAGAACAAGAAGATGATCAAGTCTCTCACCATGATCATCTCCATGAGCAAGATCATCACCTAGTGCAAGAACAAGAAAGTGCAATCATTGATGATGAACCTCAACAAATGCAATATGAAGAAGAAGAAGATCTTCCACCACACATTAATGATCCATATGTTGAGGATGTGGATGATGGACATGAAGTTGAACCTCGCGAAACCCTAACCTCCATCATGCCCCGTGTGGCCGGTCGTGTTGATGTTGATAAAATTCTCACCGTCATATCGGAAGGTAGAGTCACTCGTAAACAATTGACAAACTTTTATGCACACTTCTCGTTTGTGTCTAGTGTTGAGCCTCTCAAGGTACAAGATGCATTTATGGACAATGATTGGCTCATTGCTATGCAAGAAGAGTTGAACAGCTTTGAACGCAACCAAGTGTGGTCATTAGTCAAGAGGCCAACTACGGAACACAATATCATTGGAACAAAATGGATTTTCAAGAACAAGCAAGATGAGAATGGTGTAATTATCCACAACAAGGCAAGGTTAGTGGCACAAGGGTACTCACAAGTTGAAGGTTTGGACTTTGGTGAGACCTTTGCTCCCGTTGCCCGTCTTGAATCTATTCGCATCTTACTTGCTTATGCTGCTTTCAATGGATTTACATTACATCAAATGGACGTGAAGAGTGCTTTCCTTAACAGTCCTCTACAAGAAGAAGTATATGTATCACAACCACCTGATTTCATTGATCCCGATCACAAAGACTATGTGTATAAACTTCATAAGGCTTTGTATGGCCTCAAACAAGCACCTCGTGCTTGGTATGATCATCTTAAGAAGTTTTTACTCGATGATGGTTTTGTGAGAGGGGTGATCGATCCCACTCTTTTTACTAAGAGGGACAAGGGTGATTTGATCTTATGCCAAATCTATGTAGATGATATCATTTTTGGTTCTCCTAACATTCATTTGTGCAAGAAGTTTGCGGCTTCCATGACCAAGAACTTTGAGATGTCACTCAATGCGGATTTGAAGTTCTTTCTCGGTTTCCAGATTCAACAATTTCAAGAAGGAATTTTCTTGTCTCAAGCAAAGTACCTCAAGGATATTCTAGAGAAGTTTGGCATGTCTGATGCGAGTCCATGTAAGACACCCATGCCAACAGAAATTGTACTCACTGAAGACACAAACAGTATCCCTTTCGACCCATCTATTTACCGCTCTATGATTGGTTCATTGCTTTATCTTTGTGCATCTAGACCAGACATCATGTTCAGTGTATGCATGTGTGCTAGATTTCAAGCTTTCCCTAGGGAAAGTCATCATAAGGCGGTTAAGCATATTCTTAGATACCTTGTTCACACCCCAAAGTTGGGTCTATGGTACCCCAAGGATGCTAAGTTTGATCTCATTGGGTACACGGATGCGGATTGGGCTGGAGACAAAGTGGATCGTAAGTCCACCTCCGGTGCATGTCAATTTCTTGGACGCTCCTTGGTAAGTTGGTCCTCGAAGAAACAAAATTGTGTTGCCCTCTCCACCGCCGAAGCCGAATACATTGCAACCGCCAGTTGTGCAACTCAATTACTATGGATGAGGCAAACTTTGAAGGATTACAGTATCACCTATAGACATGTGCCTCTTTTATGTGATAATGAAAGTGCCATCAATATTGCTGAGAATCCCAAAGATCATACCCGCACCAAGCACAATGATATTAGGTATCATTTCTTGAGAGATCATGTGGAAAAGGGTGACATTGATATTGCTCATGTTGGCACAGATATGCAACTTGCAGACATTTTCACCAAGCCATTGGATGAAGCAAGGTTTTTTCAACTTAGGCGTGAACTTGGTATCTTGGAGCTTGACAACTTTATGTGAAATCTAGTACCCATCTATGCATGTACTTAATGTCTTGTCTTGATGTAGGCATATATTTAGGGGGAGACATTCAATTCATGAGTACTCTCACCCTACTTAATGCATAAAAAGAACAAACACTCTCAAAGTTATTATGGTTTTTGAACTATGGTGCTTTAAATGATGGAGTCGTGACTATGTACCCAAAGTCGAAATCTTTGCGGTACTATGTCCCATATGCTCAAACATGGTGACTTCGGTCACCGCTCCTGGATTGCTTATATGAAGCTTTCTTTCCTTAATGATTGTTGGGTTATTTTGCACATCTTAGTATGGCCATAGATTACTCTGGTTTTCATCTCTACAATCTCTAAATCTCCTTGGCGGAGTCTATATCAAAATATCACTATATGGCCCTTACAAAATCTTCTCCCTGTTTAGTCTCTCTGTCCAGTTGCCGGACATCCGGCCACGCAGCCGGACTTCCGGGCCCTGGCAGAATTTTGCTGCTCAAACTCTCATCGAGTGCCTCCAGTGGCCGGACATCCGGGCCCTGGAATTTTGCTCTCTGACCTCTAGTCACCGAATATCCGGGCTTGGCCCCCAGATGTCCGGCCCGTTCACTCACAGACACACAAAACGGGGGGGGGGGGCTCGGGATTTGGGGGCAGTTCCCCTTCTTTCACCTCTCGCTCCTCCCATCTATCTCAAGTCGCCGCCGGGCTGTGCTCCTTGCCTGCCCCGGCTATCTCCTCCATCCTCCGGCCCCGATCTCCTGCCCATGCCCTCATCTCCTCCCGATCTACGCTTCCACCCAATCCATTCCCTGGGTTGCTGTGTGAATCACTCGGGAAGGACCGGTTAGGGTGTTGACTTGTGGGTCGGCCGCCGGAGTTCTTCATGGCGCGTACCAAGCAATGCGGTCCTCCTCCTTCTTCCCGGGTATGGCTATGATATGTTCTTGCCTACTTCTTTGTTTGGCTCAACCATTCTAGGTTTTCGGTAATATGGCATGTTTATCTTGATATATATCTCTCTCTAGTGATTTGATGACACTTGCCTAGTCTAAATTCCTCTCTATGTACTTGGCTAAACAACTTAACCATGGGCACGTCGATATTTTTGATCTACCACTTGGACTTTTCCTATGGTCATGTTCAAAACTGTTCACATTCCCACTGATTAATTGTTTATCCTTGTTCATACCTTTTTGACTCCTTCTCATCAGTATCCCTATCGTGTATCCAATTCAGTCGATCGCCGGCAAGGTTCCACCGACTCCGAGGAACATGCTCGTCCTAAGAAGAAGAAGACCACCACCTGTCCTAAGAAGAAGCGTCGGGCACCATCACCAAGTCCGTCGGCCTCTGATCCGGATGATGAGGACTATGTTGGGGAGGAAGAGGAAGACTTTGCCCCTAGGAGCTCCGTTGGACAGTCAAAACCGGGCATCCGGAGGGCGCCCGTGCCTCAGGTCCGGGGCTCTGCTATGCCTATTGTCCGTGGTCGCCACATCTCCATGGAGATCCCTTTCAGCGGGGATCGGCCCATTCACGATTTCACGACCGTGGGGGCTGGTCCATATCTTGAGTTTCGATGGGATGTCAACCAGTATGAGATGGTGGCTGATGCTGAGGATCCTCGGTTCCGTACTCGCATGCAGCAGGATCTCTACTCTAGCTTCGTCCGCGGGCATGTTCTTGCTCCTCACAAATACCTGGATCTTCAATTCTTGCGTGATCGTCCTGCCATGTTCCCTGACAACACGGTCAAGATCATTGATGATATGACTCTTGGTCCAGCAATGACCTTTAGGTGTGATTGGAATGAAGCTGCCATCCTTCAGTTCTATGCCACCTGCTTCTTTGGCCCAAACAACACTCTCACCTGGATGACCGACAATACTATGCTGAGCATCACCTATGAGCATTTTGTTCAGATTTTGGGCCTCTCCGGTGTTGGACATAAAATCCACAGTCTGGATCCACTGCATAGGCCCAAAGGGATTGATGATTGCATGCCTCTTGTTAAGCCTATCACTCAGCTCACTGAGGAGGAACGTGGGTATCACCCAATGAGGTATCCATCTTCAAGTCTCCTTACTACATTCTCTATCAGTGTGTGCTTCGCACTCTCTATCCTAAGAAGGGAGATCGCTCAAGGGCTCGCAACTACTGCATTGACTTGATGGTTCGTATGCATGACAAGTCTACCGAGCCTCTTGACACAGCCCATTTCATTTGGCATGAGATTCGTGTCTCCAGCTTTCTTTAGTTGCGCCAATTCCCTCATGCTCCATACATTGAGGCGTTGATTGATCACACTGCTCCTTTTGAGGTTGCAAAGAAGGTTGTGCATTCCATTTGGAAACCTCCTACTCATATGCGCATGGCAGCTCCTGCACCATCTGCTGCACCTCGTCCGCCTAGGAAGTCTGCTGGTGGGTCTCAGCCCACGGGTTCCTCCGTGCCTTCCTCCTCGACCGCGCCTCATGGACGTCTTGCCTCGTTCTTGGGCAAGGCTCAGTCTGCAATTATGAAGGCTATCACTTTTAACTGTCAGCAAAATCATGATGTTCAGAAGTGCCTCATCATCTCCAAGAATCATCTCAAGCAGCGCCTTTGCGACCGTGGGAGTCCCATGAGCGATGATGATCCCATTCCCACGACACCGTCCTCTTCCACCTTCGGGTTCCCGTCTCGTGACGAGTACGCCGAGTTCTTTGAGGGCATCGCTGATGATGATGACATCCACCAGGAGTGATTTCTATGGAGTTCTTCTAGTTCTTCGCCCCTTTTTGCATGTTGCTGTCAAAGGGGGAGAAGTAGTATCTTAGTTGGGTCATGCTATATGTTGCTATTATCCTTGTGGTACTTAATCGTATGTATGCTACATATGGTACTTAATCGTATGAGACTATATTGTTATCCCTGTGGCTATGTGTTGTTGTTGCTATGGGTTGTTGTTATGTCTGTTTCATGTGTGCTTATCCTACTTTCCTATCTTTTGAGCTACATATGCTCCCATGAGGTTTTGTGTAGTACATTCTAGGATAATCATCTCATGCACCCAATGAGGGGGAGCTAAAGCAAATAGGAACATATATTGTATTATGCTCTCATGAATTACAATGCTAAATTTATTTATTGCATCTATGATACTACATGTATGATTGTCATCAACAAACAAAAAGGGGGAGATTGAAAGTGCAATCATGCCCTTACATCATGTTTTGATGTTGATGACAATATACATGTAGGGGACTAACTATGTTCGTCAAGTGAATCTCAGGTGTTAGTCCCCGGATCATCAAAAGTGTGCGGATCATGAACATACGGAGTTAATTCTACTCAAGGAAGAAGTATCAAAAAGATTGCATATTTGATTTCTTGAGTATAGGATCCCGCACTATTAAGAGGGGATCGGTAGGGTTAGTGAAGGACTTGCTCATGCCACTAAAATTCCCACTTCAAATCTTAGGGTCTCTCAAATTCATGTGCTTGATGTTCTGCCTCTGGCCAAGTCGGATGTCCGGGCTGTCCATGCCGGATGTCCGGGCCACTGGCCGGATATCCAGCCCGCACGCCGGATATCCGGGCCCTGCTGTCCAAAGTGCATCTTATGGTGTTTTTATCTCCGGATGTCCGGCCCTCCATGCCGGATGTCCGGGCTCTCCTTCCTCCCCGGATTTCCGGGCCCAAGCCGGATGTCCGGCTTGCGCTATCCAGGGAGCTGTTCGACTCTGTGAACTTGCCGGATGTCCGGCCATATTGCCGGCTGTCCGGGCTTTCCTGTCTCGCCGGATGTCCGGCTCATTTGTTTCATCCTTTGCATTCTGCTTCACTTTGCTAGTGCTACGCTAGGCCGGATGTCCGGCCCCTGTCCCGGATGTCCGGCCTACCCTGTCACTTACTCTACAATGGCCATATTTGCACCCACACTATATATAGCCCTCTTCCCCCACGGGAGAGGGTTGACCATTCACTTTGAGCAAACCCTAGAACACATTTCACTCTCTCTCTCACTCTTCTACACCAAATCTTAGATCCCTAAGGGATTTGAGAGCATTTGAGAGAAGTTGTCCATCCAAGTGATAGATCCACTCCTTCCCCTTCTTTGCACCAAAGGAATTCGTGATTTGAGCAAGTCTTGAGCTTTTCCCCATCGTTCTTGTTACTCTTGGAGGTTGGAGACTCCTAGGTGGTAGGAGTCTTTCGGAGAGGAATCGACCATTGTGATTACCCCCGAAAAGTTTGTGAGGGTTTGGAGACCACCCCAAGGTCTACCACTAATGATTGAGAAACGCCTTCGTGGTGTTGTCTCAAATAGAGAATAGGGTGAGCCTTCGTGGCATTGGTGTGCCTTCGTGGTAACATCCACCTCTCTAACGGTGACGTAGCTTCCCTCCAAGGAAGTGAACATCGGCATACATCCTCGTCTCTCGAAGTTGCGGTTATCCCTAACCCTAACTTCCTACTTGTGGTTACTTGTCTCTTAGGCCTTACTTATATCATATTTGTGTTACTTGTTTACCTTGCTTAGCTCTTAGCATCATACTTGCAATTGTTAGGCTCACTTTCATATTCTGCATTATTGCCTAAAATTGCTAAGTAATAATTAAAATTTGTAATTGTACCTATTCACCCCCCCTCTAGGTCCATCTCGATCCTTTCAGTAGCAACCGTTATTAAATTGAATACGCGCGAACCACTATTTTCATTTAAAGTTCAAGTAAAAATAAAACTCAATAAATAACATGCCACTGCTTCCAGGTCGCACTATCAAATCACCGGATCAAGGACGCACTATGTACTGTATCATTCACGTGTGGTCCCCGACCCTCCATGAAGTTGAAAACTAGACGAGTCAAAATGTCAATTGGGATGCCTCTTTGTAAACAAATGCGCTCCTAGCTTAAAAAAATGCGCTCCTACGTGTACCCGCGAGTGGGTGTGAGAGAACTAGTGCGTGCGTGCATCGCTTCTCTTCGTGAGAGTACAATATACTACACCCAAAGAACGTTCGCCACAAGAGTAGTAGTATAAGTGTGTGACGTGTGAGTTAAAATAAAAGGTGTGCGACGTCTTTTATTTTTTAGAAGTTCTGAGGGTAGGGTGTGAAGAGCACATATGTGTGCGACATCTACCTACAGATAGATGGTTGGTACGAGAGGACTCGGGAGAGTCGTGACTCGTGAGGGTGCGTGTATGCGTGAGAGAGGGGGGCACCTATCAATGCAATGCATGTGTCCGTAAATCATATCTGACAAACATTCGCCACAAGCCATTTCCTGACGAACGCCGAAAGAACCGTTAGATCGGCATCCGACGGTGTCAGTTTTGCCATGGCATTTAACAGAACAGCCACTCCTCCGACACACAAATCTTCACATGAGTGTTAGCAACTATCGTATGCTCCTCCATCCATTCCAAAATGTAGTGCATATAGCTTTATTGAAAATTCAAACCTCGCAAACTTTTACCAAGTTTTCGTATAATAAAATGCACATATAGAATACCCAGTATATATCATTTCATTCATCTTCAAGAGGTGACTATAGAGATGGGGGAGGAGTGTACAAAGAAAGATCGCCGTATCACCTGCAGCAATTTCAACCATCCTTTAGTGTGGAGGAATATCATAGGAACTCTATATGATATGATTTTTATAGGAATTTTTCCTTTAGATTCCTATACTCCACATTTCAAAGGAAAATAAACATGATATGATTTTTATAGCTTTAGAGCCACTTGGTTCATATGAATGGATTCCTATACTCCCACAATTTCAAAGGAAAATAAACATTAGCCTAGATTCAATAGAAAAGTTCCTATGATGTGAACCAAATGACATCTCTTTTCCAATCCCTCATAGGAATTGAGATACATGTCATGTCTAGATTCAATAGAAAAGTTCCTATGATGTGAACCAAATGACATCTCTTTTCCAATCCCTCCTCATAGGAATTGAGATACATGTCATCTCTAGATTCAATAGAAAAGTTCGTATGATGTGAACAAAATGACATCTCTTTTCCAATCCCTACTCATAGGAATTGAGATACATGTCATCTCTTTCCCTACAACTTCCATATATACATATTATATTCCTAAATAGCCAGTACAACCCACTAGCTTTTTTCCTGGACATGCAACTATGGCACATGAACATGTCATGCATGCAAGTCATAAATCATATTGTTTTTGTACTCTATGCATGCAAGCACCACATCATCAATTCGTGCATGTTACTCATAAGTTATTTTTTTCATTCGATTTTGTATTGACACTATATGTGTTGGTCACGTGCACACATATGTAGTTCACATTCACGCTTTTGTTAGAAATGTCATTCTTTTAACTGCAATTTATTTTTTCTCTTTTTATTACATTTTCATTTTATTTTCATCTCAAGCATACGTTCACTTCCCATTAGTTATAGATGTTTTTGGAGGAACTTTTATGCATTATTTTGAGTATCAAATTTCACGCGGCGGCGGGTATATCATAATGTGGGGCCCATGCGTCATTGCTTTTCGGTCGAACCTACGTCCACAATTTTTTGTATGTACATCTCCACTGCTCCCCGAACCCAAAATTCTGCCTCGTTCCCGTAAAACCGAGTGGCCCACCCGTATTAAGGCATCGACTCCAACTCAATCCCTCTCCCGTTTACTATGGCGTGGGCCCCACACGCCGTAGTACTCCTAGAAACCCTACGCGCCGCACGCATCGTCAGTTTTCTTCACGAGGACGAGGGAGAAGCGGATTTGTAGTGGAGGCTCCTACCCTAGGGCGCCCTAGGTAGCTGACGCACGCATCATTGGTTTTCTTTTTTCTTTATGCTCTTGCGCCCTAGAGTGAAATGATGGTTGCTTTGTCCATCCAGCTTTGTGATTTGACCCCTCATCGCTCATTTCCTACTACTGCGGCGTTACGACCGGGGTGCCTCCAAGTCCAACAGCTGCTCCAAACTGTAATTTGGCGCATCACACGTGGAACAACACGGTGGATGACCCACTTGGTTTTGCTCCTTGTTGAATCCAGACTATATTGATCTAAAGATAGTATCCAGATTAGTAAAAATGAGGTTATTTTACCGAGCGATAGGCGGGGGACGGGGGAGCATGGCCTGTCATGCGGTCCCACGTGTCATGATGTACCAAGCTGATGCGCGTCCCTCTTGAGGCAGAACAATGGCAGAAGCAATACGTGGTTTTCTTGAAGGAGATGATGGAGAAGTGGATTCAGCGAAGTGTGAAATAATGGTTGCTTCATCCTTCTGCGGGAAAGGTGCAGCTTTGTGATTTAACGTCTCATTGCTCATTACTACTACTGCGGGGCTACGATTGGGGTGCGTCCCCCCTGCTATTCTTCACTGTTATTTGGTGCATGACACGTGGACCCGGTTGCTATATGTCCCACATCTCGGCGAGAGGAAGGAGAACATTTATGAAAGCGAGTGTCTACACTCTTAGTACAGTACAACGGAGGAGTACAAGACACGGCTTGGTTTTTGCTGCTTCATGCGATCCATCGATACAAACCACGACTAAAAAAGGTCAGGGCGGGTCTTTTCCCGCGCGGTACGTAGGCAGGGGAGTTTGGCATAGTTTGTTCTACAGATAGAGCGAGAGAAAGATGTGATGAAATGCTTGAATGTATTGGGCCCTTTCTTTCTTTGTTTATTTCTTGAAGTGGGCCCTTTCAGATCACTACGACTAGCGCGCATGGTGTTGAGTACTGGTTTATTGGTCCCCTTTGTAATTTGTGCTAAATTTTGACCAAAGATTTAAATGACAAAATGTTAGTGCATGTCAACAAAAATTATATCGTTGGATTCGTATTTGAACATAGTTTTCAATGATATAATTTTTTGTGACATGCATTAACATTTCGTTAGTTAAATACATAGTCAAAATTGGCACAAAATACAATGTGGAATGATAAATCAGGATGGAGGTACCCCCAGAAGGTCGGTCCGGCATGCTGTACTAGTACCCCCTGCTTTTTTCTGCTCGGATTGCCCTACGAGCACCAAGAAAAAAATGCATGCGTTGGCCTAGACACATGCAGCCATCAACACGAGTAATCATTTCGCAAAAAAAATCAACACGAGTAATCAATTGCTATTCACACGACCTCGTTTTTTCTGGCTGCATGGGGAAGAACAACGAGGCAGGAAGGGAAACAAGCAAATAAGTAAGGTTGAGCGACTTAGTCTTGGGAAAATCTGATTTTACGGAGTTACTACGTACCCACTATGGAGGTACTACTACTAGTAACATAGACTAGGGTAGCTTGTTGTAGCACGGACTCCAAGGAAATTGGTGTCGGATGAGACTCGTACTACTTGTCGGGGGTATCGTGCGACATATGCCAGGGGATGGCTTATCGTGGATGGGGACAAAAGTACGTCGCCGGGCTCTAGAAGCGGGAGTGAGCGAGACCGCGTACGCTTGCGAATCTTACCCAGGTTCGGGGCTCTCCTAGGAGATAACACCCCTAGTCCTGCTCTGCGGGGTCTCCGCATGATCACTATCTCAACAGGTGGCTACAAGCTTGCTCCTTGAGCCTCCTGGCTGGAGGAGGAAGAAGGGCAAGGCTAGCCCTTACTCCACTCTGTGTGTGTGTGTGTGTGTGTGTGTGTGTGTGTGTGTGTGTGTGTGTGTGTGTGTGTCGTGAGTGCTCGACGAGGCCTCTGCCAAGGAGCCAACTGCCCACCCCCTGCATGGGGTGACCTGGGGGGTTTATATAGGCCTACCCCCTAGGGATACAATGGTAATCTGGCCGGGCGTAGGACCCGGCCGTCAGTATCTCTGGTCGCCGGCTTCTCCGCCGACTGCAGGGACCCGCCGCCTGGTGGGTCCCCCCGGCGGTCTTGTCTTCGGCCGACAAGCTGGGCCCGCCGCTTGCGGGTCCTGTCGGCTGTGTAGCACTATAGTCGTGCCACTGATGACGCATGCTTGGTCAGGGAGAACATGGATACAGTCCCGCCGCCTGGCGGGAACTCGCTGTAGACATACCCCGTCGTATCTGGTTAATGGCGCGCGGACATCGAGGGAGGAGGAGGGCCGCCTGCTGGGAGCCGGCCTCCCACTGAGCCGACTGGTCAGGGCTTGCCGCCTTCTGGCTTGTCACGGACAGGTAGGGCCCACCACCTGCGGGCCGTACTGGCCGCCTGTCATGGGAGCATGGCTCCCTCTGCCATGGGTGTCGTCATGAGTGGCATGGCAACAGTCATGCGTCGGGTGCAGGATTCGTGCCTGGTACGCAGTACCGTGGCCACGCCCCGCCCTGGATTCGGGGGTGGTAGGCCTGTACTGTAGCCATACCCTGTCTCGTCATGTTTATGTTGGTGTTGACTTTGAGGGCGCGAGGGGCCGCCTGCTAGGACTCGGCATCCCAGGAGGCCGTCTGCCAGGAGTCGGCTTGCTTCATGGCCGTCTTGTGGACTCCGCCGCCTCCCAGCAACCGGCTGCTTGGACCAGCCAGCCTCAAGAAGGCGGCCCTTGTCCTTGATGTTTGAGGGGCGCAGCCTGCCCTGATGTCTTGAAATACCAAAGGGAGCTGATGGGGCTACCCATGGTCATTTACTCCGACAGTAGTCCCCGAAGCTGATGAGGCGCTGCGGCTGAAGGGGCGAGAAGCCTCAGCAGCTTCATACTCTGAATCGTCTTCCGAAGAGCCGACTGGTTGGTGTCGGCCATGACCAGGCGGGCCGCCTGGTGGTTTTGAAACGTGGTGGCGGGGACCGGGTGGTGCGCTAGCCAGGCGTCAGGCTTGCCGCCCGCACATGTCAGCCACGTGGCGTCATCAGGTCAAGCCGGCCTGCCAGCCCACGCGCGCGACAGGACGGCGCCGCAGGCCGGGGCCCACCACTACAGTGCCTCGGCGTGCGCGCGGATCCGCTGCGGCCGAGGCGGTCGGTTGGTATTCTGTGGCAGTTAATGCACGCCTTTACTGGCGCCATAATCGCGGGAATCGTGGGGGAGTGGGCGCAGTTAATCCCCACGGCCCCCCACGTCCCCGCCCCCTCGGCTTCGTCGCCTGGGCTATAAGTAGGGGGAGGAGGGGGCGGCAGACACACGCGCGCCCTCCTCTCCCTTCGCCATTCTTCATTCTTCCTGCCGCCGCAGCCCTCCATCCTCCCGCCGAAGCGCTGCCGCAGCTCGCCGTCACTGTGCGTCCTCCCGCAGCGGCCTCCTTGCTCCGCTGCAGCCTCGTCCGCTCGTCACCGCGCCGCGCCGGCGATGAGCTCCGTCGCCCATGGCGCGTTCACGAGCCGGCGACTGGGACGGCTCCAACATCCATGAAGACCACCTCTCCTTCCTCCGCCAAACGCGTCGGCTGCCCCGAGAGGCAAATGTGCAGGTGCGCGTCCCTCCCGAGGCAGAAATCTCGTCGGCGCCGGAGGGCGACGAACGCGTCGTCTTCCGGTCTCATTTCCTTCGCGGCTTCGGCCTTCCAGCAAGCAACTTCCTCCGCTCTTTCTTTGATTTCTACCAAGTCCAGCCGCACCACCTCACGCCAAACACGGTGGTGCTGCTGGCCGCCTTTGTCGCCATGTGCGAAGGATATCTCGGCACTCTCCCCACCCTCGAACTCTAGGGGGAGTGCTTCTACCTCAAACTCGGCACCGCCGCCAAGGGCCAGGCGGCTTAGTGCGGAGCCTGCGTGGCGGTGCGACGCCTGGGCACCGGGAACCGCTTCCCTTCCATCTCTCTACTGCAGTCCGCCAAGCTGTGGCAGAAATCTTATTTCTATGTCAGAAACATCCATCCGACTAGCGATTACATCAACTTGCCGGCTTACGCAGCCGGCCCGCTGGCCGAGCCACGTGCCAACTGGTGGTTCAGGCCGAGCTCTCTATCGGCTGCCTCCTCCGCCGCCCTTGCCCGACTTCATGTGATGATGGAGTCGGAGGGCTTGAAGGGCTCGGACTTGCTGGCCGCCTTCATGACGCACCGAGTTCTCCCCCTCCAAGCCCGGCCTCACATCATCAGTTGCATGAGCGGGCACCGGGACCCGTGCCGGATGTGCACGCGGGAGCTGCCGGACGTGGAGGTGGTCCGGCTGGTCAACTACATCTCCGACTGTAAGCTGTCGGAGACGGACTGGCGGTTCGGCAAGCGGCCGTACGACCGCGCGCATCCGCTGCCTGCGGTAAATCTTTGTAACTCTTTTTCTCGTTTGCTGGTCCGAGTTCTTGTTTCGCCGTCTGATCAGTCGGCCATGGTGCAGGTCCTCCCGGCCCAGTCGGCCGCCGGCGCTCTGGATCCAGGTTAGGAGTACATGCCGGACCGGACGAGGAGCGACGTGGAAGACCCCGACTTGGGGGCGGCCGCCATGGAGGAGGATGACACCACAGGTGGCGGCGGTGCAGCAGGCGGCTCCGAGGGAGGAGGCGGCCTTGAGGACTGGCCGGACGACGATGAGGAGGAGGACGAGCCGCACCGCCCACACGGCACCGACAGGGCGGGCGCGAGCTCCTCAGCCGCGCCGACCGCACCAGGCGGCCCAAAAAAGCGCCGGGCCGGCTCGTTGCTGTTCGGCAGCCGGCCGAAGAAGTCCAAGGACGCGGCCGCCACGACCAAGCGGCAAGAGGCCGCCGCCAGAGCGTCCTAGTTCCAGAGGGCCCCGAAGCAGCCCCCGATGGTATCCGCGTAAGTGTTTGGCTGTGTTTCCCTTTCTTCTTCCTTGCAAACTTTTTCTGAGTTTTTCTCTTATCTTGCTTGAATCAGGGCCCCACTCACTCTTGAGCGGTCTGCCACCGCCTCCATGATCGGGGAGGCGGAAGGCTCCGCCAATAACCGTCGTGTGGACTCGCTCGCCGACCTCCGGGCGGCGACGGAGAGGAACGCACGAGAGGCGCGCGAGGAGCGGGAGGAGGCGGAGAGGCAGGAGGCGGAGGCGGCCAAGGCAGCGTGGGCGGACGCCGCCGCCAAGGCTCGGGCGGATGCGGCCGCTAGGGCGCAGGTGGAAGAAACCGGGCGCGGCCAGGCCCCGCAACTTGTCATTCCCGTGCGCGCGGCGCTGCCAGCGCCAGAGATCCCGGAGCCGACTGGAGGAGCCGGCGATGACCAGCCGGCCGTGGAGAGGGGAGGGGGCGATGCCATCGTCTCGGAGGCGGAGGTGCCCCCGCAAGCGCCGACTGCCGAGGCCCGAGGCAATCAGCCTGACGTGCCACCGGTGTCGCCGATCGGTGTCGAGTTGGTGGTGGGGGCGACTCCCATGGTCCGCCCTTCGGTGCACCGGCGTGTGGCGAAGGCGGCCTCGGCGCCGCGGGCGCAGGAGGTCGGGGCCGCGAGCTCGTCGGCCCTGGACACAGAGGCCACCAGCGCCCCCCACCGGAATGGACGCCTGGGGGCGGGACGGGCATGCTGAACAAGGCCGCGCAGGACATGCAGGCCCAGCTCCAGGCCCAAGGCGCCGCCCTCCAGCAGTGTACGAAGGCGTTCTTGGCGACGCGGACGGCCGTTCGGGTATGCTTCTTTGCTTTGTTTTTTGATTCTTGCAGTCTTTCGTGGGGGCGCGCCAGCGCACCCACTGGGTGTAGCCCCCGAGTTCCGGGCCGGCTGCTGAGCAGGCGGCTCGGAACTTTAAGGTAAGTTCCGAGTGCTAACTTGTTTCCTCTTCTTTTGTCTTTGTTGCAGGACTACCACAACATCCGCGCAGCCGCCTTCAACTCCCAAGTTCAGGAGTTGGCTAAGCGGACCGCCGACCTCACCGAAAGCCGGCGTAAGCACTCTGTCTTCTTCCTCGCGGGGGCGCGTCAGCGCACCCGCTGGGTGTAGCCCCCGAGATTCGGGCCGACAGCTGAGCAGTCGGGCCGGATCTTCCGGCAACCACTTTTTTTTAGTCATCTTTGTTGATTGTCCTCTCTTTCTCATTTTTGTAGGAGCCAACGCCACACTGCAGCAGCATCTGGGCGAACTTCAGACCGAGCTGTGCGTCAAGGAGGAGGAGCACCGTAAGGCGGCCCTGAAGCGCGACCGTCTGGCCAAGAAGTTGGCGGACCAGGCGGAGCTCCAGAAGCTCAAGGAGGCGGAAAGCGCCCTTCAGGCCGAGTTTGAGGTTGAACGCTCAAAGTGGGCCGAGAAGGAGGCGATCCTCGCCGCTGGCTACGGCGAGATTGAGGACATGATCGACGGTAAGCTTCTTTCTTTGGAATAGCTGCTGACTGCATCGGGAGTCGGCTTCTGATCTCTGTCTTTCTTTTGCATAGACTTCTTTCCTGGCCACGCTGTCGCCGTCAGCCAGGCCATCGAGGCGCGGCGCGACTGGCGTAGGAGGGAAGGAGTGGAGATCCCGCCCGACGCGCCTCGGAACAAGAACAAGCAGCTCCTGGCCGTCAGGACGCGTTTACAGCCGTTTCACCATCTGCTCCGCCGCCTTCAGCGTGCCGGGTCTTAGCTGGTTTCCGCCCTCTGGCCAGGCGGCCAGGCTCCATGCACCCCCAGTCGGACCGCCGACTGGTTGGATGCGGCAATCGGCCGCTTCGAGGCTTGGAGGGGCTCCTCCGCTCGGGCAGGCGCCCGAAGAGCCTTGGAGTTTGTCAAGGCGTGGTATCCTGGGCTGGACCTAGCCCAGTTGGCCACGTTCCGACAGGAGGCCATGGAGGAGTTAGTGGCAGCGGGGCCCGCGCTCACCCATCGCGCGGTGGCGATTGCCGAGTACACCGACACCGGCGTCTTCTTCCCTGAGCTGGACGAGGAAGGTGCCGAGGTGCCGATGGACTGGTTCGGGCTGAACCCGGATGACGGCGAGGAATCGGCGGAAGAAATCGCCTCAAGCGACGAAGGCGAGGACGAGGAAAATGAGGATGGTGAAGGCGACGCACCGGAAGGCGGAGTGGACGCCCAGCTTCAGCTCGATCGGGCCTCGAGCAACGAGCTGCGTGCGAGTGCACCGACTGCTGCTGAAGGCGACCAAGCCGAGACTCGCCAGACGGCCACTCCACCAACTGGCGCCGCCGACTCCACCAACCTGCCGGACCCGCCTGTTGCCCGTTTGGCCTAGGCTGCCAACTTATCTGATCTTTTCCTGCCTTGGTAATCTTTAGAACAAACTTTGTTAAATTCGCGCAGTTCCACCCGCTGGGTGTATTCAAACTTTGTTGAATGCTGGCCGAGGGCCTCTTGCTATGTAATTTAATTCTCGCATAAGATGTGCCTCGCCGAGCTCTGACTTGTCTTGCTTTCTGTTCTTCTTGGCTTTTTCCTTTGCCGCTTTCCCTTGGCTGCTGCCTTGCCGGTCAGACAACCATTCTCGGTCTGCTGGCTGGGTCAAGTACTTGGCCATTTTGGGAAGACAAGTACTTTGGCCGCTTAGAACGTAGCAATTTAAGTGAGAAGCCGGCCGGCCGACCGGCTGCTCAGCAACCGGACGGCTAGGCGATGAGCCGGCTTGGCCTATGTGGGTGCTTTCGTCCTTAGCCATTTTTCATGTGAGCATCATTTCTTGCCTTTGACCCTTGCCGGCCGGACAGTCGCTCTGCGAGCTACGGCTTATGGCAAGGGTGGGCTTAGATGCCGGCACACTACTTGTCCGACTGCAGGTAGAGCCAACATAGTACAAGGCAGCAAGCCCCCGGGCCGACTGGTCGGACCCGGTGCCGGGCGTAAGAATGAAATAACATACTCACAGGCATGAAACTTATCATACAGACAAGAAAGGTAGCCCCCGAGTGCTCCTCGAGGGACCCGGTGCCTTTGCCCTTAGTACAAAAGGTAGCGTGGTACATACTGTTTTTAACTGTAAAATCTTCGGAGAAGATTTGCGTTCCATGGGCGCTCTGCTTCCTTGCCGGAATCGTCCCTTTTACGCGCCCTGGGCTTCTGCGCGTCGATGAGGTAATAGGAGTCGTTGCCCAAGGCTCTTCTGATGATGAAGGGGCCTTCCCAAGGGGCCGAGAGCTTGTGCTGGCCGGCTGTTCGCTGGATCAGCCGGAGCACAAGGTCTCCCTCTTGGAAGGATTGTGGCTTGACCTTCCGACTGTAGTAGCGGCGCAGGCTCTGCTGGTAGATGGTGGACCGGCTGAGTGCTAATAGCCGGCCTTCTTCCAGCAGATCGATGCCGTCTTCTCATGCTTCCTTTACCTCCGCCTCCGTGTACATGGTGACGCGAGGCGAGTCAAACTCGATGTCAGTTGGGATGACGGCCTCGGCCCCGTATACGAGGAAGAAGGGGGTGAAACCGGTTGATCTGTTCGGAGTGGTGCGGAGACTCCAGAGGACGGCCGGCAGCTCGTCGATCCAGCAGCCGGCCGAGCGCTCCAGCGGCTCGACCAGTCGGGGTTTGATGCCGGATAAGATGAGGCCGTTTGCTCGCTCTACCTGGCCGTTTGACTGCGGATGGACAACGGACGCTAAGTCCAGTCGGATGCCCTGCGTCGAGCAGAAATGGGCCAAGGCGCCTTTGGCAAAGTTAGTGCCATTGTCAGTGATGATGCTGTGTGGCACACCGTACCGGACGGTGAGATCCGCGATGAAGGTCACAGCAGTCGGACCATTTAGTTTCTTGATTGGTTTGGCTTAAATCCACTTGGTGAATTTGTGCACGGCGACCAGCAGATGGGTCATGCCACCGCGTGCTGTCTTGAATGGGCCCACCATGTCCAGCCCCCAGACGGCAAAGGGCCAGGTAAGGGGGATGGTCTTGAGTGCAGAAGCCGGCAGATGTTTCTTGGAGCTGAATTTTTGGCACCCCTTGCATTTCTTGACCAGATCCTTGGCGTCCTCCAAAGCAGTCGGCCAGAAGAAACCATGGCGGAAAGCTTTGGCGACAAGGGATCTGGATGCCGCGTGGTGGCCGCACTCGCCTTGGTGTATGTCTCTGAGGATTGCCTTGCCTTTCTCTGGTTCGACACAGCGTTGGAAAACGTCGGTCACGCTGCGCCTGACAAGCTCTCTGTTTACTATCGTGAAAGCTCCTGCCCGGCGTTGCACCTGCCGGGCCGAGATCTCATCGACTGGTAGCTCTCTGCCTACCAGAAAGTTGAGGATGGGCTGCGCCCTTGATGGTGCTTTGACTTCATCCACTGTCATTACGGTTACTGAAACCAGGGCGGTTGGGTCTGGAGGTGGTGGGGCGGAGTCGGCCGCATCTTGCCGCGTTGTTGAAGTCCCCAGGATGGCCGCTGCAGCCCCCGGGCCGGGCTGTAGAGTCCCCGGGCCGGGTGCGACTGCCGCAATCCCCGAGCCGCTTGCCGAAGTCCCTGGGCCGGCTGCCGCAGCCCCCGGGCCGGGTCGCGAAGTCCCTGGGCCGGGTGTGACTTCTGCAGTCCCCGTGCCGCTTGCCGAAGTCCCCGGGCCGGGTGCTGCAGCCCCCGGGCTGGGTTCGACTGCCTCGGGAGCAGCCGGCACGAAGATGGATTCTGATTCCGGGGAAGGCTTGATGGACGGCTTGCGGAGGCGTTGAAGGGACACGCCGACTGGTATGTCTTGTCGGGTGGACCCGATCCGCGCCAGGGCATCTGCTTGCTCGTTGTCAGCCTGTGGCACGTGAAGGAACTCGCACCCATCAAAGTATCCGTTGATCTGCTGGACGAGGAAGCGGTAGCTCACCATATTTGCATCCTTGGCGTCCCAGTCGCCGGACGACTGTTGGACCACCAAGTCCGAGTCGCCGTAGCATAGAATCCGGCGGATGCCAATCTCCTTGGCCAGCCGGAGTCCGTGTACTAGCGCGTCGTACTCGGCCACGTTGTTGGAGGCGGCAAAGTGGATTTGCAGCACGTATCTGAGCTTGTCGCCTTTGGGAGAGGTGAGGACGACGCCGGCTCCCAAACCGGTGCGCATCTTCGAGCCGTCAAAGTGCATCCGCCAATGAGTGGAGTCTGGAGCTGGCGGCAGGTACTGGGTCTCGGCCCAGTCGATGAGGAAGTCGGCCAGTGCTTGGGACTTGATGGCGGCGCGAGGTTGGTAGAAGATGGTGTAGGGGGCCAGCTCGATGGCCCACTTGGCCACTCGGCCCGATGCGTCTCTGCTGCCTATGATCTCCGCAAGCGGGGCGGTGCAGACGACCGTGATGGGATGCTCTTGAAAGTACGGCTTGAGCTTCTTGGCGGCAAAATGCACGCCATAGCACAACTTTTGGTAATGGGGGTAGTTCTGTTTGGAAGCCGACAGCACCTCACTCAAGTAGTAGACGGGCCTCTGGACCGGCAGCGCCTTGCCGTCCTCTTGGCGCTCTACCACCATAACTGTACTGACCACCCGGCTGGTGGCGGTGATGTAGAGAAGCATAGGCTCCTTGGCAGCCAGGGCGGCCAGGACGGGCGGCGTGGTCAACATCTTCTTGAGCTGGAGGAACGCCTCATCCGCCTTGTCATTCCACTCAAAATGAGTGGTCTTCTTCATCAGCTGGTACAGGGGAAGGGCCTTCTCGCCCAACCGACTGATGAAGCGGCTGATGGATGCCAAGCAGCCGGTGAACTTCTGGACGTCTCACAGTCGGGCGGGCCTCTCCATCCTCTCGATGGCCTTGATCTTGACAGGGTTGCACTCTATGTCACGCTCTGAGACAAGGAAACCGAGGAGCTGGCCGGCTGGTACTCCAAAGACACACTTCTCTGGGTTGAGCTTGACTTGAAAATGGCACAGATTATCAAAAGTTTCCTTGAGATCTTCCAGGAGGGTACCGCGCTTCTCCGTCTTCACCACAACATCGTCTACATAGACGTGGGCATTTCTGCCGAGTTGCTTGAGGAGGCACTTCTGCATGCAACGCTAGAACGTGGCACCGGCATTTCTCAAGCCGAATGTCATGGTCAGGTAGCAGAAGGCTCCGAATGGTGTGATGAAGGCGGTCTTCAGGCGGTCGGCCGGGCTTAACTTAATCTGGTGGTACCCCGAATAGGCATCCAAGAAACTCAACAGCTCGCATCCGGCTATGGAGTCTATCACTTGGTCAATCCGAGGCAAGGCGAACGGATCCTTCGGGCAAGCTTTGTTGAGGCTGGTGTAGTCAATACACATGCGCCATTTGTTATTCTTCTTTAGTACAATGACTGGGTTGGCTAGCCACTCTGGGAAGAATACTTCCATAATGAAGCCGGCTGCTAGAAACCGGGCTACCTCTTCACCAACAATTCCTCTCTTCTCCTCCGACAAGCGGCGGAGGGGTTGTCTGACTGGTTTTGCATCTGCTCTGACATGTAGCTTGTGCTCGGCGAAATCCGTCGGAACACCCGGCATGTCCTTTGGAGACCACGCAAAGATGTCCCGATTCTCATGGAGGAAATCGACGAGCTCGCCTTCCTATTTGCTGTCAAGGTGAGCTCCTATGACAGCGAACTTCTCCGGGTGCTCTGGGTCCAAGGGTATCTTCTTGGTTTCTTTGGCCGGCTGGAAAGAGCCCTGAGCTTCTGACTCCTTGGGATCTGGCGATAGGTCCGGCTGCTTGCCGGCCATGGCCACAACCCGGTCAAGGAGCCGCTTCTCGGCAGCAATCACAAGGGACTCGGCTAGCCGACTGCTGGCTGCAGCACACTCGGCAGACTTCTGGTAGTCGCCGGCTATGGTGATAATGCCCTTGGTGCCCGGCATCTTCATCTTGAGGTAGGCGTAGTGGGGACCGCCATGAACTTGGCCAGAGCAGGCCGGCCAAGCAACACGTGGTAGGGGCTCTCAAGGTCAACCACCTCGAACCAGATTGGCTCTCAGCGGAAGTGACTCTTGTCTCCAAAGAGGACATCTATCTTGATCTTGCCGATTGGTGAGCAGGATAGGCCAGGCACAATGCCATCGAAGACAGTCCGGCTGGGCTGGAGCTGTTTCTCTTTGATGCACAACTTCTCCATGGTGTCGCGATAGAGGATGTTGATGCTGCTACCGCCGTCTATCAGAATTCGGGAGAAACGAGCAGCTCGCCTCTCTGTTGCGAAGGTGGCATCCAACACCAGGGCATAGGAACCCGGAGAAGGCGTCACCTCCGGGTGGTCAGCTCGGCTCCAACTGATCGGCCTCTCCGACCAGTGCATGAACTCTGGGGCTTCAGAGGTGAGAGTATTCACTTCTCAGCGCTGTTGACGCCGGCTGTGCCTGTCGTCAGTCACGCTGGTGAAGACGACGTAAGCTCCATGCTCTTCCGAAAACTCTTCTTGGATCGCGCCGACTGGTCGGACCGCCGGCTGCTGGGGAGGCGGGGGCGGCGGGCCAGCAGGTGGCGGAGGCAGCCCTTCGCCTCTGGCGATGCGGGTGAGCCAGTGGCACTTCCGGGTGGTGTGGTTGGATGGCTTCGCGCCACTGTGGAACTTGCAGGGAGCGTCGAGGGTTTGCTCAAACGAGAAGGCGGGCAACCAGGCAGGCTTGCCGCCCCTTTGGCGTTTGGGGCCAGACTGCTCTTCTGGCTGCTGGTCTTCGACTGTCGCCACCTATCGGCTGGGGGTAGCCGGCTGCGGGGCCTTGCGCTTATTGTCGTTTGACTGTTGGCGCCGACTGGAATCACCAGCCGGTGTCTGAGGAGCAGGAGGGAGCATCTTTCCTGACGCATCCACTCGGGGTTCCGACTTCATGGAGGAGTCGGCAATGGCGTACTTGTCCGCTGTGATCAACAGCTCGTCGAGCGTGGCCAGCTCGTCGCAGAGGAGCCGGTGCTTGAGTAGGGTGCCCTCCCGGCACCCGGCAGTGAAGTATTCAATGGCTTGCACCTCAAGAACCCCTTCGCAGGAGTTGCGCAGCTCGGCCCGCCGCGTCAAGTATTCGCGGGTGGACTCGATCGGGCCTTGGACGCACAGGGAGAGCTGGCGAGGCTTGGGCGGCCGCTTGTAGGTGCTGGTGAACTTGCGGATGAAAACTTCGGTGAAGTCTAGCCAGCTGTTGACGCTGTAGGGCTTGAGGCTGTTCAGCCATGTCCGGGCCATGCCCTGGAGCATGAGCGGAACATACTTCACGGCGACACGCTTGTTGCCATTCGCTATGTTGACGGCAGTGGAGTAGTCGACCAGCCAATCTTCCGGCTTCACAGAGCCGTTGTACTTAGGAGTGTCCCGAGGGAGCGAGAACCCTTTGGGGAAGGGCTCATCGCGAATGCAGGGGCCGAAACAAGGCGGGCCGATTGCATCTTCTTCTTCCAACGCCAGGGACCGAGCCAAGCGGTCGATCCGGTTGCGGGCGTCGTTCTCTCCGACTCCTTTGCGGGGGCCCAGCCGGCCTCCGAGAGTCGGATGCTCAACAGGCGGCGGGGAGGCGCGCCTCTCCCTGCGCGGGAGAGGCGGACGACCATCCCGTCGTTCCACTGCCCGTGGGCGGCCGTCTTGGTCGTGCTCGATGGAGATGCAGGTACGGCTGTGGCTGGCAACCGGCTCTGGGTCTCCTCAGTCGCGGGCGCCGGCTGTCAGCATCCGGGAGGTCGCGCCGTGCTCTCGGCGAGGGGGAAGGTTCCCAGCCTGTAGGCCGGGTTCCACCACGCGGCGGCCGGCTTCTTGCTGCGCGGCGGCCGGCTTCTTGCTGCACGGCGGCCGCGTCGATGAGCTGCTGGACGCGCTCCATCATGCAGCGACGTTCGTTGCCCTCCAGGCGGTCCAGCTCGTCTGCTGCTGCCTGGGCGGCGCGCAAGTTCTCCATGGGCGTGGCGTAGACCGGGCGGTCGTCCCCCAACATGCTGGCGATGGCGGCGCCGCGCTGCTGGACCGTGCCCACGCGGCTGGGCTCGTCAGCAGCCGGCGTGCCGCAAACGGCGCGGTCGATCTCGCGGTGGTAAGCCTTGGTGAGGCGTCTCATGGCCGCCAACTTGTTGGCACTGTCGAGAAGTGCGATACGGCACGCCTCCAGCGTTTCACCGCTCGCACCGGGCGCTACGGGAGCGGACAGGTCCCGCATTGCCGCCTGCAACGGATCCCGGCCGGCCTGGTCGGAGGTTCCGTCGTGGCTGATGACCAGCACCTTGGTGACGGTGCTGGCGCCAGCGCCGCTGCCTGCAGCGGGAAGTGGATCGTCGAAGATCACCACGTCACTGGGGTAGGCATCAGGAAGCGCGACGTCGGTGTCGACGACCAAGTCGACGAGCAGGTCGGTGGAGCCAACGGACTCCGGGTCGGAGACCGACTCGTCGGCGATGTGAAGCTTGCCGACGAGATCGACGAGGCAGCTCTCGGAGCTAGCTGCGCCCGCGTCGAGTGCGGGCTCATCGAAGAGGCGGATCCCGCCGATGAGATCAGCGAGGTTGCTTGCGGCACAAACAACTTCCACGCCGCGCAGCGTGTCGGCGCAAACGCCGTCGGGCGTGCCGGGCTGGCTGCGATCGCCAGGGAAGAAGAGGGTTCCCGTCCAGAACGTGTTTCCGGACGACGGTGCACCTAGCCCCACGGTGGGCGCCAAATGTCGGAGGTATCGTGCGACATATGCCAGGGGATGGCTTATCGTGGATGGGGACAAAAGTACGTCGCCGGGCTCTAGAAGCGGGAGTGAGCGAGACCGCGTACGCTTGCGAATCTTACCCAGGTTCAGGGCTCTCCTAGAAGATAACACCCCTAGTCCTGCTCTGCGGGGTCTCCGCATGATCACTATCTCAACAGGTGGCTACAAGCTTGCTCCTTGAGCCTCCTGGCTGGAGGAGGAAGAAGGGCAAGGCTAGCCCTTACTCCACTCTCTCTGCGTGTGTGTGTGTGTGTCGTGAGTGCTCGACGAGGCCTCTGCCAAGGAGCCAACTGCCCACCCCCTGCATGGGGTGACCTGGGGGGTTTATATAGGCCTACCCCCCAGGGATACAATGGTAATCTGGCCGGGCGTAGGACCCGGCCGTCAGTATCTCTGGTCGCCGGCTTCTCCGCCGACTGCAGGGACCCGCCGCCTGGTGGGTCCCCCCGGCGGTCTTGTCTTCGGCCGACAAGCTGGGCGCGAGGGGCCACCTGCTAGGACTCGGCATCCCAGGAGGCCGCCTGCCAGGAGTCGGCTTGCTTCATGGCCGTCTTGTGGACTCCGCCGCCTCCCGGCAACCGGCTGCTTGGACCAGCCGGCCTCAAGAAGGCAGCCCTTGTCCATGATGTTTGAGGGGCGCAGCCTGCCCTGATGTCTTGAAATACCAAAGGGAGCTGATGGGGCTACCCATGGTCATTTACTCCGACACTACTCTACACTGTACTACTGGAGTACCATTGTACTACTACTACTCTACACTACTAGTACTACTACGAGGCCATCCAACCGTGTCCCGGCAGAAGACCACACACACCGATTATTCGTTCATATTTAAATTTGTTTTCACACAGCAAAATATCACTGAAAGCAATAACACATGGCAAAAATTCATGGCGAACGAGGGATTTGAATGTGCTAGGAGGGGTGGGGCTGGAAGGGGTTGTTTGGATCTTGCCCGGGGTAGCCAAAATATTGGTGTGTACGTTTTAGTGTTGCATGTGTGCGTGCGTGCGTGTGTTCATGCGTGCATGTGTACGTGTCAGTGTTGCATGCATGCATGCGTGCGTGTGTTCATGCGAGTGTTGCGTGCGTGCATGTGTATGTGTGAGTATTGCATGCATGGAAGCGGGCGTTGCGGGCGTGTTTGTGCGCATGTGTGATGTGTTTGTATTCACCATAGTAGCTCATGCGTGCGTGCAATTAAAATGGCCAACTCAGCTTATCATCACAAGGCCACCTTGTCCGCTATGGTTAGTGCGCGCGGGCTGCCAACCTCAGGTCTCACGACTTCGAATCCCCACCGACCACTAATTTATTACCATTTATGTCTTTCATATACGCGCTGACAGGTGGGCCCTATGGTAATGTGCGTTTATGAACATGGACCATTTGACTGGTCAATTGATCATGTAATCAACAAATTACGGAGTTGTACGGTGAGCCAGTGACCGTATGATCACCACAAAATGTATTTCATTAACACGGTACAGACGCAAGCTACCGTTTCTTTTTTTCATATACGCGCTGACAAGTGGGACCCACGGTAACGTGCGCTGATGGTGCAACACAAGCAGCGCCATGTGGACCGTTTAACTAGTCAATTGATTGTGTCATCAACAAATTACGGAGTTGTACGGTGAGCAGGTGACCTTATAGTTAGCACATGTATTTTTTGAACACAGTACAGACGCAAGCGCTCATATATACGCGCATACACTCACCCCTATGAACGCACACATGCACACCCTATCCACTATGAGCACCTTCGAGAGAGTGAGTCGGCATATCATCTTGAGATTTTACGAAGTCACAGTAGGCGCCTCGTAGTCAAGGGGAACATCTCCTCCCACTGAACGCACATCGCCAGAAATACTGAAATTAATCCAGGATAAATGCGAGCACCAAGACTTTAACCCTGGTAGGCTGGGGATACCACTGTCATCCTAACCATCCAACCACACATTGGTTCGCACCATGAAATGTATATGGTGACCGTAATGAGCTTATTCTGAAGTCCAGGGACCATATCATGTTGTCGCTTCAGATACAATGACCGTAAGTGTCATCAACAAAATACGGAGCACGCTTCAAATACAATGACCGTCAGTGTCATCAACAAAATACGAAGACGTACGGTTAGCAAGAGACCGTATGATCACCACAAGAATGTATACAGTGATCGTAATGAGCATATTCTAAAGTCTAGTGACCGTATAGTGCTTTCGCTTGAAATACAGTGACCGTCACGTGTGAATGTGTCAGGGGCATACTTTTAGAGGGCCGAGAGATAGATTGTGTGCGTACGTGAAATGGCATAGAGAGAGGGGGTGTGCGGTGGAGACAAAGAGAGATATGCCCTTCGTTTCTCTTTACCGTGACTAATTTTTTAGGAGAAAATATAAACATTCACAATACGGAACAAATATCATTGGATGCACCATGCAATTAACTTTCATGTAACTTTGTACTATTGTATATGCTTATTTTCTTAGTGACCGATGGTGTGTGGAGTGTGGTGGGCACATCATTTCTAGTTGTGGTGGGTCGACGTGAGGACTCATAGGTCGGTTCCGTCCTGCGCCACATAGGTTGGACCGAGACGCGTTATATGAAGACCCATGGAGGACTCGGCGTACAAGATGAAGCTACCAGAGTCGTGGAGGACCCTATCCCCACTGATAAAGTGTCGACTATGATTTGTAACCCTAGGCCCCGAGTATGTTATATAAGCCCGGGGGCTAGTTCGTCGATAGTATATACACACATACACAATGGCTGGTATTCACGTGTACTTTGTACACACCCCAGTCACAAATATACAGTACCAGCAGTAGGCTTTTTCCTCAACTGCAAGGGCCCGGACTTGGGTAAAACTTTGCCTCTTATTTCCATCGAGCCTAACCGTCATGGATATCCTACCGAATGATTTGATGGAATCATATCCGCCAACTAGTAAGAGAGAGGTAGGGGCAATGTGTGCGAGAGAGGCCTAAAGATAGTGTGCGTGCGGGAGACACGTAGGCAGATATATGTGCATATAGAGGGCCAGCAGAGACCATGCGTATGTATATATGCATGTGAGAGAAATAGTGTTTTCCAACTGAGATTAGTGAAAAGAGTCATAGATATATATAGTGAGTGTGTGCGTGAAACACCACGGGAGAGAGTATGAGCATGTGTGAGAGAAATGTCGTTGTATATAAAGTGTGTGCACTTATGCGTCAGATAGAGAGATATATAGCGCGTGTGTGAGGAGGGGCCGAGGCATAGTGCATCTACGCGTAAAAGGCGGTTCTATGCATTAAATTAAAATATAAATTGCATTCAAAAATTGGATGGGATCATGAATTTTGCAATTTGTGTATCAACGAACATTGGTCTATCAAACAACCATACTCTATTGAATTTGAGCACGTGTATGGGTTTATTTCACATTATTGATCCATAGAGTGAGAGTGGTTTGAAATCCAGATAATGCATGGCTTTTGCAATTCATATATAAACATGAGTGCACTCCGTGTTGTCAATGTCAAGCACTTTATACATTTGTCACATACATGGATACATTCCGAATTGCTACCTACGAAATAGAATACATGTTGAATTCAACATAAAAGTGATTTCAAATATTCGAATTCATAGGAAGTGCATTCAACTATTTGAATTCAAGATAATGGCATTTGTAAATCAGATCTAAAAGGGGGCATCAATCTTTGTTGTGCGTTTGAACATGCTATATATTCATACGCATGTCTAAATATTTTTTGCAACTGAGGAGATTATATCTAGAACCATGCATGAATTGAGCTAAGCTGCATTTTTTTAATATATACTCATGTGCAATGTAGATTCAAATGTACCTCCTCCATTCCAAAATAATCGTAGTTTTAGGATTTTCAAGATTCAAGATTTTTGAAGTTTGATAAATCCTGAAAGTTCAATTCAATAGAACTGTAAACGTTAATGCTTCTGCTCCCAAATATTGAACGAAGCACCAAATAAGCCTCTGGTCGCCCGAAACCGCACGAGACCAATGTTTGGTGGTAGGAAATTACTGTCCTGACTCTGGCCCGTGTAGCCTATCGGCCCGATGTCCAAAGGTCTAAACCGGGGTAGGTTTGTAACTTCACCAAGACGCCAGTCAACCGCCTCTGAGAAACATTCATACATCATGGGCGCCTAAACACCCATGCGCTCGGCCGAAATTTATCCCGCCCACTATTTGGGACAACTGAGATTACCTTCCTACCCCCGACCCGCAATATGTCCGAATTTTTAGATGGGGGCAAACTTTCCCCAAAATTCAAACAAGCGCATCCCAAACCGAAACATTGTTCCACCTTAGCTCCCCCTCCCTCTATTTCCCCATTCATACTCCGTGGGCACCAAAAGGCCCTCTCCACCAGCCGCGAAACCCCAGCCTCCTTCGTCCTCCACCCCATCGCGCCCAATCCACCGCCGCCCTCCTCCATCACGCCAGGGCCGGTACCCCGACGTCGTCGTCCAACGCAACCGCAACGCCCTCAAGGACTTAGCAGCTGAAGCCGAGGCAGAGCTGCCTCCACGACGCCGACGCCAACTTGCACCATACCGGAACCACTTCGACCACGCCGTCCTGAGCCTAACCATTGCGGCTCCACTGTCGCAACCGTCCACCGCACCGGAGCTGTTCCCGCTACGCCGTCGTTCGCCGCCTCGGATCTGCTTCCCTGCCGCCGATAGACGGCCACCGCACCACACTCAACAACTTGGCCATGGGTTCGTCCAAGGCTCCACCGTCCTCCACAACATCTTGTTTCCAGCGAACCACAAGAAGATCATTGGAAAAACAGAAGGAGGACACAGCACTGCCAGCAGAAAGAGGTACTCCTCTTCCCTTATTCATGCAAATCTTACATCTCTGCTCACACCGTATTCATCCCACGAAAGAAACTAGTTGAGCGCTTCTTACTGCACCTTCTTCGTGATACTAAATGCACAAGGTTTCCCCACATTTACTATTTCACCTTAGCTAGAGGTCAGTCATCCGCCTGGATTTCAATTCAGGGTCAGTTGATTCGCAATTAAAAGAAGCAGCACCCGCTTAGGCGCGCGGAGCACCTAGTCCGCCTGTTCGCGGGGGAAGCGGCGCATCGGTGTCTATCATAGGGGTGTGGGGCACAGGAGCTGCTTTCTCCTGATCTGGAGGTCGGCGAGGCTTAAAGGGATGGCCGGGGGGCGGTGCCTAGCACGGCGATGCGGTGAGGTCGAGGGGAGGGCGGAGGCAGGGGACTGGGCCAGTGGTCGCTGGCGTTTCGAGGAAGATCGTCGACACTGATTGGCTGGAGGTATATGAAGGCAATCTACCCGTTCTTTGTACGTCGCACAGTGTAGAAAAAATGGACTGACCTATTTGTTTTCAGTCGACTGTTATTTTCATAGGACCGCAACTAGTGGTGTGCTGGAGGAGTATCTGCATTTCCCAGCCATCCATGTGCTCATATCTCAAAATCCTAGAATCTAATTTTGTGTGCCATGCATGTTTTAGAGCTATCATATGTCTCTCGTCATTTATTTTTCACCCACCTGCTACCTGCTACTTTTACAATGTACTAATTGAGCACACACTTCACCCATACTCACACTATTGTTTTTGTATGCATGGGTATTTCAGACTCTGACGCACTGTTGATAAATTCACAAAAGAAAAGACAGAAGTCGCTCCAGTCTAATTCGAGGATAAGCACTAAGCATTTCAGTGCTCTAAAGGTTGCAGTGTCAGCAGATGGAGACAATAAACGTAGCTCTGCAGTTGATGATCTCAATTGCCACACACAACCATCCCAGGTGCTTGCTTTAACTTCTCGCTGTCAAATGTGGTTACATGTTGCATATGGTGTCTAGCTTGTATTGCTTCCAATTTGGTTAAATTGCATCTGCTTACTTTACACATTATACCTTTGATAATGACATGCCTGATGTCGCTTGAAACTGCGTCGGTATTTCTCCAAAGAGGAAGGGATGATGCAATACAGCTACGGTAGATATTTCCCTCAGTTATGAAACCAAGGTATCAATCCAGTAGGAGAACCAAGCAACACTATGTAAACAGTACCTGCACACAAAGAACAAATACTTGCAACCCAACGCGTAAGAGGGGTTGTCAATCCCTCCTAGGTAACGGCGCCAGAAATTAGCAAGTTGACAGGAAAATATTTGTGATAGATTGGATAAATAGCTCTCGATAAAACGCAAAATAAAATAAGTAATAAAAAAGTGCAGCAAAGGTATTTTTGGGTTTTTGGAATAATAGATCTGAAAATAAAAGCGAATAAAAATAGATCTCAAAGCAAATATGATAAAGAATAGACCCTGGGGTCGTAGATTTCACTAGAGGCTTCTCTCGATAAAATAGCACACGGTGGGTAAACAAATTACTGTCGGCCAATTGATAGAAGATCAAATAATTATGACGATATCCAAGGCAATGATCAATATATAGGCATCACGTCCGGGATTAGTAGACTGACTCCTGCCTGCATCTACTACTATTACTCCACACATCGACCGCTATCCAGCATGCATCTAGTGTATTAAGTTCATGGAGAAATGGAGTAATGCAATAAGAACGATGACATGATGTAGACGAGATCTATTCGTGTAGGAATAGCCCCCATCTTGTTATCCTTAATAGCAACGATACATGTGTGTCTTGCTGCCCCTTCTGTCATTGGGAAAGAACACCGCAAGATCGAACACATCACAAAGCACCTCTTCCCATGGCAAGAAAAATCGACCTAGTTGGCCTAACTAAACCAAAGATTCGAAGAAGAAATACGAGGCTATAAATAATCATGTATATAAGAGATCAAAAGAAGACTCAAATAATATTCATGGATATAGATCTGATCATAAACTCAAAGTTCATCGGATCCCAACAAACACACCACAAAAAAGAGTTACATCAAATAGATCTCCAAGAGACCATTGTATTGAGAATCAAAAGAGAGAGAGAGAGGAAGCCAGCTAGCTACTGCCTACGGAACCTTAGGTCTATGGTGGACTACTCACGCATCATCGGAGAGGCACCAATGAGAATGATGAACCCCTCCGTGATGGTGTATAGATTGGATCTCGTGGTTCTGGAACTTGCGGCGGCTGGAATTGTGTTTCGTCGACTCCCCTAGGGTTTCTGGAATATTTGGGAATTTATAGGGCGAAGAGGCGGTGCGGGAGGTCTCCGTGGGGGGCACAACCCCCCTGGGCGCGCCCTGGTGGGTTGTGCCCACCACGGGCCTCCCCTCTGGTACTTTCTTGGCCCACTGGGTGTCTTCTGGTCCAGAAAAAATCTCCAAAAAGTTTCGCTACGTTTGGACTCCGTTTGGTACTGATATTCTGCGAAGTAAAAAACAAGCAAAAACAGCAACTGGCACTGGGCACTATGTCAATAGGTTAGTCCCAAAAAATGATATAAAGTTGGTATAAAATGATTGTAAAACATCCAAGAATGATAATATAACAGCATGGAACAAGCAAAAATTATAGATACATTGGAGACGTATCAGCATCCCCAAGCTTAATTCCTACTCGTCCTCGAGTAGGTAAATGATAAAAATAGAATTTTTGATGTGGAATGCTTCCTAACATGTTCATCACATATTATTTTCTTTTGTAGCATGGACATTTGGACTTTTATATTGTCGAAAGCAATAGTCTAGTTTTGACATGAACATTTCAATACTCAAGCATATCAACAAGCAACCATATCTTTCAAAATATCAACACTAAAGAAAGTTATCCCTAGCCCATCATGCTCAATCATTGATCCATTCATGAAACACACTCGCATATTAGCTACATCCAATGCTCAAGTATGATCATAGTGCTCCCTAGTTGGTGCTTTATAAGACAAGATGGAGACTCAAATAAAAATAAAAATTGCATAAAGTAAATAGATAGGCCCTTCGCAGAGGGAAGTAGGGATTTGTAGAGGTGCCAGAGCTCAAAGCTTAAATTGAGAGAGAAAATTTTTTGAGAGGCATACTTTTCCTGTCAACAAAAACGACCGAGTAATTCCCAACACTTTCCATGCTAGATATATCATAGGCGGTTCCCAAATAGAAAATAAAGTTTATTCCTTTTTCCACCATACTTTCACACTCCACGGCTAGCCGTATCCACGGGTACCGTCCATACCAACACTTTCCAAGGAATTTATTATTTGACAACATAAAGTAAATTTCTTTTTCATTTCGGGACTGGGCATCCCTATTACCGCTGTACTCTTGTGTAATGACAAGTGAATAAACACTCATCTTGAGAATAACACATCTAGCATGGAAAATATTGGCCACCCCCTGCCGCTTCATGAGCGGTACGAGCACACAAAGAGGAAATTCATTTTGAAAATTTAGAGATGGCACATACAAATTTGCTTAGAACCACACGGAAATACCGCATATAGGTAGGTATGGTGGACTCATATGGCAAAACTGGGTTTAAAGATTTTGGGTGCACAAGTAGTATTTCTACTTAGTACAAGTGGAGGCTAGCAAAAAGATTGAGAAGCAACCAACCAACAAACAAAAATTCACATAAGCGAGCATTAAGCATAACTAACACTGAATAATGCACCATAAGTAGGATGTAATTTCATTGCATAACTATTGACTTTCATGCTTGCATAGGGAATCACAAACCTTAACACCAATATTCTTACTAAAGCATAATTACTCACCAACATGACTCACATATCACTATCATCATATCTCAAAACTATTACAAAGAATCAAGTTTACTTTGTCCAATGATCTTCATGAAAGTTTTTATCATATTCCTCTTGAATATCTATCACTTTGGGACTAGTTTCATATATTGCAATTGCTTTTAGATAGCTCAATCAAATTTAAGTGAAGAACATGAGCATAAATTTTTTTGTCTCTCAAAATAATATAACTGAAGCATGAGAGAATTTCTTCAAAAAATTACTAACTCTCAAATAAATCTAAGTGAAGCATGAGAGTATTTCTTCAAAAATATTAAAGCACACCATGTTCAAAAAGATATAAGTGAAGCACTAGAGCAATTCCATAGCTCAAAAAATTTAAGTGAAGCATAAAGAGCAATTCTAACAAATCATAGCATAATTTTGGCTCTCTCAAATAGGTGTGTCCAACAATGATACTTGTGACAAACTAAAAAGTAAAACAAGCAAAGACTCATATAATACAAGACGCTCCAAGCAAAACTCATGATATCTGACGAATAAAAATATAGCTCCAAGTAAAATACCGATGGTCGTTAGAAGAAAGAGGGGACGCCTTCCGGGGCATCCCCAAGCTTAGTTGCTTGGTTCTCCTTGAATATTAACTTGGGGTGCCATGGGGCATCCCCAAGCTTAGGCTCTTTTCACTCCTTATTCCCTCATCCATCGCGATCTCACCCAAAACCTGGAAACTTCAATCACACAAAACTTAACAAAACCTTCGTGAGATCCGTTAGTATAAGAAAACCAATCTTTACTTTAAGTACTGTTGAAAACCCATTAAAATTTTGTTATTGCATTATATCTACTTTATTTAACTTTTCCATGGCTTATACCCCCCGATACAAACCATATATTCATCAAAATAAGCACACAATGTAAAGAAAACAGAATCTGTCAAAAACAGAATAGTCTGTAAAGATGCGAATTTTTCTCATACTTCTGTAATTCCGAAAATTCTGAAAAAATAGGAAAACGTAGGCAATTTGCAAATAAATCTTGTGTAAAAATTCAGAATTTTTTCTAGCTTATGTGAATTTAAAAAATTCTGTTACTTGACACAAAAGTTTCTGTTTTTCAACAGGATCAAATCAACTATCACCAAAGCTATCCCAAAGGCTTTTCTTGGCACAAATACTAATTAAAACATAAAAAACACAATCATAACAGAGGCATAATTGTGTAAACACTCAATAACAGAAAGAAAAAGGAAAAAATAAATTTTATTCATTGGGTTGCCTCCCAACAAGCGCTAACATTTTATGCCCCTAGCTAGGCATTGATAATTTTGATGATGCTCGCATGAAAGACAAGAATTGAAACACAAAGAGAGCATCATAATACATGTGAGAAACACATTTAATTCTAACATACTTCCGATGCATAGGGATTTTATAAGCAAACAAATTATCAAGACAGGAAATATATAGCATATGCAAGGAAGAAGAAAGAAACAATAGCAATCTCAACATAACGAGAGGTAAATTAGTAACATAAAAATTTCTACAACAGTATTTTCATCTCTCATAATAATTACATGTAAGATCACAATCAAATTCAACAATATAGCTATCATGTAAAATTTTCTCTTCATGATCCACATTCATAAAAGTTTTATAATATTCCAAGATAGTGGGATTAACATCAACTAAAGTCATGACCTCTCCAAACCCACTTTCATCAAAAATTTCATAAGATTGAACACTCTCCAAATATGTAGGATTATTTTTACCTAAAGTTGACGCTCTTCCAAACCCACTTTCAATATTATTGCAAACATTATTATCAATGTCATATTCATCATGAGGCTTAAATAAAATTTCAAGATCATAAGAAGAATCACCCCAATCATGATCATTGCAATAAATAGTGGACATAGCAAAATTACAATCCCCAAGCTTGCGGTTTTGCATATTATTAGCACAATTGACATTAATAGAATTTATAGTAAAATCATTGCAATCATGCTTTTCATTCAAGGATCTATCATGAATCACCTCATAAATTTCTTCATCACAATTTTCAGATTCACGAATCTCAAGCAGAACTTCTTAAAGATAATCTAGTGCACTCAACTCACTAGCAATTGGTTCATCATGATTGGAACTCTTAAAAAGATTAGCAAGTGAATGAGGATCCATATCAATAGATTTTTAGCAAGCGAAGATGCAAGAAAATAGAGGGCACATGGTAACACAAACAAAGATAGCAATCGAGCAAAAAGGCAAACGAAAAAGAAGGCAAATAAAAAGGCAAATATTTTTGTGAAGAGGGGGAGATGAAAACGAGAGGCAAATGGCAAATAATGTAAATTCCAAGGAGATGAGATATGTGATTGGGAACTTGATAGATGTTGATGATGTCTCCCCAGCAATGGCACCAGAAATTCCTTTTGATGTCGCTTGAAACTGCATCGGTATTTCCCCAAAGAGGAAGGGATGATGCAGTATAGCTACGATAGGTATTTCCCTCAGTTATGAAACCAAGGTATCAATCCAGTAGGAGAACCAACCAACACTATGTAAACGGTACCTGCACACAAAGAACAAATACTAGCAACCCAACGTGTAAGAGGGGTTGTCAATGCCTCCTACGTAACGGCGCCAGAAATTGGCAAGTTGACGGGAAAATATTTGTGATAGATTGGATAAATAGCTCTCGATAAAACGCAAAATAAAATAAGTAATAAAAAAGTGCAACAAGGTATTTTTGGGTTTTTTGGAATAATATATCTGAAAATAAAAGCAAATAAAAATAGATCTCAAAGCAAATATGATAAAGAATAGACCCTGGGGTCATAGATTTCACTAGTGGCTTCTTTCGATAAAATAGCACACCGTGGGTAAACAAATTACTGTTGGGCAATTGATAGAAGATCGAATAATTATGATGATATCCAAGGCAATGATCAATATATAGGCATCACGTCCAAGATTAGTAGACCGACTCCTGCCTGCATCTACTACTATTGCTCCACACATCGACCACTATCCAGCATGCATCTAGTGTATTAAGTTCATGGAGAAACGGAGTAATGCAATAAGAACGATGACATGATGTAGACGAGATCTATTCATGTAGGAATAGCCCCCATCTTGTTATCTTTAATAACAACAATACATGCGTGCCTTGCTGCCCCTTCTGTCATTGGGAAAGAACACCGCAAGATCGAACCCATCACAAAGCACCTCTTCACATGGCAAGAAAAATTGATCTAGTTGGCCTAACTAAACCAAAGATCCGAAGAAGAAATATGAGGCTATAAATAATCATGTATATAAGAGATCAAAATAAGACTCAAATAATATTCATGGATATAGATCTGATCATAAACTTAAAGTTCATCGGATCCCAACAAACACACCGCAAAAAAGAGTTACATCAAATAGATCTCCAAGAGACCATTGTATTGAGAATCAAAAGAGAGAGAGAGAGAGAGACGAAGCCATCTAGCTACTGCCTACGGACCCTTAGGTCTATGGTGGACTACTCACGCATCATCGGAGAGGCACCAATGAGGATGATGAACCCCTCCGTGATGGTGTCTAGATTGGATCTCATGGTTCCGGAACTTGCGGCAACTGGAATTGTGTTTCGTCGACTCCCCTAGGGTTTCTGGAATATTTGGGAATTTATAGGGCAAAGAGGCGGTGCGGGAGGTCTTTGTGGGGGGCACAACCCCCCTGGGCACGCCCTGGTGGGTTGTTCCCACCACGGGCCTCCCCTATGGTACTTTCTTGGCCCAGTGGGTGTCTTCTGGTCCAGAAAAAATCTCCAAAAAGTTTCGCTGCGTTTGGACTCCGTTTGGTACTGATATTCTGCGCAGTAAAAAACAAGCAAAAAAACAGCAACTGGCACTGGGCACTATGTCAATAGGTTAGTCCCAAAAAATGATATAAAGTTGCTATAAAATGATTGTAAAACATCCAAGAATGATAATATAACAGCATAGAAAAACAAAAATTATAGATATGTTGGAGACGTATCAATGCCTTCCTGATTTTGATACATACTACATCTGTCTATTAACCATGTTCTTACATCAAACTAATGCTTTTGTGTATCCCTCATCAATCACTTGTGATGAGACAGTCACCCCAGTGGGTTACTGTGAGATGCGCTACTCTTTTAAAGAGTGCAGTTTCATCCTCCCCACATGATTCTCAAGAAATAGCAAGGCTAAATGAAGATAGTCAACATAGCTCTGTAGTTGATGACCGCAATTCCCCTACACCAGCATCGCAGGTGCTTGCTCTTACTTGGCAATGTGATATGTGGTTGCATGTTGCATATGGTGTCTACCTTGTAATTGCATCTGCTTAGTTAACACATTATACCTGTGAATATGACATGCCTTCCTGTTTTTTGTACATACTATGTCTTTCTATTAACCATGTTCTTACATCAAACTACTTTTCTTGTGTATCCCTCATCAATCACTTCTGACGAGACACCTTCAAATTGACAGTGTAATATTGGTTGCATCTTGCATATCATTTCAAGCATGCATTGCCTCTAATTTTTTGAAATGCCACTTATAATTAGACACTTCTAACTTGGTAGAGTGATTTTGATTGGATCTTTCATATGGTTTCTAGCTTGCATTGCTTCCAATTTGTTGAAATGCCTTCTGCTTAGCATTTTTCGTACATATTCCATCCTCCTACAATGTGGTTGCCTTACATAAAAGTTGTGTTCATCAGTATCAAGCATCAACGAATTTGGAAGAGCGAATTTCATTCCTTTTTCTTGTGTGTTTGACTTGACAAGGCAAAATCTAAAAGGATGAATGCACGGGATGTTAGTGGTCCTCTGGAGCAACCGAAACAGATGATCTCTGCAGATTCTCCTGCTACTCCTACTGCAGTGCAAGTTCCAAATCTCATCTCCCCTACTCCACAAACCAGGTGCTTGCTCTAACATGGTGATAACCCACAAGTATAGGGGAGCGCAATAGTTTTCGAGGGTAGAGTATTCAACCCAAATTTATTGATTCGACACAAGGGGAGCCAAAGAATATTTGCAAGTATTAGCAGTTGAGTTGTCAATTAAACCACACCTGGAGATTAATTATCTACAGCAAAGTGATCAGTAGCAAAGTAGTATGATAGTTTTGATAGTAGTAGCAGCAGCAATAGTAACGGTAACAGTGATAGCAGTGATTTTGCAGCAAGTGCAATAGTAACAGCAGCAGTAGTAACTTAGCAGAAACAATATGTGGGAAAATCGTAGGCATTGGATCGGCAATTTGTTGGATGATATTCATCATGTGACAGTCATAACCTAGGGCAATACGGCACTAGCTCCAGTTCATAAATATAATGTAGACATGTATTCCGTAAATAGTCATACCTTCTTATGGAAAGAACTTGCATGACATCTTTTGTCCTACCCTCCCGTGGTAGCGGGGTCCATATTGGAAACTAAGGGATATTAAGGCCTCCTTTTAATAGAGAACCGGAACAAAGCATTAACACACGGTGAATACATGAACTCCTCAAACTACGGTCATCACCGGGAGTGGTCCCGACTATTGTCACTCCGGGGTTGTCGGATCATAACACGTAGTAGGTGACTATAACTTGCAAGATCGGATCTAGAACATGGATATAATGGTGATAACATAAACGGTTCAGATCTGAAATCATGGCACCCGGGCCCAAAGTGACAAGCATTAAGCATGGCAAAGTCATAGCAACATCAATCTTAGAACATAATGGATACTAGGGATCAAGCCCTAACAAAACTAAATCGATTACATGATGAATCTCATCCAACTCCTCACCGACCAGCGAGCCTACGAAGGAATTACTCACTCCCGGTGGGGAACATCATGGAATTGGCAATGGAGAAGGGTTGGTGATGATGAAGATCGAAGATCCCCCTCTCCAGAGCCCCAAACGGACTCCAGATCTGGCCTCCCAATGAAGAACAGGAGGTGGCGGCGGCTCCGTCTCGCGAAACAGGATAATTCTTCCTCCCTCATTTTTTTCTGGAAAAATAGGATTTTATAGCGTCGGTTTCAGGGTCTGCGGGGCCACCAGGTGGGGACAACCCACATGGGCACACCTGGAGGGGGTGGCGCACCCTGGTGGGTTGTGCCCTCCCAGGTGCCCCCTCCGGTGGTTCTTGGCTCCAGAAATTATCTTTTATTGTATAAAAAATCCTCGCAAAGTTTCGTTCCATTCCGAGAACTTTTATTTCTGCACAAAAACAACACCATGGTAGTTCTGCTGAAAACAGCATCAGTCTGGGTTAGTTTCATTCAAATCATGCAAATTAGAGTCCAAAACAAGAGGAAAAGCGTTAGGAAAAGTAGATACGACGGAGACGTATCACATGGCAGTGTGATATCTGGTTGCATGTTGCATATGGTGCCTAGCTTGTATTGCTTCTAATTTGTTAAATAGCATCTCCTTAGCTTACACATTATACATGTGAATATGACACGCCTTCCTGTTTTTGGTACATACTACATCTGCCTATCACACCATGTTCTTACATCAAACTACTATTCTTGTGTATCCTGCATCTATCACTTATGATGAGACAGTCACACCCATGGGTTAGTATGAGACGCGCTACTCTTATAAAGACTGCAGTTTCATCCTCCCCACATGATTCTCAAGAAACAGCAAGTCTAAATGAATATATTCAACATAGCTCTGTACTTGAAGACCGCATTTCCCCTACACCACCATCGCAGGTGCTTGCTCTAACTTCGCAGTGTGATATGTGGTTGCATGTTGCATATGGTGTCTAGCTTGTAATGCTTCTAATTAGGGTAAACTGCATCTGCTTAGTTTACATGTTATACCTGTGAATATGACATGCCTTCCTATTTTTCGTACATACTACATCTATCTGTTAACCATGTTCTTACATGAAACTACCGCTCTTGTGTATCTTGCATCAATCACTTACGATGATCGATGAGACATCTTTATTCATTGCATATTGCATAAGATTTCTAGCATGTTGCCATGTATTGCTTCTAATTTGTTCAATTACATTTATGAGGCCACCCTTTTAATTTGGCAGAGTGATATTGGTTTCATCTTTCATATGGTGTCTAGCTTGCATTGCCTCTAATTAGTTCAAACACCATGTGCTTAGTTTACACATTACACATCATACATGTCAATATGTCATGCCGTCCTGTTTTTCATACATATTCCATCCTCCTATCATGCGGTTGCCTTACATGAAAGTAGTGTTCATCAGAATCATGCATCAATGAGTTCTGAAGAGCAAATTTTATTCCTTTTTCTTGTGGGTTTGACTTGACAAGGAAAAATCAAAAAAGAGGAAGGAAAAGAGCAAGGAAGGCGATGATGGTGGTGATACATCTCCAACGTATCTATAATTAATTTATGAAGTATTCATGCCATGTTTACAACAATTTTATATGGTTTTGGTATGATTTGATTAGAACTAACCCGAACTGATGTTGTTTTCAGCAGAACTATTGTGGTGTCGTTTTTTGTGCAGAGTTGGGCTGAAAATTTACGGTGATTTTTTATGGACCAAAAGAGACCCTCGAAGCACCGGAGCTGGGCCAGGAAGTGACCGAGGAGGCCACAAGCCTGGGGGTGCGCCCACCCCCCTAGGGCGCGCCTCCCAAGCTTGTGGGCACCTCGGGCACCCCCTTGATGTGAGACCGACGCCAAAAATTCTTATAAATATAGAAACCTCCGAAAAAAACCCTAGATCGGAAGTTCCGCCGACGCAAGCCTCTGTAGCTACGAAAAACCAATCGAGAGCCCGTTCTGGCACCCTGCCGAAGGGGGAAACCATCATCGGAGGCCATCTTCATCATCCCGGTGGTCTCCTTGATGAGGAGAGAGTAGTTCACCCTCGGGGCTGAGGGTATGTACCAGTAGCTATGTGTTTGATCTCTCTCTCTCTCTCGTGTTCTTGATTTGGCACGATCTTGATGTATCGCGAGCTTTGTTAATATATTTGGATCTTATGGTGTTCTTCCCCCTATACCTTCTTGTGATGAATTGAGTCTTGCTCTTTGAGGTTTCGTTATGTTGGATTGAGTATTGGATTTGAGAACACTTGATGTATGTCTTGCGATGGGATATCTATGGTGACAATGGGATGTTCTATTGATTCACTTGATGTATGTTTTTGCACTCAACTCGCGGATTCCCGAGGTAACATTGGGGTAATCTATGCATAGTGGTTGATGCACATTTTTGTCCTACGTTCTCCGATAGAAACTTTGGAGTGATTCTTTGTTGCACGTTGAGGGATTGTTATATGATCCACTTATGTTATCATTGTTGAGAGAATTTGCACTAGTGAAAGTATGAACCCTAGGCCTTGTTTTCAAGCATTGCAATACCATTTTTGCTAACTTTTGTTACTAGTTACCTTGCAGTTTTTATTTATTCAGATTATAAAACTATATTTCTACCATCCATACTACACTTGTATCACCATCTCTTCGCCAAACTAGTGCACCTATACAATTTACCATTGTATTGGGTGTGTTGGGGACACAAGAGACTCTTTGTTATTGGGTTGCAGGGTTGTTTGAGAGAGACCACCTTCATCCTACGCCTCCCATGGATTGATAAACCTTAGGTCATCCACTTGAGGGAAAATTGCTACTGTCCTACAAAACTCTGCGCTTGGAGGCCCAACAAGAGTCTACAAGAAGAAGGTTGCATAGTAGACATCAAGCTCTTTTCTGGCGCCGTTGCCGGGGAGGTGAGTGCTTGAAGGTATATCTTTAGATCTTGCAATTGAATCTTTTAGTTTCTTGTTTTATCACTAGTTTAGTCTATAAAATAAAACTATAAAAAATGGAATTGAGGTTGCCTCATATGCTTCATCTTTTTAATGTCTTTCGTGAAAATGATGGAAACACTGGTACCGTAAGGTGCTATACAAACGGTTTTTAACCCCTTTCCGCGACGGCATTCTGAACCGTCGCCAAGTGAGTGACTGCGATAGGGGGGTCCTTCCCACATGACCAAGAAACCGTCGGGGATAGGCGAGCGGTTACTGACGATCTCCATAGAATAAACGTATGAGAAGCTGCCCCATTCCCACATGTTACATCTCGACGTTATGTTTCTGATCCGAGAGACATCCCAAACGATTACGCTGCTATAGTCATGTGAAAAAGGTGGACATCAACATTTAATCTACCGATATATTTGCGATAGGTACGTTATCGCAATTAGTTCAAGAATGTAAACTGTGTGCGGTGCCTATACTAACGCCAACGTGTCCATTTTCTTAACTATGTGCGATAGGTATTCCTATCACACACGCACACTGGTTTGACACATTTGTTGTATTACCATGAATCGCACACGCATATGAGACGAAACCGTGTGTGCGTCCATCGGGCATCGCAAATGTTTCACGTCAAAGAACCATCTGTTCTCTATTTTTCATCGCACACGCTATTTTCTTTCTAACCGTGTGCACATTATTTTATTCACTCCTGTATAATTTTATTTTTCCCTGTAATTTATTATTCGAATTGAAAATTTTGAAATATGAAACATGGAATTCAAATTCTCAGCACAATGGTTCAACAATGAATCCATAAATAAAATTACCAGTACAATATGTTCAGTAATTACAGGATTAGGCAGCAATTAACTATGATGAACCACAATATTTAGAGGCGGTAAAGGTGAAGAGACAAGTGTAAATCATTTTGGCTGCCGATGGTGTTGAAGAAGCGGAATGCCATAATGTGCCCTCTTGCATGCCATAGGCACGAACAACTTTTGTCCAACCCCTTGTGACGATCGCCCGCCCATCCTTCACCGCCTTCAAGAAGACTTCTAGAGCATTATCACGGTAGCATGAATTATATACTTTAACCATAGTTTCCTCCACTCCCGTCATGTAGTTTGCAAGGTAATCATCAGTAAATAGCTTCAGAAACCACTGAAAAGACAAAAATTCTAGATACTGAGGTCTAATAGAGTAACTTGTTGTGGGCAGGGGGAAAAGGCAACACATTACTTACCATCCTAAAGTTCACTGTTGTCTTGGACAAAGTGTAAATAAAGAGCTTAATTCCCATCACCCGTTTCTTTTGCCTAACAATCTTTCTTAGTTTCCTCACTTGACGCTTGTTCATGAATATCTCATTGCCCCATACGCAAAAGGGGATCGAAGCGTGGATCAGTACCGCTCATATATGTACCTACAAGCAACTAGTAAATGTTAGAAGCTAAACTGAGATTGCACAAATGATGTAAAATACAACTACCTATGTTCCTAAGTACAAGTATTTTTAGAGATTTCAATATGAACTACATACGGATGTATATAGAATTATAGATATAGTTTAGATTAGAATCTAGATTCACTCATTTTGCTCCGTATGTAGTCTATATTGGAATCTCTAAAAATACTTATATTTAGGAACAGATGGTGTATAAGACATGGGATGCAGCTAACCTCGACGGCAAACAATAGCATCACCCATTGTAGCCCTATGTAAGTACATGGAAAGCCAATGTTAACTACAACAGGGTTAACATCCACCAAAAATAGCAAATGGTAATGAAACGGCAGCATCTGTAGTGATATCTTCATTGCGAAAGAGTAGCACGGTAGCAAAGGGACGGATTAAAAAATGGATAGAATTGTTTACTACAACATACAACCTAGTATAGCCATTGAAATTGGTATTGATAGAAATGAAATTGTCAGAGTTAAACATCGCAAGGCAGGTGCTACTAGAGCAGAGAATGGCCCTGTTGTCTATTAAAAGGTAGGGAAATAGATAAGACGGGCTAGGCGTGTTTACTACAATATGCTTAATACATGAACTGTACAAAACATGGCCATTGCAACTGGTATTGGTAAGATTCAACTAGTGAGTTCATACTTGGTAACTCCTGAGGGGTAGTGGCTGGGGCACTTCATATGGACATTAGCCCACCCCAAGTTGGCCGCAGCGGAGGTGAGGTGTTCATCCGGGTCGAAGCGTGGATCAATGGCGCCGACATGTGTACCTACAAGAAGCAAGTAAATGTTAGAAGCCAAACTGCAATTTCACAAATGATGTAAAATATTGTAAGACATGGGATGCAGCTAACCTCGACGGCCAACAATAGCATCGCCCGTTATGGCCCTGCGTAAGTACATGGAAAGGCATGTTAAGTACAACAGGGTTAGCATCCACCAAAAATAGCAAATGGGCAGCATCTCTAGTATATCTTCATTGCGGAGAGTCGCACGGTAGCAAAGGGACAGATTAAAAAATGGATACAACTGTTAATTGCAACTGGCTTAACAGCATCCTAAGTCATGTTTTGTAAGTTTGTAGCCATTGAAATATAATTGTTTAAAAATGGATACAACTGTTAATTGCAACAGGCTTAATAGCCATTGAAACCAGTACTGATAAAAATACAATTGGCAGAGTTAAACATTGCAAGGCAGGTGCTGCCAGAGCAGAGAATGGCCCAGTTGTCTATAAAAAGGTAGGGAAAATAGCTAAAACATGTTAGGCATGTTTACTACAACATGCTTAATACATCGACCGTATAAAACATATGCATTAATTGCAACTGGTATTGGTAAGATTGAACTAGTGAGTTCATACTTGGTAAGTCCTGAGAGGTAGTTGCTGGGGCACTTCATCTTGGCCAGAGCCCGCCCAAAGTCAGCGGCGGCGGAGGCGAGCTGTTCCTCCGGGTCAAAGCATGGATTAGTGCCACTGACATGTGTACCTACAGGCAATCAGTAAATGTTAGAAGTTAAACTGCAATTGCACAAATGATGTGAAATACTGTAAGACATGGGATGCAGCTAACCTTGACGGGAAACAACAGCATCAGCCGTTATGACCCTGCGTAAGTACATGGGCAGGCATGTTAAGTACAACAGGGTTAGCATCCACCAAAAATAGCAAATGGGCAGCATCTCTAGTGATATCCTGAGTCATGTATTATAAGTTTGTTGCTGGTATTGGTGAAATTGAGCTGGACAGTTAATACTTGAACATCACACAGTGTGTAGTACTGAAATAAACAAGGCATGAACATGCTTAATACATCAACCGTACAAAACATAGCCATTGCAAGTGGTATTGGTAAGATTGAGCTGGTCAGATCATACCTGGTAAGTCTTGGGGGGTAGTCGCTGGGGCACGTCATCTGGGCCAGAGCCTGCACCAAGTCGGCGGCAACGGAGGCGAGGTGTTCCTATGGGTCAACACGCACAACGGCCATCACGCCATCGACCGCCATCAGCTCCTCGACCTCCACATGATATGTGGTTGAGCTTGCGCGATGATGCTCTAGAGGTAGGGGCGATGGGGATTTGGAGGCATGAGGATGTTTTGCAGGCGCCATTTAAGCAATCAGGCCAGGGTCGTGATAGAGATCGGTGGGTTACCTGACTGGATCGATGATGCTCGGGCAGAACGTAGATGTGGTTGAAGTTGTGGTTGCGGTGGCGGTGGTTTGAGCTGCCGGTAGGGGGAAGGGGGGAGGGGGGAGATACTGAGGAAATTTGATGGGTGGGGATGTGGTGGGAGGAATAAATTCTAAAATCACGTGCCTAATGAAAATTTCGCTGCGAAACTTGAAACTTGGGCGGGGGAAACACACAACGCAGACGAAGCGTGTAAAATACTCATGTGCGAGAAAAGAGAAAATTGGCAGATCCCGCCTCCAAAAAAATGTACACGTGTAGTTGATTTTTTTAGGTCAATGGTACGCCTGGTTAATTAGGAAACATCGCACAGGTAACTGACTTATGGATCATTAACGCAAAAAATGCACACGGGTACGCCATAGAAACCGTGTGTTTTGTGATCTTCTAATAATTCTTATATCTATCAGCATCTCCAACTGCACCTAATTTCAAAAATCTCTTTCATTGTATCAGGATTATTCAATGTACATGAACGAGGCAAGGTGACACCCGATGAGCAATCATCGGTTTATGAAATGCAATCAAGTGTCAAGCTGCCTCGCTTGCATAGCCAGATTTGATCCTATGCAACAAGAGAGAAGCTTGCTGCCATCCGTTGGCGTGGCAATTTAAGTCGGTGTGCGGCCAACTCGCGCGGCGAGGTGGGACTAAAAACCAGCTGCAGCCAGCTCTAGTCTCCTCCGGTGGCTGCGGGCGGACGTTTCGGGAGTATTTAGGGCCTGGGTGCGGCTACAAAACTTCAGTGAACACATGCTAATCAATGCTCAAAGCCCTCAAAGGATGCGCTTACCGACATTGTACGTTAATAATAGATAGTACCACTTTAAAGTACTACTGGTAATTTGCTCTAAAACTAGTACGTATGTAGTACTGGTAGATGCTCGTAATTAATTATACAAACTTACGGGCGACACACACACTAACTACTTCTCACATGCTGCCATCAGGGCATGCTGGCCAGACGTCGGCGTTCTCCTTCCCGGCCATGTAGGTGGCAGCCCACCGTGCTTCGATCTCCGTCGAGCTCTCCTTAGCATGGCGTGCGGCCTCTTCTTTCTTGCGGCGGCGGGACTCTCTTTTCTTGACTGCTTTCTGCCTTTTCTGCTCCTTCTGTGTGGCTTTGGCCGCCTCTAGATCCACCGCCCATTTGGCCATGGCAGCCTCAAAGTCTGCCCACGTAACTGTGTGGCCGCCGGTGGCGATGAACTCGGCGCGGCGAGATGCCATCGCTTCCTTACCATGTGTGCGGTTGCGGGGGGCGAGGAACGCGGCACGGCGGGATGCCATCGCTTCCTTACTAGTTACGATACACCACGGTGCCATGAACGACGCTTGGAGAGAGCTCTGCGACAGAGTGGCCGGGCAGCCGTACAGTGCTGTGGTTTTTAAGAGCTCAACGACAAATGACGAAGGAAATTTGGCTTCCCTTACAATTTTGCCCGTTCATTATCGCACACGGTTCATCTCCGTCGCCTCCGGAAACAGTGTGCGCTGAGCCTATTGTGTGTTGCGTTATGATTGGCCGGAACCCCAGCCACACGGATCGCGCGTATGCACCGTAGGATGTGCCGCGATCGAATGGCAATCCACGTCCCTCACATCACAGCCGTGCAGCTGTAGCTGGATTGGATCTATATGCGCTAAATGCCTAGAAAATGCACATAATCCCCTAAATATGGTAAATGAGCCCGGAAAAATGCCAAATTTGAACACGGTGATTTGCAGGGTGTATGTTCGTCGTAGAAAAAAAACTCCAGGGCAAAGAACGAAGAAAATTTGGATTCCCCTTCAATCTTGGTGATATCCCTCTCGAAAGCATGGAACTTCCTCGGTGATGGTTCGATTTATGAAAGGCGTGCATGACGACATAAGCCAAACCTTCTCAAATTTTTACGAGGGCATGGTGAGGCCATACCATGGCACCATGCCAGGCGTCATGTTTTTCAAGCATGTATTTCATTTTTCTATGGTTGACAAACCAATAAACGATGTGTTTGTGGTTGACTATTGCCACACATTTCCGTGAAAACTCTGCCCATTCCTTGTAAAAGGCATAAGAATTTACTAAATAGCATGAGCATGGTTTTCCAGACCGCCCTTGTGCACCTTTTCATGCATCGATTGTTTGAATTTGAATTATGTGCATTAATGCCTAGAAAATGCACATAATCCCCTAAATATTGTAAATGAACCTGGAAAAGTGCCAAATTTGAACACGGTGATTTGCAGGGTTTATGTTCATCATAGAAAAAAACTCATGGACAAAGGACAAAGGAAATTTGGATTCCCCTTCAATCTTAGTGATTTACTATCGCACACGATTCATCTCCGTTGCCTCTGCGAACCGTGTGTGTTCACCCACACATGCAGAAGGAAAAAAGAAAACCTTCGCCCACTTCGTCCCCATCCACTCGCCGCGGACTCCTCCGCAACTCTGCACCTCATCAACTTCTATCGCGGCGGCCACCGTAAGCTCGACGGCTGTCGTCGGCGGGCGGAGGTCGCGCTCCAAACGGCACGGGATTTCGCCCCTACCGCTTGCCGCCGCCTATCTGCACCAACTTGCACCGATATTCTAGACTCTGGTCGATTGGGGTTTTCTGCGGGATTGGGCCGGGGATTTTTCTCATGGAGAAGGTAATCAATTTAGCGAAATATTCACTCATCTCTTATCGCAGTCCGTCCGTCGCTGTTAATCAACCGGCGGAAATCGCCATGGATTCACTTTTCTTCTAGCTGATTCGAGGGTTTTCATTCATGTGTCCACAGTGCAAGCACAAATCGGGCAAGTGTGGTCGCGGCCAGTCGGAAATGAAGTTCTATCTCACCATTCCGGATGACTTCAGGGAGCACTCGGTATGTTCAATCTCACCCTACCATGGTCGGCATGGCCTAAATTTGTGAACATATACCGTCTATTGCTACATTTGGATAAAAGGTACGATGCCACGTGCAGCCCAGATGTCGAAGCTGATTTCCCCCCTATATTAGGCATATTTATGATGTATTGTTCATTCAGTTACTCTCATATTTGCATCAAATCTTTGTTACATTATCTATTTTTAATTATATATTTGTGTACTTTGCTTTCATCTATATATTGATCTGTTCTATCAGTTACTCCCATATTTGCATCTTGCTCTGTTATTTCAGTATATCTAATTTACGATCTTAATTTTCATTTCAAGCAGTACATCCCTTGCTTTGCAAGAACAGGGGTAGAAGGAAATCTTGGGCTTTACTTTGTTGATGACTCCATGGATGTCATATTGACAACGCGGCATGGATTTACAATGACAGTTAGCATAAAACTTGATAAAGGTGGTCACTCCTATTTTGATGCGGACCTTTGGAGAAAAAATGTCTAAGTGTTATGAACTGAAAGCTGGCAATAAAATTCTAGTGCGTGCACCACAGCCTGGTCTAATTAACATGGATGTTTACTTCCCCAACGTCATTAGCCAATCAAAGTCTGATCGAGGTTAGTGTACTTTCAACTTTCTCCATGCTGGCATACACTTAGCAAAATTGGGGTATTTGTTCTGACTAATTGATCATTATTTAAGCAACCAATTGTGATTTCATTTTCTGACCCCGTTCCTAGGCAGTAACAAATTCTATTTACCAATTTATGCGCACTATATATTCTTCTGCCATGTTCTAAATAAATAATACCTTTCCACCTTTTAAGCAGGATATGTTGGATGCATAGTTAACGATATGTATGTTACTAAGCGTACCAAATTTCACTAGAAGGACTTGAAGCATGTCATAAACTTTGTTGATAATCTGACAGAGATAGCACAACGTATGAACGCTGGATTTTGGATGGGATTAATTATACCTATGGTGCACACATTGGACAAGACCAATTGTGTGCACAAAACGCTGGTACAAAGTCTTATTTTTATGTTGATGCTCATAAACTATATATATCTTCAATGATATGTTACAATTAGTTTTTATTCTACATTTCAACAGAAATTGCCCGTTGTAGCTGTTCCTGGATCGATTTCCCGGTGTGGTCGAATTACACTTGTGCCTGCTAATAACGCCAAAGTGATTGCAAGGTACTGCATTTCCCGCAGAAACGGAACCATTCAAATTAACAAGTTCTCACTTGTCGTGGCAATGCATCCATATTGGAAAATTGGAGACACTGTTCTACTCATGCTCTACCAAGGCACAAGAGGGTTCTTCCTTTTCATTGACGAGATGCCGAGTCACCGTGATCAAGCTGCTTCCAGCGGATAGTTGTGGTTGTTGGCCCTCAGCCTCTTAAAATGTGCTAGCTGTTACTATGTTAAGTATGTAGATATGGACCATATGGTTGTTGGCCCTCAGCATCTTAAAATGTGATAGTTGTTACTATGTTAAGTATGTAGATATGGACCATATGGTTGTCAAAACCGTGTTACGAAGATCCTCCTTTAGTCGAATAGTGTAACCACTATATATATGTTACTCAAATGTTGTTAGCCAAGTTCTTAAATTTTCATGCAAAGTATTAGTATCGTACACAATTCATTGAGTTTAAGCGTGTGCCCGGTAGAGCGGTAGAGTAGAGGACGCCCATGTTTTGGACATGGCGATCAGCACCGATGTCCATGTGACGCCCCCGGCTCAATCATGCACTAATCATACATGCAAACATGCAAGATCAAGCACAGGGACTCACGGGAAGATATCACAACACAACTCTAACACAAACAAACGGAGATCCACAATATTACAGACCAGAGATCACGAAGATCCGAATACATAAGTCAGTCATACAAATAATATCTGGGTAGAGACATAGTTAGTCAAGGTTTGCCTTAAGAAGGCTAGCATAAACAACGACTCTAGATTGAAAGGCAAAGGCCTCCTACCTAGGAGCCTCCGATCCTACTCCTGGTCGGCTGGCTCGATCCAGTAGTAAGTACCGTCTGGTCCCATCTGATAGTAAGCTCCTGCAGTGGCATCTGGCTCCTGGGCTCCATCATCTGTTGTATCACCAAGTAGGGGAATATAGGGAAAAAGAGGAAGCAAAGCAACCGTGAGTACTCATCCAAAGTACTCATCAAGCAAGGATCTACTCTACATATGCAACATTATCAAAGGGGAAAGGCTGTATATGTGGACTGGGCTGCAGAAATGCCCGAATAGAAAGAAGGCCTAGTCCTATCGAAGGCTAGCATCTTCAAACATCTTCACGAAGCCACCATCTTGCAGCAATAGAAGATAGTAGAATAGCATTTTATTAAGCAAACATGTTGAAGTAAAGCCTAGAGATCCTTCCTCGACTCCCTGTTAGAAAGCGATCCCGAAGCTTCAATTAATTAAACAAGTATCCAGTTCAAGTAGTAGATCGGGATAAACAAACTGAGTGTCCTTTACCGTAGGACCGGCTATCGATAGATTATTCTTCCCTGCAGGGGTGCACTACTGTTACCCAACACACTCGATCACCTCTGGCCGGACACACTCGCTGGGTAATGCCCGGCCTCGGGAGATCAACACGAAGCAGCGCCCTACCTAGGCTCAGCAAAGAGGTCAGCACGCCGGACTAACCTATGCACCCAGAGGTCTTGGGCCATCGCCCTGGGCACCCTGCGCGTTGCGAGACTGGCCGGGGTGCAGGCGCGACACTGAACTTGTCAGTGAAGTATCCAGCCCATTCCCGACAATCAGCCCACACGGTGAACCGTGACGTCTGAAGAGCTTTCGAGAGAAACGTACGACGTAGAGGGCCCCATAAACCATAATCCCACGTGGTGGTAGTGCGTATAGGGCACGTCGACCCACTCAGATCAAATACCCAAATCCAATAGGCTCCTTTATTAACACGCGGGGACAATCAGAGTTTCTGAAGCTCCGCCACAATATCACACTCGAGTGCCCTTCCGGCACACCCGACATCGTAGATCCCCTGCGAGTACCCATCAGGGTCGACCCGCCTGTAACAAAGGACAAAGTAACCGTGTGGTCATAACATCAAGGGGGAAACCCCGAGGAATCACCCTCGGTGAATTCCACTCGATGAAATCATCAGGATGAACGTATGAGGCATCACCCTCGAGGTTCACACTAAGGGGTTGCACTACTGAGTCGTATCGAAAGTGGAGAAGGAGGAATCACCCTCGATGACCACGACCGAACAGCTACACTGCAGAGTTATTGTCAGGAGTGCGTTATGAGGTATCACCCTCGGCACTCGATAGTAACTATGCAGAGTCGTACAACTAAGGGGGTGAAGTGATGTGTCGGTCTCTGGTCGACGATCACATTGATCAAGTCGTCGATGATCAAGCAGGGGCAACAAGGGTAAGGTGGGGGTCACTGATGGTTCACTACCAACCTATACTAAGCAGTTTAACATAGGCAGGTAAGGTAACAATATACAGGTTACAAAAGCAGGCAATGCATTAGAATAGGAGCAAACATTAACAGTAGCAAAATCTAATGCAAGCAGGAGAAATGGAATGGGCGATATCTGGATGCTCAAGGGGGGGGGGGCTTGCCTGGTTGCTCTGGCAAGAAAGAGGGGTCATTAACGAGCTGCTCGTCTGGAGCGTAGTCGTACTCAGCTGCAACGACGTCTATCGAGAGAGAAGGAGGGGGAAGAAACAATATATTCATGGCAAAGATGCAAACAATATGCATGACATGTCTAAATGCTATGCCGAGGTGTTCTACTGCCTATCTAAATGATTTAGTTAATTTAGGAATTTATTCGGATTTATTTAATTAAAGTTGATCACTATCCATTTATTGAAATCAGGCAAAAAGTTCCATGTTCATCTAGCTAGGGGCATCTGACAGGAATACGGAGGGCGTATTCAGATTCGTATCATCGTTCTGAGCAAGTTTCATGTACAAAGTATTTTCATCGGAGCTACGGTTTATTTTATATTAAATTCTAAAGATTTAATCAATATTCTGGATTTTATTTAATTATTTAATTAGGATTATCCGAAACAGTGAATGGTGACATCATCATGACATCACCATGATGTCAGCAGGTCAACCTGACAGGTGGGGGCCCACTGTCATTGACTGATAACTAATTAACCAAATTAATTAGTTTAATTAACAGATTAATTAGGTTAAGTTAATTAAGTTAATTAATTAATTTAATTATTTATTTATTTATTTATTTTTCTCTGTAAAAACGTTCTGGGCGTGGGGCCCGTTTGTCATAGGCCCAGGGGCGGGGCCCATTAGTCATAGGCCCCAGGGACCTTAGCGGGCACCGGGCGTCGGGCACGGGCGCGGGCGCCCGATGGGGCGAGCCCGGGCGACGGGCGCCAGCCGCCCGACAGGGCGCTGCAGGGAGGGGCAACCAGGGCAGCGGCGGGGGCACGCCGCAGCCGCCGGCGAGTGGAGGTGGGCAGCAGCGGTAGCAAGCAGCATCAGCAACAGGCTGAGGGCGCGTGCGGGAGGGGGCGAGGCCAGGGACACGCGGTGGGGAGGCTAGCGGGGCGTGGCGGCTGCGTGAGCATAGGCGAGGGAAGCAGCAGCGCAGGCGAGGACACGCACATGAGGGCGCGCGCAGCAGGCAACGGGCGCGGCCGGGGCAAGCACGGCGGGGGGAGGCGGTGGAGTGCTCGGGATAGGGCGCGGCGGGCACGCGCGTTGCGCGAACAGAGCGCAGCGTGGGTCTGCGCGGGTGAGGGCGAGCATGCGAGCGGGCGCGCGGGAGGTCAGGCGGGACGCGGCCGGAGCGCGGCCACGGCGGACAGCGAGCGGGGATGGCGCTAGCGACGTGAACAGCGGAGAAAAAAGGGGGGGTAGCCGGAGCGGGTCGGGGTCCTCACCCCCGTTGGAGGGGTTCGCCGGCGAGGCTCGACGGAGTCCGACGAGGTGGAGGTCGAGGACGGCGCGGTGAGGTCAAGGCGGAGGCAACGCGGTTCCGGGCGGCGCCGGTAGGCGAGCGGTGAGGGGCGTCGGGTTCGATCCCCATCCCGATCCTGATGGGATCGAGAGGTGGGGGGGCAGACAAGGGGGAGGGGGAAGTGGGGGATTACGGGCTAGGGTTTCCATGATGGGGGGTTAAGGGAGTGAGTGGGGGCCGGCTGGGCTAGGGGGAGGGAGCTGGGCCGGATGGCCCACTTGGCCAGGGGGTTTTCCCCCGGTTTATTTATTTTGTTTGTTTTCTTTTCTTATTTTTCTTTTCTGTTTTGTTTTCTGTTTTTCTAAAATGTGTGAGCCCATCTATAGTTTTGTAAAATATGTGAACTAGCCACAATACTCCAGTGCAACATTTACTAATGCCATAAAAATGATTTTGAGTTCATATCATTTCATTTGGATTTCATTTAAATTATAAATGGATTAATTACTTTTGTTTTGCTGCTGTTTTAGGATGTTAGGGTCATTTAATTATTCTAAACATTGTTGCTGTTAATTTTATAAATGTCTCTAGAATATTTGCAACATGATGAACAATTTAGTTTTCAATTTGGAACAACTTTTATTTTCACTTTAATTTAATTTGAAGTTTGAATTAGGAGTTTGAAATGCAATATGATGCAAATGATGATTAGGCACTGTTAACCTTGCTGACATGGCATTAACTAAGGGTGATCACTGTGGCTAATTACATGGGGTGTTACAATTCTCCTCATCTAACAAGAATTCTCGTCCCGAGAATTAAGAGGAAGACTGAAAGAAAGTGGGGTATTCTTCGCGAAGACGATCCTCACGTTCCCAAGTGGCTTCATCTTCAGAATGATTCGACCACTGAACCTTGAGGAATTTGATCGACTTCTGACGGGTTCGACGCTCAGCTTGATCAAGAATACGGATGGGATATTCTGGATAATACAGATCTTCCCGCAATTCAAGCATTTCATGATCCACCGCTCGAATAGGATCCTTGAAGCAGCGACGAAGTTGGGATACATGAAAGACATCATGCACTTGAGAAAGATTTGGCGGCAATTGCAACTGATATGCCACTTCTCCTCGACGGGCAAGAATACGGAACGGGCCAATGTAGCGAGGAGCTAACTTGCCCTTGATTCCGAACCGATGAGTGCCTTTCAACGGAGTGACGCGGAGGTAAGCTTGCTCGCCAGGCTGATAGACCATTTCCTTGTGCTTTCGGTCATAGTTGCTCTTCTGACGAGACTGAGCAGTTTTCAGATGTTCACGGACAATGCGGACTTTTTCTTTAGCTTGCTGAACAATGTCCGGTCCAACGAGTGAGCGTTCCCCAGTTTCCGACCAATTCAGAGGGGTTCGACACTTACGTCCGTATAGAACTTCAAATGGTGCCATCTTCAAACTAGCTTGATAGCTATTGTTGTAAGAGAATTCGGCATATGGGAGAGATTCCTCCCACTTCTTATCGAAGGAGATGACACAAGCTTGAAGCATATCTTCGAGCACTTGATTAACTCGTTCGACTTGACCCTGTGACTGAGGGTGAAAAGCGGTATTGAAGGACAGGTGAGTTCCCATAGCTTCTTGGAAACTATTCCAGAATCTGGAGGTAAAGAGGCTGCCACGATCCGAACTGATCTCCAACGGAACACCATGGAGTGACACAATTCAGGAAACATACAAGTCTGCTAACTGACTAGCGGTGATTGTCTCCTTGACTGGCAGAAAGTGAGCAACCTTTGAGAATCGGTCAATGACGACAAAGATAGCATCATGACCCTTCTGAGATCTAGGAAATCCAGTAATGAAATCCATTTGGACCTTGTCCCATTTCCATTCAGGAATATCAAGGGGTTGCAGAGTTCCAGCAGGCCTTTGATGTTCTGCCTTAATGCGGCGGCAAACATCACACTCAGAAACATAACGAGCAATGTCTCGCTTCATATTAGGCCACCAGTATCTCTGACAAATGTCACGGTACATCTTTGTGCTACCAGGATGAATTGACAGAGGAGTGTCATGAGCTTCTTTCATAACGTGTTCCCTCTCATCCTTGAATTTGGGTACGAAGAGACGGCGTTGGAAGAATAGGATCCCATCATGATCGAGATGGAATTCCGACGGCTTTCCTTTTTTGAGGTATTGCTTAATCCTTTCAACTTCAGAGTCATACCGTTGCATAGTCTTAATGATGTGTTCTAAATCTGGTTCAACAACCAGGGTATTGAGATGACCCTGTGGAACAATGTGGAGGTTAAATTTGCAAAGCTCTTCATAAAGCATAGGTTGTGCTTCCTGAACCATATGGTTGCTGCAATAAGCCTTGCGACTCAAAGCATCGGCCATTACATTAGCCTTGCCAGGGGTATATGAGATATTCATATCATAATCGGCAATTGTCTCAAGCCATCTTTGCTGACGAAGGTTCAGATCTGGTTGAGTATATAGATACTTCAAACTCTGATGATCCATGTATATCTCGCAATGATTACCGAGAAGGTAATGTCGCCATAGCTTCAGGGCATAAATAACCGCAGAAAGTTTGAAATCATGCACTGGGTAATTTTCTTCGTGAGGACGCAATTGTCGAGAGGCATAAGCAATCACTTTGCGCTCTTGCATTAGGACACCGCCTAATCCTTGACGAGATGCATCACAGTATATCACGAAATCCTTTTGGGAATCCGGGGGTGCTAGCACTGGGGCAGATGTTAACTTATCTTTTAGTGTCTGAAAGCTTTCTTGACATCTTTCCGTCCACTCAAATTTAACACCTTTGAGGAGCAGATTCGTCAATGGCTTTGCAATCTTGGAAAAGTTCTCAACGAATCGACGGCAATAACTAGCGAGCCCGAGAAAGCTTCTGACTTGCTTGACATTCTTCGGGGGAGTCCAATCAAGAATAGCCTGTACTCGCTCGAGGTTAACAGCAATGCCATTCTTGGAAATCACATGACCAAGATAGGTCACTTCAGATAACCAGAACTCACACTTAGAGTACTTGGCGTATAGCTGGTGTTCTCGAAGCTTCTCCAATACAAGCCGAAGATGTTCAGCATGTTCTTCTTCATTCTTGGAATATATAAGGATATCATCCAAATAAACCACGACGAAATTGTCGAGGTAATCCATGAAGATATAGTTCATCAACCAGGAGAAGGTTGCTGCAGCATTTGTTAAGCCAAATGACATGACAGTGTACTCATAAGAGCCATATCGAGTAACAAAGGCAGTCTTCGGAATATCCTCTTCGCGAACATGGATCTGATGATAACCCAACCTCAAGTCGAGTTTCGAGAAGACAGAGGATCCAACAAACTGATCATACAGATCATTGATCCAGGGCAGTGGGTATTTATTCTGGATTGTGGCTTGGTTAATGGGGCGGTAATCCTGAACCAATCGGTTAGTTCCATCCTTCTTCCTAACAAAGAGTGAAGGTGCTCCCCAAGCAGAGGAACTGGGGCAGATGAAACCTTTCTTAAGTGACTTGTCGATTTCTTCCTTAAGCTCGAGAAGGTGGTGCGGAGGCATCTTATAAGGACGCTTCGCAATAGGGGTAGTGCCAGGCTTCAAGTCAATGACAAACTCGACAGCTCTAACCAGGGGTATTCCTGGAAGTTCTTCCGGAAAGACGTCCGGAAAATCTTGAATGACAGGAATGTTCTTGATTCCTTCTAGAGGTGAGGCATTCAAAGCATTCAGGGCATATATCTGAGCTTCAGCATCCCGAGTAATTTGGGCGGTGTAGTTCACTATCTCATCGAAGGGGTGAAGAAGTTGGACGACTTTAGTGGCACAATTGATCGAAGCTATGTGAGCTTTCAACCAATCCATTCCGAGGATGAGGTCTACGGTGGGAGATTTCAAGACGATGGGTGAGGCAAGGAATTCCAACCCTTTAATTTCGACGGTAACGTCAGGTGCTATCACGTCAGCATGACAATGACCTCCGGGAGTTTTAACGACTAACGGAGTATGCATCTTCTCATACCGAATGCCATGCATGAATGCAAATTTTCCAGAGAGGAATGAATGTGATGCTCCTGAATCAAATAAAACAGAAGCAGGTACTGAGTTAACGAGAAGGGTACCCATCACAGTAGCAGGTTGATCCTGGACTTCTTCAATATCAATGTTGTAAGCGTGTCCATGACCATGAGCAGCAGACCCAGTATTATAGTTGCGGGCCTGATTGTTGCCACGACCATTGCCACGGCCAGTACGAGGGAAATCCAACTGATTCTGAGTCTGGCGGCAGTCCTTAGCAAGGTGACCTGGTTTGCGGCACTTGAAGCACAGACCATCTTCAGGACGAAGAGGAGCATTGTGTGGAACAGCTTGAGCTCTTGGCTGCCTCGGTGGTGGAGGAGGCAGACGTGGTGCAGCATAGTTGTTCTTTGGCGCAGGGGCATTTGGACGGAACACGTTGTTGGGAATCCAGACTCGACGCTTATGTGCTGAGCCCGAAGATGAGCCAGCATCACGATAGCGCTTCTGCGAGTCCTTATGCTTCATCTGAGCGGTCTCAACTAGAATAGCCTTGTTCACAAGAGTAGAAAAGTCGTTGAAGTTTTGAGCAGCAAGTGCAAGCTCGAGGTCTGGGTGGAGTCCACTACGAAACTTCTCTTGTCTACGGGCATCTGTGGCGATGTCTTCATCAGCATAGCGGGGCAGGTCAAGGAATTCCCGCTGATAAGCTTCGACAGTCTTGTTGCCCTGGGTGAGGTTGCGGAACTGGTTTTTCATCCGGTCCATAATTCCCTGAGGAATATAACGGGCACGGAAAGCAGCCTGGAACTCAAGCCAAGTAACGGCTGTTCCAGCAGGCAGTGTACGCTTGTGTGTGTCCCACCATTGAGCAGCGGGGGCCTTTAAGAAAAAGGCCGCGAAGGTGACGAAGTTGGAAGGGGCGACATTAGCAGACTCCATCTCGTGAGTGATGTCACGGAGCCAGTCATCAGCATCCAGTGGCTTGTCAGAGTTGCGGAACTGAGTGGGGTTGAGTCGCATAAACTCTGTCAAAGTTATTGAAGCAGGGTTCTGGTTCTGGTTGTTCTGATGCGGAAACTGAGCCATAATCCCAGTCATGAACTGGCGGTTGAGCTCGAATTGTTGCATCATAGCTGCCATATAGTCTGGCGGTGGTGGGCGTTCAGGGGCACGACCACGACCACCTGGTCTAACCATCCTGCTAAGCATCAACAGGGGGTAGTTTAGTAAAAGAAATTGCGACTGTTTAGTGACAAGCATGATGTAACTCGACCACAATTTAAGCAGTGTAATAGATACTTAACAGTAGTCAATTAAGACATACAGATCCATACACGGAGTCGGGTACATGCGGACAGCATAACGACGCAACTAGACATGCTAGGCGGCGCGCAGGCACGCGGTAAGGAAGTACACAACGAGACACAGCAAAGGCTACATCAACGTCGGAGAAAACCACCGAAACGGGGTAACTGCACGTGCAGACGATGAATGGCCGTCGCGGAAGGATCCTGCGCTCCATGTGCACTCTGATGCAGAACCCAGTCTCGAGCTGTAAGAAGAGGTCCACGTGTAGGTGTGTGACCTCCAACAGCAGGCCAATCAATACCAGCATACATCTGAGTCCTGCGTGGGTAAAGGATGTGCTCCGGATGTATCCCTGCATGAACAGCTGGTAGCAACTGCGTCATAGCATCGTAGAGATGTGCTCAAGTGGCAACCAACTCGACGGCATGAGCCCAAACAGTGCAATCCAGAGCCTGAGTGTACTGAATCAGGACGTGCGGGTCATAGCGACAAGGCTCGTACGGGGCACGGATAGCTGTGTAGTATCCAGTAGCATCTCCAGTAGGGGCATACGGAATGTATCGGAACTCAGAGGCATCCAAGATACTGCTGAACTCTCCTCGGAGACGTGCGACAGCAGAGTAGGCGGCATCATGGACTGCCATCTCAATCGTCACGCCGATACCGTAGAAAAGGTGCAGCTCAGTGTCTGAGTCATCCTGCCGATCATAGATACGAACATCAGCATGGTACTGCTCCTGGTTGAACTCGCGATAATCCTCGTAAACCATGTACTCGGGGTACCAGCGGTAGCCCAGTCTGGTCAGGAGGGCGATTAGGACAACTGGAAAACCAGGGGCATCATGAGCCCAAGTGCGAAGCACAAGCTGCGTCGCAGGGCGTGGTGGAAACAGATGATCCATCTGAAACAGAGGAAATTCATGATTGTCAAATGACAAGGAGAAGTATAACCGATCTCGGAGAGAAAGGTTAAACAAAACAATGAAAAGGAAAATGATTATCAGACTAATCAGATCAATGACAGGGAAATCACACACATATCCAGCTCTCCGGGTAGACGGGATTTACGAGATCCTAAGTGTCGGCGTTAGCAAATTCATTTAACCCAAAAAGAAGAGAAATCAGAGTCCCAGAGTATAGATAAGGAATAAAAGATCCTAATACCACCCAGTTGGCGACGTGGGCCCGTAAGTCACCCAGCCAAGTTAGTAAAATAGTTTTTTTTTTCGGTTTCTAGACTCAACTTCGGCCAAGGAATTGGAAGGGGGCTTCCTACAGGCAGTCGGCTCTGATACCAACTTGTGACGCCCCCGGCTCAATCATTCACTAATCATACACGCAAACATGCACGATCAAGCACAGGGACTCACGGGAAGATATCACAACACAACTCTAATACAAACAAACGGAGATCCACAATATTACAGACCAGGGATCACGAAGATCCGAATACATAAGTCAGTCATACAAATAATATCTGGGTACAGACATAGTTAGTCAAGGTTTGCCTTAAGAAGGCTAGCACAAACAACGACTCTAGATCGAAAGGCGAAGGCCTCCTGCCTGGGAGCCTCCGATCCTACTCCTGGTCCGCTGGCTCGATCCAGTAGTAAGTACCGTCTGGTCCCATCTGATAGTAAGCTTCTGCAGTGGCATCTGGCTCCTGGGCTCCATCGTCTGTTGTATCACCAAGTAGGGGAATATAGGGAAAAAGAGGAAGCAAAGCAACCATGAGTACTAATCCGAAGTACTCAGCAAGCAAGGATCTACTCTACATATGCAACATTATCAAAGGGGAAAGGCTGTATATGTGGACTGGGCTGCAGAAATGCTTGGATAGAGAGAAGGCCTAGTCCTATCGAAGACTAGCATCTTCAAACATCTTCACGAAGCCACCATCTTGCAGCAATAGAAGAGAGTAGAATAGCATTTTATTAAGCAAACATGTTGAAGTAAAGCCTAGAGATCCTTCCTCGACTCCCTGTTAGAAAGCGATCCCGAAGCTTCAATTAATTAAACAAGTATCCAGTTCAAGTAGTAGATCGGGATAAACAAACTGAGCGTCCTTTACCGTAGGACCGGCTATCGATAGATTATTCTTCCCTACAGGGGTGCACTATTGTTACCCAACATGCTCGATCACCTCTGGCCGGACACACTTGCTGGGTAATGCCCGGCCTCGGGAGATCAACACGAAGCAGCGCCCTACCTAGGCTCAGCAGAGAGATCAGCACGCCGGACTAACCTATGCACCCAGAGGTCTTGGGCCATCGCCCTGGGCACCCTGCGTGTTGCGAGACTGGCCGGGGTGCAGGCGCGACACTGAACTTGTCAGTGAAGTATCCAGTCCATTCCCGACAATCAGCCCACACGGTGAACCGTGACGTCTGAAGAGCTTTCGGGAGAAACGTACGACGTAGAGGGCCCCATAAACCATAATCCCGCGTGGTGGTAGTGCGTATAGGGCACGTCGACCCACTCAGATCAAATACCCAAATCCAATAGGCTCCTTTATTAACACGCGGAGACAATCAGAGTTTCTGAAGCTCCGCTACAATATCACACTAGAGTGCCCTTTCGGCACACCCGACATCGTAGATCCCCTGCGGGTACCCATCAGGGTCGACCCGCCTGTAACAAAGGACAAAGTAACCGTGTGGTCATAACATCAAGGGGGAAACCCCGAGGGATCACCCTCGGTGAATTCCACTCGATGAAATCATCAGGATGAATGTATGAGGCATCACCCTCGAGGTTCACACTGAGGGGTTGCACTACTGAGTCGTATTGAAAGTGGAGAAGGAGGAATCACCCTCGATGACCACGACCGAATAGCTACACTACAGAGTTATCGTCAGGAGTGCGTTACGAGGTATCACCCTCGGCACTCGATAGTAACTATGCAGAGTCGTACAACTAAGGGGGTGAAGTGATGTGTCTGTCTCTGGTCGACGATCACATTGATCGAGTCGTCGATGATCAAGCAGGGGCAACAAGGGTAAGGTGGTGGGGGTCACTGATGGTTCACTACCAACCTATACTAAGCAGTTTAACATAGGCAGGTAAGGTAACAATAAACAGGTTACAAAAGCAGGCTATGCATCAGAATAGGAGCAAACATTAACAGTAGCAAAATCTAATGCAAGCAGGAGAAATGGAATGGGCGATATCTGGATGCTCAAGGGGGGGGCTTGCCTGGTTGCTCTGGCAAGAAAGAGGGGTCGTCAACGGGCTGCTCGTCTGGAGCGTAGTCCTACTCAGCTGCAACGGCGTCGGTCTCGGCGTCTATCGAGAGAGAAGGAGAGGGAAGAAACAATAAATTCACGGCAAAGATTCAAACAATATACATGACATGTCTAAATGCTATGCCGAGGTGTTCTACTGCCTATCTAAATGATTTAGTTAATTTAGGAATTTATTAGGATTTATTTAATTAAAGTTGATCACTATCCATTTATTGAAATCAGGCAAAAAGTTCCATGTTCATCTAGCTAGGGGCATCTGACAGGAATACGAAGGGCGTATTCAGATTCGTATCGTCGTTCTGAGCAAGTTTCATGTACAAAGTATTTTCATCGGAGCTACGGTTTATTTTATATTAAATTCTAAAGATTTAATCAATATGCTGGATTTTATTTAATTATTTAATTAGGATTATCCGAAACAGTGAGTGGTGATGTCATCATGACATCACCATGACGTCAGCAGGTCAACCTGACAGGTGGGGGCCCACTGTCATTGACTGATAACTAATTAACCAAATTAATTAGGTTAAGTTAATTAATTTATTTATTTTTTCTCTGTAAAAATGTTCTGGGCATGGGGCCCTTTTGTCATAGGCCTAGGGGCGGGGCCCATTAGTCATAGGCCCCAGGGGCCTTAGCGGGCACCGGGCGCCGGGCACGGGCGCGGGCGCCTGATGGGGTGAGCCCGGGCGACGGGCGCCAACCGCCCGACAGGGCGCTGCAGGGAGGGGCAACCAGGGCAGCGGCGGGGGCGCGCCGCAGCCGCCGGCGAATGGAGGTGGGCAGCAGTGGTAGCAAGCAGCATCAGCAGCAGGCTGCGGGCGCGCGCGGGAGGGGGCGGGGCCAGGGACATGCGGTGGGGAGGCTAGCGGGGCGCGGCGGCTGCGTGAGCATAGGCGAGGGAAGCAGCAGCGCAGGCGAGGCCACGCACATGAGGGCGCGCGCAGCCGGCAACGGGCACGGCCAGGGCAAGCATGGCGCGGGGAGGCGGTGAAGTGCGCGGGACAGGGTGCGGCGGGCGGGCGCGTTGCGCGAACCGGGCGCGGCGTGGGTCTGCGCGGGCGAGTGCGAGCACGCGAGCGGGCGCACAGGAGGTCAGGCGGGACGCGGCCGGAGTGCGACCACGGCGGACAGCGAGCCAGGACGGCGCTAGCTACGGGGACAGGGGAGAAAAAAAGGGGGGGGTAGGCGGAGCGGGTCGGGGTCCTCACCCCCGTTGGAGGGGTTCGCCGGCGAGGCTCGACGGAGTCTGGCGAGGAGGAGGTCGAGGACGGCGCGGCGAGGTCGAGGCGGAGGCGACACGGTTCCGGGCGGCGCCGGGTTCGATCCCCATCCCGATCCAGATGGGATCGAGAGGTGGGGGGCAGACGAGGGGGAGGGGGAAGTGGGGGGTTACGGGCTAGGGTTTCCACGGTGGGGGGTTAAGGGAGTGAGTGGGGGCCGGCTGGGCTAGGGGGAGGGAGCTGGGCCGGATGGCCCAGTTGGCCAGGGGGTTTTCCCCCGGTTTATTTATTTTGTTTGTTTTCTTTTCTTATTTTTCTTTTCTGTTTTTCTAAAATGTGTGAGCCCGTCTATAGTTTTGTAAAATATGTGAACTAGCCACAATACTCCAGTGCAACATTTACTAATGCCATAAAAATGATTTTGACTTCATATCATTTCATTTGGATTTCATTTAAATTATAAATGGATTAATTACTTTTGTTTTGCTGCTGTTTTAGGATGTTAGGGTCATTTAAATATTCTAAACATTGTTGTTGTTAATTTTATAAATGCCTCTAGATTATTTGCAACATGATGAACAATTTAGTTTTCAATTTGGAACAACTTTTATTTTCACTTTAATTTAATTTAAAGTTTGAATTAGGAGTTCGAAATGCAATATGATGCAAATGATGATTAGGCACTGTTAACCTTGCTGACATGGCATTAACTAAGGGTGATCACTGTGGCTAATTACATGGGGTGTTACAGTCCAGAAGGCATTTGCATATTAATTGTCCATATTGCAAATTCACACACATGTTAACGTAAGGAAACGTATGTGTAACTTACTAATCATCGCACATGAGTACTCGCAAACGCATCGTCTGCGATACTCCTAGCCACCGCAAGCAACTAGTTTGCAATTTTCAAAGTTTTTTGTACACACAGAATCGCACACGAATTAACTTTAGTAACCGTCTGTGTTGTAATTTCTCATCGCAAACAGTTCATCTGAGTGGGCTGTTTGTCGCGTATCACACACATCTTGTTTACACGACTCATTTGTGTTCTTTTGGCTCATCGCAAACAGTTCATCTATGTGAACTGTATGACGCATATCACACACATCTTGTTAAGTTGAATCGTTTCTGTTGTGTTCCCTAATCGAAAACAGTTCTTCCGAGTGAACCGTATGCCATATATCACACACACCTTGATCTGGCTAACCGTTTTTGTTGCACACCCTAATAGCAAACAGCTCATCTGAGCGAACTGTATGCCGTATATCGCACACACCTTGATATGGCTGCCCGTTTCTGTTGTTCTGTCTCATCGCAAACAGTTTGTATGGATCATCCGTGTGTCCTGCATCGCACATGCAACTAAAATCTGAACCGTGTTTGATGTCTCCACCATCGCAAATGTTTTGCATCTTTTTTGACGGGTTTTTTACATCACCGTTTGCGATTAATGCATCACACACAGTTTCATCAAAGGGTCTCTGATCGTAGTGTCACGTTAGCAGCATCCTGCAGTAGTGAAAGGAAAATTATGCTCAAGTGTTAGAAGAAGAAGATAATAAAATATTTGGCATAAAATATTTGAATGATGAGCATGATTGCAATGTTGTTAGTATGAATTCTTTGAATATACATGATACTAATGATATGCAAAGCCATAAGCTTGGGGATGCTATATTTGATGAAGATGATATTTTTAGTCCCCCAAGTTTAGATGAGAAAATTTATAATGATGATAGCATGCCTCCTACTTATGATGATTATGTTGATGAAAGTGGGTTTGGAAGAGTGTCAACTTTAGATAATAATTATCCCACTATTTTGGAGGGTGTTGAATCTTATTATAATGATAAAAGTGGATTTGGAGAGGTCATGCCTTTATTTAGTAATGATTCCACTATCTTGGAAGAGGTTTCAATTGATTATGATGAGAACAAAGTTGCTACTTATGATGATTATTGTGACGACACCTATGTTAATAAAAGTAGTGATGATTATATTTATAAAACTTGTCATAATTATGAATATCCTTTTTATGAACATTACTCTTTTAATATTGAAACAATTTATAGTATTCAAGTCTCTTATGATACTCCCATCATTATGAATGAGAAGAAAATTGCTCATGTGGAGAGTAGTAAAATTTCTATGCTTATGAATCATGAAAAGAATGCTTTATGTGATAGTTATATTGTTGAATTCCTTCATGATGATACTGAAAATTATCATGAGAGAGGGATATGCGCTTCTATGTATCTCAATAATATCAAGTTTCCTCTCTATGTGTTGAAATTTTTGAAGTTTTGCTTGTTTTACCTCCCTATGCTAGTTGATTCTTGTTTCCATAATTTGTTTGCTCACAAAATTAATATGCATAGGAAGTGGGTTAGGCTTAAATTTTCTAGTCATATGCTTCATGATGCTCCCGTTATGGTTCAATTCTTATCTTGTATGTGAGCATCATTGAAATCATCATGCCTAGCTAAAAAGGCATTAAAGAAAAGCGCTTGTTGAGAGACAACCCAATATTTACCCCTACTGTTTTTGTGTGTTCACATGATTAAGCTACTGTAGTAATCATGTTTTATAGCTTTTGTTTGAATAAAGTGCCAAGTAAAGCCTTTGGGATAGTGTGGTTGATAGTTGATTTGATTCTGTGCAAAAACAGAAACTTTTGCGTCCAGTAACAGAATTGTTAAAATTCACTGGAACGTGTAAAACCTCTGAAATGTTTACACAAGATTTATATAGAAATTTTCTACGTATTCCTAATTTTTCAGAATTTTTTGAGTAACATAAGTATGATCATAATTCAGATCTTAACAGACTGTTCTGTTTTTGACAGATTCTGTTTTCGATGCATAGTTTGCTTGTTTTCTAGTTTATATGGCTTATATTGCTCAATATAAATTGTAGAAATGATAGGGTACAGTACGTATCATGTGAGAAAAAATTTGAATCTTGTCTTGACAGTACCAAAGTGAATGATTTGTTTTATCATACTAACCCATCTCACGAAGTTCCGTTAGGTTTTGTGTGATTGAAGTTTTCAAGTTTTGGGTGAGATATCGATATGAGGAGAATAAGGAGTGACAAGACCCCAAGCTTTGGGATGCCCAAGGCACCAAAAGATAACATTCAAGGAAGATACAAGCAACTAAGCTTGGGGATGCCCCGGAAGGCATCCCCTCTTTCGTCTTCAACATTATCGGTAACCTCACTTGGAGCTTTATTTTTATTCGTCACATGATATGAGTTTTGCTTGGAGCGTCATTTTATTTTATTAGTATTTTCTTGCTGTTATTTAGAGTAATGTTTTGCATCTTTTATTTCAATAAAAGTGTCAAGTATAGCCTTTACCATGCTTATTTTGCAAGTCTATATGTGGCTGTTTGAAAACAGAAAGTTGCATGCTAGTGCATGAATTCTTAATAAAAGTCAGAATGTGATAAAATGTTGAATTTTTTTGAATAATAAGCTATGATAAATTTTCTACAGTTTGGTAAATTTACAGAATATTTGGAGTTAGGTAAGTGTGAGTAAAATTGCATTCTTTATAGACTGTCATGTTTAGACAGATTGTTGTTATGTTTGCTTGTTTAATGATTCTGTGTGAGGATAGGAGTATTAAATATGCAGAGGCATCTAGTATGCAATGTTAAATAATAATTTTAGTGATTTTCTACAGTAGAGAATGATAAGGTGTTTCATTGATTCATACTAACTTTTCTCACAAGTTCTTGTTGAGTTTTGTGTGGATGAAGTTTTTAAGATTTAGGGAAACCATGATATAAAAGAAATTAAGGAGACACAAAAGCTCAAGCTTGGGGATGATCAAGGCATCCCAAGATAATATTTCAAGAAGTCTCAAGCATCTAAGCTTGGGGATGCCCCGGTAGGCATCCCACCTTTCTTCATCAAGAATTATCGGTTAGTATCGGTTGAGCCTAAGTTTTTGCTTCTTCACATGATGTGTGTTATTTTTTAGAATGTCATTTTTTTTGTTTTTCTTGCTGTTTTAATAAAATACTTAGATCTGTAATTCTTAAATGAGAGAGAATCTTCACATAGCTACTTAATTATTTGACTACTCATTGATCTTCACTTATATCTTTTTGGAGTAGTTTGTCAGTTGCTCTAGTGCTTAACTTATATCTTTTTAGAGCACAGTGGTGGTTTTATTTTGAAGAAATTGATGAGCTCTCATGCTTCACTTATATTATTTTTATAATCTTATAAATAGTATGGCAATTTTCTTAGGTTATGAATTTAGTCCTAATATGATGGGTATTCAAGAGGGGTATAATAAAAACTTTCATGAAGAGCATTGAATATATGAGAAGTTTGATTCCTTTCATTTGTTTTGAAATATAAAGATGGTGATATTAGATTCATGCTAGTGAGTAATTGTGGATTGGTAGAAATACTTGTGTTAAAGTTTGTGATTCCCGAAGCATGCACGTATGTGATGAAGTCGGAGCATGATTTATTTTTTGATTGTCTTCCTTATGAATGGCGGTCGGGGATGAGCGATGGTCTTTTCCTACCAATCTATCCCCCTAGGAGCATGCGTATTAGTACTTTGCTTCGATGGCTAATAATTTTTTGCAATAAGTATGAGAGTTCTTTATGACTAATGTTGAGTCCATGGATTATACGCACTCTCACCCTTCCACCATTGCTAGCCTCTCTAGTACCGCGCAACTTTCGCCGGTGCATTAAACCCACCATATACCCTTCCTCAAAACAGCCACCATACCTACCTATTATGGCATTTCCATAGCCATTCCGAGATATATTGCCATGCAACTTCCACCATTCCGTTTATTATGACACATACCATCATTGTCATATTGCTTTGCATGATCATGTAGTTGGCATAGTATTTGTGGCTTGGCCACCGTTCATATTTTTTATACATGTCACTCTTGATCATTGCACATCCTGGTACACCGTCGGAGGCATTCATATAGAGTCATATTTTGTTCTAGTATCGAATTGTAATTCTTGAGTTGTAAATAAATAAAAGTGTGACGATCATCATTATTAGAGCATTGTCCCATGTGAGGAAAGGATGATGGAGGCTATGATTCTCCCACAAGAAGAGATGAGGCTCCGGACTTCAAAAAAAAAGAGGCCAAAGAGCCTAAATAAAAAAGAGAGGCCAAAGAGCCCAAAAAAAAGAAAAAAAATGAGAGAAAAGAGAGAAGGGACAATGTTACTATCCTTTTTCCACACTCGTGCTTCAAAGTAGCACCATGTTCTTCATGATAGAGAGTCTCCTATTTTATCACTTTCATATACTAGTGGGAATTTTTCATTATAGAACTTCTCTTGTATATTCCAATGATGCTTCCTCAAATTGCCCTAGGCCTTCGTGAGCAACCAAGTTGGATGCACACCCACTTAGTTTCTTTTTGAGCTTTCATACACTTATAGCTCTAGTGCATCCGTTGCATGGCAATCCCTACTCACTTGCATCGATATCAATTGATGGGCATCTCCATAGCCCATTAATTTGCCTAGTTGATGTGAGACTTTCTCCTTCTTTTTGTCTTCTCCACAACCACCATATTCTATTCCACCTATAGTGCTATATCCATGGCTCACGCTCATGTATTGCGTGAAAGTTGAACAAGCTTGAGAACATTAAAAGTATGAAACAATTGCTTGGCTTGTCATCGGGGTTGTGCATGATGAAATATTTTGTGTGATGAAGATAGAGCATAGCCAGACTATATGATTTTGTAGGGATAACTTTCTTTGGCCATGATATTTTGAGAAGACATGATTGCTTTATTAGTATGCTTGAAGTATTATTGTTTTTATGTCAATATTAAACTTTTGTTTTGAATCTCATGGATCTGAACATTCATGCCACAATAAAGAAGATTACATTGATAAATATGTTAGGTAGCGTTCACACTTCATAAATTCTTTCTTTTATCATTTACCTACTCGAGGACGAGCAGGAATTAAGCTTGGGGATGCTGATACGTCTCCAACGTATCTATAATTTATGAAGTATTCAAGCCATGTTTACAACAATTTTATATGGTTTTGGTATGATTTGATTAGAACTAACCCGGACTGGCGCTGTTTTCAGCAGAACTACCGTGGTGTCATTTTTTGTGCAGAGCTGGGCTGAAAATTTAAGGTGATTTTTATGGACCAAAAGAGACCCCCGAAGCACCGGAGCTAGGCCAGGAAGTGACCGAGGAGGCCTCAAGCCTGGGGGCGCACCCACCCCCCTAGTGCGTGCCTCCCGAGCTTGTGGGCCCCTCGGGCACCCCCTTGACGTGAGACCGACGCCAAAAATTCTTATAAATATAGAAACCTCCGAAAAGAACCCTAGATCGGAAGTTCTGCCACCGCAAGCCTCTGTAGCTACGAAAAACCAATCGGGAGCCCGTTCCGGCACCCTGCCGGAGGGGGAAACCATCACTGGAGGCCATCTTCATCATCCCGACGGTCTCCATGACGAGGAGGGAGTAGTTCACCCTCGGGGCTGAGGGTATGTACCAATAGCTATGTGTTTGATCTCTCTCTCTCTCTCTCATCTTCTTGATTTGGCACGATCTTGATGTATCGTGAGCTTTGTTAATATATTTGGATCTTATGGTGTTCTTCCCCCTCTACCTTCTTGTGATGAATTGAGTCTTGCTCTTTGAGGTTTCGTTATGTTGGATTGAGTATTGGATTTGAGAACAATTGATGTATGTCTTGCAATGGGATATCTGTGGTGACAATGGGATGTTCTATTGATTCACTTGATGTATGTTTTGGCACTCAACTCGCGGATTCCCAAGGTGACATTGGGGTAATCTATGCATAGGGGTTGATGCACATTTTCGTCCTAAGTTCTCTTATAGAAACTTTGGAGTGATTCTTTGTTGCACGTTGAGGGATTGTTATATGATCCACTTATGTTATCATTGTTGAGAGAATTTGCACGAGTGAAAGTATGAACCCTAGGCCTTGTTTTCAAGCATTGCAATACCCTTTTTGCTCACTTTTATTACTAGTTACCTTGCTGTTTTTATTTATTCAGATTATAAAAATATATTTCTACCATCCATACTACACTTGTATCACCATCTCTTCGCCGAACTAGTGCACCTATACAATTTACCATTGTATTGGGTGTGTTGGGGACACAAGAGACTCTTTGTTATTTGGTTGCAGGGATGTTTGAGATAGACCATATTCATCCTACGCCTCCCACGGATTGATAAACCTTAGGTCATCCACTTGAGGGAAAATTGCTACTATCCTACAAAACTCTGCGCTTGGAGGCCCAACAAGAGTCTACAAGAAGAAGGTTGCGTAGTAGATATCAGGTGGTCCTCTGCAGCATCGTAAATGGAGCATATGTACGGATTCTCCTTGTACTGCTAGGGCATTACAAGTTCCAAGTCTCCACTCCCCTACTCCATCCCATGGGCTTGCTCTAACTTGCCAGTGTGATATCTGGTTGCATGTTGCATATGGTGTCTAGCTTGTATTGCTTCTAATTAGTGTAAACTGCATCTGCTTAGCTTAGACATTATACGTGTGAATATGACACGCCTTCCTGTTTTTGGTACATACTATATCTATCTATCACACCATGTTCTTACATGAAAATACTGTTCTTCTGTATCCTGCATCAGTCACTTATGACGAGACACCTTTAAGTTGGCAGTGTAATATTGGTTGCGTCTTAAATATGATTTCTACCATGTAGTGCTTCTAATTTGATGAACGCCACCTATGACGAGATAGTTTTAACTTGGCAGAGTGATATTGGTTGCACCTTCCATATGGTGTCTAGCTTGCAGTGCTTCTAATTTGTTGAAGTCCCTTCTGCTTAGTTTCCACATCATAGGGGTGAATATGTCATGCCGTCCAGTTTTTCGTACATATTCCATGCTCATATCATGAGTTTGCCTTTCATCAGAGTAGTTCGTCAGTATCATGCATGAATGAGTTCTGAAGAGCGGATTTTATTCCTTTTTTCTTGTCGGTTTGACCTCACAATGCAAAATCAATAAAGCGGAAGGAAATTGGTAAGGCATTGGATGATGGTGGTCCTTCCGAGCAACTGAAACGGTGGGTCTCTACAGATTCTACTCCGCCATCCTCCCAACAAGATTCGCAAGATAACGCAAGGATAGACAGTCAACGTAGCTGTGTAGATAATGAGCACATCTCCCCTACTCCACCATCATAGGTGTTTGCTCTAACTTGGCACTATTATATGTTGTTGCATGTTGCGTATGATGTCTAGCTTGTATTACTTCTAACTTTGTTGTATTGCATCTACTTACTTTACACATCATACATGTGAATATGACACGTGTTCCTGTTTCTAGAACATACTATATCTGATCACACCATGTTCTTATATCAGAATATTGTTCTTGCGTATCCCGCATCAGTCACTTATGATGAGGCACCTTTAAGTCACCACTGTGATATTGGTTGTGTCTTGCATATGATTTCTAGCATGTACTGCTTCTAATTTGTTGAAACGCCAGACAGTTTGAACTTGGCAGAGTGATATTGGTTGCATCTTTCATATGGTGTCTAGCTTGCAGTGCTTCCAATTTGTTGAAATGCCTTCTGCTTAGTTACCACATCATGGGTGTGAATATGTCACGCCGTCCTGTTTTTCATACATATTCCATCCTCGTACCATGTGTTTGCCTTTCATCCGAGTAGTGTTCGACAGTATCATGCATTAATGAGTTCTGAAGAGCGAATTTTATTCCTTTTTCTTATCGGTTTGACTTCACAATGCAAAATCAATACAGCAGAAGGAAATTAGTAAGGCAGTTGATGATGGTGATCCTTCGGAGCAACTCAAACAAAGGGTCTCTACAGATTCTACTCTGCCATCCTCCCAACAAGATTCGCAAGACAACACAAGGCTGGACAGTCAACGTAGTTGTCTAGATGATGAGCACATCTCCCCTACTCCACCATCACAGGTGCTTGCTCTAACTTGGAACTGTTGGATGTGGTTGCGTGTTCCGTATGATGTCTAGTTTGTATTGCTTCTAATTTTGTTGAATTGCATCTGCGTAGCTTACAACTTATACCTGTCAATATGACACGTGTTCCTGTTTCTAGAACATAATAAATCTGTCTATCACACCATGTTCTTACATCAAAGTACTGTTGTGTATCCTGCAACAATCACTTACCCATAAGACACATTTAACTTGGGAGTGTGATGTAGGTTTGCATCTTGCATTGTCTTCTAGCTTGTACTGCTTCTTATTTGTTGAAATGGCACTTATGATGAGACACTTTTTACCTGGTAGAGTGATATTGATTGCATGTTCATATGGTGCCTAGCTTTCATTTCTTCTAATTTTGTTGAAATGCCTTCTGCTTACCATTTTTCATACATATTCCATCCTCCTATCATAGGTGTGAATATGCAATGCTGTCGTTTTTTTTGTATATATTACATCCACCTATCATGCGCTTGCCTTACATCAAAGTAGTGTTCGTCTGTATCATGCATCAACCAGTTATGCACAGCTAATTTTATTCCTCTTCTTGTGGTTTTGACTTCAGAAGGCAATATCAAAAAAGAGGAAGGAAAAGAGTAAGTTAGGGGATGTTGGTGGTCCTCCGGACCAACACAAACGGAGGCTCTCTAGATTTGCCACTGTTACTGCTACTGCAGTTGAAGTCCCAAGTCTATCTGATGAGTTCAACTCCCCTACTCCACCATCGCAGGTGCTTGCTCTAAGGTTACAGTGTGATAATTGGTTTCATGTTGCATATGTTGTCTAGCTTGTATTTCTTCTAATTTGATTAAATTGCACCTGCTGAGTTTATACGTTATACATGTGCATATGACATGCCTTTCTGTGTCTAGAATACACTGCATCTATCTACCATACCATGTTCTTACATCAAAGTACTGCTGTTGTGTATCCCGCATCAATCACTTATGATTGGACGCTTTCAACTTGGCAGTGTGATAGTGGTTGCATCTTGCATTGATTTCTAGGTTGTAGTGCTTCTAATTTTTTGAAATGCCACTTATGACAAGACACTTTTAACTTGGCAGAGTGATATTGGTTGCATTTTTCATATGGTGTCTAGCTTGCATGACTTCTAATTTCTTGAAAATCCTTCTGCTTAGTTTACACATCGTAGGTGTGAATATGTCATGCCATCATGTTTTTCTTACGTATTCCATCCTTCTCATACGGTTGTCTTACATCAAAGTATTGCTCGTCTATATCATGTGTCAATGAGTTCTGAAGAGCGATTTTGTTCTTTTGTGTTGTGGGTACGACTTGACATGGCAAAGTCAAAAAGATCAAGGAAAAGAATATAGTAGGGAATGGTGTTACTCATCGGGTGCAACGAAAAAGGATCGTCCCTCGAGATTCTGCCAGTACTTATAGTGCAGTAGAAGGTTCAAGTCCACCCGCTAAATCTACAAACACAGTATCACCTGCTCCACCAGCTACAGCACCTCCTTCAACTGTACCGACATCTCAACGAGTTACTCGTTCGTTTGCTCCACAAGTGGCATGTTCCCAAGCTGCCTTCCACCTAACACTACTTCCGAAGCACTGCTGACACAACAGGACTTGGCAAGATCAGATGAACCTCATGAGCATTAACACCAAGATGGTACCTGACCGAGTCAAGTTGCAGTTGCATGCTCCTTTATATGTACTCTCATAGTTTGATGTGCACTAACACTTTCCATATTCGTTGTTGAACTAGCACCACGGTGCAAGCGGAAACAGACATCAGGGATAATGCTTGACAGATTAACAAAATCTAAAGGAGGAAGAATGGAGATCCATTTTGAGGCAGGTTTAAAAAGGCCACGTGATGCTACAGAGTCAGCCAAGTTAGTATCAGAGGCAGCCGTTGCCGTTAGGTGTCATGCACGTATCCTCCCAATGTGGATCCAGTACAGGAATGAGAAAGACGATACCCAGTTTAACACCTTCCTTGACCATTTATCCGTAAGTAATGTTATTCATCGCAATTTGTAATATTATCTTGCTCTGTCCCATACTTTCTAGCTTCCTCCTAATGAGACTCACATTCTTTTTTCAACAGATGAGGTTCAAGCTGGATTTGAAAGATGATGTAACTAAACAAGCATACACTCATGTTTTTCAGTCTGCTCTGCGACAGTATCGGTATCACCTTAGAAAAACTCACTTTGAAGGCAAGGCTAACAATGAAATCGCCCAAACACCTCCAATGAAATATATTACAGATGAAGACTGGACAGCCCTTGTTAAACACTGGTCTGATCCAAAGTATCAGGTAGGGCATATGTATTTGATCAGATCACATATTGAACTCGTATTTACGTATGTGCCTTACAAGTCTATCTTCTTCTAGGCTAACTATTTGAAGAACAAGACCAACCGTTCTAAAGTGAAATTCCAACAGACAACATGATCTCGTAGCTATATTGCACACTGCGAGGCTCTTGTAAATAGCTGCTAGTTCCTTCTTTTTTTCTGTGCCACATTATCGTATCTATATTGACTTGTTCCAAATACAGAGGAAAGCCCGTCCGGACCAAAAAGAACCTGAACCGAATGCAGTGCAAATCTTCAAGGATTGCCACACCAGCAAGATGAAGGGCATGAGCACACTAGTTCAAGCCGCTGTTGTAAGTCCTTACTCCTCATGCCTTTGAACTGCTTGTTACTGTGACGTGTTCATTTAACTACTTGGTTTGCAGCCAATGTCAGTTACTCTATTCACTTTTATACAGAGTTGTCTTAATGTATCATTTCACCTTACATGGTTTCAAAGAGAGGAAGGATATTCTTTTGGTCTTGATTTGTAATCTAGTTGTGATGTTCACGTGCCCACACAATGATACAATAGCCTGTTTGTTTGATATTTGTTTGCCCGTGATATGAATGATGTCATACTATGTTCATCCTACTTTAAACCATGTCTCTTTATCCTTAGATGTCAATGAACATGAGGAAATAGACAATACAGTAGGCATGCTATGTGGACATATGTTTCGAAAGTGATTTTATTATGTAGTTCACACTACAATACATGCTAATGTATTACAATAGTTCACCAAAATAAGTTATGTATAAACGTGAAACCTATTTTGTTTGTTTTTGTCTCATTAGTAACTTATTTGGTACACTAATCTACAAATTCAAACTTTTAGCAAGCTATGGAACAAATGATTGAACAACCACAACCACCTGAAGGTGACGAGGCTACCACAGGCACAATGTCACCTCTTGCTGCAGTGCGTCAGTATATCTCCACTAACAGTGAAAAAAGCACCTTCCTGCGTAATTCTGGGTTGGTTTCCAAGGTAACCTCGTCCAAATCGCCTACTGAACAAAATCTTCCGGCTAGACAGAGTGATATATATGTGCTCCAGACACAAGTCCAATCCCTAATGGAGGTCGTTTCTGAAACAAGAATAGTGGTTGACAAATGTCATCAAGATATGAATGGTTTTGAAACCAGACTATCAGACATTTGCTTCGTTGTTCAAGAGCAATGGCAGAAAAAAGGGGAAGGTCATGCTGGTCCATCAGATTCTAAAGCCTGAAACATTAGCACTCAGGTCAAATGATCTGTGCTTCTATACATCTGATGATGCATTTATCTGCAAGGACTGTAAACTTCTATGCCAACAAGCCTTTTGTTGTATGGTTGTAATTTATTTTGTTGTGATACATCATTTATCGTGCTGCCAAAGACCGTAGAAATTACGACGCTATTTTTGTATAGTGTAGGTTTATCTTAGTAATGTATTCGGCATCATTGATCTCCTTTGGGTCGAAAGCATCGTAGGAGCCCAACGGGCCAACATTCATCGGGCCCACAATTCCAATTGGGCGAAAAACAATTATGGGCCGTAAAGGGCATGTAGCCCACTAAAAATATCTGGGCCTAAATCAGCATAAGCATTCTTATTTTTGATAGGGTTGTGCCCACAGTGGGCCTTTAAGAGGCCTAAACATAATTTGGGCCCGTAGTAACAACAGGCCGTTAACATGTGTAAATATCTCGCAGGCCTAATATGGCCCATAAATAACATGGGCCTTTAATAGGCCGAAAGTCAAATTGGACCTAAGATTGGGCCCTAATTGGGCCAGATTATGCCCATTGCTTTTAGGAGGCCGAAAGATGATTGGTCCTGAAATGTGCCAAATAACCCACTGGTCATTAGCAGTCCGAAATGTATCTCAGCTCATGGTGGCCCATTTACAATACGGATCGTTCATAGGCCGAAAATCAGACGGACCGTAAATGCGCCGACCTACTACACGGGCCTTTACTAGGCCGGAAGTGCGGTCGGGCTTGATTTGTATCAGCGATTATATGGGCTGTTAATAGGCCCGATGTGACGTTGGGCCACATATGGCCCATGGATTTCGTCCGATGTTAACAGGCCGAAAAACACAACAGGCTGGAAGTGGCCCAAATCTACACTGGGCAGTTAACAGGCCGAATATTAGACATGGCCGAATATGACCCAATTACTTCACGGTCTTTTATGGGCCGAATATTTCATTGGGCAATAAATGGGCCCAAATATAGCAGGTCCTTTAACAGGCCGAAAACACACCAGGCCTTAATTCGGTCCAAATACTTAGCGGACTATTAACGGTTCAGAAGTGACCATGGGTCGCAATGATGAGAAATATACAACGGGCCATTGACAGGCCGATTTGACACAATTCCTACGGGCCTTAACTACGAATGGGTCGTCTACAAGCAGGCCGCGAATGGGCCAGCCCGCTAATTTTGACTGGACCGGCCTTTTTAACCTAAATGGGCAGCTGTTGGGCCTTGCCACTGTTGGGGAACGTTGCATGGAAAACAAAAAAAATTCTACGCACATGCAAGATCTATCCATGGAGATGCAAAGCTACGAGAGGGGGGGAGCATCTGCATACCCTTGTAGATCGCTAAGCGGAAGCGTTTATCAACGCGGTTGATGTAATCGTACTCTTCGCGATCCAATCACGACCAACCGATCTAGTGCCGAACGGACGACACCTTCGAGTTTAGCACACGTGCGGCTCGATGACATATCCTCCTTCTTGATCTAGCAAGCAGGAGAGGAGAAGTAGATGGGATCACAACCAACATGACGGCGTGGTGGTGATGGTGGCGGTGGAGCACTGACAGCGCTTCGCTAAGCGTCGCCGGGACAAGGCGGTGGAACTACGGAGTAACATGAGAGAGAGGGGCGCCAAGGGCTTGGTGTATCCTCTTGGGGCGCCCCCTCCCCTCTATATATAGGTGGAAGGGCGTGGGGAACAGCCCCTCCAAACCCTAGGGCGCAGCCAAGGGGAGAGGAGGTGGAATCCTAGTCCTCCTCCTTCCCTTCCATACAAAAGTGGACTTTCCACCTTTCCCAACTGCATGGGCCTTGAGGGACTTGCGTGCGCCTGGCCCAATAAGGCCAGGGCACCTCCCCTCAGCCCATGTTGATCCTTGGGACATGGTGGAACCCTTGGTGGACTTCCGGACTCCTCCGGAAGTTTCCGGAACCTTCTGGAAGCTTCCCGGTACAATACCAAAAAAAACTGAAACTTTTTCCTGAACCCTGAAAATAACTTTCCATATATAAATATTTACCTCCCGACCATTCCGAGACTCCTCGTGACATCCGGGATCTCATCCGGGACTCTGAACAACATTCGGTTACCACTCATCAAATATCCCAATACTACTCTATCGTCAACGAACGTTAAGCGTGCGACCCTGCGGGTTTGGAAATCATGTAGTCATGACCGAGACACCTCTCCGGTCAATAACGAATAGCAGGACCTGGATGCCCATATTGGTTCCTACATATTCCACGAAGATCTTTATCGGTCGAACCTTTATGACAACATACGTAGTTCCCTTTGTCCGTCGGTATGTTACTTGCCTGAGATTCGATCGTCGGTATCTCCATACCTAGTTCAATCTTGTTACCGGCAAGTCTCTTTACTCGTTCCGTAATACATCATCTCGTAACTAACTCCTTAGTCACTTTGCTTGCAAGCTTCTTGTGATGTTGTATTACCGAGAGGGCCCAGAGATACCTCTCCGATACACGGAGTGACAAATCCCAATCTCGATTCATGCCAACTCAACAGACACCTTCGGAGATACCTGTAGAGCATCTTTATGATCACCCAGTTACGTTGTGACGTTTGATAGCACACAAGGCATTCCTCCGGTATCCGGGAGTTGCATGATCTCATGGTCGAAGGAACATGTATTTGACATTAAGAAAGCACTAGCAATAAACTGAACGATCATATGCTAAGCTAACGGATGGGTCTTGTCCATCACATCATTCTCCTAATGATGTGATCCCATCATCAAATGACAACTCATGTCTATGGTTAGGAAACCTTAACCATCTTTGATCAATGAGCTAGTCTAGTAGAGGCTCACTAGGGACACGGTAATTGTTTATGTATTCACACATGTATTTAAGTTTCCGGTCAATACAACTCTAGCATGAATAATAAACCTTTATCATGAATAAGGAAATATAATAATAACAACTTTATTATTGCCTCTAGGGCATATTTCCATCAGTCTCCCACTTGCACTAGAGTCAAAAATGTAGTTCACATCGCCATGTGATTAACACCTATAATTCACATTGCCATGTGACTAACACCCAAAGAGTTTACTAGAGTCAATAATCTAGTTCAAATCGCTATGTGATTAACACCCAAAGAGTATTAAGGTATGATCATGTTTTGCTTGCGAGAGAGGTTTAGTCAACGGGTCTGACACATTCAGATCCGTATGTATTTTCCAAATTTCTATGTCTACAATGCTCTACATGTAGCTACTCTAGCTAATTGCTCCCACGTTCAATACGTATCCAGATTGAGACTTAGAGTTATCCGGATCGGTGTCAAAGCTTGCATCGATGTAACCCATTACGATGAACTCTTTATCACCTCCATAACCGAGAAACATTTCCTTAGTCCTCTTTAGGTACCTAAGGATAATTTTGACCACTGTCCAGTGATCCACTCCTGGATCACTATTGTACCCCTTGCCAAACTCATGGCAAGGCACACAACAGGTCTGGTACACAGCATGGCATACTTTATAGAACCTATGGCTGAGGCATATAGGGAATGACTTTCATTCTCTCTCTATCTTCTGCCGTGGTTGGGCTTTGAGTCTTACTCAACTTCACACCTTGCAACATAGGCAAGAACCCTTTCTTTGACTGGTCCATTTTGAACTTCTTCAGAACTTTGTCAAGGTATGTGCTTTGTGAAAGTCCTATTAAGCGCCTCGATCTATCCCTATAGATCTTGATGCCCAATATGTAAGTAGCTTCATCGAGGTCTTTTCATTAAAAAATTCTTATTCAAGTATCCTGTTATGCTATCCAGAAATTCTATATCATTTCCAATCAGCAAATATGTCATCCACATATAATATCAGAAATGCTACAGAGCTCCCACTCACTCTTGTAAATACAGGCTTCACCATAAGTCTGTATAAAACAATATGCTTTGATCATCTCATCAAAGCATATATTCCAACTCCGAGATGCTTGCACCAGTCCATAGATGGATCGTTGGAGCTTGCACACTTTGTTAGCACCTTTAGGATCGACAAAACCTTCTGGTTGCATCATATACAACTCTTCTTTAAGAAACCCGTTAAGGAATGTAGTTTTGACATCCATTTGCCAGATTTCATAATCATAAAATGCGGCAATTGCTAACACGATTCAGATAGACTTAAGCATCGCTACGGGTGATAAAGTCTCATCGTACTCAACCCCTTGAACTTGTCGAAAACCTTTCACGACAAGTCGAGCTTTGTAGACAGTGATATTACCATCAGCGTCTGTCTTCCTCTTGAAGATCCATTTATTTTCACTAGCCTGCCGATCATCGGGCAAGTCCACCAAAGTCCATACTTTGTTCTCATACACGGATCCTATCTCAGATTTCATGGCTTCAAGCCATTTATCGGAATATGGGCTCATCATAGCTTCTTCATGGTTCGTAGGTTCGCCGTTGTCTAACAACATGACTTCCAGGACAGGATTACCGTACCACTCTGGTGCGGAACCTGTTCTGGTCGACTACGAGGTTCTGTAGTAACTTGATCCGAAGTTTCATGATCATTATCATTAGCTTCCTCTCTAGTTGGTGTAGGCATCACGGGAACGGTTTTCTCTGATGTGCTACTTTCCAATTCGAGAGAAGGTACAATTACCTCATCAAGTTCTACTTTCCTCCTACTCACTTCTTTCGAGAGAAACTCCTTCTCTAGAAAGGACCCATTCTTGGCAACAAAGATCTTGCCTTCAGATCTGTGGTAGAAGGTGTACCCAATAGTTTCCTTAGGGTATCCTATGAAGACGCACTTCTCCGATTTGGGTTCGAGCTTATCAGGTTGAAGCCTTTTGACATAAGTGTCACATCCCCAAACTTTAAGAAACGACAGCTTAGGTTTCTTGCCAAACCATAGTTCATACGGTGTTGTCTCAACGGATTTAGACGGTGCCCTATTTAACGTGAATGCGCTGTCTCTAATGCATAACCCCAAAATGATAAAGGCAAATCGGTAAGAGACATCATCGAACACACCATATCTAATAAAGTATGGTTACGACGTTCGGACACACCATTACGTTGTGGTGTTCCAGGTGGCGTGAGTTGTGAAACTATTCCACATTGTTTTAAATGAAGGCCAAACTCGTAACTCAAATATTCGCCTCCGCGATCAGATCGTAGAAACTTTATTTTCTTGTTACGATGATTCTCTACTTCACTCTAAAATTCTTTGAACTTTTGAAATGTTTCAGATTTGTGTTTCATCAAGTAGATATATCCTTACCTACTCAAATCATCTGTGAAGGTCAGAAAATAACGATACCCGCCGCGTGCCTCAACACTCATCAGACCGCGTACATCGGTATGTATTATTTCCAATAAGTCATTAGCTCGCTCCATTGTTCCGGAGAACGGAGTTTTGGTCATCTTGCCCATGAGGCATGGTTCGCAGGTATCAAATGATTCATAATCAAGTGATTCCACAAAGTCAATCTGCATGGAGTTTCTTCATGCTTTACACCAATATGACCTAAACGGCTATGCCACAAGTATGTTGCACTATCATTGTCAACTTTGTATCTTTTGGCCTCAATATTATGAACATGTGTATCACTACGATCGAGATTCAATAAACCATTTACATTGGGTGTATGACCATAGAAGGTTTTATTCATGTAAACAGAACAACAATTATTCTCTGACTTAAATGAATAACTGTATTTGCAATAAACACGATCTAATCATGTGAATGCTCAACGCACACACCAAATAACATTTATTTAGGCTCATCATTGATCCCAAAGGTAGAGGTAGTGTGCGATGGTGATCATATCAATCTTGGAAACACTTCCAACACACATCGTCACCTCGCCCTTAACTAGTCTCCATTTATTCTGCAACTCCTGTTTCGAGTTTCTAATCTTAGCAACTGAACCGGTATCAAATACTCAGGGGCTACTACGAGCACCTGTAAGGTACACATCAATAACATGTATATCAAATATACCTTTGTTTACTTTGCCATCCTTCTTATCTGCCAAGTATTTGGGGCAGTTCCACTTCCAGTGACCATTTCCTTTGCAGTAGAAGCACTCAGTTTCAGGCTTGGGTCTAGCTTTGGGCTTCTTCACGGTAGCGGCAACTTGCTTGCCATTCCTTTTGAAGTTGCCTTTCTTTCCCTTGCCCTTTTTCTTGAAACTAGTGGTCTTATTAACCATCAACACTTGATGCTCTTTCTTGATTTCTACATCCGCCGATTTCAGCATCGCGAAGAGCTTGGAAATTGTTTTAGTCATTCCTTGCATATTATAGTTCATCACAAAGCTCTAGTAGCTTGGTGATAGTGACTGGAGAACTCTGTCAATCACTATTTTATCTGAAAGATTAACTCCCACTTGATTCAAGTGATTGTAGTACCCAGACATTCTGAGCACATGCTTACTGGCTGAGCTATTCTCCTCCATCTTGTAGGCAAAGTACTTGTCAGAGGTCTCATACCTCTCAACACGAGCATGAGCCTGAAATACCAATTTCAGCTCTTGGAACATCTCATATGTTCCATGGCGTTCAAAATATCTTTGGAGCCCCGGTTCTAAGCCGTAAAGCATGGGGCACTAAACTATCAAGTAGTCATCAGATCGAGCTTGTCAAATGTTCATAACATCTGTATCAGCTCCTGCAGCAGGTCTGTCACCTAGAGGTGCATCAAGGACATAATTCTTCTATGCAGCAATAAGGATAATCCTCAGATCACGTACCTAGTCCGCATTATTGCTACCATCATATTTCCACTTAGTTTTCTCTAGGAACGCATTAAAAATACAAGGGAATGGTAACACGGGCCATTGATCTACAACATAGATATGCAAATACTATCAAGACTAAGTTCATGATAAATTAAGTTCAATTAATCAAATTACTAATAAACTCCCACTTAAATTAACATCCCTCAAGTTATTTAAGTGATACATGATCCAAATCAACTAACCCATGTCTGATCATCATGTGAGATGGGGTAGTCAACAATGGTGAACATCTCTATGTTGATCATATCTACTATATGACTCACGTTCGACCTTTTGGTCTCCAGTGTTCCGAGACCATGTCTGTACATGCTAGGCTCGTCAAGTTTAACCTAAGTATTCTGCATGTGCAAAACTGTCTTACACCCGTTATATGTGAGCGTAGAGTCTATCACACCCAATCATCACGATGTGCTTCGAAACGACGAACTTTGGCAACGGTGCATACTCAGGGAGAACACTCTTATCTTGAAATTTAGTGAAGGGATTATCTTATAATGCTACCGCCGTTCTAAGCAAAATAAGATGCATAAAGGATAAACATCACATGTAATCAAAATATGTGACATGATATGGCCATCATCATCTTGTGCTTTTGATCTCCATCTCTAAAGCATCGTCATGATCTCCATCGTCATCGGCTCGACACCTTGATCTCCATCGTTGCGTCGGGGTCGTCTCGCCAACTATTGCTTCTACAACTATTGCTAACGCATAGCGATAAAGTAAAGCAATTACAGCGCGCTTGCATTTCATACAATAATTAAGAGACAACCCTAAGGCTCCTGCCGGTTGTTGATATTACAAAACATGATCATCTCATACAACAACATATATCACATCACGTCTTGACCATATCACATCACAGCATGCCCTGCAAAAACAAGTTAGACGTCCTCTACTTTGTTGTTGCAAGTTTTATGTGGCTGCTACGGGCTTCTAGCAAGAACCGTTCTTACCTACGCAAAACCACAACAATGATTATCAAGTTTGCTGTTTTAACCTTCTTCAAGGACTGGCCATAGTCAAATTCGATTCAACTAAAGTAGGAGAAACAGACACCCGCTAGCCACCTTTATGCAAAACAAGTTGCATGTCAGTCGGTGGAACCGATCTCATGTGCGTGGACATGTAAGGTTGGTCCGGGCCGCTTCATTCCACAATACCGCCGAATCAAAATAAGACGTTGGTGGTAAGTAGTATGACTATCACCTCCCACAACTTCTTTGTGTTCTACTCGTGCATATCATCTACGCATAGACCTGACTCGGATGCCACTGTTGGGGAACGTTGCATGGAAAAAAAATCTACGCACAAGCAAGATCTATCCATGGAGATGCAAAGCTACGAGAGAGGGAGAGCATCTACATACCCTTGTAGATCGCTAAGCGGAAGTGTTTATCAACGCGGTTGATGTAGTCGTACTCTTCGCGATCCGATCACGATCCAACCGATCTAGTGCCGAACGGACGACACCTCCGAGTTTAGCACACGTGTGGCTCGATGACGTCTCCTCCTTCTTGATCCAGCAAGCGGGAGAGGAGAAGTAGATGGGATCACAACCAACACGACAGCGTGGTGGTGATGGTGGTGGTGGAGCACCGACAGCGCTTTGCTAAGCGTCGTCGGGACGAGGTAGTGGAACTACGGAGTAACATGAGAGAGAGGGGCGCCAAGGGCTTGGTGTATCCTCTTGGGGCGCCCCCTCCCCTCTATATAGAGGTGGAGGGGCATGGGGAACAGCCCCTCCAAACCCTAGGGTGTAGCCAAGGGGAGAGAAGGTGGAATCCTAGTCCTCCTCCTTCCCTTCCATACAAAAGTGGACTTTCCACCTTTCCCAACTGCATGGGCCTTGAGGGACTTGCGTGCGCCTGGCCCAATAAGGCCAGGGCGCCTCCCCTCAGCCCATGCTGATCCTTGGGACGTGGTGGAACCCTTGGTGGACTTCCTGACTCCTCTGGAAGTTTCCGAAACCTTTTGGAAGCTTCCCGGTACAATACCGAAAAAACTGAAACTTTTTCCGGAACCCTGAAAACAACTTTCCATATATATTTACCTCCCGACCATTCCGAGACTCCTCATGACGTCCGGGATCTCATCCGGGACTCCGAACAACATTCGGTTACCACTCATCAAATAGCCCAATACTACTCTAGCGTCAACGAACGTTAAGCGTGCGACCCTGCGGGTTCGGGAATCATGTAGTCATGACCAAGACACCTCTTCGGTCAAAAATGAATAGCGGGACTTGGATGCCCATATTGGTTCCTACATATTCCACGAAGATCTTTATCGGTCGAACCTTTATGAGAACATACGTAGTTCCCTTTGTCCGTCGGTATGTTACTTGCCTGAGATTCGATCGTCGGTATCTCCATACCTAGTTCAATCTCGTTACCGGCAGGCCTCTTTACTCGTTCCGTAATACATCATCTCGTAACTAACTCCTTAGTCACTTTGCTTGCAAGCTTCTTGTGATGTTGTATTACTGAGAGGGCCCAGAGATACCTCTCCGATATACGGAGTGACAAATCTCAATCTCGATTCATGCCAACTCAACAGACACCTTCGAAGATACCTGTAGAGCATCTTTATGATCACCCAGTTACGTTGTGACGTTTGATAGCACACAAGGCATTCCTCCGGTATCCGGGAGTTGCATGATCTCATGGTCGAAGGAACATGTATTTGACATTAAGAAAGTTGTAACAATAAACTGAACGATCATATGCTAAGCTAACGAATGGGTCTTGTCCATCACCTCATTCTCCTAATGATGTGATCCCGTTATCAAATGACAACTCATGTCTATGGTTAGGAAACCTTAACCATCTTTGATCAACGAGCTAGTCTAGTAGAGGCTCACTAGGGACACGGTATTTGTTTATGTATTCACACATGTATTTAAGTTTCCGGTCAATACAATTCTAGCATGAATAATAAAACTTTATCACGAATAAGGAAATATAATAATAACAAGTTTATTATTGCCTCTAGGGCATATTGCCATCAACCACGTGTGAACGTATCATAGGCGCCTCCTGTCCATTGGTCAGTTGACATCTGTCCCAACGCGGAGCTGACACGTGGTTGCTACGGCCAATGAGAATTTTACACGTGGAAAATCCCCATTGGTCCGGGCTGTTAACGGATTATCGGATTCAAACCGGAACCCGATAGCTTAACGGCGACCCGTTACAGTGGATGCCACGTGTCGGTTACCCTTGACGAAAGCACTTCCATGACGTGCCATTTATCGTCATGGAAGTGGACACTTCCGTGATGATAATTTTGGTATTGTCATGGAACACTTCTACGACAGCACAGGTATGACTATCTTGATTCTGTCATAAAATCGTCATGGATGTACATGCATGACAGAAAATGTGACCTACTGTGACAAACACGTATCATCACGGAAGTGTGTTTTTTGTAGTGTGACTTATCCAACTCAGGATAAGATTTTCTCTCATTGTCTTCACTTGAAGACATAGGATTTGGGTTGAATATCACCTCAGTTTTTTTACTTTGTTCGCCTGGATCCCACTTGACAGTTCGATGGTTCCTATGACTCAAGAAAGAAGAAAATGAAACTACGAAAGAAACTATGTCTTCGCACTTTAATGTCTTCAAACGAATGTCTTCACGTGTCATTATCTTCGACACGAATGTCTTGGCGAACCACCAATGTCTTCATACATTTTTAGGGGTCATCTTCGATGGGTAAACTGAATCAATAGGGACTTCTACCTGTGTTCTCCTGTGAATCTCACAAACACACTAGTCCCCCAACCAAGTTTGTCATCAATACTCCAAAACCAACTAGGGGTGGCACTAGATGCACTTACAGATATCAATAAGCTCGGATTCTCATCGATGACTCCTACCACCAAGGAGCCTCCAACCTCCAAGAATAACAAGACAAGTGTAAAGCTCCAATTCTTGCTCAAAACAAGAAATTGAATGGTCAAACAGAGGGAATGGATGGACCTTGCTAGGCTTAGCTCCTCTCTCAAATCTCTTCAAAAAATGAGATGATTAGGGTTGGCAGAGAGTGGGGAAAGCTTGGACAAAGTAGATCTGGAATAGAATGATCAAGGGGTACCCTATCCAATGTGGCAAGGGGTATTTGCAGGTGGGGCAGGAAATTAGCCATTTTCTGCAGAAACTTGCACATTCGAACAGTCCAACCTAAAGGCCCCGGACAATTCATATGTACAAACTATGTCTGTCCGAGCCTGGAACTGAAATTCAAAATTGCTAGTAGAAAGTCAACATCCGAACAGTTAGGGAATCACCCAAGATAAGAAATGCAAACCGTCACCAATTGTCGGATACGAAATGCAGACCGTCACCAATGTGTGACGAACTCGACGGTAGTAAACTGTAAACTATTGCGGCAACTCAATGGCGGATGCTGCAACCCAATGACGATTTTTCCAACAGCCTTTATATCATAACATAGAAAAGTTAAAAATATTAAAAAAATAAGTTTATATGAATAGTTTCACATTTGGCCCATCTTGGGCCATTGGGCTGGATCCGCCACTACAGCAACACTCTATTTGATCTATGAGTGCGTCTGGTCCTTCGATCTAACGGTTATCAAAAAGAGAAAATGTTACTCCTTTGGTTTACAAGAATTTTGTTTGAATCGTATATTATAGGATTCTTATAGAAATCTGTTTCCTTAAATTCCTTTGGTTTGTAAGAATGAATTCATATTTCTATGTAAAATTGGTTCTCATCCTTCACATTTAAAAAAAAAGCTCAAACCTAATTAAAAGATTCATATTATCGTATAAACCAAATGACATTTCTTTTTCCCTAGAATGAGATGCATGACATTTCATTTCATATGACCCTGAACGTTTCACCGGATATGTTCTCGACCTGAACCTACCGATCTACTTGCTCTGCCCCCCACCTCCGCCGCTCCTGCTCTCCAATCTTGACCTCGCTGGCCGACGGCCGCCGTTTCCTCGTTACTGCGCAGCCAGCAGTTCTTTTCTCCCCCACACCTCTTTAGTCCTCATCGACGACCCAGCGCCGCCGCCCCCGATTGAGGCGAGTTCGCTGAAGTTCGCCATGGACGGGGGTGGTGAACGGGAGAGCACCAAGAACGAGGCGGAGGCCGAGTACCATTGCCACGACTTCGAGTGGGAGGACCTCCGGGCGAATGTGGAAGCCAACCCTTCCTTCTCCTACCACCTGTCCCCTTTCCCCACGACCACCGCCTCGCCGCAGCCACCGTCATCGGAGGCCTGGAGAAGCTTCCACCGCCGCCACGCCTCCGGCAAGTTCTTCAAGGTTCCTTATTTCCCCTTCTCTCCTCCCCCCCTTGTGCAAAATACCTTCTTATTGTATTTCACCTATCAATTCGGTAGGAATATGAACTAGATCACATTGGTATAGAAATGTTCAGATTCATGGACTAGTGCCAGGTTGCATTTCTTTATCGGGCAAACAACTGCACTTCTTGGAGTTAAGCCGTGGAGCTAGACAAAACACCTGCAAAGGAACAGTGCATGTGTGCTCCACAAGGCGAGAGAAGGGAGACTAGATTACTGTCCTTACCAATTTTTTCATGAGTGAAGACAGACTATAACTAAAGTGTCGAATGAGCAATTGGAATGAAACTATTTCCTGAGTAGTAGTGTTCGACACTCTGTACCATTATCACCAAATTAGCAAATACCAGAAGATTGTCCGTTCGTTCATTCTTATGGAATGGGAACTTTTACTTAGGTGATAATGTGTGATGTGGCCATGTGGGTATACCAAGGGAACCAATATGTACACCAAGGACTCTCGTGTCAGCAGCATCTTGTTAGTATGGATCAAGACTAGCGATATTTATAGAGATACAGTGTTGCTATCTACAGCGGACTGAACTTAGGGGGATTGACAAAATGACACATCTTCGTTTAGCTTTGATAAAATAACATAGTAGGTTTTTAACCACGGCTCTGATGTCGTTCCCTGTGTGTTAGATGATCAATTTTTTTCTCGTGCATTTTTTTTTCACTTTCTGTTTTTTGTTTACCCATAAGCTTTGGAAAAATCAAATTAAAGTGTTATACATTACCTTATTGATTGCTAGGCAAATATGTATGTGAACTAATGTAGTAGGACTTTGAGTAGGAAGAACTGACGAGTTCATATCATTAGTTCCCGCAAATCAATTTAAGATCCCATCTCACTTTGTTAGGAAAGAAGGTATTTGCTGAAGGAATTTCCTGAACTGCTTAACAGCAAAGGATGTGCAAAGGTTTTAGAGGTGGGGTGTGGGAATGGAAGCACTGTTGTCCCCATTCTACGGTAATGTTCTCGGATCTGTAATTTCATTTCAGTGAAATCAATCTATTGCTAATAGGTTCTCTCAATGCAGAATGTTTATTGTATCATATTGCAGTAGTCTTATAGCCGCAAGCCCGCAGCTAGCTTTGAATATGAGCATTTATCAAGGCACATGCAAAGATCGTGAGGAACGACTTTGAGGAAGAGGGAAATCAAAGTGAAGATTCAGGAAAAACATAGTAGATTCAAGAGGAAGCAAGGGGATTGGGGATGCAATTGCAATATTAGTGGTTCAGTCCAATACAACACACCATATATAAATAAAGAAAAGTTGCAGTGGGGCTCTGTCCTACTGTATAGCTCAAAACAAAAATACAATACACCGCCCTTGGCTTATACTGGTAGTCACTGCTTATGGAGCTCGAGCCATCCTTTCAAATTGCCATGGATAGATGCTAGCACATCCGCCCACTTAATCAGCTCATGTTTAGTACTTGGTCCAAATTCTTTGGACCTGAGTGCACTGAACAATGACTATATCCTTCTAGGCATTGGTTGAGCTGCTCTGTTTGGCAGTCAAATTGAGGTGGTGAACAGAGCCCATCTGCAATTGAGCAGCTACTCTGTTTGGCTATCTGATGACACTTGTGGGTTGTGGCGTACGATGAACCTTCTACGCATTTTGAGGAATGCTCAGAAAATCATGCACAAGCTGTCAAAGGGTATGCTTAAGGGGTGAGCAGTTATTAATAAATGACAACCAAAATCACAAACATGTTTGTTAGGCAAGAGAGGCCTTTCGATGAAGTAAATAGTTACTACTGTCTAAGGTCCGGATGAAACCAGCAGAGGCTGCAAGATGCCCTGTGCATATATGATCCTGAAGCATAACATTTTTGCGCCGTTCTTTGTTTGCCCACGACCCATGGTGCTTGAACTCTTATTATTTAATACTTCGGTGTGCCAACCCTGGCAATTCCCTTCCCTTTAAGTTTATTGCATGCCATGCGGACCTTTGCTTTTCTTTTTGCATGCTTACGGCAGTGATTGTATCTCTTTAAGGCATTTAGAGCAAAACACACGGATAGAATAAAGTTGCGAGTAGTCGTTGTTTCGTAGTCGATGAACATTTATAGTGAACACACAAGGACTATTGCTAATGATGATGACAGTCATAATGAACGATTCGTGCAGATGTAGTCCAAGCATCACTGTCTATGCTTGTGATTGTAGTGAAGACACTCTAGAGAAAGCAAATGAGATTGTGTGTAATACACAGGGGGTTGATGCCAAGGATAGGTTCCACCCTTTTTTGCTGGATGTTTCTAGAGAAAATTTTCCAGGTTGGTTGTTCTGCAAATGTTGTCAAAGTTCAGATGGAAAGGTTGTTGATCTCTCACCAGGTACTTTGTTTATATATTATCTATTTCAAAGCAAAAAAATCGCATAATATTGAACTCATCTATGTCACTCCTTCCAGATTCAAGTCATCTTTATGTAAGGGGGAAAAACTCAATCTCGCTGAAAGAAGATCAGTGTTGTGTTGGCGGCATGGATTTTATCACCATGGTTGGTGAATTTTGTTCTACCACCTATCATTCTCCCTCCCTTCAGCCAGAGCATCTGCATCAGCATTAGATTCAGCTCAGTTATACTTTTAAATTTGACATCATGGTGTGGTCGGATTTCTATTTGCAGAAGTTATAATAAATATTCTAATTCTGGATGTGTTAACTGGGAAATCCAAACCTTCACTATTGGTGCGCACATCTATACCTGTTTAATAAATACTGTCTTTTCGTTGACAGATATTTACGTTGTCAGCCATACCCTTCAACACAATTTCAGCCACTCTAGAGCGTTGTGTGTCTGTTCTAAAACCAGGCGGCCTTGTTTTGTTCAGGGATTATGGTAACATCTCAGGCATGGTATTAACTTGTATAATTTACTTATAAACAATCCCTTCTTGACAACTCTTCTTGTTTACATATTAGGCGTTTATGACATGACAATGCTTCGATTCTTGCCTCACCAAAGAGTGGGATTTCGGGAATATATGCGTGCTGATGGCACCTATTCGTATTTCTTCTCGTTGGACGCTGTAAGAGAACTCTTTCATGCTGCTGGACTACTAGAGGTAACTCTAAAATCTCAATGATTTAATATGGAAGTTTACTTTGAACAGTACTGAGTCAGTAGCACCTGCATCAGGCACATCAAGATGTCCATGCACAGGACAGTTTTATCTAGTTGCCAATTTCATTTCATCTATTCGTTTTATCTTGTAGAGTCAGTTTTATTCAGTTGTCTTCTAGATATCTGTTGTTAGGGACTGGCTATTGAAATAAACCATTATCACAAGGAATATATCAAGTTCCTATCTGTCCCCATATACCACCACAGTAGGTCCAGGGTCACCTGACCAGGCTTTTAGCATCTGAGCTATCCCTTTACACCCTCTGTGTTCCTTAATACAGTATGCAACTGTCAGCAAACCATATAGGCATGATTTGTTGATTGTTCTGTATGTTCGCTGACATTTGTGTGGATCGTAATTAATGCACCGTAATTTATGTCAAAATTATTCTTTACGCCTTAGTTTGGAGTTATAGACTAGTACTAAACAAAATATGGTTCCAATCCCAAATTTCATCAACAAGCTTCTAAAATTGCCCTGCTTTATCTAATTAATACTTACTCTTTTCGTTTCCTTCATTTTCTTAGGTGGTTTGCTTCATTTTCATTTTTCAGTACGTGTCTACAACTTATAAGACGCTCACATGTATTTGCTTATCTTTGTTCAGTTGGAGCTGGAATACTGCTGTGTCAGATCAGTGAATAGAAAGAATGGCAAGAACATGCAAAGGGTATGGGTGCATGGCAAATTTAAAAAACCCACAAGTCAATGACTTGGTTGTTCCTCAGATGTGCTTCTAATGTATGAATGCTCTGCCGCGAACATGTAAATTAGCGAATTTAAGTATATATGCTTTCACTTCTTGTTAATCATGGATCCTTGATTTCTGCAGTGTGCTTCTAACGTAGAGATGTTTTTTGCGGTAAAACAGCAATGTTTAACAAATGACAAATTTCTGCACCCAAATTTTGCACAGCAAGCATACCAATTTGCAAAATTAAATTTTATGTACTTCCCGTGCATGTCATATATATTATGACAGCATCAATATATTTCTTTGTGCTAGCGGTGTTTTCTGATTTTATTAGTAGCACATGTCTATATAGCAATGATTATTTTGCTTCAACCATTGTCATTATGTGCTTCTTTTATTGTACAAACTTTGTGTTTCAACCACTACGCGTATGTGCTTCGGCCAATGTGTGCTGCTTCTTGGGTGAATTTTTTTTTTCATCGACATTTCTATTAGATAGACATTATTTTGTTGCACCAGATTACAGTCGTGTTGCCAAGGATGCTACAATGCTGCAGAGTGCGTTGTGGCCGGGAGCTTGCAGTGCATGTGAGATCTTCCATAATAATGTTGTTGTAATTATGTTCTATGTATTTGCTAGTGGATGGAAGCAAATTGCAGCATGTATGCAGATGTTATATGCATATATCAAGCATTGTAGCATTTTACACCGGTCAAAAAAATTCTATTAGATCGGAACAAAATTCAGTTGCTATGGAAGCTAATTCTCTAGCTGGCCGCAGGAAAATTTAGTGCCGAACCTAGTCCAGCGACCGCATGCTGACGCCATCCGTTTGTCAGTCTGCCGGCCAGCATTAAATACCTCGCCGCTTGACCTGGCATCCACCCCTATTTAAACGGGATTGGGCCAGCAACAGACGCATCCCATCTTAGATCCTCGATCTCCTCTCCGCACCACATCCGCCATGACCTCGAGCTTCAAAGCCTTGTGGGAGAGTCCATCGGACGAACAAAAGCAGGAGCTCTCCGTCATTGCTATCGGCTGGCGATGAGGACATGAACCAGGGATAGGGTCACAGGCCTGACCTACATACCCTACCCAAGGACACCATGCACCGCAAACTGGGCCCTAGGGCCAGGTTACCGACCATAACTACTGCAACCTGAGTATCACTCGGAAGATAGCAATCACTTGGAGTCTAAACGATCTACTCGACCAACTCATCTCACTCGGAGTACCTGAGTCCACTCGGACAGAGAAGACCGGGAGCCTCCCCAGGATCGCAACGGTCGGGACGTGCGTCCATCGCCTTCAAGAGCAGTCAATACAAGCGTTACCAGTAACTGTAGCCCTTAAAACCTCCCTTTAACCCTTAGTTATGGGGGCATTCATCAGGGGCCAGGCGTACTCTATATAAGCCACCCCCCAGATCCATAACAAGGGTTCGCAATCTCTTGTAAACTATACACTCCAGTCAATCAAGCTCCAGAGCACCGAGACGTAGGGTTGTTACCTCCTCCGAGAGGGGCCTGAACTCGTAAATCCGAGTGTAACAACTGTGCCGTAGCTAGACTCTGCCCTCTAATCCGTACCCCCATACACTACTGTCAGACCTATACCCACGACAGTTGGCGCCCACCTTGGGGCAGGCGTCTAAGCGACTTCCGGCGTAGTTGCAATTTCCTCACCTTCACCATGGTTTCCGGCGGCGGGCTGTCATTCGGTCACGAGATCCGTCTTGGCGCCCTCAGCTTCGTCGCTGACGATTCGGCGTGGCTCCAGGAAGCCCCGTTGGACGTCGAGGCGCTGCCGTTCGCGGAGCGGTGCACTTCCGCGCGAGCACCTTTGGCGTTCTCCTTCGTCAACTGTTGACCCCGTACCGATCGATAGATCCGGCGGCGTCACTCCGCTCCGCTGCTCGACGTCGCAAGCGCTCGGGACGCTCGCGGCTCCAGCGGTGGATCAAGCACGCGGTGGCCCCGCAGATCGCGGCGATCGAGCCCGACGAATCCATCCTCGACTTGTTCGACTCCCTTTGTGATCACTCAGACGACGCATCCGAGTGCGAGAGCAGTGATCCGGCTGCAGAAGTACTTATGGCTGGCTCCCAGCACAGTTTGCCCGGGTATTCCCGCGGTGGCGTGGGAGTCGATGGCCCATCACACGGTAACGTTGATGGCGGCGCGGACCATCACAAAGACGAGTACTATCCTCAGCCCCTCAACCCTCAGCAAAGGGAAGAGTTGCAGCGCAGAAACGAGCACGCCCTCCGGACACCCATCATTGGGACGAGTCCTGAGGCTCAGGCCTTGGAAGCCATGCATTTGGCCAATTTGACTGAGTGCGCTCGTCTGGAGGAGCTGCAGAAATCACTCGACGAGCGCGCGCGCAGACAACAACAACCCAGTTCTAGTCGACGGCAGCGACAGCTGTTCTCGAGTGATCCGCAGCACGACTACCAGGTATTCCACACCCCAATCCAGAATTTGGCGGTTGCCACTCGGATAGCAGATTCCATCCAACCGTCCCGATCGGAGGCCGGAGAAGGCCTTCGACAGATCAGAGCCTTACTCAAAGCAACTGAAGAGCAGAATTCAGCTGTCTCCCAGTTGTGTAACAAAATCCATAGCAGATCCATCAGGGCTGACACTATCCAGTGGGCCCACAGCCCTGGGGCCCTGAGGAGGGACAGACAGTTGCCTTCGTGGCGAGACGATCGAGGTCCCCACCAGGATCAGTATGTGGATCAGGGCCGCGATCGGTTTGCTCCTCAGCGACACCGCGATGACCGTCGTCTGGTACCAACACCCCCTCCGTTGGATGACTCGTACACACCCCGGCCGTACGATGATAGACGTCCGTATGACGACGGTCGGAGGGCCAGCCCTCCTCGTCATGGTGGTGGTGGCTTCTAGAGGGAACCAGTCGATCTCTGTGATCCGCGGTTCAATGCGAGGTCGGTCCTCGCCCAGAATCTGGTTGATAGAGGCAGAGTTCACAGGGAGAACATGGACAGAGAGCGCCCGAGTGGAAGCAGGGCATTCATTTCTGGACCCGAGTGTTTCAGTAGAGCCATTAGGGCTGCAGAGATTCCTCCCAACTTCAGATTGGCGGCAGGAATAAGCAAGTTTATCGGCGAATCCAAGCCGGAGACATGATTAGAGGACTACCGAGTGGCAGTGCAGATTGGCGGGGGCAATGATTACGTAGCTATGAAGCATCTGCCTCTGATGTTGGAAGGGTTAGCTCGGGCTTGGCTCAATCAGTTCACTCTCGCTAGCATACATTGCTGGGAAGATCTGGCTCGAGTGTTCATCAAGACATTCCAAGGCACCTGCAAGCGTCCTGCTGGACTGACTGAATTGCAGCATTGTGTTCAGAAGCCGAATGAAACCTTAAGGGAGTACATTCAGCGTTGGAGGATTCTGCATCGTGTGGTTGAGAATGTCACCGAGCATTAGGCGGTCTGCGCTTTCAAGGCAGGTGTCAGATACAGAGAGCTCATCCTGAAATTCGGCCGATCGGAGCCCTTGACCATGAGCAGAATGATGGAGATCGCCACTCGGTACACGAATGGCGAAGAAGAAGACCGTCTCCGTAACGGCAAGGGTAAGGCCAGTGAGCCCAACCCAGGAAATAATAATTCCAGTCGTAAGCAGAAACGCAAGGCAGAAGGCTCAAGTCAGGCAGAAGCAACAGCTTTAGCCGGACAAGCCAAGAACAAAGGAAAGGCCAAGGAGAAGTGGGTAGCCAAAAAGAAAAAGGATCAGTCGGGTCAAGATGTCCTTGATTTGCCGTGTCATACTCACACCAAGAAAGATGAAGAGGATAACGTAATTTTGCCCAAGCATACCACTCGACAGCGCAAGTTGCTGATCCAGCAGTTCTGTGACGGCCAGTCGAGTGACAAGAGTCCAGACGATGACGATAACGAAGGCAAGAATGAGGCATACCCCACAGTCAACGCGACTTTGGTGATCTTCGCAGATGTGGAGAGCAAAAGTCGATTGGAAGTCATTAATCGAGAAGTAAATATGGCCATGCCAGCGACGACAAAGTTCCTCAACTGGTCGAAGACCCCCATCACTTTTGATCAGTCGGATCACCCTGCGTATATAGCCACCCTTGGGCGGCAGGCATTGGTGGTTGATCCCGTTGTGAGAGGCACTCGACTGCGCAAGGTCCTCATGGACGGTGGGAGTGGTCTGAACATACTCTACGCAGAGACCCTAAAGGGGATGGGCATCCCGATGTCCCGACTCAGCGAGAGCAACATGCAATTCCACGGTGTCATCTCTGGAAAGAAAGCAAAGTCACTCAGGCAGATCGCCCTGGACGTGGTCTTCGGGGATGAAGAGAACTTCTGAAAGGAAAGATTGACTTTTGAAGTGGTAGATTTCCGCAGCACCTATCATGCCATGCTCGGTCGGCCAGCTTATGCACTCTTCATGGCCCGCCCATTTATGTGTACCTCAAGTTGAAGATGCCCGGCCCTAAAGGTGTGATCACTGTCACTGGGAATAGGCAACGTGCTGAAGAGTGTCTGCAGCAGGGGTCAAAGATTGCTGATGAGCAGGTGGCTATGGTAGAATTGGAAGAGTACAAGAAAAATGTTGATCTTAGTGATTTGCTGCGCTCCAAGAAACCCGCCGCAGAGTCTGCTTTTCAGTCGGCCGGGGAGACGAAGCTAGTGCACATCCACCCGGAGGATCCCAAGGCTACGTCCACCAACATTTCAACAACGCTCGGCAGCAAATAGGAAGCCGCGCTCACCCAGTTCCTCCATGAGAACTGGGACATCTTCGCATGGAAGCCATCCGACATGCCAGGTGTACCCAGGGGACTGGCTGAGCACCGTTTGAGAGTCGACCCGAAGGCCAAGCCAGTGAAAGAGCACCTTCATCGTTCGGCTGCAGAAAAGAGAAAGGCGATTGGCGAGGAAGTAGCTCGGCTTCTTGCAGCCGAGTTCATCCGTGAAGTATACCACTCCGAGTGGCTCGCCAATGTTGTTATGGTTATGAAGAAAGACAAGTCCCTCCGTATCTGCATTGATTTCAAGCACATCAATCAGGTCTGCCCTAAGGATCATTTCCCGCTCCCCCGTATTGACCAGATAGTGGATTCCACTGTGGGGTGTGAGCGTTTGTCTTTTCTGGATGCGTACTTCGGGTACCACCAGATCCGACTGTATGGGCCAGACAAAATAAAAACGGTTTTTATCACCCCTTTCGGGTGTTTTTGTTATATTACCATGCCATTCGGTCTCAAGAATGCTGGCGCCACTTTTATGCGCATGATTCAGAAGTGTTTGCACGCACAGATCAGTCGAAACATCGAGGCCTACATGGACGATATCATGGTCAAGTCCAGACAGGGTTTCGACCTACTGGCTGACCTCGCCGAGACCTTTGCAAATTTGTGAAGATATGACATCAAGCTGAATCCAGCAAAGTGCACCTTTGGAGTACCGCGGGCAAGTTACTCGGATTTCTCATTTCCAAACGGGGAATAGATGCCAACCCTGAGAAAATCGGTGCAATTGTCCGAATGAAACGCCTCGAGCGCGTGCACGATGTATAGAAGCTCATAGGTTGTCTGGCAGCCTTGAGTCAATTCATCTCTCGTCTCGGTGAGACGGCGTTGCCTTTATACCGACTGATGAAGAAATCTGATTCGTTCGAATGGACTCCTGAAGCCCAAGCAGTGTTTGTTGAACTCAAAGCCCTGCTTTCCACCCAGCCGGTGCTTGCTGCTCCGAACAACAAAGAACCACTGCTCTTATACATTGTGGCCACTGGTCAAGTTGTCGGCACAGTCCTCACAGTGGAACGGGAAGAAGAGGGCAAGGCTTACAAGGTTCAGCGTCCAGTCTGTTACATTTCCGAAGTTCTGACCCCGTCCAAGCAGAGGTATCCTCATTACCAGAAGCTTGTCTATGGTATTTACTTGACGGCGAAGAAAGTAGCCCATTACTTCCAAGAGCACTCGGTTTCAATTATCAGTGATGTCCCATTGTCTCAGATCATGAATAATCGGGATGCAACTAGTCGAGTGGCGAAGTGGGCTATTGAACTCCTTCTGTTAGACATCAAATTTGAAGCAAAAAAGGCAATCAAGTCCGAAGCGTTGGAAGATTTCCTGGCCGAATGGACAGAGCAACAACAACCGACTCAGAGTCACCCGGAACACTGGACCATGTTCTTCGACGGTTCCAAGATGCTGAATGGTTCATGTGTCGGGGTGGTTTTAGTGTCTCCAAAGGGAGATCGGCTCAGCTACATCTTGCAGATCCACTTTGATTCCTCTAACAATGAGACCGAGTATGAAGCACTCCTTTACGGGTTACGTATGGCCATCTCACTCGGCGTCTGACGCCTGATGGTCTACGGTGACTCAGATTTGGTGGTGAATCAGGTGATGAAAGAGTGGGACGTCAGAAGCCCTGCCATGGCAGGATACTGCAACGCACTGAGGAAACTAGAGACGAAATTCGGGGGTTTGGAACTCCACCACATCCCTCGGGTCAAGAACCAAGTGGCAGACGATTTGGCAAATATTGGATCCACTCAGAAATCCATTCCCAGCATTGTGTTCCTCGAACACCTTCATTCCCCAACGGTGAAGGAAGATCCCTTCACTGAAGAGCCCCCGCAGGCAGTAAGTCCTTCTCATCCGACTGAAGTGGATGTCCCCGCAGTTGTTGATCTGGCCATGGAGGTTCTGGCTATCACGCCCGTCTGGACCGTGCCGTACATCGTGTACTTGCTCAGGAAAGAGCTTCCGGTGGATGAAGTTGAAACGCGTCAGATTGCACGTAGGTCCAAAGCTTTCTCTGTGATGGGTGACCAACTATACAAGAAGAGTGTCACCGGTGTGACTCAGCGCTGCATTTCCCCAGAAGAAGGTCGACTGATCCTGGAAGAGATTCACTCGGGAACTTGCGGACACCACGCGTCCTCTCGGACAATCGTGGCTAAAACTTACCGAGCTGGTTTTTACTGGCCACGTGCCAACGAAGCCGCCCAAGAGATAGTCCAACATTGCACCGGTTGCCAGTTCTATGCGAACTTGTCACACAGGCCCGCGTCTGCTCTGAAGACTATCCCACTCGTCTGGCCGTTTGCAGTTTGGGAGCTCGACATGGTGGGGCCCCTCAGGACAGGGGCGAGTGAGTTCACTCATTTGCTTGTCGTAGTCGACAAGTTCATCAAGTGGATCGGGGCCAAACCCATCAAGAAACTGGATTCTTGGACTGCCATCAAGTTTATGAAAGAGTTGGTCTTCAGGTATGGGGTCCCCCACAGCATCATTACTGACAATGGCTCGAACTTTGACTCAGAAGAGTTCAGAGCGTTCTGCGCCGCCCAAGGCACTCGGGTAGATTATGCGTCTGTCGCACACCCCCAGTCAAATGGCCAGGCTGAGAGAGCGAACAGCTTAATTCTTCAAGGGTTGAAACCGCGGCTCATGCGTGATTTGGAGCACGCGGCCAGAGCCTTGGTCACTGAGCTACCATCAGTTCTCTGGGGCTTAAGGACAACTCTCAACCGGTCCACCAATCGCACCCCCTTTTTCATGGTGTATGGAGCCGAGCCTGTTTTGCCGAGTGATCTCCTCCACAATTCGCCTTGTGTGGATTTGTACTCCGAGGCCGAAGCTGAGCAAGCACGATAGGACACTGTGGATCTCCTTGAGGAAGAGCGAGAGATGGCCCTTATTCGGTCGGCCATGTACCAGCAAGACCTGCGGTGTTTTCACGACAGGCACATCAGAGGTCGCGCCTTTCAGGAAGGAGACCTTGTGCTCTGAGTGGATCAGCAGAGATCGCACGAGCTTGCTCCTGCATGGGAAGGCCCTTTTGTTGTTTCCAAAGTGCTGCATAATGGAGCCTACCATCTTTAGAACCTCACGAAGAAAATTGACGAGCCCCGCGCTTGCAATGCCGACCTGCTTCGACAGTTCTATACCTCATGCCGAGACACCAAGATGTAATAAAAGCATTCGGGTGATAATTGATGAATAAAAAGCATGACTTTTTCTTTCAGTACTTCATTAAGTTCATTTGCATGTGTTGGCCAACTCAAAACACCCGTGGGTTGAGTCGACTTAGCTGCGAACCAGTTTTCGTCTAAGTTAAGAATTGCTTCGAGTGATGAACGTTCCTCTAACTCGGGGGCTTAGCTATGAATCAGCTTTCGCCTAAGTTAAAAATTACTCTGAGTGATGAGTGTTCCTCTCACTCGGGGGCTTAGCTGCGAACCAGCTTTCGCCTAAGTTAAAAATTACTCCGAGTGACGAGCGTTCCTCTCACTCGGGGGCTTAGCTACGAACCAGTTTTCGCCTAAGTTAAAAAACTACTTCGAGTGACGAGCGTTCCTTGTCGTGGTGGGCGCACGGCAGATGCCAAGGGATGGGTAAAGAGAGGGATAGGCTCGAGGGCACCGGTGGGCTCCAGAGGCGAGGTCGGTATGAGCGAGCGAGAGACGCAAGACATACCCAGGTTCGGGGCTCTCCGGAGAGATAACATCCCTAGTCCTGCCGAGTGTGGTTTATATGTGGAAGATACAAGCTTGCTCCTAAAGCTGTTTTGGGGAGGAAGGAAGATAGGCCAGGGCATAGGCTGCTCCTTCTCCTTATGTGTGTGTTCTACTAGGTGATTGATCAACTCTCCCCCCACTGTGCATGGATCAGTACTTGCGCGACACGCGGCGGCTGCCACCGGCGACGGAGGTGGCCGTGCGCCTGCCGGGCAGCGAGCTGGTGCCGCGGCTGTAGGGGACCGAGCGCGTGGTCTTCTTCTCCCACTTCAAGCACGGGTTCGGCCTTCCTTCGAGTGAATTCTTCCGCTCCTTCCTCGACTTCTTCGGGCTGCAGCCGCACCATCTTCGTGCGAATGCCGTGTTGCAGCTCTCGGGCTTCGTCACCCTGTGTGAGGGCTACCTGGGCGTCGAGCCCAGCATTGACCTCTGGGTACGCTTCTTCTTCCTGAAGCAGCAGGGGCCGGTGGCCGGCGTGATGTCTGCCTGCGGGGCCGCTGTTGTCTCGACTCGGCCACACGGGGTGTGCCCCAAGATGCCGCTGGAGGATTCTGCCAAGAAGTGGCAGAATTCTTTCTTCTACGTCCGCAATCTTGGCACGGACCGCATCAACCTGCCGCCCTTCGTTGACGTGATGCCGCAGGCTAAGACCAACTAGAACTACTGCCCCAAGAACCCAGCGCAGGCGGTGCTGAACATGAGCAGCCAGGTTGCGAAGATGGCGGCGCGCGAGGGGCTCCCTAGGACGGACCTCATCGCCGCCTTCATCGCACGCCGGGTGCTGCCGCTGCAACGCCGGACGCACATCATCGGCCAGATGACCGGCCTCCAAGACCCCAACCGGATGTCGTCTCGGCGGCTGTCGTCGGAGCAGATTGCCGGCCGGGTCAACGACATCTCGAAGGCCGCGATGCCGGAGGAGTGGCACTTCGAGAAGGCGCCCTATAGCTAAGGGAACCCGGCGCCGGCGGTGAGTCCTTGGTCCCCGTATTTCGCTATGTGCCATCTCTTTCTTCGTCCCGATGCATGATACGTCCATTTTGCATCATGTTTTCCTACTGTTATTTATGATGTTTTTATGCATAATAATGCTTTTTGGAGTAATTCTAATGCCTTTTCTCTCATAATATGCAAGGTACACACAAAGAGGGAGAATTCCGGCAGCTGGAAATCTGGACCGAAAAAAGCTACGTCAGGCTGCCTATTCTGCACAACTCCAAATGAGCTGAAACTTCACGAGGATTTTTTATGGAATAAATAAGAAATATTGGAGCCAATAACTACTAGAGGGGGCCCACCAGGTGGGCACAACCCACCTGGGCGCGCCAGGGAGCCCAGGCGCGCCCTGGTGGGTTGTGCAATCCTCGGCCTACCTCCGGTGCCCATCTTCTGGTATATAAGTCATTTTGACCTAGAAAAAATAAGGAGAGGACTTTCGGGATGAAGCACCACCGTCCCGAGGCGGAACTTGGGCATGAGCACTTTTGCCCTCCGGCGGAGCGATTCCGCCGGGGGAACTTCCCTCCCGGAGGGGGAAATCATCATCATCATCATCACCACCAACTCTCCCATCTTGGGGAGGGCAATCTCCATCAACATCTTCAACAGCACCATCTCCTCTCAAACCCTAGTTCATCTCTTGTGTTCAATCTTTGTACCGGAACTATAGATTGGTGCTTGTGGGTGACTAGTAGTGTTGATTACATCTTGTAGTTGATTACTATATGGTTTATTTGGTGGAAGATTATATGTTTAGATCCATTATGCTATTTAATACCCCTCTGATCTTGAGCATGATTATCATTTGTGAGTAGTTACTTTTGTTCTTGAGGTCACGGGAGAAATCATGTTGCAAGTAATCATGTGAATTTGATATGTGTTCGATATTTTGATAGTATGTATGTTGTGATTCCCTTAGTGGTGTCATCTGAACGTCGACTACATGACACTTCACCATATTTGGGCCTAAGGGAATGCATTGTGGAGTAGTTATTAGATGATGGGTTGCGAGAGTGACAGAAGCTTAAACCGTAGTTTATGCGCTATTCCGTAAGGGACCGATTGGATCCAAAAGTTTAATGCTATGGTTAGAATTTATTCTTAATACTTTTCTCATAGTTGCGGATGCTTGCGAGGGGGTTAATCATAAGTATAAGGTTTTTTCAAGTAAGAACAGCACCTAAGCACCGATCCACCCACATATCAAATTATCAAAGTAGCGAACACGAATCGAATCAACATGATGAAAGTGACTAGATGAAATCCCCATGTACCCTCAAGAACACTTTGCTTATCATAAGAGACCGTTTTGGCCTGTCCTTTGCCTCAAAAGGATTGGGCTACCTTGCTGCACTTTTGTTACTACTACCGTTACTTGCTCGTTACAAATTATCTTGCTATCAAACTACTCTGTTACTTACAATTTCAGCACTTGCAGACATTACATTGCTAAAAACCACTTGTCATTTCCTTCTGCTCCTCGTTGGGTTCGACACTCTTACTTATCGAAAAGGCTACAATTGATCCCATATACTTGTGGGTCATCAATGCAACGAAGGAGGTGCTACTGAACGCTGTCCGGCATGCATATGGCGGAACGATCATGCAGGTAGCGGCCGCCCAGCGAGCCGGCTCGGAGGAGGCAGAGGCCTTCGCGAGAACCTGGGACCGGCCGACGTGCAGCTGGCAGGCATCGAGGCCGGCGCGACGTTGCCCACGGGGTGAGTACCCGGAGCTTTTGCGAGACTGGCCGGATGACGACGAGGAGAATCTGACGCAAGTTGGTGGTGCAGCGCCGCCGAGGGGAGGAGACGGCAACGTCGACCCCCCAAGATGGCCAACGAAGACGGCCGGCGCCGGGTCGTCGCGGGCACCGGTGACGGCGAGCCTGCCACACGGGAAGGACCCGGTGCCATCGAAGCCGGCCGCGAAGCACGCGGCGGACCCGGCTGTGGGGGGAAGCCGGGCGCCAAGAGGGCGCGCCGCGTGATCCCGGCGGCGCTGGCCAGGCAAGCCGTCCCGACGGCGTTTGGGTACGTTCCTCTCTAGACCCCGGCATGCAGCCCATTCGTTCTTTCCTTATGCCTTTCTTGGTGTGATCCAGGACGCCGCTGGACTTGGCGTTGGCGGCGAAGGATGCCGCGTCCGAGGGCGGCTTCTCGTTCCGGAGGACTCGGTCCAGTACCATCGACCGGGAGGAGGAAGCGCCCGAGGAGGACCTCGGCCTGGACCTGGAGGACGTGGAGGGCTGCGCCTGGAGGGACCGCAACAAGGCCCTTGAAGAGGAGGCGGCGGCGAAGGAGGCCTCAGCCCGGGTGTGGGCGAGGGCGGCAGAGGCGAGGAGCCGGGCCACCGCGGACCTGGCCTGGCGGGAGATGTCGGAGGGCATGGAGCCAGCGGCAACTGTCGTCGAGCTGCCAGCAGAGGAGGGGTGCGACCCGGACGGCCGTGTGGAGATGGCGGCGGGTGACCGGGAGGTCATGGAGATTGACGACGACACCCCACCCGGAATGATGTGGTCGAGGGGGTGGAGGTTAAAGGAGGCGGTGGGGGGTCCGCCTCGGAGAGGGCGCCAGAGGCGACACCGGGCGGAGCGCCGCAGGGAACGCCGGAAGGGGCACCACAGGGGACGCCGGTCGGAGCGCCGGAGGGGGCACCGGCTGGTGCGCCGAGGTCGAGGCCGGCCGACGAAGGGACGGCGGGTGGCGAGCACGCCCTGGTGATCAGGTAGCCACAAATGGCGCCGGGTGGTCCCCCTGCCGCTGGGTCGCAGCAGGTTCAGGCCGGGTCCAGCTAGGCCGTCTTCGGGCCGCAGACGCAGGAGGAGCCGTCGATGGCCGCCGTGCGCCGGCATCTTCGCGGGCGTGCGGACCAGGTCCAGGCCTTTGCCCAGGCCGAGATGGAGTGAGTGCGGGAGCTGGAGCGCTCCGTGATTGTGAGTTTCCTTTCTTTGGCTTTTCTCTTTTAGCGGCTACTGGGGGCGCGCTGGCGCACCCACTGGGTGTAGCCCCCGAGATTTGGGCCAACTACATAGTAGTTGGGTCGAATCTTACAGAGTTTCTTGTGTTGATCCTTGCTTTTCTACAGCACCTGGACGCCCTCCGAGTCGGCATCTACAACCGGCTTCTGGAAAAGCATCAGCAAATCACGGCGCAGCTTGCCGTCAAGGAGGAGGCGCTCCGCCATGCCGAAGATACGTCTTGCGTGCTCTTAGTGGGGGCGCGCTAGTGCACCCACTGGCTGTAGCCCCCGAGATTCGGGCCAACTATGAAGCAGTTGGGTCGAATCTTAAAGTGTCTTGTCTTTTCTGCTGTCGTCTTGACTTAGGATTTCGCCGCGCAGCCGCTGTGGCCGAGGTGCCAGACCTGCAAACCCGGTTGGGCGAAGCCGGCCAGCGGCGGGACCAGGCGGTTGTCGAAGCCGGCCAGTTTCGGGCCGAGGTGGAGCAGCTGAAGGCAGAGGCCGCCAAGGTGGCGGAGGCCCAGCGAGCGCTGGCCGACGACAAGGGCCGGCTCCAAGCCGAGGTGGAGTGCCTGAAGGCGGAGGCCACCAAGATGGCGGAGACCCACCAGGCGGAACTCCTCCGGCTCAAGGAGGAGCACGAGAATACGGCCGCCGCCAAGGACGACGAGCTGAAGGCGGCCGCCGACAAGCGCGCCGAGCTGGAGAAGGCGCTAGAGGCACGCGACCATGCCGGCGACTTGGAGCGGCACGGTATGTTGTGCGAAGCGCAGCATCTGGATGAGGCCTTCGCCAGTAAGTGTTTCTTCGTTGGTTTCGCCGGGTTGTAACCCGGCTTTGTTTACTTTGTGGCTGACTGTTTTGCCTGTTTGTTTGCCAGAGTTCTTCCCGAAAACGCAGGGGAGGGCGGACAAGGCAGTGCGCGACCACCGGTCGACCCAGGCGGACACGAGCATTGAAGACGACCCGCACACCGCCTGGAGTTTTCCGGAGATCATGCACGCCGCCGAGGCTCGCCTGAGGGCCCTGGATGAGCAGACGGCGCGGCTGTGTGAGGCCGGGTTGAGGATGACGGCGGCCCTTTGGCCCGGCGCCGTTGCGCCCGCCAGCTTCTCACGGATGACGCGCTGGCTGGAGGCCGGACCGGTGCGGCTTCACGCCTGGCGCATCTCCGCGGCCCGAGCTGGCGCCGACCTAGCGCTTCGGTTCATCATGTCCTGGTATCCAAGTCTGAAGCTGGACCAACTGGCGGCCTAGCGAGCCAGCGCAGAGCCCCAGCTGGCGGCTGAGGCGAACCAGATCGCTGCGCGGGCTAGCTACCTCACCTCGTTTGCATCGCATGACGAGTTCCAGGTGGAGCGGACGGAAGACGGCGGGGTGGTGCCGCCTGATGCTTGACGATCCGGCGGGCAGCACCGAGGAGTCAGGCCCCTATGGGGACGACGAGGCCGGGTTGGATGATACCGGCGCGTCGGTGATCCCGGAGGCCGCCACGGAGGAGCCGACAGTTGCGCAACCCTGCGTGAGGGTCGCCTGAAGCCGTCCTGCTTTAGTTTTTTCGCATTTTGTCAAGTGACAGGACCACCCACCCACTGGGGTGTATGGTGAATGTAATGAACTCTGGCCTTGGGCCCATATTTATGTAATGTAATTTTTTTTGCGAGTGTTTGCGCCTTTGTTCTTTGTTCGCTAAGCTTTTTCCTTGCTTGTTCCTTCTTTGGGCCTCCCCCCTCCCCCCCCCCCCCCCCCCCCCGCGAGTCGAACAGCCGGGTTCCGGTCTGTGACAAGGAGTTCGGCCCTGGGAAAGAACGCGCAGTACTCAGGCCTTTTGAACGTTGAGCGCGAGCGAAACACCCACTGGGCCGGCTGGTGGCGGCCGGCGAAGCCGGCCGGCGCGCAGCCGCTCGTTCGACAACTTAGTGTGATGAGGCCGGAATGACCGATTCGGCAAGTCCAACTTATCGGTTTTCGGCATGCCGGCACTTTGGCCCTTAATTCTTGCCGGCCAACAGCCGGAGCCGGTCTGCGGCTTGGGGTGAAGTGGAGGGCCTCGGCAACTCGGACACGCCGGAATGCACTAAGGGGGACAGCGGGTTGCGGTCAAGCCGGCTAGCCCCGAGCCCCCGAGTCGAACGGGCCGACCCGGTGGTAGGGGTTAGAAGGCATGATGATATGCGAGACATAATAATTTGGTAGGAAAGGGTAGCCCCCGAGTGTCGTTCGGGGGTCCCATTGTTTTTCATTAAATTACAAAAGGCAGCGATACATACGTGCATACAGCTAACTGTAAAACGGGTGGAGGAGCTCTGCATTCCAGGGCCGGCTTGTTTCTTCGCCGGCGGTGTCTCTCTTGCTCTTGTTCGGCTTGCGCGCGTCGATGAGGTAGTAGGCGTTGCGGTCACACAGGGCTTTGCTGATGATGAAGGGGCCCTCCCATGGGGAGGCCAACTTGTGCTAGCCGGCTTGCTACTGGACGAGTCGTAGGACGAGGTCTACCTCGCGGAACGCGAGGGGCTTGATCTTTTTGCTGTGGTAATGCCTGAGGCCTTACTGATAGATGGCCGAGCGGCTAAGGGCCAGCAGGCGTGCTTCTTCGAGTAGATCGACGCCGTCTTCTCGGGCTTCTTTGGCTTGAGCTTCAGTGTACATGGTGACTCGCGGTGAGTCGAACTTGGTGTCGGTTGAGATGATGGCTTCTGCTCCATAGACGAGGAAGAATGGGGTGAACCCGGTCGACTGGTTTGGCGTTGTCCAGAGACTCCAGAGGACGGCCGACAGCTCGTCGAGCCAGCGACCGGGTGAGCGGATGAGGGGCTCAACAAGGCGTGGCTTGATGCCGGACAGGATCAGCCCGTTGGCCCGCTCGACCTGGCCGTTGGATTGAGGATGAGCGACGGAGGCCAGGTCGAGCCGGATGCCGGAGACTGAGCAGTATTGTGCCAAAGCGCCTTTGGCGAAGTTGGTGCCGTTATCTGTGATGATGCTGTGCGGGACGCCGTAGCGCACCGCGATGTCCTTGATGAACCGGACGGCCGTGGGCCAGTCCAGCTTCTTGATCGGTCGTACCTCGATCCACTTGGTGAACTTGTCGACGGCCACCAGCAAGTGTGTCATGCCGCCTCGAGCGGTCTTGAAAGGCCTGACCATATCCAGCCCCTAGACGGTGAAGGGCCAGGTGATCGGGATGGTCTGCAGGGCTGAAGCCGGCTGGTGACTGCGCTTGCTAAAGCGTTGGCAGCCCTCGCACTTGAGGACGAGCGACTCGGCGTCTTCGAGGGCCGTGGGCCAGTAGAAACCATGGCAAAAAGCCTTGGCCACCAGGGACCTGGAGGCGGCGTGGTGCCCACACTCACCCTGATGTATGTCGAGGAGGATCTCTATGCCCTTGTCTTGCTCGACGCAGCGTTGGAAAACCCCTGTCGCGCTGCGCTTGACGAGCTCGTTGTTGATGATGTTGTAGGCGGACGCCCAGCGTTGCACTCGCCGGGCCTCGGTCTCGTCCATGGGGAGTGCTCCACTCTCCAGGAAGGCTAGGATAGGCTGGGCTCATGACGGGCCCGTCACCACGGTGAAGACGGCCACCAAGACGGGTTCCGGGGCGGCAGCCTCTGAGCCAGGAGCGGCAGCCCCCGGGTTAGGGACGGCGGCGCCCGGGTTGAGCATAGCAGCTCCCGGGCCGGGTTCGGCAACCCCCGGGTCGAGGTCGATGGTCGTAGGGGTCGAGGAGGCAGCCCCCGGGCCGGGATCAGCAGTCCCCGGGACTGATTTGGGGACGGCAGCCCCCGAGCTTGGGCCGGAGCCCCCGGGTTCAGGTTGGGGAGGGGCGCTGCCGGATCGTCCGGGATGAAGATGGACTCGGAATCTGGAGACGGCTTGACATATGTCTTGCGCAAGTGCTCAAGGGAGACGCCGGATGGTATGGCCTGCCGGGATGAGCCAATCTTGGCTAGCGTGTCAGTGGCTTCGTTCTCCGCGCGCGGGACGTGTAAGAACTCGTAGCCGTCGAAGTTGCTGGAGAGCTGCTGGACCAGGAAACGATAGCTGGCCATGTTGGCATCCCGGGCGTCCCATTCGCCAAAACACTGTTGCACCACTAGATCCGAGTCACCGTAGCATAGGATGCGCCAGACGCCGAGTTCCTTGGCTAGCCGGAGGCCATGCACAAGGGCTTCGTACTCGGCGACATTGTTGGAGGTGGCCAAGTGGATCTGGAGCGCGTACCGCAGCCGGTCACCCTTCAGGGATGACAGCACGATGCTGGCTCCCAAGCCGGAGCGCATCTTGGAGCCGTCAAAGCGCATGCGCTAATGCGTTGAATCAGGCGGCGGCGGAAGCTACTGGGTCTCCATCCAGTCGATGAGGAAGTCGGCCAGGGCCTGGGACTTGATCGTGGTGTGGGGCTCATAGAGGATGGTGTGGTCGGCTAGCTCGACGGCCCATTTGGCAACCCGGCCAGAGGCATCCCGGCAGCCCATGATCTCGCTGATGGGGGCCGTGCTGATCATGGTGACGACATGCTCTTGGAAGTACTGCATCAGTTTCTTGGCGGTAAGGTACACGCCGTAACACATCTTCTGGTAGTGCGGGTAGTTCTGCTTGGAGGCGGAAAGCACCTCGCTCAGGTAGTAGACTGGGCGTTGGACAGACTGGGTCTTGCCCTTCTCTGGTCGCTCGACCACCAGCACCGTGCTGACCGACCGCGAGGTGGCGGCAATGTATATCGACAGCGGCTCCTCATCAGCCGGCGTGGCCAGGACGGGTGCGGTGAAGAGCATGCGCTTGAGATCCCGGAACACTTGGTCCGCCTGGTCGTTCCACTCGAACGACGACGTCTTCTTCATCAGCTGATATAGGGGCAAGGCCCTCTTGCCCAGCCGGCTGAGAAACCGGCTGACCGAGGCCAAGCAGCCGGTGAACTTCTGGACATCTCACAGCCGGATTGGCTTGCGCATGCACTCGATGGCCTTGATCTTTTTCGGGTTTACCTCAATGCCGCGCTCCGAGACGAGGAAGCCGAGAAGCTTTCCGGCCGACACGCCGAATAAGCACTTCTCTGGGTTGAGCTTGATCTGGTACTGGCGCAGATTGGCGAAGGTTTCCTTCGGGTCGTCAAAGGAGCGTGAGGTGCTGCTTGGTCTTCACCACGATTTCGTCGACGTAGACGTGAATATTGCGGCCGAGTTGCTTTAGCAGGCATTTCTGCATGCAGCGTTGGAAGGTGGCGCCGACATTCTTCAAGCCGAACGACATGGTGATGTAGCAGTACACCCCGAAGGGCGTGATGAAGGACGTTTTTAGTGCGTCGGCCGGGTCCAGCTTGATCTAATGATAGCTGAAGTAAGCATCCAGGAAGGACAGGAGCTCACAGCCGGCGGTGGAGTCGATCACTTGATCAATCCGCGGGAGAGCGCATGGATCCTTCGGGCAGGCCTTGTTCAGGTTGGTGTAGTCTATGCACATGTGCCAGGTGTTGTTCTTCTTCAGGACGAGGACCGGGTTGGCCAGCCACTCGGGGTGAAACACCTCCATGATGAAGCCGGCCGCGAGTAGCTTGGCGACCTCTTCACCAATGGTTCTTCTCTTCTCTTCTGAAAGGCGACGTAACGATTGACGGATAGGCTTGGCGTCCTTGCGGATGTGTAGTTTGTGCTCGGTGTACTCCCTCGGAATCCCTGGCATGTCCTTTGCGGACCATGCGAAGATATCCCGATTCTCACGGAGGAAGTCGACGAGCTCGCCTTCCTATTTGCTGTTAAGGCGGGTGCCCACGACAACGTACTTGCTGCAGCTGGGGTCTTCCGGGTTCAGCTTAACCTTCTTGGTCTCCTTGGACTGCTGGAATGAGGCCTCGCCAGCCGACTCTTTGGCCGGAACCGGCACAGCCGGCTGCTCGCCGGCTAGTGCGATGATCCGGTCGAGCTGGCGCCGCTCTTCGGCTATGACCAGCGACTCGGCCAATCTAGCGCCGGCTTGGGCGCATTCCAGGGACTTTCTGTAGTCACCGACGACGGTGATGAGGCCCTTGGGACCCGGCAGCTTCATCTTTAGGTAGGCGTAGTGGGGGACCACCATGAACTTGGCGAGCACAGGCCAGCCCAACAACATGTGGTACGCGCTGGACAAGTCCACCACCTCGAACCAGATAGGTTCGCGCCGGAAATGATTTCTCATGCCGAAGAGGACGTCAAACCGGATCCGGCCGATGGGGGAGCAAGACAGACCAGGCACGATGCCGTGGAATACTGTCCAGGATGGCTCCAGCTGCTTGGCCTCGATGACGAGCTTGGTCATGGTGTCGCAGTAGAGGATGTTGATGCTGCTGCCGCCATCGATGAGGACCCGCGAGAATTTGCAAGTGCGCTTGGCGGCGACGATGGTGGTGTCGAGGATGAGGGCGTAGCCACCCGGGTTCGGCATGACGGCCGGGTGGTCCTCCCGGGTCCAGCTGATCGGCCGCTCCGACCAGTGCATGTACTCCGGCACGGCTGGGACGACAGTGTTTACCTCCTGCCGGAGCAGGCGTTCGCTACGCTTGTCATCGCCAAGGCTGGTGAAGACGACGTAGCTTGCGTTCTGGTTGGGGAAGACATCATCGCGCATCGCGCCATTTGCCGGGGGCGGGGGAGGAGGCGGAGGTGGCTGCCCCGCACCCGGAACCGGAGCCGGAGGCGGCGGGATGTCGCCCCTCATGATGCGCTTGGTGATGGCGCATTGCCGAAGCGTGTGCATGGACGGCCTCGCGCCGCTGTGGTGCTTGCAGGGAGCATCGAGCATCTCTTCAAAACTCATGGCGGGTTGCCACGCCGTTTTGCCGGTTTGCCGGTGCTTGCCGGCCGGCTCGGCCGCGGGCGCCTGCTCAGCGGCCGTGACGAGGCGGTTGTCGTAGCGGGAGGCCAGCTGGTCAGCCTTGCGCTTGTTGTTCTGCTGGTTCTGCTGGCGGCTGCTCTCACCAGCCGGCTTGGAGGGATATGCCGGCAACGATTTGCCAGCTTCATCCAGCACCACCTGGATCTTCATGGCGGAGTCGGCATTGGCGTACTTGTCTGTGATGACCATGAGCGCAGCCATGGTGGTCGGCTCGGAGCGCAGGAGCTTATGCTTGAGGAGGGTGCCATCCCGGCAACCATTCACAAAGTACTGGATGGCATGGACTTCGTGGACGCCCTCGCAGCTGTTCCGGAGCTCGGTCCAGCATGCAAGGTACTCACGAACGGTTTCGGTCGGCCCCTGTACGCACATGGCGAGCTGACTGGGGCGGCCGGGATGCTTGTAGGTGCCGGTGAAGTTGTGGACGAAGGCCTGCTCGAAGTCAACCCACGTGTTGATGCTGCCGGCCAGCAGGCTATTCAACCACGTGTGGGCCGAACCCAGGAGCATGAGCGGGGCATAGAGCACGGCAAGTCGGAGGTTGCCGCCCGCGATGCCGATGGCGGTGGTGTAGTCAATGAGCCATTCCTCCGGCTTGACGGTCCCGTTGTACTTGGGGGTGTCGCGGGGCAGCGTGAACCCTTTATGGAAAGGCTCATCCAGGATGCGCGGACCGAAGCATGCCGGCCTGACAGCATTGTCCTCCTCCAGCTCAAGGGAGAGGGCAAGCTGATCGAGGCGGTGGCGAGCGACGGCATCGTCGATGGCACGCGGGCCCAGCCAGCTTGCGACCGGGCCACGGGCAGCCGGGTTGGCTGAGGCCGGACGGCCACGCCGGCCGGAGGGCGGGGGGAGGTCTTGCCGGCGCCGGTCTTCTGGGGCCGGCTCGCCGCCCTGGCCGTCGCCAGCCGCCAGGGTGCGGTTGCGCCGGGTCCGGGTTCGGCCGGAATGAGCTTCGCTGGGGGGCGACGAGGATGTCGTGTTCGGTTGCTCGGGGTCTTTGGTGCGGCGCGAGACGGATCCCGCGGGACGGTCGAGGCGGTCTTGCTATGTGTTCGCAGCGCCGAGAAGCTCGTTCATGCGCCGCAGGCGCTCCTGCAGCTCCTCACCCTGCAGCTGCTCCAAGCCGACGGCAGCTGCTTGCGCGGCGCGCATGTTCTTGACGGGGGTGTCATAGACGGGCGGGATCTCGCCCAGCGCGCGGCCGATGGCGGCGCCATGGTTTCGCACCTCGCAAACCCGGCTGGGCTCAGCAGCGGCTGGCGTGAAGCCGTACGTAGCGTCGCGTTCCCGCTGGGCGGACTCCAACCGACGCTGCATAACAGCGAGCGTCACGGCCTCGTCCAGCAGGCGCTTGCGCCCCTACTCGAGCTGGGCCAGGGCCTTTGCAGTGTTGGTGGCATTGACGTTGGCAGCGATGGGGATGCTGAGGTTCTGCATCGTGGCGCGCGGGCGCGCTCCGCTGCGGCCCTGGCGGCGGCAGCCTTCTTCGCGGCGCTAGACGAAGTGGAGCCGGAATCGGTGGCGAGCACCTCCACCCGGGCACAGGGATCCGCCACCTCAGCGGAGAAGTCGTCGCCGAGGGCGACGGGCAAGTCGGTGACGTCGAGCACCCCGCTAGGGTACTCATCGACCGCGGATGCGTCGGAGATGCGCAGCGCACCGAAGGAGGCGGTGAGCGAGTCGGTGGAGCCAGCTATGTGCGCGCCGGGCGCGGGGAATGCGCAGTGCGCAATGTGCTCACCGAGGTCAATGAAGGGCCCCGTCTGGAACATGTCTCCGGCCGGGACCTCGAGCTGCCCCACGGTGGGCGCCAACTGTCGTGGTGCGCGCATGGCAGATGCCAAGGGATGGCTAAAGAGAGGGATAGGATCGAGGGCACCGGTGGGCTCCAGAGGCAAGGTCGGTATGAGCGAGCGAGGGATGCAAGACATACCCAGGTTCGGGGCTCTCCGGAGAGATAACACCCCTAGTCCTGCCGAGTGTGGTTTATATGTGGAAGATACAAGCTTGCTCCTAGAGCTGTTTTGGGGAGGAAGGAAGACAAGCCAGGGCATAGGCTGCTCCTTCTCCTTATGTGTGTGTTCTACTAGGTGATCGATCGACTCTCCCCCCTGTGCATGGAGGCCTCCTGGGGGGTTTTATAGGTCAACCCCCCAGGGTTACAATGGTAAAGTTACATGGCCATGGGGCCGGGATGTCAGTGTCTGGGAAGCTGGCGCTGGGACCCGCCGGGTACGCCGGGTTCTTCGGGCGCGGGCCCCACATGCTAGAGGGCACTGTTCCCCATCTTGTCGTGCATCACGGAGTGGTTGAGCCGGCTAGGCTACAGTGGCGTGTCGCCTAGTTGCCGTCGGCTTGCGTCAGCGGGACTGGGATGCACTGTAGCCATGTCTGCCCTGGTCAACGGGGTAGGTGGGCCACTGTTGCCACGCTTATCCTGGTCAGCGGGGTAGGTGGGCCACTGTTGCCTTGCTCATCCCCTCATGGGGACTTGTTCCATCATACGCCTTGGACGGGACGGGGGCTGACCCGTGGCCGGGTTGAGGGGCGTACTATGATTGTGCTTGCTTGTTGATGAAGTCTTGACTTGCTGGAGCCGGCCGGGTTGCGGGTCTTGGCCGGGTTGCGCAGGGAATCCAGCCGAGTGCGAGCCGGATTGAGGGGTGTTGCTAGCTCTGATGCTTTTGAAAGGGATCCGGGTTCCGTTGCCTGCCCGGGGTTCATCCCCCCGACATTCTTCTCACTCGGGGGCTTAGCTGTGAACCAGCTTTCGCCTAAGTTAAAAAAACTACTTCGAGTGACGAGCGTTCCTCTCACTCAGGGGCTTAGTTGCAAACCAGTTTTCGCTTAAGTTAAAAAAAACTACTCCAAGTGACGAGCATTCCTCTCACTCGGGGGCTTAGCGGCGAACCAGCTTTTGCCTAAGTTAAAAAACTACTCCGAGTGACGAGCACTCCTCTCACTCGGGGGCTTAGCTGCGAACCAGCTTTGGCCTAAGTTAAAAATTACTTTGAGTGACGAGCTTTCCTCTCACTCGGGGGCTTAGCTGCGAACCAGCTTTTGCCTAAGTTAAAAAACTACTCTGAGTGATGAGCGTTCCTCTCACTCGGGGGCTTAGCTGCGAACCAGCTTTCGCCTAAGTTAAAAATTACTCCGACTGACGAGCGTTCCTCTCACTCGGGGACTTAGCCGCGAACTGGCTTTCGCCTAAGTTAAAAATTACTCCGAGTGATGAGCGTTCCTCTCACTCGGGGGCTTAGCTGCGAACCAGCTTTCGCCAAAGTTAAAAATTACTACAAGTTATGAGCGTTCCTCACTCGGGGGCATAGCTGCGAACTAGTTGTCGCCTAAGTTAAAAAACTGCTCCGAGTGACGAGTGTTCCTCTCACTCGGGGGCTTAGCTGCGAACCAGCTTTCGCCTAAGTTAAAAATTACCCTGAGTGACGAGCGTTCCTCTCACTCGGGGGTCTTAGCTGCGAACCAGCTTTCGCCTAAGTTAAAAAACTACTCCGAGTGACGAGCGTTCCTCTCACTCGAGGGCTTAGTTGCGAACCAGATTTCGCCTAAGTTCAAAACTACTCCGAGCGACGAGTGTTCCTCTCACTCGGGGGCTTAGCCGCGAACCAGTTTTTGCCTAAGATAAAAAATACTCCGAGTGATGAGCGTTCCTCTCACTTGGGGGCTTAGCTACGAACCAGCTTTCCTCTAAGTTAAAAAACCACTCCGAGTGATGAGTGTTCCTCTCACTCGGAGGCTTAGCTGCGAACCAGTTTTTGCCTAAGTCAAAACTCGACCATTCGAAAAAACTGAAAGGGAAACACTCAGATAATTCTCGAAGTTCAAAAACAAATGTGAGTACTCGGGTCTGAAGCCCAAAAGAGTTTAACAGATACAAATCCACTCGGCATACCGAGGCAAATGGTAAGGCTTAATGTTTCTCTCACACATCAGAAGGACTGACCGGCTCCACAAAGGTGTCCAAGTCGATGCCGTCTGCAATTCGAGTGGCTGCCTCAATGAACGTCTCCATGAAGTCCTCAAACTTGAGCTTCTTTGTCTTGGCGACCTGGAGGGACTTCAGTTTTTCCTCCTTGGCTTCTTTGCAATGGACTCGGACTAGGGAGAGTGCCACGTCGGCTCCACAACGGGCGGCAGACTTCTTCCATGCTTGCACTCGGTGAGGGATTTCATTGAGACGGGCCATCATCATCTCCAGGTCAGTCTGGAGGGTGTCTTCCGGCCACAACTCCTTGTCGATCCTCCCCACTGCAGCTCACAGGCGGATGATGTACCCCAGAGCATCATTGATATGCCACCAACGTATCTATAATTTTTTTTATTCCATGTCGTTAAAGTAACAATCTTGGATGTTTTATATTCATTTAATAGCAAATTTATATCATTTTTTGGGACTAACCTATTGAAATAGTGCCCAGTGCCAGTTGCTGTTTTTTGCTTGTTTTTTACTTCGCAGAAAATCAATACCATACGAAGTCCAAATGCCACGAAACTTTCTGGAGATTTTTTTTTCTGCCCAGAAGACACCCAGTGAGCCAAAGGAGCACACGGGACGAGGCCCATGGGGCCCACTAGGCACCAGGGCGCGCCAGGGGCCCCAGGCGCGCCCTGGTGGGTAATGGAGCCCACGGGAAACCTCTCCATCAACTTTCGCCTCCATAAATACTCTAAAATACTAGAAACCCTAGGGGGGTCGACGAAACACTTTCTCCACCGCCGCAAGTTCCAGAACCACGAGATCCACGAGATCTGGATGGGGCAACGATCACGGAGGGGTTCTTTGTCATCCTTGTTGACCCTCCGATGATGCGTGAGTAGTTTACCATAGACCTACGGGTCCGTAGCTAGTAGCTAGATGGCTTCTTCTCTCTTTTTGATCTTCAATACAATGTTCTCCTTGATGTTCTTGGAGATCTATTTAATGTAGCTCCTTTTTGCGGTATGTTTGTTGGGATCCGATGAATTTGTGGGTTTATGATCAATTCTATCTAGGAATATTAATTGAGTCTTTGCTGAACTCTTTTATGCATGATTTGTATAGCCTCGTATTTCTTCTCCGAAATTTTGGTTTGGTTTGGCCAACTAGATTGATTTTTCTTTCCATGGGAAGAGGTGCTTTGTGATGGGTTCGATCTTGCGGTGCTCAATCTCAGTGACAGAAAGAGACATGACATGCATGTATCGTTGCTATTAAGGGTAACAAGATGGGGTTTATTCATACATGAGTTTATCTTGTCTACATCATGTCATCGTTCTTATTGCATTACTCCGTTTTTCCATGAACTTAATACACTAGATGCATGCTGGATAGCGGTCGATGTGTGGAGTAATAGTAGTAGATGCAGGCAGGAGTCGATCTACTAATCTTGGATGTGATGCCTATATACATGATCAGTGCCTTGGATATCATCATGATTATTCGCTTTTCTATCAATTGCCCAACGGTAATTTGTTTACCCACCGTTTGCTATTTTCTTGAGAGAAGCCTCTAGTGAAAACTACGGCCCCGGGGTCTATTTCCTATCATATTAAAACCAAAAATACCTTGCTGCAATTTTTATTTATTTATTTTATTTTGTGTTTTTGTTAGATCTATTTATCCAATCTCATACAATTTAATCTATCTCAATACCGTTGAGGGATTGACAACCCCTCTTACGCGTTGGGTTGCAAGTTTTTGTTGTTTGTGTGCAGGTGTTGTTTACATAGTGTTGCTTGGTTCTCCTACTGGATAGATAACCTTGGTTTCATAACTGAGGGAAATACTTACCGTTGCTGTGCTGCATCATCCTTTCCTCTTCGGGGAAATACTGACGCAGATACAAGCAATCAATCATCGAGGAGAGCTTCAAGCCTCAGGATACCCAAAGCCGCTTTGTCCCTAACGAGTGGCCTGGAAGGATTTAGGTCCCTCTCGATCCTGTCAGTTTCCAACCCGAAGTCACGGCAGTATTCTGTGAATGGAAACAAAACCCGAATCAGTTCAAGATTCACTCGGAGATAAGAAGAGTTGAATCAAGAGTAAAGTTCACTCGGACATACTTGTGAGCTTGGTATACATCTCCTCCGTGAATTCTTCTATGTATTGCTCCAGAGAATCCCTCTTCTAGATGAGTTGGGTGATCTTCTCACCCAAGGTTGTCCTCTCTTGCTCGAAGGCACTTGCTTGGGTCTTGAGCTTGTCTTCCCATTCGGCTTGTTGCTTCTTAAGCCCAGCGACCTCCGCTTTCGCCTTCTCAGCAGCCGCCCTCAGAGCCTTGTTTTCTTCCTCAAGCTTTGCAACTGAGGCCAACTTTTCTTCGGCGGCCTTGGTCTTGTCCTTCGTCGCCTTCTGCGCCCCTGCCAACTCGTTGTCCTTGTCGACGAGTGCCTGCTTCATAGTTTCTAAAGAAATAGAAGTCCTGAGCCACACTTGGAGTCAGTGGTTTTCATTATGCACATCTGTTCGAGTGAAGTCACTCAGTTCAAAGAAAGCAAAAAGGCGAAAGTAGAACACTCGGTCATCGAGACGTACCACCCATGGTCTTTACTTCTGCTTGCACGCAATCTTCCGTGTTTCTCCTCTCCACCTCCAGGTCCAATCGGAGTTGGTTTGTCTCCTTCTCTAGTGATGCATATTGGGCCCCGAGCTCACAAGTTTTCTGATACAAAGCAAGAAGAAGAGAGTCAGGCGACAATAAAAACACTCTGAGTGTATGAAGACCTCCGAGTCAGAGGAACAAGCTTGACCAGTACCAAATCCTAAGGTACACTCCGACCTCCGAGTAAGAGAGGAACAAGCTTGACCAGTACCAAATCCTAAGGTACTACCTGACCTCCGAATCAGGGAGGAACAAGCTTGACCAGTACCAAATCCTAAGGTACTACCTGACCTCCGAGTCAGGGAGGAACAAGCTAGACCAGTACCAAATCCTAAAGTAGCCTTCGACCTCCGAGTCAGGAAGGAGCAGGCTCGATCTGTACCAGATCCTGAGGCGTCCTCAAATACGAGTCACAAGAGCAGACCACTCGGTCAGCCGAGGAGATTCTAGTTCTGTCAGACTTCCGCTAACTGCCCGCAGTAGACGGTAGTCTCGGGGATTACACCCAGTGGGTGCACTCAGCGTGCCCCCACTGGAGAGTGACTCATAATTGATGAGCTAAAAAGAGAAGGAAACATGCTTGTATGGTTCTATCAGACTCCCACTGATTCAAACAATAGACAGCGGTCTCGGGGACTACACCCAGTGGGTGCACTCAGCGTGCCCCCATTGGAGAGTGACTCATATTTGATATCCACTTGGAACGGCCTGCCAAATCCGAGTGACGGCCAACAAAAAAACCGGTTCAAAGACTCCCGCCGACTACTAACATTCGACGGCAGTCTCAGGGACTACACCCTGTGGGTGCACTCAGTGTGCCCCCAGAGGAAAGACACACCCAATGGGTGTACTAACCACACACCCAGTGGGTGTACTAACCAAAAACAGGAAAAGTCAATTGGAAATCAAGTTATGATGGCACTTACTCGGACATTCTCTTGGAGAGCCGCGTTGGCATCGTACGCCGCTTTGCTAGCGTCGCACACCTCCTTCAGGCGCTGCATCATCAGCTCAGCTTGGATCATCGCCTCTTTGCTGGCTCCTGTTTGGTCCTCTGGCACACGATGCAGGCTGAATATGTTGAGAGGAGGAGCCGACACTGGAGCCAGAGGAGTCGACACCAGAGGCAGCACAGGAGCCGGAGGAGTCGGCACCAGAGGCGGAGCAGTCGACGCAGTAACGACAGGATCGGCGCCAGCCCGAGAAGGGTCACCTTGCCCCTGAGACGCAGCCACGTCAGGCACGGGCGGGGTGCGAGGCGTTTTGCTCGGCGACACCTTCTGGACAGCAGCGCGCGCGACAGTCAGAGTTTTGCTCCTTCTCTTGGCGTCCTCCCGCGGTGGCTCTTCGTTGTCATCCTCGACTTGGATAATATCCACAGGTGCTACATTCACTCGACGATGTCAGTTCAGCTAACAGTTCAATCGAACGACAACACCGAGCCGAGTGGAAATTACCCGTACCTTTCTGGGAGGTAGCCGCAGCCGCTGTATCTGCATCAGCGCGGTCCTCATCAATCTGCATGGGCAACGTTGTTGAAGTAGGGGCCCTAGTACACCGTTTCATTCGGTCAGCAAAGGTCGAGAAATCACAGTGGTAGATAAAGAGAAGTACGACACTCCCATCAAGGTGACAGGCACGGTGACCTTGATCTTGGGCAGGGCCTTCCGAGGTTTGGGCGAAGCGATCTTGAGCTGCTTTGTAGCCTTCTAAGAATCGGCTCGAGCATCGCCGTCCGGGTGCACTTTGGATTCCTGGCGCTCAAGGCTACAGCCTTGCTCTGGCAAGCACTCGGATCCTACGTCTGCTTGGAGCGGCGTTCATTGCGTGCTCCTACGGATGGAGAAGACTCGACCTCATCGCTCCCATCCGAGTCGTCGCTGCCATCCTCGCTATCCTCAGTGTAGCTGTCCTCAACACTTCCACAGTCACTCTCCACGTTCCCTACGAGCTGCTCTCCATTCAGCATAGGTGAAAACATTTTTGGAAACTCCTGCCAAGCACAAAGATCAAAACCAGTCAATTCAGTCGATGTTCAGAGCAAGATAAGTCACTCGAAAATACGCGTCTTACCTCTGTTGGCGGGTGCGAGTCATCGAAGGGCGGGATCCGTCTCGATCCCCGAGGATTGTCGCGGGCTCCAGTAATGCACCTGAGCCACTGCTCCACGGTCTCTTCGTCAACATCCTCAGGGTGCACTCGAGTGGGGTCATTCGGCCCGGAGTACTGCCACATGGGATGAGCCCGCTCCTACAGCGACTGGATCCGCCGACTGAGGAAGACCTCGAACAAATCCAAACGTATGACTCCACCCTGTATCAGCCCGACTACAGCAGTTACTAAGATTCACACCTTAGTCTTTTCTTCCTTGTCCATCGTCAGCGAATGAGGAGTACTAACCCTCTCGGAAGTATAAGGAGGAAGACCAGCCAATGAACCGGCACAGGGGATATCATTACAATAAAACCAGGTCGACTGCCAACCCCTAACAAAATTAGGAAAGGTCATGGTGGGGAACGCACTCCTACCTCTCATATGGATACCCAAGCCACCACACAGCTGGGTCACATGGGTTCTCTCCCCATCCGGATCAGCCTTCTTAACCAACTCGGAGCGACACGTGAAGATATGTTTGAATAATTCCCAGTGCGAGTGACAGCCTAAGAAGTTCTCACACATGGAAATGAACGCAACGAGATATGCAATTGCATTCAGGGGGAGGTGATGGAGCTGGGCACCAAAAAAGTTCAAAAAACTTCAGAAGAAAGGATGAGGTGGCATGGAGAAACCTCTCTCCATGTGGGTGACGAGGAGTACGCACTCTCCGGGGTGCGACGTAGGCTCGATCTCCCCCTCCTCCGGCAGCCTCCAGGACCCATCGGGTGTCATTCCGTCAACGACGAGGCCTCTGATGTCTTCAGTCATGGTCATTGGCGGGAGCCAGTCGCCTTGGATCCAGCCGCGCGGAGGCGTGACTCGGGAGCTCGAGGTCTTCTTCGCCTTCTTCGCGCGCTCGAGCTTCGCCGTCTTGTCCTTTAACATCTCCGCATGGTTCGCTGGCGCCGAGCGGAGTCGCGCAGAGTGGAAGCAGGGGTGGTGGCGTGAAGACTGGAGGAGATGGAGAAAAGGAGATATGGGTCTCTCTCCTCCTCGTCCGCATCAACCTTTATACCACCGGTCTCTCCGTCCATAGATCCACACCGTCGGCTCCTGGGCCCGCAGATCCCTCGAGCGGACATTATGTGATACGTAGCGAAAAGTGGGGCAAAAATCGAGGAGTCATGCTCCACTTTCCCCACTCATCGTGTCGCAACCATTTGCGCGCGTACATCACTGATTTCAAATCCCGTGAAATCTGGGATACTACAATCCGATTGATCACTGCTAGAAATCCTTCCAAAACGCTCGGGGTCCAGCCCGACACCCGGTACGCGAACATCTCGTTTCACTCAGACCTTAAGTAGTCCGGAATCAGTCGAGGCATCTTGTGAAGAGTCAACAACAAACGATCCTGGAAAGTTCGTAAGCGCCCCCGTAGCGCTCCACTCACTCGAGAATTCATCTTGGCTCATGATACGTCTCCAACGTATCTATAATTTTTTATTGTTCCATGTTGTTATATTATCATTCTTGGATGTTTTACAATCATTTTATAGCAAATTTATATCATTTTTTGGGACTAACCTATTGACATAGTGCCTAGTGCCAGTTGCTATTTTTTTTGCTTGTTTTTTACTTCGCAGAATATCCCTATCAATCAGAGTCCAAACGCAGCGAAACTTTTTGGAGATTTTTTTTGGACCAGAAGACAACTTGGGAGCCAAGGAAGCACTAGAGGGGAGGCCCGTGGGGCTCACAAGACACCAGGGCGAGCCAGAGGCCCCGGGCACGCCTTTATGGGTTGTGGGGCCCATAGAGGTCCTCTCCACCGCCTCTCAGCTCTATAAATACCCAAATATTCCAGAAACCCTAGGGGAGCGATCAAAACACAATTCCAGCCGTTGCAAGTTCCAGAACCACAAGATCCAATCTAGAGCCCTATTCCGACACTCTGTTGGAGGGGAACACGATCACGAAGGGGTTCATCATCCTCATTGGCGCTCCTCCGATGATGCATGAGTAGTTCACCATAGAACTACGGGTCCGTAGGCAGTAGCTAGATGGCTTCTTCTCTCTTTTTGATTCTCAATACAATGTTCTCTTGGAGATATATTTGATGTAATGACTTTTTGTGGTGCGTTTGTTGTGATCCGATGAAGTGCGAGATTATGATCAGATCTATCTATGAATATTATTTGAGTTCTTCGATCTCTTTTATGCATGATTCTTATAGCCTCGTATTTCTTCCCCGAATCTTTGGTTTAGTTAGGCCAACTAGATCGATTTTTCTTGCAATGGGAAGAGGTGCTTTGTGATGGGTTCGATCTTGCGGTGTCCTCACCCAGTGACAGAAGGGGTAGCGAGGCATGCATGTATCGTTGCTATTAAGGATAACAAGATAGGGTCTATTCCTACATGAATAGACCTTGTCTACATCATGTCATCGTTCTTATTGCATTACTCTATTTTTCCATGAACTTAATACACTAGATGCATGCTGGATAGCGGTCGATGTGTGGAGTAATAGTAGTAGATGCAGGCAGGAGTCGGTCTACTAATCTTGGACGCGATGCCTATATACATGATCATTGCCTTGGATATCGTCATAATTATTTGCTCTTCTATCAATTGCCCAACAGTAATTTGTTTACCCACCGTATACTATTTTCTCGAGAGAAGCCACTAGTGAAATCTACGGCCCCCGGGTCTATCTTTTATCATATTGCTTTCAGATTTATCTTTTATCTTATTGTTTTCAGATCTATTGTTCCAAAAACTCAAAAATACCTTGCTACAGTTTTTCTTTACTTATTTTATTTTGCGTTCTTGCTAGATCTATTTATCCAATCTCATACAATTTAATCTATCTTTTTACCGAGGAGGGATTGACAACCCCTCTTATGCATCGGGTTGCAAGTATTTGTTCTTTGTGAGCAGGTACCGTTTACATAGTGTTGCTTGGTTCTCCTACTGGATTGATAACCTTGGTTTCATAACCGAGGGAAATACTTACCGTAGCTGTGCTGCATCATCCCTTCCTCTTTGGGGAAATACCGACGCAGTCTCAAGCCACGTCAAAGGAATTTCTGGTGCCGTTGCCGGGGTAGACATCATCAACATCTATCAGGTTCCTAATCACAAATCTCATCTCCTTGCAACTTACATCATTTGCCATTTGCCTCTCATTTTCATCTCCCCCACTTCACAAAAAAATATTTGCCTTCTTTCCGTTTGCCTTTTTGTTCGTTTGCTATCTTTGCTTGTGTGCCATGTGTCTTCTATTTGCTTGCATCTTCGCTTGCTAAAAAGCTATTGATATGGATCCTCATCCACTTGCTAATCTTTTCAAAAGATCCAATTATGATGAACCAATTGCTACTGAGTTGAGTGCGTTTGATTATCTCTATGAAGTTTTGCTTGAAATTCATGAATCTGAAGATTGTGATGAAGTGTTGGAAGAAGAAATTGATAATTGATTCATGATATATCTTTCAATGAAAAGGATGATTGCAATGATGTTATTATAAATTCTATTAATGTCAATTGTATTAATAATATGCAAAACCCTAAGCTTGGGGATGCTAATTTTGCTATGTCCGCTACTTATTGCAATGATCATGATTGGGGTGATTCTTCTTATGATCTTGAAAATTTATTTAAGCCTCATGATGAATATTATATTGATAATAATGTTTGCAATAATATTGAAAGTGGGTTTGGAAGAGCGTCAACTTTAGGTAAAAATAATCCCACATATTTGGAGAGTGTTCAATATTATGAATTTTTTTATGAGAGTGGGTTTGGAGAGGTGATGACTTTAGTTGATGTTAATCCCACTATTTTGGAAGATTATAAAACCTTTTTGCATGTGGATCTTGAAGAGAAAAATTTATATGATAGCTATATTGTTGAATCTGATTATGATCTTACATTTAATTATTATGAGAGAGGAAAATATGTTTGTAGAAATTTTTCATGTTACTAACTTACCTCTCGTTATGATGAGATTGCTATTGTTTCTTTCTTCTACCTTGCATATGCTAGCTTTTGCTTCCCTTGATAATTTGTTTGCTTATAAAATGGCTATGCATAGGAAGTATGTTAGACTTAAATGTGTTCTTCACATGCTAAATGATGCTCTATTTGTATTTCAATTATTATCTTTCATGTGAGCATCAATAAAATTTTAAGCCTATCTTAATGGCTATAAAGAAAGAGCTTGTTGGGAGGCAACCCAATAGTTAACTTTGATTTTCTTTTCGTTCTTCAATAAATATGCAATTATACTTCTGTTATGATTTTTTTATGTTTTAATTAGTGTTTGTGCCAAGTAAATCCTTTAGGATCATGTTGGGTGATAGTTGATTTGATCTTGTTGAAAAACAGAAACTTTTGCGTCCAGTAGCTGAATTTTGTAAAATCACATAAGCGACAAAAAATTCTGAATTTTTTACACAAGATTGATATACAAATTTCCTACGTTGTACTAATTTTTCAGAATTTTTAGTGTTACAGAAGTATGGTTAAAGTCCAGATTATTTTGTTTTTACCAAATTCTGTTTTCATTGCATTGTGTGCTTATTTTGATGATTCTATGGATTGTATCAGGGGGTATAAGCCATGGTAAAGTTGGAATACAGTAGGTATAATGCAATAATAAAATACTAATGGGTTTGCAACAGTACTTAATGTTGGGGAACGTTGCATAGAAAACAAAAAAAATTCTACGCAAACACAAGATCTATCCATGGAGATGCATAGCAATGAGAGGGGAGAGTGTGTCTACGTACCCTCGTAAACCGTAAGCGGAAGCGTTTATTAACGCAGTTGATGTAGTTGAACTTCTTTGCGATCCAACCAATCAAGTACCGAACGTATGGCACCTCCGCGTTCAGCACACGTTCAGCTCGGTGACGTCCTCGCCTTCTTGATCCAGCAAGACGGGCGAAGTAGTAGATGAGTTCCGGTAGCACGACGGCATGGTGACGGTGGTGGTGAAGCTATCTCCGCAGGGCTTCGCCTAAGCACTCCGAAAATATGACCGAGGGACGAAACAGTGGAGAGGGGCGCCGCACACGGCTAAGAGATTGTCGTGTCCTTGTGTGGTGCCCCCTCCCTCATATATATAGGTGGGGGAGAGGGGAGGCAGCCAGGAGGCGCCCCAAGGGTGGCTGAATCCCTCTTGGGCTCCTGCCCTGGCCGCCCCCCCCTTCCTTGTTGGTGCACGGGAGGAAGGCAGGGGGAGGTGCCCCCCTTTCCTTTCTCCCATGAGGAGGGAAAGGCAGGAGGGGCCAACCCTCCCTCTTTCCTTCCTCTAGGGCCGGCGACCAAGGAGAGGGCGCGCCAGCCCCCTTGTGGGCTGGTGTGTGCCTCACCTTGGCCCATTAGGCCCATAGACCTCCCGGGGCCTCCCGAAACCCCTTCCGGTGATCCAATGGTTACCCGGTACAACCCGAAACCTTTCCGGTGTCCAAATAGCATCGTCCTATATATCAATCTTTACCTCCGGACCATTCCGGAGCTCCTCGTCATGTCCGTGATCTCATCCGGGACTCCGAACAACATTCGGTCACCAAATCACATAACTCATATAACACTATATCGTGAACGAACATTAAGCGTGCGGACCCTACGGGTTCGAGAACTATGTCGACATGACCGAGACATCTCTCTGGTCAATAACCAATAGCGGAACCTGGATGCCCATATTGGTTCCTACATATTCTATGAAGATCTTTATCGGTCGAACCTTATGACAACATACTTAATTCCCTTTGTCTATCGGTATGTTACTTGCCTGAGATTCGATCGTCGATATCTTCATACCTAGTTCAATCTCATTACCGGCAAGTCTCTTTACTCGTTCCGTAATACATCATCTCGTAACTGACTCCTTAGTCACTTTGCTTGCAAGCTTCTTGTGATGTGTATTACCGAGAGGGCCCAGAGATACCTCTCCGATATGCGGAGTGAGAAATCCTAATCTCGATCTATGCCAACTCAACAAACACCTTCGGAGATACCTGTAGAGCATCTTTATGACCACCAAGTTACGTTGTGACGTTTGATAGCACACAAGGTATTCCTCCGGTATCCGGGAGTTGCATGATCTCATAGTCGAAGGAATATGTATTTGACATTAAGAAAGCAATAGCAATAAACTGAACGATCAAATGCTAAGCTAACGGATGGGTCTTGTCCATCACATCATTCTCCTAATGATGTGATCCCGTTATCAAGTGACAACACATGTCTATGGTTAGGAAACCTTAACCATCTTTGATCAACAAGCTAGTCTAGTAGAGGCTTACTAAGGACACGGTATTTGTTTATGTATCCACACATGTATTTAAGTTTCCGATCAATACAATTCTAGCATGAATAATAAACCTTTATCATGAATAAGGAAATATAATAATAACAACTTTATTATTGCCTCTAGGGCATATTTCCATCACTTAAAGTGGTGATTTGCTTTATTATACTAACGGATCTCACGAAGGTTTTGTTAAGTTTTGTGTGATTGAAGTTTTCAAGTTTTAGGTGAGATCACGATGGATAAAGGAATAAGGAGTGAAAAGAGCCTAAGCTTGGGGATGCCCCATGGCACCCCAAGGTAATATTCAAGGAGAACCAAGCAACTAAGCTTGGGGATGCCCCGGAAGGCATCCCCTCTTTCTTCTAACAACCATCGGTAATTTTACTTGGAGCTATATTTTTATTCGTCACATATCATGAGTTTTGCTTGGAGCGTCTTGTATTATATGAGTCTTTATTTGTTTTGCTTTTTAGTTTGTCACCATCATCCTTGCTGGACACACATATTTGAGAGAGCCAAAATTATGCTATGATTTGTTAGAATTGCTCTATGTGCTTCACTTAAACTTTTTGAGCTATGGAATTGCTCTAGTGGTTCACTTATATCTTTTTTAGCACAACGTCCTTTAATTTTTGAAGAAATATGCTCTCATGCTTCACTTAGATTTATTTGAGAGTTAGTAATTTTTTGAAGAAATATTCTCTCATGCTTTACTTGTATCATTTTGAGAGATGAAAATTTTTATGCTCATGTTCTTCACTTAAATTTGTTTGAGCTTGTTAAAAGCAATTGCAATATATGAAATTAGTCCCAAAGTGATAGATATTCAAGAGGGATATAATAAAAACTTTCATGAAGATCATTGGACAAAATAAACTTGATTCTTTGTAATAGTTTTGAGACATGATGATAGTAATATGTGAGTCATGTTGGTGACTAATTATTCTTTAGTAAGAATATTGGTGTTAAGGTTTGTGATTCCCTATGCAAGCACGATAGTCAATAGTTATACAATGAAATTACATCCTACTTGTGGTGCATTATTCGGTGTTAGTTATGCTTAATGCTCGTTTATGTGAATTTTCGTTTCTTGGTTGGTTGCTTCTCAATCTATTTGCTAGCCTCCATTTGTACTAAGTAGGAATACTACTTATGCATCCAAAATCCTTAAATCCAGTTATGCCATATGAGTCCACCATACCTACCTATATGTGGTATTTCCGTGCCGTTCTAAGTAAATTTGTATGTGCCAACTCTAATTTTCAAAATGAATTTCCTTTTTGTGTGCCCGTACCGCTCATGAAGCGGCAGTGGGTGGCCAATATTTCTCCATGCTAGATGTGTTATTCTCAAGATGAGTGTTTATTCACTTGTGATTGCACGAGAGTGTGGCGGTAATAGGGATGCCCAGTCCCGAAATGAAAAAGAAAATTACTTTATGTTGTCAAATAATAAATTCCTTGAAAAGTGTTGGTATGGAAGGCACCCGTGGATACGGCTAGCCATGGATTGTGAAAGAATGGTGGAAAAGGGAATAGACTTTATTTTATGTTTGGGAACCACCTATGATGTATCTAGCATGAAAAGTATTGGAACTTCCCGGTCGTTTTCGTTGACGGGAAAAGTATGCCCCTCAAAAATTTTATCTCTCAATTTTTGCTTTGAGTTCTGGCACCTCTACAAATCTCTGCTTCCCTCTGCGAAGGGCCTATCTATTTAGTTTTATGCAATTTTTATTTTTATTTGAGTCTCCATCTTCTCTTATAAAGCACCAACTAGGGAGCACTATGATCATACTTGAGCATTGGATGTAGCTAATATTCGAGTATGTTTCGTGAATGGATCAATGATTGAGCATGATGGGCTAGGGATAACTTTCTTTAGTGTTGATATTTTGAAAGACATGGTTGCTTGTTGATATGCTTGAGTATTGAAGTCTTCATGTCAATTATAGACTATTGCTTTGAAACATCTAAAAGTCCAAATGTCCATGCTACAAAAGAAAAGAATATGTGATGAACATGTTAGGCAGCATTCCACATCAAAAATTCTGTTTTTATCATTTAACTACTCGAGGACGAGCAGGAATTAAGCTTGGGGATGCTGATACGTCTCCAACGTATCTATAATTTTTATTGTTCCATTCTGTTATATTATCATTCTTGGATGTTTTACAATCATTTTATAGCAACTTTATATCATTTTTCGGGACTAACCTATTGACATAGTGACCAGTGCCAGTTACTTTTTTTGCATGTTTTTACTTCGCAGAATACCCCTATCAAACGGAGTCCAAACGCAACGAAACTTTTTGGAGATTTTTTTGGACCAGAAGAAAACTTGGGAGCCAAGGAAGCACCAGAGGGGAGGCCCGTGGGGCCCACAATACACCAGGGCGCGCTAGAGGCCCCTGGCGCGCCCTGATGGGTGGTGGAGCCCATGGAGGTCCTCTCCACCGCCTCTCAGCTCTATAAATACCCTAATATTCTAGAAACCCTAGGGGAGCGATCGAAACACAATTCCAGCCACCGCAAGTTCTAGAACCACAAGATCCAATCTAGAGCCCTATTTCGGCACTCTGCCGGAGGGGAACACGATCACGGAGGGGTTCATCATCCTCATTGGTGCTCCTCCGATGATGCGTGAGTAATTCACCATAGACCTACGGGTCCATAGGCAGTAGCTAGATGGCATCTTCTCTCTTTTTGATTCTCAATATAATGTTCTCTTGGAGATCTATTTAATGTAATGACTTTTTGCGGTGTGTTTGTTGGGATCCGATGAAGTGAGAGTTTATGATCAGCTCTATCTATGAATATTATTTGAGTTCTTTGATCTCTTTTATTCATGATTGTTATAGCCTCGTATTTCTTCTCCAAATCTTTGGTTTAGTTAGGCCAACTAGATTGATTTTTCTTGCAATGGGAAGAGGTGCTTTGTGATGGGTTCGATCTTGCGGTGTCCTCACCCAGTGACAGAAGGGGTAGCGAGGCACGCATGTATCGTTGCTATTAAGGATAACAAGATAGGTCTATTCCTACATGAATAGATCTTGTATACATCATGTCATTGTTCTTATTGCATTACTCCGTTTTTCCATGAACTTAATACACTAGATGCATGCTGGATAGCGGTCGATGTGTGGAGTAATAGTAGTAGATGTAGGCAGGAGTCGGTCTACTAATCTTGGACGTGATGCCTATATACATGATCATTGCCTTGGATATTGTCATAATTATTTGCTCTTCTATCAATTGCCCAACAGTAATTTGTTTACCCACCGTATGCTATTTTCTTGAGAGAAGCCTCTAGTGAAAACTACGGCCCCGGGGTCTCTTGTAAACTATACACTCCAGTCAATCAAGCTCCAGAGCACCGAGATGTAGGGCTGTTCCCTCCTCTGAGAGGGGCCTGAACTTGTAAATCCGAGTGTAATAACTGCGCCGTAGCTAGACTCTGCCCTATAATCCGTACCCCCATACACTACTGTCAGACCTATACCCACTGTAACACCCCCATGTAATAGCCACTGTGACACTCTGTTAAGTGTGCCAAGTCATCTCCATTTGCAGAGCCTAATCATTTTGGTTAAGTATTCAATTCAAATTCTATTCTGAAAAATCAACTCAAATTCAGAAGTGAAATATGAAGTTGCTCAAAACTTGTGGGAAAAATGTTCCTTAAACAACAAATATTCCAGAAGCACTTATAAAAATATAAACAATGATAATGGAATTAGTTAAAAGACTCCAACAGCATGAAACAACACCAAAACAGAATTATTTAACCACTTTATAATAATATTGAATTCAAATAACATCCTACTTTGCCCAAACAAGTTTTTGGTGACAAGTAATATTGCATTCTAATATTTGGGCCAAGTCCCATATTTTACAAAATAACAAAAGTGGCCTAACAATTACAGAATAGAAAAGAAATAAAGAAAAATAGAAAACAGAGATAAGAAAAATAAAACGAGGCACTGTGCACTGGGCCTAAGTGCACAGTGCCCCGATTCCGGCCCACCTGGCCCAGCTCCTTCTCTTCCCTGCGTGTCGGCACGCCCATGGCCGCGCCGGCGAGCGCCGGTGGGACGGCGACAGCGCGACGCCACCGACGCCCACCGACGCAAGGGGATAAGACCCCGGCTTCGTTCACTCCCCCTGGACCTCCTCGCTCACTCTCCCCTCACCCGGCTCGCTCCTCCCCTTCCCCTTCCTCCTCCAGATCCGGCGCCCGAGCGCCACCGTCGCCACGCTTCGCCACCGCCGTGGCTAGCGGCCTCGCTGCGCCGGCTGCCTGCGTCAGGAAGGACTGCCGTGGACCGCCACGTCTACTGGAGCCGTTGGAAGGAGCTGAGGAGCCCGGCATCGCCCGAACGCGTCGTCCTCTTCCTCGGGACACCGGCGATCCCCTTCCTCTCCGACGCCGTTCTGCTGCTCCTAATCCATCACGGGCCAACGTGCGTGCCGCGAGGTGAACCCCTCTTCCTTCCCCATCTCTGTGGCCGCTCTCGCACGCTCGCTAGCTACTCCCTCCGCAGCACCTGAACGCGCCGCCGCCAGCGCATGTCGCCGGTGTGTTTCCGTCGACCCTTTGGTCACGGGCTGGTGCCCAACGCGCTCGCCATGTTGCGTAGCATCTTCCCCGCCCTCCAGTTCGCTCTTGTGTGCGCTGTTGCTGCTGTTTCGATGAACGACCGAACGCGCCACCACCACAGCTCGTCGCCGGCGAGCCTACGATGACCATATGGTCAAGTGGTACCGCCCATCGTGATCGCCTGCGCAAGTAGATGCCCCCTGGGCTAACGTTTTGGCTCGAGCGCGTTCGCTTCGTCGATTCCATCGCCGCCCGATTCCGGTCGTCCGCCGCGGTCGTCGCCGCCGTCACCACCAGCCAACTCCAGCCACGACACTGCCACCGTTCGATGCGGCGGCGTCCACTCGTTCGAATGCAAGTGGTCCCGCGCGAAAAGATCCACCGTAGCGCGATTCCGAGCTGCTCCGGCGATCGCCGTCGCGTCTGGAGCTCGTCGGAGCCGTCTCCGGCGCCACCGCCGACGTGGCATACTCGGGGCCACCCCCAGGGTCACTGCCAGTGGGGCCCCTGGTCCTAGTTGACCAGTTGACCTGGTCAACTATGCTGACAGGGCGGTCCCAGTCGCTGACATGCAGGCTGGGGTCTCTGCATAGCCTGATTATTGTAACCTGCTATTGTTACCTGCCTGTTTATCCTAAACTGTTTAGTATAGTTTGGGTAGAGACCCAGCAGAGACCCCACTATATCCCGACTGCCCCGCTGGATTATCAGAAGACCCGATCATTGGGATCGAAGACCAGGCCCCGACACCGCACGTCACTTCCCCTTAGTTGCTCGACACTACTGGGTTACTATCGAGTGCCGAGGGTGATACCTCGTCAGCACTTCTGATGATAACCTTGTAGGTTAGTTAATCGGGCGTGGTCAGCGAGGGTGATTCCTCCTACACCACCCCCGATAACGACACCGTCGCGCAACTCCTCAAGAGTGGACCTCGAGGGTGATTCCTCCTTCGTTCACCTTGGTGGTAACATCAGAGGGAATTCCATTAAGGGTGATTCCTCAGGGTTCCCCTTGGTGTTGGACACACGGTTACCATTGTTACTATGACTTTACACTAAAACATGTTACTAAAGACGGGTCGACCCTGAGGGGTACCCGCGCGAGCTTAATTGTGAGTGATGTGGAATCGGGTGGACCTGGATGGTGCCCGAGAGTTGAACACGAGGCGTGGCCGGGCATTCTGAGCCCTTGCCGCAAGTCCTCGAGACGGGGCGACGGGGTCACATCTTTCGTGAGTCTCTGCTCGTTACCGCGTGCTCCTAATCCACTAACGGTTTGGATATTTGATCTGAGGGGCCTCTGGCCTGATAGCACTAACCATCACGTGGGCATAGTATGGGCGTTCTGCGTCATATACTTCAACCAAAGCTTAATTGACGTCAGCAAGGAGCGGCACACGCTGGGTTGGACTGGGAACGCAACCGCGCTTGTATTAAGGGGTTGCTAGGTCTGCTCACCGGCGGTGCACGTAACGCACAGGAGTCCCCGGGGCGATGGCCCAAGACCCCTGGGCGCATAGGTTAGTCCGGCGTGCTGACCTCTCTGTTAGGTATTCGGTCGGGTTGCGGCGTATCGTTTGGCCGAGGCCGGGCAAGACCCAGAAAAGTGTGTCCGGCCGGAGTTAATCAAGCGTGGTGGGTAAGTTGGTGCACCCCTGCAGGGAAGAAACAATCTATCGATAGCCTGTCCTACGGTAACGGACACTCGGAGTTGTATCCCGATCGGTACAACTAGAACTGGTGACTTAAGATGATACTGGATAGTATGGCTCTGGGATTGCTTTCTCGCAGGGAGTCGAGGAAGAATCTCTGGGCGAGGTTGATACACTACTACTACTTTACATTATGTTAATCTGCACTCTTCTAATGCTGCAAGACCGATGAAGATGATTGAAGATGCTAGTCTTCGATAGGACTAGGCTTTCCCCCTCTATTCTGGCATTTCTGCAGCCCAGTCCACATATACAGCTTCCTTTGAAAATGTTGCATATGTAGTGTAGATCCTTGCTTGCTGAGTACTTCGGATGAGTACTCACGTTTGCTTTATTTTCTTTTTCTCCCCTTATCCAATTGACGCCGCCAGATGACGGAGCCCCTGAGATAGCTGCCCCCGTCGACGACTACGGCTACTACTACTACCCTCCCGGCGAGTACTACTACGAGGAGCCGACAGACGACCAGGAGTAGGATTCGAAGGGTCCTAGGCAGGAGGCCTACGCCTTTCGATCGTAGTATTTTATTTTGCCCTGCCTTCATAAAGGCTTATCTCTAATTCTGTAATATATCTGTACCCAGATATCTGATGCTTCCGCTGATGCTTGTATACCATCGAGCTATGTATTCGAGCCCTCGAGGCCCTGGCTTGTAATATGAAGCTTGTATGACTTTATTTATGTTTTAGAGTTGTGTTGTGATATCTTCAAGTGAGTCCTTAGGCTTGATCGTGTGCATTTGCGTGTATGGTTAGTGCACGATTAAGCCGGGGTCGTCACACCCACGACAGCTGGCAAGCCCGCCGAGCTAGCCGGATATGGGCTGCCTTGCCGGTGAGCTCTTTGAATATAGGCTGGCTCGCCCGCGAAATCCACCATGAGCGATGGCGGCTCCACATCCTGTAAGCAGAGAAAGAAGCTGAGATTGATGCGGCGACGGAGGAATTTGATGACGGCACTGACGACGTCGCCAGCTCTACCTCGGCTGCGCCCCGCCGCCACGACGACGAGGCCACGGACGCCGCCGATAGCGAGGAAGAGTAGAGCATGGGAGGCCGTCACCGCTTGGGTCCCAAAAAGGCCACCGCCACCGTCTTGCCTGGCCACACAACCGGTGAGCTTATATGCTTCGCAGAGGTGGAGGCCACTACTCTTTCCCTCTTGCTGAAGCTAAGCTTGGTGGCTTATCTTCTTTTTTTTTGTGAGAAACTTCCAATCTATTCATCTTCAATCATGGCAGTACAAAGAACAACAGAGGTAATAAAAATTACAACCATGTCCGTGGACCATCTAGCGACGACTACAAGCACTGGAGCGAGCCGAAGGCGCGCCGCCGTCATCGCCCCTCCCTCACCGGAGCCGGGCAAACCTTGTTGTAGTAGACAGTCGGGAATTCGTCGTGCTAAGGCCCCATAGGACCAGCGCACCAGAGTAGCAACCATCTCTAATTCTGTAATATATCTGTACCCAGATATCTGATGCTTCCGCTGACGCTTGTATGCCATCGAGCTATGTATTCGAGCCCTCGAGGCCCTGGCTTGTAATATGAAGCTTGTATGACTTTATTTATGTTTTAGAGTTGTGTTGTGATATCTTCAAGTGAGTCCTTAGGCTTGATCGTGTGCATTTGCATGTATGGTTAGTGCACAATTAAGCCGGGGTCGTCATAGGTTGGTATCAGAGCCAATCACAGGTTGGTATCGGAGCCGACTGCCTCTAGGAATCCCCCTATCCAACTCCTTGGCCGAAGTTGAGTCTAGTGGTCCAAAACTGTTTTACTAACTTGGCTGTGTGGCTTACGGGCCCACGTCGCCAACTGGGTGGTATTAGGATCTTTTATTCCTCATCTTTATTCTGGGACTCTGATCTCTCTTCTATTCAGGTTTGATAAATTTACTAACACCGACACTTAGGATCTCGTAAATCCTGTCCACCCGGAGAGCTGGATTTCTGTGCGGTTTCCCTGTCATTGATGTGATTAGTCTGATAATCATTTCCTTTCCATTGTTTTGTTTAACCTCTCTCTTCGAGATCTGTTATACTTCTCATCGTCAAATGACAATCCTGAGTTTCATTTATTTCAGATGGATTGTCTGTTTCCACCGTGCCCCACGACGCAGCTTGTGCTTCGCACTTGGGCTCGTGATGCCCCTGGGTTTCCAGCTGTTCTGATTGCTCTCTTGACCAGACTGGGCTACCGCTGGTACCCTGAGTACATGGTCTACGAGGTTCACCGCGAGTTCAACCAGGAGCAGTACTATGCTGATGTTCGCATCTATGATCAGCAGGATGACTCAGACACCGAGCTGTACCTTTTCCACGGTATCGGCGTGACGATTGAGATGGCAGTCCATGATGCCGCCTACTCTGCTATCGCGCGTCTCCGAGGAGAGCACAGTGCTAGCTTGGATGACTCTGAGTTCCGATACATTCCGTATGCCCCTGCTGGAGATGCTACTGGATACTACACAGCTACTTGTGCCCCGTACGAGCCTCGTCGCTATGATCCGCGAGTTCTGATTCAGTGTACTCAGGCTCTGGATTGCACTGTTTGGGCTCTGGCCGTCGAGTTGTTTGCCACTCGAGTACGACTCTATGAGGCTATGACGCAGTTGCTACCAGCTGTTCGTGCAGGGATACATCTGGAGCAGATCCTTTACCCGCGCAGGACCGAGATGCCACTAGGGATTGATTGGCCTGCTGTGGGAGGTCACACACCTGCACATGGACCTCTTCTTTCAGCTCAAGACCGGGTTCTGCATCAGAGTGCACATAGAGCGCAGGATCCTTCTGCGACGAACGTCCATCGTCCGCACTTGCAGCCACCCCGTTTCAGTGGTTTTCTCCGACGTTGATGTAGCCTTTGCTATGTCTCGCTGTGTACTTCCTTACCGCGTGCCTGCGTGCCGCCTAGTATGTCTAGCTTTTGAATTTGCACCGTTATGCTGCCTGAATGTAACCGACTCTGTATGGATCTGTATGACTTAATGACTGCTAATAAGCATCTGTTGTACTACTTAAATTCCATCGCGTTACATCATGCATGTTGCTAAACACTCAAAATGGCTTCTGCTAAACTACCCCTGTTGAATTTAGCAGGATGGGTGATAGCAATCCACCACCGCCGCCACCGCCTGATTATATGGCTGCGATGATGCAACAGTTTGAATTGAACCGTCAGTTCATGCAAGGGGTGATCGATCAGTTCCCCCGACCCAATGCCAACCAGCAGCCAGCTTCAATAACGCTGCCAGAGTTTGTCCGCCTCAACCCAGTGACATTCCGCAACGCAGTTAATCCACTGGACGCTGATGACTAGTTGCGTGACATCTTCTATGAGATGGAGTCAGCTGATGTCCTTCCTCTCAACTATGTCACCTTTGCGACCTACTTTCTGAAGGGACCCGTAGCACAATGGTGGGCCACCCACAGACAGACCCTACCTCCTAGGACTGTCGTTACCTAGGTGGAGTTCAAGACTGCTTTTCGCGCCCGCTATATTCCTCAAGCTGTTATAGCTCGGAAGAAGGCTGAGTTCCGCAACCTTGTTCAAGGCAACAAGACTGTAGAAGTCTCTCAGCGAGAGTTCCTTGACTTGTCTCACTATGCTGAAGAAGACATCCCCACCGATGCTCGTAGGCAGGAGAAGTTCCGTGAAGGGCTACACCATGACATTCAGCTAGCCCTGTTTGTCCAAGACTTTCCTGACTTCGCCACTTTGGTGAACAAGGCTATCATGGTCGAGACTGGTCTGAAGAAGCACAAGGAAGCGACCAGACGCACTCGTGAAGCGGGCTCATCTTCGGGCTCGTCTACCCAGAAGCGCCGCATCTGGATTCCACAAAGCATGTACCGTCCAACAGCTCCAATGTACAGGCCTGCTTATGCTACACCTCGCCTGCGTCCTCCACCACCGAGGCAGCCTCTTCGAGCTCCACCACCTCGAGCTCCTGCACCACGTCCAGACAGTGGACTCTGCTTCAAATGTGGCCAGCCAGGTCACCGTGCCAGAGACTGTTCTCAAAATCAGAATCAGCTAGCTCTTCCTCCTGCTGGCCGTGGTAATGGCCATGGTATTCCTCAGCAGTGTAACAACAATGTCAGACCTTCTTATGGTCATGGACAGAACTATCATGTCAACATGGTTGAAGCTCAAGATCAACCTGAAACCGTGATGGGTACACTTGTTAATTCAGTACCAGCATCTGTTTTATTTGATTCAGGAGCATCGCATTCATTCATGTCAGATAAATTCGCACTCATGCATGAAGTTAGATGTGATACACTACCACATAAATTATGAGTGAACACTCCCGCGGGTCATTGCCACACTTCGTTGTTCAGTCCCTATGTCGTAATTAATATTGAAAGATTGGAATTCCGAGCGTCTCCCATTATTCTCAACTCTTCCGAAGTTGATCTTATTCTGGGAATGGATTGGTTGAAGGCCCACTATGCCTCAATCAATTGTGCCACTAAAGTTGTACACCTCCTGCATCCATCAGGTCAGATAGTGAATTACCATGCTCACCTCACTCAGAACGCCGAGGCTCAGATTTATGCCTTGAATGCATTGAACGCTTCTCCACTTGAGGGGATCGAGAACGTTCCAATTGTCTGCGAATTCTAGGATGTTTTTCTAGAAGAACTTCCAGGAATACCCCCTGCTAGAGCTGTCGAGTTTGTCATTGACTTGAAGCCTGGCACTACTCCTATTGCGAAGCGTCCTTACAAGATGCCTCCGCATCACCTTCTCGAGCTTAAGGAGGAAATCGATAAATCACTTAAGAAGGGCTTCATCCGTCCCAGTTCCTCTGCCTGGGGAGCATCGTCTCTCTTTGTCAAGAAGAAAGATGGTACGAATAGGTTGGTCCAAGATTACCGTCCTATCAACCAGGCAACCATTCAGAATAAATATCCGCTTCCCCGGATCAATGATTTATATGATCAACTTGCTAGATCTTCGGTGTTCTCTAAACTCGACTTGAGGTTGGGTTATCACCAGATCCATGTCCGTGAAGAGGATATTCCGAAGACTGCATTCCTTACTCGTTATGGCTCCTATGAATACACCGTCATGTCATTTGGCCTAACGAATGCTCCAGCTACGTTCTCCCGCCTGATGAATTATATATTCATGGATTACCTCGACAAGTTCGTCGTGGTTTATCTGGATGATATTCTAGTATATTCGAAGAATAAGGAAGAACATGCCGAGCATCTTCACCTTGTTCTGGAGAGGCTTCGAGAGCACAAGTTATATGCCAAGTACTCCAAATGTGAATTCTGGCTTTCTGAAGTAACCTACCTTGGACATGTGATTTACAAGGACGGTATCACCGTTAACCCAGAGCGTGTTCAGGCTATTCTTGACTGGACGCCTCCGAAGAATGCCAAGCAAGTCCGAAGTTTTCTCGGTCTAGCAAGTTATTGTCGACGATTCGTTGAGAATTTTTCCAAGAGTGCCAAGCCCCTGACTAATCTGCTCCACAAAGGCGTTAAGTTTGAGTGGACAGACAAATGTCAGGAGAGTTTCCAGACCCTCAAGGACAAGCTTACTTCTGCTCCAGTGCTTGCTCCTCCCGATTCTCGCAAGGACTTTGTGATATATTGTGACGCTTCTCGTCAGGGATTAGGCTGTGTCCTAATGCAAGAGCGTAAAGTAATTTCATATGCCTCGCGACAATTGCGTCCGCATGAAGAAAACTATCCAGTGCATGATCTCGAACTCGCTGCTATGATCTATGCTTTGAAGCAGTGGCGACATTACCTTCTTGGTAACCGGTGTGAGATTTATACTGATCATCAAAGCTTGAAGTATTTGTTCACTCAACCGGATCTTAATCTTCGTCAGCAGCGATGGTTGGAAACAATCACGGACTATGACTGTGGTATTTCTTATACCCTTGGCAAGGATAATGTGATGGCTGATGCCTTGATCCGCAAGTCCTATTGCAACAACCTCATGGTTAAGCAAGCTCAACCACAGCTATATGAAAAATTGCACAAGTTGAACGTCTGTATCGTTCCGCAGGATTCTCTTAATAACCTTGTGGTACAGCCAGATCTTAAGAAGGCTGTAAAGATTGCGCAAGCTAAGGATGTCGAAGTAGATCTGATGAAGAAAGAACTTCACCTTAATAAGTACAGGGATTTCTCAATTGCTGAAGATGGAACCTTGTATTTTCGAGACCGCATTGTGGTACCTCGCTTCGAACTAATGACAGACAAAGTTATGAAGGAGGCACATGATACACCGCTATCTATCCATCCGGGTAGCACCAAGATGTATCGTGATCTTCGTCAAAGGTACTGGTGGTCCAGAATGAAGCAGGACATTGCTCGATATGTTGCTGAATGTGATGTTTGTCGTCGCGTGAAAGCAGAACATCAGAAGCCTGCTGGAATTCTTCAACCACTCCCTATTCCTTTGTGGAAGTGGGATAAAGTGCAGATGGATTTCATTACCGGCCTTCCCAAGTCTCAGAAGGGTCACGATGCTATTCTTTTCATCGTCGACCAACTTTCCAAGGTTGCACATTTTCTGCCTGTCAAGGAGACTATCACCGCTAGTCAGTTAGCAGAACTTTACATCTCCAGAATTGTTTCACTCCACGGTATTCCAAAGGAGATCAGTTTGGACCGTGGCGGTCTTTTCATGTCCAAGTTCTGGGAAAGTTTCCAAGAAGCTACGGGAACTCACATTACCTGGAGTTCAACATACCATCCTCAATCCCAAGGCCAAGTTGAGCGAGTTAATCAAGTTCTTGAAGATATGCTTCGGGCTTGTGTTATATCATTCGGTAAGAAGTGGGAAGAATCCCTCCCGTTTGCCGAATTCTCTTATAATAACAGTTATCAAGCCAGCTTGAAAATGGCCCCCTTCGAAGTTCTTTATGGACGTAAGTGTCGAACCCCTCTGAATTGGTCAGAAACTGGGGAACGACCTCTCATGGGATTGGACATTATTCAACACGCCGAAGAACAAGTTAGAATTGTCCGAGAAAATCTCAAGGCGGCTCAGGACTGCCAGAAGAGCAATTATGATCGCAAGCGATGGGGTCTGACTTATCAACCAGGTGATCAAGCTTATCTTCGTGTTACACCTATGAAGGGCACCCATCGTTTTGGAATCAAGGGCAAGCTAGCTCCACGCTATATCGGCCCCTTTCGCATTGTTGCCAGACGTGGACAGGTGGCGTATAAATTGGAGTTGCCACCGCAATTCTCTCATATCCACGACGTCTTCCATGTGTCGCAACTTCGTAAATGCTTCAAGGAGTCTCCTCACCGAGCAGTAGATCATGAAATGCTCGAATTGCAAGATGATCTTTCATATAAGGAGCATCCGATCCGCATTCTCGATGAAGCTGAACGTCGAACCCGTCAGAAGACAACCAAGTTCCTGAAAGTACAGTGGTCGAATCACACTGAAGATGAAGCCACTTGGGAACGCGAGGATCATCTTCGGGAAGAATATCCCGACCTCTTCCCTTCTACCTCCTAAATTCTCGGGACGAGAATTTCTTTTAGAGGAGGAGAATTTGTAACACCCCCGTGTAATAGCCACTGTGACACTCTGTTAAGTGTGCCAAGTCATCTCCATTTGCAGAGCCTAATCAATTTGGTTAAGTATTCAATTCAAATTCTATTCTGAAAAATCAACTCAAATTCAGAAGTGAAATATGAAGTTGCTCAAAACTTTGTGGGAAAAATGTTCCTTAAACAACAAAATATTCCAGAAGCACTTATAAAAATATAAACAATGATAATGGAATTAGTTAAAAGACTCCAACAACATGAAACAACACCAAAACAGAATTATTTAACCCCTTTATAATAATATCGAATTCAAATAAAATCCTACTTTGCCCAAACAAGTTTTTGGTGACAAGTAATATTGCATTGTAATATTTGGGCCAAGTCACACATTTTACAAAATAACAAAAGTGGCCTAACAATTACAGAACAGAAAAGAAATAAAGAAAAATAGAAAACAGAGATAAGAAAAATAAAACGAGGCACTGTGCACTGGGCCTAAGTGCACAGTGCCCCGATTCCGGCCCACCTGGCCCATCTCCTCCTTCTCTCCCCTGCGTGTCGGCATGCCCATGGCCGCGCCAGCGAGCGCCGGTGGGACGGCGACAGCGCGACGCCACCGACGCAAGGGGATAAGACCTCGGCTTCGTTCACTGCCCCTGGACCTCCTCGCTCACTCTCCCCTCTCCCGGCTCGCTCCTCCCCTTCCCCTTCCTCCTCCAGATCCGGCGCCCGAGCGCCACCGTCGCCGCACTTCGCCACCGCCGTGGTCAGCGGCCTCGCTGCGTCGGCTGCCTGCGTTAGGAAGGACTGCCGTGGACCGCCACGTCTACTGGAGCCGTTGGAAGGAGCTGAGGAGCCCGGCGTCGCCCGAATGTGTCGTCCTCTTCCTCGGGACGCCGATGATCCCCTTCCTCTCCGACGTCGTTCTGCTGCTCCTAATCCATCACGGGCCAACGTGCGTGCCGCGAGGTGAACCCCTCTTCCTTCCCCATCTCTGTGGCCGCTCTCGCACGCTCGCTAGCTACTCCCTCCGCAGCACCTGAACGCGCCGCCGCCCGCGCACGTCGCCGGCGTGTTTCCGTTGACCCTTTGGTCACGGGCTGGTGCCCAACGCGCTCGCCGCGTTGCGTAGCATCTTCCCCGCCCTCCAGTTCGCTCTTGTGTGCGCTGTTGCTGCTGTTACGACGAACGACCGAACGCGCCACCACCACAGCTCGTCACCGGCGAGCCTACGATGACCATATGGTCAAGTGGCGCCGCCCATCGTGATCGCCTGCGCAAGTAGATGCCCCCTGGGCTAACGTTTTGGCTCGAGCGTGTTCGCTTCGTCGATTCCGTCGCCGCCCGATTCCGGCCATCCGCCGCCGTCGCCACCGGCCAACTCCGGCCACAACATTGCCACCGTTCGATTCGGCGTCGTCCGCTCGTTCGAACGCAAGTGGTCGCGAGCGAAAAGATCCACCGTAGCACGATTCTGAGCTGCTCCGGCGATCGCCGTCGTGTCTGGAGCTCGTCGGAGCCGTCTCCAGCGCCACCGCCGACGTGGCATACCCGGGGCCACCCCCAGGGTCACTGCCAGTGGGGCCCCTGGTCCCAGTTGACCAGTTGACCTGGTCAACTGTGCTGACTGGGCGGTCCCAGTCGCTGACATGTGGGCCCCCTTTGGTAATTAGGCTAATTAAATGGATTTATTTAATAAAAATAATAATTAGTCTAACTAATCACTCACTGACACCTGGGGCCCACTCCTCTAATTAGCCTGCTAAGTTTAAATTAAACCGTGTTAAGCCAACAGAGGCTGACATGTGGGACCCACATGTCAGGTTTGACTTTGGTCAGCTCTGTTGACTGCTGACGTCACTTCTACGCAATGCTGATGTCATAATTCCTTTTCTGATAAAATAAATAAATTCCAGAAAATATTTAAATCTTCGAAAATTCGTAACTTTTAAACCGTAGCTCGGATCGAAAAACTTAAAACATGAAAGTTGCTCAGAACGACGAGACAAATTTGATCGCGTCGTCTGTTTCTATATCGAAACCCCCTACGTAGGATAACCCATGAATTTTCATATGTATCTGGTATATGAATAGTGCATATACATCGAATAACAAATCCAACTTAAATCCTAAAGTAGCTAAAAATGCCTTAGACATACTTTAGGCAACCCTACACTGCATCTTAGCATAGCATGCCCTGTATTGCATTGTTTGCTGTGCATTTATATGTTTCTTCCCCCTCTTCTCTCTCGGTAGACCCCAACGTCGACATAGCTCCCGAGGCCGACGCCACTCAGGAGCCCGACGACGCAGTTGACGATCTTGCCCTTGCCGCCAAGCAAACAGGCAAGCACCCCCCTTTTGAGCATTCCGATATCGCCCACTCTCTTCTCTCTTATGCTTGCATTAGAAGTTATTGCTGCTGCTATTATCCTATGTCTGCTGCATAGCCTGATTATTGTAACCTGCTATTGTTACCTGCCTGTTTATCCTAAACTGTTTAGTATAGTTTGGGTAGAGACCCAGCAGAGACCCCACTATATCCCGACTGCCCCGCTGGATTATCAGAAGACCCGATCATTGGGATCGAAGACCAGGCCCCGACACCGCACGTCACTTCCCCTTAGTTGCTCGACACTACTGGGTTACTATCGAGTGCCGAGGGTGATACCTCGTCAGCACTTCTGATGATAACCTTGTAGGTTAGTTAATCGGGCGTGGTCAGCGAGGGTGATTCCTCCTACACCACCCCCGATAACGACACCGTCGCGCAACTCCTCAAGAGTGGACCTCGAGGGTGATTCCTCCTTCGTTCACCTTGGTGGTAACATCAGAGGGAATTCCATTGAGGGTGATTCCTCAGGGTTCCCCTTGGTGTTGGACACACGGTTACCATTGTTACTATGACTTTACACTGAAACATGTTACTAAAGACGGGTCAGCCCTGAGGGGTACCCGCGCGAGCTTAATTGCGAGTGATGTGGAATCGGGTGGACCTGGATGGTGCCCGAGAGTTGAACATGAGGCGTGGCCGGGCATTTTTAGCCCTTGCCGCAAGTCCTCGAGATGGGGCGACGGGGTCACATCTTTCGTGAGTCTCTGCTCGTTACCGTGCGCTCCTAATCCACTAACGGTTTGGATATTTGATCCGAGGGGCCTCTGGCCTGATAGCACTAACCATCACGTGGGCATAGTATGGGCGTTCTGCGTCGTATACTTCAGCCGGAGCTTAATTGACGTCAGCAAGGAGCGGCACACGCTAGGTTGGACTGGGAACGCAACCACGCTTGTATTAAGGGGTTGCTAGGTCTGCTCACCGGCGGTGCACGAAACGCACAGGAGTCCCCGGGGCGATGGCCCAAGACCCCTGGGCGCATAGGTTAGTCCGGCGTGCTGACCTCTCTGTTAGGTATTCGGTCGGGTTGCGGCGTATCGTTTGGCCGAGGCCGGGCATGACCTAGAAAAGTGTGTCCGGCCGGAGTTAATCGAGCATGGTGGGTAAGTTGGTGCACCCCTGCAGGGAAGAAACAATCTATCGATAGCCTGTCCTACGGTAACGGACACTCGGAGTTGTATCCCGATCGGTACAACTAGAACTGGTGACTTGAGATGATACTGGATAGTATGGCTCTGGGATTGCTTTCTCGCAGGGAGTCGAGGAAGAATCTTTGGGCGAGGTTGATACACTACTACTACTTTACATTATGTTAATCTGCACTCTTCTAATGCTGCAAGACCGATGAAGATGATTGAAGATGCTAGTCTTCGATATGACTAGGCTTTCCCCCTCTATTCTGGCATTTCTGCAGCCCAGTCCACATATACAGCTTCCTTTGAAAATGTTGCATATGTAGTGTAGATCCTTGCTTGCTGAGTACTTCGGATGAGTACTCACGTTTGCTTTATTTTCTTTTTCTCCCCTTATCCAATTGACGCCGCCAGATGACGGAGCCCCTGAGATAGCTGCCCCCGTCGACGACTACGGCTACTACTACTACCCTCCCGGCGAGTACTACTACGAGGAGCCGACAGACTACCAGGAGTAGGATTCGGAGGGTCCTAGGCAGGAGGCCTACGCCTTTCGATCGTAGTATTTTATTTTGCCCTGCCTTCATAAAGGCTTATCTCTAATTCTGTAATATATCTGTACCCAGATATCTGATGCTTCCGCTGACGCTTGTATACCATCGAGCTATGTATTCGAGCCCTCGAGGCCCTGGCTTGTAATATGAAGCTTGTATGACTTTATTTATGTTTTAGAGTTGTGTTGTGATATCTTCAAGTGAGTCCTTAGGCTTGATCGTGTGCATTTGCGTGTATGGTTAGTGCACGATTAAGCCGGGGTCGTCACACCCACGACAGCTGGCAAGCCCGCCGAGCTAGCCGGATATGGGCTGCCTTGCCGGTGAGCTCTTTGAATATAGGCTGGCTCGCCCGCGAAATCCACCATGAGCGATGGCGGCTCCACATCCTGTAAGCAGAGAAAGAAGCTGAGATTGATGCGGCGACGGAGGAATTTGATGACGGCACTGACGACGTCGCCAGCTCTACCTCGGCTGCGCCCCGCCGCCACGACGACGAGGCCACGGACGCCGCCGATAGCGAGGAAGAGTAGAGCATGGGAGGCCGTCACCGCTTGGGTCCCAAAAAGGCCGCCGCCACCGTCTTGCCTGGCCACACAACCGGTGAGCTTATATGCTTCGCAGAGGTGGAGGCCACTACTCTTTCCCTCTTGCTGAAGCTAAGCTTGGTGGCTTATCTTCTTTTTTTTTGTGAGAAACTTCCAATCTATTCATCTTCAATCATGGCAGTACAAAGAACAACAGAGGTAATAAAAATTACAACCATGTCCATGGACCATCTAGCGACGACTACAAGCACTGGAGCGAGCCGAAGGCGCGCCGCCGTCATCGCCCCTCCCTCACCGGAGCCGGGCAAACCTTGTTGTAGTAGACAGTCGGGAAGTCGTCGTGCTAAGGCCCCATAGGACCAGCGCACCAGAGTAGCAACCATCGCCGATGAAGAAAGTCGTAGACTAGAAGGATCAAACCTGTAAACACCCAAACGAAGACCGGATCCAAACAGATCCACTGAAGACCAGCACCGACCGAATCCCGTGAAATCCGACGGAGACAAACCTCCACACGCCTTCCGACGATGCTAGATACACCATCGGGACGGGGATAGAACGTGGGAGACATTATTCCTACTACTAAGGGACATCGCCGCCGCCACATAGCCCCAACGAAGACGTTGAACCTAACAAGAACGAGAACAGTGTCCCTGCCACCGGCGGGGGGCCGAGATCCTCCGCACCTCCATGGCCTAAAGGCCATCGGAGATGGGGCGGACCGGCGGCGGCGCCGACGGGAGGAGAAGAGCTTTTCTTGTGGAGGAGGAAAGAGATGGATGATTGACAGATTGGTGGCTCATCATCGTTGACCGATTAGCTTGTCAGCTTCGCTGAGGCGGGGGCTATTCTTCCTTTCCCGCTGAAGCTTCGGTTTTTGGGGCTTCATGGCCGGCCATCGAGCTTGCTACCAGACATGAGGAAGACATGTCATGGGAAACGGCCGGGGCGGCTGCCGGTGATGTTTTAGACTAGGTTAGAATAGTCTAGTCCGCTAAAGTTTAGTTGAAATGTAATGAATGTGCTCCAGCTTAGATGAAAATCATCCAATTTCATGTAAAAATTATCTAACTTTGAATGAAAGTTGTCAATTTTCTTTAAAGTTGCATCAAATGTGTCCAGGCATTTACGGCTACCTTTGGATGGCCGGCTACCGTATCAGTGTCCGTGGACTAGTCCCACCGGTCCATGGATGAATACGGTGTTTGATTTGAGGGTCGGCGTTGAAGATGTCCGCATGTAATTTTTAGTTGTTTTGGCATGGCAGCTCAGACATTCGTTGGCAATTTCTCTCCTAGCGAACGCTCACAAGATATTCACGTCCTTTTTTTATACGATTAAGAAAATGATCGGAGAAGAGACGATGCGTCTGTTCTCCACGCTTAGCCCGCGTCTCGGTGGTGCGTCTAGCATCATCGGAAGGCGTGTGGAGGTGTCCGATCTCGCAGGATTCGGTCGGTGGTTGTCTTCGGTAGATCTGCTCCGATCCGTTTCATTTGTCTATGTTCGTGTGTCTTCAGGTCGGATCCTTTCGATCTATGCATTTTTTCATCGATGGCGGTTGCTGCTCTAGTGCGCTGTCCTATGGGGTCTTAGCACGACGACTTTCCAACTGTCTACTTCAACACATTTTGTCCGGACGGCAATGCCTTCGGTTCGCTTCAGTGCTTGTAGTCGCTGCTAGGTGGTGTATGGATAGACCTGGCCATCCTCCGGGCCGGGCCTGACCAAGCCCGAGGTAGAAAACTCAAGCCCGAGCCCAGCCCGGCCCGGCCGTCGGGCCTACTTATCAGGCCCAAGCCCGGCCCGCCCCAGCAAAAAACACACCGGGCCTCGGGCCGGGCCTCTTCAGTAAATGGCAGAAACAGCGGACCCAGGCCCGGCCCGACCTAGTCTTCGGGCTCAAAACCTAGGCCCAGGCCTGGCCCGAGAGCAGCGCCGGGCCGGATCGGGCCGGGCTGTTCGGGACGGGCGGCCCATGGCCAAGACTATGTATGGATATGAATATATTTTTATCATTTCTCATGTTCGTTGTACTATCATAATTGAAGATAAACAGATCACGAGTTTTCTCGGAAAAAAAAAAAGACAGTGCGTCACTGTTTGTCGGCGGTGGCCCTGCCGACGAGACGTCGGCCGTGGCTCTCGACCGAGCGTCTTACTACTACTGTACCTCGTAAGCGGTGGCGAGTACGAGAGGGCGTGGCGTACTGGACCACAGCCAGAGGGACCAGATGACGTAGATCGGACGCGGCGCGGGCATCCGGCTGCGCCGCAGCTGTATCAGCCACAGCCACGCACCTGCGCACGGCCCGTTGTACACTGCGTGAAGATGAGCTGTGGATTTACAAGCAGACGAACGAGTCCGGGTTTCTTTACGAGCGAGCGTGTCGGCGGTACGGTCTTTTTAGCCGTGATGAAAAACAAAGTACGCTTCGCAGAAGGACTGGCCTACCTGGCACGTCCGTGCACGACACCATCTCTATTTTCTTATGATATGACGGCAGATTTACTTTAATCCTACCCCGTCAGCACGCCCAGCGGTGCTGCCGCTGCTGCAGCTGCGCCCCGTGATCTCTGCCGGTTAACCGCCCGAAATGTCAAACCATCTCTAGGGATCGGCGATGACGACGGGGCTGATCAATTGGGTGGTCGGCGGCGGCGTCAGAAAGTCGGCCGCCGCCCGGCCCATGCTCCCATGTATCCCGCGCTACCCTGCCCGTAGTACGTCAGAAGAACTGAATAAGAGAAGAGAAGACGAGATACTTTACTCGACCATGCACATGCGTCCACCTCCGGATGATTAGTATGGCACGTCATTCGTGTGGCACGAGGTAGCGGCGTCTGGGGTCAGCGTCGGCGACCTCCGGCACCGACGCGCGCACCCACGTCAGTCAGACTCGTTCGGATAGATAAGATTCCGCAGTAATCCACCGCCGACCAGCAAAAGCAGAGCGGCGCCGCCGCGCGCACCAGGGCCAGGCAGTGGAGGCGGAGCGTCATGTGGCACGCGTGCGCGCGCGCTGCCGTTGCCCTCACGGCCACGCGCTGCGTCGTCGCCTTTCGAGTTTCAACCGAGACCGCAAGCACAGTAGTAGTATCTCTCGCTCTCTCGGACCCGGTCCAGGGGCGGGCCCACAACAATTCAAGGGTATTCAACTGAATACCCATTATTTTTGGCAAAAAATTAGGTATATATATATATATACAGTGTCTGTATAAGAATTTTTTTTTTGAGCGGTCAGTGTCTGTATAAGAAAAGACGAAACTGAGGCTAGTTAGGCATTTTAGCCCAAAACTTAGGCTGGCCCAGTAGCCCACCGTATCCTCGAGTCCATGACTTGTCCAGGAGCGCACCGCACGGACGCGTACGTCCATCGTCGCCCCAAAAAAGTCCATCCATCGATCGATGCGCGAGACGAACCGGCGCCTCCGCTCCCCGCATCCATCGATCAGATCGCAATTCGCACGTGAACCACCGCCACTCCGCCAGGCGACCACCGGCCGGCGGCCAGTGATGCTGCCGCCGTCGCCTCGCCTGATCGACGATAGCGCGTGCGCGCGCCACGCCGCCGCGACGAATCCATCCGTATTCCCTCGCTCCCGGCCTCCCTTCGGTTCTGTGATTAAGTTTCAAAGCCCACAAACAACAGTCGACAGATTAAACTATCGTCTATTGGAGGTAAAATTGCTAATTAGATGTAACTTCTGAAATTAGGATATCTCTTTTCATGCCAATTCTTACTGGAACTGAAATAATCTATTACTGCAGTGCAGAGTACAAGCACAGTTTTCTTCTCTGGCTACACTGTCGTAGGGCAGAGTTTCAGCTCAAATCCTAAGTAAGTTAGTTTGATCACATATCACTTGTCCTTCTTATTTAATTGAATCTCTATAACAGTGATGTGAAGAATGATGAAAACTTCACAAACTTGAGAAATCTAGCAGAGTTGTCTATGATGCTTGTTAAAACAGGGAGGGATCTTCGGTATGATATTGTTTACAAACTTCTGAAATTGGTGCTAGTCATTCCTGTTGCAACAACCGGTGTTGAGAGTCTTCTCATCAATGAACTATATAAAAAAAACAAGCTAAGAAGCAAGATGGGGCAAAAATACTTGAATGATTGTTTGGTCACATTTGTCGAAAGGGATTTCTTCTTACAAGTTAAGGATGACGACATCATCACTCATTTCCAGAGCATCAAGGATCGCAAAGTTATCCTGTAATTTGTAAGCTTTTTTTATCAATTACTATTTTCTATCCTCTATATATCTTAGATTTTGCATGATATGTTGAACAAATTTTTATTTCTACATGTTGAACAATACAAGTTATCATCAATTTTTATGAATATAATTTATTATGTGGTATCTTTTATATAGTTTAGTACTAGTACAATATGCTGCTATAATTAGTTTTACACGCCAAAAAGAAGGCCTCAAAAAAAAGTTTTTAAATTTTGAATACACAGTCTTGAATTCCGGGGCCCGCCCCTGACCCGGTCACAACGTGCAAGTTATTTTACCGGCGCCACAGCCCACCGGAAAAAAGCTGAGCTTGACGTGTACACACTGACCACAACCTCCACTGTAATGATCAAAGACCACGATCATGAAATTAGGTTCCAGTTATAGAATTATAGAATAGGACCTGGAGCCTGGTGCTGGTGGGCACCTAACGAGAAGCGACTACTAAGGGCGAACGGGCGATGGAAAAGATGGACTTTGATGAACGTGGGTGCTACTACTACAGCTTGTTTGTTTAGGGTATCGTCATGTGTGCTCTAGTAGTCGGGCATGGGCATGGTGGCTGCGCGACGGGAGTAGGAGTGGAAGAAAAGAGTGGGGAGCGCGTGCGCGGGGGCTAGGCGCGTGAGGAGTCCGACGTGAGCGCCGTCCGGGAGACTGGAGCGGACAGAAGCAGCTGCGAAGCCGGAGATGCTCCAGCCTACGCGCTTGATTCCCACTTCGTCCGACCTCCCGCCCGCCTGCGTGCGCGCGGTCCATGGACCGCAGGGCGCAGCTGGCCGCAGATAAGGATCGAGGGGATCCTGCGTCATGGTTGACAATCGATTGCTGGCGTACGTGCTAATTACGGAAATGAATTTGTTGCATTCCTGTTGTCAGCTTGCAACCACACAATGTCGTACTAAAAAAAGAGACACTAATTACTACAACCATCTCTTTTTTTTAACACTTTACAAATGCAGACGCTCAAACGCTTTCGTAGCTGACGAAAACGTCCTTTCACTGAACACAATCCAGAAAAATACGACCATCAGCGTCAAGTATAGGACTTAAACTCTCGTAGACTGAGGATACCAGTGTCCTTCTAACCATCCAACCACATGATGGTTTACAGTCAATTTTAAAATACATATTGTCTTGCAAAAAAAAATATACGTTTGACTTTTGATCACAACTAATTAATAGGAGGAAAAACATTTTAATTTGTTTCATAATAGTTGCAGCATTTGATCTCTCATGAAAAAAATACCTTTACAATATTCAATGACTAACTATTAAAGTTGCTCGTCGTAAAATCCAGAATATTTTTGAATAGAGGGAATATCTTCGCAGTCTACCTTGTGAACGCCTTAGGCCTTTTAGTATATTCAGTGAAAAAGTTCAAATAACAATCAAGGACTCAGAACATTCACATGTAATTTGATGTCTCTTTCTAGAAACCTTTTCATGGCAAGAGATTTCTAGAAGGGTAACCTTTTCATGTCAAGAATCAAGCGAACATGAAAAGACCTGAAAAGTATTGAGGCATAGTTTTCAACTCTCAGGGCCTCTTTCCTAGAGCTGTTCAGTTCATCATTCAATAACTCGACTTATGAACAAAACATTTAGGTTGTTTTCTCCTTTTCATCGTGTAAACGCACATCATTTCCATGCCTTCTAGAAAGAAAAAAAAGGACCCTGCCATAAATAGTTAGAACGTAGAGCGACTTTAGCCAACGGCAAAAGTCAAATACTAGCTGGGATCCCAAACAAGCAACTTTTAGCTGGAAACTCGTACACATCCACCACCAGAGCCTCAAACCGCTGCCCAAACGAGCAGCATCACAGGAACAGAAGCCAGATAGATAGATATTCACACGCAACGCAGCGCCCATGCACCGCGTCCAGGCGCCACCTGGACTGCTGGGCATATCCATCCGTCCCCTCGCGGTCCTCCTGCCCGCCTTTTGTCCTCGAGCTGCCCCGCCTTTGTCACGTTCCCTCACTCTGCAACGACGCTGCCAACCACAACCACCACCAGAGAGGCCGCGCGTGCAGATCCTATTAATAGCCCGGCATCCCCGCCCCCATCTGGCTCAAATCCATCCAGCTCCAGCTCCTCCTCCCACCGGCAGATCCAAAGATAGCGCCACCGGGCCTCCATATTTCAGACAGAATCCCTCTCCCTCCTCCTCCTCCCTCCCCGTGGAGCTCCAAGAAACCGACCAAGAACCGTCCGACGACAGCAGCGGGCGGGCCATTGATTGATCGTTGGATGGCGGCGATGATGGTGGCGAGGCAGGGGCGCGAGCTGCAGCGGTACAGCGCCAGCACGGGCGGGCGCATCGTCGTGGGCTGCATCCCCTACCGGGTGCGCGGGGACAACGGCGAGGTGGAGGTGCTGGTCATCTGCTCGCGCAAGAAGGGCGCCAGCGCGGGCGTGCTGTTCCCCAAGGGCGGGTGGGAGCTGGACGAGTCCATGGACGAGGCGGCGCGCCGCGAGGCCCTGGAGGAGGCCGGCGTGCGCGGCGAGACGGGGCCCTCCCTGGGCCGCTGGTGCTACCAGAGCCGCCGCTACGAGGCCACCTACGAGGGGTACATGTTCCCGCTGCGCGTCACGGACGAGCTGGAGCGCTGGCCCGAGATGTCCGGCCGCGGCAGGACCTGGGTCACCGTGCAGGACGCCATGGACCGCTGCCCGCACCTCTGGATGCGCGAGGCGCTCCAGCGGTTCGCCGACCGCGTCGCCGACGCCGCCTTGTAGGCGCTTCTCCTCAATCGTTCCTCTCGCCGGGCGCGTCCTCGCGCGGCTGCAAGGTCTCCACGCCCTACGGTTTGTGCCGGCTGGGCTGGGCTCGGCCGCGCGGCGCTGTGGCACTAGCGGTCAGGTCACAGGAACCAGAGCATTGTACTGTGACTCGTGTCGTCGCACGGCCTGTACATTGTTTGCTTGGGATTCGACCGGGCATGTAAATCTCACCCACTTCGCCTAATGTTTTGAGATCATAATATAGGGAATGCTAGCCAAGAACCATAACTCGGTTTATTGGAGTATAAGATGACCGACTTTTTTCTCTCCATGAAATTGACTTGAGTATAGTGCATTTAAATTCTTTTGATTATTAGATTTTTTTTCCAAAGATCTTTTACCGTATGGGTAACAATCAAACTGAGGCAGCCATTTAGCTTAGAGCATCTACAACCGTACCCCCTAAAAAAAAAATCTACAACCGTACCCCCATTTCCCGTATATGTTCGGGCGGACAGCTCGGACAAAAAAACACACCACCTAACTGGACCCTAAGCCAGCCTAAACCTCTAAGTTGTCCAACACCCCTCAAACCAAACCCATATATAGGGTGGATATAGGGACGACTGGATAGGTCACGTCGGATCCGACAAGTTGGTCTGACTCGAAATCTCCCCAATTTTATCAAGTCCACCAGATCCATCGCCCTTCTCACACGTATGTCCTCCCTATCCTGCCTACGAGTCGTCGCCCTCATCCACCCTCGCTCTGCGTCCGTGTCATCGTCCTCGTCCCGTCCTAAATGTCGACGCCCACTACCCTGTCCTCCACCAGCATGGACGATGGCTCTGTGGAGTCCGTGGGGGTCCTTGTCATCACGAGCAACCCGAAACAATCGCCCGGAGGGAGGGGCGTGCCCGACAGCGCATCCGCAAAGCTGCGGAGAGGAAAGCCATGAAGGAGGCTATCAACATGGACATAGCCGCATCCACTCATTTCGCCCCGCCCACGAGAAGGTATCCGCCTTGGGCGCATGCGTGGGCCCCACATGCCCCCAGCTTGCAGCCATGGGCGCAAGCTAGGGCAGAGTGAGCCCCACAGACACCCCTCCACCGCCTCCAGGCCCCCTGGCTTTATATTTACTTGAAATCCTTCGTCATATTTATTGACGATAAATTGGTGTATTTTGGCACTCATTTCTATCCTTGTTTAAACAAGATAATCCCGGATTCTCAGAGATAATTACTTCGATATGATCACTAATGATTCAAAAAAGCGAAACACCGCAAATCTCTTTATTTATTGTGTTCCTTGCAGGAATGGGTCAACTTAGGAGACAAATCAAGTCATGCATCGAAGATATGAAGTTGGGCGATCAATTCCAGTCAACCGAGGGCGCGCAACATCCTCTAGAGGAGAAGACAGTTCCTAGTATGATAAGTGTTGGAAATATGCCCTAGAGGCAATAATATTGTATTATTATATTTTTATATTCATAATTAAGTGTTTATATTTCATACTATAACTGCTATGATCCTGGAATATGCGATTTAGTGGAAAACTCATATGCACGTGTGAAATAATAAACGGATAAAATAAAGGTTCCTAGTCTCGCCTCTAAGACTAGCTCAAGTGTTGTTGGTCATCATGTTTTCCGGATTTTAGGATATCATTAAGTGTAACGATAGTCCTAAAACAACATTGAGATTATGATGTTGGAAGAATGATCATATTGAACTGATCCAAATTTGTTTACTGTGAATTGGATTAATATCGTCTATATTCAATTGTAATAACACAGAGAGTTAACATGTGCTATTGCTCCTTAGACAATGAGAGTATCGCGGTCACTTCTTACCATACGATGGGCTTCGGGATTGCTCAAACGCCACCTGTAACACGGTGATCATAACGACAACTTACGGGTTCATTGGAAATTTGACAAGTGGCCGGATAGCTCAAGAGTGGGATTTGCTCCTTCGACAATGGAGAGATATTCTTAGGGCCCTTTCGGTGTGACAACATCAATCATCGTCTAGCCAGACACGTGTGACTAGGTCACGGGGATGCCGGAACACAATAACGAGAAAGAACAAAACCGGTAACGAGGATTTCAGTATAGTGAGCATGGTGATGACTCGGGATGATACCGATGCATCCGGGGTTTTGTGAAGTATAACGAAGCAAAGGGAACATCACATGATAACCAAAGGCTCCCTCGAATATCATTCGTGTGCTCACAGGGACCGATATGGACGTCCATGGTTCCGCTGTCGGTCATTGAACGAACGATTTCGTTCACTGTGAGTTACCGAACATATAGGGTCACAAACTAAAGGCAATCACGATATGCTGAGTATTAGTAGGACGGGAGTGCTGAGAATATATTTGTGGAATTTTTTCATTAATATTTAGTTCCGAGAGGATCCGGAAGCGTTTCGGGGCCACCTGAAGAGTTTCAGAGAGTATCGGGTAATAGTAATACCGGGTATTACCGACAAATAATATATAGGTGGAAAATGTTTTCAGGGATGTTAAATTATATATAAAATGGTCTGAAAGTATTTAAAACAATTTTATATTTAATTTAATATCAACGTGCCTAAAAAGGCCAAGAGGTGGAAGGCAACTTGGGCCACGAGGGCCCAAGTGGGGAAGGCGCCTCCCTTCCCTAGGGAAGGGGGCCGAATCCTACTAGGGGAGGAGTCCAACTCCTCCCCCCTTTGGCCGGCGCCCCAAGGAGGTTTTCCCTCCTTGGTGGATGCCTCTCCCTCCCTCTCTAACCTATATATACTTGAGGTACTGGCCACAATTGATCATACAAGTTTTAGAGCCTCCTCTAGTTCTTCTAGTTCTAATTCTAGTTGGTCCTAGTTGAGTAATTAGAGCTAGTCTAATACTCTTGTCCTCATAATTAGAAGACCAGTGTGGTTCTAATCTCCTCCCTCTAATTCTCCGGCGATGATTAGCTCTAGACGACGAAGCGCTGCCGGATCGTGAAGGTTGCACGCTTGCAACCAAGTAGAGAGGCCGTGCTTTTGGTCTTCGGTTCAAGGGACTGTTCGTGGGCGGTACAAGGAATCGTTCGTCGATGGTTCGAGTGACTCCAAGTACGATCTACACCAACACGACGTTCTTCTGCTGCAACTCGGTGATGGTAACGATCGTGATCCCAACCCGTTATGCATCTTCATATTGATCTTGGGTGATCGTAGCTGCGATTTTTTTGTTTTCTACTACGTTTCCCAACAGTGGCATCATGAGCGGTTATATGAGTAGGTGCAGGTTGCGATCTAGATCATATGTGATTGTGAGGGTTGATGTTCTTGCTATGCTTCCCTCGAGTGTTGCTTCGGTTCAATTCATAGACGGCATGGTGTCGCTTTTTACAAGGTTCTGACAATCGATCGGCTCTGGCTGTCGACGATCTGCTAACAGTTTGCCGGGCTTCACCATAGTTGAGAATAGTGAACCGTTGCGTGCACAAGAGGGTGCCGAAGCTGGATGATCTTCTAGGGGGTCACGCGTATTTAACAAAGTTTAGTGTGGGGCTAGAGATTTTAATTAAGCCTCTTGTTTCACACACCCCTAAACTTAATCTAGCATCAAGAACCATCGCCTAAATTGTGGACGTAGGTAGCTAGTATTATTTGTTAAAACTGGTTAACAGCGTAACTAAAATTTCCCTAAAATTGATTAGAGGACGTCTAACTTGGTTTTGCAGGGTATGCATATGATGTAGTATAGCCTTCGTCATGATAATGAGTTTATGTATGAGATGGTTATATGTTGTAATGTCAAGTGGCATGCGCGTCACGACATGATGGCTGGAGGCACAAGAGTGCCACGTCAATGTAAATATCATAGACATAGCTTACAAGTTATAGGTGACGATGGCAAAACATACACGAAGGACCCCGACAAGGAGAAGGTGTACTTGGCTCGGGACGAGGAGCTATAATTTCGTGCTACGGCGGAATTTCTGAAATTTGGTGCCACGACGACGTTTTCTGAAACGATCGCCACGACACCGTTTTCTGAAATTGCCGCCACGACAATGTTTTTGAAACGGTTGCCACGGCAACGAAATATTGACCGTCATGACGCTTCAACTGGAGATTGAAGATGATCATGGTGGATTCCTGGCGCCCAGGGCTATACCATATCATGCTTTTATGAACTGCGTGAGATGTTTATCCCTTTGTTGTTTTCACCGTTTGATTGCGCAATAGTCAACTATTAGGGTGATCTCTCACAGTTAATATCAAGTTAAAATGTGCTCTTCCCAGTGTTGCAATCGTCTATAACACGTAGCTCTCCGGAGTGCGTCATGTCCACATGAGTACAAACGGGACGTGAGATGTAAGACGGGACTAGTCAGACCATGTCGGCAGAAAGCACTCGGTTGTCTTGAAGTTCTAGCAGAGTCGTTCTAAGCTCGAAGCACAAAGCATCAAAAGATGAACAAGAGTCATATGGTGATATGATCAGCAAAAGTTTGCCCATCGGTCAAAATTCTTGTCATCAGTGATGTCCACATCATTGGTTAAGAACTAGATTTGGATCTTGAATCACTTAAAATCCATTCTGAGAGATATTGATTTGAGTGGGAGTACAATTATGTATTAATTTAGTTTAATCACTAGTGCAAATTAATTATGAACTATGTCTATGTGTAGTTTGCATTATAGTTGTAGTATTATGGCTCACATTTCCACCTTTGTTATTAAAATTGATTAACTGTTATTTATCTGGTTGAATATTTATGATTGAGAGGATCATCCTCTAAAAGTGCCAAGAAGGATTTTGCCCTACTACATGCTTACAATACTCTCTTGCTAATGCTATGGATAATGAGACTCACGTCCTTCGATCCAAAAGTTAGAATTGCATAACGGTCTGCTTGCTTCCGAGAAACCCGAACTTCAAAATGTTTGGGATAGTTATATTCTTGGAACTGAGAATTGTTTTCACAAACAAGCAAAGCTTAAAAGATATATGATATCTAAAGAAGTGTTTTGTTTGCAACTTCTAGTGAAGCGTTCAACTATGTTTGAGACTAAAATGTGTAAGATCCGGAAGAACACCAATCATGAGTTGATGGTGAGAACTTAAAGAGAAAGAACAAAACCGATGTAATGAGACTTACATGCCTAGGGAAGTTCGAGGCTCACTCCACTCTAAAAAATTAGAAGATTCTTCTGTTGAGTGGGAGAAATATTGAAAGTAAAACTATAAGAAGTTTAGAGGCGAAAAGAAAAAGATTGGAATGCCTAGCTCAGGTATGAATATCATACAAGTTATAAGATGTAGAGAAAGTCGGTCAAAATAAAGTGTGATTCTTGAGAATTGTGATTAAATTGTTAAACACTGAATTCTTCAGGAATTGTGGTTGAAAGTTGATCACAAGGATACAGTCTCGATTGCATATTGTTGCGAATCGATGCAAGAATTACTACGGCCTAATGACCAACAAATTAATGAGGTTAAAATATGTGTTGAAAATTTTGTAAAAGTTATGATACTTTTTCACCAACATATTACCTCTGAATTTATTGTCATAATTCGTTTTAGAGTTTTGTACACTCTAGCCCATTGCATAGAAGTTGCAAGGAGGTTGTTCATAAGAGAACAATAGTAGTTCAATATAATGAACAAAAAAGCCATACTCCTATTGTCAATAGGATGTAAGTTATGAATATTGATGATATAATTGAACATCCATAACACCGACGCTAAATGTCGCAAGACAAAAAGAATACCACATATGTGTGGCACTGCATTTAGTCACATTGGAGAAACCCGCATGGAGAAATTCCATAGTGATGGATTTTGGAGTCATATGATTATTTATCATCTGGCACTTGCATCTTTCGTCCAATAAGTGAAGTAAACTAAAATACCGTTCACGGGCCATAATGAACGAGCAATAAAATAATAAGAAATATGCATATTGGTGTATGTAGTCCAGTAAGTGTTGTTGTAAGCACTGGATTTATCTATCTTCAAGGATGACTCAAGTAGATATTTATATTTACTAATTGAGACATAAATCTGGATCTTTTGAAATGTTTTGAAAGTTTTTCAGAATGAAGTAGAAATTATTGTAACAAGAAAATTATGTTTCTACAATTGGATTGCTGAAAAGAATATTTGAGTTACAAATAAAGCGAATGTCTGATGAGCTGTGAAAAATATTGTATAGCTTACACCTCCCAGAAACGCTACTAAGAGTAGAGTGTTTTGAATAGATGTAATCAAGCTATGTATGACATGGTGCAATCAAAGATGACACTTATTATTTCGCCAATATACTTTTTAATGCGATGCTTTAGAGACTGTGGCTTTTACACTAAAAGAGTGCCATCAAATTTATTGAAATAAACGCTACTTTGTAGGTTATCCCAAATGATTGGGTATTCCTCTATCACTATGCCAAGGCAAGTATTTTGCTAGAGAGTGCGGTAATTTTTAAGAAAATGTTTTCTGCAAAATAGTGAGTGGGAGGACAGTGCAACTCGATAAGATTACAGAATCTTCGTAATCAGGTTAAAGAAAAGAAACGCTAGAATTTGTTCCAGTATTTCATACTTTGACTGATATAGAAGCCTCTACATAAGATGTAGTGATTTCGATCGAACATGCAACTGGACTATATAGGTTGGAAAATTCATACAGACCTTCAAGGTGTGCATACGAAATATTGTTGAAACAAACAATGAACCTATAATACACAGAGAAGCGTTGATGGGCCCTGACTCCGGAACTGGCTATACGCCAAACTAATCCAAGATAGTATCCATACACATAATTCAAGTTTAGAACTTGATGGACCCTCTAAAAGACTTAAAGTCTAAAGTGTAGTGATGGATCTATAGATTGACAAAGATAAAAATGTTTTATAATGCTTGACTTGTTGCAAATAGTTTATGACAAGATCAAGGAGTTGATTATGACGAGATTGTCTCATCATAATAATACTTAAAGTCAGTTCAGATTAAACTAGCAATTACTAAATATTTCAATTATGAGATATAATGGATGGATGTCAAAATGATTCCCATGAGATGGAAATAGAGCCAAGGTTGTATATTTGATATAGTCCAAGGTAATTTTGTCAATCTAGAGGATGCTAGTAATTGTGCAAACTTCAAGAGATCCTATAATGATCTGAAGTAAGCATAGTGGAGTTGGAATCTTTGTTTTGATGAATTGATCAAATAATATGAGTTCACTGATAGAAACAAAGATGCTTGTATTTACAAGAAAGTAAGTGGGAGCATGAGAATATTTCTAAAAACTATGTGCTCATGACACAATGTTGATTGGAAATTATATAAATTTCTTGACACGGTTTAAGATTTTACTGAAAATAGTTTTCCAGTAAAAATGTAGTCCTTGTAGTAGACATAATAATCTATGAAGATAGTAGTGTCTAATCGGGCTTAGCCAAAATATATATTGACAAAATACTAAAGCAGTTTAGTATGAAAAACGCCAAGAAGAGTTTCTTGTCAAAGTCACATGGAAGGAGTTCTTAACAAGAATCGGTATCTTGAAATACTGATGAGTGAAATGCATGATTTCAATCACACTTGTGTTAATTCCATGGTATGTAAATAATCAGATATGTCTAGTACTCCAAGTAAGTTGTGAGTAAGGTTACTAGAATGGTCAAATTGTTGATCATATGACAACAGTGAAAATGTTGTTGGGTACCGACGACATGTTTCTCGCATACGGAGAAAATGAAGAGATTGTTGCAAGGATTTACATAAATACTTGCTTGATGTAAGTAGTACATCGACAAAAATCTTCAATCGATGCTCCAAGCGAATTTCGATTTAAATTAAATGATTTATGGTGGCACAGTAAATTGGAATTGGTCCAAGAAAGTTACTGTGATGGATTCTATAATATAAGGTTGAATATATTGTCACTTTAGAAGCCACAATAGAGGGTGATGAATCAAAGGTTCACTTATGAACTTGGTATGGTTTCTAGATAATTGTGCAAATAGAACACTGTTTTCAAATAGTGGTTCTATAGCTGAATCTAGGGAATCAAAGGTCTTACCGGTGATTCAATATATACTAAACTTGTTTCACACAAATTTTGAATTTATGTGAAAGCATGATGGATGCGTTGAAATGCAAATGAAACACATGGATCTGAAGTTGTCAGATTTGATAGGACAAAGTCTATACCACAAGCAAAGCATGGACTGACACCGGATTGCCGTTGGTGTAAAAGTTAAAAGTGCTAACTAGATTATTGACTCTAGTGCAAGTGGGAGACTATTTGAAATATGCCCTAGGGGCAATAATATTGTATTATTTCCATATTCATAATTAAGTGCATATATTTCATGCTATAACTGCTATGATCCTTGCTACTTCTTGAGCTTGTGTTGGTTTTTCCCTTGAAGAGGAAAGGGTGATGCAGCAAAGTAGAGATAAGTATTTCCCTCAGTTGAGAACCAAGGTATCAATCCAGTAGGAGGAACACACAAGTCTCCAATAATTTCACCTACACAAACAAACAAATACTTGCACCCAACGCGATAAAGGGGTTGTCAATCCCTTCACGGTTACTTGCAAGGATGAGATCTGATAGTGATAGATATAAAAGATAAGTAAAAGTGCGAAATAAAATAAAGTTAAATAAATTGCAGCATGGTATTTTTGTGTTTTTGATTTTATAGATCTGAAAATAATATGATAAAATATAAACACGGGGGCCATAGTTTTCACTAGAGGCTTCTCTCTTGAAAGAAAGCATACGGTGGGTAAACAAATTACTGTTGAGCAATTGGTAGAAAAGCGCATAGTTATGATGATATCTAAGGCAATGATCATGTATATAGGCATCACGTCCGTGACAAGTAGAACGACTCCTGCCTGCATCTACTACTATTACTCCACACATCGACCGCTATCCAACATGCATCTAGTGTATTAAGTTAACAAGAATGAAGTAACGCCTTAAGCAAGATGACATGATGTAGAGGAATAGATCCAATCAATATGAACAAACCCCATATTTTTATCCTTAATGGCAACAATAAAAATACGTGTCATGTCCCTTTCTGTCACTAGGAATAATCACCACAAGATTGAACCCATTACAAAGCACCTCTCCCATTGCAAGAAAAGTCAATCTAGTTGGCCAAACCAAATCAATAGATCGGAGAGAAATACCAAGCTATATAAATCATGCATAAAAGAGTTCAGAGAAGACTCAAATAATATTCATAGATAATCTAATCATAAACCCACAATTCATCGGATCTCAACAAACACACCGCAAAAGAAGATTACATCGAATAGATCTCCAAGAACATCAAGGAGAACATTGTATTGAAGATTAAAGAGAGAGAAGAAGCCATCTAGCTACTAGCTATGGACCTGTAGGTCTGTGGTAAACTACTCACACATCATCGGAAGGGCGGCAAGGTTGATGTAGAAGCTCTCCGTGGTCGAATCCCCCTCCGGCAGAGTACTGGAAAAGGTATCCAGATGGGATCTCACAAAGACAGAAACTTGAGGCGGCGAAAAAGTATTTTTGGTGTGCCCTCTGGTCTATGGGGAATATTTGGGTATTTATAGAAGAAAAATTAGGGTTAGAAGTGCCACGGTGGGGCCACAAGCTTGGGGGGCGCGCTCCCCCCTAGGGCGCGCCCTCCGAGCTTGTGGCCACCTCGTGGCTATTCTGGCCTCCTCCCGAAGCTTCCAGGGTATCTTGTGGTCCAAAAAAATCATCAAAAAGTTTCATTCTGTTTGGTATTGATTTTCTGTAAAGACAAAAACAAGGAAAAAACAGCAACTGGCACCGGGCACTAGGTTAATAGGTTAGTCCCAAAAAATGATATAAAATAGCATAATAATGCATATAAAACATCCAAGATTGATAATATAATAGCATGGAACAATAAAAAATTATAGATACGTTGGAGACGTATCAAGCATCCCCAAGCTTAATTCCTGCTCGTCCTCGAGTAGGTAAATGACAAAAACATTTTTTTATGTGGAATGCTACCTAACATGTTTATCATGTAATCTTTCTTTATGTGGTATAAATATTCAGATCCATAAGATTCAAAACAAAAGTTTAATATTAACATAAAAACAATACTTCAAGCATACTAAAAAGCAATCATGTCTTTTCAAAATATCATGGCTAAAGAAAGCTATCCCTACAAAATCATATAGTCTTATCATGCTCCATCTTCTTAACACAAAGTATTTATCATGCACAACCCCGATGACAAGCCAAGCAATTGGTTCATACTTTTTAATGCGCTTCAGCTTTTTCAACTCTCACGCAATACATGAGCATGAGCCATGGATATAGCACTATGGGTGGAATAGAATATGATGTTGGGGGTTGTGTGGAGAAGACAAAAAGGAAGAAAGTCTCACATTGACAAGGCTAATCAACAGGCTATGGAGATGCCCATCAATTGATATCAATGCAATGAGTAGGGATTGCCATGCAACGGATGCACTAGAGCTATAAGTGTATGAAAGCTCAAAAGAAAACTAAATGGGTGTGCATCCAACTTGCTTGCTCATGAAGACCTCGGGCATTTGAGGAAGCCCATCATTGGAATATACAAGCCAAGTTCTATAATGAAAAGTTCCAACTAGTGATATATGAAAGTGAAAAAATAGGAGACTCTCTATCATGAAGAACATGGTGCTACTTTGAAGCACAAGTGTGGAAAAGGATAGTAACATTTTCCCTTCTCTCTTTTTCTCTCATTTTTTCCTTATTTTTGATTTTTTGTTGGGCACTTCGGCCTCTTTTTTCTTGGGCTCTTTTGGCCTCTCTTTTTTCGTGCGGAGTCTCATCCGAACTTGTGGGGGAATTGTAGTCTCCATCATCCTTTCCTCACATGGGACAATGCTCTAATAATGATGATCATCACACTTTTATTTACTTACAACTCAGGAATTACAACTCGATACTAGAACAAAAATATGACTCTATATGAATGCCTCCGGCGGTGTACCGGGATGGGCAATGATCTAGCGTGACATGTATAAAAAAGATGAACGGTGGCCAAGCCACAAATACTATGTGAACTATATGATCATGCAAAGCAATATGACAATGATGATATGTGTCATAATAAAACGGAACGGTGGAAGTTGCATGGCAATATATCTCGGAATGGCTATGAAAATGCCATAATAGGTAGGTATGGTGGCTGTTTTGAGGAAGATATAAGGAGGCTTATGGGTGAAAGAGCGTATCATATCAAGGGGTTTGGATGCACCGGCAAAGTTTGCACCACAACTCAAGGTGAGTAGGGGCAATGCACGACACCGAAGAGGCTAGCAAAATGCGGAAAGGTGAGAGTGTGTATATGTTGGGGAACGTAGTAGTAAATCAAAAAAAATTCTACGCATCACCAAGATCAATCTATGGAGAGACTAGCAATGAGAGAGAGAGGAGTGCATCTTCATACCCTTGAAGATCGCGATGCGGAAGCGTTGCAAGAACGCGGTTGGAGGAGTCGTACACGCAGCGATTCAGATCGCGGTCGATTCCGATCTAAGCGCCGAACAACGGCGCCTCCGCCTTCAACACACGTGCAGCCCGGTGACGTCTCCCGCGCCTTGATCCAGCAAGGAGGAGGGAGAGGTTGGGGAAGACAACTCCAGCAGCAGCACGACGGCGTGGTGGTGTTGGAGCAGCGTGGTTCTCCAGCAGGGCTTCGCCAAGCACTACGAAAGACGAGGAGGTGGAGAGGTAGGGCTGCGCCAAGAGGGAGAGAGATTTGTGTCCCTGGCAGCCCCAAAACCCCCACTATATATAGGAGGAGGGCAGGGGGGTGTGCCCCCTCTAGGGTTCCCACCCTAGGGGGGGGCGGCAGCCCTAGATGGGATGGAGGGGGCGGCCAAGAGGGGGAGAGAGGGGGGCGCGCCCTAGGGTGGGCCTTAGGCCCATCTGCGCCTAGGGTTTCCCCCTTCTCCCCTTTGCTGCGCCTTGGGCCTTGGTGGGAGGCGCACCAGCCCACTTAGGGGCTGGTCCCTTCCCACTCTTGGCCCATGCAAGCCTCCGGGGCTGGTGGCCCCACCCGGTGGACCCCCGGAACCCTTCCGGTGGTCCCGGTACATTACCGGTGACGCCCGAAACACTTCCGGTGACCAAAACCTCACTTCCTATATATTATTCTTTACCTCCAGACCATTCCGGAACTCCTCGTGATGTCCGGGATCTCATCCGAGACTCCGAACAACATTCGGTAACCACGTACAAACTTTCCCTATAACCCTAGCGTCATCGAACCTTAAGTGTGTAGACCCTACGGGTTCGGGAGGCATGTAGACATGACCGAGACATCTCTCCGGTCAATAACCAACAGTGGGATCTGGATACCCATGTTGGCTCCCACATGCTCCACGATGATCTCATCGGATGAACCACGATGTCGAGGATTCAATCAATCCCGTATACAATTCCCTTTGTCTACCGGTATGATACTTGCCCGAGATTCGATCGTCGGTATCCCTATACCTTGTTCAATCTCGTTACCGGCAAGTCTCTTTACTCGTTCCGTAACGCATGATCCCGTGGCTAACTCTTTAGTCACATTGAGCTCATTATGATGATGCATTACCGAGTGGGCCCAGAGATACCTCTCCGTCATACGGAGTGACAAAATCCCAGTCTCGATTCGTGCCAACCCAACAGACACTTTCGGAGATACCTTTAGTGCACCTTTATGGTCACCCAGTTACGTTGTGACGTTTGATACACCCAAAGCATTCCTACGGTATCCGGGAGTTGCACAATCTCATGGTCTAAGGAAATGATACTTGACATTAGAAAAGCTTTAGCAGACGAACTACACGATCTTGTGCTACGCTTAGGATTGGGTCTTGTCCATCACATCATTCTCCTAATGATGTGATCCCGTTATCAACGACATCCAATGTCCATGGTCAGGAAACTGTAACCATCTATTGATCAACGAGCTAGTCAACTAGAGGCTCACTAGGGACATGTTGTGGTCTATGTATTCACACATGTATTACGATTTCCGGATAACACAATTATAGCATGAACAATAGACAATTATCATGAACAAGGAAATATAATAATAACCACTTTATTATTGCCTCTAGGGCATATTTCCAACAGTCGCCCACTTGCACTAGAGTCAATAATCTAGTTACATTGTGATGAATCGAACACCCATAGAGTTCTGGTGTTGATCATGTTTTGCTCGTGGAAGAGGTTTAGTCAACGGATCTGCGACATTCAGATCCGTATGCACTTTACAAATATCTATGTCTCCATCTTGAACAAGTTCACGAATGGAGTTGAAACGACGCTTGATATGCCTGGTCTTCTTGTGAAACCTGGGCCCCTTGGCAAGGGCAATAGCTCCAGTGTTGTCACAGAAGAGAGTCATTGGGCCCGACGCATTGGGAATAACTCCTAGGTCGGTGATGAACTCCTTCATCCAGACTGCTTCCTGTGCTGTCTCCGAGGCTGCTATGTACTCTGCTTCACATGTAGATCCCTCCACGACGCATTGCTTGCAACTGCACCAGCTGACTGCCCCACCATTCAAAATATACACGTATCTGGTTTGTGACTTGGAGTCATCCAGATCTGTGTCGAAGCTAGCATCGACGTAACCCTTTACGACGAGCTCTTCGTCACCTCCATAAACGAGAAACATATCCTTAGTCCTTTTCAGGTACTTCAGGATGTTCTTGACCGCTGTCCAGTGTTCCATGCTGGGATTACTTTGGTACCTCCCTACCAAACTTATGGCGAGGTTCACATCAGGTCTGGTACACAGCATGGCATACATAATAGACCCTATGGCTGAGCATAGGGGATGACACTCATCTTTTCTGTATCTTCTGCCGAGGTCGGGCATTGAGCCATGCTCAATCTCACACCTTGCAATATAGGCAAGAACCCCTTCTTGGACTGATCCATATTGAACTTCTTCAATATCTTGTCAAGGTATGTGCTTTGCGAAAGACCAATGAGGCGTCTCGATCTATCTCTATAGATCTTGATGCCTAATATGTAAGCAGCTTCTCCAAGGTCCTTCATTGAAAAACACTTATTCAAGTAGGCCTTTATGCTTTCCAAGAATTCTATATCATTTCCCATTAATAGTATGTCATCCACATATAATATGAGAAATGCTACAGAGCTCCCACTCACTTTCTTGTAAACACAGGCTTCCCCATAAGTCTGTGTAAACCCAAACGCTTTGATCATCTCATCAAAGTGAATGTTCCAACTCCGAGATGCTTGCACCAGCCCATAGATTGAGCGCTGGAGCTTGCATACCTTGTCAGCATTGTTAGGATCGACAAAACCTTCCGGCTGCATCATATATAATTCTTCCTTAAGGAAACCATTAAGGAATGCCGTTTTGACGTCCATTTGCCATATCTCATAATCATAGAATGTGGCAATTGCTAACATGATTCAGACGGACTTCAGCTTCGCTACGGGTGAGAAGGTCTCATCGTAGTCAACCCCTTGAACTTGTCAATAACCCTTAGCGACAAGTCGAGCCTTATAGATGGTCACATTACCATCCGCGTCTGTCTTCTTCTTAAAGATCCATTTGTTCTCTATGGCTTGCCGATCATCGGGCAAGTCTGTCAAAGTCCATACTTCGTTTTCATACATGGATCCTATCTCGGATTTCATGGCTTCAAGCCATTTGTTGGAATCCGGGCCCGCCATCGCTTCTTCATAGTTCGAAGGTTCACAACATGACTTCCAGGACAGGGTTGCCGTACCACTCTGGTGCGGAACGTGTCCTCGTGGACCTACGAAGTTCAGTAGCAACTTGATCCGAAGTTTCATGATCATCATCATTAACTTCCTCTCTAGTCGGTGCAGGCACCACAGAAACATCTTCCTGAGCTGCGCTACTCTCCGGTTCAAGAGGGGGTACCTCATCAAGTTCTACTTTCCTCCCACTTACTTCTTTCGAGAGAAACTCTTTCTCCAGAAAGGATCCATTCTTGGCAACAAAGATCTTGCCTTCGGATCTAAGGTAGAAGGTATACCCAATAGTTTCCTTAGGGTATCCTATGAAGACACATTTTTCCGATTTGGGTTCGAGCTTTTCAGGTTGAAGTTTCTTGACATAAGCATCGCATCCCCAAACTTTCAGAAACGACAGCTTAGGTTTCTTCCCAAACCATAATTCATACGGTGTCGTCTCAACGGATTTCGACGGAGCCCTATTTAAAGTGAATGCGGCAGTCTCTAAAGCATAACCCCAAAATGATAGCGGTAGATCGGTAAGAGACATCATAGATCACACCATATCTAATAGAGTGCGATTACGACGTTCGGACACACCATTACGCTGAGGTGTTCCAGGCGGCGTGAGTTGTGAAACAATTCCACATTTCCTTAAGTGCGTGCCAAATTCATGACTCAAATATTCCCCTCCACGATCTGATCGTAATAACTTTATTTTCCTGTCACGTTGATTCTCAACCTCACTCTAAAATTCCTTGAACTTTTTGAAGGTCTCAGACTTGTGTTTCATTAAGTAGACATACCCATATCTACTTAAGTCATCAGTGAGGGTGAGAACATAACGTTAACCACCGCGAGCCTCAACGCTCATTGGACCGCACACATCAGTATGTATGATTTCCAATAAGTTGGTTGCTCGCTCCATTGTTCCGGAGAACGGAGTCTTGGTCATTTTGCCCATGAGGCATGGTTCGCACGTGTCAAATGATTCATAATCAAGAGACTCCAAAAGTCCATCTGCATGGAGTTTCTTCATGCGTTTGACACCAATGTGACCAAGGCGGCAGTGCCACAAGTATGTGGGACTATCATTATCAACCTTACATCTTTTGGCATTCACACTATGAATATGTGTAACATCACGTTCGAGATTCAATAAGAATAAACCATTGACCAGCGGGGCATGACCATAAAACATATCTCTCATATAAATAGAACAACCATTATTCTCGGATTTAAATGAGTAGCCATCTCGCATCAAACGAGATCCTGATACAATGTTCATGCTTAAAGCTGGTACTAAATAACAATTATTGAGGTTTAAAACTAATCCCGAAGGTAGATGTAGAGGTAGCGTGCCGACGGCGATCACATCGACCTTGGAACCATTCCCGACGTGCATCATCACCTTGTCCTTCGCCAGTCTCCGCTTATTCCGCAACTCCTGTTTTGAGTTACAAATATGAGCAACCGCACCGGTATCAAATACCCAGGAGCTACTACGAGCGCTGGTAAGGTACGCATCAATAACATGTATATCACATATACCTTTGGTATTGCCGGCCTTCTTATCCGCTAAGTACTTGGGACAGTTCCGCTTCCAGTGACCGTTTCCCTTGCAATAAAAGCATTCAGTCTCAGGCTTGGGTCCATTCTTTGGCTTCTTCCCGGCAGCTTGCTTACCGGGCGCGGCAACTCCCTTGCCGTCCTTCTTGAAGTTCTTTTTACCCTTGCCTTTCTTGAACTTAGTGGTTTTATTCACCATCAACACTTGATGTTTCTTTTTGATCTCCACCTCCGCTGATTTCAGCATTGAATATACCTCAGGAATGGTTTTTTTCATCCCCTGGATATTGAAGTTCATCACAAAGCTCTTGTAGCTAGGTGGAAGCGACTGAAGGATTCTGTCAACGAACGCGTCATCCGGGAGATTAACTCCCAGCTGAGACAAGCGATTGTGCAACCCAGACATTTTGAGTATATGCTCGCTGACAGAACTATTCTCCTCCATCTTACAACTGTAGAACTTGTCGGAGACTTCATATCTCTCGACCCGGGCATGAGCTTGGAAAACCATTTTCAGCTCTTGGAACATCTCATATGCTCCGTGTTGCTCAAAACGCTTTTGGAGCCCCGGTTCTAAGCTGTAAAGCATGCCGCACTGAACCATGGAGTAATCATCACTACGCGACTGCCAGGCGTTCATAACGTCTTGAGTTGCTGGGAAAACAGGTGCATCACCTAGCGGTGCTTCAAGGACATATGCTTTCTTGGCAGCTATGAGGATGATCCTCAAGTTACGGACCCAGTCCGTGTAGTTGCTACCATCGTCTTTCAGTTTGGTTTTCTCTAGGAACGTGTTGAAGTTGAGGGCAACATTAGCGTGGGCCATTTGATCTACAAGACATATTGCAAAGATTTTAGACTAAGTTCATGATAATTAAGTTCATCTAATCAAATTATTCAATGAACTCCCACTCAGATAGACATCCCTCTAGTCATCTAAGTGATACATGATCCGAATCGACTAGGCCGTGTCCGATCATCACGTGAGACGGACTAGTCATCAACGGTGAACATCTCTATGTTGATCGTATCTTCTATATGACTCATGTTCGACCTTTCGGTCTTCCGTGTTCCAAGGCCATGTCTGTACATGCTAGGCTCGTCAAGTCAACCTAAGTGTTTTGCATGTGTAAATCTGGCTTACACCCGTTGTATTCGAATGTTAGAATCTATCACACCCGATCATCACGTGGTGCTTCGAAACAACGAACCTTCGCAACGGTGCACAGTTAGGGGAAACACTTTCTTGAAATTTTAGCGAGGGATCATCTTATTTATGCTACCGTTGTTCTAAGCAAATAAGATGTAAACATGATAAACATCACATGCAAATCATAAAGTGACATGATATGGCCAATATCATTTTGCTCCTTTTGATCTCCATCTTCGGGGCACCATGATCATCATCGTCACTGGCATGACACCATGATCTCCATCATCGTGTCTTCATGAAGTTGTCTCGCCAACTATTACTTCTACTACTATGGCTAACGGTTAGCAATAAAGTAAAGTAATTACATGGCGTTTTCATTGACACGCAGGTCATACAATAAATTAAGACAACTCCTATGGCTCCTGCCGGTTGTCATACTCATCGACATGCAAGTCGTGATTCCTATTACAAGAACATGATCAATCTCATACATCACATATATCATTCATCACATCCTTTTGGCCATATCACATCACACGGCATATGCTGCAAGAACAAGTTAGACGTCCTCTAATTGTTGTTGCAAAAAATTTTACGTGGCTGCTATAGGTTTCTAGCAAGAACGTTTCTTACCTACGCCAAAACCACAACGTGATATGCCAATTTCTATTTACCCTTCATAAGGACCCTTTTCATCGAATCCGATCCGACTAAAGTGGGAGAGACAGACACCCGCTAGCCACCTTATGCAACTAGTGCATGTCAGTCGGTGGAACCTGTCTCACGTAAGCATACGTGTAAGGTCGGTCCGGGCCGCTTCATCCCACGATGCCGCCGAATCAAGATAAGACTACTAACGGCAAGTAAATTGACAATATCGACGCCCACAACAACTTGTGTTCTACTCGTGCATAGAAACTACGCATAGACCTAGCTCATGATGCCACTGTTGGGGAACGTAGTAGTAAATCAAAAAAAATTCTACGCATCACCAAGATCAATCTATGGAGAGACTAGCAACGAGAGAGAGAGGAGTGCATCTTCATACCCTTGAAGATCGCGATGCGGAAGCGTTGCAAGAACGCGGTTGGAGGAGTCATACACGCAGCGATTCAGATCGCGGTCGATTCCGATCTAAGCGCCGAACAACGGTGCCTCCGCGTTCAACACACGTGCAGCCCGGTGACGTCTCCCGCGCCTTGATCCAGCAACGAGGAGGGAGAGGTTGGGGAAGACAACTCCAGCAGCAGCACGACGGCGTGGTGGTGTTGGAGCAGCGTGGTTCTCCAGCAGGGCTTCGCCAAGCACTACGAAAGACGAGGAGGTGGAGAGGTAGGGCTGCGCCAAGAGGGAGAGAGATTCGTGTCCCTGGCAGCCCCAAAACCCCCACAATATATAGGACGAGGGGAGGGGGGTGCGCCCCCTCTAGGGTTCCCACCCTAGGGGGACGGCATCCCTAGATGGGATGGAGGGGGGCGGCCAAGAGGGGGAGAGAGGGGGGGCGCGCCCTAGGGTGGGCCTTAGGCCCATCTGCGCCTAGGGTTTCCCCCTTCTCCCCTTTGCTGCGCCTTGGGCCTTGGTGGGAGGCGCACCAGCCCACTTAGGGGCTGGTCCCTTCCCACTCTTGGCCCATGCAAGCCTCCGAGGCTGGTGGCCCCACCCAGTGGACCCCCGGAACCCTTCCGGTGGTCCCGGTACATTACCGGTGACGCCCGAAACACTTCCGGTGACCAAAACCTCACTTCCTATATATTATTCTTTACCTCCAGACCATTCCGGAACTCCTCGTGACGTCCGGGATCTCATCCGGGACTCCGAACAACATTCGGTAACCACGTACAAACTTTCCCTATAACCCTAGCGTCATCGAACCTTAAGTGTGTAGACCCTACGGGTTCGGGAGGCATGTAGACATGACCGAGACATCTCTCCGGTCAATAACCAACAGAGGGATCTGGATACCCATGTTGGCTCCCACATGCTCCACGATGATCTCATCGGATGAACCATGATGTCGAGGATTCAATCAATCCTGTATACAATTCCCTTTGTCTACCGGTATGATACTTGCCCGAGATTCGATCGTCGGTATCCCTATACCTTGTTCAATCTCGTTACCGGCAAGTCTCTTTACTCGTTCCGTAACGCATGATCCCGTGGCTAACTCTTTAGTCACATTGAGCTCATTATGATGATGCATTACCGAGTGGGCCCAGAGATACCTCTCCGTCATACGGAGTGACAAAATCCCAGTCTCGATTCGTGCCAACCCAACAGACACTTTCGGAGATACCTGTAGTGCACCTTTATGGTCACCCAGTTACGTTGTGACGTTTGATACACCCAAAGCATTCCTACGGTATCCGGGAGTTGCACAATCTCATGGTCTAAGGAAATGATACTTGACATTAGAAAAGCTTTAGCAGACGAACTACACGATCTTGTGCTACGCTTAGGATTGGGTCTTGTCCATCACATCATTCTCCTAATGATGTGATCCCATTATCAACGACATCCAATGTCCATGGTCAGGAAATCGTAACCATCTATTGATCAACGAGCTAGTCAACTAGAGGCTCACTAGGGACATGTTGTGGTCTATGTATTCACACATGTATTACGATTTCCGGATAACACAATTATAGCATGAACAATAGACAATTATCATGAACAAGGAAATATAATAATAACCACTTTATTATTGCCTCTAGGGCATATTTCCAACAGTATAATCCATGGACTCACATTAGTCATAAAGAACTCACATACTTATTGCAAAAGTTTATTAGCCCTCGAAGCAATGTACTACTACTCATGCTCCTAGGGGGATAGATGGGGAGGAAAAGACCATCGCTCGTCCCCGACCGCCACTCATAAGGAAGACAATCAATAATAAATCATGCTCCAATTTCATAGCATAACGAGAGACCATCGTGCATGCTTCGGGAATCAAAAACCTTAACACAAATATTCTTAATAAACCACAATTACTCACTAGCATGACTCTAATATCATCATCTTTATATCTCAAAACAAATGCAAGGAATCAAACTTCTCATATATTCAATGATCTTCATGAAAGTTTTTATTATATCCCTCTTGAATACCTATCATATTAGGAATAAATTAATAATCTAAGCAAATTGCCATACTATTTATAAGACTCTCAAAATAATATAAGTGAAGCATGAGAGTTCGTCAATTTCTTTAAAATATAACCACCGCTGTGCTCTAAAAGATATAAGTGAAGCACTAGAGCAACTACCTAGCTCAAAAGATATAAGTGAAGCACATAGAGTATTCTAACAAATTCACGATTAATGTGTGTCCCTCTCAAAAGGTGTGTCCAGAAAGGATGATTGTGACAAACTAAAAAGCAAATAAAGCAAAGCCTCATATAATACAAGACGCTCCAAGCAAAACACATATCATGTGGTGAATAAAAATATAGCCTCAAGTAATTTACTGATGGATTGTAGACGAAAGAGGGGATGCCATCCGGGGCATCCCCAAGCTTAGACGCTTGGTTGTCCTTGAATATTACCTTGGGGTGCCATGGGCATCCCCACGCTTAGGCTCTTGCCGCTCCTTATTCCTTAGCCCATCAAAACTTCACCCAAAACTTGAAAACTTCACAACACAAAACTCAACAGAAAACTCGTGAGATCCATTAGTATAATAAAACAAATCTCCACTTTTAAGTACTATTGTAAACTCATTCCAATTTTATATTTGCATTATATCTAATTCATTCTAACTTCACCATGGTTCATACCCGCGATACTGATGGAAATATGCCCTAGAGGCAATAATAAAGTAGTTATTATTATATTTCCTTATTCATGATAAAGGTCTATTATCCATGCTAGAATTGTATTGATCGGAAACTCAGATACATGTGTGGATACATAGACAACACCGTGTCCCTAGTGAGCCTCTACTAGACTAGCTCGTTGATCAAAAGATGGTTAAGGTTTCCTAACCATAGACATGTGTTGTCACTTGATAACGGGATCACATCATTAGGAGAATGATGTGATGGACAAGACCCAACCGTTAGCATAGCATATGATCGTTCTATTTTTGCTACTGCTTTCTTAATGTCAAATACATATTCCTTCGACCATGAGATCATGCAACTCCTGGATACCGGAGGAATACCTTGTGTGCTATCAAACATCACAATGTAACTGGGTGATCATAAAGATGATCTACAGGTATCTCCGAAGGTCTCTGTTGAGTTGGCATGAATCGAGATTGGGATTTGTCACTCCATATGATGGAGAGGTATCTCTGGGCCCTCTCGGTAATACAACATCACAAGAAGCTTGCAAGCAAAGTGACTAAGGAGTTAGTTGCAAGATGATGTATTACAAAACGAGTAAAGAGACTTGCTAGTAACGAGATTGAACTAGGTATAGAGATACCGACGATCGAATCTCGGGCAAGTAACATACCGATAGACAAAGGGAATTACGTATGTTGTCATAAAGGTTCAACCGATAAAAGATCTTCATGGAATATGTAGGAATCAATATGGGCATCCAGGTCCCGCTATTGGTTATTGATCGGAGAGGTGTCTCGGTCATGACTACATAATTCCTCAACCCGCAGGGTCGCATGCTTAACGTTCATTGACGCTAGAGTAGTATTGGGATATTTGATGAGTGGTAACCAAATGTTGTTCGGAGTCCCGGATGAGATCCCGAACGTCACGAGGAGTCTCGGAATGGTTGAGAGGTAAAGATTTATATATGAGAAGTCATATTTTGGGTTCCGGAAAAAGGTGCAGTTTTTTCGGTATTGTACCGGGAAGCTTCCAGAAGGTTTCGGAGGATTCCGGAGGGGTCCGGAAGTCCACAAGTGGGTCCACCAAGACCCAAGGGCTAGCATGGGCTGAGGGGAGGGGCCCTAGCCTTATTGGTCTAGGCGCACCAAGTCCTCAAAAGCCCATGTGGCTAGGGAAGGCAAAAAAGGAAGGAGTCCTAGTAGGAATAGGATTGGACTTGGAGTCCAAGTCCTCTCCCCCTTAGCTACACCCTAGGGCTTGGAGGTGTTGTTTCCCATTCCCTTCCACCTATATATAGAGGGGAGGGGGCTAGGTAAGGCAAAAAAAGGAAGGATTCCTAGTAGGAATAGGATTGGACTTGGAGTCCAAGTCCTCTCCCCCTTAGCTGGGCCCTAGGGCTTGGAGGGGCTGTTTCCCACGCCCTTCCACCAATATATAGAGGGGAGGGGGCACCCCAAGAGGACACGCCAATACCTTGGCGCCCCTCTCTCTCCCATTACTCCGTAGTTCCATCGCCTCGTCCCGGCGACACTTAGCGAAGCGCTGTCGGTGCTCCACCGCCACCATCACCACCACGCCATCGTGTTGGTTGTGATACCATCTACTTCTCCTCTCCCGCTTGCTGGATCAAGAAGGAGGAGACGTCATCAAGCCGCACGTGTGCAAAACTCGGAGGTGTCGTCCGTTCGGCACTAGATCGGTTGGATCGTGATCGGATCGTGAAGAGTACGACTACATCAACCGCGTGATAAACGCTTCCGCTTAGCGATCTATAAGGGTATGTAGATGCTCTCCCCCTCTCATAGCTATGCATCTCCATGGATAGATCTTGCGTGTGCGTAGAATTTTTTTGTTTTCCATGCAACGTTTCCTAATAGTGGCATCGTGAGCCAGGTCTATGCGTAGATGATATGCACGAGTAGAACACAAAGGAGTTGTGGGCGGTGAGGTTCATACTGCTTACCACCAACATCTTATTTTGATTCGGCGGTATTGTGGGATGAAGCGGCCCGAACCAACCTTACATGTCCACGCACATGAGACCGGTTCCACCGACTGACATGCAACTTGCTTTGCATAAAGGTGGCTGGCGGGTGTCTGTTTCTCCTACTTTAGTTGAATCGAATTTGACTACAGCCGGTCCTTGAAGAAGGTTAAAACAACAAACTTGATTATCACCGTTGTGGTTTTGCGTAGTTAAGAACGGTTCTTGCTAGTTGCCCATAGCAGCCACGTAAAACTTGCAACAACAAAGCAGAGGACGTCTAACTTGTTTTTGCAGGGCATGTTGTGATGTGATATGGTCAAGATATGATGTGATATATGTTGATGTATGAGATGATCATGTTTTGTAATAAGTTCACGACTTGCATGTCGATGAGTAAGACAACCAGCAGGAGCCTTAGGGTTGTCTTTAATTATTGTATGACCTGCGTGTCAATCACTAAGCACCATGTAATTGCTTTACTTTATTGCTATGCGTTAGCAATAGTTGTAGAAGCAATAGTTGGCGAGACGACCCCGGCGCAATGATGGAGATCAAGGTGTCGTGCCGGTGACGATGGAGATCATGCCGATGCTTTGGAGATGGAGATCAAAAGCACAAGATGATGATGGCCATATCATGTCACATATTTTGATTGCATGTGATGTTTATCCTTTATGCATCTTATTTTGCTTAGAACGACGGTAGCATTATAAGATGATCCCTTCACTTAATTTCAAGATAAAAGTGTTCTCCCCGAGTATGCACCATTGCTAAAGTTCATCGTTTCGAGGCACCTCGTGATGATCGGGTGTGATAGACTCTACGTTCACATACAACGGGCGTAAGCCAGTTTTGCACATGCAGAATACTTGGTTTAACCTTGACGAGCCTAGCATGCACAGATATGGTCTCGAAACACTGGAGACCAAAAGGTCGAACATGAGTCATATAGTAGATATGATCAACATGAAGATGTGCACCATTGAACACTACCCCATCTCACGTGATGATCGGACATGGGTTAGTTGATTTAGATCATGTATCACTTACACAACTTGAGGGATATTGATTTAAGTGGGAGTTCATTAGTAATTTAATTATTTGAACTAAAATTTATCATGAACATAATCAATATGTCTTTGCAATTATGTTGTAGATCAATAGCTCACGATGTAGCTTCCCCATTTTGATACGTTCCTAGAGAAAACTAAGTTGAAAGATGATGGTAGCAATAGTGCGGACTGGGTCCGTGATCTGAGGATTATCCTCATTGCTGCACAGAAGAATTATGTCCTTGATGCACCGCTAGGTGATAGACCTATTACAGGAGCAGACACAGACGTTATGAATGTTTGGCAAGCTCGATATGATGACTACTTAATAGTTTAGTGCGCCATGCTTTACGGCTTAGAACCGGGACTTCAAAAACGTTTTGAACACCATGGAGCATATGAGATGTTCCAAGAGCTGAAATTAGTATTTCAGACTCATGCCCGTGTCGAGAGGTATGAGACCTCTGACAAGTACTTTGCCTACAAGATGGAGCGGAATAGCTCAGCCAGTGAGCATGTGCTCAAAATGTCTGGGTACTACAATCGCTTGAATCAAGTGGGAGTTAATCTTCCAGATAAGATAGTGATTGACAAAGTTCTCTAGTCACTATCACCAAGCTACTAGAACTTCGTGATGAACTATAATATGCAAAGGGTGACGAAAATGATTCTCGAGCTCTTCACGATGCTGAAATCGGCGAAGGTAGAAATCAAGAATGAACATCAAGTGTGGATGGTTAACAAGACCACTAGTTTCAAGAAAAGGGCAACGGAAAGAAAGGGAACTTCAAGAAGAATGGCAAGCAAATTGCCACTCCTGTGAAGAAGCCCAAAGCTGAACCTAAGCCTGAAACTGAGTGCTTCTACTGCAAAGGAAATGGTCACTGGAAGCGGAACTATCCCAAATGCTTGGCGGATAAGAAGGATGGCAAAGTGAACAAAGGTATATTTGATATACAAGTTATTGATGTGTACCTTACTAGTGTTCGTAGTAGCCCCTGGGTATTTGATACCGGTTCAGTTGCTAAGATTAGTAACTCAAAACAAGAGTTGCAGAATAAACAAAGACTAGTTAAGGGCGAGGTGACGATGTGTGTCGAAATTAATTCCAAGGTTGATACGATCACCATCGCACACTCACTCTACCTTCGGGATTAGTGTTGAACCTAAATAAATGTCATTTGGTGTTTGCGTTGAGCATGAATATGATTAGATCATGTTTTTTGCAATACGGTTATTCATTTAAGTCAAAGAATAATTGTTGTTCAGTTTACATGAATAAAACCTTCTATGGTCATACACCAAATGTAAATGGTTTATTGAATCTCGATCGTAGTGATACACATATTCATAATATTGATGCCAAAAGATGCAAAAGTTAATAATGATAGTGCAACAAATTTGTGGCACTGCCATTTAGGTCATATTGGTGTAAAGCGCATGAAAAAACCCCATGCAGATGGACTTTTGGAATCACTTGATTATGAATCATTTGATACTTGCGAACCATGCCTCATGGGCAAGATGACTAAAACTCCATTCTCCGGAACAATGAAGCGAGCTAATGACTTATTGGAAATAATACATACCGATGTATGCGGTCCGATGAGTGTTGAAGCACACAGCGGGTATCATTATTTTCTGACCTTCACAGATGATTTGAGTAGGTATGGGTATATCTACTTGATGAGAAACAAGTCTGAAACATTTCAAAAGTTCAAAGAAATTCAGAGTGAAGTGGAGAATCAACGTAACAAGAAAATAAAGTTTCTATGATCCGATCGCGGAGGCAAATATTTGAGTTACGAGTTTGGCCTTCATTTAAAACAATGTGGAATTGTTTCACAACTCACGCCACCTGGAACACCACGGCATAATGGTGTGTCTGAATGTCGTAACCATACTTTATTAGATATAGTGCGTTCTATGATGTCTCTTACCAATTTACCACTATCGTTTTGGGGTTATGCATTAGAGACGGCTGCATTCACGTTAAATAGGGCACCGTCTAAATCCGTTGAGACGACACCCTATGAACTGTGGTTTGGCAAGAAACCTTAGCTGTCGTTTCTTAAAGTTTGGGGATGCGACACTTATGTCAAAAGGCTTCAGCTTGATAAGCTCGAACCTAAATCGGAGAAGTGCGTCTTCATAGGATACCCTAAAGAAACTATTGGGTACACCTTCTACCACAGATCCGAAGGAAAAATCTTTGTTGCTAAGAATGGGTCCTTTCTAGAGAAGGAGTTTCTCTCGAAAGAAGTGAGTGGGAGGAAAGTCGAACTTGATGAGGTAATTTTACCTTCTCTCGTATTGGAAAGTAGCACAACACAGAAAATCGTTCCCGTGATGCCTACACCAAATAGAGAGGAAGCAAATGATGATGATCATGAAACTTCAGATCAAGTTACTACTAAACTTCGTAGGTCAACCAGAGCATGATCCGCACCAGAGTGGTACGGTAATCCTGTTCTGGAAGTCATGTTACTAGACCAAGGCGAACCTACGAACTATGAAGAAGCAATGATGAGCCCAAATACTGACAGATGGCTTGAGGCCATGAAATCTGAGATAGGATCCATGTATGAGAACAAAGTGTGGACTTTGGTGGATTTGCCTGATGATCGGCAAGCCATAGAGAATAAATGGATCTTCAAGAAGAAGACTGACGCTAATGGTAATGTTACTGTCTACAAAGCTCGACTTGTCGCAAAAGGTTTTCGACAAAGTTCAAGGGGTTGACTACGATGAGACTTTCTCACCCGTAGCGATGCTTAAGTCTGTCTGAATTGTGTTAGCAATTGCTGCGGTTTATGATTATGAAATCTGGCAAATGGACGTAAAAACTGCATTCCTTAATGGATTTCTTAAAGAAGAGTTGTATATGATGCAACCAGAAGGTTTTGTCGATCCTAAAGGAGCTAACAAAGTGTGCAAGCTCCAGTGATCCATCTATGGACTGGTGCTAGCATCTCGGAGTTGGAATATACGCTTTGATGAGGTGATCAAAGCATATGGTTTTATACAGACTTAGGGTGAACCTGTATTTACAAGAAAGTGAGTGGGAGATCTGTAGCATTTTTGATATTATATGTGGATGACATATTGCTGATTGGAAATGATATAGAATTTCTGGATAGCATAAAAGGATACTTGAATAAGAATTTTTCAATGAAAGACCTCGGTGGAGCTACTTACATATTGTGCATCAAGATCTATAGAGATAGATCAAGACACTTGATAAGATTTTCAATGAGTACATACCTTGACAAGATTTTGAAGGAGTTCAAAATGGATCTTGACAAGTTGATAATGATAGTGCAACAAACTTGTGGCACTGCCATTTAGGTCATATTGGTGTAAAGCGCATGAAGAAACTCCATGCGGATGGACTTTTGAATCACTTGATTATGAATCATTTGATACTTGCGAACCATGCCTCATGGGTAAGATGACTAAAACTCCGTTCTCCTAAACAATGGAGCAAGCTAATGAATTATTGGAAATAATACATACCGATGTATGCGGTCCGATGAGTATTGAGGCATGCGGCGGGTATCGTTATTTTCTGACCTTCACAGATGATTTGAGTAGGTATGGGTATATCTACTTGATGAAATACAAGTCTGAAACATTTGAAAAGTTCAAAGAATTTCAGAGTGAAGTGGAGAATCATCGTAACATAGAAATTTGCAAAATACATACGGATCTGAATGTGGCAGACCCATTAACTAAACCTCTTTCACAAGCAAAACATGATCACACCTTAGTACTCTTTGGGTGTTAGTCACATGGCGATGTGAATTATGGGTGTTAATCACATGGCGATGTGAACTAGATTATTGACTCTAGTGCAAGTGGGAGACTGATGGAAGTATGCCCTAGAGGCAATAATAAAGTTGTTATTATTATATTTCCTTATTCATGATAAAGGTCTATTATCCATGCTAGAATTGTATTGATCGGAAACTCAGATACATGTGTGGATACATAGACAACACCGTGTCCCTAGTGAGCCTCTACTAGACTAGCTCGTTGATCAAAAGATGGTTAAGATTTCCTAACCATAGACATGTGTTGTCACTTGATAACGGGATCACATCATTAGGAGAATGATGTGATGGACAAGACCCAACCGTTAGCATAGCATATGATCGTTCTGTTTTTGCTACTGCTTTCTTAATGTCAAATACATATTCCTTCGACCATGAGACCATGCAACTCCCGGATACCTGAGGAATACCTTGTGTGCTATCAAACCTCACAACGTAACTGGGTGATCATAAAGATGCTCTACAGGTATCTCCGAAGGTGTCTGTTGAGTTGGCGTGAATAGAGATTGGGATTTGTCACTCCGTATGATGGAGAGGTATCTCTGGGCCCTCTCGGTGATACACATCACAAGAAGCTTGCAAGCAAAGTGACTAAGGAGTTAGTTGCAAGATGATGTATTACGAAACGAGTAAAGAGACTTGCCGATAACGAGATTGAACTAGGTATAGAGATACCGACGATCGAATCTCGGGCAAGTAACATACCGACAAACAAAGGGAATTATGTATGTTGTCATAAAGGTCCAACCAATAAAAGATCTTCATGGAATATGTAGGAATCAATATGGGCATCTAGGTCCCGCTATTGGTTATTGACCGGAGAGGTGTCTCGGTCATGACTACATAATTCCCGAACCCGCAGGGTCGCACGCTTAACGTTCATTGACGCTAGAGTAGTATTGGGATATTTGATGAGTGGTAACCAAATGTTGTTTGGAGTCCCGGATGAGATCCCGGACGTCACGAGGAGTCTCGGAATGGTCGATAGGTAAAGATTTATATATGGGAAGTCATATTTTGGGTTCTGGAAAAAGGTGCAGTTTTTTTGGTATTGTACCGGGAAGCTTCCAGAAGATTTCAAAGGATTCCGGAGGGGTCCGAAAAACCACAAGTGGGTCCACCACAACCCAAGGGCTAGCATGGGCTGCAGGGAGGCACCCTGGCCTTATTGGTCTAGGCGCACCAAGTCCTCAAAAGCCCATGTGGCTAGGGAAGGCAAAAAAGGAAGGAGTCCTAGTAGGAATAGGATTGGACTTGGAGTCCAAGTCCTCTCCCCCTTAGCTGTGCTCTAGGGCTTGGAGGGGCTATTTCCCACACCCTTCCACCTATATATAGAGGGGAGGGGCGCCCCAAGAGGACACACCAAGCCATTGGCGCCCCTCTCTCTCCCGTTACTCCGTAGTTCCACCGCCTCGTCCCGGCGACACTTAGCGAAGCGCTGTCGGTGCTCCACCACCACCATCACCACCATGCCATCGTGTTGGTTGTGATCCCATCTACTTCTCCTATCCCACTTGCTGGATCAAGAAGGAGGAGACGTCATCGAGCCTCACGTGTGCTAAACTTGGAGGTGCCGTCCGTTCGGCACTAGATCCGTTGGATCGTGATCGGATCACGAAGAGTACGACTACATCAACCGCGTGATAAACGCTTCCGCTTAGCGATCTACAAGGGTATGTAGATGCTCTCCCCCTCTCGTAGCTATGCATCTTCATGGATAGATCTTGCATGTGCGTAGAAATTTTTTGTTTTCCATGGAACGTTCCCCAACAGATAATGTCGGGGATATAACCCCACGGTGTGACCCGCCCAGGAGGAGCCGGGTTACACTATTGGTGACTCAATGATAAAGCCTAGGTAGGCCCAAGAAGCCAAGACATGAAGCCTGGAGGTGACTTACGAGGTGGGCCGATTGAAGGCCCAAGACCCGGAGATGGCGCGTGACCCGGAGGTGTGAGCCGCCCGACGGTGACTTGCCCAAGAAGGCAAGGTAATGTAGAGCCGTCATCGGTTACGAAGTATGAGCCGGTCCAGACTCTTGTAAGCCCAGGGCCTCGACCTGTGTATATAAATGCGAGCCCCTGCGGCGGGTAAACCTAAGTGACAATCCATCGATAGCTAGGTCAAGCAATTCCGCTCCCTTGTAATCGATACTCAAGCAATACAACTCAAAGCAAGACGTAGGCTTTTACCTCAATAGTGAGGGGCTGAACCTTGGTAAACTCATGTATTTCGTGCCGCTCAACCCCTTCAAGCTAATCATTGTAGCGATGGCTCCACACCTAAGTCCTTTCACTAGGGCATCTGCCGTGTTAAACCCACAATAGTTGGCGCCCACCATGGGGCCTGCGCATGTTGGTTTCGAGTTCTTGAAGGGCTCTTTTCCAGGGATCGAGGGATACGCCGTTGGCAGGATGACCAAGAGTCACCGTGGCAAGCTCTACATCGACGACGCTGGCTGGGGCCCCGAGGCCGACTCAATCGTGTATGGATACCGGGTCCCCTTCGGCGGAATTCATTTCTTCATCGGAAAGATCGGCAGATCTGAGCCTGAGCCGGACACCTCCATCGACATCATCGAGTCGGCTCGGCGCATGCAACCCGCCCGGATTCAACCCGGCCGAAAGCATGTTTTCGTCGGTTTCGCACATGGCATGGATCTTGCGGAGGATTCTGTATCTAGAGGTGAGACTCTCATCTACTCAGGTGATGAGTCCTCGACCGGAGAGATGGAGTCAATTTACCAGCTTCAAGATGGCGGGCTTGGGGGCTATTCCGATGGCAACAGTATTTCGGACCCCTATGAGCCGCCGTGCAGGGCTGCTATCTTCATGGCTGGCACGGGGTCAGCTCTCAATTCATCAACAACTGCAGCTATGACGTCTAGTTCGGCGGCCGCAGCAGCAGGGGCTGGCGGTTCAATCAGTCCGCCGGCTCAAGTTTTGTCAGATCTCTTGGGCACTTTGACAACCTTGTTAGCAACAGAGGTTACTGTGGCAATTCAAACAGAGCATAATGCAGAGGTTGCAAAGGTGCGAGATGAGGTAGCCAAGGCCCAGGAGGATCTTAACACAGAGAATGCCAGGATGGCAACGGAACGGGCCCAGATGGATGCTGAGTCAAAACGTCTAAGGGCGGAGGCTTTCCGCTTAAGTCTGGATCAGAACGCGTCCAATGCTATTCTTTGAAGGAGACACGAAACCCGCCTGCCTTTGCAGTATGAGGCACGAAACCTTTTTAACACACCTGGGGCAGGACCAAGTAATCCGCCAGGAACAACCCGGGCTGCAGAGGTGCCAGGGAGCAGGGCGGCGGCTCAGCCTCGACTGTCAGACCCGCCCCGTAGGGAACAGACCCCGCCTTAGCGTTTCTCGACACCATCCGGCCATTATTCTAACCCGGTGGATAACATGATAGCAGCGGCTACCAGACTCAATGCGCTCCCTCTTACTAATGAGACGCCCTTCGCAGCTGAGGCGCGGAATGCGATTGAGCTCCTGCAAACAGCGGTTGCACAGCAGGAGAAATATTTGTATAGTCGTGACCGGGTGCACTCAACCCCCCTCCCAAGCCACAGTTACAGCCGACATGTTGAGTCACCTGCAGTTTCCAGTAGCGAACGGCGGCGTAACCCACCCCATGACAATAACACGCCCCTTACTCATGCTCAGGTGATTGTGGACGAGGCCAGAGCCCGCCAAGAGGTGGAGGCGGCGATGGCTCAACTAGGGGCTTATCAGCAGCCTCCGGTGACTCCGTCGGCCTCGGTGGGAGCCGGTGTAATTTCTAGGTCTGTTGGAGTACCGTGTTTAGTATCGGCTTTGAGTAACGAGCGTTTGCCTAAGGATTTCAAGGGTCCTTGCAAAGTTCCTAATTATACGGCTGATCTCCCTCCGGAGGGCTGGATTGAGAGTTATGAGTTAGCCATGGAGATGTTGGATGTCAATGATGCTGTCTATGCCAAATACATTACTATGATGTTGGATGGGCCAGCTCGCACATGGTTAAAGGGATTACCTCCTAATTCCACAGCTCATGGGCAGAGTTGAAAGCGTGTTTTATCAAAAACTTTCAAGGGACATGCAAGCTGCCTCTGACGATTGTTGATCTGGATCACTGTGTGCAGCGCGAGGATGAGTCGGCCCACCATTGGGTCCGGCGGGTCTCTGCTATTATTCACTCGTCTGACAGTATTGCGGCGGGTCAGGCGGTTCTGATCTTAGAGAAGAACTGTCACTTTGTTCCCCTTAAGCAAAAGCTTGGGCAGCTTAAGCGTTATTGTAATGACATGGGAGAAGTCTTGGCGGCTCTCATTAAGTATGCAGACTCTGATAACACAAAAGACCCTAGATTTGATGATGAGAAATCCAACAAGGGAAATAAGAATGACAATGGTAAGGGTCAGCAGCAGAATATGGCAGGGCATAATGGCAACAACCAGGGCAACGGTGGTAAGCGCAGACACCCCGATGGCGGGTCAGATCTAGTAGCTAACACCAACACTGGGTACAAGAACCAGCACCGCAACGGTAATGGTAAAGCCGCCCTTTGGCAGTGCCAAGCCTTTTAATCTTGAGGCGGCGCTTAATGACCCGTGCCCAAAGCACAGTCTTCCCAACAAGCCATCCACTCATGCCTGGAAGGATTGTTGGGTTATGCGAGAGTTCAGGAATTACAGCCTCAGTCAGAATCATGGTAATAATAATGGGCCGCCCGGCGGGTCAGGAGCCGGCTCTCAGGGGTCCGGCTTTGGTGGTGGCGGCTCAAATTCTGGCTATCACGGTCAAGGTAACCATCGTGGTCATAATCAACAGTCTGGTCAGGGTAACCAATAACAGGGTAATCAGTCAGGATATGAGAGTAATTCAAAGCAGCTCAATGGTGGCCAATACCATGTTTTCACCACAAGTCTTTGCAAATGAGTTCAGAAGGTTCATAAGCGGGCACTTCATGCGGTAGAGCCGGCTGTTCCGCAATATTTGAGATGGTCTGAGCACACGATATCTTGGAGCAGGGTGGATCACCCGCCATGGGTTGATAACCCGGGTCAATTAGCCCTTGTGGTGGCCCCTCAAGTTGGTGGCTATAAATTCACTAAGGTGCTTATGGACGGTGGCAGCAGTATCAACAGCTTGTATCATGACACTTTCCGTCGGATGAATTTAACTGACAAGGATCTTAAGCCGTCTTCCACAGTCTTCCATGGTGTGGTGCCTGGTAAGTCAGCGTATCCTATGGGAAAAATTGCCCTGGAAGTAGCCTTTGGTGATGATTATGACTACAGGGCAGAGACACTATGGTTTGAAGTGGTCAAAATCAAGAGTCCGTATCATGCCTTGTTCGGACGGCCGGCTTATGCTAAGTTCATGGCTCGCCCTTGTTATGCTTATCTATAGCTCAAAATGCCAGGGCGAAAGGGGACAATTACGGTCCATGGTGATCGGAAAATCACTTTGGAATGCGAGGAAGGAGATGCAGCTTATGCAGAGTCAGCTTGTGCTACTGAGGAGCTGAAATTCTACAAAGATAATGTTGACCCGGCTGATATGACCCCTCTGAAGAAGCCCACTACTGAGCAAGACCCTTTATTGAAATTTAAGTCAGCTGATGATACCAAGCAAGTTGATTTTGTCCCTGGCGACTCATCTAAGCAGTTCACTGTGGGGGCTAATATGGATCCTAAATAGGAAAGCGCGCTCATCGAGTTCATCCATGAGAATCGGGACATCTTTGCATGGAAACCTTCTGACATGCTGGGTGTACCGAGAGAATCTGCTGAGCACACTCTTAATGTGGATCCTAAGTTTAAGCCGGTCAAACAGTTCCTCCGTCGTTTCAATGAAGAGCGACGTAAGGCTATTGGAGAAGAGGTAGCCCGGCTTTTAGTGGCTGGGTTTATCGTGGAAGTTTTTCACCCGGAGTGGTTGGCTAACCCTGTGCTTGTACTCTAGAAGAACGGCACATGGCCTATGTGTGTTGACTACATAGATCTCAACAAAGCTTGTCCAGCTGATCTGTTTGCTCTCCCCCATATCGACCAGATCATTGATGCAACAGCGGGCTGTGAGAGTTTATGCTTCCTGGATGCTTATTCTGGATATCATCAGATCAATATGGCAGTTAAAGACCAAGAGAAGACGGCTTTCATCACACCTTTTGGAGCTTTCTGCTATGTTTCTATGCCTTTTGGGCTCAAGAGTGCTCAGGCGACTTATCAGCGCTGTGTTCAGAATTGTTTTCACAGTCAGATTGGGCGCAACATTCATGCTTATGTGGATGATATTGTGGTTATGTCTAGGAAGAAGGAGACTCTCCTGGATGATCTGAAAGAAACTTTTGACAATCTCCGGGTCTACAAAATGATGCTTAACCCGTCTAAGTGTGTCTTTGGTGTGCCTGCAGGTAAACTGCTAGGGTTTCTGGTTTTAGAGCAGGGCATTGAAGCTAACCCGGAGAAGATTAAGGCCATCACTTCACTTTCTAAGCCGGCGTGTGTCAATGACGTCCAGCATTTGGTGGGTCGCATTGCGGCTTTGAGACGGTTTATAAATCTCCTAGGAGAGTAGGCAATTCCTTTATATCAGATGATGAAGAAGACATATCACTTTGTCTGGAGTGATGCTACCAATGAGGCATTTGAAGCGCTCAAGAAACAGTTAGCTGAGCCGCCCATCCTTGCTGCTCCCATTGAAAAAGAGCCCTTGCTCCTGTACATGGCGGCTAATAATAAGGCAGTTAGCGTAGCAGTTGTCGTAGAGCGCAAGGAGGCGGGTAAGGAGTACCCAGTTCAGCGGTCGGCTTATTATGTCAGTGAAGTATTGACTGAGTCCAAGCAACGATATCCACATTGGCAGAAACTGGTGTTTGGGGTGTTCATGGCGAGTCGCAAGCTGAAGCATTACTTTCTTGGACATCCTATTACTGTGGTCAGCTCTACTCCTTTAGGAGATATTATTCAAAACAGAGAAGCCACGGGCCGGGTTACTAAGTGGGCAATCGAACTTGGACCTCATAATTTCAAGTATGTGCCAAGAACAGCCATCAAGTCTCAAGCTTTGGTGGATTTCATCTATGATTGGACAGAGTTGCAGATACCTGAGGAGAAGCCTAGCAACACATATTGGATAATCCACTTTGATGGGTCCAGGCAGTTGGAAGGTTCAAGGGCTAGAGATATTTTGACTTCCCCATGAGGTGACAAATTCTGTTATGTTTTAAGATTAATGTTTCCTTGTACTAACAATGCAGCTGAGTATGAAGCTTTGCTCCATGGCCTTCGTATGGATAAGGAAATGAATTTAAGCCGGGTCAGGTGCCTGGGCGACTCATACCTTGTGGCGGAGCAAGTCTCCGGCAAGTGGGACTCTAAAGACCCGCTCATGGCGGCTTATCGCCAGGCGGTTGATAATATTGCTGGTCAATTTAAGGGTTATCAGGTGGATCACCTTGATCGATGGAAAAACGAGGCGGCTGATGCACTTTCCCGGCTTGGGTCTCAATGTAAGCCGGTGCCCCCTAATATATTCCTCGATGTGTTACACAATCCTTCGGTAAAGTTACCGTCTGAAGAAGACCTTGTTGTCCCTGACCCGGAGGCGCAGTTGGTGGCGGCTCTTCACGCTATTCCTGACTGGACGTTACCTTATCTGGCTTATATGACTCGGGGCGAGTTACCCGAGGATGAAACTTTAGCATGACAGATTACCAGGAAGTCTAAGTCTATGACTATTATCAACGGCGAGTTACACCGATGCAGTGTGACAGGCGTGTTCCAACGATGTGTTTCTCCTAAGGAGGGCCGTGAAATTTTATGAGAGATTCATGAAGGCGATTGTGGTCATCGTGCCGGCTCAAAATCTTTGGTGGCTAAAGCTTTTCGTCATGGGTTTTACTGGTTAACGGCTCTTGCCGATGCAGAGGATATTGTTAGCAAGTGTGATGGGTGTCAGAAATTCTCCAGACAAGCTCATGTGCCGGCTTAGGAATTGCGGATGATCCCAATAACTTGGCCGTTTGCGGTCTGGGGGCTTGATATGGTTGGGCTGTTCAAGAGGTCCAAGGATAAGAAGACTCACCTTCTGGAGGCAGTTGACAAGTTTACCAAGTGGGTTGAGGCAGAGCCAGTTAGCAGTTGTGACGCAGCGACTGCAGTTCAGTTTGTTAAAAAGATGATCCTCCGCTTTGGTTATCCTCATAATATTATCACTGATAATGGCACTAATCTGTCCAAGGGTGCTATGAAAGAGTTCTGTCAAAGAGAACATATCCATCTTGATGTTTCCTCAGTGGCTCATCCACAGTCTAATGGTCAAGCAGAACGGGCTAACCAAGAAATTTTGAGAGGCATTAAGCCCCGGCTTATGGTTCCTTTGGAGCGAACGCCGGGTTGTTGGGTTGAAGATCTTCCTTCGGTCCTTTGGAGTATCAGAACCACCCCCAACAGATCAACAGGCTATACGCCTTTCTTCATGGTTTATGGCACAGAGGCGGTTCTCCCAAGCGATATCCGTCATGACTCGCCCAGGGTGGCGGCTTACGTTGAAGCTGATAATGAGACGGCACGTCAGAATGCACTTGATGCTTTGGATGAAGAACATGATCTTGCAGCAGCCCGATCAGCGATCTATCAACAAGACCTGCGTCTCTATCATAGCTTCAGAGTCAAAACTCGGGCGTTTCAAGAGGGCAACTTAGTGCTCTGACTGAATCAAGATTAGGCAGGCATGCATAAGCTATCCCCGCCTTGGGAAGGACCTTTTGTGGTTAGCAAGAGTCTCAACAATGGCTCATACTATCTCATTGATATACGTGAGAGCAAGAAATCACATACTTCTAAGCAAGAGACCAATAGGCCATGGAACATTGCTCACCTTCGACCTTACTACACTTGAGTCGTTGACTCTCATCATTGTATATACCTTCATTGATGTACATATCTTTTCATAGTCAATAAAGCCGGCATCCGCAAAAAATTTGGGGCCTCTATCGTTTCATCTCACATGTTCTGTGCATGAGTCTTTATTGGTTGATCATAAGGTCATTTGGGATCTTCCTGCTCAATGAGCATAACTTTTATAACCCTCTTGATCGGCTTCCACTACTAGGGAAAACCTTATACACAGAGGTATAGCAGCAGCGCTGGTCAAAACTAAGCGCTACTGCTACTTAGTAGTAGCGCTTGTCACAAAAGCACGCTACAACTATAGTTATAGTAGTAGCGCCTCTGCGCAAAAACGCGTTACTACTATAATTCCCACACTGTTGCCGGTAGGCTAGGAATAGTATTAGCGAGCTTGTGTGAAACACGCTATTGCTAAGTGCGTTGTAGCAATGCGTTTCTATGGTCGAGCGCTACTGCTAAGAAAAAGAAAATAAGTAGAAAAATTAATAGAAAAATAAATGAAAATGAAAGAAATAGAAAAAGGAGAAATGAAAAAAAGAAAAAGAAAAATAGAGGAGAAAGGCATAGCAGTAGCGCTTGTTCTCACAAAGCGCTATAGCTACTTTAGCAGTAGCGCTTTTCTGGTCACGCGCTATAGCTAAGTTCCTTAGATAAAAGGAAAAGAAAAAGGAAAATAAATAGCTGCTTCCAGTAGCAGTAGCGCGTTTTAGTGGAAAGCGCTATAGCGCGTTTTCCTTGCCAGCGCTACTGCTAGTTTGACTTAACCACACGCGCGGGCTCAAAATTTTGCTAAGTCCTTTTCCCCCTCTCCCCTTCTCCCCCCACCCTCGCCCGCCGTCGATCTGTCGCCGCTGTCGATCGCCCTGCGCCCGAGCCGCGCGCCCCCGGAGCCACACCCTCGTCCGCTCCTCGCCACCCCTGCTCCCTCGTCGCCCCTGCCTCCGTCGCCGTCACCGGAGCCACGCGCCATCGCCGCCATCGGAGCCGCGCGCCCCCGGAGCCAGCTCGTCCGCTCCTCGCCGCCCCTGCCTCCCTCGCCGCCCCTGCCTCCCCGCAACCGTTCCCCCGAGCCACCCTCAACGCCCTCCTCTCTGTAAGCCCCACCCCTCCTCTCTAGGTTAATTAACTTAGGTGAATTTAGTTATGAACCCTAGGAATTAGCAGTAGTGGTACTAGTAGATGTTAATTAGATTAACTTAGGTTAATTAGGTTAGGGCAGTAGAGCAACAGCATATAACAGGACCCTAGGAATTAACTTAGGTTAATTAGGTTAGGGCAGTAGTGGTACTAGTAGATGTTAATTAGATGTTTTTTAGTTAGGGAAGTAGGGTTTTACTAGGTTAATTAGGTGAAGTTAAATGAATGACCTAAATGAATGAAATTAATAGTTAACTAAATTTTTAGGACAAATTTGTATATGCTTAAGTACTTAACTAAATATTATTTTTAGGACAAACTTGTATATGCTTAAGTAGTTAACTAAATATATTATAGGGTTGTATATATAGTTGCTTAAGTACTTATATAGTTGTTCTGCACCCAATGTATGCTTAAGTAGTTGTATAATTCCTAGGGTTCATCAATGGGTGCTTAAGTAGTTGTAGATGCTTAAGTAGCTAGCTAGGGTTCATCTAATTAGTTAGTACTTGTAGATGCTTAAGTACTAGGGCAGTAGGGTTAGGGTAGTAGGGTTTAACTAGATGTTAATTAGGGCAGTAGGGTTTATTTTAGAAAAAAAATTCAATATAAAAATATAAATTTCTATCAGTGCTGCAAGTGTACTAGGTTCCTAATTTTTACTGATTTTTTACTATGACAGAAATTTAGGACATAATTTGAATTGAGTTCTAGGGTTCATAATTTGAAATTTGTGTAGATTTTCTTGAAGTGTCAAACATTGAAGTGGTCATGATATATGCAAATTCCTCAATTGTGTTTGCTCATGTTTATCTACTGTTGTAGTTGCTCATGTACATGTTCTTAAGTGGTCCTGTTATATGCAACATTGAAGTGGTTCGATTGTGCCCAAGTGGCCTTTTGTTCTTCGCAGGGAATGATTCCGAGTGGCCTATGTTTGGCCAGAATGTTGATTCATTTCCGTTCCGGCAAATTTCAGGTGCTCAATTTGTCCACTTTTTAGCAAAGGTCATGCCAAAATTTTCCGTGAATTTCGGCATGACTTGTGCTACAAACTAGGACATATCGAGTGCCCGGGATTTGCCGCACCGGGAATGAATCAACGTTCTAGCAAAACATAGGCCTTTTTTTATGTCATTATCCATTTTATTAGGTCTAGAATTAATTGACTAGATTTAATCGTAGGAAACATGGCTAGCAACAATGAAGGACAGGGTTCTGGTGATTTCAACGTCTACGAGGCGGCAAACGCCTATTTGAACCTTCTCGATGAGCAACGGTTGTTGCAGGGCCCACCTGTCACATCGGAGACTGAGACCGACATCGAGACCGGCGCTGAGACCGAGACCGGCACCGAGACCGGCACCGAGACTGGCGGAGCCGGTATAGAACTGAAACCAAAGAGGCAACGGCACCCAAACCAGCTCATCACTACTAGAGTGGTGGTCACGGAGGTGGACGACGGCAATTTTGAGCCAAAAGAGCCCGCGGAAGCGTGCGCGTGCTACGGCAATCTAATAGGCTGCATACTACGGGCTTGCGCCACCATCAACGATGTGAAACTACAGAAGATACCAGATATGAAGTAGTCCCTCCTAACGAAGCTGCACCAGGTGTTCTTGTTCCCGGGCCGGGATGAAAGCAAATATAAAAATCCAGATAAAGACCCGGCAATGAAGAAGATAAACTGACGCGCCATGGGCAAGTTTAGCGGCGCGTTGTCCGCCTGGAAAGTAAGGGTGAAAGAAAGGATCATCGACAAAAAGGAGCCCTACTCCGAGATTGTAAAGGATAATCCAACAATTACGGAAGAGCAGTTTGAAATATTCAAGGCGGCTTACGTTGCCGAAGCTGCCAAAGAAAAGTCGGAGTACATGAAGGGGCTTCAAGAAAGGAACATGGGGTGCCACCACCTCGGAAGCTGTGGTTACGCGGGGAAGAGGTCAATATGGGCCAAGGAGGACGCGGAACACGAAAGTCTAGGCATCCCAGACCCCTTGGCAGAGTTCACCGTCCCACAGGAGCGTGACGTCCTCAGGGCCCAGTACCATTGGGACCTAGTCAAGAATGTTTTCGAGACGGACCCGGTCACGACGGAGTTCATGAGACTACTGGTAATTTTTAATTACCCCCTAATTTTAACTTCTGATCAATTCGACTGCACGTTTAGTCATATTTGTAAACATCCTTGTTCCTATTGCAGAGAGAGCAGCACAGGATCGCGGCCGAAAGCGACTCGCCGTCTGAGGCGTTGGCAAGGCCCAAGTGGGACACCCCATTCAACCGGGCCTTGAACATATTGAAAGGACTCCCGGTGGACACTCGGCCGTCGTATGGACGCATGCACGGCGTCGGAGACGGCGCCACGTGGAAGAAGTACTACTGTGAGACCACGGAGGAGAGAAAGGAAAGACGGAGGTTAACTGAAGAAAACATCGACAAGAAGGTTGCGATTGCGGTTGATAAGAAATCAACCGAGACAGTCAAAGCAGCGGTAGCTGCCGCAAAAGAGGAAATGGAAGCTTCGTATGGTGTGTTGCTTCCGGCTATCGTCGCTTGGAGCAGGGAAAATCCAAATAAAGATGCAGCGGACTTTCCCCTTGCCAACTTCTTCGGGAGCAGCTCAACTAGTGTTGCACCAACACCTGCTCCCGCACCAGCTCCTGCACCGGCTCCCGCACCTGCTCATAGCAGCCCGTCCTCCATCTCGAACGTGCTCGGCGGTGCTTCGCCTTTGGCTGAGCTCGACGCCCTCACGGTACCTGTCACACCGGCCCTCTTCAATAAATGTATAATCTCCCGTTTCCATTGCCTTTCAGATGTCTCACGTCGCAGACATGTATTTGCAGGCCGACGAAACCCCGTGCACCATACTGTACACTATCAGCGGCCAGAAGGTGGACGTGGGGAAGGTGACGATAGTGAAGCCGAAGGAACCATTGTTCCACAGCCGGCCGATCCCCCCTGACGTCTACAAGGTTTCCGTGGCCAGTGTCAAACCATGCTACGAGAATTTGGCTCCTCCGGTACCAGGGGGAGATGACGACGAGACCCCGTGGCGGCTTGGCGATTGCAAGAGGTGGGTCCTATTCTGGACAAAGAGTCTGCTTCGTCTGGAGGCGGCCGGGAGCACACCCACGACCACGCAGCCTCAGCAAGGTATGAACATCAACACCCCACCTACCCAATTAGCGTCGCCTGTCGTGCTGGGTGATAGCGGACGGGGTGAGGAAGAGGCTCCATTAGTCACTGATGACGTCGCCGCCATTGAAGAAGCAATGCATGATATCGATGCCATGGATGAGGATGAGGATGACGATGACACTCTACAATTTATCAATACTGGCGCCTATGACGACGGAGGATTGATGGCTCAGCAGTATGAGTACTCAGGGTTTGAGCGTCATGAGTCGGTGCCTGAATTGCCGCCTCCGGAGGCTGAACGTATTATAGACGACCCTCCAGTACCAAAGAAGCATAGGAAGAGAGCGAGGAAAGGCAACAAAGCTGCTTCTATGATCCAGCCGCCTCCGCAGCCTCGGGTTCAAGACCATATACCTATCCCCGATGCGGCAAAACACCATATCCCCGGTCATCCGATCCTACCTAAGGCAGCGTTAGAGGCCATATACGGCGATCTAAGGAGACTTCATGACGATGTGATGCAGAGAGAGAAAAGCCTAATCGCCTCGGAAAATCCAGGATACCCACTCTACGTGGTTAACGTGCCGCGGCAAAGGTTTTACGTCGACACATTCCCCGCGGAGAAGTTCTTCCTTCGATGCGATTACATCTTCGACATGTTTCACTTGAAAAAGCTAGATTTTACGTTTGTCCACCTTTTTGCCTTGCACATGAACTACATCATCAGGATTTAGCACATACCTTATATGTGTGTCGCTGACCCGTACTTCATGCACGAGGCCTTCTTGGCAGTCTGCCCAGAGCACCGTGAATACGCGAGGGACTACATCGCCAATTTCATGGTCGCCAATAAGGACAAGGAGATGATTCTCGTGCCTTATCATCCCATGTAAGTCATCCGCGCGGATATCCTTCCTTCGATTTCAATCATTCATTTGCATGGTGGAGGTTAATTTGAGGTGTGCTTATTTTGCGCAGCGACGGGCGCGCCGTCCTCATCATCCTTTACCCCCGATTCTCCCACGCTCTTTACTTAGACTCGTCGAAGAACATGAAGAAAAAGGATTACACCCACATCAAGTCTGTTCTCGACAGTGCTATCTTTATCTATGGCGCACGGGGTGGAGAGATCAAGACCAAGAAGACAAGGGACCGCAGGCCCTGCTTCGGCCATAAGACCGACTTCTGCTGCATCCAGCAACCGAGTGGTACTCTTAGTGATGGATTCTATGTCCTCCACCACATGCTGGAGTACAGACGGGATCAGCAGAACCATCGCATGTCACCTACATCCGGCGATGCCCATATTCTGCAATGGGCAAAGAACCTAGGAGATATCCCGGATCATCGACTTTGAGCTGAGTTCTATCACATCCAGCGTGAACTTGCCCAAATCATCATGAAGGAGGTCCTCGAAAAAACAGGGATGTTCTACGAGGAAGGGCAAATGTCATGGGAAGACGTCCGAACACGTGTAGCCGCTCAGCGTCTCGACCTGAAGCCTTTCACTAAGCTCGGGGACTATCTCCCTGACTTGGATGGATGGCATGACATGTTGGAGTGATTGACGATATATGACAATGTGTCCGTTTAGTCCATACTTTCTGTATGACGAAACTTTGAGTTATGCACGACAAAACTTTATTTGTGATGTAATTAAACCGTCCTCCTCAACTAGTGAAGATCACTCTAGTTAGGGCATTTTGGGTACGATGAACTTTGTTATTTATGCTTATGATATGTTGCTTCTATTTTTGCCAAGTCTGTCTCTTTCTGTTGCTCAACTATATATGTTGCATATCATCGACTCATGTGACGATGCAGGTGCATAGATCATCGATGGCGAAGAAGTGCTACGCCAGTAGTATACGACGAGTGGCCGGAGTGTCAGGCCCAGGTGTACCGGTTTCCGGTTTCCGGTTTTCGAGCGACAGCCAGTAGTTAGTTTAGGTTCACGCTAATGCGAGAGAGGGATACGAACTCATGTACTGCATAGTTCCGCTCTCACTCATAGTGATAGCTCTTCTCGCGTATATCATTGTTTAGATGGATGACGATGTAGTTGCAAGTAATCGAGACTTGTATCACTATTTTCGAGATGATGACGAGAGACCACTTTGTGTTGGATGATGATTATGATGATGACATGATTTGATGAGACTATTTGTATGTATATGCTATGATTACATTTGTATGTGTATGATATGCTAGAGATTATTGTATAAAGCCCTAAACAAAATTCAGCAGCACAAAATATGGAGCAAAAAAATATATTTAGAAACTAATAATAGTAGCACGGGGTATGGCTTTAGCAGCAGCGAGTTCTTAGCAGCAGCGCTCTTTGTTCAAGGGCGCTACAGCTATTAGCAGCAGCGCGTGTTGGAGACCGATGCTGCTGCTATCCCTCGATAGCAGTAGCGCGGGTCAAACCGCACTACTGATAAGAGTTAGCTGTGGCGCTGTATCAGTAGCGCGGCTACCCGCGCTACTACTAAGCATTTAACCCGCGCTACTACTAGGCTTTTCCCTAGTAGTGTTCCATGCCATATTATAGGTCATTTGGGGGCTTCCTGCTCAATGAGCATAGCTTTTATAACCCTATTGATCGGCTTAAATGCCATATTATAGGTCATTTGGGGGCTTCCTGCTCAATGAGCATAGCTTTTATAACCCTCTTGATCGGCTTTCATGCCATAGGTCACTTGGGGGCTTCCTACTTAATGAGCATAGCTTTTATAACCCTCTTGATCGGCTTTCATGCCATAACTGGGTTAAACCTGCCTGTTTGCAACTTGCTACTCTGCCAGGTGACCCGCCGTACTCTTGACAGTCAATCTTTTACATAAGATCCTGAACTCGGCAAGGTTAAAACGGCGGCTTATGTCACGTGAGAGCCGGCTTATAGTGAGCTAGGATAAACTCACCTGTCTGCTGTAGTCTCTCCGCTATGTGGCCCGTTCATACTCTTAACAGTCAATCTTTTCAATAAGACCCTGAACTAGTTAAGGTTTAAACGACGGATTTATGTCACGTGAGAGCCGGCTTACGGGATGACAGGCTTTCACGCCAAGCTTCTTTGAAGCAAAAAATTGAGTTTTTCAAAAACCAATCTGTTTTGGTTGTGCCTTACAAGCCGGCTTAACAAATATTTGAGTTATACATGATCTATATTTTTGTTTTGCAGAACTTTTTTTTACAGATGAGAAGTTGCCGGGTCATATAGATTCGGGTTATATTGCTTTACATTGGGCATATTGAGGCTATAAGCCGCCAAAGTGATCTTTTCAAAGACTGGATATGGCTATAAGTTCCCCTGGATTGTTGGGTTATTTAACTCGCCCTGGATTGCGACTATAAGTTGCCAGTACAAGACACTGTTGGATCTTTTACAGATTATATATAAAGCTTTCAAGAAATTTTGGCAAATTTGAAAGACCAAATGTGCATATGTAAGGCAAGGTCAAAAAGTGAAGTCGTCGAAGCATAGTTGGCATAACATGCTCGAAGGCATGGAAGAGCAGATAAAGTTTTAACTACACTATTACATGGCTGCACCAGAAGCCCACAAATTTCTCAAAGTTTTTCAGAAGTTGAATCACCCCTCTAAGCCGGCCTCTGTGCCGTCCGTGTTAGACCCCGCCGGGTTACTATCATCATGGCGCCTAGCGGTAGAAACCTCCAGGGTCATCCCGTGCCGGTTCTTCATCATTTATCATCTGGAGATCACCCGACGTCCAGTCGATGCCAGTTAACGCCTCAAAGGTCGCCTCATCGTTAAGAATAAGAGAAGGGTCAATATTAGGAGCGAAGATATGCTTACGCCTTGGAGGGGTTAAGTCCACAATATCATGTGTCGGCGGCTTCAAGCGCACATTGTTGTTGTCATAACCCGCCTGATACTTAGACAGATTTGCTTCTTGTGCAAGTTGACATGCAAGAGGCCTCATCTCTTTAACACATCTGGCAAAGTCGGCTTCTTCGAAAACAGATCCGTCGTCAGTAAATTCCGGACACCCGCTAGCCATTTCTGCCGGGTCTAATTCTGATTGGCATGCCTTCGCCCGGCTTAAAGCAACGATGGCTCCTATGCGGGCGGCTGACAGCTTCACCTCTTCAATCTGAGCCGGCACTGTTGAAAGATGATCTAGCACAGTCTTCATAAGTGTTGGAGGCTTCTTGCCATTTGAGATGGCCACAAGGCTTTGCAGAGTGCCAACATATAACTTCTCAGTTAAAGAGTAAACTGCCTTCAGCTTCAATAGCATATTCTGGTCAAAACTAGCACTTCTGGCGCCTGTTAAGTGTTTTTGCACAAGAGTCGCCAGACGGGTTAGAAATCATATATTATGAGTCGCCAGGCGGGTTACATAACTTTAAAGCAGATGATGAGTTGTAAGTTAAACTTACCAAAGATGGCGGCTGCCATTTGAGTTATGTGCTGTTTTAAGCCGGCAAGTTCCTCAGTAACTGGTTTTAGCTCTTTTTCAGCATCTTCTGCTCTCTTCAACAGCGCAACTTTTTCAGTGTCCCAGGCGGCTCTTTCAGCATCAAAGCCAGCCTTGATCTTCTCAATATTTTCCAATGAGGATTTTAGGCTTAATTCAGCCTTAGCGCGTTCACTTTGCTGTGTCTCTAGGTTTTTCTTCAACTTGGCGATGTTTGACTCGCCAAAACTCAAAGCTTCCTGCCAAGGGTGGCAAGCAATGTTAAGATGGTGAAGTTCGTATTCAACAATGGTATTCAAGTCCCAAGCACATTGCAAGCAATATACTTGGCACTTGGGGGCTAATGTAGGTCATTTCAATTTATATTATGACCCGGCTCCAGACAAGCCGGCCCTTGGGGGCTGATGTCTACTATCCAACCTTCTTCTTGTAGACTCGTGTTGGGCCTCCAAGCGCAGAGTTTTGTAGGACAGTAGCAAATTTCCCTCAAGTGGATGACCTAAGGTTTATCAATCTGTGGGAGGCGTAGGATGAAGATGGTCTCTCTCAAACAACCCTGCAAACAAATAACAAAGAGTCTCTTGTGTCCCCAACACACCCAATACAATGGTAAATTGTATAGGTGCACTAGTTCGGCAAAGAGATGGTGATACAAGTGCAATATGGATGGTAGATATAGGTTTTTGTAATCTGAAAATATAAAAACAGCAAGGTAACTAGTAGTAAAAACGAGCAAAAACGGTATTGCAATGCTTGGAAACAAGGCCTAGGGTTCATACTTTCGCTAGTGCAAATTCTCTCAACAATGATAACATAATTGGATCACATAACAATCCCTCAACGTGCAACAAAGAATCACTCCAAAGTTTCTATCAGAGAACGTAGGATGAAAACGTGCATCAACCCCTATGCATAGACTACCCCAATATCACCTCAGGAATCCACGAGTTGAGTGCCAAAACATACATCAAGTGAATCAATAGAACATCCCATTGTCACCACAGATATCCCATCGCAAGACATACATCAAGTGTTCTCAAATCCAATACTCAATCCAACATAACGAAACCTCAAATAGCAAGACTCAATTCATCACAAGAAGGTAGAGAGGGGAAAACACCATATGATCCAACTATAATAACAAAGCTCGCGGTACATCAAGATCGTGCCAAATCAAGAACACGAGAAAGAGATCAAACACATAGCTACTGGTACATACCCTCAGCCCCGAGGGTGAACTACTCCCTCCTCGTCATGGAGACTGCCGGGATGATGAAGATGGCCACCAGTGATGATTTCCCTCTCCGGCAGGGTGCCAGAACGGGCTCCCGATTTGTTTTTGGTAGATACAGAGGCTTGTGGCGGCGGAACTCCCGATCTAGGTTTATTTCTGGAGGTTTTGGTATTTATAAGAGGTGTTGGCGTCGGGGACAAGTCAAGGGGGCCCACGAGGCGACGACAAGGCAGGGGGCGCGCCCTAGGGGGGGCGCGCCCTCCACCCTTGTGGTTGCCTCGGGACTCCTCCCCGATATCTTTTGTTCCAGTATTTTTTATATTTTCCAAAAATATTCTCCGTAAATTTTCAGCCCATTCCGAGAACTTTTATTTCTGCACAAAAAATGACACCACGGTAGTTCTGCTGAAAATAGCGTCAGTCCTGGTTAGTTCTAATCAAATCATACCAAAAGCATATAGAATTGTTGTAAACATGGCATGAATACTTCATAAATTATAGATACGTTGGAGGTGTATCAGCATCCCCAAGCTTAATTCCTGCTCGTCCTCCAGTAGGTAAATGATAAAAGAAATAATTTATTAAGTGTGAATGCTAGCAAGTGCACAAGTTTGATCAATGATAATTTCAATCACTTTTTGTAGCATCATTATATATCATAAATAGTAGCTCATCTCATAAAACTTCTCATGATCAAGTAGCAAGCTATTCACATGTTAAAGCATAGATCATAAACTTTCTTGAAAAGTAACAAACTATGTTCTCAGTCATCAAACAATTGCAATTCATCTTATTTTCAGGAAGGGTCTATGTAAGAGCTTTGATTTAGCAAATTTCACATACTCAACTATCATATAGTCTTCCATGATTGCTACCACTCAAAGCATATTTTTAGAACAAATAGCATCCATCGAACATAGAGAAAGATAGGGGCTTAGTGTTTCGCCTCCCAACTTATTTATTATATAGATAATTGTCAACAATAATAATTCATGATCAAATATATTTGAATGGCCATATATGCTTAGATCTTTCCCCATCACATGATGCTTGCCAACTAAAGAGTAGGTTGGAATGAGAAGGAATACTACTGACTCTTACATAAAAGTAAAAGATAGGCCCTTCGCAGAGGGAAGCAGGGATTTGCAGAGGTGCCAGAGCTCGAAGCTTTTAAAACAGAGATGAACATAATTTTGAGAGGTATGCTTTCATTGTCAACATAACAACCAAGAGTTCTCACTATCTTCCATGCTAGATACATTATAGGCGGTTCCCAAACAGAATGGTAAAGTTTTTACTCCACCTCCACCAACAATCACACTCCACGGCTAGCCGAATTCACGGGTGCCGTCCATACCAACAACTTTCCTGTGGGAGTTTTGTTTAATTATTTGCAATTTTGTTTTTGATCTTTTGATCATAGGACTGGGAATCCCAATTTCCAGCCACTCTCTCATGAATGATAAGTAAATAAACAATCATCGTGAGAATAACCCACCTAGCATGGAAGATACTGACAGCCCCTAGTCGCTACATGAGCGATTCAGGCATACAAAACAGATTATTATTTGAAGGTTTAGAGTTTGGCACATGCAAATTTACTTGGAACGGCAGGTAAATACCGCATATAGGTAGATATGGTGGACACTCATGAAAGAAACTTGGTTCAAGGATTTTGGATGCACAAGCAGTATTGCCGCTTAGTACAGAAATGTTGGCTTAGCAAAAGATTCTAAATAGCAAGCACCACATGTTGGAGGATCCATAACAATATAACTTCTATACAAATATACCCAAACATAACTCATTATGTTGTCTCCCTTGTCCAACTTCAACTAATTTGATCAAGTTTGAAAATAATTAATGGGGCTCACAATCATAGAAGATGTCCAAGATAGTATATTTATATGTGAAATCTCTCTTCCTTCAATATTCTTTCATGAATTGTTCAAGTGACCAATACTATGTTTGCTAACTTTCAATAAATTTACCACCTCCACTTCTTATATGTGAAGTCATTACTCCCCATGGGATAAGCATATGAAACATATATAATTTCAGATTTATGATATTCAATTCATTCAACCATTTACTCATAGGATATAAATGAAGCACACGAGTAAATGACAAACTACTCCAAAAAGATATAAGTGAAGATCAATGAGTAGTCAAATAATTATGTAGCTATATGAAGACTCTCTCTCATAAATAAAATTTCAGATCTTAAGTACTTTATTAAAACAGCAAGCAAAACAAAATAAAATAACATTCTAAAAATAGCACACATCATGTGAAGAAGCAAAAACTTAGGCTCAACCGAGGCTAACCGATAATTGTTGATGAAGAAAGGTGGGATGCCTACCGGGGCATCCCCAAGCTTAGATGCTTGAGAATTCTTGAAATATTAACTAGGGATGCCTTGGGCATCCCCAAGCTTGAGCTTTTGTGTCTCCTTAATTCCTTTTATATCACGGTTTGCCTAAATCTTAAAAACTTCATGCACACAAAACTCAACAAGAACTTGTGAGAAAAGTTAGTATAAATCAAATGCAAAACCTTATCATTCTCTACCGTAGAAAATCACTAAAATTATTATTTAACATTGCATACTAAATGCCTCTGCATATTCAATACTCCTATCCTCAAATAGAATCATTAAACAAGCAAACATATGCAAACATAACAGCAATCTGTCTAAACAGGACAGTCTGTAAAGAGTTTAATTGTAATCATACTTACCTAACTCCAAAAATTATGAAAAATTACCACACTGTATAAAATTTGTTTTTAATCATTTTTTAAAAATTTCAAGATTTTATCATGTTCTGACTTTCCATAAGAATTCAAATAACGATAGAAAACTTTCTGTTGTTAAAACAGCAACATATAGACTTGCAAAATAAGCATGGTAAAGGCTAAACTTGACACTTTTATTGAAATAAAAGATGCAAAACATTAATCTAAATAACAGCAAGCAAACCCTAATAAAATAAAATGATGCTCCAAGCAAAACTCATATCATGTGACGAATAAAAATATAGCACCAAGTAAGGTTACCGAAGACGAAAGAGGGGATGCCTTCCGGGGCATCCCCAAGCTTAGTTGCTTGGATCTTCCTTGAATATTACCTTGGGGTTCCTTGGGCATCCCCATGCTTAGGGTCTTGTCACTCCTTATTCTCCTCATATCGATTTCTCACCCAAAACTTGAAAACTTCAATCACACAAAACTTAACGGAACTTCGTGAGATGGGTTAGTATGATAAAACAAATCATTCACTTTTAGGTACTGTCAAGACAAGATTCAAAATTTTTATCACATGATTCCTACTGTACCCTATCATTTCTACAATTTATATTGAGCAATATAAGCCATAGAAACTAGAAAACAAGCAAACTATGCATTGAAAACAGAATCTGTCAAAAACAGAACAGTCTGTAAAGATCTGAATTAAGCTCATACTTATGTTACTTCAAATTTTTTGAAAAATTAGGACAACGTCGAAACTTTGTATACCAGTCAACTGTAAAAATTTCAGAAGTTTTACACGTTACAGTAAAATATAGGAATTTCTGTACTGGACGCAAAAGTTTCTGTTTTTGCACAGAATCAAGTCAACTATCAACCACACTATCCCAAAGGATTTACTTGGCTCTTTATTGAAACAAAAGCTATAAAACATGATTAATACAGTAGCTTAATCATGTGAACACACAAAAACAGTAGGGGTAAATACTGGGTTGTCTCCCAACAAGCGCTTTTCTTTAATGCCTTTTTAGCTAGGCATGATGATTTCCATGATGCTCACATAAAGGATAAGAATTGAAACATAACGGGAGCATCATGAAGCATATAACTAGCACATTTAAGTCTAACCCACTTCCTATGCATAGGGATTTTGTGAGCAAACAATTTATGGGAACAAGAATCAACTAGCATAGGAAGGCAAAACAAGCATGACTTCAAAATTTTCAACACATAGAGAGGAGACTTGATGTTATTGCAATTCCTACAAGCATATATTCCTCCCTCATAATAATTTTCAGTAGCATCATGAATGAATTTAACAATATAACCACCACATAAAGCATTCTTTTCATGATCGACAAGCATAGAAATTTTATTACTCTCCACATAAGCCAATTTATTCTCATGAATAGTAGTGGGAGCAAACTCAACAAAATAACTATCATGTGAGGCATAATCCAATTGAAAATTAAAATCATGATGACAAGTTTCATGGTTATCATTATTCTTTATAGCATTCATGTCATCACAATAATCATCATAGATAGCAACTTTGTTCTCATAATCAATTGGAGCCTCTTCCAAAATAGTGGATTCATCACTCAATAAAGTCATGACCTCTCCAAATCCACTTTTATCAATATTGTGAAAAGATTCAACACCCTCCAAAATAGTGGGATCATTAGTACCTAGAGTTGACACTCTTCCAAACCCACTTTCATCAACATAATCATCATAAATAGGAGGCATGCTATCATCATAGTAAATTTGCTCATCAAAACTTGGGGGACTAAAAATATCATCTTCATCAAACATAACATCCCCAAGCTTGTGGCTTTGCATATCATTAGCATCATGGACATTCAAAGAATTCATACTAACAACATTGCAATCATGCTCATCATTCAAAAATTTAGTGCCAAACATTTTATTGACTTCTTCTTTTAGCACTTGAGCACATTTTTCCTTTCCATCATTTTCACGAAAGACATTAAAAAGATGAAGCATATGAAGCAACCTCAATTCCATTTTTTTAGTTTTCTTTTATAGACTAACTAGTGATAAAACAAGAAACTAAAAGATTCAATTGCAAGATCTAAAGATATACCTTCATGTAGGGTAACGCAGCAGAAAACAAAAATTTTCCGACCTACGCACCAGCCCAGGACCACTATGGAGACTGCATACAAGGTTTGATCATTTTCGTTACCGACTCGAAGCGCAGCGGAAGTAGAGTCGATGACGATCGGCGGTGCAGATCCCCGCAGCTAGGATTTACAACCTCCCAACCGCGAGGATGTATACCCTCGTCTTCCCTTCGGACAGCCCTCCGGGAGGCTGTCGAACAGTCCCCCAGACGATGTCGCGGACAGCCCTTCGGGAGGACCTTCGAAACTCGAACGGTCACTCGGACAGCCCTTCGGGAGGACTCACAGAACTCGGACCGTCACTTGGACAGCCCTTCGGGAGGCACTCTCGAACAGCCCCTCGGGCACTAAGATCGAAACTACGACCTCTCTACAGAGTTGCACACATACGGTGTCATCTATCCGGTAGGGCTTCGCCGTCCAGAACTAGTTCCCACCGGAACCCAGACAGCCTTTCGGCTCTACGAAACTATTTCGCTGGGAGGGAGAGAGAATGCCAGATCATGCATGGCTTGTGTGAGAGCTAAGGATGGGGAAATGGCTGCCAAGATCACTCCTATATATAGGCTAGCCAAGGGGTAAAATTGTCACACAAAAACCCCAAAGTGCCCTTGGAATATCCCTTTCCAAAAGGGAATATGCCATATGGGAGTGCCATGTGGAGCACCATGGTGCTCCACCTCCTTGGCCGGCCACCCTTGGGGGGGGACCCCCCCCATGAGGTGCCATGCCCTCCTTCCCCTTCTAGAAGGCCCTTTTGGAATTTCCAAAAAGGTGCTTTCCATAAAATTCCCAAAAAGCACTTTCACTATTCACGACGACATTTTTCAGCGTCCGTTCGAACTGAAAATATTTATGTGGGCTTAGAACATTTCCAGTACCCACTAATTTTCAATGCGTTCTGGAACAATTCCAGTTTAGTGATTTCATCTGCGAAAAGCATCTGAAGCGGTTCCGGCAGCCCCGGAACATTTCCGGTTTTTCTTCCAGAAAATTCCCAGAAGTTTCCAGAATGATTCTGGTATCCTCCAAGAATTATCAGGCATGTGCCGAAACCATTTTGACTTAATGGTATCCCCTGAAACAACTTTTCAGTTTCACCGGAACTCATCCGGTGACCTCTCTCTGCGGAACTTTTCCGCTGTCCGAAACTTTTCGGTGTCCGAAACTTTTTCGGTGATTTTCTCTCAGACTCCCTATCTAGTATTCAGCAGATAGATGACCCTTAAGCGTGTGACCCTATAGGTTCGGTGAAGTATAGACATGACACGGAACCCCTTCCGATCAATGATCAACATCGGAGCCGTGGACACCCATATTGACCCCTATACCCACACGAATGAATATTCGAGTGAACCTCCAGTTGCCGTGTGCTATTCCTGTTGCTTCGTGATATGTTACAAATACCCGAGGTGAGACATGTTGGCATTCCCGTGGATCAACACTTGTCCACTATGCTAGTTACCTCGTTACCGGTATTGTTCTCTTTTCTCGTTACCATGTTCCGGCATCCCCGTGATCAAATCACAAAGAGTCTGGCCAGACGATGATGGATACCGTAACACCGAGAGGGCCCAGAGATATCTCTCCATCGCCGGAGGAGCAAATCCCAATCTTGAGCTATCAAGTTACTTGACACACTTTTCCATGAACCCGTAAGCCGCCGTAATAGCCACCCATTTACGGATGACGTTTAACAAACCCCAAAGTTCATGAAGCAAGCATGAAGAAACTCGATACTCTCATGGTCTAAGGAATCATGCAAACATTAACCATCTCTGTGTTATTAACCATTAACTTGTGACGAAAGAACCTCATAGCATAACATCAATCGGGTCGATTCAACACAAATGTTCTGTTAACATTGTGCCCTCAAAATTGCTAGCATAGTCATGCCCATGATCAGGAAAACAGGATCATCATGCAATACTTGAGCCAGTCATAGAGGCTTGACTAGGAATACATTTTATCATTTATTATTCCACACGTGCATATGAGTCTTCCTCCGAGCCTCGTTTTATTTGCAGACTCGAGAACCATAGCAGTTATAGCATGGAACATAAACCTAATTATGAACAGGGAGATAATCAATAACATTTATTATTGCCTCTAGGGCATATCTCCTACACTTCAAGCACTCACCTCCCCGGCAACGGCGCCAGAAAAGAGCTTCGTTGACGGGATGTGAGTGCCGCTTACCTAGCCTCCCCGGCAACGGCGCCAGAAAAGAGCTTGATGTCTACTACGCAACCTTCTTCTTGTAGACTCGTGTTGGGCCTCCAAGCGCAGAGTTTTGTAGGACAGTAGCAAATTTCCCTCAAGTGGATGACTTAAGGTTTATCAATCCGTGGGAGGCGTAGGATGAAGATGGTCTCTCTCAAACAACCCTGCAACCAAATAACAAAGAGTCTCTTGTGTCCCCAACACACCCAATACAATGGTAAATTGTATAGGTGCACTAGTTCGGCAAAGAGATGGTGATACAAGTGCAATATGGATGGTAGATATAGGTTTTTGTAATCTGAAAATATAAAAACAGCAAGGTAACTAGTAGTAAAAATGAGCAAAAACGGTATTGCAATGCTTGGAAACAAGGCCTAGGGTTCATACTTTCGCTAGTGCAAATTCTCTGAACAATGATAACATAATTGGATCACATAACAATCCCTCAACGTGCAACAAAGAATCACTCCAAAGTTTCTATCAGAGAACGTAGGACGAAAACATGCATCAACCCCTATGCATAGACTACCCCAATATCACCTCAGGAATCCACGAGTTGAGTGCCAAAACATACATCAAGTGAATCAATAGAACATCCCATTGTCACCACAGATATCCCATCGCAAGACATACATCAAGTGTTCTCAAATCCAATACTCAATCCAACATAACGAAACCTCAAATAGCAAGACTCAATTCATCACAAGAAGGTAGAGAGGGGAAAACACCATATGATCCAACTATAATAACAAAGCTCGCGGTACATCAAGATCGTGCCAAATCAAGAACACGAGAAAGAGATCAAACACATAGCTACTGGTACATACCCTCAGCCCCGAGGGTGAACTACTCCCTCCTCGTCATGGAGACCGCCGGGATGATGAAGATGGCCACCAGTGATGATTTCCCCCTCCGGCAGGGTGCCGAAACGGGCTCCCGATTTGTTTTTGGTGGCTACATAGGCTTGCGGCGGCGGAACTCCCGATCTAGGTTTATTTCTGGAGGTTTTGGTATTTATAGGAGGTGTTGGCTGCAACACCCCTGTGTAATAACCTCTGTGATCATCTGCTAATAATGCCAAGTCATCCTCATTTGCAGTGCCTAGTCACATTGGTTAAAGATTCAATTCAAAACCCTCTCTGAAAATCAACTCAAATTCAAAAGTGCAAAATGAACTTGATCAAAACCTGTTGGAAAAATGTTCACCTTATAGCAAATAATCTAAAACTATTTGCTGTTAAGGAACACAACATCACCATCAACTCTAAATGGGCCTAATGCTTTTTAACAGAGCCAAAACAGCACTTAAAATACCCTATTCATTTTTGAATAAATTCAAAAGGTTTCCAAAAATTCCCGAACTTTTTGTGGCAGTGCTGGATATTGCATTGTACTAATGTGAGCAAGTTTCACCTTTTTGCAAACTCATTTGGTAGCTCCCAAAAATGCAAAAGCTTGCTATTGAGATAAAACAGAAAAGGTAAAAGAAAGAGGCACTGTGCACTGGGTCTAAGTGCAAAGTGCCTCGAGCTAGTCCACCAGGCCCATCTCCCTCTCTCTCCGTCGCGCTGTCGCCAACGCCGTGGAAGAGCGCCGACAGCGCGACGTCCACCGACGCCCGCGGCTCGTCGAGGGGATAAGGCCGAGGCCAGTGCCTCCCCCTGGTCCTCCTCGTTCACTTCTCCCCTCTCCCCTCGCCCTCTCCCATCCATTCCATTGACGATCGAGCGCCACCGCCGCCGCAGCTCCGACGCCACCACGGCCACCATTATCGCCTCGACCCGCCGTGATGCCGTAGAAGTCCACCTTCGTCTTCCTCGTCGACTGGTGGCCTCAGCTGGAGCACGGAGGCGTTGCAGCACCAGATCCCCTTCGACACATCTCCGGTTGTCGCCGTTCTTCTTCGTCTCCGGGCCGGCCCCTGCAGCTATTAAACCACCAACGGCCAACGTGTGTGCCGCTAGCTGAGCTGCCTCCCTCCTCTGCCCTCTAGGCCCTCTAGTTCGCGCCGTAGCCATTGCTCCGTTGCGCCTGAACCCGCTGCCGCCGACGAGCTCGCTGCCGTGGCCATCGTCACCGTCACGCGCAACCGAGCCTCGCATCGAGCTCCTGGAGCTCGTGCGAGTCCAATGAGACCCCTAGCGTGCCTTCCCGTGCCGTGCAGCGCCAGATCCGTCGACGCCCGAACTCCGGCGTCCGCTCCGCCACTCGCCATCGCGTTCCGGCCGTTCCGGAAACAAAGCCCCCCACCAACCACTCAACACCCCCCACACCCCACCCCCTCCCCCCACAGTTCGACGTGCGAGCGTGCGCCCGTTCGAATGCAAGTAGCCGCGCGCGAAACAACCCCTTGTGGCGAATTTCCGACGCGCTCCGGCGACGCGCCGCCACGGATTTGGTCGCCGGAGCTCTCTCCGGCGCCGACGCCGACATGGCTCGGTGGGCCCCGCCCCTGGGACGCTGACCAGTGGGCCCTGGGGGGCCTGTTGACTGGGTTGACCCAGTCAACGTGCTGACTGGGCAGCCCCCAACCACTCACATGTGGGCCCCCGTTTATAATTAGTCTAATTAAATCGTTTTAATTAAAAACTAATTAGTTTAGCCTAAATACCCACTGACATCTGGGGCCCACCCCTCTAATTAGTCTGTTAGTTAATTTAATCCACTGTTAAGCTAACAGAGGCTCACATGTGGGTCCCACTGGACCCACAGGTCAGGTTTGACCCTGGTCAGCCGACTTGTTGACTGCTGATGTCATCCCCACGCAATGCTGATGTCATAATCTATTTCTGTTAAATAAATAATTCCAGAAAATACTTTAATCTTTGAAAATTCATAGAAAATAAACTGTAGCTCGGATCGAAAAACTTTCTACATGAAAGTTGATCAGAACGACGAGACGAATCTGATCGTGTCGTCTGTTACCATGTCGGAACCCTCTACATAGGTGAACCCGCAACTTTCCTTCCATTTCTGGTAGATGAATAGTGCATATACACCGGTTAATGAATCCCACTTTAATCCTAAAATAACTAAAATGACTTAGATGCATCTTTAGGCAACCCTGCACTGCATCCTATGCATAGCATGCTCTGTGTTGCATTGTTTGCTGTGTATTTATCTGTTTCCTCCCCCCTCTTCTCTCTCGTTAGACCCTGACTCTGGCGTAGTCCCCGAGGCAGACGCCGCTCCGGAGTACGACTACATCGCGGACGACAAGACCCTTGCCGCAGAGCTTCCAGGCAAGCACCCCCCTTTTGAACATTCCGATATCGCCTATTCTCTTCTCTCTTATGCTTGCATTAGAAATTGCTACTGCTACTGCTTTACCTATTCTGATGCATAGCCTGATTTTTGTAACCTGCTGTTGGTAATTACCTGCTTATCCTAAACTTCTTAGAATAGGCTGGTTAGTCCCCCAGTGACCCCTAGTTAACCAGTTGCCCCGCTGGAACATCAGGAGACTCGACCATCATCATCAACAACCAGGCCCCGCCCCGCACATCACTTCCCCCTTATCGGTACGACACTGTAGCGTTACTATCGAGTGCCGAGGGTGATACCTCGTAAGCACTTTTGATGTTAACTCTGTGGAGTAGTTACTTGGTCGTGGTCATCGAGGGTGATTCCTCCTTCTCCACTCCTGATAACGACGCTGTCGTGCCACACCTCAAGTGTGAACCTCGAGGGTGATTTCCTCTTACGTTCACCTTGATGTTTACATCAGGTGGGAATCCAACGAGGGTGATGCCTCAGATTCCTTCTTGATGTGGTAGCCACACGGACTGCCTTTACATTACTATTGTTACTGATTAAACTGGATAAAGACGGGTCGGCCCTGAGGGGTACCCGCGCGAGCATGTGATGCGAGTGATGTGGAGACGGGTTGACCTGGAGGGTGCCCGCGAGATAATTACGAGGCACGGCCGGGCATTCTTAGCCCTTGCAGCAAGTCCTCGAGACGGGGCGACGGGGTCACATCGATCGTGAGTCTCTGCTCGTTACCGCGCGCTCCTAATCCACTAATGGTTTTGATATTTGATCCGAGAGGGCCTCTGGCCTGATAGCACTAACTATCACGTGGGCATAGTATGGGCATTCTGCGTCGTATGCATCAGCCGAAGCTTAATAGACGTCATGCGACTGAGCGGCGCGCGCCGAATTGGACTGGTTAAGCCCGCCACTAGCAGGACTCAGATGTATGCTGGTGTTGATTGGCCTGCTGTTGGAGGTCACACACCTCCACGTGGACCTCTTCTTCCAGCTCGAGACCGGATTATGCATCAGAGTGCACATGGAGAGCAGGATCTTTCCGCGATGAACATTCGTCGTCCGCACTTGCAGTTACCCTGTTTCAGTGGTTCTTCCCGACGTTGATGTAGCCTTTGCTATGTCTCGTGGTGTACTTCCTTACCGTGTGCCTGCGCGCCGCCTAGCATATCTAGCTTTTAAATTTGTGCCGTTATGCTACTTGAATGTACCCGACTCTGTGTATGGATCTGTATGTCTTAATTGACTACTGTTAAGTATCTATTACACTGCTTAATTGTTGTCGTGACCGGTAACATGCCACCGATCTCCCTACTTTTGATCGACACCCCTCCACAGCTCCACAGGATCGGAACCTGACTCTCCTGTACATCCCTGATTCTGAAGTATCCTATGCTCATGGCTTTGTGTGTTATCACGAGCCACCCTTCGACAGATGATCTATGCATTGAAGCTGTGGCGGCATTACCTTCTTGGTAACCGGTGTGAGATATATGCTGATCATCAAAGTCTTAAGTATTTATTTACTCAGCCGGAACTCAATCTCCGCCAACAGCGATGGTTGGAAACAATTACGGACTATGACTGTGGTATTTCTTATACCCCTGGCAAGGCTAACGTCATGGCTGATGCCTTAAGCCGCAAGTCCTATTGCAACAACCTCATGGTTAGGCGATCTCAACCTCATCTTTATGCAGAACTAAGCAAGCTGAATCTGCATATTATTCCTCAAGGCTCTCTTAAAAACCTTGTTGTACAGCCAGATCTTGAGAAAGCTGTTAAGGATGCGCAAGCTAAAGATGCTGAAGTTGACCTGATGAAGAAAGAACTTCACCTGGAAAAGTACAGGGATTTCTCGGTTGCTGAAGATGGAACTTTGTATTTCAGAGACCGCATTGTGGTACCTCACTTCGAGCTTATGACTGACAAGGTCATGAAGGAGGCACATGATACACCACTGTCTATCCATCCAGGTAGCATCAAGATGCATCATGATCTTTGTCAAAGGTACTGGTGGTCTAAAATGAAGCAGGACATTGCTTGATATGTTGCTGAATGTGACGTTTGCCGTCGCGTGAAAGCAGAACATCAGAAGCCTGCTGGAATTCTGCAACCGCTCCCTATTCCTCTATGGAAATGGGATAAGGTTCAAATGGATTTCATTACTGGCCTTCCCAAGTCACAGAAGGGTCACGGTGCTATTCTTGTCGTCGTCGATCAACTTTCTAAAGTTACACACTTTCTGCCTGTCAAGGAGACTATCACTGCTAGTTAGTTAGCAGAGTTATATATCTCCAGAATTGTATCACTCCACGGTATTCCGAAGGAGATCAGTTCGGACCGAGGCGGTCTTTTCACCTCCAAATTCTGGGAAAGTTTCCAAGAAGCTATGGGAACTCACATTACCTGGAGTTCAGCTTATCATCCCCAATCCCAAGGCCAAGTCGAGCGAGTAAATCAAGTGCTTGAAGATATGCTTCGGGCTTGTGTTATATCGTTCGGTAAGAAGTGGGAGGAATCTCTTTCGTTTGCCAAATTCTCTTATAATAACAGCTATCAAGCCAGCTTGAAAATGGCCCCCTTTGAAGTGCTTTACAGACGTAAGTGTCGAACCCCTCTAAATTGGTCAGAAACTGGGGAACGACCACTCGTGGGACCGGACATTATTCAACACGCCGAAGAACAAGTCCGAATTGTCCGAGAAAATCTCAAGTCGGCTCAGGACCGCCAGAAGTGTAACTACGATCGCAAACGATGGGGTTTGACCTATCAATCTAGTGATCAAGCTTATTTGCGTGTCACTCCCATGAAGGGCACTCGCCGTTTCGGAATCAAGGGCAAGCTTGCTCCTCGCTATATTGGTCCTTTCCACATTGTGGCTAGACGTGGACAGGTGGCATATAAATTGGAGCTGCCACCGCAATTCTCTCATATCCACGACGTCTTCCATGTGTCGCAACTTCGTAAATGCTTCAAGGAATCTCCGCACCGCGCAGTGGATCACGAGATGCTTGAATTGCAAGATGATCCTTATTATAAGGAGCACCTGATCCGCATTCTCGATGAAGCTGAACGTCGGACTCGTCAGAAGACGACTAAGTTCCTGAAAGTGCAGTGGTCGAATTACACTGAAGATGAAGCCACTTGGGAACGCGAGGATCATCTTCGGGAAGAATATCCCGACCTCTTTCTTTCTACCTCCTAAATTCTCAGGACGAGAATTTCTTTTAGAGGAGGAGAATTTGTAACACCCCTGTGTAATAACCTCTGTGATCATCTACTAATAATGCCAAGTCATCCTCATTTGCAGTGCCTAGTCACATTGGTTAAAGATTCAATTCAAAACCCTCTCTGAAAATCAACTCAAATTCAAAAGTGCAAAATGAAGTTGCTCAAAACCTGTTGGAAAAATGTTCACCTTATAGCAAATAATCTAAAACTATTTGCTGTTAAGGAACACAACATCACCATCAACTCTAAATGGGCCTAATGCTTTTTAATAGAGCCAAAACAGCACTTAAAATACCCTATTCATTTTTGAATAAATTCAAAAGGTTTCCAAAAATGCCCAAACTTTTTGTGGAAGTGCTGGATATTGCATTGTACTAATGTGAGCAAGTTTCACCTTTTTGCAAACTCATTTGGTAGCTCCCAAAAATGCAAAAGCTTGCTGTTGAGATAAAACAGAAAAGATAAAAGAAAGAGGCACTGTGCACTGGGTCTAAGTGCACAGTGCCCTGAGCCAGCCCACCAGGCCCATCTCCCTCTCTCTCCATCGCGCTGTCGCCACCGCCGTGGACGAGCGCGCGCGCGCCGGCAGTGCACCGACAGCGCAACGTCCACCGACGCCCGCGGCTCGTCGAGGGGATAAGGCCGAGGCCAGTGCCTCCCCCTGGTCCTCCTCGTTCACTTCTCCCCTCTCCCCTCGCTCTCTCCCATCCATTCCATCGACGATTGAGCGCCACCGCCGCCGCAGCTCCGACGTCACCGCGGCCACCGTCATCGCCTCGACCCATCGTGATGCCGTAGAGGTCCGCCTTCGTCTTCCTCGTCGACTGGTGGCCTTAGCTGGAGCACGGAGGCGCTGCAGCACCGGATCCCCTTCGACACATCTCCGGCTGTCGCTGTTCTTCTTCATCTCCGGCGCCGGCCCCTGCAGCTACTAAACCACCAACGGCCAATGTGCGTGCCGCTAGGTGAGCTGCCTCCCTCCTCTGCCCTCTAGGCCCTCTTGTTCGCGCCGTACCCATTGCTCCGCTTGCGCCCGAACCCGCTGCCGCCAACGAGCTCGCTGCCGTGGCCATCGTCACCGTCACGCGTAGCCGAGCCTCGCATCGAGCTCCTGGAGCTCGTGCGAGTCCAACGAGACCGCTAGCGTGCCTCCCCGTGCCGTGCAGCGCCGGATCCATCGACGCCCGAACTCCGGCGTCCGCTCCGCCGCTTGCCACCGCCGTCTCCGGCCGTTTCTGGCCAAGCCTCCCCCCACAGTTCGACGCGCGAGCGTGCGCCCGTTCGAACGCAAGTAGCCGCGCGCGAAACAACCCCTTGTGGCGAATTTTCGACGCGCTCCGGCGACGCGCCGTCGCGGATTTGGTCACCGGAGCTCTCTCCGGCGCTGATGCCGACATGGCTCGGTGGGCCCCGCCCCTGGGACGCTGACCAGTGGGCCCTGGGGGCCTCGTTGACTGGGTTGACCCAGTCAACGTGCTGACTGGGCAGCCCCCAGCCACTGACATGTCAGCCCCCGTTTATAATTAGTCTAATTAAACCATTTTAATTAAAAACTAATTAGTTTAGCCTAAATACCCACTGACATCTGGGGCCCACCCCTCTAATTAGTCTGTTAGTTAATTTAATCCACTGTTAAGCTAACAGAGGCTGACATGTGGGTCCCACTGGACCCACAGGTCAGGTTTGACCCTGGTCAGCCGACCTGTTGACTACTAATGTCATCCCCACGCAATGCTGATGTCATAATCTATTTCTGTTAAATAAATAATTCCAGAAAATACTTTAATCTTTGAAAATTCATAGAAAATAAACCGTAGCTCGAATCGAAAAACTTTCTACATGAAAGTTGATCAGAACGATGAGACGAATCTGATCGTGTCTTCTGTTACCATGTCGGAACCCTCTACATAGGTGAACCCGCAACTTTCCTTCCGTTTCCGGTAGATGAATAGTGCATATACACCGGTTAATTAATCCCACTTTAATCCTAAAATAACTAAAATGACTTAGATGCATCTTTAGGCAACCCTGCACTGCATCCTAGGCATAACATGCTCTGTGTTGCATTGTTTGCTGTGTATTTATCTGTTTCCTCCCCCTCTCCTCTCTTGTTAGACCCTGACTTCGACGTAGTCCCCAAGGCAGACGCCGCTCAGGAATACGACTACATCACGGACGACCAGACCCTTGCCGCAGAGCTTCCAGGCAAGCACCCCCCTTTTGAACATTCCAATATCGCCTATTCTCTTCTCTCTTATGCTTGCATTAGAAATTGCTACTGCTACTGCTTTACCTATTCTGATGCATAGCCTGATTTTTGTAACCTGCTGTTGATAATTACCTGCTTATCCTAAACTGCTTAGAATAGGCTGGTTAGTCCCCCAGTGACCCCCAGTTGACCAGTTGCCCCGCTGGAACATCAGGAGACTCAACCATCGTCATCAACAACCAGGCCCCGCACCACACATCACTTCCCCCTTATCGGTACGACACTGCAGCTTTACTATCGTGTGCCGAGGGTGATACCTCGTAAGCAATTTTGATGTTAACTCTGTGGAGTAGTTACTTGGTCGTGGTCATCGAGGGTGATTCCTCCTTCTCCACTCCCGATAACGACGCTGTCGTGCCACACCTCAAGTGTGAACCTCGAGGGTGATTTCCTCTTACGTTCACCTTGATGTTTACATCAGGTGGGAATCCAACGAGGGTGATGCCTCGGATTCCTTCTTGATGTGGTAGCCACACGGACTGCCTTTACATTACTATTGTTACTGATTAAACTGGATAAAGACGGGTTGGCCCTGAGGGGTACCCGCGCGAGCATGTGATGCGAGTGATGTGGAGACGGGTTGACCTGGAGGGTGCCCGCGAGATAATTACGAGGCGCAGCCGGGCATTCTTAGCCCTTGCAGCAAGTCCTCGAGATGGGGCAACGGGGTCACATCGATCGTGAGTCTCTGCTCGTTATCGCGCGCTCCTAATCCACTAACGGTTTGGATATTTGATCCGAAAGGGCCTCTGGCCTGATAGCACTAACCATCATGTGGGCATAGTATGGGCGTTCTGCGTCGTATGCATCAGCCGAAGCTTAATAGACGTCATGCGACTGAGCGGCGCACGCCGAATTGGACTGGTTAAGCACGCGCTTGTATTAATTGGGCTAGGTCTGCTTTCGGCCGCATTCGCAACGTGCAGGAGCGCCCGGGGCGATGGCCCAAGACCCCTGGGGGCATAGGTTTAGTCCGGCGTGCTGACCTCTCTATTAAGCCTAGGCCGGGTTGCGGCGCATCGTTTGGCTGAGGCCGAGCATGACCCAGTAAAGTGTGTCTGGCCGGAGTTAAGCGAGCGTGGTGGGTAAGTTGGTGCACCCCTGTAGGGAAGAAAACATCTATCGATAGCCTGTTCTACGGTAACGGACACTCGGAGTTGTATCCTGATCGACACAACTAGAACTGGACACTTGAGATGATAACTGGATAGTATGGCTCTGGGATTGCTTTATCGCAGGGAGTCAAGGAAGGATCTCTGGGCGAGGTTGATGACACTACTATTACTTTACATTATGTTATTCTGCACTCTTCTAATGCTGCAAGACCGCTGAAGATGATGAAGATGCTAGTCTTTGATAGGACTAGGCTTTCCCCTTTATTCTGGCATTTCTGCAGCCCAGTCCACATATACAGCCTCCCTTTGATAATGTTCCATATGTAGTGTAGCTCCTTGCTTGTTGAGTACTTCGGATGAGTACTCACGGTTGCTTTGCTTTCTTTTTCTCCCCATATCCGTTTGACGCAACCAGATGACGGAGCCCCTGAGCCAGCTGCCCCCGCTGACGGCTACTACTACTACCCTCCTGGCGAGTACTACTACGAGGAGCTGTCCGACGACCAGGAGTAGGTTCGGAAGGTCCCAGGCAGGAGGCCTGCGCCTTTCGATCGTAGCTTTTGTTTTGCCTCGCCTTCTTAAAGGCTTATCTCTGTTTCTGTATTATATCTGTACTCAGATATCTAACGCTTCCGCTGATGCTTGTTTGTTATCAAGCTTGTGTATTCGAGCCCTCGAGGCCCTGGTTTGTAATATAATGCTTGTATGACTTTATTTATGTTTTAGAGTTGTGTTGTGATATCTTCAAGTGAGTCCTTAGGCTTGACCGTGTGCATTTGCGTGTATGATTAGTGCACAATTAAGCCGGGGGTGCCACATTGGCGTCGGGGACAAGTCAAGGGGGCCCACGAGGCGACGACAAGGCAGGGGGGCGCGCCCTCCACCCTTGTGGTTGCCTCGGGACTCCTCTCCGATATCTTTTCGTTCTAGTATTTTTTATATTTTCCAAAAATATTCTCCGTAAATTTTCACCCCATTTCGAGAACTTTTATTTCTGCACAAAAAATGACACCACGGTAGTTCAGCTGAAAACAGCGTCAGTCCGGGTTAGTTCTAATCAAATCATACCAAAATCATATAGAATTGTTGTAAACATGGCATGAATACTTCATAAATTATAGATACGTTGGAGACGTATCAGGGGCTACATATTTGGTTCTCACAAGTGATTGTACGACCCGGCTCATCTTATCAACATAAGCCGGCCCTTGGGGCCTACATATTTGGCTCTCACAAATGATTAAAAAGACCCGGCTCATCTTATCAAGATAAGCTAGCCCTTGGGGGCTACACTTTGGAAATTTTCACAAGTCTCAAGCATACTCAATATTATTCTTATACTTAAGACTTGGGGGCTAGTATGTATATATATATGCAAGGCGAAAGAGGGGTTCAATATATTCATACCTCATATTTCTGCCTCATTAAATTGATTAAGCTGGCTTCCAGGTCCCGACTGGCATGAAGGCGGTTTAAATAGCCCGAGTATAACTCGCCTGCGCTGAATGAGGAATAGCTCTCCAGGTCTAGTTTGGCTTTACCCTTCTCCAATGAGGGTGTTTCTTCCTTAGCCGAGTGCTTGGCCAGCACCCTGGAGACCTCGGGCGCCTTAAAAGCTGACTGGTAACAGCAATATCGTCAACATCAGCAACAGTAGGGCTTTTGTCAGTTGACTTGGCAGGAGAGGGCGGCTTAGGACTTGGCGGGTCATGGCTGGTTGTTGGGTTAACTTCAGTGTCCATGGTCTCAAAGGCTGTAGCGTAAGTTTGCGGAGGCGGATCATTTTGCTGGCTGGCAGGATCTTCAGGGTTTTGGATTGGGACCTCAGGGGTCTCTAGCGGTTGCTTCTCCAGCTCAGAAGCTTTGGGAGCCTTCGAAGAGCCGCCCACCTTCTGCTTCTTGCCAGTTTTTGGCCTTAAACCTGTGACAAGAGTACAAGTTTATGAGTATGTGACAACACGTTTTTATCAAAAAAAAGTAAGTACTTACCCTTGGGCAACAACGAACGCAAGAAGTTGTGTTCCAGTTGAGTCACCAGATGATGGAGGCGTTCCCTGGTAGTTTGAATCAGAAGAATTCAGAGGTTGACGCATGAGACCGGCTTGTGGAAGGGATAGAGTCGGGCTGTGAGGCACCTCATTGTGACGTTTCTAGGGAGCCGGTGAAGGAAATATGCCCTAGAGGCAATAATAAAGTTGTTATTTATATTTCCTTATATCATGATAAATGTTTATTATTCATGTTAGAATTGTATTAACCGGAAACTTGATACATGTGTGAATACATAGACAAAACGAAGTGTCCCTAGTATGCCTCTACTTGACTAGCTCGTTAATCAAAGATGGTTAAGTTTCCTAACCATAGACATGTGTTGTCATTTGATGAACGGGATCACATCATTAGGAGAATGATGTGATGGACAAGACCCATCCGTTAGCTTAGCATAATGATCGTTAAGTTTATTGCTATAGCTTTCTTCATGACTTATACATATTCCTATGACTATGAGATTATGCAACTCCCGAATACTGGAGGAACACCTTGTGTGCTATCAAACGTCACAACGTAACTGGGTGATTATAAAGATGCTCTACAGGTGTCTCCGAAGGTGTTTGTTGAGTTGACATAGATCGAGATTAGGATTTGTCACTCCGAGTATCGGAGAGGTATCTCTGGGCCCTCTCGGTAATGCACATCATATGAAGCCTTGTAAGCAATGTGACTAATGAGTTAGTTATGGGATGATGCACTACGGAACGAGTAAAGAGGCTTGCCGGTAACGAGATTGAACTAGGTATGATGATACCGACGATCGAATCTAGGGCAAGTAACATACCGATGACAAAGGGAACAACGTATATTGTTATGCGGTTTGACCGATAAAGATCTTCGTAGAATATGTAGTTGCCAATATGAGCATCCAGGTTCCGCTATTGGTTATTGACCGGAGATGTGTCTCGGTCATGTCTACATAGTTCTCGAACCCGTAGGGTCCGCACGCTTAATGTTCGATGACGATTTGTATTATGAGTTATGTGATTTGATGACTGAAGTTTGTTCGGAGTCCCGGATGAGATCGGGGACATGACGAGGAGTCTCGAAATGGCCGAGAGGTAAAGATTCATATATTGGAAGGCTATATTCGGACATCAGAAAGGTTCCGAGTGATTCGGGTATTTTTCGGAGTACCGGGGAGTTACGGGAATTCATCGGGAGAAGTAATGGGCCTTATTGGGCCATACGGGAAATAGGAGGCAGCAGCCAGGAGGTGGCGCCCCCCCCCCCCCCAAGCCCAGTCCAAATTGGACAAGGGGTTGGGGGCGCAGCCCCCCTCTTTTCCCCTCTCCTCTTGGTGGAATCCTACTAGGACTTGGAGTCCTAGTAGGACTCCCCCCCCTTGGTGCGCCTCCCCCTTAGGCCGGCCACCTCCTTCCTCCCTCCTTTATATACGTGGGGAGAGGGGCACCCTAGAACACACAAGTTGATTGTTTAACCATGTGCGGTGCTCCCCTCCACAGATTTCCACCTCGGTCGTATTGTCGTAGTGCTTAGGCGAAGCCCTGCGTCAGTAACTTCATCATCACCGTCACCACGCCGTCATGCTGACAAAACTCTCCCTCGGCCTCAGCTGGATCAAGAGTACGAGGGACATCACCGAGCTGAACGTGTGCAGATCACGGAGGTGTTGTGCGTTCGGTACTTGATCAGTTGGATCGCGAAGACATTCGACTACATCAACCGCGTTACTAAACGCTTCCGCTTTCGGTCTATGAGGGTACGTAGACACACTCTCTCCGCTCGTTGCTATGCTTCTCCTAGATAGATCTTGTGTGATCGTAGGAAATTTTTGAAATACTACGTTCCCCAACAGCCTGCGTGTTGGATAAGCCGGCCATGAGGTCTTCAGTGCCGCCACTCTGGGTCTGGCGCCTTGACTCGTGCTGCTGTTTCTTCAAAAGAAAGTTGGGGTCCAAATGAGCAAGAAGGTGAGAAAATCTTACTTTTCGGATGACCCGCCGTGTTTTCTTTCTTGGCAAGGGTTCTGAGTCGGAGGAGATAATAGTTACCTCTACTTCATTGGCCTGGCTCATCTCCACTTCATCCTGAGAGGAGTCAGCATCAATAAGTTGCATAAAAAGAAGACCAAGGGAGTCAAGTTCTACCTCCGACTCATCAAGTTCAAGTAGCTCTTCAACCGTCTGCTTCTTACGGCGACCCGGAGCTCGAGTCTTCACTGCTCTAGTCTTCTTGGGTGGTGGAGCGGCTATTATTTTCCTCTTCCAGAAGGCGTGTCTAGCCTGCATATATATACATATTGGTGATGGTTTAAAAGGGGTAAAATATAAAGGATAAACAAGTGAGAGGACAATTTATTCAAAGTTCTTACAGCAGGGGCCGGGTTAAGAGTGCAGAAAGGGTTCAACCCCGCCTTATTGTAGTTCTCCTGAGGCTCTCCAAGCAAAGACTTGACCATTTCATTAACCTCCTTGTCAGTCAAAGGTTTTTGGTTGTAATGTTGCGGGTCCTTCACATCACCAGTGTACTTACACATTAAGCCGTCGCACCGGCTCAAAGGCAAGATCCTCCATGATACCCAGCAACGAGTCAAGTCGACTCCAGTTAAGCCATTGGCTATTAAGGCCCTTATCTTTGAAAAAGTAGGCGCGTATTGAGCGCGCTCTACGGCAGTTAATCGACCTGGGAGCTCGGTGTTGGTACTGAGCCAGTAGGGGCGATAACCCAGCAAGGGATTCTCTTCAGCTGGGGCAGTTTTTTTGCAGTAAAACCAAGTGTGGTTCCAACATTTGGGGTGGCTTGGTAAGACAGCTGAGGGGAAAGTCACGTCTCTTCGCCGTTGGATGGAAACACCTCCAAGTTCTAGACTGGGTCCATCTGTCATCTCAGTCTGGCGGTTGATATAAAAGAAATTCTTGAAGAGGTCAACGGTAAGCTCTTCTTGCAAATACACCTCGCAAAATACTTGGAACTGGCATAGGTTGGAGACGGAGTTGGGACCGATGTCTTGAGGATGAAGGTTATAAAAATGCAAGGCATCCCGGATTTTTTTGACCTGAGTGGTGAAAAGTCACGGAGAAGGTGGTCTACAAAGATTACGATTTCACCCTCTCTGGGTTGTGGAGTAACTTCAGGACCAGGAACCCGCCAGAAGACGCCCATGTCCACAAATTCATTAAGCATGAGCTCTGAGACTTGGGAAGCTTCCCAGTCACAGAAAGTGGGAGTCTTAATCATGATTGACCGGGTTAAAAGTTGTGACCAAGGAATAAAGGTATGGCGGGTTAAAATTGCAATGGTAAGCCGCCCAAGTGATTACATGATGATTTAACGATAATGAGCTAATTTTGGTTAAAATACTACATGTTGCGGTGAGCCATTAAGAAACTATGAGCCGCCCTAGCCATGGAGTGAAGTAACTATCAAGTTATGAGAATATGCGGGTTAAGTTATGAAAGTATAAGCCGGCAGCATGTTGGCGGGTTAATTGAAAGAAGCAGTTTTCTGGATCTCTTGGCGGGTTACAAATTCAGTGTTAAGCCGCCTGAAAGGTGAAAGGCGTGTCAATTGTCTGTGGATCCAAGATTGCTGAAATTTTGCTAAGTATGGGACAAACATGTTTTACAAGTTTGCAGCTATGTTCACGGATCTACAAACGGTGCAAAAAGGAAAATAATTGCTAAACCTAAAAGGGGCGGCGGCGAAAAAGCTAGTAAGTTATATATTGGTTCTGAAGAGAAAGCAATCTACACAAGATATAAAATGAAGGCTAAACTACTACCGCATTATTCCTACTTTGTTTTGGATTGAAGCACCAGTTCTAGTTAGAAGAACAAGAAGAACCTAGATGAACACCGATGAACTCTATGGACTTGGATGACCTAATGTGGATCTGAGGGAGGAGAAGAAGAATACCTGACGGTGATGAAGGAGAGAGGACGCGTGCCGCCGAGCTCTGGTTCGCAACAGGTTGATGCAGTGGCCTTAATGAAGCAGCTGGTAAGGTTCGACTGGTGCGGCGGAGCGTCGGTCGCGGTGGTCGCTGTGAGGAAGAAGAAGAGGTGGAGGCGACGGGGTGAAAGTAAAAAGGGCAACCCCCCGTGCCTATTTATAAGGGAAAGTGGAACAGTGAAATGGTAGGCCCGAAGATTGAGGAGGTGCCATAACTATCACAACAGAAGAGGCGCCTCGATTTTCAGAATGGTTGATTAATGCAAAGATCCGTTGTGACGTCATGAGGTTTTTTCTGAATTTATGAAGATGACGTCATATTTTTGTATGGCGGGTCATGAAGATCTATTCAAGGTTGAAGTTTTAGAAGAACTAAAGAAGACTCGCCAACCGGAGAGTGAAGATTGACATGAACGGGTTCAAATCAATCTGGGGCCTAATGTTGGAGATATAACCCCACGGTGTGACCCGCCCAGGAGGGGCCGGGTTACACTGTTGGCGACGCAGTGATAAAGCCTAGGCAGGCCCAAGAAGCTAAGACATGAAGCCTGGAGGCAACTTACGAGGCGGGCCGATTGAAGGCCCAAGACCCGGAGATGGCGCGTGACCCGGAGGTGTGAGCCGCCCGACGGCGACTTGCTGCCCAAGAAGGCAAGGTAATGTAGAGCCGGCGTCGGTTACGAAGTATGAGCCAGCCCGGACTCTTGTAAGCCTAGGGCCTCGACCTGTGTATATAAAGGCGAGCCCCTGCGGCGGGTAAACCTAAGTGACAATCCATCGATAGCTAGGTCAAGCAATTCCACTCCCTTGTAATCCATACTCAAGCAATACAACTCAAAGCAGGACGTAGGCTTTTACCTCGATCGTGAGGGGCCGAACCTGGGTAAACTCGTGTCTTTCGTCCCGCTCAACCCCTTCAAGCTAATCATCGTAGCGATGGCTCCATACCTAAGTCCTTTCACTAGGGCATCTGTCATGTTAAACACACGACACGACCCATAGATTCATCAAAACAAGCGAACAACACAATGAAAACAGAATCTGTCAAAAACAGAATAGTCTGTAGAAAACTGAATTAACCTCATACTTATGTAACTCCAAAAATTCTGAAAATTTAGAAATAGGTAGGAAATCTGTATATCAATCTTGTGTAAAAAATTCAGAATTTTTCCATTTTCCAGAAATTTTTCACAATTCTTCTACTGGATGCAAAAGTTTCTGTTTTTTCTCAGAATCAAATCAATGATCTTCCAAATCATCCCAAAGGTCTTACTTGGCACAAACACCAATTAAAACACTAAAAAACAATCATAACAGAATTATAATTTGCCTATTTATTGAAAAACAGAAGAAAAATCAAAAACATAAAATAAAATTGGGTTGCCTCCCAACAATCGATATTGTTTTACGCCCCTAGCTAGGCATATTGCATAGATCTAGGTATTGTCATCTTTGGCATTCAATCCATAAGTGGCCCTCATAATATATTCATATGGAAACTTAAATTTCCTTCTTGGAAATTGTTCCATGCCTTTCCTTAATGGAAATTGAAATCTAATGTTTCCTTCTTTCATATCAATAATTGCACCAATCGTTCTAAGGAAAGGTCTACCAAGAATTATGGGGCATGTAGGATTGCAATCAATATCAACCACAATAAAATCTGCTGGCACATAATTCCTATTTGCAATAAGAGGAACATCATTAATTCTTCCCATAGGTTTCTTAACAGTGGAATCCGCTAAGTGCAAATTTAAACAATCATCAAGTTTATGGAAACCTAGCACATCGCATAAAGTTTTTGGAATAGTGGAAACGGTAGCAACCAAATCACACAAAGCATTGCACTCATAATCTTTAATATAATTTTAATAGTAGGTTCCCATTCATCATATAGCTTTCTAGGGATTGAAACTTCCAACTCTGGTTTTTCTTCAAAAGATTTCATCATAGCATCAACGATATGTTTAGTAAAAGCCTTATTTTGATTATAAGCATGAGGTGAATTAAGCATAGATTGTAACAAGGAAATACACTCAATCAAACAACAATTATCATAATTAAATTCCTTGAAATCCAAAAGAGTGGGCTCATCATTAGTCAAAGTTTTGACCTCGCCAAACCCACTTTTATCAATTTTTTCATTAAGATCTTCACCCTCCAAATTATTGGGACGCCTTCTAGCTAAAGTTGACTCCTCTCCAATCCCTTCTTTATCAAGTTTTATATTAGCAAACAAAGATTCAATGGGATTCACACCAATCACTTTAATATCTTCATCATGATTCTCGCAAAAGCTAGAAGAACATACTTTTTCTAGCCATTCCCTCTTAGCTCTCATCCTAGCGGTTCTCTCCCTACTTTCATTAATAGAAATTTGAATAGATTTCAGAGACTCATTAATATCACGCTTCGGTGGCATAGATCTAACCTTAAGGGCATCAATCTCATGAGAAATTCTATCAACTTTTCTAGCCACATCGTCAATCTTAAGCAATTTTTCTTCTACCATAGCATTAAAAATCTTTTGGGGGTTAATAAAATCTTTTGGGGGTTGTAGGAATTACCATAATTATTAGAGGAATTACTAGGAAATGACCTAGGATTAAAATTGCCTCTATACGCGTTATTACCAAAATTGTTCCTACCAACAAAATTGACATCCATAGATTCATTATTATTCTCAATCAAAGTAGACAAAGGCATATCATTAGGATCAATAGGAGCACTCTTGCTAGCAAACAATTTCATAAGTTCATCCATCTTTCCACTCAAAGTATTAATTTCTTCAATAGCATGCACTTTTTAATTAGTAGAAGATCTTTTGGTATGCCATTGAGAGTAATTTTCCATAATATTATATAAGAGTTTAGTAGATTCTCCTAATGTAATTTCTATAAAAGTACCACCCGTGGCAGAATCTAAAATATTTCTAGATGCAAAATTCAATCTAGCATAAAAAAATTGTATGATTATCCATAAGCTTAAACCATGAGTAGGGCAATTTTTTATCATTAACTTCATCCTCTCCCATGATTGTGCAACATGTTCATGATCAAGTTTCTTAAAATTCATTATAGCGTTCCTAAGAGAGATGATCTTAGCGGGTGGAAAATACTTGGAAATAAAAACATCCTTACACTTATTCCATGAATCAATACTATTGTTAGGCAAGGATGAAAACAAAGTTTTAGCACGATCTCGTGGTGAGTACGGAAATAACTTCAATTTGACAATATCATTATCCACATCTTTTTTCTTTTGCATATCACACAATTCAACAAAAGTATTGAGATGGGAAGCAGCATCTTCATTAGGACTACCAGAAAATTGTTCTTTCATAACAAGATTCAACAAAGTGGCATTAATTTCATAAGATTCCGCACTAGTGGCGGGAGCAATCGGAGTACTTATAAAATCATTATTATTAGTGTTGGAAAAATCACACAACTTAGTATTTTCTTGAAACATCGTGACAAAGCAAGCAATCTAGCACACAAGCAAACAAAAGCCAATGATAAAGCGAACGAAAAAAAGGCGAATAAAAAGGCAAATACTTTTATATTTTTCTAAAAACATTTTATAATTGGGGGAGAGGAAAACGAGAGGCGAATGGCGAATAATGTAAATGCAATAGATGAGAGTTTACGATGGGTACTTTGTAGGCTTGATGTAGATCCTCCCCGGCAACGGCGCCAGAAATTCTTCCTGCTACTTCTTAAGCTTGCGTTAGTTTTTCCCTTGAAGAGGAAAGGGTGATGCAGCAAAGTAGAGATAAGTAATTCCCTCAGTTGTGAACAAAGGTATCAATCCAGTAGGAGGAGCACACAAGTCTCCAATAATTGCACCTACACAAACAAACAAATACTTGTACCCAATGTGATAAAGGAGTTGTCAATCCCTTCATGGTTACTTGCAAGGATGAGATCTGATAGTGATAGATACAAAAGATAAATAAAAGTGCGAAATAAAATAAAGGTAAATAAATTGCAGCAAGGTATTTTTGTGTTTTTTATTTTATAGATATAAAAATAATATGATAAAAGATAGACCCGGGGGCCATAGTTTTCACTAGAGGCTTCTCTCTTGAAAGAAATCATACGGTGGGTAAACAAATTACTGTTGAGCAATTGATAGAAAAGCGCATAGTTATGACGATATCTAAGGCAGTGATCATGTATATAGGCATTACGTCCATGACAAGTAGACCGACTCCTGCCTGCATCTACTACTATTACTCCACACATCAACCGCTATCCAGCATGCATCTAGTGTATTAAGTTAACAAGAACGGAGTAACGCCTTAAGCAAGATGACATGATGTAGAGGGATATATCCAATCAATATGAACAAACCCCATCTTTTATCCTTAATCGCAACAATACAAATACAAGTCATGTCCCTTTCTGTCACTGGGAATAAGCACCGCAAGATTGAACCCATTACAAAGCACCTCTCCCATTGCAAGAAAAATCAATCTAGTTGGCCAAACCAAATCAATAGATCGGAGAAAAATACAACGCTATATAAATCATGCATAAAAGAGTTCAGAGAAGACTCAAATAATATTCATAGATAATCTGATCATAAACCCACAATTCATCGGATCTCAACAAACGCACCGCAAAAGAAGATTACATCGAATAGATCTCCAAGAACATCGAGGAGAACATTATATTGAAGATCAAAGAGAGAGAAGAAGCCATCTAGCTACTAGCTATGGACCCGTAGGTCTGTGGTAAACTACTCACACATCATCGGAAGGGTAGCAAGGTTGATGTAGAAGCTCTCTGTGGTCAAACCCCCCTCCGGCAGAGTACTAGAAAAGGTCTCCAGATGGGATCTCACGAAGACAGAAACTTGCGGCGGCAGAAAAGTATCTTTGGTGTGCCCTCTTGTCTACGGGGAATATTTGGGTATTTATAGAAGAAAAATTAGGGTTGGAAGTGCCACGGGGGCCCCACAAACTTGGAGGGCACACCCTCTGAGCTTGTGGACACCTCATGGCTCTTCTGTCCTCCTCCCAAAGCTTCCAAGGTGTCTTATGGTCCAAGAAAATTCGTCAAAAAGTTTCGTTCTATTTGGACTCCGTTTGGTATTGATTTTCTGTAAAGACAAAAACAAGGAAAAAATAGCAACTGGCACTAGGCAATAGGTTAGTCCCAAAAAATGATATAAAATAGCATAGTCATGCATATAAAACATCCAAGATTGATAATATAATAGCATGGAACAATAAAAAATTATAGATACGTTGGAGACTGATGCTTGTATCTGCGTTGGTATTTCCCCGAAGAGGAGAGGATGATGCAGCACATCAACAGTAAGTATTTCCCTTAGTTATGAAACCAAGGTTATCAATCCAGTAGGAGAACCAAGCAACACTATGTAAACAGCACCTGCACACAAATAACAAATACTTGCAACCCAACGCGTAAGAGGGGTTGTCAATCCCTCTTCGGTATTGAGATAGATTAAACTGTATGAGATTGGATAAATAGATCTGGCAAAAACACAAAATAAATAAAGAAAAGTGCAGCAAGGTATTTTTGGGTTTTTGGAATAATAGATCTGAAAACAATATGATAGGAAATAGACCCGGGGGCCGTAGATTTTACTAGTGGCTTCTCTCGAGAAAATAGCATACGGTGGGTAAACAAATTACTATTGGGCAATTGATAGAAGAGCAAATAATTATGACGATATCCAAGGCAATGATCATGTATATAGGCATCACATCCAAGATTAGTAGAGCGGAACGATTCTGCATCTACTACTATTATTCCACACATCGACCGCTATCCAGCATGCACATAGTGTATTAAGTTCATGGAGAAACGGAGTAATGCAATAAGAACGATGACATGATGTGGCCAAGGTCTATTCATGTAGGAATAGACCCCGTCTTTTTATCCTTAATGGCAACGATACATGCGTGTCACTTCTCCTTTTGTCACTGAGATTGAGCACCGCAAGAATGAACCCATCACAAAGCACCTCTTCCCATTGCAAGAAAAATCAATCTAGTTGGCCAAACCAAACCAAAGTTTCGAAGAAGAAATGCGAGGCTATAATAATCATGCATATAAGAGATCAAAGAAGACTCAAATAATATTCATAGATAGATCTGACCATAAACTCACAATTCATCGGATCCCAACAAACACACTGCAAAAAGTCATTACATCAAATAGATCTCCAAGAATATCGAGGAGAACATTGTATTGAGAATCAAAAAGAGAGAAGAAGCCATCGAGCTACTACCTACGGACCCGTAGGTCTATGGTAAACTACTCATGCATCATCGGAGGAGCACCAATGAGGATGATGAACCCCTCCGTGATCGTGTTCCCCTCTGGCAAGGTGCCGGAATAGAGCTCTAGATTGGATCTTGTGGTTCTGGAACTTGCGGTGGCTGGAATTATTTTTTGTCAACTCCCCTAGGGTTTCTGGAATATTTGGGGATTTATAGAGTTGAGAGGTGGTGGAGATGACACCCGTGGGCCCCACTGCCCACCAAGGCACGCCAGGGGCCTATGGCACACCCTGGTGCCTTGTGGGCCCCACATGCCTCCCCTCCTTCACTTCCTTGGCTCCCAAGTTGTCTTCTGGGCAGAAAAAAATCTCCAAAAAGTTTCACAGCGTTTGGATTCCGTTTGATATGGATATTTTGCGAAGTAAAAACAAGCAAAAAATAGCAACTGGCACTGGGCACTATGTCAATAGGTTAGTCACAAAAAATGATATAAAGTTTCTATAAAATGAATATAAACATCCAAGAATGGTAATATAACAGCATGGAACAATAAAAAATTATAGATACGTTGGAGACGTATCAGCATACCCAAGCTTAATTCTTGCTCGTCCTCGAGTAGGTAAATGATAAAAAAAAATTGATGTGGAATGCTGCCTAACATGTTCATCACATATTCTTTTCTTTTGTAGCATGGACATTTGACTTTTAGATGGTTCAAAGCAATAGTCTATATTTGACATGAAGATTCAATACTCAAGCATATCAACAAGCAACCATGTTTTTCAAAATATCAACACTAAAGAAATCTATCCCTAGCCCATCATGCTGAATCATTGATCCATTCATGAAACACACTCGAATATTAGCTACATCCAATGCACAAGTATGATCATAGTGCTCCGTAGTTGGTGCTTTATAAGAGAAGATGGAGACTCAAATAAAAATAAAAATTGCATAAAGTAAATAGATAGGCCCTTCGCAGAGGGAAGCGGAGATTTGTGGAGGTCCCAGAGCTCAAAGCTTAAATTGAGAGATAAAATATTTTGAGAGGCATACTTTTCCCGTCAACGAAAATGACCGAGTAATTCCCAATACTTTCCATGCTATATACATCATAGGCGGTTCCCAAACATAAAATAAAGTATATTCCTTTTTCCACCATTCTTTCACAATCCATGGCTAGCCGTATCCACGGGTGCCTTCCATACCAAAACTTTCCAATGAATTTATTATTTGACACATAAAGTAAATTTCTTGTTCACTTCGGGACTGGGCATCCCTATTACCACCACACTCTCGTACAATGACAAGTGAATAAACACTCATCTTGAGAATAACACATCTAGCATGGAAAAATATTGGCCACCCCCTGATGCTTCATGAGCGGTACGGGCACACATAAAGGAAATTCATTTTGAAAATTAGAGTTGGCACATACAAATTTACTTGGAACGATAAAGAAATACCGCATATAGGTAGGTATGGTGGACTCATATGGCACAAAAATTGTTTAAGGATTTTGGATGCACAAGTAGTATTCCTACTTAGTACAAGGAAAGGCTAGCAAATAGATTGAGGAGCAACAAACCAAGAAATGAAAACTAACATAAACGAGCATTAAGCATAACTAACACCGAATAATGCACCACAAGTAGGATGTAATTTCATTGCATAAGTCTTGACTTTCGTGCTTGCATAGGGAATCACAAACCTTAACACCAATATTCTTACTAAAGCATAATTACTCGCCAACATGGCTAACATATTACTATCATCATATCTCAAAACTATTACAAAGAATCGAGTTTATAATATCCAATGGTCTTCATGAAAGTTTTTATTATATCCCCCTTGGAAATCTACCACTTCGGGACTAATTTCATATATTACCATTGCTTATAACAAGCTCTCAAACAATTTTAAGTGAAGAACATGAGCATAAATAATTTTTTTTCATTCCTCAAAATAATATAAGAGAAGAATGAGAGAATTTCTTAAAAAAATTACTAACTCTCAAATTAATCTAAGTAAAGCATGAGAGTATTTATTCAAAAAATTAAAGCACCACCGTGCTCAAAAAGATATAAGGGAAGCACTAGAGCAATTCCATAGCTCAAAAAATTTAAGTGAAGCACATAGAGCAATTCTAACAAATCATAACATCGTTATGGATTTCTCAAATAGGTGTGTCCAGCAATGATTATTGTGACAAACTAAAAAGCAAAACAAGCAAAGGCTCATATAATACAAGACACTCCAAGCAAAACTCATGATATGTGACGAATAAAAATATAGCTCCAAGTAAAATTACCGATGGTCGTTAGAAGAAAGAGGGGATGCCTTCCGGGGCATCCCCAAGCTTAGTTGCTTGGTTATCCTGGAATATTACCTTGGGGTGCCATGGGCATCCCCAAGCTTAGGCTATTTTCACTCCTTATTCCTTCATCCATCGTGATCTCACCCGAAACTTGAAAACTTCAATCACACAAAACTTAACAAAAACCTTCGTGAGATCCGTTAGTATAAAAAAAACCAATTTTTACTTTAAGTACTGTTGAAAACCCATTCATATTTTGTTATTGCATTATACCTACTGTATTCTAACTTTACCATGGATAAAACCCCCCGGTATAGTCCATAGATTCATCAAAATAAGCACACAATGCAACGAAAATAGAATCTGTCAAAAATAGAAAAGTCTATAAATACTCGAATTTTACTAATAGTTCTGTAACTCCAAAATTCTAAAAAAATAGTAAAACAGAGGCAATTCATATATAAATCTTGTGTAACAAATTCAGAATTTTTTGTCGCTTCAGTGATTTTTAACAATTCTTCTACTAGACATAAAAGTTTCTGTTTTTCACCAAGATCAAATCAACTATCACCCAAAGCCATCCTAAAGGCATTACTTGGCACAAACACTAATTAAAACATAAAAACACAATCATAAAAGTATCATAATTGTGTGAACACACAAAAACAGAAAGAAAAAGAGAAAAAAAAATTATTCATTGGGTTGTTGATACGTCTCCAACGTATCTATAATTTTTGCTTGTTCCATGCTGTTATTTTATCATTCCTGGATGTTCTACAATCATTTCACAACAACTTTATATCATTTTTTGGGACTAACCTATTGACATAGTGCACAGTGTCAGTTGCTGTTTTTGCTTGTTTTTTACTTCATAGAATATCAGTACCAAACGAAGTCCAAACGCAGCGAAATTTTTTGGAGAATTTTTCTGGACCAGAAGACACGTGATGGGCCAAAGAAGTACCAGAGAGGGGCTTCGAGGGGAGCACAACCCACCAGGGCACGCCCAGGAGCCCAGGCATGCCCAGGTGGGTTGTGCCCACCTCGGTGGCCTCCCGCATCGCCTCTTCGCCCTATAAATACCGAAATATTCCAAAAACCCTAGGGGAGTCGACGAAACACAATTCCAGCCGCCGCAAGTTCCAGAACCACGAGATCTAATCTAGACACCATCAAGGAGGGGTTCATCATCCTTATTGGTGCCTCTCCGATGATGCGTGAGTAGTTCATCATAGACCTACGGGTCCGTAGGCAGTAGCTAGATGGCTTCCTCTCTCTTTTGATTCTCAATACAATGGTCTCTTGGAGATCTATTTGATGTAACCCTTTTTGCGGTGTGTTTGTTGGGATCCGATGAACTTTGAGCTTATGATCAGATCTATATCCATGAATATTATTTGAGTTTTCCTTTGATCTCTTATATGCATGATCATTTATAGCCTCGTATTTCTTCTTCGAATCTTTGGTTTAGTTAGGTCAACTAGATCGATAGCGGTCGATGTGTGGAGTAATAGTAGTAGATGCAGGCAAGAGTCGGTCTACTAATCTTGGACGTGATGCCTATATATTGATCATTGCCTTGGATATCATCATAATTATTCGATCTTCTATCAATTGCCCAACAGTAATTTGTTTACCCATCGTATGCTATTTTCTCGAGAGAAGCCACTAGTGAAATTTACGGCCCCCGGGTCTATTCTTTATCATATTTGCTTTGAGATCTATTTTTATTTGCTTTTATTTTCAGATCTATTATTCCAAAAACCCAAAAATACCTTGCTGCACTTTTTATTACTTATTTTATTTCGCGTTTTATCGAGATCTATTTATCCAAACTACACAATTTTTATCCCGTCAACTTGACAATTTCTGGCACCATTACCCATAGAGGAATTGACAATCCCTCCTAATCGTCGGGTTGCAAGTATTTGTTCTTTGTGTGCAGGTACCGTTTACATAGTGTTGCATGGTTCTCCTATTGGATTGATAGCTTGGTTTCATAACTGAGGGAAATACCTACCGTAGCTGTACTGCATCATCCCTTCCTCTTTGGGGAAATACCGACGTAGTTCAAGCGACATCAAAAGGAATTTCTGGCGCCGTTGTCGGGGAGACACCATCAACATCTATCAGGTCCCTAATCACAAATCTCATCTCCTTGCAATTTACATTATTTGCCATTTGTCTCTCATTTTCATCTCCCCCACTTCACAAATATTTGCCTTTTTATTCGCCTTCTTTTCGTTTGCCTTTTTCTTGTTCGATCTTTTGTTTGCTTGTGTTGCCATGTGCCTTCTATATGCTTGCATTTTCACTTGCTAAAAATCTATTGATATAGATCCCCATCCACTTGCTAATCTTTTTAAAAGATCCAATCATGATGAACCAATTCCTAGTGAGTTGAGTGCACTAGATTATCTTTATGAAGTTTTGCTTGAGATTTGTGAATCTGAAAATTGTGATGAAGAAATTTATGAAGTGATTCATGATAGCTCCTTGAATGAAAAGCATGATTGCAAGGATTTTACTATAAATTCTATTAATATCAATTGTGCTAATAATATGCAAAACCCCAAGCTTGGGGATGCTAATTTCGCTATGTCCACTACTTATTGCACTGATCATGATTGGGGTGATTCTTCTTATGATCTTGAAAATTTATTTAAACCTCATGATGAATATGATAATGATAATAATGTTTGCAATAATATTGAAAGTGGGTTTGGAAGAGCGTCAACTTTAGGTAAAAACAATCCCACATATTTGGAGACTGTTTAATCTTATGAAATTTTTTATGAAAGTGGGTTTGAAGAGTTCATGACTTTAGTTGATGTTAATCCCACTATCTTGGAAGACTATAAAACTTTTATGCATGTGGATCATGAAGAGAAAATTTTATATGATAGCTATATTGTTGAATTTGATTATGATCCTACATGTAATTATTATGAGAGAGGAAAATATGGTTGTAGAAATTTTCATGTTACTAAATTACCTCTCGTTATGTTGAGATTGTCAATGTTTTGTTCCTCTCCTTTGCATATGCTAGATAATTCTTGTCTTGATAATTTGTTTGCATATAAAATGCCTATGCATAGGAAGTATGCTAGACTTAAATGTGTTTGTCACATGTTTTATGATGCTATCTTTGTGCTTCAATTCTTATCCTTTATGTGAGCATCAATAAAATCTCAAGCCTATCTTGATGGCTATAAAGAAAGAGCTTGTTGGGAGGCAACCGGGTTAATAAAATTTATTTTTGCCTTTTTCTTTCTATTCTTGAGTGTTTGCACAATTATTCCTCTGTTATGATTTTGTTTTTATGTTTTAATTAGTGTTTGTGCCAAGTAAAGCCTTTGGGATAGCTTTGGTGATAGTTGATTAGATCATGTTGAAAAACAGAAATTTTTGTGTCTAGTAACAGAATTTTAGAAATTCACATGAGAAACAAAAAATTCTGAATTTTTTACACAAGATTTATGTATAAATTTCCTATGTTTTCCTAGTTTTTCAGAATTTTTGGAGTTACATAAGTATGAGTACAATTCGCAGCCTTACAGACTATTCTGTTTTTGACAGATTCTGTTTTCTTTGCATTGTGTGCTTATTTTGATTAATCTATGGATTGTATCGGGGGTATAAGCCATGGAAAAGTTAGAATACAGTAGATATAATGCAATAACAAAATTTTAATGGGTTTTCTACAGTACTTAAAGTAAAGATTGGTTTTCTTATACTAACGGATCTCACGAAGGTTTTGTTAAGTTTTGTGTGATTGAAGTTTTCAAGTTTTGGGTGAGATCACGATGGATGAAGGAATAAGGAGTGAAAAGAGCCTAAGCTTGGCGATTCCCAATGGCACCCCTAGTTAATATTCAAGGAGAACCAAGCAACTAAGCTTGGGGATGCCCCGGAAGGCATCCCCTCTTTCTTCTAACGACCATCGGTATTTTACTTGAAGCTATATTTTTTTCCGTCACATATCATGAGTTTTGCTTGGAGCATCTTGTATTATATGAGTCTTTGCTTGTTTTACTTTTTAGTTTGTCACAAGTATCCTTGCGGGACACACCTATTTGAGAGAGCCAAAATTATGCTATGATTTGTTAGAATTGCTCTTTATGCTTCACTTAATTTTTTTGAGCTATGGAATTGCTCTAGTGCTTCACTTATATCTTTTTTAGCACGGTGTGCTTTAATATTTTTGAAGAAATGCTCTCATGCTTCACTTAGATTTATTTGAGAGTTAGTAATTTTTTGAAGAAATTCTCTCATGCTTCACTTATATTATTTTGAGGGACGAAAAATTTTATGCTCATGTTCTTCACTTAGATTTGTTTGAGCTTGTCAAAAGCAATTGCAATATATGAAACTAGTCCCAAAGTGATAGATATTTAAGAGGGATATAGTAAAAACTTTCATAAAGATCATTGAACAAAATAAACTTGATTCTTTGTAATAGTTTTGAGATATGATGATAGTGATATGTGAGTCATGTTGGTGAGTAATTATGCTTTAGTAAGAATACTGGTGTTAAGGTTTGTGATTCCCTATGCAAGCACGAAAGTCAATAGTTGTGCAATGAAATTATATCCTACCTGTGGTGCATTATTCGGTGTTAGTTATGCTTAATGCTCTCTTATGTGATTTTTTGTTTCTTGGTTGGTTGCTTCTCAATCTTTTTGCTAGCCCCCACTTGTACTAAGTAGAAATACTACTTGTGCATCCAAAATCCTTAAACCCAGTTTTGCCATATGAGTACACCATACCTACCTATATGAGGTATTTCCATGCCGTTCTAAGCAAATTTGTATGTGCCATCTCTAATTTTCAAAATAAATTTGCTTTTTGTGTGCCCGTACCGCTCATGAAGCGACAGGGGGTGGCCAATATTTTCCATGCTAGGTGTGTTATTCTCAAGATGAGTGTTTATTCACTTGTCATTGCACGAGAGTACGGCAGTAATAGGGATGCCCAGTCCCGAAATGAAAAAGAAATTTACTTTATGTTGTCAAATAATAAATTCCTTGGAAATTGTTGGTATGGACGGTACCCGTGGATACGGCTAGCCGTGGAATGTGAAAGAATGGTGGAAAAAGAAATAAACTTTATATTCTGTTTGGGAACCGCCTATGATATATCTAGCATGGAAATTGTTGGGAATTACTCAGTCATTTTCGTTGATGGGAAAAGTATGCCTCTCAAGAAAATTTATCTCTCAATTTAAGCTTTGAGCTCTGGCACCTCTGCAAATCCCTACTTCCCTCTGCGAAGGGCCTATCTATTTACTTTATGCAAATTTTATTTTTATTTGATTCTCCATCTTCTCTTATAAAGCACCAACTAAGGGGCACTGTGATCGTACTTGAGCATTGGGTATAGCTAATATGCGAGTGTGTTTTCATGAATGGATCAATGATTCAGCATGATGGGCTAGTGATAACTTTCTTTAGTGTTGATATTTTGAAAGACATGGTTGCTTGTTGATATGCTTGAGTATTGAAATCTTCATGTTAAAACTAGACTATTGCTTTGAACCATATAAAAGTTCAAATGTCCATGCTACAAAAGAAAAGAATATGTGATGAACATGTTAGGCGGCATTCCACATCAAAAATTCCGTTTTTATCATTTACCTACTCAAGGACGAGTAGGAATTAAGCTTGGGGATGCTGATACATCTCCAACGTATCTATAATTTTTGCTTGTTCCATGCTGCTATATTATCATTCTTGGATGTTTTACAATCATTTCATAGCAACTTTATATCATTTTTTGGGACTAACCTATTGACATAGTGCCCAGTGTCAGTTGCTGTTTTTGCTTGTTTTTTACTTCACAGAATATCAGTACCAAACGGAGTCCAAACACAACAAAACTTTTTGGAGAGTTTTTCTGGACCAGAAGACACCTGATGGACCAAAGAAGTACCAGAGGGGGGCTCCGAGGGGAGCACAACCCACCAGGGCGCGCCCAGGAGCCCAGGCACGCCCAGGTGGGTTGTGCCCACCTCGGTGGCCTCCCGCACCACCTCTTCACCTTATAAATACCCAAATATTCCAAAAAACCCTAGGGAGGTCAATGAAACACAATTCCAGCCGCCGCAAGTTCCAGAACTACGAGACCCAATCTAGACACCATCACGGAGGGGTTCATCATCCTCATTGGTGCCTCTCCAATGATGCGTGAGTAGTTCATCATAGACCTACGGGTCCGTAGGCAGTAGCTAGATGGCTTCCTCTCTCTCTTTTGATTCTCAATACAATGGTCTCTTGGAGATCTATTTGATGTAACTCTTTTTTGCGGTGTGTTTGTTGGGATCCGATGAACTTTGAGTTTATGATCAGATCTGTATCCATGAATATTATTTGAGTCTTCTTTTGATCTATTATATGCATGATTATTTATAGCCTCGTATTTGTTCTTCGAATCTTTGGTTTAGTTAGGCTAACTAGATCGATTTTTCTTGCCATGGGAAGAGGTGCTTTGTGATGGGTTTGATCGTGCGGTGTTCTTTCCCAGTGACAGAAGGGGCAGCAAGACACGCATGTATCATTGCTATTAAGGATAACAAGATGGGGGAAATACCTACCGTTGTTGTACTGCATCATCCCTTCCTCTTTGGGGAAATACCGACGTAGTTCAAGCGACATCAGTTGCCTCCCAACAAGCACTATCGTTTTATGCCCCTAGCTAGGCATAATGCATAGATGCAAGTATTGTCATCTTTGTGTTTCAACTCCTCAATCACACAACCATTCTCTCTAGAAGTTCCAAAATTTTCAGTAATCAAACTCATAGGAACAAAGTCAAGAGGAGTATTTTTATAGATTGGTCCCTTTATTAAATCTACAAAATTGGGTGAACACTAATCATCTTAAGATCTTCATTGTTGCTACTAGAAGTGGCACCCTTATTCCTAGGAGCATGTGTAGATTTGCAATTCTTACTAATAGGAGTCTTTTCAATAGTTTTAATGGAAGAAAAAGCTAAGCTCAAGTTATGAAAAAATTCTTCCAACTTATCAATTCTAGCAAGGCTCTCTACTACCCTCTCGTTAACTACGGGTTCTTTTTCCCTTAATAATTTAAGAGTATCCCCTACCTTTGACCCAATTTTATTAGAAAGATTATGAATCCTTTTATCCAAATTTTCAATGTGTTCTTTGGTGAGCATTTTCTTTTCAAAAGCATCCAGCCTTTGCATAACATGCTCAAGAGTTAAAACCGTTTCATTGATAATGATAGGAGGTGATCCCACTAAATTTCCCATAGCATTAAAAGCATCCAAAGGGGGGCACATCAAGAAATTCCCTTCGGTGATAGTATCAAGAACAAATCTATACCAAGTAGTAATGCCCACATAAAAATTACGAAGGAGGATAGTAGTGGATTGCTTTCGAATAGATCTATTATGAGCATCACAAATTCTGTACCAAGAATCTTTTAAATTCTCTCCTCCCCTTTGCTTATAATTGAGAACCTCATTCTCAGGGGTACACGTAGTAGGTGAAGAACTAGCCATAGCAATAAGGTAGGCAAGCAAGATCACACGCAAACAAAAGATCAAACGGGAAAAAGGCAAACAAAAAGAAGGCAAATATTTTTGTGCTTTTGCAAGAACGTTTTAGAAGTGGGGGAGATGAAAACGAGAGGCAAATGGAAAATAATGTAAATTGCAAGGAGGTGAGATTTGTGATTGGGTACCTGATAGATGTTGATGATGTCTCCCCGGCAACGGCGCCAAAAATTCTTCCTGATTGCTTGTATCTGCATTGGTATTTCCCCGAAGAGGAGAGGATGATGCAGCACAACAATGGTAAGTATTTCCCTCAGTTATGAAACCAAGCTTAATAATCCTATAAGAAAACCAAGCAACACTATGTAAACAACACCTGCACACAAATAACAAATAGTTGCAACCCAACACGCAAGAGGGGTTGTCAATCCCTCCTCGGTATTGAGATAGATTAAATTGTATGAGATTGGATAAATAGATCTGGCAAAAACACAAAATAAAATAAGTAAAGAAAAAGTGCAACAAGGTATTTTTTGGTTTTTGGAATAATAGATCGGAAAACAATATGATAGGAAATAGACCCGGGGGTCGTAGATTTCACTAGTGGCTTCTCTTGAGAAATTACCATACGGTGGGTAAACAAATTACTGTTGGGCAATTGATAGAAGAGCAAATAATTATGACGATATCTAAGGCAATGATCATGTATATAGGCATCACATCCAAGATTAGTAGACCGAAATGATTCTGCATCTACTACTATTACTCCACACATCAACCGCTATCCAGCATGCATCTAGTGTATTAAGTTCATGGAGAAATGGAGTAATGCAGTAAGAATGATGACATGATGTAGACAAGATCTATTCATGTCGGAATAGACCCCATCTTTTTATCCTTAATGGCAATGATACATGCGTGTCACTTCTCCTTCTGTCACTGAGATTGAGCACCGCAAGATCGAACCCATCACAAAGCACCTCTTCCCATTGCAAGAAAAATCAATCTAGTTGGCCAAACCAAACCAAAGTTTCAGAGAAGAAATATGAGGCTATAATAATCATGCATATAAGAGATCAAAGAAGACTCAAATAATATTCATAGATAGATCTGATCATAAACTCACAATTCATCGGATCCCAACAAACACACTGCAAAAAGTCATTACATCAAATAGATCTCCAAGAACATCGAGGAGAACATTGTATTGACAATCAAGAAGAGAGAAGAAGCCATCTAGCTACTGCCTATGGACCTGTAGGTCTGTGGTAAACTACTCACGCATCATCGGAGGAGCACCAATGAGGATGATGAAGCCCTCTGTGATCGTGTTCCCCTCCGGCAAGGTGCCGGAATAGGGCCCTAGATTGGATCTCGTGGTTCTGGAACTTGTGGTGGCTGGAATTGTTTTTTGTCGACTCCCCTAGGGTTTCTGGGATATTTGGGTATTTATAGAGCTGAGAGGTGATGGAGATGACACCCGCGGGCCCCACTACCCACCAGGGCACGCCAGGGGCCTCTGGCGCGCCCTGGTGCCTTGTGGGCCCCATAGGCCTCCTCTCCTTCACTTCGTTGGCTCCCAAGTTGTCTTCTGGCCAGAAAAAAAAACTCCAAAAAGTTTCGCTGCATTTGGACTCCGTTTGGTATGGATATTCTGCGAAGTAAAAAACAAGCAAAAAAATAGCAACTGGCACTGGGCACTATGTTAATAGGTTAGTCCCAAAAAATGATATAAAGTTGCAATAAAATGAATATAAAACATCCAAGAATGATAATATAACAGCATGGAATAATCAAAAATTATAGATACACTGGAGACGTATCAGAGACATATCAATCCTCGAATATGCGATTCAGTGGAAAACTCATATGCACGTGTGAAATAATAAATGAATAAAATAAAGGTTCCTAGTCTCACCTCTAAGACTAGCTCTAGTGGTGTTGGTGATCTCATTTTCTAGATCTTAGGATATCGTTAAGTGTAATGATAGTCCTACAAGAATATTGAGATTATGATGTTGGAAGAGCGGTCATACTGAACTAACCCAAACTTGTTTGTTGTAAATTGGATTAATATCGTCTGTATTCAATTGTAATAACATGGAGTGTTAATGTGTGATATTGCTCCTTAGACCATGAGAGTATCGCGGTCACTTCTTACCGTACGATGGGCTTTGGGGTTGCTCAAACGTCACGTGTAACACGGTGATCATAACGACAACTTGCTGGTTCATCGGAAAGTTTGACAAGTGACTGGATAGCTCTAGAGTGGGATTTAATCCTCCAATGATGGAGAGATATTCTTAGGTCCCTCTTAGTGTGACGGCATCGATCATGTTCTGTCCAAACAAATGTGACTAGGTCACGGGGATGCTGGAACACAATAACGAGAAAGAAGAACAAAATCGGTAACGAGGATTTCGGTATAGTGAGCATGGTGATGACTCAGGAGGATACCGATGCATCCTGGGTTTTGTGAAGTATTGCGAAGAAAAGGGAACATCACATGATAACCAAAGGTTCACTCGAATATCATTCGTATGCTCACATGGACAGGTATGGACGTCCATGGTTCCGCTGTCGGTCATTGAACGAACGATTTCGTTCATGTCTGTGAGTTACCGAACCTACGGGGTCACAAGCCTAAAGAAATCATGATCTACTGAGTATTAGTAGGACAGGAGTGATCAGAATATTTTTGTGGAATTATTTCATTAATATTCAAAGTAGTTTCGCGAGGATCCGGAAGCGTTTTGGGGTTACCGGAAGGGTTTCGGAGAGTATCGGGTATTACCGATAAATAATATATAGGTGGAAAATGTTTCCATGGATGTTAAATTATATATAAAATGGTCTGAAAGTATTTAGAACAATTTTATATTTAATTTAATATCAATGGGCCTAAAAAGCCAAGAGGTGGAAGGCAACTTGGGCCACAAGGGCCCAAGTGGGGAAGGCGCCTCCCTTCCCTAAGGAAGGGGGCGAATCTTACTAGGGGCCTTTGGTTGGTGCCCCAAAGAGGTTTTCCCTCCTTGGTGTCGCCTCTCCCTCCCCCTCTAACCTATATATACTTGAGGTATTGGCCACAATTGATCATACAATTTTTGGAGCCTCCTCCAGTTCTTCTAGTTCTAGTTAGTTGGTCCTACTTGACTAATTAGAGCTAGGATAATCCTCTTGTCCTCATAATTAGAAGTTCAATGTGGTTCTAATCTCCTCCTTCTAATTATCCGGCGATGATTAGCTTTGCACGGCAAAGCACTGCCAGATCATGAAGGCTGCACACTTGCAACCAAATATAGAGGTCGTGCTTTCGGTCTTCGGTTCGAGGGACTGTTCGTGGGCGGTATGAGGAATCGTTCATCGACAGTTCGAGGGGCTCCAAGTATGATCTACACCAACACAACATTCTTCTGCTGCAACTCGGTGATGGTAATGATCATGATCCCAACCTGTTATGCATCTTCATATTGATCTTGGGTGATAGTAGGTGCAAAACTTTTTGTTTTCTACTACATTTCCCAACAATAAGCTCTCTTACCACTTACCATAGCCTCTATGTCATCATTAGCGACAACTTCCGTGAAGGCACCGGAGGCATAATCACCATGCATTGCCATGATGTCTACTATGCAACCTTTCTTCTTGTAGACTCCATTGGGCCACCAATCGCAGAGTTTGTAGGACAGTAGCAAATTTCCCTCAAGTGGAAGACCTAAGATTTATCAATCTGTGGGAGGCGTAGGATGAAGATAGTCTCTCTCAAACAACCCTGCAACCAAATACAAGAAATCTCTTGTGTCCCCAACACATCCAATACAATGGAAAATTGTATAGGTGAACTAGTTCATCGAAGAGATGATGATACAAGTGTAGAATATAGTAGATATAGTTTTTTATAATCTGAAACAATAAAAACAAGGTAGCAAGTAACAAAAGTGAGCACAAACGGTATTGCGATGCTTAGAAACAAGGCCTAGGGTTCATACTTTCACTAGTGCAATCTCTCAACAGTGCTAACATAATTGAATCATATAACAATCCCTCAAAGTGCGACAAAGAATCACTTCAAAGTTTCTATCGGAGAACGTAGGACGAAAACGTGTACCAACCTATGTGATTAGATTACCCCAATGTCACCATGAGAATCCGCAAGTTGATTACCAAAACATATATCAAGTGACTCAATAGAATACCCCATTATCACCATGAGTATCCACATGCAAGACATACATAAAGTGATCTGAAATCCAATGTTCAATCCAACAAAACGAAACTTCAAAGAGCAAGACTCAATTCATCACAACAAAGATAGAGAGGTAAGAACACCATATGATCCGACTATATTAACAAATCCCATGGTACATCAAGATCGTGCCGGATCAAGAACACGAGAGAGAGAGAGAGAGAGAGATCAAATACATAGCTACTCGTACATACCCATAGCCTCGAGGGTGAACTACTCCCTCCTTGTCATAGAGACCACCAGGGTGATGAAGATGGCCTCCGGTGATGATTTCCGCTGCCGGCAGGGTGCTGGAATATGGCTCTGATTGAGATTGCTTCGGGGCAGAGGCTTGCGGCTGCGGAACAACTCATCTAGGTTTCTTTTCGGGGTTTTCCACATATATAGGAATATTTGCCATTGGAATCACGTCAAGGGGGTGCCCGAGGGTCCCACAAGCTTAGGGGCGTGCCCCCCCGGGCTTGTCGTGCCCTTGTGGCTCTTCCGGCCCTTCCTCAAAGCTTCAGGGGTCTCTTTTTGTCCATAAATAATCACCGTAAATTTTCAGCCCAATCTGAGAACTTTTATTTCTGCACAAAAAACAACACCATGGTAGTTCTGCTGAAAACAGCGTTGATGACCCACAAGTATAGGGGATCAATCGTAGTCCTTTCGATAAGTAAGAGTGTCGAACCCAACAAGGAGCAGAAGGAAATGACAAGCGGTTTTCAGCAAGGTAATGTCCGCAAGCACTAAAATTGTTGGTAACAGATAGTTTGATAGCAAGGTAATTTGTAACAAGCAACAAGTAGCAATGGTAGCAATAGGTATAGCAAGGTAGCCCAATCCTTTTTGTAACAAAGTACAAGCCGAAACTTTCTCTTATAGCAAGTAAAACGTTCTTGAGGACACACGAGAATTTCATCTAGTCACTTTCATCATGTTTGTTTGATTCGCGTTCGCTACTTTGATAATTTGATATGTGGGTGGACTGGTGCTTGGGTGTTGTTCTTACTTGAACAAGCCTCGCACTTATGATTACCCCATCTCGCAAGCATCCGCAACTACGAAAGAAGAATTAAGATAAATCTAACCATAACATGAAACATATGGATCCAAATCAGCCCCACGGAATAGCGCATAAACTAGGGTTTAAGCTTCTGTCACTCTAGCAACCCATTGATACGTCTCCAACGTATCTATAATTTTTTATTGTTCCATGCTGTTATATTATCATCCTTGGATGTTTTACAATCATTTTATAGCAACTTTATATCATTTTTTGGGACTAACCTATGGACATAGTGCACAGTGCCAGTTGCTGTTTTTGCTTGTTTTTTACTTCGCAGAATATCAGTACCAAACGGAGTCCAAACGCAATGAAACTTTTTGGAGATTTTTCTGGACCAGAAGTCACCCAGTGGGCCAAAGAAGTACCAGAGGGGAGGCCTGAGGTGAGCACAAGACCCCTGGGCACGCCAGGAGGCCCAGGCGCGCCCAGGTGGGTTGTGCCCACCTCGGTGACCTGCCGCACCGCCTCTTCGCCCTATAAATTCCCAAATATTCCAAAAACCCTAAGGGAGTCGACGAAACACAATTCCAGCCGCCGCAAGTTCCAGAACCACGAGATCCAATATAGACACCATCATGGAGGGGTTCATCATCCTCATTGGTGCCTCTCCGATGATGCGAGAGTAGTTCATCATAGACCTAAGGGTTCATAGGCAGTAGCTAGATGGCTTCCTATCTCTATTTTGATTCTCAATACAATGGTCTCTTGGAGATCTATTTGATGTAACTCTTTTTTGCGGTGTGTTTGTTGGGATCCAATGAACTTTGAGTTTATGATCAGATCTATATCCATGAATATTATTTGAGTTTTCTTTGATTTCTTATATGCATGATTCTTTATAGCCTCGTATTTCTTCTTCGAATCTTTGGTTTAGTTAGGCCAACTAGATCGATTTTGCTTGCCATGGGAAGAGGTGCTTTGTGATGGGTTCGATCTTGCGGTGTTCTTTCCGAGTGACAGAAGGGGCAGCAAGACACGCATGTATCATTGCTATTAAGGATAACAAGATGGGGGCTATTCCTACATGAATAGATCTCGTCTACATCATGCCATCGTTCTTATTGTATTACTCCGTTTCTCCATGAACTTAATACACTAGATGCATGCTGGATAGCGGTCAATGTGTGGAGTAATGTTAGTAGATGCAGGCAGGAATCAGTCTACTAATCTTGGATGTGATGCCTATATATTGATCATTGCCTTGGATATCGTCATAATTATTTGATCTTCTATCAATTGCCCAACAGTAATTTGTTTACCCACCGTGTGCTATTTTCTCGAGAGAAGCCACTAGTGAAATCTACGGCCCCCGGGTCTATTCTTTATCATATTTGCTTTGAGATCTATTTTTATTCGCTTTTATTTTCAGATCTATTATTCCAAAAACCCAAAAATACCTTGCTGCACTTTTTTATTACTTTTTTTATTTCATGTTTAATCGAGAGCTATTTATCCAATCTACCACAAATTTATCTATCTTTTTACCGTGGACGGATTGACAACCCCTCTTACGTGTCGGGTTGCAAGTATTTGTTCTTTGTGTGCAGGTACCGTTTACATAGTGTTGCTTGGTTCTCCTACTGGATTGATACCTTGGTTTCTTAACTGAGGGAAATACCTACCGTAGCTGTACTGCATCATCCCTTCCTCTTTGGGGAAATACCGACGTAGTTCAAGCGACATCACCCATCATCTAATAACTACTCCACAATGCATTCCCTTAGGCCCAAAGATGGTGAAGTGTCATGTAGTCGACGTTCACATAAGACCACTAAGAGAATCACAACATACAGATCATCAAAATATCGAACGAATACCAAATTCACATGATTACTTATGACAAGACTTCTCCCATGTCCCCAAGAACAAAATCAACTACCACAATTCATATTCATGTTCAAGATCAGAGGGGTATTGCATAGCATTATGGATCTGAACATATAATCTTTCACCAAATAAACCAACTAGCATCGACTACAAGATGTAATCAACACTACTAGCAACCCATAGGTACCAATCTGAGGTTTTGATACAAAGATTGAATACAAGAGATGAACTAGTGTTTGAGATAAGATGGTGCTGGTGAAGATGTTGATGAAGATTGGTCCTCCCACGATGAGAGCATCGTTGGTGATGACGATGGCTTCGATTTCCCCCTCCCGGAGGGAAGTTTCCCCGGCAGAATTGCTTTGCCGAAGACCAAAAGGGCTCCTGCCTAGGTTTCGCCTCGAGACAGAGGCGCTTCGTCCCAAAAGCTCTCGCCTTATTTTTTCTAGGGAAAATGGGGATATATACCAGAAGATGGGCCCTGGAGGCCTGTCAGGATCACCACAAGCTCGATCGGGAGGCGCGCCAAAGAGGGTAGGGTGCGCCCCCCCCCAGGCTTGTGCCGGCCTGGTGGGTCCCCTTCTGGTATTTCTTTCGCCAATAATTTTAATATATTCCAAAATAATTCTCCATAAATTTTCAGCTCATTTTGAGATGTTCAGAAAAGTTGCCTCCGATATAGCCCTTTCCGGTCCAGAACTCCAACTGTCGATAATCTCTCTCTTCATATAATTCTTGCAAAATAAGAGAGAAAAGGCATAATAATTGTATTATAAAGTGAAATAACAATCCATAATGCAGTAAATATCAACATGAAAACATGATGCGAAATGGATGTATCAACTCCCCCAAGCTTAGACCTCGCTTGTCCTCAAGCAAAAGTCGATATCGATAATCATGACCACATGTTTAGAGATAGAGGTGTCGATAAAAATTAAAATACGGACATGAAAGCATCATGGTCGTTATCATAACAACAATACATCATCACAAAACTTCTCATGCCCGAGTAACAATTCATTCACACGCTAAATTATGGAACATAAGTTTTATTGGAAACTAACAAACTATGTTTTCAGTCATTGAAACAACCTCTGTGAGTCCATGTGGTGATACCCTTAATTTTGTGATGATTATATTGCCAATGCTTTTACTCGCATCGAGAGTTATTTTAGGGGGGTTGCAAATCCCAGTTTGTCGGATCAAGGATGTGATCTATTTTATGTGACTTATTTGGATGGTGTTGATAGTATTAAACTGTTGATTTGGATTGACTTGGGTCAAGCTCAGGAAGTTTGTGCTCGCAATAGTTGCTTGTTTCCATTGTGTGCAGGTTCTAGTGAGTGTGGCAGTAGTCGACAACGAGGATGGTTGGCATAAGGCTTGAAGAGCTAAGATGTGACCATGGATGTTGCGTGGGATCGTGCGGCTCAAAGAAACGCACAAGTTTGGACAAGGACTATATGGAGGCAAATGAGAAGACCAAGTCAAGTGAAGGTTATTTTGGTATGCATACCAAAATCCACTAAGAAGCAAACCAAGAGAGTGATTATGGTGTTGCTTAAGAGTGGAAAATGTTATTTACAAGTGGCTAAGTAAAAATGGTTGTTTGTTTAGAGTTTTGGGCTTGGCCCATTCAGTGGGAACCATGGCCCATTCAATGGCGGTGGAAGGCAGCTCTAGGCATATATGTGAGGTACTAGGTTTTCCCTTGCGCCGCCGCCGACGAGCAGAGATACAGAGCAGCCGCCGCACATTTGAGAGAGAGCTTCCCGTATGGGATTTGGCCTGTGTGAGAGAGGCTTATAACTCCAGAAATCTGGTAAATAAAACCTCAAATTATTCCCAACCTTGCTATTGTTGAGGTCTGCTGTTTGTCCTTGCAAATCTCGTTTTTCTGCTGTACTAATTTTGTCCCTGTGATTCCTTGGCTATAATGGGGTTTCCGTGATGGAAAATCACGTCTAATTTCATATGCATCCATCCCTAGCCTTAAATCCGGTTGTTGTTCAATTTATTCATGGGTTCCTGAGGATGGCGCAAGATTTTATCTTTGGTGATTTATTTTGTGCGAGTTCATACTGAGTTCTTCCTCTGTTTTGGTTTCGATTTGGGGTCGCTGTATTTCTAGCAAATTTCTTGGCGTTCTCTGTCGAACGGAAGAGCATCCGCTGATGCTACTGGCTCGCTCCCTTTTATATTTTTGCTTGGTGTAATTGTCTCGGGTTTCAGTTCATCTTCAGCTATCTGTCGTTCGTCTTCAGGATAGCAGAGTTGGTCAGCCCAAATCGGTAGAACTAAAATCATGGATTTCAGTTTGTTGCTAGTCTTGCTGCTGTATATGCTATAGGTGACTAGAGTTTCTAACAAGTAAAATCAGCTCCAGGCAGTGTAGTTCTCCTCCATTGAAACAATATTCTGCCAGTATGTGCAATTTAAGTACTAGTGTTTTCTGCCAGTACGTGTTACTAGTTTGGGTTAAGTAGAATGTCCCATTTAATTACCCTAAGCTTGCCGTGTAATCTCCTTGTCTAATCAAGCACTAGTATTTATTTCCAGTACACTTTTCCAGTGTTTCTTATTCTATGGGATCTCAAGCCAAGCCTTGAGAATTCGTTGGACTAGCTTCAGTCTGTTTTGACAGGCAGATTTTGTTTCCGCTGCATATTCCGCTTTCCGAGCATCTTAGTTTTTCCATAACTATGGTGCAGAATATTTAAAGAGCTTAAATTTTCCGGGGTCGTCATTCAACCCCCCTTCTGACCCCCAGCATTCGGTCCTACAATTGGCATCAGAGCCCGGTCGGCTCATCTGTAGCCTTAATCAGCTTTTGAGCCATGGAGTCATTTGCGAACCCGTCGCGTCCTCCGTTGTTCTCTGGGAGTGACTGGCCGTTTTGGAAGTCTTGCATGAAAACATTTCTTGAAGCTCAAAACTATGCAATATAGCAAATTGTTGTGCGAGATTTTGCAATACCTGCTCGTGTTGGTCCTGAGAATATAGTTGATGTTGAAAATAATTCCAAAGCTATTAACATTCTCTTGTCAGGTTTGGATAGGAGAGAGCATGAGCGTATTGCACACCTAGACACTGCCCACAAAATTTGGTCCACTCTCATCACTTACCACGAGGGCACTAGTGAGATTAAGACAACTCGTCAGGACATTTACAAAGCCGAGTACAACAAATTTGAGTAGTTACCTGGTGAGTCTCTAGAGGACATGTTTGGTAGGTTTGAGGTCATAGTTGGGAAATTGAGGGGTGTCGGGGTTGTGTACACTGATTCTGAGAAAGCTAGACACATCCTAAACTCTCTTGACCCAATATATGAGATGAGAAAGATCGCAATTCAAGAGTCCCATAAACCTGATGAGCTCACTGTAGACATGTTGTTCTCCAAGCTTAAAACTCACCAAATAGCCAGTGAAGGTAGAAACCCACCTAGGAATAGGAGTCTTGCACTAGTTGGTAGTGAGTGTCAAACTGCACATGGTTCCTCTAGTGTTTCTGAGTCTGGCAGTGGTCCATCTTCTGGTTTTTCACTTGCTTGTTTGGTTTCAGTCTCTGATGAACAACTTGAATCTTTGCCTGAGGATGATCTTGCTCTTTTTGTCCGCCATTTTTCTCGAGCTTATAGAAACGTGAGAGAGAGGAAAGGCAAACACACAAAAATCTGTTTTGAGTGTGGTGTGCAGGGACACTTCAGGTCTGATTGTCCTAATCTCAAGGATTATGGTGAAAATAGTGGTGGCAAGAACAACTACAGCAGGAAGAAGTCGTTCTCTCGCCATGAAACCAAGTTCCGGCCAAAGGCTGAGAAGCATCTTCAAAAGATGGTTGCTGCAATCGCTTCGGGTCTACAGTCTGCAGTAGATCTAAGCGACATCGACTCTGACCAGAGTGGTGAGGATGATCCTTCTTCTCCCAAAGGGAAGGATACAAAAAAGAAGGCTGCTGATCGGCTCACCGGCATGTGTTTTATGGCTCATGAGGCTAATGAGGAGAACGACAACATGAATGAGGTACAAATGTCTTATGATGAATTATATGATGAGTATGTGAAAGTTGAAAATCTGTTTTTAACGCAAGCAAAAGTCCTTAAAAAATGCACGCGCACCATAAAAGATAATCTTGCTCAAATTGATTCTCTCATACTAGAAATCACTACACTAAAGGATGTTACTGCTAGTGTGCCTTCACATGATATTGATGATTGTGCTGGATGTGATGTGTTGCGTGCTGAATTAGAACTTGCCAGGAATACTCATGCTAGTATGTCACAATTGCTTGAATCTGCTAGAAATGAACTTGCTGATGTTAAGTTGAGCCCTTGCTCCCTTTGTATTGAAAATACACCTATGTCTGTTCCTAAAGTTGCAGATTGTGCCTGCTCAAACTGTGATAAATTAAATGCTAGAATTAAGAATCTTGAACACACACTTTTTGATGCCGAGAATCCTCCTTCTTGTTTGAAGTGCAAATACTTTGATGATAGGGTTAAAAAGTTGAATCAAATGATCCTAGATGTGTGTGCTCCTGAAAATTGTGTAAATTGTCCTAAACTCGAAGAAGTCGAGGAACTAGGAGCTCATCTTAGTGAACTCTATAAGAAATATGATCTTACTAAAGCTTCAAATTCAAAGAAACCTACTGATTCTTGTGATGCTTCTTCTAGTTCTATTACTGCTTGTACTTTCTGTACCATACTTGAGAATGATCTTGTTGCAATGCATGAAGCATTTCAGGTTAGGTTTGGCAAGGGTGTAGCAAATCCTGTGAGTGTAGATTGTGTGTCTTGTGAGGGATTAAAACTGGAGATTCAGGCCTACAAGGATAAATATGGGAGAGCTGTGAGGGTGTCCTCCTTAAAAGAGTGTTTATCATGTGTTTCCTATGCAAAAGAAGTAGCTTACCTCAAGACGACCCTAGAAAAGCTCTCAAGTGGTGAGAAAAGATTAAACATGATTTTAGATAAGTCAAAGGTGAGTAAAGGTCTAGGTCTTGGTTTTGACTTTTTGGAAGATTCTAGGAACAACCCTCCAGAACCCATAGGCATTCGAGGTGATGGAGCTATCTTGGTCCGTGAGGATGAGAGAGCGACTGTTTTTTAGTCTGGGGGACTTTTGCCCATGAGTCCAAATGACAAGGGTACTTCTCCTTCCACTGGTTCTCATGCTGAAAAAGAGAGAATAGTTTACCAATGCACCTACTGCCACAAGTCTAGACACCTCGCTGAGTTTTGCTTCAAAAAACTTAGAGATGAACGTAGATCTCATGTTCGTGCTCTTAGGGGCATGCAACGACAGGCTCGTGCAGCACATGGTTAGAGTGAGTACTTGCATGGCTTGGGTAGGAGAGGCAGTTTTAAATCCAATGAAACCGCTTCTAGAGCTCGATTCTCTAGAGGTAGAGGTCAACAAAATTGTAGGGATCAAGATGGCCTTGCATTGCATGCTAATAACACATGTGTTTTTGCTCCTGCAAAGGGAGTGACCCAATACTAGATTAAAAAATGTTTACTTACTAATCCCAGTACTGAGTCACTTCATTATCGCTCTTTTGTGTAGGTTGGTTGTGAGGGTTTGGCGAACAAGTGGCTTATTGACTCTGGGTGTTCACGTCACATGACCGGTGATACCAAATGGTTCGCCTCCCTCTGCAAAGCCTCTGGTGATGAGAAGATCACTTTTGGGAATGATGCACAGGGTTGCATTGTGGCCAAAGGAACAGTGCGAGTCAACAAGAACTGTCTTCTGAAGGATGTAGCCCTTGTAAGTAAGTTAAGTTATAATTTGATTTCAGTTTCACAGCTTCTTGATGAGGGTTTTGAGGTTCGTTTCAAGAAATCTGCTTCTCGTGTTCTTGACTCTACTGGTGATCTTGTTTTTGGTATTTCTCGTGTGGGTAAAATCTTTGGTGCTGATTTTGGAGTGCTTTTGTCCTCTGGTCCATGGTGTTTTGTTGCCTCTTCTAAGATGAGTGAGTTTCAGTTGTGGCATCGTCGTTTGGGGCATGTTGGTTTTGACCACCTGATTCGAATTGGCGGTCTTGATCTTTTGCGAGGTTTGCCTAAGCTCAAAGCCACAAAGGACATTGTGTGTGCCCCATGCCGGCATGGAAAGCAAGTCTCTGCTTCTCACCCTTCAATCAATCTGGTGAACACAACCAGACCCGCTCAATTGTTACATATGGACACCGTTGGTCCAGCTCGGGTCCGGTTAGCTGGTGAGAAGTGGTACGTGCTTGTCATCATAGATGATTTTTCTCGATACTCATGGGTTTTCTTTATGGATCATAAATCTGAAGCATTCAATCATTTTCATGATTTGGCTTTAAGGCTATTCAATGTATTTCCTGGTGAGATGAAAACTGTTCGTAGTGATAATGGTTTGGAGTTCAAAAATTCTTAACACCAGATGTTAGAAGATCCATAACAATATAACTTCTATGTGAATGTAAACAACCATAACTCATTATGTTGTCTTCTTTGTCCAACGTCAACTAATTGATATAGAATATTTGATGGGGGCTCACAATCATAAAAGATTTCCAAGATAGTATATTTATATGTGAGACCTCTATTTCTTTACTACTTTTTCATGGATTGCACCAATGACCAATGTTATGCTTGTTAACTTTCAACAAATTTTATCCACTATACTTCTTTTATGTGAAGTCATTACTCCTCATGGGAGTATCATATGATTTTTTTATTATTTTATTTTCCATTGCTAAGATTGAAACAAGAAAGCAAAGCAAAATTCAAACTACTCTTTATTATATATCTCGCACACGATTAGATAGAGAGATAGATCACTAAGCAAACACTCAAAAATATATCATACTAAAACTTTATTCTACTAAATCATGAAATAATTAAGGATCAAACTAAGATAAATAATGATGATAAAAAGTGGTGGTGATACGATACCGGGGTACCTCCCTCAAGCTTGGCACAAGCCAAGGGAAGTGCCCATACCCGTGTACTCAAGTTTCTTTCTTTAGTGCTGATGGTGATGAAGTAGTGATAGGCTTGTCCTTCAGCTTACACTTGAGGACATAGTTCCCCTCTTTCAACTTGCTGACCTCTTGTTCGAGCTCCAATACTTTCTCGCATAATCCTTTCTTGTTTTCCTGTAGGAGACAAAAAGGATAAATCGAAGCTTAGATTTTTTTACTGTGCTTGGGAGGCTTGATTTATTGAATTCCACATGCATGTCCCCTGGATGAGGAAGAGGGGCTTCATCTTCTTTCGAGCTTATGCCCCCTGTTTCCCTTGGATCAACATCTTGCTCCTCTTCAGTGGACAAATAATAAGGGCCCACGTCCCCATACATCTTCGGATTTGCAACATAGTGGGAAACATAGCTTTCTCCATCCGAATCTTAGGATGGCATACTTCCAGATCTGTCACAAAAACAACACGAAACAAGAACAAAGGAGATTTCTGCTATACGGTGGTCAAAACATCTGGGAGTATATATAATGAATTTTTTTCACGCAGGACAAGTAACATGGTAGAAAAATGGAGTCGGGAAAGTCCACGAAGGGGCCACAAGCCTGGGAGGCGCACCCCTCGGGCTTGTCGCTCCCTCATGCACTTTTTGGACTGTTTATTATTTTCCTAAATTTTTAAATATTCCAAAATGGACAGAAAATACTTTTATGGAACTTTTGGAGTCGGTTTACTTACCGTACCACATACCTACCCCTTCAGAGCTCTGGAGTGTCCCGGAAGGTTTCCCTAATGTGTTCCTCCAGTGTCATAGTTTGGATAATATTAGTTTCAACATTAATGGGCATACCTGAGATATAATGTTTAATTCTTTGCCCATTAACCACCTTCGGGTTAGTGCCTTCGGCGTTGTTTATCTTGATGGCACCGGAACGATAAACTTCCTCAACAATATCCGGTTCTTCCCATTTAGAGAGGAGCTTTCCTGCAAAAAAAATTAAACGAGAATTGTACAATAAAACTTGATCTCCTATTTTGAATTTCTATTTTTGGATTCTTCTATCATGCCATCTTTTAACCTTTTCTTTAAACAACTTGGCATTTTCATAAGCTTGTGTCCTCCACTCATCTAAAGAACTAATACCAAATAACCTTTTTTCATCGGCAAGTTTGAAATCATAGTTAAGTTCTTGAATTGCCCAATATGCTTTATGTTCCAGCTCAAGAGGTAAATGACATGCTTTTCCATAGACCATTTTATAAGGGGACATACCCATAGGATTTCCATAAGCAGTACTGTATGCCCACAATGCATCATCTAATTTCTTAGACCAATTCTTTCTAGATCTATTAACAGTCTTTTGCAAAATTAGCTTTATTTCTCTATTCCTCAATTCAACTTGGCCGCTAGACTGAGGATGATAAGGTGATGCAGTCCTATGGTTGACATCATATTTAGTAAGCAGTTTTCGAAAAGCACCATGAATAAAATGTGAACTACCATCAGTCATTAAATATCTAGGGACTCCGAACCTCGGGAAAATAACTTCTTTAGGCATTTTAATAGAAGTGTTGTGATCATCACTACTAGTTGGAATAGCTTCTACCCACTTAGTAACGTAATCAACAACAACTAGAATATGAGTGTACCCATTAGAGGAAGGAAAAGGTCCCATATAATCAAATCCCCAAACATTAATGGTTCAATAACAAGTGAATAGTTCATAGGCATTTTCTGACGTCTACTTATATTACCAATTCTTTGGCATTCATCACAAGACAAAACAAACTTACATGCATCCTTAAAGAGAGTAGGCCAATAAAAACCAGATTGTAATACCTTATGTGCAGTTCTATCCCCAGCATGGTGTCCTTCGTAGGCCTCGGAGTGACACTTCCGTAGGATTTGTTCTTGTTCATGCTCAGGTACACAACGTCTAATAATACCATCTACTTCTTTATAAAGATGTGGATCATCCCAGAAGTAATGTCTTAAATCAAAGAAGAACTTTTTCTTTTGTTGGTATGTAAAACTAGGTGGTATATATTTAGCAACTATGTAATTAGCGTAGTCTGCATACCAAGGAGTATTACGAGAAACATTTATGACAGCTAGCTGCTCATCAGGAAAACTATACTCAATAGGCATTGGGGCATCAAGAATATTTTCCAGTCTAGACAAGTTATCAGCTACGGGATTCTCAGCTGCTTTTCTATCAATAATATGCAAGTCAACTTCTTGTAGCAATAGAACCCACATAATGAGTCTAGGTTTTGCATCTTTATTTTCCATAAGGTATTTAATAGCAGCATGATCAGTGTGAACAATTACTTTAGAATGAACTATGTAAGATCTGAATTTATCACATGCAAACACAACAGCTAAAAATTCTTTCTCAGTAGTAGCATAATTTCTTTGGGCACTGTCTAGAGTTTTACTAGCATGATGAATAACATTTGATTTCTTATCAACTCTTTGTCCTAGAACAACACCAACAACATAATCACTAGCATCACACATAATTTCAAATGGTAAGTTCCAATCAGGTGATTGAACAATAGGTGCAGAGGTTAAGGCTTTCTTAAGGGTTTCAAAGGCTTCTACACAATCATCATCAAAAACAAATGGAACATCCTTTTGTAAGAGATTAGTAAGAGGCCTAGAAATTCTAGAGAAGTCTTTAATAAACCTCTTATAAAAACTAGCATGACCAAGAAAACTTCTTATACCTTTAATATCTTTAGGACATGGCATTTTCTCAATTGCATCAACTTTAGCTTTATCTACCTCAATGCCTCATTCAGAAATTTTATGCCCCAAGACAAAACTTTCGTTTACCATGAAGTGGCACTTCTCCCAATTTAAGACAAGATTACTTTGTTCACATCTCTGCAAAACTCGATCAAGGATTCTTAAGCAATCATCAAAAGAAGTCTCGTAAACAGAGAAATCATCCATGAAAACCTCAACAATATTTTCACAAAAGTCAGAGAATATAGCAGTCATACATCTTTGAAAAATAGCAGGTGCATTACATAAACCAAAAGGCATATGTCTATAAGAATAACTTCCAAAAGGATAAGTAAAAGTGGTTTTCTCTTGATCGGCTTGTGATACAGGTATTTGAGAGAAACCAGAATATCCATCAAGAAAGCAAAAGTGTGTATGCTTAGACAGTCTTTCTAACATTTGATCAATAAAAGGCAAGGGGTAATGATCTTTTCTAGTAGCTTTGTTTAATTTTCTAAAATTGATTACCATCCTATAACCAGTTACAATTCTTTATGGGATAAGCTCATTTTTATCATTAGGAACAACACTAATGCCTCCTTTCTTAGGGACACAATGAATGGGACTTACCCATGTACTATCAGCTATGGGATAAATTATACCTGTTTCCAGAAGTTTTAATATTTCAGTTCTTACCACCTCCTTCATCATAGGATTTAATCGTCGTTGATGATCGACAACTGGTTTAGCAACAGGCTCCATATTAATCTTGTGTTGACATGGAGTGGGACTAATGCCCTTAAGATCATCAAGATTATATCCAATAGCGGCACAGTGCTTCCTCGGAGTTTTTAATAATCTCTTTTCTTCATGTTCTATAAGGTTAGCACTAATAATAACAGGATATATTTTCTTTTCATCAAGATAAGCATACTTCAAAGTATCAGGCAATCGTTTTAATTCGAACACAGGATCACCTTTAGGTGGAGGAGGACCTCCAAGAGTTTCAATAGACAAATTGTGTTTAAGGGTAGGTGGTTGATCAAAGAACATCCTAGCTATTTCATTTCTTTCATTCATGTGCATGTCATTGTCATGGTCTAGCAAATATTGTTCTAAAAGATCAGTAGGAGGTACAACAATAGAAGCAAGACTAATAATTTCATCTTTACTAGGCAATTCTTTATCATGAGGTTGTCTACGAAACTTAGAGAAATTAAACTCATGAGATGCCTCACCAAAATTAACACTAATAGTTTCTTTAGCACAATCAATCTTAGCATTAAAGATGTTCAAGAAAGTTCTACCAAATATAATGGGACAAAAATCATCTTGTGGGGAACCAAGGACTAGAAAATTAGTAGGGTATTTTATTTTTCCACACAAGACTTCGACATCTCTAACAATCCCAAGTGGCGAGATAGTATCTCTATTAGCAAGTTTAATAGTAACATCAATGTCCTCTATCTCAGCAGGTGCAATATCATAATTTCTTGATACAAGGTAAAGGGAATAGCACTAACACTAACACCCAAATCACATAAGCCATGATAACAATGATCTCCTATTTTAACAGAGACAACAGGCATGCCAAAAACAGGTTTATTCTTATCTTTAGTGTCGGGTTTAGCAATTCTAGTAGCTTCATCACATAAATAAACAACATGCCCATCAATATTATCAACCAAGAGATCTTTCACCATAGCAACATTAGGTTCAACTTTAATTTGTTCAGAGGGTCTAGGTGTTCTAACATAACTTTTATTAACCACAGTTGAAACTTTAGCATGTTCCTTTATCCTAGCAGGGAAAGGTGGTTTCTCAATATAAGTAGTGGGCACAACTGGGTCAACATTGTAAATGATAGTTTCATCTTTTATTATATCCGGATCTTTAATCTTTTCTTTAATAGGGGATGATATTTAAACCACTTCTCCTTAGGGAGATCAACATGAGTAGCAAAAGATTCACAAAAGGAAGCTACTATCTCAGAGTCAAGTCCATATTTAATGCTAAACTTATGAAAAGCATCGGTATCCATAAAAGACTTAACACAATCAAATTCAAGTTTTAAACCTGACTCTTTACCTTTGTCGAGTCCCCAATTTTCAGAGTTGGTTTAATCTTTTCCAGAAGATCTCATCTGAATTCAATAGTTTTCTTCATAAAGGAACCAGTAGAAGAAGAATCGAGCATGGTTCGATCCTTATGAGAAAGTCGAGCATAAAAATTCTGTAAGATAATTTCCTTTAAGAGCTCATGATTGGGGCATGTGTACATCATGTACTTAAGCATCCCCCAAGCTTAAGCGATAATTTCTCCTTCACGAGGCCAAAAATTATATATATAATTCCGATCACGATGAACCAGATGCATAGGATATTTTTTTTGATGAAATTCTAATCTCAATCGATTCCAATCCCATGTTCCAATATCATCAATATACCATGTCAATGCCTTCCCCCCCCCCCCAAGATAAAGGGAAAACCTTCTTCTTAACTTCATCTCCGGATATACCTACAAGCTTAAATAATCCACAAACTTCATCCACATAGATTAGGTGCATATCAGGATGAACTGTTCCATCTCGTGCATAAGGATTAGCTAGCAGTTTCTCTTTCATATCTGAAGGAATCTCATAATAATATTTTCAGTAGGTGTAGTAGATTGAGGAGCAACTCTTTGTTCTTCCGCTCGAGCTGAAGATACCCCGAATAAACCCCTCAAAGGATTGTTTTCCATAGTAACAAGTGACAGTAAATTTTAGCATGTAATATAAATGTTTCCTTACCAAATTCAACTTACCAAAGGCGATTCACTCCCCGGTAACGGCGCCAGAAAAGAGCCTTGATGATCCAAAAGTATAGGGGATCAATCGTAGTTCTTTTGATAAGTAAGAGTGTCGAACCCAACGAGGAGCAGAAGGAAATGACAAGCGGTTTTCAGCAAGGTAATGTTTGCAAGCACTGAAATTGTCGGTAACAGATAGTTTGATGGCAAGGTAATTTGTAACAAGCAACAAGTAGCAATGTTAGAAATAGGTGCAGAAAGGTAGCCCAATCCTTTTTGTAACAAAGGATAGGCAGGAACTTTCTGTTATAGCAAGTAAAATGTTCTTGAGGACACACAGGAATTTCATCTAGTCACTTTCATCATGTTTGTTTGATTCGTGTTCGCTACTTTGATAATTTGATATGTGGGTGGACCGATGCTTGGGTGATGTTCTTACTTGAACAAGCCTCCCACTTATGATTACCCCCTCTCGCAAGCATCCGCAACTATGAAAGAAGAATTAAGATAAATCTAACCATAGCATGAAACATATGGATCCAAATCAGCCCCTTACGGAATAGCGCATAAACTAGGGTTTAAGCTTCTGTCACTCTAGCAACCCATCATCTAATAACTACTCCACAATGCATTCCCTTAGGCCCAAAGATGGTGAAGTGTCATGTAGTCGACGTTCACATAACACCACTAAGGGAATCACAACATACACATCATAAAAAATATCGAACGAATACCAAATTCACATGATTACTTATGACAAGACTTCTCCCATGTCCACAAGAACAAAAGAAACTACTCACAAGTCATATTCATGTTCAAGATCAGAGGGGTATTGAATAGCATTATGGATCTGAACATATAATCTTCCACCAAATAAACCAACTAGCATCAACTACAAGATGTAATCAACACTACTAGCAACCCAGAGGTACCAATCTGAGGTTTTGATACGAAGATTGAATACAAGAGATGAACTAGGGTTTGAGATGAGATGGTGCTGGTGAAGATATTGATGAATATTGGTCCTCCCATGATGAGAGGATCATTGGTGATGATGATGGCTTTGATTTCCCCCTCCTGGAGGGAAGTTTCCCCGGTGGAATCGCTCCGCCGGAGAGCAAAAGTGCTCCTGCCCAGGTTCCGCCTCGAGACGGCGACGCTTCATCCCGAAAGCTCTCCCCTTATTTTTTTTCTAGGGCAAATGGGGTTATATACCAGAAGATAGGCCCCAGAGGCCTGCGAGGATCACGATAAGCTCGGGGGGCGCGCCCAGGGGGTAGGGCGCCCCCAGGCTTGTGGCTGCTTGGTGGGTCCCCCTCTGGTATTTCTTTCACTAATAATTTTAATATATTCGAAAATAATTCTCCATTAATTTTTAGCTCATTTGGAGATGTTCAGAAAATTTGCCTCCGATATAGCCCTTTCCAGTCCAGAATTCCAGCTGTCGGTAATCTCCCTCTTCATATAATTCTTGCAAAATAAGAGAGAAAAGGCATAAGAATTGTAGTATAAAGTGAAATATCAATCCATAATGCAATAAATATCAACAAGAAAACATGATGCAAAATGGACGTATCAAGCGTCAGTCCGGGTTAGTTCCATTCAAATCATACCAAACCCATATAAAATTGTTGGAAACATGGCATGAATACTTCATAAATTTTACATACGTTGGAGACGTATCATGCCACAGAAACCTAATCTCACACACCATGAGCTATAAGAGGAGAAGATGACCCTACATAGGGCAAGGATGTTCCATCTCTCGTCCGTAGCCGCCGGCATTCCCATCTCCATCTCCATCCAAAAAGCCATAGCCATAACTTGTAATCAAGCTACATCGCATACGAGACAATCTTCAATCTTTAAGTACTTTATACAATGTCTTTCATCGGTGGTCTATTTGCGATGTATGAGTAGTCCTCTCGGGCTAAGGGTTGAAGCATAATCTAGAAGCCCCATGTACTTGTGCATCCGATTTGTATTACTGTTGGTAGAACTTTAAGATAACATTATTATTCATGTGTATCACAACGGATTTGTCTCTTGTATCACTCTTGTTCCAAGGACTTGCAGGTACCCGAGATCCCAAGGATCAATCAAGGAAGAGGTAAAGTGCAGGGATGAGTGGAAGGCTATATCGAACGCCGGTGACAGTAAGGACTAGTACGGTAGTTGAAGCCAACTCCTTACGAAAACAAGAGGTGCAATCATTAAACTCCCAATGCGTCAATCTAGAGAAATCCTTTATAATCAAGCTAACCCCGTGAGATGGTAAGGGCCTCGGTTGGACAATAAAATCACGGTGCGACAACATGTCGATTGTGAGGCTATCAGGATGCATCCCCCACAAATACGCATTGATAACACATAGTAATGATGTTTACCAGTACCATGTTGGATATTTAGATGAAATCCCAAGTGCAAGTATACAGTTGCAGGCGAAGACCTTAAGCCCTGGCCTATTTTTTTATTATTGTTTCTCCCTTAAAACCGTGTGATTTCGGTCTGGGAAACTCGAACTTCTAGCGACGACGACAACTTGTCAGGATCACCTTTTAGTTAGAAATTCTTCTCATGTGTTCAATAACCTAGGGACACTTATAGGAAAAAAGCAGAACTATTTACATTCGAAACTGAATCATTGGTAATCAACCCTTTTTCTGGCGCCATTGCTGGGGAGGCATCTTATTTTTTAAGCCGCCAAAAGAACTGGCCCTTAGGTGACTAGAGTTTTTGTTTCAGCTTTTAGTTTAAGTTTAATTTTTTTGTCCTTAGTTTACTTTTCTCGCAAGTTTTATTATAGGGGACGCAACAGTTTTCGAGGGTAGAGTATCAACCAAAATTTACTGATTCGACACAAGGGGAGCCAAAGAATATTCACAAGTATTAGCAGTTGAGTTGTCAATTCAACCACACCTGAAAGACTTAATATCCGCCGCAAAGTATTTAGTAGAAAAGTAGTATGGAAGTAACAGTAACAATGGCAATAGTAGCAGTAGCAGTTTTGTAGTGATTATAACAGCAGCAGCAATGAAAGTAACTTAGCAAAGATCAATATGTGAAAATCTTGTAGGCATTGGATCGGCAATGATAATTGTGTTGGATAATATTCATCATGTAGCAGTCATAACCTAGGGCGACACAGAACTAGCTCCAATTCATCAATATAATGTAGGCATGTATTCCGTATATAGTCATATGTGCTTATGGAAAAGAACTTGCATGACATCTTTTGTCCTACCCTCCCGTGGCAGCGGAGTCCATAAGCAAACTAAGGGATATTAAGGCCTTCTTTTAATAGAGAACCGGAACAAAGCATTAGCACTTAGTGAATACATGAACTCCTCAAACTAGAAGTACTTTGTAGGTGTGATAGGATAGGTTTGCAAGATAATAAAGAACACGTAAATAAAAGTTAAGGACTATTTAGATAAAGAAACAATTAAGTTAGTTTTAGTAGAGAGCTTTTTGTCACAAGAAAGTTATTTGTCCCTAGACAATCTATAACTAGATCGGTAATCATTATTGCAATTTTATATGAGGGAGAGGCATAAGCTAACATACTTTCTCTACTTGGATCATATGCACTTATGATTGGAACTCTAGCAAGCATCCGCAACTACTAAAGATCATTAAGGTAAAACCCAACCATAGCATTAAAGTATCAAGTCCTCTTTACTCCCATACGCAAACAACCTACTTACTCGGGTCTGTGTTTCTGTCACTCACGCCACCCACCATAAGCGAATCTTGAACATATTGCAAACCCTACAGCGGGGATCCCTCACGCTTGCGCGACACGGAGAGCACCATAGGACAACACCAATAATAAAACATACAACTCAAACCAATCACGATCATCAATCAACCCATAGGACAAAACAGATCTACTCAAACATCATAGGATAGCCATACATCATTGGGAAATAATATATAGCATTGAGCACCATGTCTAAGTAGAGATTACATTGGGGAGAAGAGGTGTTACACCGCTGCATAGAGGGGGAGAGAGTTGGTGATGACGGCGACAAAGTTGTTGGTGTAGATCGCCGTAACGATGATGGCCCCTACGGCGTTCCGGCGCCATCGGGAGAGGGGGGGAGAGAGCTCCCCTTCTTCTTCTTCTTCTTCTTTCTTGACCTCCCCCCTAGATGGGAGGCGGGTTTTCCCTCTGGTCCATGGCCTCCATGGTGGTGGAGGGGCAGGAGCCCCTCCGAGATTGGATCTCTCTCTCTCTGTTTCTCCGTTCCTGTTTTCTGGCCTTTCACCGTTTCTTAAATTCCCGGAGATCCGTAACTCTGATTGGGATGAAATTTTAACACAATTTTTATCCGGATATTATCTTTCTTGCAGGATAAGAAGGGCACCAACCGCCTTACAGGGGCCCCACAAGCCTCCTGGCCGCGCCCAGGGTAGGGGGCATGCCCCTAGGGCTTGTGGGCCCCTCGGCCATTGTCTCGTGTTGATTCCAATTCCCAAAAATCACATATATTCCAAAATAAATCTCTGTAAATTTTTATCGCGTTTGGACTTTGTTTGGTATGGATATTCTACGAAACAAAAAACATGGAACAAACAGGAACTGGCACTGGGCACTGGATCAATATGTTAGTCCCAAAAATAATATAAAAAGTTGCCAAAAGTATATAAAAGTTGTAGAATATTTGCATGAGACAATCAAAAATTATAGATACGATGGAGACGTATCAGCATCCCCAAGCTTAATTCCTGCTCGTCCTCGAGTAGGTAAATGATAAAAAAGATAATTTTTGATGTGGAATGCTACCTAGCATAATCTTCATCACATAATCTAATAATGGCATGAATATTAAGACACGAGTGATTCAAAGGAATAGTCTATAATTTGACATAAAGACATCAATACTCAGGCATCCCAACAAACAATTATGTCTTTCAAAATATCAATGCTAAAGAACGTTATCCCTACAAAATCATATAGCCTTGTCATGCTCTATCTTCATCACACAAAGTATTTATCATGCACAACCCCGATGACAAGCCAAGCAATTGTTTCATACTTTTAATGTTCTCAAGCTTTTTCAACTTCACTCAATACATGAGCATGAGCCATGGATATAGCACTATGGGTGGAATAGAATGCAGTGGTAGGGATCAATAGAAGAAGGAAGAAAGTCTCAAATCAACTAGGCGGATCGACGGGCTATGGAGATGCCCATCAATCGATATTGATGCAAGTGAGTAGGGATTGCCATGCAACAGATGCACTAGAGCTATAAGTGTATGAAAGCTCAAAAGAAAACTAAGTGGGTGTGCATCCAACTCGCTTGCTCACGAAGACCTAAGGCAATTTGAGGAAGCCCATCATTGGAATATACAAGCCAAGTTCTATAATGAAAAATTCCCACTAGTAAATGAAAGTGACGAAATAGGAGACTCTCTATTATGAAGAACATGGTGCTACTTTGAAGCACAAGTGTGGAAAAGGATAGTAACATTGTCCCTTCTCTCTTTTTCTCTCATTTTTTTTATTTTTTTATTTTTGCTTTTTTTCTTTTTGGGCTCTTTGGCCTCTTTTTTATTTTTTTATTTTGGGCTCTTTGGCCTCTTTTTTATTTTAAGTCCAGAGTCTGATCCCGACTTGTGGGGGAATCATAGTCTCCATCATCCTTTCCTCACATGGGACAATGCTCTAATAATGATGATCATCACACTTTTATTTACTTACAACTCAAGAATTACAACTCGATACTAGAACAAATATGACTCTATATGAATGCCTCTGGCGGTGTACCAGGATGTGGAATGATCTAGCATAGCAAGGATATCAAAAAATGGACAAGCCATGAAACTATCATGCTAGCTATCTTACGATCATGCAAAGCAATATGACAATGAATGCTCAAGTCATGTATATGATGATGATGGAAGTTGCATGGCCATATATCTCGGAATGGCTATGGAAATGCCATGATAGGTAGGTATGGTGGCTGTTTTGAGGAAGGTATGTGGAGGGTTTATGCACCGGTGAAAGTTGCACGGTACTAGAGAGGCTAGCAAAGGTGGAAGGGTGAGAGTGCGTATAATCCATGGACTCAACATTATTCATAAAGAACTCACATACTTATTGCAAAAGTTTATTAGCCATCGAAGCAAAGTACTAATACGCATGCTCCTAGGGGGATAGATTGGTAGGAAAAGACCATCGCTCGTCCCCGACCGCCACTCATAAGGAAGACAATAAAAAATAAATCATGCTCTAACTTCATCGCATAATGGGAGACCAAACATGCATGCTTCGGGAATCACAACCCTTAACACCAATATTCTTACTAAACCACAATCATTCACTAGTACCTTCCACATATTATCATCTCTATATCGCAAAACTATTGCAAGGAATCAAACATATCATATTCAGTGATCTACAAGTTTTATGTAGGATTTTATGACTAACCATGTGAATGACCAATTCCTGTTGACTCTCTAAGTAGATATAAGTGAAGCAAGAGAGTTTAATTCTTTCTACAAAAGATTTGCCCCCGCTCTAACAAATATAAGTGAAGCAAAAGAGCATTCTACAAATGGCGGTTTTCTATGCAAAGAGAAATAGGCAATCCAAACTTCAAATGATATAAGTGAAGCACATGAAGCATTCTATAAAGCCATACTCAAAAGATATAAGTGAAGTGCAAAGAGCATTCTATAAATCAACCAAGGACTATCTCATACCAGCATTGTCATGGTTTTGTCACGACAGATGCCCTTGTGAAAGGACTTAGGTGTGGAGCCATCGTGACATAGGTTAGCTCGAAGGGGTTGAATGTGACCAAGGACACAAGGTTTACCCAGGTTCGGCCCCTCTCAACGAGGTAAAAGCCTACTCCTGCTTTTGTTGACTATAGCTTGGATATCGATTACAAGGGAGCAAAATCACCTCATCTAGCTCTCGATCAATTGTTTCTTAAGTTAACCCGCCGCAGGGTCTCACCTTTATATACACAGGTCGAGGCCCTGGGTTTACAAGAGTCCAAGCCGGATCACACAACGTGACCAACTCGGTTTCTAAGTCACCTTGCCTTACAAAGCAAGTCACCATTATAGCGGCTCACCCTTTCCGGGTCATGATTACACCATCGGGTCTTGGGCCTCCAGCAAGCCCACCTTGTAAGCCGCCGCTAGTCTTCGTGGACCTTCTTGGGCCTTCTTCATGTTGAGTCGCCAACAATGTGACCCAGCGGCGGGTCACACCTCAGGGTTATATCCCCAACATTAGGCCCTAGATTGATTTGAACTTGTTCATGTCAATCTTCATTGCTTGAGTTGGTGAATCGTATTTCCAAAACTTAACCTGAAATAAACCACTGTAACCTGCCATGACGTCACGCGAATTAAATTCATAAAAAACCCATGACATCACAATGGATCTCTTGCATTAACTGGTCGTCCGAGAATGGAGGCGCCTGCACGGTTGAGATAATCATGTTGCCTCCTCAATTTCTGCGCATGCCATTTTACTGTTTCCTTATAAATAGGGACGGGGCCCCTCTTTTCACTTTTTACCCCCGCCCTTCTCTCTCCTTCTTCCTCCTCGCGTCGTCCGCCGTCGCCGGAGCTCCGCCGCTATTGTTCCTCACCAACGACTCCAACCAGGCCGCTGCATCAACCTGACTGTGACCAGAGATCGCGGCGCTCCTCCGCTCTTTAGTTAGGCATCCAGGTAAAGCTCTTTCCTTGATCTAGATCCACATTAGATTGATCTTGTTCATAGGATTCATCGGAGTTCATCGAGTTCATGCAGGTTCATCACAGCTCATCCACCATGCCGCTTAGTTCAATCCACAAAACGATACTGAAACCTTGCGGTGGTAGTTTTGGTATTTGCTTCAAATCATAGATGCATCCCTTCCTCCTGAGATTCAATCTCCAGCCTACATGTTCTTCCACTGCCATTTTTTAGGTTTAGTAATTATTTTTCATTTTTGAATCACCATAGATCCAAAATCATAGGCAGAAATCGCAAAACTTGTTTGTCCCATACTTAGGAAAAATTTCATCAATCCCAAATCTGTAGATAACTACCTTGTTACTGTTGTTTAGGCGGCTCAAATAATACTTTTATAACCCGCCAACTTCCAGCTGGCTTGGTCATGAACTTGTAAACCACCAGCATCCAACCAGCTTAATTTGTTGGCACTTGACCCGCCATATATCAATCACCTCACCGGATCAACATTCAATTTCTTCATGCTCCATAATAATGTTTTAGCTTTATGTGCATAACCTTCCTGCAATCATAAAATTGTCATTATAACCATTCAGGCGGTTAACCATCGTAATATTGATCCGCCGTACTTTTAACTTTCAGTCCACAGCTTTTAACACGCCAACCATGACTAGGACTCCCAATTCTTGCGACTGGGTCGCCTCCCAAGTCTCTGAACTCTCATTGCGGGAATATGTAGACATGGGGATTTTACCACCCAAAGATGCCATACCCTGGTGGGCCCCTGGTTCTGAAACAACTCCAAAACCCCAAGAAGGCGAGATCGTGATTTTTGCAGACCACCTCCTCCGCGGCTTTTCCCCACCCGGGTCAAAGTTTTTCTGCGATGCTCTGAATTTTTACCAACTCCATCCTCAAGATATTGGTGCCAACTCCATCTCCAACTTGTGCAATTTTCAAGTATTCTGCGAAGTGTACCTTGGAGAGGAGCCCACTGTTGACCTTTTCAGAGAATATTTTTATCTCAATCGTCAAACTGAGATGACTGACGGACCCAGCTTGGAACTTGGAGGAATTTCTATTCAGCTGCGGAGAGACATAGTTTTCCCTGAAGCCAAGCTGCCTAGTCACCCTAAGGATTGGAATTTTACTTGGTTCTATTGCAGAGACACTTCTCCGGCCGATGAAAATCATTTACCGGGTTATCGCTCCTTCCGGCTCAACACCCATAGCAAACTTCCAGACCGGTTAACTGCCGCAGAGCGCATTAAACATGCTGCCACCTTCTAAAAAATAAGGGCATTGGTAGCCAACGGCTTAACTACAGTGGACCTAACCCGCTGCTGGGTTGCTTGGAGAATAATACCTTTGAGCCGGCGTAGTGGCTTAATGTGTGAATACACTGGAGATACCAAAGATCCGCAGCGTTTTAATCAGACATCCTTGAGTGATAAGGATGTCAACAATGTAGTCAAATCACTGCTTGGGGAGCCCATGGACAACTGTCGCAAAGTGGGACTGAACCCTTTCTGCAAACTCAATCCACCTCCGGTTGTAAGTATTTTATACCACCTTTCCTTTTGCTTGTTTTACTTCTTGTATAGCATAATCCTTACTTTTCCTGTCTACGTGTAAACAGACCAACTTTCCTTTTTGGAAGAAAAGACTGCCTGCTGCTGCCCCAACCAAGAAGCCCAAGATGAAAACTCGAGGTCCGGGTCGTCCCAAGAAACCATCCGCTGAAGAGCTGCTCAAGCTTGATGACGAGTCAGAGGTAGAACTTGACTCCCTTGGTCGTCTTTTTATGCAACTTATTGACGCCGACTCTTCTCAGGACGACGCAGAAACAAGTCAAGCTGATGCAGCAGAGGTAATCCCTGTCTCCTCCGACTCAGAACCCTTGGCAAGACAGAAAACTCGGCGGGTCATCCGGAAGGTGAAATTTTCTCATCCTCTTGCTTACTTGGATCCCAACTTTCTTTTGAAGAAATAGCAACACGAAGCAAGGTGCCCGACCCGGAGCAGCGGTTCTCACGACCTTATCTCTAGCTTACCGAATACGCCTGTTCCTCGCAAGCGTCAACATGAGGTGCCACATGATCCAGACTCTCTCTATCCATTAGCCGGCTTCATACGTCAGCCTCTTAATCCTTCTAACTCAAATTATCAGAAGACACCTCCGTCGTCTGGCGACTCTATCGGAACCCAGATGCCCGTCTTCAAAGTTGCTCAAGGGTAAGTATTTTCCATTTGTTTATCAATGACCTGTAACGATATACTCATATACTTTGTATCTGTGTTGCAGAGGTGTTGCCAAAGCAAGCAAGAAACAAAAACTAGGCGGGTCTGCAATGGATCCCAAAAATGCTGAACCAGAGAAACAGTCTGCAGATATTTCTGAAGCCCACACTCACGACCCGGAAGAGCCCATTAATGACCCACCACCATCAGTCGATGCCACCATCCCTGAGCAAATAGATGCGGAATTTAACCCGGCGGCCAGCCATGACCCGCCGAGCCCTAAGCCATCGACTCCGAAGCCAGCTGAATAGATCCCTCTTGAGAAGGACTCTGATGACGTAACCATCACTTGGACGGCTTACACTGCGCCAGGGTCTTCCACTGTGCTAGCCAAGCATGTTAGCAAGGAAGAATCTCCTTCCTTGGACAAAGGCAAGGCGAAGCTGGATCTGGAAACTTATGCTGCCCTCAGTGCAAGTGACATCCACGCCGGTTATCTCAACCACCTTCATACTAGCCGTGATCTGGAAGCCGGCCTAGTGAACCTTATGAAGGAACGCTATGAGGTATGTTGCTAACCCCTTTCCATATGCATTTATATAGCCGCCAAGTCTAGAGTATAGGAAAATATTGAGTATGTTGTAGACTTGATAAACATGTCCAAACTGTAGCCTCTCAGGGCCGGCCTATCTTATCAAGATGAGCCGGGTCTTCAAATATCAATCTTGAATGAACCTTGTACAGTTTGTCAATCATTAATTTATAGTAACAAGATGAATCACATTGATAATTAGCTCTAAGATCCAAACATGTAGCCCCCAAGGGCCGTCTTAACTTATCAAAGTGAGCCGGGACTTATGATCACTTCAGAAATCCAAACATGTAGCCCCCAGGGGCCGGCTTAACTGAACCAAAGTGAGCCGGGTCCTAATGAAATTGAAATGACCTACATTAGCCCCCAAGTGCCAAGTATATTGCTTGCAATGTGCTCGGGACTTCAATTAATCTGCATCACAAAAAACCTGCCTCCTTATGTTGTAACCATTGTTTCATTGTTGTCTTTCAGGCAGAACTGAAAATGAAGGAGTCACAAGTAAGCGACTTAAGGAATAACATAAAGATGCAGCAAGCAGAGACTTCCAAAGCCAAATCAGAGCTGAAGACCTCCTTGGAGGAGATTGAAAAGCTTAAAGCAGGCTTTGCTGTTGATAGAACCGCCTGGGAAACTGACAAGGTTGCTCCCACTAAAAGGGCCGAAGATGCTGAAGCTGCTCTTAAACCAGTAACTGAGGAGTTAACCGGCTTAAAACAACACATTATTCAAATGATAGCCGCCATCTTCGGTAAATATAACATGCATCGAAATCCGGTAACCCGTCTGGTTTCTCATATATATGCAGTGCTAAGGCGACTCTTATATAACCTCTTAACAGGCCCCAGGAGTGCCAACCTTGGTCAAGACATGCTATTGAAGCTAAAGGCCATTTATTCTTTAACAGAGCAGTTATATAGTGGCACTCTCCATAGTCTTGTGACCTTAGGAGGGAACAAAAAGCCGCCAAGTCAAATCAAGCCTGTTCTAGATCATCTCTCTACGGTCCCGAGTCAGATTGAAGAACAAAGATTATCCTCTGCCCGAGCCGGAGCCATAATTGCTCTAGGCCGGGCCAAACCATGGCAATCTGAGCTTGACCCGGAGGAAATAGCCACCGGCTGTCCTGAATTCAAGGATGACCAGTCACCCTTTGAAGAGAAGGACTTCAATAACTACATCCGGGAGAAGCGGTCCGTGGCCTGTAAGCTTGTCGAAGAGCTAAACTAACAAATATACAACGGCTTACGACGGCAACAATCAGAAGATTAAGCCGCCAGCTCATGATGTTGTCAATCTCATTCCTCCTCGGCGTAAGCACATCTTCGCCCCTGACGTTGATCATTCTATTATACTCAATGATGAACCCACTTTCGAAGCTTTAACAGGCATCGACTGGACAACAGGTGATCTTCAGATGATCGACGAGGAAGAACGAGCGCAGGATGATCCACAATCCTCAAGACGGCCGAAAGAAAGCTAATCATAGTGATGATGATCCAGGCGGCTCTCAGGCCGGCTGACAGGAGTGCAGCTCCAAAAACATTTGAAGTTAAAAACTTTTGTGGGCTCAAAACAAAGCCTTGTAATAGGATAGTTGAAGATAATGATCTGCCATGTCATGCCTTCGTGCATGTTAATCTTTGTCTTTTGAGCCGCCAGTTTAATCTTTATGACCTCCCTGATGCGATCATACATTTGAGCCATACGAGTACTCTTATTTCCATTTAAAGTTTTGCACGCCCTATACAAAGTTTAAACAACATATGTCCTGGCGACTTAAGGTCAAAAGCCAGGGCGGGTGACAACCCAAACATATATAGCCTTATACGATTACTGAAAAGACTAGAATCAAGGCCATTCAAGCCGAAATATACTGGCGACTTAAAGTCCAAAGCCAGGGCGGGTGACAACCCAAACATATATAGCCTTATACGATTACTGAAAATAATAGAATCAAGGCCACTCAAGCCGAAATATACTGGCGACTTAAAGTCCAAAGCCAGGGCGGGTTACCAAACCCGAAGATACTCAAACATGAGCAGCATAACCCGGAGCCTCATGACCCGGGTAGTCAAAAGATGCATAGAAGCAAAATTGAAGAGCACAAAAATATCTGAAAGATCAAAAAACAGAGACCGTGTAAATCTCAAAAATTAGGCCGGCTTTTCAAAGGCACAGCTTAAAAAGTTGGCACACAGGCCTTAAGTTTGCTTTCAAGGCCACAAAATCCGTGGTTTATCCTAGCTCACTGTAAGCCGGCTCTCTCATGACACAAAACCGTCGTTTTAACCTTGGCAAATTCAGGGTCTTTAAGAAGATTGACTTGCCAAGAGTTCGGCGGGTCACATAGCGGAGTAGCAAGTTGCAAACAGGCAGGATGAAACCATAATTTGGCATCTCAGGCCAGGTCAAAAGGTTATGAAAGCTAAACCCGGTGGGTTGGAAGCCCCCAGATGACCTTATGATCAATTAATAAAGACTCAGATACTCAGAAATGAAACGACAGAGGCCCTGAATTTTTCAGGGATGCCGGCTTTATTATATTAATCATAAAAAGGTATATACACATCAACCAAAGTATGTACAAAGAGAAGAGCCGGTGGCTCAAGTATAGTAAGGCCGGAGATGAGCAATGTTCCATGACGTATTGGTCTCCTGTTCAGAGGTGTGTGACTTCTTGTGTTCACGTAGATCAATGAGATAATATGAGCCATTGTTGAGGTTCTTACTGACCACAAAAGGCCCTTCCCTAGGTGGAGACAGCTTATGCATGTCAGTTTGATCTTGAATCAGCCAGAGCACCAAGTCGCCCTCTTGAAACGCCCAAGTCTTAACTCTGCGGCTATGATAGCGATGTAGGTCTTGCTGGTATATTGTTGAACGAGCCGCCGCAAGGTCACGCTCTTCATCCAAAGCATCAAGTGTGTTCTATCGAGCCGTCTCGTTATCAGCTTCAACATAAGCTGCCACTCTGGGCGAGTCATGATGGATGTCACTCGGTAGAACCGCCTCTGCACCATAAACCAGGAAGAAGGGCATATAGCCTGTCGATCTGTTGGGGTGGTATTGATACTCCAAAGTACTGAAGGTAACTCCTCAACCCAACAACCCGGTGTTCGTTCCAAAGGAACCATAGGCCGGGGCTTGATGCCTCTCAAAATTTCCTGGTTAGCCCTTTCTGCTTGACCATTAGACTATGGATGGGCCACAGAAGAAACATCCAGACGAATATGTTCTCTTTGATAGAATTCCTTCACAGCACCTTTAGACAAATTAGTGCCATTATCAGTGATGATACTATGAGGGTAACCAAAGCGGAATATCATCTTTTTCACAAACTGAACTGCAGTCGCTGCATCACATTTACTGACCGGCTCAGCCCTAACCCACTTGGTAAATTTGTCAACCGCCACCAGAAGGTGGGTTTTCTTATCTTGAGACCGCTTAAAAGGTCCAACCATATCAAGCCGCCAGACCGCAAATGGCCAAGTAATTGGAATCATCCTCAACTCTTGAGCCGGCACATGAGCTCGTCAAAAAAAATTCTGACATCCATCACACTTACTGACGAGATCTTCAGCATCAGCATGAGCCATCAACCAATAAAAACCATGACAAAAAGCTTTAGCCACTAAAGATTTAGAGCCGGCATGATGACCACAATCACCTTCATGGATCTCTCTTAAGATCTCACGGCCCTCTTCAGGAGAAACAAAACATTGAAACACGCCTGTCACACTGCATCGGTGTAACTCGCCATTGACAATAGTCATAGACTTGGACCTCCTGGTTATTTGTCTTGCCAAAGTTTCATCCTCGGGTAACTCGCCCCGGGTCATATAAGCCAAGTAGGGAAGCGTCCAATCAGGAATTGCATGGAGAGTCGCCACCAACTGTGCCTCCGGGTCAGGGATAGCAAGATCCTCCTCAGATGGCAACTTGACCGAAGGATTATGTAACACATCAAGGAACACGTTAGGAGGCACTAGCTTACACTGAGACCCAAGCCGGCTTAAGGCATCAGCCACCTCATTCTTCCTTCGATCAAGGTGATCCACCTGATAACCCTTGAAGTGACCAACAATATTGTCAACCGCCCGGCGATAAGCCGCCATGAGCGGGTCTTTGGAATCTCACGTGCCTGAGACTTGCTGAGCCACAAGGTCTGAGTCGCCTAGACACCTGACCCGGCTTAAATTCATCTCTTTGGCCATACGAAGATCGTGGAGTAAAGCCTCATATTCAGCTGCATTATTAGTACAAGGAAACATTAGCCTTAAAACATAACAAAATTTGTCACCCCGTGAGGAAGTCAAAATAACTCCAGCCCTCGAGCCTTCCAGCTGCCTGGACCCATCAAAATGAATCGTCCAATATGTGTTATCAGGCTTCTCCTCAGGCATCTGCAATTATGTCCAGTCATTGATGAAATCCACCAAAGCCTGAGACTTGATGGCTGTTCTTGGCACATATTTCAAACCATGAGGTCCAAGTTCTATTGCCAATTTAGCAATCCGGCTTGTGGCCTCCCTGTTCTGAATAATGTCTCCCAAGGGAGCAGAGCTGACCACAGTAATAGGAAGACCAAAAAATAATGCTTCAGCTTGCGACTCGCCATGAACACCCCATATACCAGCTTCTGCCAATGTGGATATCGTTGCTTGGACTCAATCAACACCTCACTGACATAATAAGCCAGCCTCTGGACTAGGTATTCCTTACCCGCCTCCTTGCACTCCACCATAATCGCCACACTGACAGCCTTACTATTAGCTGCCACATACAGAAGCAAAGGTTCTTTTTTAATGGGAGCCGCAAGGACGGGCGGCTCAGCTAACTGCTTTTTGAGCGCCTCAAATGCCTTATCCGCAACATCACTCCAGATAAAATGATCTGTCTTCTTCATCATCTGGTATAAAGGAAGTGCCTTCTCTCCCAGTCGGCTTATGAACCAGCTTAGAGCCGCGACACGACCCGCCAGGCGCTGGACATCATTGACACACGCCGGCTTAGCCAATGAAGTGATAGCTTTAATCTTCTCTGGGTGAGCTTCAATGCCCCTCTCTGAGACCAGAAAACCCAAGAGCTTCCCTGCAGGCACACCAAAGACACACTTGGCCGGGTTAAGCATCATCTTATAGACTCGGAGATTGTCTAAAGTCTCCCTTCGATCATCCAGGAGAGTCTCCTTCTTTCTGGATTTGACCACAATATCATCCACATAAGCATGCACATTACGCCCAATCTGACTGTGAAAGCAATTCTGAACACAGCGCTGATAAGTTGCCTGGGCACTCTTAAGCCCAAAAGGCATAGAAACATAACGGAAGGCTCCAAAAGGGATGATAAAAGACGTCTTCTCTTGGTCCTTAACTACCATCTTGATCTGATGATAACCAGAATAAGCATCCAGGAAACATAAACTCTCACAACCCGCCGTAGCATCAATAATCTGATCGATACGGGGGAGAGCAAATGGATCAGCTGGACAGGCTTTGTTAAGATCTGTGTAGTCAACACACATACACCCGGTGCCATTTTTCTTGAGCACCAGCACCGGGTTAGCCAACCACTCAGGGTGAAAAACCTCCACGATAAACCCAGCTGCTAAGAGCCAGGCTACCTCCTCTCCAATAGACTTACGGCATTCCTCATTGAAACAACAACGAAATTGCTTGACCGGCTTAAACTTAGGATCCACATTAAGAGTGTGCTCAGCGAATTCTCTCGGTACACCCGGCATGTCAGAAGGCTTCCATGCAAAGATGTCCCGATTCTCATGGATGAACTTGATGAGCGCGCTTTCGTATTTAGGATCCATATTGGCCCCTACTGTGAACTGCTGAGATGAGTCGCCAGGGACAAAATCAACCTGCTTAGTATCATCAGTCGACTTAAATTTCAACAAAGGGTCTTGCTCAGCAGTGGGCTTCTTCCAAGGGGTCATATCAGCCGGGTCAACATTGTCTTTATAAAACTTAAGCTCCTCTGTGGCGTAGGCCGACTCAACATAAGCCGCATCCCCTTCCTCACATTCTAGGGCAATTTTTCGATCACCATGGACCGAAATAGTGCCCTTACGCCCTGGCATCTTAAGCTGTAAATAAACATAACAAGGCCGGGCCATAAATTTGGCGTAAGTCGGCCATCCAAATAGGGCATGATAAGGGCTCTTGATCTTGACCACTTCAAACCATAATGTCTCTGTTCTGTAGTCATAGTCATTGCCAAAAGCCACCTCCAAAGCAATCTTAGCAACCAGATATGCCGACTTTCCCGGTACCACGCCATGAAAAACTGTAGAAGACGGCTTAAGCTCCTTATCAGTTAAGTTCATCCGGCGAAAGGTGTCATAGTAAAGGATATTGATACTGCTGCCACCGTCCATGAGCACTTTAGTGAATTTATAACCCCCAACCTGAGGGGCTACCACCAATGCCAACTGACCCGGATTATCAACCCGGGGCGGGTGATCCTCTCGACTCCATGTGATTGGATACTCTGACCACCGCAAATACTGAGGCACCACCGGCTCAACAGCACTGACTGCGCGTTTATGAACCTTCTGATCTCGCTTACAGAGACTTGTGGTGAAAACATGATACTGGCCACTTTTGAGCTGCTTTGGATTACTCTGGTATCCTGATTGATGCTACTGATTACCCTGACGAGGCTGTTGGTTATAACCACCCTGGTTGCCCTGTCCTTGATACCCAGAACTTGAGCCGCCAGCACCAAAGCCGGGCCCCTGTAAGCCGGATCCTGACCCGCCAGGCGGGCCATTATTGTTGCCATGATTCTGATTGAAGTTGGAATTCCTGTACTCCCGCATGATGAAACAGTCCTTCCAAGCATGAGTCACTGGTTTATTGGGCAGGCTGTGTTTTGGGCAAGGCTCATTCATCATCGCCTCAATATTAAAGTTCTTCCCTCCAAAGGCCTGCTTACCATTGCCATTACGGCGCTGGTTTTTATATCCAGTGTTGATGTTAGCTACAAGGTCTGACCTGCCATCGAGCTGTCTACGCTTACCACCGTTACCCTGGTTGTTACCATTATGCCCTATCATGTTCTGCTGCTGACCCTTGCCATTGCCACCCTTCTTTCCCTTGTTGGATTTTTCATCATCAGATCCGGGATCCTTGGTGGTGTCAGAGTCGGCATACTTAATGAGAGCCGCCATGAGCTCTCCCATGTCATTACAATGACGCTTAAGCCGCCCGAGTTTCTGCTTAAGGGGGGTAAAATGACAGTTCTTCTCCAAGACCAGAACCGCCTGACCCGCCGCAATACTATCTGATGAGTGCATAATAGCTGAGACCCGCCGGACCCAATGGTGAGCCGACTCATCCTCACGCTGTACACAGTTATCAAGATCAATAATTGTTAAGGGCTGCTTGCATGTTCCCTTAAAATTCTGGATGAATCGTGCTTTCAACTCTGCCCATGAATTGATGGAGTTGGCGGGTAATCCTTTTAACCAGGTCCGAGCCAGCCCGTCCAACATCATAGTAAAGTACTTAGCACAAACAGCATCATTGACATCCAGCATCTCCATGGCTAACTCATAACTCTCAATCTAGGCCTCAGGGGGGAGATCAGCTGTATAGTTAGCCACCTTGCGAGGACCCTTAAAATCCTTAGGTAATCGTTCATTAGGTAAGGCTGGTACTAAACAAGGCACTCCAACAGATCTGGAAATTATACCAGCTCCTACTGACGTCGAAGGGGTCACTGGAGGCTGCTGATAAGCCCCCAGCTGAGCCGCCGCTGCGGCCTCTGCCTCTCGGCGTGCTCTGGCATCATCCACAATCGCCTGAACAAATCCAATGAAAACATGCTTCCGGCCGGGTTGAACCCCGGCGGGTCGCGCGCACTGAGCCGTCTCGACGATGTCGGTGCAGGTGTCCAACTCAGGCTCTGACTCGCCGATCTTGCCAATGAAGACGTGGATTTCGCCAAAGGGGACCCGGTACCCGTACTCAATTGAGTCGGCCTCAGGGCCCCAGCTAGCATCGTTGATGTAGAGCTTGCCGCGGCGACTCTTAGTCATCCGGCCCACGGCGTATCCCTCGATCCCTGAGAAGCTACCCTTCAAGAACTCGAAACCACCATGCTCTGGCCCCACGGTGGGTGCCAACTGCCGTGGTTTTGTCACGACAGATGCCCTTGTGAAAGGACTTAGGTGTGGAGCCATCGCGACGTAGGTTAGCTCGAAGGGGTTGAACGGGACCAAGGACACAAGGTTTACCCAGGTTCGGCCCCTCTCAACAAGGTAAAAGCCTACTCCTGCTTTTGTTGACTATAGCTTGGATATCAATTACAAGGGAGCAAAATCACCTCACCTAGCTCTCGATCAATTGTTTCTTAAGTTAACGCGCCGCAGGGTCTCGCCTTTATATACACAGGTCGAGGCCCTGGGTTTACAAGAGTCCAAGCCGGATCACACAACATGACCAACTCGGTTTCTAAGTCACCTTGCCTTACAAAGCAAGTCACCATTATAGCGGCTCACCCTTTCCGGGTGATGATTACACCATCGGGTCTTGGGCCTCCAGCAAGCCCACCTTGTAAGCCGCCGCTAGTCTTCATGGACCTTCTTGGGCCTTCTTCATGTTGAGTCGCCAACGATGTGACCCGGCGGCAGGTCACACCTTAGGGTTATATCCCCAACAAGCATGGTGCATTATTAAAAGAAAAATAAAAAGCACACGATGCTCCAAGATTTACGCATATCATGTGACGAATAAAAATATAGCTCCAAGTAAAATTACCGATGATCGTTAGAAGAAAGAGGGGATGCCCCGGAAGCATCCCCAAGCTTAGTTCCATGGGAATCCTTGAATATTACCTTGGGGTGCCTCGGGCATCCCCAATCTTAGGCTCTTGCCACTCCTTATTCCTTCATCCATCGTGATCTCACCCAAAACTTGAAAACTTTAATCACACAAAACTTAACAAAACCCTCGTGAGATCCGTTAGTATAATAAATCAAGTCACCACTTTAAGTACTGTTGCAAACCCATTCGTATTTTATTTTTGCATTATACCTACTGTACTCTAACTTCACCATGGCTTATATCACCGATACAATCCATAGTTTCATCAAAACACGCAAAACAATGCATCAAAAATAGAATCTGTCAAAAACAGAACAGCATGTAGCAATCTGAACATTGACCATACTTATGTAACTCCAAAAATTCTGAAACATTAGGACAATATAATTTTTTTGCATATAAGTACTTTTTAAAAATTTCAGAAACTTTTTACATTCCAGTAAAAAATGTAAATTCGCGCACTACAGACAAAGTTTTTGTTTTTTCACTGCACAAACCAAGCAAGCAATCTAATCATCCTAAAGGAAAATCTTGTCACATTATTTTTATAATACAATGGATTTGTACAAGGAGATAATTGTTTTTGTTGAAAAGTTTATGTAATTCAAGATTTGCAAAGTTTCCATGGGCATGAACAAAGTTCAAGGAGCTCCCCCACTTCAACGGTGCTTGTCTTTCTTACTTTCACTTTTCTTTTTTAAAAGTTTTAGGTTCCCCTCTATATTTTTTTGTTTTTAAATTTTTTTAAAAGCATACAACAGAATAAAATGACTCTCTAAAACTTTTGGCTTCTCTCCCTGGCAGCGCTTTCTTTAAAGCCGTTAAGCTAGGCATATAGTGCTCAAGTAATGGATCCACCCGGATCCCAAGGTATATCAAAGCCAATTTTAATTAGCAATGATTTTTAATTTAGTAGTGAGCACAAAGTAACGTATATCATGCAACAATAAAGTCCAACTCTTTTCCTATGTATCAGCATGTCATAAAAGAACAATTCATGCACATAAAGTAAAGGCCGATACATAGCATAAACAGTTTCTTGCAATTTTATTGTGTTGGAAACATAGAGAGGTGGAGATGTAGCTCCTCTCTCATAATAATTGCAAGTAGGAGCTTCAAGAAGATGCATATTATATTCATCAAAATCATCATGTGTAATGGTAGAATGCAACCCATCAATGTAATCCTTAATAAGAGCAAACTTCTCCGATATAGTGTAGTTGGGAGAATTCAAAAAGATAATAGGACTATCATATGTGGGTGCAATAGCAATAATTTCATTCTTAACATAAGGAACTATAGCAAGTTCATCTCCATAAGCATAATTCATATTGGCATCATGGCCACAAGCATAGCAAGCATCAGTTTCATCAAAAAGGGATATTTCAAACGAATCCAAGGGATCATAGCAATTGAAAGGGCATGTAGCCCCTAAGTGTGGTTTTGGTAATTAATGACAATCTCTATGGACTAATGTTTTCATTGAGATATATTTGAAGGTATTGTCCATAGAAGGTGCATCAAGGATATTAGAAGGAATCAAGCATGAAGTCCATATATATGAAGATATATTTGCTCTAAGCTTTGGTATTCATGGACAATTCCTATGGAGCATCAAGTGCATTGAATCCTATATGAAGCAATGTTCCATAGTGATGCATGAAGAATGTTGGATTTATGTGGGAAGAATGCCATCAAAACATTCGAAGATGTCCTCATGGTATCCATCTCTGGATACCCCGTGCGCATGGGCCTTCTGACCCCCGTGCGCACAGGGTCGAGTGTCAACTCTCTAGATACCCCGTGCGCACAGGGTCCCTGACCCCATGCACACGGGGCCTATGTTTTGGCACTCGAGGTCTCATATCCAGTGAGGTTTCAAGTTGGTCTTTGGGGATTTATGTTGAAGCCATCGAGATTGATTTTAATGTCTAACCAAATATATTCAAGGTGGGGTTCGTTAGAGGATCTCAAAGATTGGCATATGTGGGCTTTTAAGGATCAAGAGCTTGAGAGTATAAACAAATAGAAGAATTCAAGTTATGGTTTCAAGACAAGATCATGGTAAGCTCATGTGTTAGGTTTTTGGTTGATCAAGTCTTGAAGCAAGCAACTAGAGTGAAGAATTCATTATGCCTCTCAAGAGATTACGATGGAGTTTTAGAAGAGCATGTGGTGACCAAGATGATATTCATAGTGGAACTTGATATGGTGATGAAAGAGTCTTTGGTGATATAGTCTTGGAGCAATGAAGGGAAACGAAAAGTTCATTGTGGCTTTCAAGAAACCAAGATGGGACATGAAGTAAAGATGTTGGTTGACCAAGATAAAGCTCGAAGATAATCTAGATGGTCAACTCTCAAAGTGCAATCTTTGTACCACGTGGGATCAAGTGATCTAGTGGTATGGTAAGTAATTGTGAATTGTGCTTTGCTACCTAACCCATGCTATGTGTTTTTTATGTCTATGTGGGTTAGGTGTTTCTCACGGGCTTGCATCAAAAGGAAAGATTTCAAGTAGCCTATGTGTGGATGACATCAAGTGGTGATGGTCATCGGGTTCGAGGAGTCTAAGTGCAAGATGAGAAGCCGGAGGTTATATGCTTTCAAGATTGTGGTCCACATCATGATAGTGTGCATGTGAAGATGGGCTTAAGTTAAGGCTTCCCTCATTGCAATATATGAGGAAGCATTTCGAGTATCTTCACCAAGTGATTGTGGACAAGAAAAGGATTCCAACTTGAGGCAAGCATTAAAGTCATCATCAAGCTCAAGTGGAATGTGCAAGGCAAAGGTATACCTTAGCTAGGTTTTCCTAGTTTTGTCGGTCTAATGGTGCTTGGAGGGAGACCGGATTATAAGTTTGATAGCCGTACTATCAAGAGGGACTTTCGGGCAAGTTGCTTGATCATGTCGCATGTAGAGAGCTCAAACCTTTGCATAATTTGCATAATTCCCCAGGAAGTGTCCGTTGGAGCCCCAACGGCTAGTTTTGGAAGTTGGCTATATAAGAGCCCTTCCTCCCCACCGGTTTGGGGTGGGTTCACACACATTCTAAACATCATTTTGAGCCTCTTACCACCTCTCCCAAACCCCTATCTCCCCTCTAAGTGAAGGGGGATTTATGGATGGATCTTGGAGTCATTTGTTGATTTCCTCCATTGCATCCCCTCTCTTCAATCTCCCACTTTCTTGAGTTGCATCTTGTGAGATTGAGAGAGTGAGTTGAGCATTTGTTGCTTGACCTTGCATTGCATTTGTTGCATTGGTTTGAGCTCCCCGCATCGATTTGTTCGAGTGAGAGCCCGTGAGTTTATTACTCTTGGAGGCTTCGCCTCTTAAACGTTTTAGTGATATCTTTGAGAAGTTTGTGAAGAGGCCTAGGTGGCCAAGGTTCCTCGGAAGCTTCCTTTTGTGGTGTGCTCCGGGGAAGGGTGTGAAGTGGCCTAGGTGGTCAAGTTCCTCTAGAGGCTTCCATGGTTGTGGTGTGCTCCGGAGAAGATTGTAAAGGTGTGGTGGTCGCCTTCAAGACCAACCCCGAGTGAACCGAGGCTCATCCATTGGGGGTGACTCAAAAGGTAGAATACGGTGAGTCACTTGGTGACGCCCCAGAGCTTTGGCTTCGGCACCGCTCTAACGGAGATTAGCACTCTCATGAGTGTGAACTTCGGGATAAATCTGCGTCCCCGACTCACCTGTGGTTATCTCATACCCACATCCTTTACTTTTCGCAATTCATACTTGCTCATATTGATATATCTTGTGCTAGTTGAATTGCTTAGTTGTTCCTACATTTCTATATCTTGTGATATAGTTTGTGCTTGCTAGTTTCCTTAAAGTGCCTATCTTGTTTAGCATAGGTTGTTGGTGCACTTAGTTAAGCCTAGCATATTTAGGATTTGTGCTTGAAAAGTATCCGTTTAGTTTATTCCGCATTAGGATAAAGCCAAATCCGTAAAAAAAATTAAAATGCCTATTCACCCCCCTCTAGTCGTCATCTAGATCATTTCAGCAATCATCATAGCATTCGTCCTTCGATAAGCATGAAGCGAAATTAAACAATGTATGAGTTGAATAGTTACTCTCATTAGAAGGTGGGCACAGGTAGCTAATCCGCTCTTCCTCTTTTTGTTCTTCGCTCTCCTCGTCATCTTTTTCATCCAATGAGCTCACAGTGTCATCAATTTCTTCTTCCATAGTTTTCTGCAAAATATTAGTCTCTTCTTGGACAGCGGAGACTTTCTCAATAAACTCATTAATATCGGCATTATGTTCATAATTCTCATAGAAATATTTAAGTATAGCATAATTTTCAGGTCTTTAAACAACATCATCATAATTTTCACACTTTTCAAACAAAGATTCAATTTCATAAGCACCCTTAAAAGCAACAAATCCTTCTATTTGTTCCACATCATAGTAATCATATATACCATTAGCATAAGAAGCCAAGGTTTCATTATCATTAAATTTACATGAAAAGGGAAGGTGTGGAGCCTTCATCCTAGAGCAACAAGTATAATTATATCTCAAGCATAAATTCCAAGCATACCAATGCCACATTTCAATTTGATCCCATAAGAGTTTCCTTTTTTGAGTCAAGCGATAATCCCTAAAGTATTCATGTTGATCCAAGGTGTCTCCCATTATCAAGTTGAATGGGGTTTTCTCAGGATTATCAAAGTGGTGTTTAATATTTTTCACATAACGAGCATTGAGGGTTTTAGGAGGTTCCCCATCTCCATGAGTAGCAAGTACACCTAATTTTTTTGGTATTTCGTGTTCCATATCCATAACTAAAGATAGAGAACAACTTAGAACAGAAAATAAAATCTACTTAGTGATAAAGCAAACAAGCACACACGAGAATATTCACCCCACGCTATTGCTCCCCAGCAACGGCGCCAGAAAAAGGTCTTGATAACCCACAAGTATAGGGGATCAATTGTAGCCTTTCTCGATAAGTAAGAGTGTCAAACCCAACGAGGAGCTAAAGGTAAAACAAATATTCCCTCAAGTTCTATCAACCACCGATACAACTCTATGCACGCTTAACATTCGCTTTACCTAGAACAAGTATGAATCTAGAAGTACTTTGTAGGTGTGATAGGATAGGTTTGCAAGATAATAAAGAACACATAAATAAAAGCTAGGGGCTGTTTAGATAAATAAACAATTAAGTTAGTTTTAGAAGAGAGCTTTTTGTCACAAGAAAGTTATTTGTCCCTAGGCAATCGATAACTAGACCGGTAATCATTATTGCAATTTTATATGAGGGAGGGGCATAAGCTAACATACTTTCTCTACTTGGATCATATGCACTTATGATTGGAACTCTAGCAAGCATCCACAACTACTAAAGATCATTAAGGTAAAACCCAACCATAGCATTAAAGTATCAAGTCCTCTTTACTCCCATACGCAAACAACCTACTTACTCGGGTCTGTGCTTCTATCACTCACGCCACCCACCATAAGTGAATCATGAACATATTGCAAACCCTACAGCGGGGATCCCACACGCTTGAACGACATGAAGAGCACCATAGGACAGCACCAATAATAAAACATACAACTCAAACCAATCACGATCATCAATCAACCCATAGGACAAAAGGGATCTACTCAAACATCATAGGATAGCCATACATCATTGGGAAATAATATATAGCGTTGAGCGCCATGTTTAAGTAGAGATTACAGCGGGGATAAGAGGTGTTACACTGCTGCATAGAGGGGGAGAGAGTTGGTGATGACGGCGACGAAGTTGTTGGTGTAGATCGCCGTAACGATGATGGCCCCGGCGGCGTTCCGGCGCCATCGGGAGAGACGGGGAGAGCCCCCCCCCCCCCCTTATTCTTCTTCTTCTTCTTCTTTCTTGACCCCCCTAGATGGGAGGAGGGTTTTCCCTCTGGTCCATGGCCTCCATGGCGGCGGAGGGGCGGGAGCCCCTCCGAGATTGGATCTCTCTCTGTGTTTCCTTCTGTTTCTGCGTTCCTGTTTTCTGGCCTTTCATCGTTTCTTAAATTCTCGGAGATCTGTAACTCCAATTGGGAAATTTTAACACAATTTTTATCCAGATATTATCTTTCTCGCGCCGAAAGAAGGGCACCAACCACCTTACAGGGGGCCCACAAGCCTCCTGGCCGCGCCCAGGGTAGGGGGCGCCCCTAGGGCTGTGGGCCCCTCAGGCATCGTCTCGTGTTGATTCGAATTCCCAAAAATCATATACATTCCAAAATAAATCTCCGTAAATTTTTATCGCGTTTGGACTTCGTTTGGTATGGATATTCTGCGAAACAAAAAACATGCAACAAACAGGAACTGGCATTGGGCACTGGATCAATATGTTAGTCCCAAAAATAATATAAAAAGTTGCCAAAAGTATATAAAAGTTGTATAATATTGGCATGAAATAATTAAAAATTATAGATACGATGGAGACATATCAAACCAACAAAAATTAGTATCATGGCTAAGAAGCTCGGGGAGTTTCTTACTCCAAATGAAAACATTATGTGTGCACCTATTGCACTACCTAATGTTGAAGCTAAATAGTTTAAGATTAAACCACACATTGTTACCATGGTTCAACAAACCAATTCGGAATCTCTACTTATGAAGATGTAGGTAGGCATCTGCACACTTTTATCGAGCTTTGTGATATGACTCGTATAAAATATTATGAGCCTGACACACTCAAGTTGCATTATTCCCTTTTTCCCTAAGAGGAAAAGCTAAAGAATGGCTTATGGCCTTGCCTAGAGGGGCCACTAAATCTTGGAATATATATTGCAGCATGTTCACAACTAAATTTTCTCTGCTTGCTAAGATCATGCAATTACGCTCTAGAATCACTTGTTTTAGGTAGGAAGATCGGGAGCCACAAGCGCTTGCTTGGGATCGTATGAAAAAAGTAATAAGGAATTGTTTTAGTCATGGAATGGAAGATTGGTTAATTCTCCATTTATTTTATAATGCTTTGAATCCATTATCAAAGACCATGCTTCATACAACTGCAAACAGAACAATTATGGGAAACCAATTGTAGAAGCTAAAAAACTACTTGATGATATGCAAGAAACCATGTTCAATGGCATGCTAAAATATCTTCTACAAAAAAGTAAAGTCTATTATAGAAGAATGTTGGGAATCGTAGTAGGAAACAAAAAAATTCCACCCTGCGAATCAAGAACCAGGAGCAATATGAAGATGCATACAAAGATTAGCGGATAGTTACCAACTTCGAGTTGTAGGAGAAGAAGAGTTGGTGTAGATTGTTCTTGAATCCCTTGAACCGTTGATACGTCTCCAACGTATCTATAATTTTTTATTGTTCCATGCTATTATATTATCAATCTTGGATGTTTTATATTCATTTTATAGCAACTTTATATCATTTTTTGGGACTAACCTATTAACATAGTGCCCAGTGCCAGTTGTTGCTTTTTGCTTATTTTTACTTCGCAGAATATCAGTACCAAACGAAGTCCAAATGCCACGGAACTTTTTGGAGATTTTTTTCTGCCCGGGAGACAACTTGGGAGCCAAGGAATTACCGGAGGGGAGGCCCGTGGGGCCCACAAGGCACAAGGGCGCGCTAGAGGCCCCTGGCGCACCCTGGTGGGTAGTGGGGCCCACAGGCCCCCTCTCCAACGCCTCTCGGTTCTATAAATACCCAAATATTCCAGAAACCCTAGGGGAGTCGAGAGATCAGAGTTTCCACCGCGCAAGTTTCAGAACCATGAGATCCAATCTAGAGGCCTTTTCCGGCACCTTGCCGGAGGGGGAAACGATCACGGAGGGGTTCATCATCCTCATTGGTGCTCCTCCGATGATGCGTGAGTAGTTTACTGCTACTTCTTGAGCTTGTGTTGATTTTCCCCTTGAAGAGGAAAGGGTAATGCAGCAAAGTAGAGATAAGTATTTCCCTCAGTTAAGAACCAAGGTATCAATCCAGTAGGAAGAACACACAAGTCTCCAATAGATGCACCTGCACAAACTAACAAACACTTGCACTCAACGCGAAAAAGGGGTTGTCAATCTCTTCACGGTCACTAGCAAGAGTGAGATCTAATAGAGATAGGTATAAAAGATAACTAAAAGTGTAAAATAAAGTAACTATAAATAAATTGCAGCAACGTATTTTTGTATTTTTGATTTTATAGATCTGAAAATAAAATGATAGAAAATAGACCCGGGGGCCATAGGTTTCACTAGAGGCTTCTCTCTTGAAGAAAGCATACAGTGGGTGAACAAATTACTGTTGAGCAATTGATACAAAAGTGCATAATTTTGACGATATCCAAGGTAATGATCATGAATATAGGCATCACGTCTGTGACAAGTAGACTGACTCCTACCTGCATCTACTACTATTACTCCACACATCGACCGCTATCCAGCATGCATCTAGTGTATTAAGTTAACAAGAACGGAGTAACGCCTTAAGCAAGATGACATGATGTAGAGGGATAGATCCAAGCAATATGGTAAAAAAACATCCTTTTATCCTTAATGGCAACAATACAAATATGTGCCTCGCTACCCCTACTGTGACTGGGTGAGGACACAACAAGATTGAACCCAAAACAAAGCACCTCTCCCATTGCAAGGTAGATCAATCTAGTTGGCCAAACCAAATCAATAGATCGGAGAGAAATACAAAGCTATCTTAATCATGCATAAAAGAGTTCAGAGAAGACTTAAATAATATTCATAGATAATCTGATCATAAACCCACAATTCATCGAATCTCAACAAACACACCGCAAAAGAAGATTACATCGATTAGATCTCCAAGAACATCAAGGAGAACATTGTATTGAAGATCAAAGAGAGAGAAGAAGCCATCTAGCTACTAGCTATGGACCCGTAGGTCTGTGGTAAACTACTCACACATCATCGGTAGGGCAGCAAGGTTGGTGTAGAGGCCCTCCATGATCGAATCCCCCTCCGGCAGAGTGCCGGAAAAGGCCCCAAGATGGGATCTCACGAGAACAGAAGCTTGCGACGACGAAAAAGTATTTTTGGTGTGCTCTCTGGTATACGGGGAATATTTGGGTATTTATGGAGCTGCGATTAGGGTTAGGGGAGTCCCGAGGGGCCCACAAGCCTAGGGGGCACCCCCCCTGGGGCGTGCGTCTAGGGCTTGTGGCCCTCTCGTGGCTCCTATGACCTCCTCCCGAAGCTTCGTGGTTGTCTTCTGGTCCAAGAAAAATCCTCAAAAAGTTTCGTTCTGTTTGGACTCCCTTTGGTATTGATTTTCTGTAAAAGACAAAAAAAGGAAAAAAAAAAGAGAAGCTGGCATTGGGCGCTAGGTTAATAGGTTAGTCCCAAAAAATGATATAAAATAGCATATTAATGCATATAAAACATCCAAGATGGATAATATAATAGCATGGAACAATAAAAAATTATAGATACGTTGGAGACGTATCAAGCATCCCCAAGCTTAATTCCTGCTCGTCCTCGAGTAGGTAAATGATAAAAACAGAATTTTTTATGTGGAATGCTACCTAACATGTTTATCAAGTAATCTTTCTTATTGTGGCATGAATATTCAGATCCATAAGATTCAAAACGAAAGTTTAATATTGACATAAAAACAATAATACTTCAAGCATACTAATAAAGAAATCATGTCTTTTCAAAATACCATGGCTAAAGAAAGTTATCCCTACAAAATCATATAATCTTGTCATGCTCTATCTTCATCACACATAGTATTTATCATGCACAACCCCGATGACAAGTCAAGCAATTGTTTCATACTTTTGACGTTCTAAAGCTTTTTCAACTTCCACGCAATACATGAGCGTGAGCCATGGATATATCACTATGGGTGGAATAGAATAGGATGGTGGAGGTTGACAAAAAGGAGAAAGAAATTCTCACACCAACTAGGCAAATTAATAGGCTATGGAGATGCCCATCAATTGATATTGGTGCAAGTGGTAGAGATTGCCATGCCACGGATGCACTAGAGCTATAAGTGTATGAAATCTCAAAAGAAAACTAAGTGGGTGTGAATCCACCTCGCTTGCTCACGAAGACCTAGGGCAATTTGAGGAAGCCCATCATTGGAATATACAAGCCAAGTTCTATAATAAAAAATTCCCACTAGTAATATATGAAAGTAATAACATAGGAGACTCTCTATATGAAGAACATGGTGCTACTTTGAAGCACAAGTGTGGAAAAAGGATAGTAACATTGTCCCTTCTCTCTTTTCTCTCATTTTTTTCTTTTCTCTTTTTATCTTTTCCTTTTTTCTCTTTTTTTTAATTTTTTGGCTCTTTGGCTTTTTTTTAAGTCCGGAGTCTTATCCCGACTTGTGGGGGAATCATAGTCTCCATCATCCTTTCCTCATGTGGGACAATGCTCTAATAATGATGATCATCACACTTTTATTTACTTACAACTCAAGAATTACAACTCGATACTAGAACAAAAATATGACTCTATATGAATGCCTCTGGCAGTGTACCGGGATGTGCAATGATCTAGCGTGACATGTATAAAAAATATGAACGGTGGCAAAGCCACAAATACTATGCCAACTATATGATCATGCAAAGCAACATGACAATGATGGTGTGTGTCATAATAAACGGAACGGTGGAAGTTGCATGGCAATATATCTCGGAATGGCTATGGAAATACCATAATAGGTAGGTATGGTGGCTGTTTTGAGGAAGGTATATGGTGGGTTTAATGCACAGGCAAAAGTTGCGCGGTACTAGAGAGGCTAGCAAAGGTGGAAGGGTGAGAGTGTGTATAATCCATGGACTCAACATTAGTCATAAAGAACTCACATACTTATTGCAAAAATTTATTAGCCCTCGAAACAAAGTACTAATACGCATGCTCCTAGGGGGATAGATTGGCAGGAAAAGACCATCGCTCGTCCCCGACCTCCACTCATAAGGAAGACAATCAAAAATAAATCATGCTCTAACTTCATCGCATAACGAGAGACCATGCGTGCATGCTTCGGGAATCACAAACCTTAACAGAAGTATTTTTACTAATCCACAATTACTTACTAGCATGACTCTAATATCTCCATCTTCATATCTCAAAACAAATGCAAGAAATCAAACTTCTCATATATTCAATGATCTTCATGATAGTTTTTATTATATCCCTCTTGAATACCCATCATATTAGGACCAAATTCATAACCTAAGCAAATTGCCATACTATTTTAAGACTCTCAAAATAATATAAGTGAAGCATCAGAGTTCATCAATTTCTTCAAAATAAAACCACCGCCGTGCTCTAAAAAGATATAAGTGAAGCACTAGAGCAACTACCTAGCTCAAAAGATATAAGTGAAGCACATTGAGTATTCTAATAAATTCACGATTAATGTGTGTCCCTCTCAAAAGGTGTGTACAGAAAGGATGATTGTGGCAAACTAAAAAGCGAAGACTCATATAATACAAGACGCTCCAAGCAAAACACATATCATGTGGTGAATAAAGATATAGCCTCAAGTAATTTTACCGGTGGATTGAAGACAAAAGAGTGGATGCCATCCGGGGCATCCCCAATCTTAGATGCTTGGTTGTCCTTGAATATTACCTTGGGGTGCCTTGGGCATCCCCAAGCTTAGGCTCTTGCCACTCCTTATTCCGTAGTCCATCAAAACTTTCCCCAAAACTTGAAAACTTCACAACACAAAACTCAACAAAAAACTCGTGAGATCCGTTAGTATGATAAAACAAATCTCCACTTTTAGGTACTGTTGTGAACTCATTCCAATTTTATACTGGTGTTATATATACTGTATTCTAACTTCTCCATGGTTCCTACCCCCCGATACTACCCATTGATTCATCAAAATAAGCAAACAACACATCGAAAACAGAATCTGTCAAAAACAGAACAGTATGTAAAGCCCTGAATATTAGTCATACTTATCTAACTCCACAAAATCTAAAAAATTATAACAACATAGGAAATTTATATATAAATCTTGTGTAAAAAATTCAGAGTTTTTACAGGCTCCAGTGAATTTTAAAAATTCTGTTACTGGACGCAAAAGTTTCTGTTTTTCAGCAAAATCAAATCAACGATATACCAAAGCATCCCAAAGGTCTTGCTTGGCTCAAACACTAATTAAAACACTAAAACACAATTATGACAAAATTAATATAGCATATCTGTTCAAGAACCGAAGCTAAAACAAAAAACACAAAATAAAATTGGGTTGCCTCCCAACAAGCGCTATTGTTTAACGCCCCTAGCTAGGCATAATGCATAGATCTAGGTATTGTCATCTTTGGTATGCAATCCATAAGTAGCCCTCATAATAGATTAACATGGCAACTTAATTTTCTTTCTTGTAAAGTGTTCTATGCCCTTCCTTAACGGAAATTGAAATCTAATGTTTTCTTCTTTCATATCAATAATTGCACCAATCGTTCTAAGGAAAGGTCTGCCAAGAATAATAGGGCATGTAGGATTGCAATCTATATCAAGCACAATAAAATCTATGGGCACATAATTCCTATTTGCAACAATAAGAACATCATTAATTCTTCCCATAGGTTTCTTAATAGTGGAATCCGCTACATGCAAATTCAAAGAACAATCATCAAGTTTATGGAAACCTAACACATCACATAAAGTTTTTGGAATAGTTGAAACGCTAGCACCCAAATCATACAAAGCATAGCACTCATAATCTTTAATCACAAAGCTTTCTAGGGATTGAAACTTCCAATTCAAGTTTTCCTTCAAAAGATTTCATCATAGCATCAACAATATGTTTAGTAAAAGCTTTATTTTGATTATAAGCATGAGGTGAATTAAGCATGGATTGCAACAAGGAAATACAATCAATGAAAGAACAATTATCATAATTAAAGTCCTTGAAATCCAAAAGAGTGGGCTCATCACTAGTTAAAGTTTTGACCTCGCCAATCCCATTTTTATCATTTTTTTTCATTAAGATCTTCACCCTCCAATTTGTTGGGACGCCTTCTAGCTAAAGTTGACTCATCTTCAGTCCCTTCTTTATCAAGTTTTGTCTTAGCAAACAAAGATTCAATAGGAGTCACACCAATCACTTTAAGATCTTCATCATGATTCAATGATTCAGGTTTAGCTGCCATCTTATTTATTAATGTAGTTTGCTTGTCGGAAATTTGGCCAACTAAATTTTCAATATGAACAAATTGAGCTTTCAGACCACTAACTTCCTTATTAACATCATCAAGCTCTTTATTAATATACTCAATCATAGTATTTTGCTCCTTAAGTTCGTTCCTAAAGAAACTATTATGCTCAAATTATAAGGACATGAAGCTTTTTGTATTGTTTTCAATTTCTTCCAACTTTCTATAGTAAAGATCAAGATTCATGGGTTGAGACATGATGGCAAAGCAAGCAATCTAGCACACAAGCAAATGGAAAGAAGGCGAATAAAAAGGCAAATATTTTTGTGTTTTTCTGAAAATGTTTTAGAAGTGGGGGAGAGGAAAACGAGAGGCAAATGGAAAATAATGTAATGCAAGAGATGAGAGTTAATAGGTAATTGGTAGGCTTGATGTAGAACCTCCCGGCAACGGCGCCAGAAATTCTTCCTGCTACTTCTTGAGCTTTCGTTGATTTTTTCCTGGGAGAGGAAAGAGTAATGCAGCAAAGTAGAGATAAGTATTTCCCTCAGTTAAGAACCAAGGTATCAATCCAGTAGGAGGAACACACAAGTCTCTAATAGATGCACTTGCACAAACTAACAAGCACTTGCACTCAACGCGAAAAAGGGGTAGTCAATCCCTTCATGGTCACTAGCAAGAGTGAGATCTAATAGAGATAGGTATCAAAGATAAGTAAAAGTGTAAAATAAAGTAAATATAAATAAATTTCAGCAAGGTATTTTTGATTTTATAGATCTGAAAATAATATGATAGAAAATAGACCCGGGGGCCATAGGTTTCACTAGAGGCTTCTCTCTTGAAGAAAGCATACGGTGGGTGAACAAATTACTGTTGAGCAATTGATAGAAAAGCGCATAATTATGACGATATCCAAGGCAATGATCATGAATATAGGAATCACGTCTGTGACAAGTAGACCGACTCCTGCCTGCATCTACTACTATTACTCCACACATCGACCGCTATCCAGCATGCATCTAGTGTATTAAGTTAACAAGAACGGAGTAACGCCTTAAGCAAGATGACATGATGTAGAGGGATAGATCCAAACAATATGGTAAAACCCCCATCTTTTTATCCTTAATGGCAACAATAAAAATATGTGCCTCGCTACCCCTACTGTCACTGGGTGAGGACACCGCAAGATTGAACCCAAAACAAAGCACCTCTCCCATTGCAAGATGGATCAATCTAGTTGGCCAAACCAAATCAATAGATCGAAGAGAAATACAAAGCTATCTTAATCATGCATAAAAGAGTTTGGAGAAGACTCAAATAATATTCATAGATAATCTGATTAAACCCACAATTCATCGAATCTCAACAAACACACTGCAAAAGAAGATTACATTGAATAGATCTTCAAGAACATCGAGGAGAACATTGTATTGAAGATCAAAGAGAGAGAAGAAGCCATCTAGCTACTAGCTATGGACCCGCGGGTCTGTGGTAAACTACTCACACATCATCGGTAGGGCAGCAAGGTTGGTGTAGAGGCCCTCCGTGATCGAATCCCCCTCCGGCAGAGTGCCGGAAAAGGCCCCAAGATGGGATCTCACGAGAACAGAAGCTTGCGGCGATGGAAAAGTATTTTTGGTGTGCCCTCTGGTATACGGGGAATATTTGGGTATTTATGGAGCTGAGATTGGGGTTAGGGGAGTCCCAAGGGGCCCACAAGCCTAGGGGGCGCGCCCCCCTTGGGCGCCTCTAGGGCTTGAGGCCCTCTCGTGGCTCCTCTGGCCTCCTCCCGAAGCTTCGTGGTTGTCTTCTGGTCCATGAAAAATCCTCAAACAGTTTCGTTCCGTTTGGTATTGATTTTCTGTAAAAGACAAAAACAAGGAAAAAATAGCAACTCGCACTAGGCACTAGGTTAACTAGATGATACCCCGCGCGTTGCTGCGGGAGCTCTTAGTCATATGCACGTTATAATACTTAAATCGAATAAGTTTGTTTGCATAGTAGATATATGATCTTAAGATGAAAAAAATTGCTATAGACATAGTACTTGGAGGACAATTATAGAGATTAAAAATGTGAATTATGCGATCAGGATATTACATAAGCAATCTCATGTGACTTACATAAATATTCATGAATGTAAGTACACTAAGAACAGTGATTCCGAAATGGGGACGCTATGAATGGAGATGTACAAATTTTCTTGAGATACTCTACGTACTTAAGATCTGCAAAGAATGAATGGTAATGCAGACATCAAGAGTGTAACACCCCCTTGTAATAAGCTCTGTGACACTCTGTTAATCTTGCCAAGTCATGATCATTTGCAGTGCCAAGTCATATGGGTTAATGATCCAATTCAAATTCACATCTGAAAATCAATTCAAATTCAAAAGTGAAATATGAAGTTGATCCAACTCTGTTGGGAAAATGTTCATTGAATGGAAAATAATCCAGGAACATTTCTAAAATCAACATCAAAATAGTTGGAGTTAGATAAGTGACTCTAACAAGATGAAACAGCACCAAAATAGGATATTTAAATCCATTTAAAATCATTTCAAATACAAATGCATTCCAAATCTGCCCAAACCACTTTTTGGTGAGAGCTAAAATGGCACTGTAATATTTGGACTAAGTCCCACATTTTACAAGAATGCAAAAGTGCTCTAACGATTTCGAAACAGGAAATGAAATAAAGAAAAAGAGAAACAGAAACAGAAAAATAAAAATAAAAATGAGGCACTGTGCACTGGGCCTTAGTGCACAGTGCCCCGAACCCCGGCCCAGCAGGCCCACTCACCTCTCTCCCTCGCGCTGTCGTTCTCCCGCTGGTCGAGCGCGCGCGCTGGCGCGGCACCGACACGTCGCCGTCCACCGACGATACAGGGCGCGGAGGGGATAAGGTCGACGCCCCTCCACTCCACCCCGGCCTCTCCGTCATTCTCCCCCTTCTCCTCTCGCTCGCTCCGCCCCTCGCTCCCTCCCAGATCCGGCCACCGAGCGCAACCGTCGCCATGGCCTTGCCGTAGACGCGGCCACCGACGTCCTCGAGCTCAGCTAGCACGCCTGCGAGCTCCGCCGTCTTCGACTCCTTCGACTCCGGCCGCGAATGGAGGTGGGGAGGCCCTGATGAAACCAGAAGGCTCCGCCCCCTTCCTTCTCTGACGCCGGCGCATCTCCGGCGATTCCCGCCGTTCTGCTGCTACTAAGCCGTCACCGGGCCACCTTGTGCCTCCTCGGTGAGCTCCTCCTCCTCCTGTCTCTCCTTGTTTCCCTCCTCGCACGCCGTAGTTAGCTGCCGCCGCGCCCGAGCTCTGTCCGTCGCCGACGAGCTCGTGCCCGTGGCCATGGCCACTGTCACTTACACCTGAGCATAGCTGCGTGCTCCTGGTGCTCCCAGCAACCGAACGCACCCGCATGCGAGCTCTTCCACGCCCTCTAGCTGCGTCCCCGACGAGTGCCAGATTGCGCCGCCGCTCGCGCTCGTCGCCGGCGCTGTTCCGATGACCAAATGGTCACGGGGACGGGCCTGTTGCACTCGTCGCGTCGCGCAGCTTCTTCCCAGCCTTTCCTTTTGCCCCGTAGCGCGCTGCTACTCTGTTTCCAACTACGGCCGAACTTCGGCGTCCGCCGCGATGCTCGCCGCCATCGCTACACCCCGTCTCCGGCGACGCCGCCGCCACGGTTGGACGCGGCGTTGAACGCCCGTTCGAAAGAACCTAACCACGGGTCGAACGGTGCCCCGTAGAGCATTTCCGGCCGCCTTCGGCGATCGGCCGCCACGCAATTGGTCGCCGGCGCCGACGTGGCTGGCCGGCCCCACCGGTCAGCGACACTGGCCATGGGCCCAGGGGCCCCCGTTGACTAGTTTGACCAGTCAACGCGCTGACGTGGCAGTACATTGCCACTGACGTGTGGGCCCCGCGCTAATTAAAAGATTTAAAAGAAAAAGAAAATGTTAAATAAGTTAATTAAACTAATCTCTCACTGACAGATGGGGCCCACACCCCTAATTAACCCTGTGGATTAAGTTAATTCACTGTTAAGATGAACAGAGACTGACATGTGGGCCCCACATGTCAGGATTGACTCTGGTCAGCGTCTGTTGACCGCTGACGTCACAGTGATGTCATGCTGACGTCATAATCCGGCAGATGAATAGTGCACACACCCTGGTTATTAAATCCCAGAATAATTGTAAAAATAACTAAAATGACTTAGATGCATATTTAGGCAACCCTGCACTGCATCATAGCATCACACGCACCGTATTGCATTTGTTTGCATTATGTTTACCTGTTTCTTCCCCCTCTTCTCTCTCGGTAGACCCCGACGTTGACGTAGCTCCCGAGGCAGACGCAGCTCAGGAGTACGACTACGTCCCCGACGACACCACAGGCGACCTTGCCCTTGCCCCAGAGCAAACAGGCAAGCACCCCCATTTTGAGCATGCCTATATCGCCTATTCTCTTCTCTCTTATGCTTGCATTAGAACTGCTGCTGCTACTGTTTCCTATATCTGTTGCATAGCGTGTTTATTGTAACCTGCCTTGCTACCTTACTGGTTATCCTAGACTGCTTAGTATAGGCTGGGTAGAGACACGACAGAGACCCCCACTTGATCCCGACTGCCCTGCTGGATATCAGAAGACCCGATCATCGGGATTGAAGACTAGACCCTCGCACCGCACATCACTTCCTCTTAGTTGCCGACACTGCTGGGTTACCGTCGAGTGCCGAGGGTGATACCTCGTCTGCACTTCTGATGTTAACCTTGTAGGTTAGTTACTCGGTCGTGGTAAGCGAGGGTGATTCCTCCTACACCACCCCCGATAACGACATCGTCGCGCAACTCCTCAAGTGTGGACCACGAGGGTGATTCCTCCTTCGTTCACCTTGACGGTAGCATCAGCGGGAATTCCATCGAGGGTGATTCCTCAGGGTTCCCCCTTGGTGTTGGACACACGGATACCATTGATACTGTGACTTGCACTAAACTATGTTACTAAAGACGGGTCGGCCCTGAGGGGTACCCGCGCGAGCGAAGTGATGTGGAGTCGGGTTGACCTGGATGGTGCCCGCGAGATAACACGAGGCGTGGCCGGGCATTCTTAGCCCTTGCCGCAAGTCCTCGAGACGGGGCGACGGGGTCACATCGATCGTGAGTCTCTGCTCGTTTCCGCGCGCTCCTAAATTACTTAACGATTTGGATATTTGATCCGAGGGGCCTCTGGCACGATAGCACTAACCATCACGTGGGCATAGTATGGGCGTTCTGCGTCGTATACATCAGCCGAAGCTTGTTTGACATCAGTAAGGAGCGGCGCACACCGAGTTGGACTGGGAACGCAACCGCGCTTGTATAAGGGGTTGCTAGGTCTGCTCTCGGTGGCCCCGTAACGTGCAGGAGTTCCCGGGGTGATGGTCCAAGACCCCTGGGGGCATAGGTTTAGTCCGGCGTGCTGACCTCTCTTATAAGCCTAGGTCGGGTTGCGGCGTGTTGCTTAGCCGAGGCCGGGCATGACCCAGAAAAGTGTGTCCGGCCAGAGTTAAGCGAGCGTGGTGGGTAAGTTGGTGCACCCCTGCAGGGAAGAAACTTCTATCGATAGCCTGTCCTACGGTAACGGACACTCGGAGTTGTATCCCGATCGGTACAACTAGAACATGTGATGAGAACTGGATAGTACGGCTCTGGGATTGCTTTCTCGCAGGGAGTCGAGAAAGGATCTCAGGTCGAGGTTGATGATACTACTACTACTACTTTACATTATGTTCATCTGCTCTCTCCTGATGCTGCAAGACTATCAAAGATTGTTGAAGATGCTAGTCTTCGATAGGACTAGGCTTCCCCCTCTATTCTGGCATTTCTGCAGCCCAGTCCACATATACAGCCATTCCTTTGACAATGTTGCATATGTAGTGTAGATCCTTGCTTGCTGAGTACTTTGGATGAGTACTCACGTTTGCTTTACTTTATTTTTTCCCCATATTCCATTTGATGCCACCAGACGACGGAACCCCTGAGCCAGACGCCCCAGCCGACGACCAGTACTACTACCCGCCTGGCGAGTACTACTACTACGAGGAGCCGACTGACGACCAGGAGTAGGATCGGAGGGTCCAGGGCAGGAGGCCTACGCCTTTCGATCGTAGTATTTTATTTTATCCCGCCTCTGTGAAGGCCTATCTCTCTCTCTGTATCATATCTGTACTCAGATATTTGATGCTTCCGCTAACGCTTGTATGCCATCGAGCTATGTATTCGAGCCCTCGAGGCCCTGGCTTGTAATATAAAGCTTGTATGACTTTATTTATGTTTTAGAGTTGTGTTGTGATATCTTCAAGTGAGTCCTTAGGCTTGATCGTGCGCATTTGCGTGTATGATTAGTGCACGATTAAGCCGGGGTCGTCACAGGTTGGTATCAGAGCCGACTGCCTCTAGGTATCCCCCTTCCCAATTCCTTGGCCGAAGTTGAGTCTAGTGGTTAAAAAAAACTGTTTTACTAACTTGGTTGTGTGGCTTACGGGCCCATGTCGCCAACTGGGTGGTATTAGGATCTTTTATTTCTCGTCTTTACTCTGGGATTCTAATCTCTCATCTATTCGGGTTTAATAAAATTTACTAACACCGACATTTAGGATCTCGTTAATTCTATCCACCCGGAGAGCTGGATTCAGTGCGATTTCCCTGACGTTGATCTGATTAGTCTGATAATCATTTTCCTTTCCATTGTTTTGTTTAACCTTTCCTTCCGAGATCGGTTATATTTCTCATTGTCTTATGACAACCATGAACCTCTCTGTTTCAGATGGATCGACTATTTCCACCGCGGCCTATGACCCAGCTTGTGCGTCGCACTTGGGCTCGTTATGCCCCTGGATTTCCAGCTGTTCTGATCGCCCTCCTGACTAGACTGGGTTACCGCTGGTATCCCGAGTACATGGTCTATGAGGTTTACCGCGAATTCAACCAGGAACAGTACTATGCTGAAGTTCGGATTTATGATCAGCAGAACAACTCAGACACTAAGCTACACCTTTTTCACAGAATAGGCGTGATGATTGAGATGGCAGTACATGATGCCGCCTACTCCGCTGTCGCACGTCTCCGAGGAGAGCACAATGCTAACTTGGATGATTCTGTGTTTCGATACATTCCGTATGCACCTGTTGGAGATGCTACTGGATTTTACACAGCTATCTGTGCCCCGTATGAGTATCGACGCTACGACCCGCAGGTTCTGATTCAGTGCACTCAGGCTCTGGATCGCACTGTTCGGGCTCTTGCCGTCGAGTTGTTCGCCACTCTAGCACGCTACTACGAGGCTATGACACAGTTGCTACCAGCTGTTCGTGCATTCGTCGTCCATTCTTACAGTTCGAGACCGGGTTCTGCATCAGAGTGCACATGGAGCACAGGATCCTGCCGCGACGAGCATTCGTCGTCCGCACTTGCAGTTACCCCGTTTCAGTGGTTTTCTCCGACGCTGATGTAGCCTTTGCTATGTCACGTTGTGTACTTCCTTACCGCGTGCCTGCGTGCCGCCTAGTGTGTCTCTAGCTTTTCAATTTGCGCCGTTATGCTGCCCGATTGTAACCGACTGTGTCTGGATCTGTATGTCTTAATGACTACTTTTAGCATCTATTGCACTCTTTCCATAACGTCGAGTTACATCTTGTTTATTGCTAAACACTTGCATAAGCTATTGCTGAAATACCCCTGTTGAAATAGCAGGATGGCTGACAACAACCCGCCACCACCGCCACCACCTGATTACATGGCAGCGATGATGCAACAGTTTGAACTCAACCGCCAGTTTATGACGGGAATTATGCAACAATTCCCTCGTCCTAATGCTAATCAGCAGCCACCTTCCATCACCCTGCCAGAATTTATGAGGCTCAGTCCATCGTTTTTCCGCAACACAGTCAACCCACTAGATGCAGATGACTGGCTGCGTGACATCTCCCATGAGATGGAGTCTGCTGGTGTCGCCCAAGTCAACTATGTCACTTTTGCGACTTATCTTCTGAAGGGTCCCGCAGCCCAATGGTGGGCCACCCACCGACAGACTCTGCCGCCTGGTACTGTCGTAACTTGGGCAGAGTTCAAGATTGCTTTCCGAGCCCGCTACATTCCTCTAGCTGTCATAGCTAGGAAGAAGGCTGAGTTCCGTAGCCTTGTTCAAGGAAACAAGACCGTAGAAGTCTATCAGCGCGAGTTTCTAGACTTATCTCGCTACGCTGAAGAGGACATTCCTACTGATGAACGCAGACAGGAGAAGTTTCGTGAAGGACTGCACCATGACATTCAGTTAGCCCTGCTTGTCCAAGACTATCCTGATTTCGCCACCTTGGTGAATAAGGCTATTATGGTTGAAACTGGACTTAAGAAGCATAAACAAGCGTCCAGACGCACCCGAGAAATGGGCTCATCTTCGGGCTCGTCTTCCTAGAAGCGACGCATCTGGTTTCCCCAAGGCATGTTCCGTTCAGCAGCTCCTGCAAACAGACCCTCTTATGCTGCACCACGCCTGCCACCTCCACCACCGAGGCAGCCTCTGCCAGCTCCAGCACCTCGTCCTGACAGTGGACTATGCTTTAAGTGTGGCAAGCCAGGTCACCGTGCTAGAGATTGTTCTCAGAATCAGAATCAACTGGCTCTTCCTTCTGCTGGCCGTGGTATTAGCCGTGGTATTCCTCAACAGCGCAACAATAATGCCAGACCTTCTTATGGTCGTGGGCAGTACTACCACGTCAACATGTCCGAAGCTCCAGATCAACCAGACACTGTGATGGGTACACTTCTCGTTAATTCAGTACCAGCCTCTATTTTATTTGATTCAGGAGCATCGCATTCCTTCATGTCAGAACATTTTGCATGCATGCATGACATTAAATGCGAATACATGAACACACCCTTATTGGTACATACTCCCGCGGGTGGTTGTCGAACCTCTGCGGTTAGCTATAATGTTCCCGTTGAAATCGAAGGGTTGGAGTTTAGTGCGTCTCCCATTATTCTGAAATCGTCCAAGATTGACCTTATACTGGGAATGGATTGGTTGAAGGCCCATTACGCCTCAATCAATTGCGCCACCAAAGTTGTTCACCTCTTGCACCCCTCGAATGAGATGGTGAACTACCATGCTCATATCACCCAGAACGCTGAGGCTCAAATCTATGCCTTAAATGCGTTGAATGCTTCTCCACTTGATGGGATCGAGAATATCCCAGTTGTCTGTGACTTCCCGGATGTTTTTCCAGAAGAACTTCCAGGAATACCCCCTGCTAGAGCTGTCGAATTCGTCATCGACTTGAAGCCTGGCACCACTCCTATTGCGAAGCGTCCTTACAAGATGCCTCCGCACCATCTTATTGAACTCAAGGAAGAAATTGATAAATCCTTAAGGAAGGGTTTCATTCGCCCTAGTTCCTCTGCCTGGGGAGCACCGTCTCTTTTCGTCAAGAAGAAAGATGGAACGAATAGGTTGGTCCAAGATTATCGTCCTATCAACCAGGCAACCATTCAGAATAAATATCCACTTCCCCGGATCAACGATTTATATGACCAACTCGCTGGATCTTCGGTGTTTTCTAAACTCGACTTGAGGTTGGGTTATCACCAGATCCGTGTCCGCGAAGAGGATATTCCGAAGACTGCATTCGTTACTCGTTATGGCTCTTACGAGTACACAGTCATGTCGTTTGGCTTAACAAACGCTCCAGCTACATTCTCCCGCCTAATGAATTACATATTCATGGATCACCTCGACAAATTCATCATGGTATATCTGGATGATATTCTGGTTTATTCGAAGAACAAAGAAGAACATGCTGAGCATCTTCGCCTTGTTCTGGAGAGACTTCGAGAGCACCAATTATATGCCAAGTACTCTAAGTGCGAATTCTGGCTTTCTGAGGTAACCTACCTTGGACATATCATCTCCAAGGATGGTATGGCAATTAACCCGGAGCGTGTTCAGGCTATTCTTGACTGGACCCCTCCGAAGAATGTCAAGCAAGTCAGAAGTTTCCTCGGGCTTGCAAGTTATTGTCGCCATTTCATCGAAAATTTCTCCAAGATTGCCAAGCCCCTGACTAATCTGCTTCACAAAGGTGTTAAGTTTGAGTGGACAGACAAATGTCAGGAAAGCTTCCAGACCCTCAAGGACAAGCTGACTTCTGCTCCAGTCCTTGCTCCTCCAGACTCTCGCAAAGATTTTGTGATCTTCTGCGACGCCTCTCGCCAAGGACTAGGTTGTGTCCTAATGCAAGAGCGAAGAGTAATTGCTTATGCTTCGCGACAATTGCGTCCACATGAAGAGAATTACCCAGTGCATGACCTCGAACTTGCTGCTGTCATTTATGCTTTGAAGCAGTGGCATCATTACCTCCTTGGTAATCGGTGTGAGATTTACACCGATCATCAGAGCTTGAAGTACTTATTCACTCAACCGGAACTTAATCTTCGTCAGCAGCGTTGGTTGGAAACAATCACCGATTATGACTGTGGTATTTCTTACACTCCTGGCAAAGCTAATGTGATGGCTGATGCCTTGAGCCGCAAGTCATACTGTAGCAACCTCATGGTAAAGCAAGCTCAACCCCAGCTATATGAAGAATTGCACAAGCTGAATCTCTGCATCATCCCGCAAGGTTCTCTTAATAACCTTGTGATACAACCAGATCTTGAGAAAGCTGTCAAGATTGCGCAAGCTAAAGACGCTGAAATTGGTCTGATGAAGAAAGAGCTTCACCTTGAAAAGTACAGGGATTTCTCGATCGCTGAAGATGGAACCTTGTACTTCCGAGACCGCATTGTAGTACCTCGCTTCGAGCTGATGACTGACAAAGTCATGAAGGAGGCACATGATACATCGTTATCTATCCATCCTGGTAGTACCAAGATGTATCGAGATCTTCGTCAAAGGTACTGGTGGTCTAGAATGAAGCAGGACATTGCTCGATACGTTGCCGAGTGTGACGTTTGTCGTCGCGTGAAGGCAGAACATCAGAAACCTACTGGAATTCTGCAACCGCTCCCTATTCCTCTATGGAAGTGGGATAAAGTGCAAATGGACTTCATTACTGGTCTTCCCAAGTCTCAGAAGGGTCACGATGCTATTCTTGTCGTCGTCGATCAACTCTCCAAGGTTGCACACTTTCTGCCAGTTAAGGAAACTATTACTGCTAGTCAGCTAGCAGAGCTATATATCTCCAGAATTGTTTCACTTCATGGTATTCCCAAAGAAATCAGTTCAGACCATGGCAGCATTTTCACTGGCCATTTCTGGGAAAGTTTCCAGAAAGCAATGGGAACTCATATTACCTGGAGTTCAGCTTATCATCCACAATCCCAAGGTCAAGTTGAACGCGTTAATCAAGTACTTGAAGATATGCTTCGAGCTTGTGTTATATCCTTCAGTAAGAAATGGGAGGAATCTCTCCCGTATGCCGAGTTCTCTTATAACAATAGCTACCAAGCCAGCTTAAAAATGGCCCCCTTCGAAGTGCTTTATGGACGTAAATGTCGAACCCCTCTGAATTGGTCAGAAACTGGGGAACGACCTCTTGTTGGACCGGACATAATTCAACATGCCGAAGAACAAGTCAGAATTGTCCGGGAGAATCTCAAAGCAGCTCAAGACCGTCAGAAGAGTAATTATGATTGCAAGCGATGGGGTGTGATCTATCAACCTAGTGATCAAGCTTATCTTCGTGTCACTCCAATGAAGGGCACCCGTCGTTTTGGAATCAAGGGCAAGCTAGCTCCTCGCTATATTGGTCCTTTCCGCATCGTGGCTAGACGTGGACAGGTGGCATATCAATTGGAATTGCCATCGCAATTCTCCCATATTCATGATGTCTTCCATGTGTCGCAACTCCGTAAGTGCTTCAAGGAATCCCCGCACCGTGCAGTCGATCATGAGATGATCGAGCTACAAGATGATCTTTCTTATAAGGAGCATCCGATCCGCATCCTCGACGAATCTGAACGTCGAACTCGTCAGAAAACGACCAAGTTCCTAAAAGTGCAGTGGTCGAATCACACTGAAGATGAAGCCACTTGGGAACGCGAGGATCATCTTCGGGAAGAATATCGCGGACTCTTTCCTTCTACCTCCTGAATTCTCGGGACGAGAATTTCTTTTAGAGGAGGAGAACTTGTAACACCCCCTTGTAATAAGCTCTGTGACACTCTGTTAATCTTGCCAAGTCATGATCATTTGCAGTGCCAAGTCATATGGGTTAATGATCCAATTCAAATTCACATCTGAAAATAAATTCAAATTCAAAAGTGAAATATGAAGTTGATCAAACTCTGTTGGGAAAAATTTTATTGAATGGCAAATAATCCAGGAACATTTCTAAAATCAACATCAAAATAGTTGGAGTTAGATAAGTGACTCTAACAAGATGAAACAGCACCAAAACAGGATATTTAAATCCATTTAAAATCATTTCAAATACAAATGCATTCCAAATCTGCCCAAACCACTTTTTGGTGAGAGCTAAAATGGCACTGTAATATTTGGACTAAGTCCCACATTTTACAAGAATGCAAAAGTGCTCTAACGATTTCGAAACAGGAAATGAAATAAAGAAAAAGAGAAACAGAAACAGAAAAATAAAAATGAGGCACTGTGCACTGGGCCTTAGTGCACAGTGCCCCGAACCCCGGCCCAGCAGGCCCACTCACCTCTCTCCCTCGCGCTGTCGTTCTCCCGCTGGTCGAGCGCGCGCGCGCCGGCGCGGCGCCGACATGTCGCTGTCCACCGACGATACAGGGCACGGAGGGGATAAGGTCGACGCCCCTCCACTCCACCCCGGCCTCTCCGTCATTCTCCCCCTTCTCCTCTCGCTCGCTCCGCCCCTCGCTCCCTCCCAGATCCGGCCACCGAGCGCAACCGTCGCCGTGGCCTTGCCGTAGACGCGGCCACCGACGTCCTCGAGCTCAGCTAGCACGCCTGCGAGCTCCGCCGTCTTCGACTCCTTCGACTCCGACCGCGAATGGAGGTGGGGAGGCCCTGATGAAACCAGAAGGCTCCGCCCCCTTCCTTCTCTGACACCGGCGCATCTCCGGCGATTCCCGCCGTTCTGCTGCTACTAAGCCGTCACCGGGCCACCTTGTGCCTCCTCGGTGAGCTCCTCCTCCTCCTGTCTCTCCTCGTTTCCCTCCTCGCACGCCGTAGTTAGCTGCCGCCACGCCCGAGCTCTGTCCGTCGCCGACGAGCTCGTGCCCGTGGCCATGGCCACTGTCACTTACACCTGAGCACAGCTGCGTGCTCCTGGTGCTCCCAGCAACCGAACGCACCCGCATGCGAGCTCTTCCACGCCCTCTAGCTGCGTCCCCGACGAGCGCCAGATTGCGCCGCCGCTCACGCTCGTCGCCGGCGCTGTTCCGATGACCAAATGGTCACGGGGACGGGCCTGTTGCACTCGTCGCGTCGCGCAGCTCCTTCCCAGCCTTTCCTTTTGCCCCGTAGCGCGCTGCTACTCCGTTTCCAACTACGGCCGAACTCCGGCGTCTGCCGCGATGCTCGCCGCCGTCGCTACACGCCGTCTCCGGCGACGCCGCCGCCACGGTTGGACGCGGCATTGAACGCCCGTTCGAAAGAACCTAACCACGGGTCGAACGGTGCCCCGTAGAGCATTTCCGGCCGCCTCCGGCGATCGGCCGCCGCGTAATTGGTCGCCGGCGCAACTCCGGCGCCGGCGCCGACGTGGCTGGCCGGCCCCACCGGTCAGCGACACTGGCCGTGGGCCCAGGGGCCCCCGTTGACTGGTTTGACCAGTCAACGCGCTGACGTGGCAGTACAGTGCCACTGACGTGTGGGCCCCGCGCTAATTAAAAGATTTAAAAGAAAAAGAAAATGTTAAATAAGTTAATTAAACTAATCTCTCGCTGACAGATGGGGCCCACACCCCTAATTAACCCTGTGGATTAAGTTAATTCACTGTTAAGATGAACAGAGACTGACATGTGGGCCCCACATGTCAGAATTGACTCTGGTCAGCGTCTGTTGACCGCTGACGTCACAGTGACGTCATGCTGACGTCATAATTCATTTTCTGTAAATAAAAATAATTCCATAAATTCAAATAATCTTTAAAAATTAATAACTTTTAAACCGTAGCTCGGATCGAAAAAGTTAAAACATGAAAGTTGCTCAGAACGACGAGCCGAGTTTGATCGTGTCGTCTGTTTCTTTATCGGAACCCCCTACGTAGAAGAACTCGTAACTCCGGACCCGTATCCGGCAGATGAATAGTGCACACACCCTGGTTATTAAATCCCAGAATAATTCTAAAAATAACTAAAATGACTTAGATGCATATTTAGGCAACCCTGCACTGCATCATAGCATCACACGCACCGTATTGCATTTGTTTGCATTATGTTTACCTGTTTCTTCCCCCTCTTCTCTCTCGGTAGACCCCGACGTTGACGTAGCTCCCGAGGCAGACGCAGCTCAGGAGTACGACTACGTCCCCGACGACACCACAGGCGACCTTGCCCTTGCCCCAGAGCAAACAGGCAAGCACCCCCATTTTGAGCATGCCTATATCGCCTATTCTCTTCTCTCTTATGCTTGCATTAGAACTGCTGCTGCTACTGTTTCCTATATCTGTTGCATAGCCTGTTTATTGTAACCTGCCTTGCTACCTTACTAGTTATCCTAGACTGCTTAGTATAGGCTGGGTAGAGACACGACAGAGACCCCCACTTGATCCCGACTGCCCTGCTGGATATCAGAAGACCCGATCATCGGGATTGAAGACTAGACCCTGGCACCGCACATCACTTCCCCTTAGTTGCCGACACTGCTGGGTTACCGTCGAGTGCCGAGGGTGATACCTCGTCAGCACTTCTGATGTTAACCTTGTAGGTTAGTTACTCGGTCGTGGTAAGCGAGGGTGATTCCTCCTACACCACCCCCGATAGCGACATCGTCGCGCAACTCCTCAAGTGTGGACCACGAGGGTGATTCCTCCTTCGTTCACCTTGACGGTAACATCAGCGGGAATTCCATTGAGGGTGATTCCTCAGGGTTCCCCCTTGGTGTTGGACACACGGATACCATTGATACTGTGACTTGCACTAAACTATGTTACTAAAGATGGGTCGGCCCTGAGGGGTACCCGCACGAGCTTAATGCGAAGTGATGTGGAGTCGGGTTGACCTGGATGGTGCCCGCGAGATAACACGAGGCGTGGCCGGGCATTCTTAGCCCTTGCCGCAAGTCCTCGAGATGGGGCGACGGGGTCACATCGATCGTGAGTCTCTGCTCGTTTCCGCGCGCTCCTAAACCACTTAACGATTTGGATATTTGATCCGAGGGGCCTCTGGCCCGATAGCACTAACCATCACATGGGCATAGTATGGGCGTTCTGCGTCGTATACATCAGCCGAAGCTTGTTTGACGTCAGTAAGGAGCGGCGCACGCCGAGTTGGACTGGGAACGCAACCGCGCTTGTATAAGGGGTTGCTAGGTCTGCTCTCGGTGGCCCCGTAACGTGCAGGAGTTCCCGGGGCGATGGCCCAAGACCCCTGGGGGCATAGGTTTAGTCCGGCATGCTGACCTCTCTTATAAGCCTAGGTCGGGTTGCGGCGTGTTGCTTAGCCGAGGCCGGGCATGACCCAGAAAAGTGTGTCCGGCCAGAGTTAAGCGAGCGTGGTGGGTAAGTTGGTGCACCCCTGCAGGGAAGAAACTTCTATCGATAGCCTGTCCTACGGTAACGGACACTCGGAGTTGTATCCCGATCGGTACAACTAGAACATGTGATGAGAACTGGATAGTACAGCTCTGGGATTGCTTTCTCACAGGGAGTCGAGAAAGGATCGCAGGTCGAGGTTGATGATACTACTACTACTACTTTACATTATGTTCATCTGCTCTCTCCTGATGCTGCAAGACTGTCGAAGATTGTTGAAGATGCTAGTCTTCGATAGGACTAGGCTTCCCCCTCTATTCTGGCATTTCTGCAGCCCAGTCCACATATACAGCCATTCCTTTGACAATGTTGCATATGTAGTGTAGATCCTTGCTTGCTCAGTACTTCGGATGAGTACTCACGTTTGCTTTACTTTCTTTTTCCCCCATATTCCATTTGATGCCACCAGACGACGGAGCCCCTGAGCCAGACGCCCCAGCCGACGACCAGTACTACTACCCGCCTGGCGAGTACTACTACTACGAGGAGCCGACTGACGACCAGGAGTAGGATCGGAGGGTCCAGGGCAGGAGGCCTACGCCTTTCGATCATAGTATTTTATTTTACCCCGCCTCTGTGAAGGCCTATCTCTCTCTATATATCATATCTGTACTCAGATATCTGATGCTTCCGCTGACGCTTGTATGCCATCGAGCTATGTATTCGAGCCCTCGAGGCCCTGGCTTGTAATATAAAGCTTGTATGACTTTATTTATGTTTTAGAGTTGTGTTGTGATATCTTCAAGTGAGTCCTTAGGCTTGATCATGCGCATTTGCGTGTATGATTAGTGCACGATTAAGCCGGGGTCGTCACAAAGAGGTAAACCAATCTTAATCTATGTATACTTCAGAACTGCAAAAGGAAGTTTATCCCTACAATGTAGTAGGGTAACATGATACTAATTGAGTCACAAAGGAGCCATATCTATATATGTGTGACTGCAAAAGTATTTACTTAAATAACATCATGTCTGGATTCATGACATAGATACTTGTTCAGAGGAGGACATGTAGATCGATGACCCAGCAAGGCCTTGTGGACAGAGATGCGAGGCAACTTGCAAAAAATATAAAACAAAAGGGTTGAAACTTAAACTGAGTACATACCATAGCATGGATAACCTGTGCTGCTGATGATATGTTCAAATACATCTACCTTGCTCGAGAAAGCAGCGGAATGATTTATGTCATCTTCATACATTTGCTTGTACTTTGTTTGAACATCCGAAGAACTGCTTTATATCTTCTGCACACTGCAAGGCATAACATGCAAAAGATCAAATGCTAGACAATGTGAAGTTCATAAGTACTGATAGTAAATCTTCTTTGGTCCTCTAGAAACAAACTTCCCATGTATAGGCCTGAATATATTGAATCTTCCCGTATAACTGAATATTACATTTCACGCTTTAATCTTCTCAGCTCCTAAGAAGCACAAAAATGACAGTGCATGATCAACATTGATAACAGATCCAAGCCTTTGAAGAAAATCAAGGAAAATGACCTCTCATATCATTACAAAACCCCGTAGAAAGAGAAGCCTATAGCACATACCTTTGAAGAAACATATCCCACTGGGCTCTGTTTATTTGTTATATCTGCAACACTAAACATCGGATCAATTTGTGGCCTATTTGTCCTACAGCCATACCTTTGAAGAAACATATCTCACTGGACTCTGTTTGTATGTTGTATCTACAACACTGAACATCAGATCAATTCGTGGCCCTATTTGTCCTACAGCTTACCTCAAATGGATGGATGCATAGGGGGAGTTACAGCAGCCGATTGCACCTCCTTTCCAAGGCACTCCTCCACAAGGGCTGCATAGCCAGGATAGGAAACACAGAAAACTCCACGCATTGGGTTGTCAGCAAATCTTTTTTGGAGAGACATCTGCCGACTGCTAGAGCGCCCACAGGAGAGGCCTCCACATGAACATCTACACTGGTCAGCGGAAGGGCGGACGCGTATTAGTAGTCGGGGTCACCACAGCGCATCTCGCGCAGTCAGTCGTGCCTTGCCGAACGCAGGTACTATCAACGGATGAGGGCGACGTCGCCAAGATTGTGGAGGCGGCTCCCTTGGGTCACGCCGGATGGCATGCCTCGCTTGTCGGAGGTGTCTGACCAGTCGTGCATGCCAGCGTCGCTGCGCTTGCGGGACCGCTCTCGATTGAGGAGGGTTTGCGTACTAAAGGAGGGATGGGAAACGAACAGAGGATTTATGTGATGAGAATGAATCATCGGTTACTAACAGAGGAATGGGAAACGAACAAATTTATGCGAGTGGAACCGGGCATAGCATTGATTTTTTTTTCTCTATAGTGCTATTCTTAGGATTTTTTCTATAGTGCTGATGTGGTAGCTTGTGCTTGTGGTTGGGTCCCTTGTGTAAGCCGGTAGTGAAACAATGACGTGGCTAGGCTGCTGATGTGGATAGCTTGCATGTTAAGAGAATTAGTTTAGTGGGGATGAACTATTTAGGTATTATAGGTAGGTTAGTCCCAAAAAATTATATAAAATAGCATATTAATGCATATAAAACATCCAAGATGGATAATATAATAGCATGGAACAATCAAAAATTATAGATATATGTTGGAGACGTATCATTTACCACAGACCTACGGGTCCGTAGGCAGTAGCTAGATGGCTTCTTCTCTCTTTTTGATTCTCAATACAATGTTCTCCTTGATGTTCTTGGAGATCTATTTGATGTAATGACTTTTTGTGGTGTGTTTGTTGGGATCCGATGAATTGTGAGTTTATGATCAGATCTATCTATGAATATTATTTGAGTCTTTGTTAAACTCTTATATGCATGATTGTTATAGCCTCGTATTTCTTCTCCGAAACTTTGGTTTGGTTTGGCCAACTAGATTGATTTTTCTTGCCATGGGAAGAGGTGCTTTGTGATGGGTTCAATCTTGCGGTGCTCAATCTTAGTGACAGAAAGAGACATGACACGCATGTATCGTTGCCATTAAGGATAAAAAGATGGGGTCTATTCCTACATGAATAGATCTTGTCTACATCATGTCACCGTTCTTATTGCATTACTCCGTTTCTTCATGAACTTAATACACTAGATGCATGTTGGATAGCGGTCGATGTGTGGAGTAATAGTAGTAGATGCAGAATCGTTTTGGTCTACTAATCTTGGACGTGATGCCTATATACATGATCATTGCCTTGGATATCGTCATAATTATTTGCTTTTCTATCAATTGCCCAACAGTAATTTGTTTACCCACCGTATGCTATTCTCTCGAGAGAAGCCTCTAGTGAAATCTATGGCCCCCGGGTCTATTTTCTATCATATTCCTTTAGATCTATTTATCCAAAAACCCAAAAATACCTTGCTGCACTTTTTCTTTATTTATTTTATTTTGTGTTTTCATCAGATCTATTTATCCAATCTTATATTATTTAATCTATCTCAATACCGAGGAGGGATTGACAACCCCTCTTACGCGTTGGGTTGCAAGTTTTTGTTATTTGTGTGAAGGTACTGCTTACATAGTTTGGTGGATCGTCCTATTGGATTGATACCTTGGTTTCATAATTGAGGGAAATACTTACCGTTGCTGTGCTGCATCATCCTCTCCTCTTCGGGGAAAATACCAACGCAGATATAAGCAATCAAGAAGAATTTCTGGCGCTGTTGCCGGGGAGGATCAAGTCCAGATCTATCAGGTACACAATCACAAATCTCATCTCCTTGCAATTTACTTTATTTGCCATTTGCCTCTTGTTTTCATCTCCCCCACTTCACAAAAATATTTGCCTTCTTTTTCGCTCGCCCTTTTCTCGTCAGATCTCTTGTTTGCTCGTGATCTTGCTTGCCTACTTTACCGCCATGGCTAGTTCTCCTCCTACTCCGTGTACCCCTGAGAGCGAAGTTCTCAATTTTAAGCAGAGGGGAGGAGAGAATTTAAAAGATGATTTGTATCGAATTTGTGATGCTCATAATAGATCTATTCGAAAGCAATCTACTACTATTCTTCTTTGCAATTTTTATGTGGGCACTACCACTTGGTATAGATTTGTTCTTGCTACTATCACCGGAGGGAATTTCTTGATGTGCCCACCTTTGGATGCTTTTAATGCTATGGAAAATTTAGTGGGATCACCTCCTATCATTATCAATGAAACAGTTTTAACTCTTGAGCATGTTATGCAAAGGCTAGATGCTATTGAAAAGAAAATGATCACTGAACAACATGTTGAAAAATATACCAAATAAGACTCTACGTGGGCCCACAAGCCCGAGGGGCGCACCCACCCCAAACTTTTTTATGTCAAACATTCCAATCTATCCATCTTGAATTATGGCAGTAGAACGAACACCAAAAATAATAAAACTTACATCCGGATTCGTATACCACCTAGCGACGACTGCTGTGTCAAAAATTTGTAGCTTTTTGAGTTGGTTTGCTATTTTCACGGCCTTAATTGAATTTCTAGCAATTAAAGAGCCAGAAAAAAGCTTTGGGCGTGCTAACGAGGTCGGAATGGGATGAAACTTTGCATGGTATCTTCATTGGACACCTGTAGGGTGTGGTAAAATTTTGAGATCATTACGACAAAAACTTGATGCATATCATGTACAAACCGGACACTCTTCCACCAAGTGTAAGAGTTTCGAATGAAAATGGCCGCGCACACACACAAATCATTTAAAAAAATATTTTGAACTTAATTTTTTTTCATGAGTAATAAACGCTATTGGAAGCCCCGTGCTCAAAATTTGTAGCTTTTTGAGTTGATTTTCTATTTTCGCGGCACTAATTGGATTTTCGGCAACTAAAAAGGGCAAAAAGCTTTGGGCTTGAAAACAAGCTCGGAGAGGGATGAAACTTTGCATGGTGTCTTCATTGGACACCTGTAGGGCATGGTAAAAGTTTGAGATCGTTACGACCAAAACTTGATGCACATCGTGTACAAACCGGACACTCTTCCACCAAGTGTAAGGGTTTGAACGGAAACAGCCACCTCACACACACAAATCATTTTTTTTAATACTTTCAACTTAAAACTTTTTCCATGAGTAATATACGCTATTGGAAGACCCGTGCTCAAAATTTGCAGCTTTTTGAGTTGGTTTGCTATTTTCGCGGCATTAATTGAATTTTTGGGAACTAAAAATGGCAAAAATCTTTGGGCATGCAAACGAGCTTGAAAAGGGATGAAACTTTGCATGGTGTCTTCATTGGACACCTGTAGCATGTGGTAAAAATTTGAGATCGTTACGACCAAAACTTGATGCACATCATGTACAAACGGGACACTCTTCCATCAAGTGTAAGGGTTTAAAACGAAAATAACCGCCTCACACGCACAAATCATTTTAAAAAATTGAACTTAAAACTTCCACTACAAAAAAAATACACTTCCGTGATGATACGTGTTTGTCACAGTAGGTCACATTTTCTGTCATGCATGTACATCCATGATGATTTTATGACAGAATCAAGATAGTCATACCTGTGCTGTCGTAGAAGTGTTCCATGACATTACCAAAATTATCATCACGAAAGTGTCCACTTCCATGACGATAAATTGCGTGTCATAGAAGTGCTTTCGTCAAGGGTAACCGACACGTGGCATCCACCGTAACGGGTCACCATTATGCTATCGACAGCCCCGACCAATGGGGAAATTCCACGTGTAAAATTCTCATTCGCCGGAGGATCCACGTGTCGGCTCAGCGTTGGGACAGATGTCATCCACTCATAGTACGGGAGGCGCCTATGATACGTCGGCACGTGGCAAGGCCCAACAGTGGCCCATTCAGGTGAAAAAGGCCGGCCCAATCAAAATTAGCAGGCCGGCCCATATAAGGCCTACTTGTGTCAGGTCCATTTAATCCCACGGCCCATACGAGTGTGCCAATTCGTCCCGTCAACGGCCCGTTAATGATTTGACACCATTGCAGCCCATCGTCAGTTCGAGCCCGTTAACAGCCCGCTATATATTTGGGCTCAATATCGGCCCGATGTGGTTTCGGCCTGTTAACGGCCCATTCAAGGGATGGTCCAATTTTCAGGATGTACGTCTTTCGGCCTTTTAGCGACCCATTTAAGTGTTGGGCCAATTTCAGGCCCGGTGTGTCTTTCAGCCTGTTAACGGCCCATAAATGAGTTGGGCCATTTGCAGTCGGACCTGAGTTTTGGTCTTTTAATGGCCCATGCTCTTCATGGTCCAATACCAGCCTAGTTTCTCTTTCGTCCTGCTAAAGGCCCATAACACAGTTGGGCCATATACAGTACGACCTGACTTTCGACTTCTTAGCGGCCCATGCTCTTCATGGTCCAGTACGAGCCCGCTGTCTCTCTCGGCCTGCTAAAGGCCCACAGTATAGTTGGGACATATGTAGCCCGACCTTAGTATCGGCATGTTAACGGCCCATGAAATCAAATGGGCCCACCTGTTGCCCGCTTCGATGTCGGCATGTTAACGACCTGGGAGGTAACAGGGCCGAGCATTAACTGTCGGCTCGTTTCAATTATAGCGACCCAATAGAGCTTTCGGCCTGGTTACGGCCCATTACCTTAATGGGCCCACTAAAGTTCGAACATGTCTGTAGGCCCGATTAGATAATTTGAGCCCATTACGACAAGCAATTATGGACAGGACCAAAACCGATCAATCAAAGGCCCTATGAGAATTTTGGCCCCTGCGAGCCCATTAGGGAAGCCCATTAAGGGTAGTGGGCTGCTTCCTTCATATAGGGCCCACAACTATTCGTGCTAACTAGTAATTTCACTGCTTTTTTAGTTTCCTAGCGACCAGTTAGCTGGAATGCGAGGCGCGCTAAGCAAACGTACGGCATACGAGGAAAAACATTGCACATCTAGCATATATTACAGGAAATTACATCCACTGGGAAATCAAAGATTGATGCCAGTGCAAATAAATGAACAGAACCTAATGATCTACAACCTCACAATCTGCAACCTTAGCACGGATGACGCCCATAAGCATGTGAGCAAGTTCTTCCGTCTTTGCTACACTCTCTCTGAAAACATTGATCAGTTCTTGTTGCGCAAGAATGTGCACCTCTGGTTCCTCCACGATTTCCATCATTGCTTCAGCCAGTAATTGGTTCACAAACATACATTTTCTCCATTGCATTCGAGACAGGGGAAACTGAACAGATTCAGATGGCAATTTTGGCAGGATTGTATTATTGATAGTGGAGAGTGTCTCGACCACTGCATCATAACATAAATTAGGAGGGGAACCGAACATATTAATCAAGAGTTATTGCCATATTACCTGGCCTAGATTTATTGGAAAGAAACAATGGGGTTGCCTTGCTGTTTTCAGAGTTTGTCTTCTTATCTTTAGCAGCCTGCACCAAATTAACACACTAGCATTGCTATCATTGGCCAGGTCAGATAATAGGAAAGCAACTTTGACACAATGAACGTTTCGGCAACCAGACCACAACAGCCTACACCAAATTAACACAATATGGCACAGCTATCATCAGCCAGGTAAGGTAATACGAAAGCAACATTGACACAATGAATGAATGGGCAACCAGAACAACACTACAATTTAGTAATGTGCATGATATGAGATAGTACACTCATGCAGCTCAGTATGCAAAACTACCAGGCAATTTTCCTTACAAAAATCAACATTATCGCCTTTAATTATACATTTTGCTACAACTACATTTAGATCAGATAAAGGTTGGATTCACGCCGACTATCAAAATACATGCTGATGTAAAAATATAGTGATATACAACAGGTACTTACATCAGCATTGGAGCACAGAGAATTCCCGCAAGATACTTTCCTCGAATACGATCCCAGTATAGAAAGTCTTCTATCCTTTAAGCTTATTTTCTAAAAGAGAGATGGGTAAGAAACATGTAGAAAATATGATCAGAATGCTATAAAATTTCATGATGCGAGGATACGCACACGCTTCTTAGAATGGAGTTGACATATTATTGCTGGACTGGAGCGGACTAGTTCTTTGGCCACTGGAATCTGCTATTATTAGTAGGAGTTGGGTTTCTCTGTGCTAGAGCAGTATCTATGAACACTGGAGTTGGTTCACTATCTCCTGGCATTTGGATCTTTTGCAAAGACCTTGTTTGTAACCCTTCAGATTCTAACATAGCCGTCTTCCCCTTGCATGCCTTATATAGAAGAATGGTGCTTCAATTATAAAACATGCTACAGCACAGAGATGGAATAGGTACTGAAGAATAGAAAGGCATGACATATTGACATGTATTCCCTCCATCCGGAAATAAATGGATGGGTCTAGGCGTATTTCAGTTCTAGATACATCCATTTTTATCCATTTCTGCGACATGTAATCCGGACGGAGGGAGTATGATGTAATAGCTAGGGATACGACAGGACAACAGAGTAAAAAAACACTAGTTGAATGTAAAATTGTATGATAGTGGAATACATACAGAAAAACACTAAGGCAACATATGCGTGTATGATTGGGAAACTAAGATGGCATTGCAACAGACCACTAGAACAGCACTCCAATGTAAAAAAAGCATGTTATGGTAGACAGATGAAGTACATACTGATGAATAACAATGCATAAGATATTCAGAAGCATGATGTCCAAACTAAGCAGATGGCATTGCGAGTAGAATGACAGTGCTTGAATTTGAAAACATGTTATCATGAATGGAATAGGTACTGAAAAACAGGAAGGCATGACATATTTACATGCATGATCAGCAGGCTAAGCACATGGCATTGCAACAGAGTAGATGCACTCCAGGACATTATATGCATGTTGTACCCATATCACGGGCCAAGTTAGAGCAAGGACCTTGTGGGGTGAATAGGATTCATCATCTTTCTGCAAGTCTTCTGAAGAACTGCCTTTACATGTTCCATCATATTGGGTATCATTGACGTCAAGTTTGTTGGCCGTTACATTGCTCCGTGAGGTTCTTGTGGATATATCAGTGTGTGCAATTATATCTGACATGCATGGAAGACAACTAGTAGTTAGATTTATGTAATTAGTGCCTGTAGGAGACGACATAAATAGTAGGACTGGGGTTAATTAGCAGCAACAGGTCTCAAAAACTAAAGGGAGAACACAGATGAAAGCTACAGAATATGTATCCTTTGTACTCAAGATTGACTAGATGGCACACAAAAGTATTAAAGAACAACATAGGTAATACTAGAAGTGGTATAATACTATAATCACCAACCTGTGGGATAGCATTGGTTGATGGATGATAACTATGGAACAACATTACCTAAAGAACAAGTCTCCTATCTGAACTATGGAACAGCGTTAACTCCTGAACAAGACCCGTAAGAGATCAGCATGAATATACAGTGAAATGTGATAATCTATTTTCCATGCTTAGATGAATAACAAAGCCATAAATGTTGCACACAAGTAAGATGAGGGTACAACCTATCTGGCGCCATCCATAGGAGTGAGCATCATGTAATGACTTGTCGATGGCCCTGCAGTTGTTGTGGCTGTCCATGTCAGGCACGCGCATTCGATGCAGGGAACTAATGAGTGGGGACTATAGCTCCCTTCTGGTGTATGCTTCCCTTGTTGGAGCAGCTGCGGTGAGAAGGAAGACTGTGTGGCTGAAGATGCAGAAAACGCATAATGTTAAGAACGACACATATCTCTGATCTGAAGAAATACCCTAAGAGATCAACAGTAAGGTACGAGAGTGGTCACACGTCTACTGACTGAAAACTAAATTGGGGTCACACGATTTTATTTTATTTTGGTACTATCCAATCTACGCCGGATGGCTTGATGGCCGTCTTGTGCCTCCCGTCTGACACTGTTCAGAATCTTCCCCGAAGAGCCAGCGACCACCGGCAGAGCAGCCTGCCTCCGCCGTCCCTGGCCACGAGAGCTCCGACCAAAACCCCGCTCCCCGCCCCACCGCACTGCCGTGGTTGCGCCACCCCCGGCCAATCCACAAAGACTCGCCGTCATCCAGATCCGGCGGCGGCAGTACCTTCAACCCACGCAACTCTAAGATAGCCACCTAAGAGCTGCTTCCATTGCAAACTTGCGCCCCCGCACCCTTACGTTAGACACCAGCCAACCGGCAGCCTAGGAGCTCCGCCGCCTCGAGGGGTGCTGCTTCCCATTGGGAATCGATTGGCCCAGAATAAAAATTCAGACAACTGACGCCTAAATAAAGTGATTTGAGATGAGTGTACGGCCTATCTTGCGGCTCGGTGAAGTAGGCAGCTCCAGCTGCCGAGTCGGTGAGGCTGGCGCGGTTGCGGTGGCTACCGGCGGCAGGAAAGCAGAGATGTCGCGACGGTCGACGGCTACGGGGAAGCAGCGCTGGGGCCCTGGACGCATCCGAAGTTGGAGCCGCTCCGGCGCCGTGCACAACGGCGGGGGTGAATCGGCTCCAGTACGGTTCACGCGGCCGTCGTCGAGGCAGCTCCGGCAGCACGGAGTAAGAGGCACACGGCCCAGTGCACGACGGCAAACAGACAGCATCTCCGGCATTGGGGAGGAGGGCGGTGGTGAATTTGGTGCGGTGGGGGCGCCATGGAGGAGGGGCTGAGGTTTCGCGGCTGGGGAGAAGGGAGCTTCCCGGGAGAAGGTGATTTGGCGCCCACGAGGTATGAATGGGGAATTGGGAGGGGGAACCATGTCTTACGGACGCATTTGTCTAAAATGTGGGGGGGGGGGGTTACAGTTCTACCCCTGCCTTTAGGCTTCTGGGCTTGGGTCTGTGTACTGAGGGTCGGGGATAGTAGAGTAACTTTGCTTCTCCCAAATAGTGGGCGCGAGCGATTTTGGGCGAGGAGGGCGTGTTTTGAAATAGTGGGCGCGAGCGATTTCGCGCGAGGAGGGCGTGTTTTGAAATAGTGGGTGTGAGTGATTTAGGGCCAGGAGGGCGTGTTTTGAAATAGTCGGCGCGAGCGATTTCGGGCGAGGAGAGGGTGTTTTGCCGCCCATGGTTTATGAATTATTCGGCACCTGTCATTTCGGCCGAGGAGAAGGCGCACTTGGATGAAGTTACGAACCTACCCTCGATGTACAATGGACCAATTGATGCGTGTCCCACATAGGCCGGTAATTTTGTGTCTCCCATTTATTTGCTCGGGTGAATTCCACCGAGCACAGGGTGTTTAGCGGTTCGTTCAAATTTTGGGAGAACGAGCATCCACGTCTACCTTACCAAGTCGATTCGAATCAAATTTTGAAATATTAGCTTGCCACTTCTTTTTTAGATGGTGAGATGATGCTCGGGACTAATGTGTTTTTACATGCTCATTGCTAACGATTACTATATGACAAATAGTTGACCCACTCAAAAACGGGAATCAAACCCAAAATGAAATATCTCGATTCAATGAAATAGCTCGTTCACCAGGTCAAAATAGTGAACTAAATCCAAAATTGAACACCTCAATTGAGTAGCATGTTGTACAGTATTATAGTACTCCATGAACATGTTGAAAGTCAAATTAATGAACTTGTTTGATACGCATATCTCTGTTCATGTGTGGATTGCAGACAACATGTTCTCCAATTCAAATATTTGAATGCAAATTTGTATCAAAACATGGTTTATATCAGTCTTTGATGCATAAACGCGACCTTCCCCTCTCCCGGACTCTTGTTCTCTCTCTCGCCGACAATCTTCAATTCTATCGCACGCATCCAAACACAAACCTTGTCGGTCCCTCTCCCTCTCTCTATCTCTCTCTGTGTGTGGGGGGGTCTTTCTAGTTCGCATGCACACTCCATGTATAGGTCTCTCTGGCACACTATGTATGATTCTCTAGTCCAAGCTAAATATCTTGGGTGCACTCATCGTACGCACACAAATTCCCTAGCTCATTGCCCGTAACTCTCTCATGCACCACTCTGCCGTCTCCGAGCTCCTCCCTCTCTCTCTCAAACTCTCCATCTCCCTGGGTCACACATACACATGCATATCTCACTCGTACTCGATAGACCCATCTAAAACTCTCTCTCTCCCTCATTCTCTCTCCATCTCACACGCACACACACACAATCTCACGCCTAGCCAAGTATGATGGTCTCTCACTCAATTGTAGGCACACGCAGTCCCCCCTATATGTATATGACTAGCTAATTCTTAGTCTCCATCACAAACATGTGCATGGTCTATCTCGATTTCTCTCGGGGCATCTTTCTATCGCACACGCACCTCAACCCTCGATATCCCACCCATATAGTCCCCTCACGATCTCGAGGGGATCTCTCTATCACAAACACACCCTCTCTCCCTCCCCATGCGTCCATCTTCTCCATGCGTCCCTCTCGACCTTTGTCCCTTGTTGGCCAGACCTCTATTGGACATGTGCTATAGGGGTGTCTCTCTTCGTTGCAAACAATCATGCACTAGCTATCTTCATGTATCTCCTCACCTCGCTTTTCTATCTCGGAGATGCATGCGTGATATGTTTGCATAAGAAACAAACACACACTCTCTCTCTAATTTATCGTTTGTTGTCCCTTTCTCTTTCACACACACACACTCTTTTTGCACACTCACTCATTCTCCTTCACACGCACTTGATCTCTCTCGACTTAGGCACTCTCTTCGGTCCATAGCATATAGATTATTAAATTTATTGAAAAGTCAAACATCACAAAGTTTGACCATGTACGTGGAGAAAAACATTTACATCTAGAACGGCAAACATATATCATTAGATTCATCATGAGATGTAGTTTCGTATGATGTATCTTTGGTATTGTAGATATAAATAATATTTGCGTAAACCTGGTCAAAGTTTCCAAAGTTTGACTTCTAAAAAATTTATATGCACTGCATTATCGAGCGGATGGAGTATCTCTTTCCCCCTCTCAGCTATCTGACAAACCACTCAGCCGTATCGGGGCTCCTCTATCTCTCTCAAACTTTATATCTCCCTGGTTCACACATACACATATCTCGCTCGCGCTACATAGACCCATCTAACACTCTTCGCCCTTGTTCTCTCTCTATGTGACACGCACCCCCCTAAGTACCATAATCCCTCACTCCATCATAGGCGCACGCACTCCCCCCCTAAGTATGACTATCTCTCAATAGCCATCAGGAACACACGTATTGTCTCCTTCCATCCATACGTCTATCTCGATATCTCTCGGGGTATCTTCAATCGCGCACACACCTTGTCACTCGATCTCCCATCCATGTAGTCCCATCACGATCTCCAGGGGATCTCTCTGTCACAAACATACACTCTCTCCTCCCCATGTCTGCATTTTCTCCATACGTCTCTCTCGACCTCTCTCCCTTGTTTGTCAGACCTCTCTTGGCCACGTGCTAGGGGTCTTTCTCTCTCGGTTGCAAACAACCTGTCGGCGTGCGACACCTATGGGACCCTCGAAGAATCCCTTTACGATTCGGCGGGGGGAGAGGTATGCGCAAAGAGCAGAACCAATGATCGACGCAGGGCGATTTTACCCAGGTTCGGGCCGCTAATCAGCGTAAAACCCTACTCCTGCCTTGTTTTATTATCGGTGTTCTTGAGCCCAGGCTCCAGGAGCGCTCACAGTGAACAGTACGTTCAAAGAGCAGCTACGCATGCAGAATGGGCCAGAAGATCCTCCCCCCTATAGCAGTTGCCTTGGGCCTCCTTTTATATCACAAAGGGGTCACCACAGTGGCAAAATGTACATACATTGAGGTGTAAAGTAGCTACAGGGTCATCATACCTAACCCCTGACGGATTAGGATGAACGCATTTAATGCACCGTGAGGTGTCCATCTAGGTGTCCTCACTTTCTTGGGGATGGAAAAAGGGGCCATCCCATCATCACCGCTTAAGCTCTCCTCCACTGGCGCGTCGCCATGCATCCAAAGAAGGACCCAGAATGTCGGGTTTGTTGCTGTGCCAGAGCGGTGGCACAGCAACAAAATCTTGCCTGGCGCCGAGCCTTGCCGGGCGCCGAATCTTGCCGGGTGCCGAATCTTGCCGGGCTTCGCAGGCCACCCCGGCAAGATCTTGCCGGGGAAGCTGGCCTTCGGATTCCAGCTCTTCTTATCTCCTGATCCTCAGATCTTTGACTTGAGGATTTCTTTGGTGGCCTGAGTCAACCTTGAACTGTTCCCCGACAAGCCTTGCCGCGAGTATGGCTACAACTGCCCGTGCACAAGTACGGGGTACTAATGGCCCAATACTTAGTACACCGACAGGAGCCCCCGGGCCTAGGCCACACATGAGTGCAAGGCGTTGTTGGGCTAGGCCCAAACAGTGCACGGGCACACGTGGCAGGGGATTAACTGCTCGTAAATATCCCGTTTACTGTGCCCCCCACTACGCGCGCTGAACGCGTGACGTGGGAAGCGTGCATCAAAAGCTGCAACTACAACGCGCCTGCAGAGGCGCATTCACATTGGGGAGTAAAAGAGGCGGCCCCGCTCCTTCCCCATAAAAAGGAGAAACCATAGAGGCACAGCCTATTTACCCTCCTCTTCTTCTCAATCTGGCCGTCGCCATTGCTTTCCTTCTCTCGAGCTCAGAGCAAAGCTTCCCCTCATCCGCTCATCGCCTCCACGCCCACTTCATCCCCGGCTTCTGCCCTTGCAGTCGCCATGCCGCCCAAGACCAGCAAAGGCAAGAGCAAGGAGACGAAAGCCGATGTCCCAGAGAGCGAGCTGGTGAAGATGCGGAAGAAGTATGTCGTCTTCGCCCCGTCGCTTGATGCGGAAGCTTTGAAGAGGCGGTACCAGTGTATGTGGGCGGGGGAGACGCAGGCTCACCCCGCCACTCGCGTGATTCCAGGTTCTTGCTCCAAGAGTGGGTCAGACAGATATCCCTCTTTCGTCGCATACTTCTATTGCGGGCTCTGTCCTCCATTTTCTGACTTCTTCAACGACATTATGTACACATACGGCTTCCATCTTCTCGATTTCACGCCGAATGCGGTATTGTGCATGTCCATCTTTGCTCACCTTTGTGAAAACTTTGCCGAAGTGGTTCCCAATACTGCCCTTTTCCGCCACTACTTTTTCCCTCGTATCCAAAAAGGAGAGGCCCTCTCTGGTTCTATCGCCTGGATTCCAAGGGCTTGGAACAAGGAAATATACCCAGAAGGGGTTTACCGCGAGAAGTGGGACGAATGGCGGGCTGAGTGGTGCTGGATCAAGGAAATAGATCCCCATCCGTTTTGTCTGCCTCGACAGCAGAAAGCGGTCCGTGGCAGTGGCTGGAGCAATCTTGCTGCTGAAGATGAAAAACTCACAATCGCCACCACCAGGATTCTTCGCCTGAAAGCTGCCGGGCTAACCATGGAGATGATTGGCTTCGATTTTCTCCGCCGCCGCATTGCCCCCTTACAGAATAAAGGAAGACCAACTTGGGAATACCGAAACGCAGCGGACATCATGAGACTGCGTCCCGGGTTGAACAACAATTTGACTGCTATGCAACTTGGCGCTCTCCGTCAAAAGTTGTTCCAGCGCGACAACAAGCATCGGTTGCCGGCAAGGATTGTCCCTCTGTGCAACAACTCTGCCCTGGGGTCAATTATCGCTACCATGCCATTGTTTAATGCCCACAGTCTCGACGCAACATGGGTTGAGCCATCCGAGGAAGAGGCACAAAAGTTCTTTGATAACTTGACGGAGAGGGCCGTCCGGGAAGAAGCAGATTTCCTCCGAGCCACCACCGACGAAGAGGTGGCATACATCACCACTAGGGTGGAGGAGGCAAATCTTGCCGTGGAGTCTGGCAGCGTCGGCTTCATAGAATGGGAAACCAGTGACGCCGAGGTAGTGGTGGAAGGAAAACCTGTCGGGAAGGGCAAAGCTGCCGGGGAACAGAGCAGCACAGCCGCTGAGAGCTCGTCCGATGAAGATACGGCTGAAGAAGAACCGCAAGAAGAGCTCCCAGCCCCGAAGAAGACAAAGCATGTTCTTCGAAAGGCCGCATCTGGCATCCCGGCAAGCCAACCTTCCTCGAGCAGCGAGGCTCCCGGCAAGAAAGCGGCCGGCAAGACTGTGCCACGGCAAGGAATCCGACAACAACCTGCGCGACGTGCGAGACCCAAATCAGCGGCAACTGCTGAGGCGGCAGGGGTGTCTCGCACTACCGCACCGGAAGCTGAGGTGACGGAAACACGCCAACCCCCGGTGCCCGCTACAGCCGAGCGATCTAGGACCCCTCCTCCGCCTTCCCACACAGACACTGCAACGGAGGTCGATTTTGACATCTCCGACTTCAGTCCGGAGCGAGAAGAGGAAGAGTGAGTACCTTGCCACAGCCTTTATCTTCCAATCCTGGATCAATCTTATTGACTTGCTTGTATTGTCTCTGCAGTGATGTAGAAACCTTGATGGAGAGGATGGCGAAGAGGACAAAGACTTCTACAGGCGATGAGCCTCCGGCAGGATTTGTGAGCGTGCCAGAATCTACTACTATCAGCCCGGATCTCAGTCCTCGACGCAGCCCCCAGTGCAGCCCCCAGCGTAAGTTCATTATTCTTTTCGGCTGGGGAATGCTGAGGTTCCTATCCTTGCCGCTGATACCTTTGGGCTTGCAGGAGAAGGACGGCAACAAAGGGAGTTATCAGGAGATACCCTCGTCGCGCCGCCTCTGTCAACCACATCGCCCACAAGCGTGTCCCCGGCAAGTGATCACACCGACGAGCTTGTCTTGGTCGAGGAGGAGCCAACAACCATGGATGCTGGCATCTTACCCCCGGCAACCGAGGTTGTCGGGAGGGGCGAGGCCACCTCTCGACAGCCCGATGCAGGTAACCAATTGCCTTAGCGCGCTTGCTATTCTTTCCTTTATCTCTCTTTCTTTTGTCTTCTTGAACTTCGATCTTGATCTCATTCTATTTCTCCCCCTTGTCCTTTAGAATTCCCTGAGATGGAAGACATGGACATCGACGCTGTCATCGAGGAGACCGCCAGGGATGTTGCCGCCGAAGCCGACAAGATCGCTGCCAGCGAGGCCGCCATGGATGCCACCGTAGAAGCCGGCGGTGCTTTTGCCGAGGAGGCCGCCAAGACTGCACAGGAGGAACCCGCCAAAGAGTCTACTGAAGAGGGCGGCAAGGAGGCTGGTGGCCGTACTGACGGCATTCCTGCCGCAGGAGCGCCAGGCGCTACGCCGGCCAGGGAGCCCCCTGCTACTAGTGAGGCGGTTGTTGAGGACCAACCGTCAACATCTGAAGTCCCCTCATCCAGCAAATATCTCAAAGTTGGCGAGAACCTGTTTGTCAACTTGCCGGGGACGGCAAGCATTGGGGCACCGACCGAAGGGGAAGTCTTTGATGAAGAAATCATCGCTGCTGCCGGGCTCGAGGTTGTTGATGATCCAAGCGCTAGCAGCGGCAAATCTGAAGAGGATCAGCTCCATCAGGCCATGGGTGAAAATTTCCGCAAGCTCCAGGCTCTTCACCGCGCCCGGAAAGAGAAAGCGGATTCCAGAATGGCAGTTGTCGAGGCGGCCGAAGCAGATTTTCAGAGGCGCGTCGAACAAATGCAAGTCTGGTACGCCGAGGCCCTCCAAGAGTTGACTGCCGGCCGGGAACAAGTGAGCCAACAGTGGACAGAAATCCTCCTGAAACAATCTGATATGGAGAAGGCGCAGGAGGAAGCTACGCAAAGAATTGCTGCTGAAGATGCTCTCCTGATGGGGCGTCGCATTGCGCTTGATGCTCACGAGGAAGACCTTGCCGCACGTGAGAACCTTGCCAAGCTTCGCAGCAAAGATGAAGATATTGAGAAGCTTGTCGCGCGGCGGACCCAGGAGCTGGAGCAGAAACACAAAGAAGCGCTCGAAGCTCTAACTGTAGATCACGCCGGCAAGCTCAAGGAGGCCGTCGACGCTGCCGAGGCTGCAAAGGCCGCCAAGAATGAGCTGAGCGGCAAAGTAAAGAAACTGGAAGTGGATCTCAAAGAACACGGCAAGGAGCTCTCGACGCTCAAAGGTGATAGGGAAAAAACCCTCCACACCCTGGTGGAGATGCAAGTTGCCATGTCTAACAAGACCAAGCAGCTCTCCTCAGCAAATGATACTATTGCCGTTCTGGAATTGGAGCTGACCATGTTGCAGAAGTCTCTCGAGGCCGGCAGAGCCCGCGAGAAGGCCCCGCTCAAAGATCTCCAGGAAGAGAGAAACCTGCTCAAGAGCGTTGCCGCCGCCCAAGTTGATTACGAAAAGGGGGTGAAAATCTGGACTGGACGTCTCATCGACGCTGCGGAGAAGCTCACGGCAGAACTGTCAACCATGGGCCTGTCAAACTTCAGGTATTCTTCCGAGGAAAGGATATCTTCGAGTGCCAGGTTGACGATGTTCTTCGAAAGCATCATTGATGCCCTGAAGTTGCTTCAGTCTAACCGGGCGACTCAATTGGCCAACGAGTCCCGCCGGCTTTGCCGGGCTGTCCTCCGCAAGGTACTTATCAAGGTGGTGCATAATAATCCTGGCATCGACCTCTCCAACGTGCTTGGCCACCTGCCAAAGGACGCAAATCTCGAGGCACTCGAAGAGCTTGTCGCGCCTATCCTTGAGAAGGTGGATTCAATCAAAAGGATCGAAGGCCAGTGCAGAGATTAACTGCTCCACCTCTTCTTGCCGTCGTCATTCCATGCCAAAGACAATTAAGTCTTAAATTAGAACAGCGGCAACTTATTAATGTAATATAACTTGCTTATGTTTAGGTACATGCATGCTATCTCCCTTGTATGATTCCTTTAAGTATGGAGTTCACCCTACGCTTACTGAAAAACTTGCCGGCGCGCAACCTGTCGCGAGCGCTGGGTGCGGGACTTCAGCAGCCTGCTGGAGGCGCAGCGGCAAGACTCCTTGGCGTACTCAGTGCAGCCACTTAAATTGTAGAGTGGACTCGAAACAAAATAAGGGCGCAACCGATTACAGCAAGGGTTCCTTCGCGTGCATATTTTCCATACAAAAGTCGAAATTGTTCAAGGAAATAACTTTGCAATAAAGGAAACTTGTTCTAAGTTTTAGAACTTAGCTTTATGTCGTTGTCCTTCCTCCGGCAAGCGTCAATTCCAAACATCGCCACCTGGTACTCATATCTCCCTCGCCCCCTCCCCCCCCCCCCCCCCCCCCGGCAAATGTGCACGCGAGGAATCCTTCTGTCTTTTGAGAAAAAGAAAGAAGAGAAAATAAAGATATGAAACCTTGGCGGTTCGTTAGAACTTACCGGGAGCAAGTGTCATATAACATCTTAGACAAACATGCATATATATATGAACATGGAAATCAATAAGGAAATGTACAACACTTAAATTTATTCATCTGTGCTCAGGGTCTGCGCCTGGCTTTGTACAAAGGATTATATGCCTTGCCGGCAAGACTTGTACAAAAGGGTGGTTGTCGGGGGCCCCCGGCAACCGCGCCTTATGGGTAGAACTTGCAAAGATGTTCAATATTCCAAGAATTGCTCACTGGAACGCCATCTTCGGTCTCCAGGCAGACAGCCCCGGGCCTGGTGACTCGTACTACCCGATAAGGGCCTTCCCACTACGGTGTCAACTTGTTTGAATTCTTGGCGGACTGAATCCGTCGAAGAACAAGGTCGCCTTCCTCAAGGCTTCGGGCATGAACTTTGCGGCTATGGTAGCGGCGCAAAGCTTGCTGGTAGCATGCAGCTCGCACAGCAGCCTGAAGACGATTCTCCTCAAGGAGCACAGCGTCATCTTGCCGCAGCTGCTCTTGCTTAAGCTCATCATAAGCGAGCACTCAAGGTGATCCGTACGTGAGTTCCATGGGGAGAACTGCTTCTGCTCCGTAGACCAGAGCGAAGGGTGTCTGGCCGATGGCTCGATTTGGTGTCGTTCTGATTGACCAAAGAACCGCCGGCAACTCATCAATCCAGCGTCTTCCGTACTTTTTCAGCCTGTCAAAGGTTCTGGTCCTGAGACCGCGCAGCACTTCAGCATTGGCCCTCTCTGCTTGGCCGTTGCTTCTCGGGTGAGCAACAGAGGCAAAACAAATTTTGCCGCCAAGGTCTTGGACGTACTACATGAAGGTGCGACTTGTGAATTGCGTGCCATTGTCGGTGATGATCCTGTTGGGCACACCAAAACGGCAAACTATCCCTTTAAAGAACTTGACGGCTGATTGTGCTGTCACCTTCCTCACTGCTTCCACCTCCGGCCACTTTGTGAACTTGTCGATAGCAACGTACAAGTACTCAAAGCCCCTGGTAGCACGGGGGAAAGGGCCCAGTATGTCGAGCCCCCAGACCGAAAATGGCCAGGAGAGAGGGATTGTCTGAAGAGCTTGAGCTGGTTGATGCGATTTCTTCGAATGAAACTGGCACGCTTCACACTTAGTTACTAGTGCAGTTGCATCCTGGAGAGCGGTGGGCCAAAAGAAACCTTGCCGGAATGCTTTCCCGACAAGTGCTCTTGATCCTATGTGAGAGCCACATATGCCTCCATGTATTTCTGCCAACAGCTCTATTCCATCCTCCCGAGGAATGCACTTCAATTTCACACCGTTTGGTCTCTTTCTGTACAGGACGTCATCGACGAACTTGTACATAACAGACCGACGGGCTACTCTTTCCGCTTCTTCCTGTTCCTCCGGGAGTTCTCATGTTTGAAGGAAATGGACAATGTGTTGTGCCCATGCTGGAGCCTGGGGCTCGACAGCTAGGACTAAAGGCATCTCCTCCACCGGGGGAACATTTGTCTCGACAGCGAAAGCGTGAGGTTCCGCCGGAGCCTGTCGTTCCCCGGCAGGTTTGTCGTTGATCCCGGCAAGTTCCTTGCCGGCGGCTCCGGGGAGCTCTGCCGGAAAGTACTGTCCAGAATTCAACTTTCTTCTCTTTTCTTGTCGCATTGATGGCGCCACGGATGGTTGAGTCAAATGGAGCACAAAAGTTCCTGGTTCCACAGGCAACTTGAGGGCAGCGCGCTTTGACAGGTCGTCAGCAATACTGTTCTCGGCACGAGGGATGTGCTTCATTTGCAGACCGTCAAAGTGCTCTTCCATTTTTCTCACTTCATCCACGTAGGCTTGCATCAATGGACTCTGATAACTCTTATTAACTTGCCTGACGACAAGCTGTGAATCGCCTCTGATGACGAGCTTCTTGATACCAAGGTCTGCCGCGATCCTGAGACCGGCAAGCAAGCCCTCGTACTCCGCCATGTTGTTCATCGAACTCTCTCGGGGAAAATGCATTTGGATTACGTACTTAAGGTGTTCTCCGGTGGGTGCGACAAGCAGCACACCGGCACCAGCGCCTTGCAGCGAAAAAGCCCCGTCAAAGTACATACTCCATTCCTGATCGATTTCCTTGCCGGGGAGAGTTGTTTCTTGAACCTCCTCGTCTGGCGTTGGGGTCCATTCCGCAACAAACTCTGCCAAGGCCCTGCTCTGAATTGTCGAAGTGCTTTCAAACTTGAGACCAAAGCTCGACAACTCCAACGCCCACTCCACAATCCTGCCGGTTGCTTCTGGATTTCGCAAAATCCGTTGCAACGGAAAGCGAGTGACGACGGTGATTTCATGTGCTTGAAAATAATGGCGCAGCTTCCTCGAGGCCATAAGGAGGCCGGAAAGCAACTTCTGCACGCTAGAATATCTTGACCTAGCTCCTTGTAAAAGAGAGCTAACAAAATAAACTGGGCGCTGCACCACCTTTTTCTTCTGCAATGATTCTTCTGACTACACAGATCTTGTCTTGCCGGGGAAGATCCTACCGCGTCACCTGACGGTCCTGCCGCTGGTGTTGCTTCCTCATCAGCTTCTCTCTGCGCCACTAATGTAGCACTAACCACTTGATTTGTTGCTGCCAAATATAGCAGCAACAGCTCTCGTGGTTTAGGCGCGACTAGCGTCGGCGGAGAAGAAAGGTATTTCTTCAAATCTTGCAGCGCAGCCTCCGCCTCCGGAGTCCATTTCATCGGACCTGCCTTTTTCAAAATTTTGAAAAAGGGCAGGGCGCGCTCAGCAGATTTGGAAATAAACCTGCTTAGAGCAGCAACACAGCCGGCAAGACGACGGACATCCTTGACGCGTCTTGGCGCTTCAATCTGCTCAATAGCTTTGATCTTGTCAGGGTTCACTTCGATTCCCCGACAAGATACAAAGAATCCAAGGAGCTTGCCGGAAGGAATACCGAACACGCACTTCTCAGGATTGAGCTTTAAGTTGATCTTGCATAGATTTGCAAATGTTTCTTCTAAATCTTGTATTAGCGTCTCTTTGTCCTTGGTTTTGACCACTATGTCATCCATGTATGCCTCCATATTTCTATGGCGTTGAGGCTCAAAACTGATTTGGACCGCTCTCGCAAATGTAGAACCAACACTTTTCAACCCGAAAGGCATTCGTATAAAACAATACGTACCACATGGGGTGATAAATGCGGTCTTTTCTTCATCTTCTTTCGCCATGAAGATCTGATGATACCCTGAGTAGGCATCAAGGAAGGATAGGAGATCACAACCAGCGGTGGAATCCACAATCTGGTCGACGCGCAGCAAGGGAAAGGGATCTTTTGGACAGGCTTTATTGATATCTGTATAATCGATACACAGCCTCCATTTCCCATTCGCCTTGCGCACTACAACCGGATTGGCCAACCAGGTTGGGTGAAGCACTCCTCTGACCAATCCTGCCGCCTCCAGCTTTCTGATTTTCTCGGCAATGAATTCTTGCTGCTCCAAGGCTTGCTTCCCGACCCTCTGCTTAACGGGCCGTGCGTGAGGACAGACAGCAAGGTGGTGCTCAATTACCTCCCTGGGAACACCGAGGATGTCAGACGGTTGCCATGCAAACACGTCGACATTCGCCCGCAGGAAGGCAACAAGCGCGCTTTCCTATTTGTCATCTAGGGTGGAACTTATGGTGAAAGTTCCTCCCGTTCCATCCTCCCTGACGGGCACCTTCTTGGTCTCTGGTGGAGCAGCCTTGGATTTCTTGTTCTTGCCGGTGGAACTCTCTGGTGCATCCTCGACGGAAGCGCAGCACTCCGAGGAGGCGCGCTTATCGGAGTTCGCGCCAAGATTCTCGCCGGTCTTCTTCTTCCCCCCGGGAGTTCCAGCGGCAGGAGCAGATGCCTTGACGGCAGGTGCTGCAACTGCTTCCCGGTAGAGTTGGTCGGCACAGATGAGCGCATCCTTCTTATCGGAATGGATAGTAATGACACTCAACGGCCCGGGCATCTTCAAAACATTATACGCGTAGTGTGATGCCGCCATGAACTTAGCCAGCGCTGGCCGACCAAGGATCCCATTGTATGACATAGGGATCTTGGCGACATCAAACACTATTTTCTCGGTCCTGTAGTTGAGCTCGCTACCAAATGTCCCCGGTAGCGTAATCTTGCCCTTTGGCTGGGTTCTTCCTGGATTGACCCCTTGAAACGTGCCTGTTTCTTCGAGATCTTCATCAGGAATTTGAAGCCTCTTGAGCACATCTGGTGAGATTAGGTTCAGCCCGGCCCCACCGTCAACTAGCATTTTCGTCACCTTGAGGTTGCGGATTGTTGGTGAGACCAACAATGGCAAGCACTCGACCGCGGTTGTGCGATCAGGGTGATCCTTGGCGTCGAAAATGATAGGCGTGTTGGACCACTTCAGGGACTTACATGCATCTGGTGACGGCTCTGTTGCATTGACTTCCCACACCCACTGTTTGAGTCGACGGTGAGAAGAATGCAACGAGGCGCCCCCATCGATACACATGGCCTCTGTAGCTTTCTGGAATTCTTGCTCACTGGACTCATCGTCTTCTTCATCATCATCTTCTTCCTTGTCTCGGCCTCGAGCGGGCCTCTCCCTCTGTTGCTTGGCCTTGCCGCGGCGACCCCCTCAGCCACCGCGCTTCTTGCCGGATCCGTCAGCACCGTCATGGGCCTTCTCCATATCTCGCGTTTCATACTCAGCCCTCTGTTTCTCGGCAAGCTGTTCAACTTGCCGGCAGTTTTGGAGATCGTGGCCCTTGGTGCGATGGATCTTGCAGTACTGCTTGCCGGAGCTTTCCGACTTGTCGGCCGCCGCCAAGGCCTGACAGGAAGAGCACCCGGCAAGTTCCTTGCCGGGGTCGTCAACCTTGGCCTTCTTGGCGGCACCGGGGTTGCCGGATTCCTCGACAGCAAGCACGGCCTTGCCTCTGCGTTTCTTGTTCCACCGCCGGCCTTTCCATGACGGGGTCACAGCGTCTTCATCTTCCGATTCACCCCCCGCGCCAACAGCCTCGCTAGGGAGTTTCCTCCCCTCTTCAGCTCGAGCGCATTTGTCGGCCAAAGCGTAAAGCTCGACGATACTCCTGACTTTGTTCATTGCCAGCTCTTCCTGCATTTTGCGGTTACGCACGTTCTGATGAAACGCGCTAACAACAGTGGCAGGGTGAATGTTAGGAATATTGTACTGCACCCGGCTGAATCTCTGGATAAACTTGCGCAGGGATTCGCCCTCCTTCTGAGGGATGATATGCAAATCACTCTCTTGGCCAGGAGCTTGGTGGCCTCCAACAAAGGCGCCAACAAACTGATGGCACAGATCTGACCAAGAAGAAATAGAATTCTCCGGCAGATGCATCAACCACGACCTGACGTTGGGTTTGAGCACCAACGGGAAGTAGTTGGCAAGTATCTTGTCATCTCGGCCCCCGGCAGCCTGCACCGCAATGGTGTAGATGCTCAGGAACTCCGAGGGATGAGTCTTGCCGTCATATTTCTCCGGGACCTCTGGCTTGAAGGTTCGGGAATTGGGCCACTGGACTTGCCGCAGCTCACGGGTAAACGCTGGAGTCCCTACCTTGTAAGGCAAGTCTCCTACGTCCCCCGGCGCAGGCTCGTCGACAGCCGGCCCTGCGCGCTTATCTGACTGATAGCGCGCTTCCCGTCGCCGCTTGATGGTAGTTCGAGCGTCCTCTTTGCCTCGTTCCTGGAGAACTTGACGCTGGTCGTGGCGCATCCGTGGATCGGACGACGCCGTGGAATCATCATCACGGCGATCGACCTGCTGGGCTGTCGCCCGCCGTTGGTGTCGCGGAGGGGAGTGTACCGTGGTTGCACCACCTCCGGTTTTCTCCACATCGGCTCGCGCCGGATCAATGGGCCTTCGCTGTGAGGGCCCTGCCTCTTGTGGTCCATCTTTGTTAGCGAAGGCGATAAGGCTCTGGATAGTAGCTCGCCACTCCTCCATCTTCTCCGGAGCAGGAGGGAAATCGAGGAGCAGCTGCGCACGTGCCAAGGCTTCCGCTGGTGTAGGCGGCGGCGATAGGTGCGAGGTACGTGAGGTGCTCTGACTCCTAGCCATGTTAGAAGGAGCACTGTCACGGTCATGCGACCGCGCGCCACCTCCGCCGGCAGCTCGGTGTGCATGCTGGGTCCGCGCATCTTGGGATCGATGCACAGAAATCTTTTCATGGGGTCGCCTTGAACCACCAGCGCCATGACGTCGCTCGTCGTGCACGACCTGGGTAGGCCGTGACGCTTGCGCCGGCGCGGGAGCTCCAGCAGGCGTCCTCCGATCTCTGGAATTCGTTGTGCCACCCGTAGGCAACACAGCTTCGTCTCTGGATCCAGCGGCGTGTGGGTTGCCGCTGCCACTGCGAACGACGCCGCTCGCCTGGCTTGGATCATCGAAACGCCGTGGAGGCTCTAATCCTCTTCCTTCTACACCCACGCCATCGCCCGTATGCGAAGGCACAGGCAAAACGGACGTGGATGGTTGCGCCGTCGCAGCGCTCTTCTTCTTGGGTGGCATGATGATGAAGATGATGAAGAAACTAAGGCGCCGATCACTGGATCAGGTTCACACAACCTACAATCCCCCTACCTGGCGCGCCAAAGATGTCGGCGTGCGACACCTATGGGACCCTCGAAGAATCCCTTTACGATTCGGCGGCGGGAGAGGTATGCGCAAAGAGCAGAACAAACGATCGACGTGGGGCGATTTTACCCAGGTTCGGGCCGCTAATCAGCGTAAAACCCTACTCCTGCCTTGTTTTATTATCGGTGTTCTTGAGCCCAGGCTCCAGGAGCGCTCGCAGTGAACAGTACGTTCAAAGAGCAGCTACGCATGCAGAATGCGCCAGAAGATCCTCCCCCCTGTAGCAGTTGCCTTGGGCCTCCTTTTATATCACAAAGGGGTCACCACAGTGGCAAAATGTACATACATTAAGGTGTAAAGTAGCTACAGGGTCATCATACCTAACCCCTGACGGATTAGGACGAACGCATTTAATGCACCGTGAGGTGTCCGTCTAGGTGTCCTCACTTTCTTGGGGATGGAAAAAGGGGCCATCCCATCATCACCGCTTAAGCTCTCCTCCACTGGCGCGTCGCCACGCATCCAAAGAAGGACCCAGAATGTCAGGTTTGTTGCTGTGTCAGAGCGGTGGCACAGCAACAAAATCTTGCCGGGTGCTGAATCTTGCCGGGCGCCGAGCCTTGCCGGGCGCCGAATCTTGCCGGGCGCCGAATCTTGCCGGGCTTCGCAGGCCACCCCGGCAAGATCTTGCCGGGGAAGCTGGCCTTCGGATTCCAGCTCTTCTTATCTGCTGATCCTCAGATCTTTGACTTGAGGATTTCTTTGGTGGCCTGAGTCAACCTCGAACTGTTCCCCGACAAGCCTTGCCGCGCGTATGGCTACAACTGCCCGTGCACAAGTACGGGGTACTAATGGCCCAATACTTAGTACACCGACACAACCACACACTATCTCCTCACCTCGCTTCTGCTGTCGAAGATGCATGTGTGATATGTTTGCATAAGACACACACGCTTTTTCTCTACTTTATCATGTGTTGTCCATGTCTCTTTTACACACGCACACACACTTTTTCACTCATGCTTTCTATTTCACACACACTCTTTCTCTCTCTAGTTAGGTACTCTCTCACGTCCATAAACATATGGATGTTTTGAAAAGTCAAACCTCAGAAAAGTTTGACCAGGTATATGTGGAGAAAAACATTTACATCTGGAACGATCATTAGATTCATCACAACATGTACTTACTTCATACTATCATTTATCTTTGGTATTGTAGATATAAGTAATTTCTTTATAAAGTTGGTCAAAGTTTCAAAAGTTTGACTTTAAAAAAAATATAGGCACTACATTATCGAACGGAGGGAGTAGCTCTTTCTCTCTCTCTCTACTATCTCTCACGGGCCTCCCCTCTCACTCGAACTCTCTATACCGAGGGATTATACGGTCACTGTGTCAGCGTATAGCTCTGTATATTGTTTAGTTGACCGGTCAACCAGTCCACATGCTGCCTTGTCAGCTCGTGTTTTCTATCTTCGTGTGCTGGCCCATGTGGCAGTGGGTGAAAATAAGTAAACTAGAGGCCCATCTGACATGCGGTGAAGTAAACAAAGTTGAAACCACTCGCAATAGCACCCCGCACGCTAGTAAATTGATGGCACACTTCTTCTGCGTGAAGGACACGCGCGCGCACACTTCACCACTGCGCGGCGGCATGCACACAAGGACGCACTCGCGCACACCCAGCACACGTGTACATCGGCGTCGCCGCCGGCTGAGATGGACGGCGAGGCAGCCAACAAGCGGAGGCGGCTCGAGCCAAAACCGCATCCGGTGAGCCTGGACTTCATCAGCAGCCTCCCCGACGACATGCTGCTCGTCATCATCGGCCTCCTCCCCACCAAATCTGCCGTGCGGACCACCCTGCTCTCCCGGCGGTGGCGCCCCCTCTGGCGCCACGTCCCCCTCAACCTCACCGTCGACAGCTGCCTCTGCGACGGGGATTGCAAACGCATGGCCACAGTCTCCAAGATCCTTTCATCGCACCCTGGGCCAGCCAGACACCTTGACATCCGCATGTTCAGTACCAACTGCAAGGTCCAAGCCAAGTTCGATGAGTGGTTCTTATCCCCCGCCCTAGATCAGCTCGAGGAGCTTAGGTTTGAAGCTGGATGATGTCGCTCTCTGCCGCCGTCTGCGCTCTGCCTCACGCCAACGCTGCGCCGCGCCAGCTTCAGCTCCTGCTATTTTCCCCAGATTAATGTCGCGCCCGCCCTTCTTCTCCCTCAACTCAAGCAGCTTGACCTCTTCGACGTTGGCATCTCGAAGAAGGCTATGGAGCACCTGCTCCGCAGTTGTACTACGCTCAAGTACCTTCGTCTTCGGCAGATCCATGGGTTCATTAGCCTCCACATCGCCTCGACGAATCTTCGATGGATTTATGTGTCTTGCTGGCCCCGCAACAAGACATCAATTGGGAAGAGATCACTCCAGCTGTTCCACGTTATGGTCATTGAGAATGCGCCTTTCCTTGAGAGATTGCTTGTATCTGATCTAGAAGGTCCAACAAAAATCAGGGTATTGATGCGCCGAAATTGACAGCGTTGGTGTACTTGTCTGCCAAATTCTCCGAACTCTTTATTGGATCCGTAATCGTTCAGGTACAACACTCATCTTCTTCTCTGTCTTCTTGAAATTCACATTTTTCAATTTCTTCTTGATGTATTTATGACTATCATCCAGAAAATGATTCCCACAAGCTTGACCCAGTTTGTGCGCATAGTGAAGATCTTGGCAATAAAATCTATCGGCCCCAATCTGGATCAAGTTGCTTGATTCCTTCCATGTTTTCCGTGCACGAAGAAGCTACTCATCGAGGTGAAACTTCTTTCCTATTAGTAAACGGTAATCACAACGTAGCTCAAATTTTTCGTAATTTTCCCAAATTACGATGACAAGTGTAGTGTTCAAAACTGCATCTATGCACTGCATCGAAAGAAATGTTTTTAGTATTTTTTCTCACGTGATCACCTGCATCATTTTTTTGTTGTACTACTAGTAGCCTAGGCTAGTCATAGTGGCTAGTAACTTAGACTAGTAACTCTATGGTTAGCCTAAGAGCAAGTACTACCTCTATCCTGGTTTACTCTTCTTATTTTGTAGTATCAAAATTTGACCATAGATTTAACTGACAAAATGTTAATGCATGTCACTAAAAATTATATCGTTGGATTCGTATTTGAACATAATTTCAAATGGTATAATTTTTGGTGACATGCATTGGCATTTTCTCAGGTAAATCTATGGTCAAAATTTTACACTAAATACGAGGTAGTACAAAAGTGGGTGAACGGCCCTCCACTATGTAGGCCAAAACACGTGCCAAATTCACTTGTGATGCATTTGGCATCGATGCCCCTCCATTGCTCACCTGGTGCCCCAATCTGGATCACCTACTTTCCTCCGGTGCCAAATTAACTCACGCAATGAAAAAACACTTGCGTGGGAGAGGGAGAGGACTAAGGCAATAAAAAAACACTTGTTTGGGAGAGGGAGAGGCTGGTGTTGTTGGTTTGATTGATTTGTTTACACATGTGGGTCTGTGTGCACAGCGGTGCCAACTCTCTCACATCGCTAGAGCGGTGCCAAAATCTTTTGATTTGACATCGATGCGTATTATGTGGCATACTTTTGAGAAATATGGCATCGGCCACATAGTGGAAGGCAACAAATACCCAAGCTCTTCACGTGCTCCTAGGTAAATGAGAGGAAAGAGAAAGAGAGAGAGAGTGAAAAAATATCACTAGCCTTAGAGCCAACCCTATCGTATGAGCGAATGATATTGGTACCTCTTGATGACACGGCAATCTTATACAACCAGCTGCTCTAATATGTTATCTTCTTTTGCAGATAAAAAAAAGACCCGAAAGTGAAAAATGTGCTGCACTATAACAATCTCATCGAATGCCTTAATCTCCATCTTACAGAAATTGATTTGATCGACTACCGAGGCAGCACATCTAAGATTAAATTGGCCAGGTTCTTTGTTCTAGAGGCAAGTGTGCTCAAGGTAATAAGGTTTGGCGTTCTCTGGCGCAACAATGAATGGCGTGCTGATCACCGCAAGCGTCTAAGCCTGAATGACAAAGTCTTCGCAGAAGCTGAATTTGTTTTTGAAACATCAAGTCGCCAGAGACTCAAAAATTTATTTGCCCATTAGTGACTTGTCAGGGCGGTGGATTTTAGTTTGTACGATAATGCTGCATCCACCTAAAGTAACGAAAGTTCTTACGTAAACTACCTAATAATTCCCTCTTCGTAGGTGCAGCATTACTACTAGCATTTGTAATATCAGTTTGAAACTTGTAATATTATGACTATCCAGCACGAGGTAGTACTATGTTATGATAAATGTTCGCTTGCATAGGTGCGGCAACGATATTCCCATTACTCGAGTACAATATTTATTATTACCAGCAAGAGGCCCATGCGTTGCACGGAACATCAAGATACATTTATACAAGTTGTTTATCTTGTGGGAGACGAAGATGAACGAGGGAAGGCCTTATCTGCAAATGTGGAGAGGGGTGCGGGTATCTTTTTGGAAAATTGCCATAGTTTGCTTTCAATCCGTCATATATAGATCGGACGGTCTATATTGCAGGATGGCAGGCACACCATCATCACCAACTCAGTTTTTTATAAAAAAAAAGTTTCTCTATTTCTCTATACTACTCCTATAAAAACCTGAGGGGTCCTTTGATTCGAGGGAATTCTATAGGATTTTTGGAGGATTGAAATCCTTTGAAATTTTTCCTACGTTTGTCCTTTGATTCATAGGATTGAATCCCATAGGAATTTTTCCAATGGAATCTTTTGTACTACATTTCATAGGAAATCTAACATCCACTCTAACCTCTTTTTACAACTCCTTTGCTTTTCCCGTGAAATCAAACGCTCCTTGCTAATCCTATAGGATTCAAGTGGGCATGACACTCCAATCCTATACTTTTCCTATTCCTGCATTTTCAAAATCCTGCGAATCAAAGAGGTCCTGAGTTGGTGATGATGGTGTGCCTGCCATCTTTCACCAATAGCCGTCGGATCTAGATCTGACGCATACAAAGCAAACTGCTGCAGTTTTGCAAAAAGATGCCCGCACTTGTTCCCTATTTACAAACAACTCCGTGTCTCTCACAATCAACCTTATCTCTTCCCCACCACATCTAGAAGGCCATGGAACAATCTGGCGTGATGGCCGCTACCGGTGCCGTCCACCCCCAATCTTGGTGTTCCATGCAATGCACGGGCATCTTACTCGTATAAGAAAAGAGTAGAGATACTCATGGCAACGCACGGGAAATTATGTTGAACACGGCTAGTTGTAAGCAGGCTAGCTCTACAGCCATGATGATAGTGACTGCACACGGTGAGGCTGACTTTGGTATGCCGAACACGGCGCCTACACTCAGGTGTCATCTCCGGCGCATGGTCTTGTCACTTCACTGTGAGGAGCAGCACATAATAATTTGACCAACGGGTAGTACAGTACTAGTACTACATATTAGTCTAGCACCACCGTCTGGATTTAGTAGTACTACCACGTCCGTCTGGATTTAGTATTTGACTAGCAATATCTAGTAATGCATGTCACAAAAAATATACTGCTCCCTCTAGTAATGCACGTAACATTTTATTAGTTAAATCAAACGTCAAAACTTGGCGCAAAATGCAAAGGGGACCAATAAACCAGTAAACATCAAAGTTCTCTCGTTTTGCCCCAACTTGGTCTCGGTGAGATGACTATACTGTACCGGCACGGAGGGAGGGCCGAGGAGTAGATGGCCAACACACACGTGAATGCAACGCAGTCTGCACTTCTCATATAAAGGCTCCCCGCCAGTCCAATCTACGAAATCCTACGCACCCTAACCAAGGGCAAGAGTGATCACTCCAATCGCAAGATCAGTTGACTAGAAGCTAGACCCATGGAGGCGATGAGCGCGAGCATCAGTCGGCTGTGCCAGATGGTCCACGACGCTGGCCTGCGGCCCGGCACCGAGGAACATCTCCAGGTTGTGCTTGAGGCCTCTTGGACGACAGCTTCGTCTCCTTGTTCGACGAGGTCCTCGTCGGCTTCCTCGACAAGTTCACCATCGTCAAGAAGCTCGCGGACGACCTTGACGTACGCCTCCAGCCCACGCGCCCAGGCTCTGCATTGCCCGCCACCCTCAACGACCTCTATGGTGACAACCACTTCGACGCCCTGGTGGCCCTGCGACTGCCCGCCGTTGAGCCAGAGAATGTCCATCTCGAGGTCGCGCTCGCCGCGCAGCGCCTGGCGCAGCAAGACACCATCGACATAATCACCCACGTCTATGCGCAAATCGTCCACAAGGACTACTACATGCAAGAGGAGGACGATAGGACGCTGGCCTTCTTGGACCGCAGGGCAACCTTGGACGGCATTGTTCAGAAGCACGTTGAGCTCGCCGCCAACGCCGCTGCTCCTCACACGTCGGTTGGTGACCCGGCGCACTAGGGCATGAGGATGTCATTGATGGATCCGTATGTATCTTTATCTTTCCGTCAATTCCATGTAGTAGTATATTGTACTACTAATTATCTTACCTTTCGCATCAACTTCATAATTTTCGTACGTACTCCATGCATGAACCGCGCCAGAACCAAACTTCTCATTACACTAGGGAAAATCGTTATTTCTATCTATCGGTCATGCCATGGAGCAGAACCAAATTTTACAAGTTACAAGTTCAAAAGGAAAAGCCTGCCGTGTTCGTGTCGCACCCCCACACGGTTAGTCCGGCACGCCGCTCAAGGGGGAATGCGTGCTGTGTTGCATTTTCACTTACAAGTGGGAACGCAGTTGAGCAAACCGACTATCGGCAAACCCCCACCCCGCCCACCGTGTGATTGCTGAGTTAGAGAAAACAGGAGGGAGAAGAGATAGTTGTAGCACGGACTCCAAGAAAATTGGTGTCAGATGGGACTCGTGTGGGTGGCGTGTGTCGTACTGCTAGACGTGAATGCTAGTTATGGCCCATGCTACCCCACTATATCGAGGTGCAGGTTACGTAGAGCGAACACATTATCTCTCAAGGAGTACGGTACACCACTAGTACTACTCACATTGTCGCGAAATTTCCTGGAGTCCGTGCTCAGCCCTCCTCTCTCTCTCTTCTCAGCCAGCCAGCAGACGCGCGGAGTGTGCCCATCGTCTGTTTGCTCACATGCGGTCCCACATGTCAGTGAAAATGCAAGACGACCCACTGAACCTGCACATCTTTCACCTCGACGTGCTGGTGATGAAAAACAAATCCAATAAAGATCTTCGGTGGCCGCTTTTGGAGTTACTCAAGAGTAAGATTCTATTTACAGTTTAACCCAAGATGCACATCACGTGGCTTCAACTAGCACTCCATTTTCTTGCATGACACGACATGGTTGCTGGATGTCCCACGTGTCGGCAAAAGGAGGAAGAACTCGACCAAATCTTCTCCACATTTAGACCGGAGGAGTAGGAAACACGGCAAGCCCTGTGCCTACATCATACTACGTACAAGCCCACCTCACGCAGTCACGCTATCACCATATTTCTCGGCCTCCGTGCGACACCTAGCTCTAGTTGATGGTATACTACTACTAGGACTAACTATTGCACTACTCCCTCCTTTCCGGTTTATAGAGCTCAAATCTGAAATCTCATCAACCAAGACAGATGATGAGTGGAGGAATGTATCTCGTACTTTACAAAACTACCCAAGTTAAACTAATGCATTAATGTGGATTAATTGCACTGCATGCATGCTTGGCCACTAGATGAGTAGGAACATTGCATGCATTGGTGAGTTTATTTTTAATTATTGCATGTAAAGATTTAATGCGCCTCGAAATCTCAATAGTGGAGTAGCATACTCCACTATTAGGTTGGCTCTATGTGATGTGGCAACTTCATATAACCGGATGGTGGCTATACTACTACGGTACTCACACTCCAAGAAGTGACTCAAAAACCATTCATAAATTGAGTTTATGACATGCATATGCAAATGTACCATTCATAACATACAACAAGTCATCAACACACAACGACAATGAGGATACATGTTGGATTATAGATTATTTCCAACAAAACATTCTAGTAAATACTAAAGTTTTTATCACACAACAAATAACAAGCAATGAAATGAACTTCAGCTCAACCAATCCTCGGCGTTGGAAACGCTTGCTTTGAACCATAAGTAAGCCTCTGGGAAGGGGAAGCTATTGTCAATATCGAGACCAACGCAGGACTCATCATCCAGGCTGAAGCGGCCTATATCAGGACGCATATTGTGATAGCCAGGGTAGGGAACCATAGCAATGTCCGAGGTATAGATACAGTTGCTTCTCATAAACGGTAGTAACGTTGTGCCAACAGTAGCTGGATCGCCTTTCACCATTATTGGATAGTTTTGTCCAAGGAAGAGCGAGTTTTCTCCAAGACTATCCATACGGAACCAGGCAGAAGGTGCTGGCGCTAGCACACTAGTATCCATCCCGAATACCCTACAACGGATGTTGGAATAGGTCCGGAGAGTGCGACCATGGGAGACAACACCTGCTTCCTTAGTAACATCAGCAGTGCCCTGTATACATACAAGAAGAGGTGATCCATCGGAATAAGTTGCCAGACGCCACTGAGTATGTAGGTCCTGCTCGTCCTCATGCTCATGATCATCAGCATCGTCATCTCCCCCTTGGTTATAAATTTTTTCAAATATAGGTGGTGGAATGTTCACAGGACCTTGGAAACACAAGAAGGTTAATTAGTACAGGGATACTAACTCGCATGCACGTGGATGAAACAATTCTAATTACGGTGGAAGACAAACGTACCGAAACAATAAGGATTCCATGCAAAAACAGTGCCACGAGTGGTGGCAGCAAACACAAGACTCTCGTATTGAATTGCATCACAGTACTCATCCGTATACAGAAATTGATTTTTGAGCAATATCCATCGAGGCGTGGAAGTAAGGACGGCAACAAGCTTGTCGAAGATAGCAACAACATGATAGTTCGTGTAATCCCAAGAGCGGTTGGGAACTCGGCAACTTGCTATCTTCTGTAGACGACAGTCACCATGATCGTATTTGAACCTACGTAGATCATCTATGTGCTCAACCTCAGGGCACTCTGAGATTTTTGGAAGTGGAACCCGGTGACGAGTGTACACATTCACAAGTTCCCACTCGCAGTTGTACCCAATATAAACAACCCAATCTCCATTTGTGCCTGCCCAGGCCTTACCCTTAAGCGATGGCATCTTAACATCACACGTATCATTATCAAGCGGCATCAACTTGCACAAGGTGAGGCTTCCATCGTCCCCGCGCCAGCGAGCAGGGTCATGGCGAAGAAGATAGGGGAGATCAAACCGCTCCTGAACCCTTGGGTTCTTTGTAATGATGTTATTTGTTGAGTCGAGAATGGTCTTGAACGAACCTGCCATGCTAGCCTAGGTGATGACGTCGCACCGATCAATGAGTTCCTCCACCACGTCGTCTTTCAGATCGGGGCAAGAATAACGGGGTCGTTTCCGGCCTGTTCCCTCCATGGAGAAGATGATCGAACAATGGCCGAAGGAACGGTGAAGGCAAATGGAGGGAGGAAGAGCGTGCGACAGCAGTTCCAAATTGAGAGGGAAAGGCGAAGAGGCGATGGACGGTTGCCACTGTACAGAAAGAGGCGCCCCGGCCTACATAGACGTCCGTTCGGAAATTGTACAAAAGGACTCGCCGTCGTCTCACTGACATGTTGGAACGGGACCACATGTCAACGAAACATGGTGTGTCATTTCTCGTGCAAAATGCAATCTGGCCGCGTTGGCCCGAGGTGCCGCATTATTTCTCAACTTTATTTTTTTAATGGCGTGCCGTTCAGTTTTGAAGCACGACTAACTGGTACTGTATGCAGAGAAAATATAAACTACTCTACCACTACTCCACCTCTAGTACTAGTATCAAAAAAGATATATAGGCTGGAGCTTCAGCGCTTGTTTGCTAAGGGCTGCCCACTTGCTTCTCACACAATCACCCTCTCTCCAGATCTAAAAAAGACGGCGGTGCCCCTCTCTCTCCCTCCTCACCGGTGGTCACAGATCCGCCGGGGAAGAAAAGGACGTGCAGCATTGACGCACTCGTCGTCGGCGAGCGAGGTCACGCACTGACGACAAGGTCGTCCTCTCAGACCTAGCGCCCGCGCGGGATGGCCTCCGTCCCCAACCTCGCTGCCGTAGTGTGTGCGGAGGACGACGACCACGAGCGAAGCCACTTCCCGCCGACCCTCAGGTATGCTACCTCTTTTCGAACCATACCCTTGTTCTATTGCCCCATCTGCCACATCGCTGCATGTGGATCTTTTTCCACTCCACCATCTCCCCAATTTTCTATCCTCTGCTCTGCTGGTCACGTAGACGAAACCCTTAATTTGCACTACTAAAGGAAACCCTACTTCATGCAGACTAATCCATGTCTGGGTTGAATAAGGAAAGGAAGGGAGAAAGTACTGTCGAAGAGACTATGCATCGAACCCGCATCTAGGTTGAAAAGGGGAAAATCAGTAGCTAAGGAACGAGTCTCATGTCTCTTGGTTGAAAAAGGGTAGAAAGGCATGACAATGCAATAGAGAATGCCCAGGTCGACCGGTTTGTTGTCCTCACATAGGAAAAAGGTGGCTAAAGAGAACAAAAATGGGACGTGATCCACATATGCTGCATGGATATTTGTTGCTCTGGGCAACCATCCCTCCCTCACCACTCTATGCGTCCGTGGAGGTACATCGTACAGGTGCACCCACTGTCCGAATGGGCCTCCCATGCTCTTATTGCCACTTTTTTGCTGTTAGTATAACGCCAGCGGTAAAGTCAAGCAATGCTACTGCTAAAGTGATGCCACATTTAACTAATGCCGCACTCAGTCTAATGCCACCGATAAATTTAAGCAATGCCATTTAATATCGCTAGATTATTTCAGGGTTAGCTATTGATTGTGGATGTATTAAAAAAAATTCAGCTAAGGCATTCTAATGTTGTTGCACAGCCAGTATACCAACGATGAAACTTGTTACTACCTTCAGATTTTTGCATTGTTAATGCTTATAGATTACATACCTCACTTTCATGAGATAAGTCAATTTTTTTGTACAGTGTCACTAAAATGCCAAGGCGCTGATGTCATTTTATTTGGTTAAACTGCACAAAAAATTATGAAGAGAAGAGGAAAGGTCAAGAGTGGGCACCTCCTCCTCCGGTTGTTTTCTTGATTCGGTTGATCAAGTTTTTATGTTTGATCGATTATCAAGATTGGGATAGCAATTTTTCAAGTCCCCTCGAGTTCGAAATGATATTTACCTTGAAGATCATGGTTTGCAATTTTTTTTACACTGTCGTTAGTTAATAATGCTAGTTGCCTTCAGAATTTTGTATTTGGTTTAATGCTGTTGCACAGCTAGTATACCAATGTTGAAACTTGTTACCTTTACATTTTGTATTGTTAATGCTTATAGAAATCTTCCAGTGCTAGCTTATGGAAATCTGTTCAGTAAAACCATTGTACTGTACCCCGTAATAAAAAAACTACTCTACTGTTGCACTAGCCACTGGATTAGTGTATATTTGTACTATTCGAATGGTGTTGCATTAGCGTATGGACATATATAAGGTGTGGCAAGCTTTCCCAGATATGTGCTCAAGAAAACTACTACCTGTTTTTCTAAATACTAGACGTTTGGGTACTTTAAATTGAACTACGAAAACATCTTATATTAAGGAACAGAGGGTGTAGAGTTCACTCAAATTATGCCGGTAAAGCTAGTCACACCTTTGTTAATATTAATGTTCATTATGTTATCGGAGGAGGTCTGCATGTTTGTCTCTAATGCCTGTCGATCACATACCTGACATCATGATGTAATGGTAAGTCATTTCTTATTGTATAGTGTCACTGAATTGTCAAGGCGGTGATGGCATTTTATTTTAGTTGAACTGCACAAAATATGCTTAAAAGAAGAGGAAAGGTCAGGAATGGTTCAGTTTTTAAGAGAATACTATGTATGCCTTCCTGACATCAGCCGTTGTTGCCTTATTTATTCCTTCAAACAGGTGGTTAGAAACAGTCTTGCTACCTTTTCCCATTAAGAAATTGGAATGCTTATATTTGTGAGTCTATGCTTCAACTAGTGCCACTTTTATAGTAATCACACTTTCAATATCTGTGCAAACAGGGATGCTCGATTTTAGTGGAACTGCACAAAAAGTCCAAATGGTTCAACATTAGGAGCATGTTTTCTTCCAAACCATTATATCCAATTGGTGGCACTATGAGATGTTCATTACGAAGGTACATGGTTTGCTACTATCTTGCTACTCTTTTTGTACTGTCATTAGATAGTAATATTAGTGGTTTGCATGTGAATATATTGGCAGGGTGGACCTACATTGGAGGTGCAGGACATGATTCAATGATTCGATGCTCAATTTCGGTTGTATCGATTTCATCTCTTCCATCACTGCGAACATGGATATCCTTGGTCTGATGAAGAATAGGCGCTATATTTCTGCTCTGTACCAGCAAATCAATTCAGTACAAAATTGTCCAGGGCAAAACATGACAGTATCAAATTGTCCGGTGCAAAACATGACAGATGCTAAGCGGAAGAGACGTGTTTAAACCGAAAATACAAGGTGGCGTATATGTTTACTAGCTGCTTGATATTTGTGCAGACAGATGTCTGCCCGTTGCTATTTGGCAAACAAACAAAGTGACCTCAATTTTGGTGGAACTGCATAAGAGAATAGTATAGTCACTGCATGCAGTGCCATTTGAAAATAGACACAGAAAGATTGGATAGTCACTTCATGGACTACACAAAAGTAGTACTGTACTATTTATTGGCCAACACTAGGTGCTTCATTGCTTTGGTATGATTATACAATGGGCATTATTTTGCCTAAGTTAAAGTTTGTATTCCAAAAATAGTCTCGCCGTGTGATCGAGAGAAGACCAAATCATATTGCAGTGGATGTTCCTCCATCATGTGTGGTTCATTCTCATGGTTCCAGCTGTTGGTGAAACCACTTACATTTGCAAGAGGAATTGTAGACTTCACAAACAAATTTGTCTTTTACTCTGTACTGAATGTTGGCCCAGAGAAGCATCCATGTTAGTAGCAAGAACATATGTTTTTTCTAGATCTTTGCTTTTGGAGCTACATATTTGTATATGATCTGTGAATCATTGAGATGCATTAACATGTTGATCTTATGTATGGGAATCATACTGGTTGGTTGTGAATTTGGGCTACTAATGTGAACATATTACAATGCCAGGCCTATGAGTCTCGTGTGAACATTTCGAACGGATCGGCTCTTACTACTGTGCACAGCATGATTCTTATTTCTGTGTGCTCAGTGTTTACAAGTTACTAGCAGTTCCTTATTTCTGTTCGCTCGGTGTTTACAAGTTACTGATCGATCACTAGCTAGCCTACTAATACGCTCTTGGCAGTTTTAGTTGTGACGCAAGATCCGAAGGTGGCAGTTTTTTGAATAAAAATGCCTACCTCTGAAGCAACTGACATGCTGTTCTGAAGAAAGTGCCATGCGAATCTGAAGAAACTGCCAGCAAAAACATTCGCAATTGCCATATCTCCCAGCGAACGTTCATCAGCTATTGCGATCCTGCACGTACACTATCCGACCGACTCGATCCTACGCGATTAACCAGCGGATCACGCACGTACCTCATCTGGATGAATCGAGCGCACTGGTTTGACCGTCATGCCGACGTGTGACCCAGCACGAAACGCACCACTGACGGGACAGGACGGGACGGCACAGTCATAATTTCAGTTTTTCTAGTTTTCCACGGCAAGCTGGCGCGCTAAGCCATGCCTGCTTATGCATTGAATTCCGATGACCGCTATGACCATCGCGTTTCCCGCGACACACTGGTTCACCTATCTTCCGCCTATAATTACTGGTTCCCGGCGTTCTCCGGTGGCACCATCACCCAACTCGCCCTACCCTCATAAGCCCCCACCGGCCCGACGTCCCTCTCCACTTGCCCTCGCTCTCGCCACGTCTGTCATGCCCTCGCCCGTCCGCAATAGGCGACGCCGGAGGCGGTCACCACTGGAACTAGTGTTCGGTTTTTCACCGGGAGGCAGACGGAGGGAGGAGGCATTCTATCGGTCTTTAGATGGCAATGCGGAGTATGAGGACTTGTTGGAGCGTGATCGCCTGGCGGAGGAGCAGCGTATCACCGATTTGTGCCGCCAACGGGGCATGGAGCAGTAGCGCACCGACGCTCTAGTCGCGAGCAGAGCGCCCGCAACTGGGCCGACTACGTGGAGGCCGGCGCCCGGCAAATAGCCCTGGAGGCTGTCGGGCACGCACGCGTTCGCGACGCCGAATTTTACTACCAGCTCGTCAAGTGGGTTTCCCACTTAGAAGCCGAAGCTTCGGTGGACCACGCCGGCATGGAAAGGGCCAACACGCGCGAGCAACGCGCCCTATCGCACCTCTGGCAAGTCCGAGGCGAGGAGGAGGACGTCGGTGCCGGCGTTTAGCGTGTACCGCACATGGCTGCCGGCATCGTCTAGTTAGCTAAGAGTAAGTTAGTACTTGTACACTACTAGAGTATTAGTGGGAGTAGATAGTTAACTTGGCTGTGATGGTTGTCAACGTGGAAGTTCAGTACTCTATATCTGGATCAGACCTGTTACTTTGCTCTGAATGTTGAACTTTCTGTTTGAACGTATGGAATGGGCCGTTATTTTTTTAAATGGGCTGTATTTGTCCACCACGGGTTTAGAGGCTGGCTTGTGGGCCTACTAGGTTGACGCGTACACAATCAAGAGATGATTGTACGTGGAGAGGATGACAGCAGGGACCCACCAGGGTCATGGTAGTACGCAAGCAAGGGCCTCCTTATTTCAAGCCAAAAAAATGGTTCCTCCTAATGGATTTCTGACATCTGGGTCCCATGCCATTGTCAACGTAGTCAATAAACGAGAGAATTGCACAACGAGCGGCTGACACCAGGGACCCAGCAGCTCGCCGAATTCTTTTTGTTTTTGAGACGGAAGCAGGGTATCAACTGGGCTATGCGGGGCACTCTGGCCTGTCTAATCAGCCTTTTATTTTATGTTTACCACAAGACCAGCCCAGTAGTTTTTTTTCTTTCTGAAAATGGCTAGCCCAATTTTTTTGTTCTTTTACAGAATACCCAACCGAGGCCTACTTGCTTTGTCAGCCCTGCTGGGCTGCAAATCTTTTAAGACGAGGAGAGTTTCATTCGGCTTGCCCAGAAAATGGGCTATCAGTAATGAGAAATGGGTTGTACATTTTTAAAACACATCAACCGGCAATTAGTTTCAATTCTTTTTTCATTTCAAGATTTTAAATTCCATTGATTTTTATGCGTGGACAATTATTTGGATTTTATATTGATATAAATTTATTTTTCAAATTAGTTTGAACGTGACTCGAAACTTCGGGATTAAAAACAGTTGGGACCGCACCGAAATATGCAAAATTTCGTATAATTTTTTAACTATGGCCACAATATGGGCTATAATGCTAACAAAAAGAATATGGGCTCCAAAAAAAATCCTTAAGAATTAGCAAATAGGATGTAAATTATTAGAAATAATGGCAGATGGGATGTATGTTGTTTTCCACACATTTGAGGCTGAATTGTGCGCCTACTATAGGTTGACGCGTACGCTTTCCTAAAAAAAATATTGATGCACACGCAACGCCGTGTCAACTTAGTCAACACACAAGAGCAATGAATGTTGGATGTCCATCCAACAGCCGTCGTGCTTCTTCAATCTCTGCTCTTCCTGCTCCAACCGCTCAAACAAGCGCCGGCGGGACTGCCTGCTCCCTCCTCCCGCGGCCAGCTGTGCTGCCGCGCAGGCCTCACCGCCCCACCGTACTCCCATCGCTGGCCTAGCCATCCCTCTACTCACCCAGACCTCCTGTTATTCTCCGGCGACAGCAGCCTCACACTGCAGCTGAAGCAGTAAACCCTCGTACTCCCCTCCGCGTGGGAAACAACTGCCGAGTCTTCCCCGGCTCCTGGTCACTCCCTTCCTAGGCCTCGCCGTCGTCCCCGCCTTGGTGCTCTCGACGCAGCGTGGTCAACGTGGTCAAGGAACGACTTCCATCGAAAGAGGACTTATGTGGAGAGGCTGACAGCTGGGTCCACGGCCGCAGCAAGGAAGTGCCTCCTTATTACGCGTAAAATAGTGATTCCTCCACCTGATAGCGGGGACCCACCGGAAGGGCCTCTGTATTTCACGAAAAAAACATTCCCCCGTTGACAGCTCGGACCCACCAGCTATATCTTCGAACGCAAGGAAGTGCCTCCTTATTACGCACAAAAAAATGAATACGCCAGCTGCTAGGTGGGACCCACGATATTTGAAGGCTGACTTGTGGGCCTACTAAGTTGACGCGGATGCAGGGCTTTGTCAACTTAGTCAATATAAACGATTCTAGCTGCGGTGACCATACGATGTCCATCCAACGGCTGTTGTGCTTCTTCAGCCTCTGTTCTTCTTGCTCCAGCCGCCCAAACCATCTCGGACCGTGCCGCCTGCTCCTGCCTTCCGTGGCCGGCTGTGCTGCCGCGCAGGCCTCATCGCCCCACCCTACTACCATCGATGGCCTGGCCATCCCTGTACTCACCCAGACCTCCTGTTATTCTCCGGCGACGGCAGCCTCACACTGTAGCCGAAGCAGTAAACCCTCGTACTCCTCTCCGCGTGGGCATCCACTGCCGCGTCTTCCCTGGCTCCGCATTGTCCCCTTCCTAGGCCTCGCCGTTGTCCACCGCCTTGGTGCTCTCGGCGCGGTGTGGTCAACGTGGTCAAGGAATGACTTCCATCGGAAGAGGACTGTACGTGGAGAGGCTGACAGGTGGGTCCATGGCTGCAGCAAGGAAGTGCCTCCTATTACGCGTAAAATAATTATTCCTCCACCAGACAGTAGGGACCCATCGGAAGGGACTCTGTATTTTGCGAAAAAATGTTTCCCCCCTGACAGCTGGGACCCACCAACTACATCTTCGCACGCAAGGAAGTGCGTCCATACTACGGGCAAAAAAATGATTCTTCCCCCTGACAGCTGGGACCCACCAGCTATATCTTCGCACGCAAGGAAGTGCGTCCTTATCCTCCCTGACAGCTGGGACCCACCCGGTCCAAGCGTACGTAGCGTTATCTGTGTACATACCGGTCGATCAGTCTGTCTGCCACGATGAACCGTGGTTGAGTAAGGAGCGGTAGCAGTTCAGGCAGTCCAGTCAAAACCGTGTACACGTACGTACAGCCAGATGCCAAAAAATACGGCCACATACGTACATACGGGCGGGGTCTCGAACACGTACTCGCGCATACGTACGGCCAGGGCTCGTGTACATGGAGAGGCAACGGACGGCAGCAACGGCGTCCTGTTCATCGGAAACCAACCGGCTGGGTCGGAACGGAGAAACTGCGTCGTGTTCATCGGGAGGCAACGGAATGCGTCGTGTTCATCGGGAGGCAACGGAATACGTCGTGTTCATCGGGAGCCAACCGGCTTGGACGGAACAGCCGAAACGAGGTCTGGCGTACCGCAGAATGGAGGAAACGGGCCTTCTGTTCGACCGCGTATGGTCGAAACGGGGTCCTGTTCATCGGAAAGGGTCTGGCGTACCGCAAAATGGAGGAAACGGACTTGTGTTGGAGTGCCTACGGTCAAAACGGGGTCCTGTTGATCGGGAGGGGTGTGGCGTACCACAAAACGGAGGAAACAGACTTGTGTTGGAGCGCCTACGGTCGAAACGGGGTCCTGTTCATCCACCGTCTACTACCTCGCTCCAGCCTCCACGGGCTACTGTTCATCCACCGCCGACCTCCTCCAGAATCCACAGGCTACTGTTCATCCACGGCTACTGTTCATCCAGCCTCCACCAGCTGCTGTTCATAGAGCCTCCACGGGGTCCTGTTCATCCACCCCCAACCGGCTGGGGTGCGGCGGCCTCCTCGGGGTCCTGTTCATCCAGCGGCAACGGTCTACTACCACGGGGTCCTGTTCATCCAACCTCCACCGGGAACTGTTCATCTACAGCCAACCAACCGGCTCGACTCACCACGTCTCGACTCGTACTATGTACCGTGCGCACGGTAGCAACGGTCACTGTTCATCGAGAGGCAACCCAACACCGGCTGGCTACGTCTCGCACGGGGGCTCGATCGGCTTCAGTAAGCAGCAGCAGTGATCGATCGCTCGGTTTAGTTAGCGGCAACAGCGAAGAAATCACTCGGGTTCAGTCAGTAGCCAAGGGATCGATCGCTCGAGTTCAGTAACGTAGCTAGTGCAATCGCTCGGGTTCAGTAAGCGAATGCCTTGCTCGAGTTCAGTTAGAGCCCAACGCCTCGCACACACGCGCGTACGTATACGAGAGAAAACGCGCAAACATCCGTGCATCGCTCGGCCTCGACCACCCACCGTAACCGGGAACTCCCCGATATTTTCCTCGCCCTCGCTTCTACCACGATTTTTTCCGTCATGGATGGCCCAAAGAATGTCATGCAGCTGCGTCTCCGGCCCGCCCAGGACGAAAAACCCATTTTCTGTCATGATTTTTTGTCATAGAAGTAGGAGCCCACCACATCTATGATGATACCGGGTTTTGTCACAATTATCGTCATAGAAGTGTCATAAGCATGACAGAAAAAAATTTCGTTCGACCCAAAATGTCACGGATCTGTCTTTTTTTTGTAGTGTTCTTCCATGAGTAATAGACGCTATTGGAAGCCCCATGCTCAAAATTTGCAACTTTTTGAGTTGGTTTGCTATATTCGCGACATTAATTAAATTTTCGGGAACTAAAAAGGGCAAAAAGCTTTGGGCGGGCAAACGAGCTCGGAAAGGGATGAAACTTTGCATGGTGTCTTCATTGGACACCTGTATGGTGTGGTGAAAATTGGAGATCATCACAACCAAAACTTGATTCACATCGTGTACAAACCGGACACTATTCCATCAAGTGAAAGGGTTTCAAACAAAAACAGCCGCCTCATACACAAAAATTATTTTTTGGAAATATTTTGAACTTAAAACTTTTTCCATGATTAATAGATGCTATTGGAAGCCATGTGCTCAGAATTTCCAGCTGTTTGAGTTGGTTTGCTATTTTTGCGCCATTTCTTTAATTTCCAGCAACTAAAAGGGGCAAAAAGCTTTGGGCGTGCAAACGCGCTAAGAAAGGGATGAAACTTTGCATGGTGTCTTCATTGGACACCTTTAGGGTGTGGTAAAAATTTGAGATCGTTATGACAAAAATTTGATGCACATCGTGTACAAATAGGACACTCTCGCGCGTGAAGTATTGGCGGTAACTTACTTGTGGCGGGTACTAGTAAGTACCCGCCACTGCTAACTTCTGGACATATTTTTTATGCGCGGGTCACCACATTTTATCTGTGGCGGGCATAAGTATTGCCCACCGCTACTAATTTCTGGGTATATAAATTTTATTTTTTTCGCGGGTCACCCCAATTTATCTATGGCGGGTCCCTCGGCGGCAGTGGCGGGTCCTCAACTTTGCCCACCAGTGCTCACTTTCATTACGTGGGAAAATTTGAGGGTGTTCACTTATGGCGGGCATCTATAGTCGCCCGCCACTTCTAGGCTAAAAGCAGTGGCGGGTACGTTTTGCTACCCGCCACTCCTGCGTTTCCAAAGTAGCAGTGGCGGGTTTCTGCCTATGCCCGCCACTAATTTGAGGCCACCTATAAGCCTTTTCCCAATAGTGCATGGTTGTCAGACGCGGGCGCGGCAGCGGTCCAGACACATGCAAAGCCCACCCCCACCCCGCGCCCCTAGTTTGTTTCCGGTTTACGGGAAAAATCACGTCTGGACCGGTCGACAGACTGATACAGGCCCGCCTTGGATGGCAAAACACGCCCATACCACGCGGTCCATACGGTTGCGGGCAGTTTGAGGGTCGGCATTGGAGATTCCCTTAGGGTATACTGTAAAATGTTTTTATAGTATGGAGTAGGTTTGGTCAGAACAAATACTCGCAAAAGCATACCGTAAACATGTGGGCCCATGTGTCATTGGCCACACTTTTTTTCCTTTTTCATTGCACATTCCTCGATTGGTCCTAGGAGGGCCCCAGTGATGAGCCACAAGTATAAGGGATCGCAACAGTATTTGATGGTAGTATTTTACACAAATTTATTGATTCGAAACAAAGGGAGTCAGAGAATATTTATAAGACTTAGCGGTTGAGTTGTCAATTTAACCACACCTGAGAGATCATTTTTTGGCAGCAATTTATTAGTAGCGCAGTAATATGATAGTCAGCAGTAGTGATAGAGTAATAATAGTAGTAGCAATAGTAACAAGTTTGCATAACAGTAGCAGTAATGATTTTAGCAAAGGCAATAGCAGTAAAGCGTAGGGATGGAGTAGCGATGGTATTTAGATGAAATTCAACATGTAACTGTCACAATCTAGAGCGATACATAATAGCTCCAATTCATTAGTCATATGTAGGCATGTATTTTGTATATAGTCATACGTGTTTGCGGTAAGAACTTGCATGCCATCTTTTGTCCTACCCTCCCGTGACAGTCGGGTCCTATTGGAAACTAAGAGTGATTAAGATGCTTCTTTTAATAGAGAACCGGAACAAAGCATTAACACACAGTGAATACATGAAGTCCTCAAGTTAAAGTCATCCCTGTCGATATCCCAATCAGTATCATCTTGGAGGTCAAAGGTTCAGAACAATAACAGGTATTTACAACTTGCAAATAAGATCCATAACACAAATATATTCTGAAATCATGGCACTCGGACCCTAGTGACAACCGTTAAGCACAACAAAGTCATAACAATATCCATCTCAGAACATAGTGGATACTAGGGACCAAGCCTTAACAAATTGACATGATTACAAATGAAATTTCATCCAACTCCTATCTACCTCCAGTATGCCTACAAAAGGATTACTCACACATGGTTGTGGGCATCACGAAAAAATTGTTGATGGAGAAGACAAAGAAACAGGAGGTGGCGGTGTCTCCGTATCGTAAAACGCGATAAAACTTTCTCTTTGATTTTTTCCTCAGAGAATATGAATATATAGCACTGGACGAGGTCAGACGGAGGTCCGGGGGGCACAAGCTCAGGTGGTGCGGCCTGGGGTGGCCGCGTCACCAGCCCTTGTGTCTTCCAGGTGGGCCCCCTCCGGTAACTCTTTGTTCTAGTATATTTTATACATTTCAAAATAATTCTCCGCAAAGTGTTGTTCAATTCCGAGAACTTTTATTTCTGCACAAAAAAAACAACACGAAGGTAGTTCTGCTACAAACATCGTCAATCCGGATTAGTTTCACTCAAATCATGCAAATTAGAGTTCAAAACAAGAGCAAAAGTGTTTGAAAAATTAGATACGATAGAGACGTATCACACCACCGTCGCAGCAGGCCGCCGCCGCCATCCTAGCCTCCCGCGGGCCCTTCCGCCACCGTAACGGCCTTCCTCTCCTAGGCACTGGCCTAGCCGCCGCCGGCCAGAACTCCAGCCGTGAGCGGCGGCTCGGAGACCCTCCGGATGTCCTCGCTGGACTCTGACAGCCTCACCAGATGTGCTCGCTGGACTCTGGCAGCCTCACCGGACGTCTCTGTAGACTTGCCAGCCCTCGTCATCCTCGCTGGAATCCGAGCTTGTCCTCCTCAACGAGTTCACCGAGCTCTGGCGCACTGATCATGGCGGCCGAAATCATCGGGGAATGAGCGGTTCGAGCATGGAAATCGATAATAAGTGCGGGGCATCGAACCTCCTCACCGGGAATAAAACATTGACGTCGGAATCGAGCTCGGGAGCCACCAGCACCGACGCCGACAAGGACGTTGACTCATTTTCGTTTCACCTCAAAAATCGACTCCAAAACTACCATTATGATGTATGTTAGTATGTATGACAATATCCGGGGATCTAGAATTTTTTTTGTTTTGTTGTGATAATGCCATTTTATGGGATCTATTCGGTGCGTCTTTTTCAACCAAAATTGCAAATTTACGGGTTTGATCCTTTTTTTGATCCGCTGGAGCTGTTCTAAAGCATCCAGCTGCATCCATGATTGTGTCCTATCTCATCCTTTTGTCTGTTCCGGGGGCAGATATGTTCTCTTGGGATTCAGCACTTCATCACTAAACGACGTATACGATCGTGGATTGAGATGAGATCATGCATTCATGCGTGTGCTTAGCCAGTCAGCTAGCATGTCGGCACCAGGTACAAATCAGAAGTATAGGCATGCGGTGTGTTCAGAACAAGCGAGCGAGAAATGTTGAACATGAAGCTCGTTCTTCCGCATCGTCGACGTCAACCTGCATCAGGCGCGGTCAGGTCTTTCAGTCTCCAAGTCAGCTCATAACAGTGCAACTGTTTGCTGCTGCCGACACTCCACAGAAGTTTCTAGAGCCTTCTTCCCGATGTTGGAAAGCAACGCTTCCACGATGATACCGATTGGCCGTGGGCGATCAGATGGACGTCGATTTCAGCCCCGCGCTTCTGGAAGCGTGCTGCAGTGTCAGTGGCCAAGAATTTGCTATTTGGCGCGCGGCGCTGCGACTGGAAGCGATCCGTCTCGATTCCGCGGGGGCAAAACGTCAGGGACGGCCCTGCGCGCGTGGGGATCCCACTGGCGATCGATCATCGACGCCGCTGTTCCTTTCACGCCGGCTGGCTTTGCCGGGCCGGTCGAAGAGTCAATCTGACGGCGCCGCCCGCCTCTGCCCTTGGTCGGTGCTAACTCTGCGCCGCGCGCGAGCGCTGACTTGGAAATTCTTGCGGCACACTGTTTTGCCATTCAGGTAAGGCAATCCATGAGTGTAGGGCAGAATTTTCTTTTCTTTTTTGAGCAAGTGTAGGGTAGAATTAGCAATGAAAAAAATAGTGTGCTATGACAAAATAGTGTGGCCCTTCAAATACGTATTAGTATTGTCAAATCACGTTATAGCATGCTATTAGCGAGACATCGTACACTGATTTATTTAACAAGACATTTCTCAAAACGCTATTGCGTGCTACTAAGCGGCGCTATAGCGTGCTATTTTTCTCACTGAGAATTAGTACCAAAGTCAATGCCGGCTCAGAAGTGTGAATGATCATCATGCCATTGCATGCGCAAAACGCGAAGCTAATTTTCCTTTTAGTATTCTACTACTAAACTAGCAATTGCTTTGCAAAAAGGTCATGCCACGCGTGCCGGCATCGGACATTCTAAACTAATGCTGTGCTACGGTATCTTGGCACTCCATTACTGGGTCCTAAACAAAATGAGAAATGAGTCACTCCCAAGCAAGCAAGTCACGATTAACATGGAAATCAGCTGCCACCATGTCAATCATGTTTCTAATTAATTCAGCAATCTCGGTCGAACCATCTCTTCGTCTTCGTGTGTGTACTTGTCCAGATTTAGTCTTAATAGAATACTGTCATGTTTTTTTTTTAAAGGAGGATGTACCCGCGGCCTCTGCATCTGGACGATGCATGCAGTCGTATTATTAATTATTTACAAAGACCATACAAGGTGATACATCAATAAGCCTGAAGCCACCATCTTGGTAACACCGTTGCTACTCCTATCCCCTTGATGAAGGCGTGTCGAATGTCCGGGCCTAATACCAAACAGACATCGCACCAAAGCCTAACATCTAAAGCCGGGTGTCCCATCCAGGCCACTACCTGGATTTGGTCCCACACCGGTCAGGCACACTCCCAGTGAGTATCACACGTTGTAAGGGCCGTCACCTCCATCATCCCTCGGTCCATCCTCAGAGCCAAACTGTTGCACCGACCTTGCCAGGCCTCTCTGCCATCAACGCCACCATGACGCCAGACAGCTTCCTCCTCCTGCGTGAGTCCATCTCCAAACGCGCCCATCGCCGAACCTCCGCGGCACCATGCCGCCAGGATCCGCCGTCGGCCTCGCGGTAGATGTAACACCGCTCTTCCTCTTGTCCCCTCCAGCCAGCGCGTGCTCCAAAACGATGCCCCCAGGAGGGACAACGGCATCGAAGGTGCCATCATCGTCCGATCCGGTAGACCAAGATCTAGGGTTTCCCCTGGAGCTCACACTGTCGCCGCTGCTGGAGCTACGCGGCGCCCACCACCCATAGCATCTCTCGCCCGACCATCTGAGCCTCCCAAGACGGCGCCTCCATGGAGGTTACGACGTGCAGGGCGCCGTCGCCGCCCAATCCAGACTGAATTTTGGACTTTCGTCCGGGAGGGGTTCGGATGTGGATAGGAGGGACCTCGGCTTCGCCTCCAGGGAGGGTAACGGCGTCGAGGGACGCCGCCGATGCCGGGCCGGACCAGCCGGCCAAAGTTTCCTCCGGTCCCCAACCTATACCACCAAACCTCCGACTGTTCCGGATCCGACAGCAAGACGAACCGAGACCAGCAGAGATGCAAGTGCCATGGGGCTCAACCCACCAGGAAGGAGGATCAAGAAGAACAGCCGCCGTAGAACTCCGGGCGCCGGATCCAACGATCCGACGAGGCCAGCGGCGTAGACCACCACCCTGCGCCGGCCGACAACATCCAAGCGCCAGATCCAGATGGATCCGGCCTGAACATGGCGGCACCCGCGACCACCCGATCTGAAGACCACGCAGCCACCACCTCGCCGTGGACTCGCATCCAAGCCGCAGCTGCCGCGCCGCGTCGCCGGCGCCGCCAAGATGCTCGCCCGCCGCGCCGCCAGACCCCGTGCTAGCCCGACGCCTCTTCGTGATTTGGTCGTCCCGTGCCGCCCAAAATGCTCCAAGGGGGAGAGATGCCCCGCCGCCGCCCAACCGGCCGAGCTTTGCCCGGCGGCGCTGCGGACGGCGGCGAGGAGAGGTGGAGGCGGAAGAGGGCCGAGAGGACGGCGGCTAGGGTTCCCCCTGGGTCGCCCGCGGGGGCGACACAAGGGGGACAAGGGGGACCTGCCTGCGTAAGCCTGCCAACCTTTCAGAGAGTTGTTAGGAGACCTGAAGTCGAATACTGCCATGTACTGTATGTCATATTAGATATGGGCTGAATGTATATTCTGTGAGCTCCATGTGTTTTTTATATTCAGGAATTGTTCTTCTTATAAAATACCGAGTGCAACGTGCATACATACACACACACACAATAGAACCCGAAGAGTGGAGTTTGAGATTGGCAGAGTCACCACGTAGGCGTCTCACTATTGATGAATAAATTGTGTCCCATAAAAAAATTGTATTAGTGATACACACTCTGCAGTGCTATGATAGAAGAAAAATTCGACGAGAATTCAAATGAAACTGTTATGCCTCTTTTCTGGTAGTGCACATTTGCACAAACTGTTGGCTGTCAATTCTTGCTAACAATAATAGGAGAATTTCTTTATATGACACGGCTTAATGGCATTGCAATGGATATCATCATTTTGGGTTGTTGGAATATATGAAATCAGAGAAATGAAAAAAAAAAGTCATAAATGAAGGGCATGGCATTGATAATTGGAGATTTCTTCTCAGACAAAACCTCTCCAAATTGGAGCACAGAGTCAAAGCAAAAAGTTCATATAGCCCTTAAAGAATTGGATAGATGCAGAACAAGACAACTATGATGTTTGTGCCTTAAGCCATCTCCCATTCATATGTTCATCATGTTGGTCACAACTGGCATTGGGTGTTCGTTTAGTTTTGGGCTTTTCTTTCCTCCTCTCTCCCTCTCTTTGTACATAACTTGCTTTGATGTATGTATATGCAAAATATCGTACAACAATTGTTGTATGGTTATGCACTTCAAAATTTAATGATCCACACATGCCATCAAAGCTGGTAGGATAGGGGTAGAACCACCCACAAGGCATCGAACAAATTATTGGTTCACAAAAACTCATGATTTGGTGAAAATCACAGCAATCATTGATCTCCTATGACAATGGGCATCTGGCAAGTGATCGGAGGTGTTCTTTTGAACTATGTTGCAAGAAAAGAGGGTGTGACGATGCATGAAGGTGTGGTGTTCATCGCATGAGCAACACTTGGTGGCTCGCGTGCCTCTACACCCATAGACAAAGATGTCTTTTGTCTTGTGCGTATGTGCAACGATGTCGGGGTAGCCTTCTCCCTGCTACTGAGTCGACCCCCCCCCTCGTCTTTTCAATTCGTGTTTAAAGCAAAGATGCAAGTGCGAAAATGGATCACAAATGATGTGTCCCATTGCCTAACATGTCTGATGTCACGTGGAAACATTAAAAAAATGTAAAAAAAAAGAATCCATGATTTGGACACGATCCTTGTGCGACTTCCAACATCTTTTGAAAAGCACCGACATTTTCTGCATGTTTCCTCCTCCAGGGCAACAACGAAGCAATCATTGATCCAGATTTTTTTTATAATGGAGACTAAACCCTGACCTCTTCATCATTGCGATGCGCACAAGCACACTTATTAAACGACGAATATCAACATTCAGTATACCAAATCAGTAATAAAAAGAGAGAAGTTACAACCGATGAAAATATGAATATATGCCTATACACATAGCCTATTATTGAACCTCCATCCAAACCGATGGTAAGTAACCCGTGCGACCGTCCCCCACTGGTTGCATCAAGATGTCATAAACTCATGTATCCTCGCATGCTGAAGTAAGGATCGCGTACGATCTATGTTGTATCCCTGAAAATGACCTGCAAAAAGTTTTGTGTTATTTCTATGTTAAAATAAGGTCATTCCGGTAATTCCATAAGGACCAAAGCAAAACACATACTCGCGTCCAGATATGTGGCTTGACTTTAGGATTAACCCAACCCAACCATTTTTCCAAACAGATTTGTTATTCTAATTGGTGCAGGCAGGTTAAAATTCACATGAAATCAATCATACGCCATAGGAGGGTGGCATACGGGCAGGATATAAAAAGATGGCGATTCGTTTCATCTTGGTCACAGAAAACAACATCATTTATTCCCCTGCCACCTTCTATTTTGCCAAGTTATCCTTCATGAGTATACACTTTGATAAAAAAAATTGTTATGATATGTCTTCCTACTTCTTCTGCAAGAGAAAAAAATTCTGCGACACCAATAGATCAGGAGTAGGGCAAGCGATGTACCCAAAAAGTGATGTCACATGTTTGTAATCTAGTAACAAAACGTGTTTGTGATTCAGGAGGTGTTGGGGATGTAACTACTGGGTATGACCCGCCCAGGAGGGGCCGGGTCATGCTACTGGCGGCTTAAAGATGAAGAGGCCCGATAAGGTCCAAGAAGATATGAAGATGGCGGTTCATAGAGCAAGCCAATTGAAGGCCCAAGACCCGGAGACGACTTGAGGCCCATGGGTGTGAGCCGCCATATGTTTAAACTTGTCTTGTAAGGCAAGCTTAGTTAGAAACTGAGCCGGTCACATTTGTGTTAGCCGGCCGGGACTCTGTAAGCCGTCGGGCATTAACCTGTATATAAAGGGGTGACCCGGCGGCGGGTTAACTCAAGAAACAACTCATTGAGAACTAGGTCAAGCGTATTTCGCTCCCTGGTGATCGAAACCCAAGCAATACAACCTAAAGCAGGAGTAGGCTTTTACCTCGTTGAGAGGGGCCGAACCTGGGTAAACTCTCTGTGTCCTTTGTCCCGTTTAACCCCTTCAAGCTAACCTAGTTGCGATGGCTCCACACCTAAGTCCTTTTGCTAGGGCATCTGCCGTGTTAAGTCCACGACAGTTGGCGCCCACCGTGGGGCCAGAGCACGGTGGTTTCGAGTTCTTGAAGGGCAGCTTCTTAGGGATCAAGGGATATGCCGTGGGCCGGATGACCAAGAGCCGTCGCGGCAAGATCTACATCGACGACGCAGGCTGGGGTCCTGAGGCCGATTCAATCGAATATGGGTACCGGGTCCCCTTCGGCGGAATCCATGTCTTCATCGGCAAGATCGACGAGTCGGAGCCTGAGCCGGACACCTGCACCGACATCATCGAGATGGCTCGGCGCGCGTGACCCGCCAGGATTCAAGCCGTTGTGAAGCACACTTTTGTTCGGTTTGTTCATGGAGCGGATCTTGAGGAAGGATCTGCATCTGGCGGAGAGACGGTCATCTACTCTGATGATGAGTCCTCAACTGGTGAGACCAATTCAATGTATCAACTGCAAGACGGCGGGCTTGGGGGCTGTTCCGATGGCGACAGTATTCCGGACCCCTATGAGCCGCCGAACAAAGTCGCGATCTTCATGGCCGGCACACAACCGGTGCTGAATTCATCAACTGCGGCGGCTATGACTTCCGGTTCAACGGCTGAGGTGACGATCGACGCGAGCGGTTCTATGCGCCCGCCAGTTCAAGTTTTGTCCGAGCTCTTAGACGCCTTGGCAACTTTGTTAGATGCAGAGGTGACTCCGGCGACTCAAGCCCAGCATAAGGTGGATGTGGCAAAACTGTGAGATGAGATAGCTCAAGCCAAAATTGAGCTTACCGCTGAGACTGCTAGGATGGCGACAGAATGAGCCGCCCTGGACGCTGAGTCGCAATGGATTCAAGCAGAAAATTTCCGGTTAACCTTGGACCAGAATGCATCCAACGTCGTTCTACGAAGGAGGCATCAGAGCCGTTTACCTTTGGAGTACGATGCGAGGAATCTTTTTAATACCCCTGGGGCAGGACCAAGTAACCCGCCCGAGGTGACCCGGGCTGTTGAAGCGCCCGCGGCCGGGGCGACGGCTCAACCACATGTTGCGGATCCGCCCCGCTTGAATTTAACCCCGCCTCAGCAAGTGCCTACACCGCCGGGTCATTTTTCTAATCCTCTGGATAATATGCTTGCTGCGGCGTCACAGCTGGCGGCTCTTCCAGTGCAAGGTGAGTCTCCCGCAGCGGTTGAAGCCCGGAAGACTGTGGAGCTTCTTCAGACGGCGGTGGCTCAGCAGGCGGCTTATTCATACAGTCGCGATCGGATTCATTCGACTCCATGCCACAGTCAGAGTTACAGCCGGTGTATTGAGTCCCCGGCGGTTTCGAGCACTGAACGGCACAGTAACCAACCCCGTGGACATGACCCGCCACGTGCTGATAATGGGGCTCAAGCTTTGGTGGATCAGGCCAGGGCACGTCGGGAGGCGGACCTGGCGGCTCAGCTGGCGGCTCATCAGCGGCCTCAGCATAACCCGTCGGTGCCTGTAGAAGCTGGGATGACTTCTAGGACCGTGGGTGTGCCATGTTTGGTGCCGGCTTTGCGTAATGAGCGCCTGCCCAAGGATTTTAAGGGTCCCCGTAAGGTGCCCAATTACACAGCGGATCAACCCCCGACGGCTTGGATTGAGAGTTATGAGTTAGCCATGGAGATGTTGGAGGTTAATGACGCTGTGTGCGCTAAGTATTTCACCATGATGTTGGATGGGCCGGCTCGCACCTGGCTAAAAGGACTGCCCCCTAACTCCATCCGATCCTGGGCTGAGTTGAAGGCGCATTTTTTTCAGAATTTCAAGGACACATGCAAGCAGCCTCTGTCGATTCTTGATTTAGACACTTGCATACAGGGTGAGGGCGAGTCAACCGCCCATTGGGTACGCCGGATCTTGGCTATTATCCACTCCTCGGACAGTATCAACGCCGGCTCAGCTGTCCTGATTTTGGAGAAGAATTGTCGGTTCCTTCCCCTCAAGCAGAAGCTGGGGCGGCTTAAGCGCCACTGCAATGATATGGGAGAGCTCATGGCGGCTCTCATCAAATACGCCGACTCTGATAGCACTAAGGACCCTGAGTCTGATGAGGAGAAGGCTGGCAAGGGGAAGAAGAATGGCAATACAAAGGGGCAGCAGCACAATACGGCGGGTTAGGGTAATAATGGTAAGCGCAAGCAAGCCGACGGCGGTTCGGACTTTGTGGCAAATACCAACACATAGAATAATAATCAGCGTCGTAAGGGGAAATCGTCAACGCCCCGGTTTACCTTGAGGCGATAATGAATCAGCCTTGCCCAAAGCACGGTTCTCAAGATAAGCCGGCCACTCATCTATGGAAAGATTGCTTCATCATGAGGGAATACAGAAATTCTGGTTTTTATCAGGACAATCATGGCCCGCAGGGCGGGTCAGGATCCGGCTCTCATGGGCCCGGCTTTGGAGGTGGCGGTTCAAACTCTAGATTTTAGGGCCAAGGCAATCAAGGCAGTTTCAATCAGCAACCTAATCAAGGTAATCAACAGCAGTAGTCTGGTTATCAGAGTAATCCAAAGTAGTTGAATAGTTGCCAATATCATGTTTTTACCACGAATTTGTGCAAGCGAGATCAGAAGGTTCATAAACGCGCGGTGAGCACGGTTGAGCCGGCAGTCCCTCGATACTTGCGATGGTCAGAACAGCCCATTGTATGGAGCCGTGAGGATCACCCGCTCTGGGTTGACAACCCGGGTCAGCTAGCTTTGGTGGTGGCTCCTCAAGTTGGAGGATACAAGTTCACAAAGGTACTTATGGATGGAGGCAGCAGTATCAATATCCTCTACTATGATACTTTTCGCCGTATGAATTTGACTGATAAGGATCTTAAGCCGTCTTCTACCATTTTTCATGGGGTGGTGCCTGGTAAGTCAGCATATCCGGTGCGCAAGATAGCCTTGGAAGTGGCTTTTGGCAATGAGCATGATTACAGGGCTGAAACATTGACTTTTGAGGTGGTCAAGATCAAGAACCCTTATCACGCCCTGTTTGGACGGCCGGCTTATGCCAGGAGTATGGCACGGCCTTGTTATGTTTATCTGCAGCTTAAGATGCCGGGTCGTAAGGGTACCATCACGGTGCATGGTGACAGGAAGATAGCTTTGGAATGTGAAGAGGGCGATGCTGCCTACGCTGAGTCTGTTTGTGCAATAGAAGAGTTGAAGTTCTAGAAAGATAATGTTGACCCGGCGGATATGACCCCTTTGAAGAAGCCAACCACAGAGCATGACCCCTTGTTGAAGTTTAAATCGGCAGATGACACCAAGCAGGTCGATTTTGTCCCTGGCGATTCGTCCCAATAGTTCATTATCAGTGCCAACCTGGATCTGAAATAGGAAAGCGCGCTCATCGAGTTCATCCATGAGAACCGGGACATCTTTGCATGGAAGCCTTCAGACATGCCAGGTGTACCGAGGGAACTCGCTGAGCACACTCTCAATATTGATCCAAAGTTTAAACCAGTCAAGCAATTTCTTCGTTGTTTTAATGAAGAGAGGCGCAAGGCCATTGGTGAAGAGGTGGCCCGGCTCTTGGCGGCCGAGTTTATTGTTGAAGTTTTTCATCCTGAATGGTTGGCTAACCCGGTGCTGGTACTTAAGAAAAACAGCACCTGGCGTATGTGTGTGGATTACACGGACATTAACAAGGCCTGTTCGGCTGATCCTTTTGCTCTCCCCCATATTGATCGGATCATTGATGCTACGGTGGGTTGTGAGCGTTTGAGTTTTTTGGATGCTTATTCTGGTTATCATCAGATCAAGATGGCAGTTAAGGACCAGGAGAAGACATCTTTTATCACTCCCTTTGGAGCCTTCTGCTACGTGTCTATGCCTTTTGGGCTTAAGAGTGCCCAGGCGACTTATCAGCGTTGTGTTCAGAATTGCCTCCACAGCCAGATTGGACGCAATGTTCATGCTTATGTGGATGATATTGTTGTGAAGTCCAGGAAGAAGGAGACCTTGTTAGATGATTTGAAGGAGACCTTTGACAACCTCCGGGTCTACAAGATGATGCTTAACCCAGCCAAATGTGTCTTTGGCGTGCCCGCAGGCAAGCTCTTGGGTTTTTTGGTCTCTGAGAGAGGTATTGAAGATAACCCGGAAAAAATCAAGGCTATCACTTCTTTGGCTAAACCGGCATGTATCAATGATGTTCAGCGTTTGGCGGGTCATATTGCGGCTTTGAGCCGGTTTATAAGCCGCCTGGGAGAGAAGGCTATCCCTTTATACCAGATGATGAAGAAAACAGATCACTTTGTTTGGAGTGATGCTGCTAATCAGGCATTCGAGGCGCTTAAAAAGCAGTTGGCTGAGCCGCCGGTTCTTGCAGCTCCTATTGACAAGGAGCCCTTGCTTTTATATGTGGCTGCTAATAGCAGAGCCGTCAGCGTGGCGGTTGTTGTGGAAAGGAAGGAGTCAGGCAAGGAATATCCGGTTCAGAGGCCGGTTTACTATGTCAGTGAGGTATTGATTGAATCTAAGCAAAGATACCCACATTGGCATAAGCTAGTGTATGGAGTGTTCATGGCCAGTCGCAAGTTGAAGCATTATTTCCAAGGTCACCCTATCACTGTGGTCAGTTCTGCTCCCCTAGGGGATATTATTCAAAACAGAGAAGCCACAGGCCGGGTGGCCAAGTGGGCCATTGAGCTTGGACCCCATGGTTTGAAATATATGCCTCGGACAGCTATCAAGTCTCAAGCGCTTGTGGATTTCATCAATGACTGGACAGAGCTGCAGATGCCTGAGGAGAAGCCTGATAACACGTATTGGACGATTCATTTTGATGGATCCAGGCAGTTGGAAGGCTCGGGGGCTGGAGTTATTTTGACTTCCCCACGAGGTGATAAGTTTTGCTATCTCTTAAGGTTGATGTTCCCTTATACTAACAATGCAGCTGAATATGAGGCCTTGCTCCATGGTCTTCGGATGGCCAAAGAGATGAATCTAAGCCGGGTCAGGTGTTTTGGTGACTCGGATCTGGTGGCTCAGCAAGTTTCAGGAACTTGGGATTCTAAAGGCCCGCTCATGGCGGCTTACCGCCGGGCGGTTGATGCTATTGCTGGGCATTTCAAAGGTTATCAAGTGGAACATGTTGATCGCAGGAAAAATGAGGTGGCTGATGCTTTGAGCCGGCTGGGGTCTCAACGTAAGCCGGTACCACCTAATGTTTTTCTTGGTATTCTGAACAATCCTTCAGTTAAACTGCCTACGGAAGAGGATCTTGCTATCCCTGACCCGGAGGCACAGCTGGTGGCGGCTCTTCATGTTATTCCTGATTGGACAGTTTCGTATTTGGCTTATATGACCCGGGGTGAATTACCTGAGGATGAAACTTTGGCCAGGCAAATAACCCGGCGGTCTAAGTCAATGACCATTGTCAATGGCGAGTTACACCGATGCAGTGTCACAGGGGTGTTTCAGCGATGTATCTCTCCTGAAGAGGGCCGTGAAATTCTAAGGGAGATTCATGAAGGAGACTGTGGCCATCATGTCGGTTCTAAGTCTCTTGTAGCTAAGGCTTTTCGTCATGGGTTTTATTGGCTGACAACTCATGCTGATGCAGAGGATCTGGTTAGCAAGTGTGACGGTTGTCAGAAATTTTCCAGACGAGCTCATGTGCCAGCTCAAGAATTGAGGATAATTTCAATCACTTGGCCGTTTGCGGTATGGGGGCTGGATATGGTTGGGTCTTTTAAGAGATCCAAGGATAAAAAGACCCACCTGTTGGTGGCGGTTGACAAATTCACAAAATGGGTTGAGGCAGAGCCGGTCAGCAAGTGTGATGCGGCAACGGCGGTTCAATTCCTTAAAAAGGTGATTTTTCGTTTTGGCTACCCTCATAGCATCATAACTGATAATGGTACTAATCTGTCCAAAGGTGCTATGAAAGAATTCTGTCAACGAGAACATATTCGTCTTGACGTATCATCAGTGGCTCACCCCCAGTCCAATGGTCAAGCCGAAAGGGCCAATCAAGAAATCTTGAGAGGCATAAAGCCCCGACTTATGGTCCCTTTGCAGAGGACGCCGGGTTGTTGGGTTGAGGAATTACCCTCAATACTTTGGAGTATCAATACTACACCCAACAGATCCACGGGTTATACGCCTTTCTTCATGGTGTACGGAGCAGAGGCGGTTCTTCCCAGTGACATCTGTCACGATTCGCCCCGTGTGGCGGCTTATGTTGAAGCTGATAATGAAAAAGCACGTCAGGATGATCTCGACCTCCTGGATGAGGAGCGTGACCTGGCGGCGGCTTGTTCGGCGATTTACCAGCAAGATCTGCGTCGTTATCATAGCCGTCGGGTTAAAACCCGGACCTTTCAAGAAGGTGATTTGGTGCTCCGGCTTATTCAGGATCAAACAGATATGCACAAATTATCCCCACCTTGGGAAGGGCCTTTTGTGGTCAGTAAAAACCTGAACAACGGGTCATACTACCTCATTGATATTCGAGACCACAAGGACTCACGTACATCGGAGGAGGAGACCAGCCGGCCTTGGAACATTGCTCATCTTCGGCCTTATTACACTTGAGCCACTGGTTCTTGTGTTGTACATATTTTTATCCATGTATATATTATGATCAAGTATAATAAAGCCGGCATCCCTGATAATTCAGGGCCTTTGTCATTTCATCTTTGAGTATCTGAGTCTTTATTGTCAGTTCATAAGATCACTTGGGGGCTTCCTGCTCATTGAGTATAGCTGTGACTACCCTCTTGATCCAGCTTGCACGCCTTGTTAAAAATTACTTGGGGGCTTCCTGCTCATTGAGCATAGCTATGATCACCCTATTGATCCGGCTTATACGCCTTGTTGCAAATCACTTGGGGGCTTATTGCCCAAGTAAAGGTTACCAAAGAGAACTTGCTACAATGAGCAGTTCAAACATAGGTATCCTGCCTTGAGGGCTCATTATAGGTCACTTGGGGGCTTCCTGTTCAATGAACATAGATATTCTTACCCTCTTGATTGGCTTGGATGCCAGGTGTGAAACACCAAATTCCGGGTTATCCTGCCTATACGTCTGCCACTCCGCCCAGGTTATCTGGAATGACCCGCTGTACTCTTGACAGTCAATCTTATAAAGATCCTGAACTTGTCAAAGTTAAAATGGCGGTTGGTCATGTGAGGCCAGGCTTACAGGTTTGAATGAAGGATTAACTCAGTGGCTGTGCGGCCCATGAACAACACTTGATATTGAGGCTTGGCAGCCTATGAAAGCCTTGCTTTTTCTGATTTGTTATTTTCTTTGAACATTGTTTGGGTTCATATCCTTGTACCATATTGACATATGGTTTTAAAACGATTCAGGCCATGTAGCCTTAATCCTTCTGACTCATATTTGAGCATATTTGGGGTTTTGATAACCCGGTCTGGCTTTGGACGATAAGTCACCAGTATATTTTGATTGTGCACTTGGAGTTATGCACTCTAAGTTTTGGGCTGTTACCCTTACTGCTGCATATGGCGCTGTAAGCCGGCGGTATGAACCAATTTCACAGGTATGTGTTTACTTGTTATATGAATATGCGAGGTTTGATAACCCGCCCTGGTTATGGACTATACAGTTACCAGCAAATTTTATATGGGACATCATGACCCGCCCTGGGATAAATCGCCAGGGCACATGTTATCTGCTTGTGTGCAGGGAATATGATAATATGACCTACATGATTGATAATATTATGAGCATGAACAGCAGATCTTCCAATATCAAGATCGGCGGTTTAAAGTATTATGCAGATAAACATGCACGATGGCATGGCAGATCACTGTTTTACACTAACCTATTACAAGGCTTTCTGCGGCCCAGTTGATGGAAGGTTTTTCAGAACAAAATATGCCGGGTTACAATCTGAGAACCGCCTTGTGGTTCAGTTGCCCTGATCTTGGCGAGTTGAAGCTTCCGGGTCATCCAGCGCCGGTTCTTCTTCTTCCTCCACTGGCTGGAAATCAGGTGATGTCCAATTGATGCCAGTTACATCTTTGAACACAGCTTCATCATCTATGAGGGTGGATGGATCAATATCAGGAGCAAAAGTGTGCTTACGTATTGGTGGAATAAGGTTCATAACTTCGTAAACTGGCGCCTTTACTTTTGCGTTTTCAACGGTATAAGCCGCCTGATACTTGGATAGATCGGTCTCCTCAGCCAGTTTGCTTGCCAAAGGATGCATTTCCCTTATACATTTGGTAAAGTCATCTGCATTAAAGGGGGACCCATCTTCTTTTAAGCTTGGACAGCCAGTGGCCAACTCCTCCGGGTCTAGCTCAGCCTGCCACGCCTTGGCCAGGCTCAGGGCGGTGATGGCACCAACTCTGGCAGCTGACCGCTTTATTTCCTCCACCCTTTGGGGTACGACTGATAGCTTGTCCAGTGTTTCTCTAATAAGTGAAGGAGGCTGTTTAGTATGGGAGATGGCGGCTATAGCCCGTTGAGCGCTGGTGTATAACTGCTCCACAAGGGTGTATGTAGCTTTCAGCTTCACGCGCGTATCTTGACCCAGGTTGGAATTTCTGGGGCCTGCATCAGCAAAGATATTGATAAGCCGGCCGGTGGTTGTTTTACATTGGTGGTGAAAGATTAAAGTACAAGATTACTTACCAAAGATGGCAGATGTCATACTATTAATTTGATGGTTTAAGCCGGATAACTCTTCAATCACCGGCTTAAGCGCAGCCTCGGCGTCTTCAGCTCTTTTTAATAGAGCCGCCTTCTCAGTTTCCCAGCCGGTTCTCTCAGCACTGAAATCCTTTTTCAACTTCTCAATGTCTTCCAAAACGGTTTTCAGTTCTGATTTGGCCTTGGAAGTTTCAGATTATTGTGTTCGGATGTTCTGCCGCAGATCCACTACTTGGGATTCTTTCATACTTAATTCAGCCTACAAGATAAGGAGATTAAGTAGCAATATGTGGTTATGATAATCATCTAATTGAAAGTCCCAAGCATAATACAAGTATTTTACTTGGCACTTGGGGGCTAATGTACATTGCTCTTTTTGAAGACAAATTTTTAATGACCCGGCTAAGTTTCTTCAACTACAGCCGGCTCATGGGGGCTACATATTTGGATTTGTTCATAAATATGGTGGTAAGTCCCGGCATAGCTAGGCAGCTTAAGTCGGCCCTTGGGGGCTACGTATGAGGATTTTAGCACTACAATTTGAAGTCCCGGCTTAACCTTCCAGTTTAAGCCGGCCCTTGGGGACTACTTGTTTTTGATTCAGCAGTTACATAATGCTATGGCATAGTTACAAGATCAAAGAGGTTATCTAAGTCTACAGCATATTCAATTCTTTCATATTCAGTAGACTTGGCGGCTGACAGATACATACTTATATAAGAAGGTTTTGTTAGTACTTACCTCAAAGCGCTCCTTCATGAGGTTAACCAGGCCGGCTTCAAAATCACGGCTGGTGTGAAGGCGGTTTAGGTAACCCGCGTGAATCTCCTGAGCATTGAACTGAGCATAACTCTCCAAATCCAGCTTCCATTTGCCTTTTTCAGCAGCTGAAAATTCCTCCTTGGCGCTATGTTTCGCTAAGACTGTGGGATTGCCCGGCTCTGCATAACCAGTCCCGGTGACGATAACATCTTCAGCCTCTTTTTCAGCAGGCTTGACGGGACTTGGCCGCTTAGCTGTGGCCGGGTTAACATCCATGAAGTCTAGTGTGACATGGTGCTCTTCTGGCGGCGGATCATCCATAGTTGTTTCAGAGATTTGATGCAAAGATTCAGACAGTGTCTGTTTCTCCGGGTCAGCAGCTTTGGGATCTTCAGTGGTATTGGTGTTTTCGCCCGGTTTACTTGTTTTTGCCTTTTTGCTTGGCTTGGCTTGACCGCTGACAATGAGACAAAGATGTGAGCATGATAATTTACAAAGGGTTTAAAAGCAAAGAAATTCAATATTCTCACCCAGGGGCGACTTTGAAGAGCGGGATCTGAGTCCCAGTGGAGTCACCAGATGAGGAGTTAGAAGTTCCCTGATAGTTTGAATCAGAAGGGTTAAGAGGTTGTCGAATAAGACCCGCCTTCGGAAAAGCTAAGTCGGAAATCTGTGAAACCTCTGCTCGGCGCTTGCGAGGAGCCAGTGCGTTGGGTAAACCAAAGGAGAGAATCTCGCCGCCACTGTTCCGGGTTGTGCGGCGAACTTCATGTTGTGTTTCTTAAAAATAAAGTTGGGATCCAAGTAAGCTAAAGGGTGAGAAAACTGTACTTTCTGGCTCGCTTGACGAATTTTCTGTCTTGGCAGAGGTTCTGAGTCGGAGGAAATGATAGTTACCTCTTCAACATCTGCCTGACTTCCTTCCGTGTCATCCTGAGAATTTTTAGCATTAATAAGGTGTATAGAGAAAGAGCCAAGGGAGTCAAGTTCTACCTCCGACTCGTCGTCATTCAAAGCAAATAGCTCTGAGGTATTCGTTTTCTTCTTGGCAGGCTTTTTGGGAGCCTTATTCTTTGCCCTGGTCTTCTTGGCCGGTTTATCTTGAAGCTTCTTGCTCCAGAAGGGGGAATCAACCTGCAAAAGTTAAGTAATGATGAGAAGACAGAGTAAAAGATAATGAGTTTGTAAAATAACTCGAAAATACTTACAGCTGGAGGCTTGTTAAGGGCACAGAAGGGATTCAACCCCACCTTGCTACAAGTGTCTAAACTCTCGTGGAGCAGAGTCTTAGTCATATCATTGATCTGTTGATCGTCCAGACGGATTGGAGAGTAACGCAGCGGATCTTTGACATCGCCGGTATACTCACACATTAAACCGGATCGGCGACTTAAGGGTAAGATTCTCCATGCGACCCAGCATCGAACCAGATCAACTCCAGTTAAGCCATTAGCCATTAAGGCTCTAATCTTTGAAAAAATGGGTATATATTTGGCCCGTTCTTCTGTGCTGATCCGCTCTGGGAGAGGATGTCTGTTGCTAACACTACAGGAATCAGGAACTTTGCCGTCTGCCATAGCGGACGGCAAAGGCATGCCCGGCGGATGGCAAAGGCCTTTGCCGTCCGCCAGCAGACGGCAACAGGTCCGGCTGAACGAGCTACGGCAAAGAGCCTGGACGGCACACGTGTCAGCTAAAGGTCGTTAGTGGGTTAACGGCGTGCTTTGCCGTCTGCTGGCGGACGGCAAAGACCTTTGCATCTTTGCCGTCTGCCAGCAGACGGTAAAGTGCACAAATATGCCAGCCCAGATGCCCCCCAGGTAGCTGCCACATGGCAAGCTATGCCGTCTGCTGGCAGACGGCAAAGATGCAAAGGTCTTTGCCGTCTGCCAGCGGACGGCAAAGCTGCCAAATAGGCCAGCCCAGTGCACCCCAGGTTGAACAGGTAGCTGCCACGTGGCAGCTTTGCCGTCTGCTGGCAGACGACAAAGAGCTTTGCCATCTGCCAGCAGACGGCAAAGACCCTGTATAGCCCCTGTTTTTGTTTGTTTTTTGTTAAATTCATTCAATTTCACAGAATTTCATAGACATATATAGACATTTGAAAATACTTTCAACAAGCATAACAACACATATACATACCAATCAAAAGTCCATATGCAACATATATAGCTAGCCAACATATCCAACAACAAGCATACAATGGTTTCATCCATACATACATATATAGGTAGCAAGTTTCACATTGTTCATCCTACAAAATCAAAACAAAAAGGAAGCACAAGAAGAGTAGACTCCATCAACGCAAGCTTCCTCATTGAAAGCAAATCTACAAATTGGGAAAGAAGAAAGTTAGAAGAAGAAGAAGAAGAAGAAGAAGAAGAAGAAGAAGAAGAAGAAGAAGAAGAAGAAGAAGAAGAAGAAGAAGAAGAAGAAGAAGAAGAAGAAGAAGAAGAAGAAGAAGACTAGCTAGAAGAAGAAGAAGAAGAAGAATTTTTCTTCTCTTTCTTTTTCTCCTCTCCTCTTCTTTATCTTCTTCTTCTTCTTCTTCTAACTAAGGTAGGTAAAAATGCCATTTTTTAGCTAAGCTAGGTAAAAATGCTAAGTGTAGGTCATTTTAGAGCTAAGCTAGGTAACCTAGGTGATGATGCCATTTTTTAGCCAACTTACGTAAGTAAAGCTCATTTTTTATCTAACTTAGGTAATTATGCCATTTAGGAGGAAAATAAGCTAAGTATCCATTTGTAAAGCAAAACACTAGAGAAAACTTACCCTCATGTCTTGAACCAGACACGCATTATGAAGTTCTGTTTGCTAAAGGCGTCGTATGTCTTGAACCCATTATCCCAGGCTTCTTGCAATTCGTCCTTCAGCGGCTGCATGTACACATTCATATTCTTCCCCAGATAGTTGGGCCCTGGAATTATCAACGTCAGGAAAATGTTCTTTCTTTGCATAATCTGTCTGGGGGGGGAGATTGAGTGGAATGACAAATACGGGCCAACAACTGTATTGGGCTGCCGTCAGATCAAACACACTGAACCCATCCGTGACGATGGTGACTCGAGGATGCCTCGGATCTGCCGCTTTGTCGTCATGTAATGCATCGAAGCGCTTCCATGCTTCATCGTCCGATGTGTGCACCATCATCAGCTTCCCATCTGCATCTAGTTGGGTTCTTTTGCCCGTTTTGTGCCATGTCATCTGTCTGGCCGTCTCTTCGACCATGAAAAGACGTTGAAGTCTTGGTACGATTGGCATATACCGAAGAACATTAACGGGGATTTTGGTCTGCGTCTTCTCACCCATACCGTTGTCTACCACAACATACCTGGATGACTTGCAAATGGGACAATAGTTCAAGTCCGCATACTGAAGCCTAAATAAGGCACATCCTTTCTCACAGGCATGTATCTTCTCATAGGGCATCTTAAGAGCACGGAGGATTTTGTCTGACTGGTACAGGTTTGCAGGTAGTACATGGCCTTTGGGTAGAAAACGTCCAAATACTGTCATCATTGCGTCGTAGCATTCTCTGCCCAAGTTGAATTAAGCCTTCAGAGCCATTATTTGTGAGATGGCATCCAGCTGACAAAGCTCAGTGTGCTCGTGGAGAGGACGTTTTGCAGACTCCAACATTTCATTGAAGGCCTTTGCAGATTCCTCCATCTCATCGTCCGAGTCCCGAGCATCATCAAAGTCTTGCACCATGTCTTGCATCCCGGTACCATGCTCGTCGGTGCGACGACGAAGCACCTCAGCTCTGGCACGTTGGGCAGACTCGCCATGAAATGTCCACACCGTATAATCTGGCGTAAAACCCCTCTTCTGCAGGTGTTTGCCCATTTCATCCTCTGTCCTCTTGTGCCAATTGTTGCACCCGACACAGGGGCACCATGGTGTCCTCTAGCCATTTGCAAATGCGGCTCTCAGAAACCCCTTGGTTTTTGTTAACCATTCAATGGTCATGTCTTTCTGACTAGTGTGACCGGTGTACATCCACGCACGATCACTCATCTTGCCTAGCTACTGGACACATAAGAAATATATATATAAATCAGCATGTATATATTCATCAGTTAATGGAGTTTGTCACTTTTATTACGTCCATGCAACCTAGATGCTAATAGGTAAAGATAGGTCCTAATCCCACCCGAGTATGTGTAGATTGGGTTCGTTTTCCCATGCTCTGCTCCGGATCCGATGCAAAATTTCGGCAGCACCTCCCCGCTGTTCTCCTGATACACGTCTCGGCAATAAGCAGAGAGGATGTGTACCCGGAGAACAACAGGGAGGCACTGACGAAATTTTGCATCGGATCCGGAGCAGAGCATATGGGAAAACGAACCCAATCTACACATACTCGGGCTGTCCATGGATAATGTTGGACAATTCGAAAGAATCACGGTTATAAATATGCAAATGCATGCATATTTATAGATGTAACCCTTTCGAACGGGAGACGCATAGTGGTCACGCATACTGATGATTGAAGACACCTATAGATAGCAAGTTTCATCGGCACGAAGACCGGAACAGAGCAAATGAAGGGGGGAGGAGGAGATGTCATTTGTGCTCACCCACGAACGCAGGGGCGGAGCTCGTCGAACACTAGACCCTCGCAGCGACAAAAATACTGCACATTTAAATCGAAAGATGAGTAACATAGCAATTTTGTTTTTTCCGTCAACCTAACTAAATATTTACAACATGACGAGCGGGTTAGGGGGTTCCTCGGCGTCGATGGAACCCTAAATAGCAAGTATCATCGGTGCGAGATACATGTGGCGCTCGGCGTTGAACACTAGATCCACATCCCACAAGTGACGCCGGCGCCCGGCGTCCCGCGACAATAGTTCTGGTGGACGATGACGGTCGAACACCTTGGCGAATTTGTCTGGCAGCCTTTGCGATGAGGATTAAAGCCAAGTTTTGAAAGTTCAAACAACCAAACCGACTTGAGTCAGTTTGGGTGTTTCAAGTTTCAACACTTGGCTTTTAATCGTCATCGCAGAGGCTGCAAGACAAATTCGCAATGGTGTTCGACCGCCATCGACACCGAGAACTGTTGCTGCGGGACGCCGGACGCCGGCGTCACTTGTAGGACGTGGATGTAGTGTTCGACACCGACAGGCACATGCATCTCGCACAGACGATACTTGCTATTTAGGGTTCCATCGACACCGAGGAACCCCCTAACCCGCTCGTCCCCGGGCGCCCTCAGGTATGGCGACGCACGGTCGACCCCGATCCTCGACCCGGTTTCATCGGTGATGCACCCCTAATCTTCTTCTTCCTCCTCCTCCTCCTCTTCTTCTTCCTCTTCTTCTTCTTCTTCTTCTTCTTCTTCTTCTTCTTCTTCTTCTTCTTCTTCTTCTTATTTTTTTTCATCTTTCATCTTTCTTCTTAACCTAAACTAAACCTAAACTTAACCTAAACTAAACTAAATCTAAACCTAAAAAACAGAAACTAAACCTAAACTAAATCAAGCCTAAATTAAAACCTAATTAAACTAAAACTAAAAAAAGAAGAAGAGGGATGTCTCACCTTCAGGCGCGGCAGGGGGTGCCTGGGATGGAGGAGGGGGCGTCGGAGCGGTGGGGCGGCCGCGGGGGTGGAGGAGTGGGGCGCCGGGGCGGGGTGGCTGCGGGGGTGGAGGAGAGGGGCGCCGGGGCGGCCGGGGCGACGCGGCGCGGCGGCACGGCGGAGCGGCGGGGGCGGCTCGGGCACGGGGGCGGCGGTGCGGGTGTGATGAGGGGAGGGAGAGAGAGGGGTGGGGCTGGCCGCTTTTTAGTTTAGGTCACAGCCCTAGCAGCAGACGGCAAAGAGCCTAGCTAACGGACGTTAGTTGGGCACTTTCTTTGTCGTCCGCTAGCAGACGCCAAAGATTCTTTGCCGTCAGCTAGCAGACGGCAAAGAAAGTGGCCGTTAGGTGGTACTCGTTAGTGGGCCACCCACTCTCTTTGCCGTCCGCTAGCTGACGGCAAAGCTTCTATGCCGTCCGCTAGCAGACGGCAAAGGGACGGCCGACGGCAAATATGATCTTTGTCGTCCGCTCCTTCTTTGCCGTCAGTTTTCTGTAAGCTGATGGCAAAGACCATCTTTGCCATCAGCTAGCAGACGACAAAGAGACGGCTGACGGCAAAGATCCTGATTCCAGTAGTGTAAGCCGGCTTTCACGGTAACCCGGCAAAGGATTTTCGCCTTCTGGAGATGTGTCTTTGCAATAAAACCAAGTCTGGTTCCAGTCCTTAGGATGACTGGGAAGTGCGGCGGCAGGAAAAGTAGCTTCTTTCTGCCTCTGAATTGAAATTCCACCTAGTTCTAGGCTGGCCCGTCTGTGAACTCGGTCTGGCGGTTTAAGTAGTAGAATTCCCTGAACAGTTCTACAGTGGGCTCTTGTTGAAGGTATACTTCACAAAAGACTTGGAAGTTGCAGATGTTTGGGACAGAGTTGGGCCCGATATCTTGAGGATGGAGTTGGAAGAAATGCAGCACATCACGAAAGAATTTTGAGCCGGGCGGAGTGAACCCCCAAAGCATGTGATCAGTAAAAACTATGACTTCACCCTCTTTGGGGACAGGTGTGGTTTCTGTGCCTGGGACTCTCCAGTGGATCACGTTCTTTGCGGCTAAGATGCCCACTTGAACATGCTCATTCAGCGTTTGCTCGATGACCCGGGAGGCGACCCAGTTGCATGAAGTAACAGTTTTGGTCATTTTGTTGATGAAAGCCTAGAAAAGAAAATGTTCCCGGATTAAGGTTATGTTCTTAAACCGTCTAGTGATCAATAAGTAAGTGTGTTATGCAAGGCCAATTCATATGCAGAGGGTATGTGCTATAAACATTAGCATGGTTAAACCGGAAGATGATGCCGGGTTGTACAGATTCTGAACGTACACTGGCGGCTTAAAAGGGGACTAATGGTATATGGCGGGTTACGGCCTATCTTATAAGCCGCCCGCATGGCTGCAGTATTACAGATCTATAAGTGAAATTTTGCTAAGTGCTGAACAAACAGGTTTCACAAATCAGTTCTATTATTTTGGATCTACAGCAGTTTAGAAAAAGAAAATAAATTCTAAACCTAAGGTGGCGGTAGCAGAAGAACTCATGTGCTCAGATGGGATCTTGTATAGAAAAGGGGCTTTCTGCGATTGGAAAGGGATGTTAAACTACTACCGCGCGAACTTCAGTATCATGTTCAGATCAAACTACACAAATCTAGAGAGGAAAATGAGGAACGGTGAAGAACACCGATGAACGGTGGGAACCCTAATGCAGATCTGCTTCGGGGAAAAGTGAATACTTACTGACGCTGATGAACAGTGGAGGTGCGCCGCAGTTCTCTGGTCCGTTCAGGTCGATGCAGCGGCCGGAGTTGAGGACGCTGGAGGAAGACGGCGGCGGCGGAGCTCGGGTTTGCTGAGGCGTCGCAAGGAGGAAGACGAAGACGAGGGGGCAGGGTAAAAAGTGAAAAGAAGGACCCCTGTTCCTATTTATAAGGAAGTGGATAGATGGCATGCGCGGGAATCGAGGAGGCCGAAAAATGGTTATGTGGCTATGTGGACGCCTCGATTTTTGGGAAGTCCATTAAGATAAAGATCTGTTGAGATATCCTGTGCTTTGTGCGAAGTTAATATGCAATGATGTCATGACGGGTTGACACGATTCTGATATGTGACGTCATGGCGGGTTACAGTGAATTGGAAAGGAATTGATAAAGGAAGATTCTGCTAAGACAAGTGGTGAAGATTGATGTAAACCAGTTCAAATCAACCTGGGGCCTAATGTTGGGGATGTAACTACTGGGTATGACCCGCCCAGGAGGGGCCGGGTCATGCTACTGGTGGCTTAAAGATGAAGAGGCCCGATAAGGTCCAAGAAGATATGAAGATGGCGGTTCATAGAGCAAGCCAATTGAAGGCCCAAGACCCGGAGACGACTTGAGGCCCACGGGTGTGAGCCGCCATATGTTTAAACTTGTCTTGTATGGCAAGCTTAGTTAGAAACCGAGCCGGTCACGTTTGTGTGAGCCGGCCGGGACTCTGTAAGCCGCCGGGCATTAACCTGTATATAAAGGGGTGACCCGGCGGTGGGTTAACTCAAGAAACAACTCATCGAGAACTAGGTCAAGCGTATTTCGCTCCGTGGTGATCGAAACCCAAGCAATACAACCTAAAGCAGGAGTAGACTTTTACTTCGTTGAGAGGGGCCGAACCTGGGTAAACTCTCTGTGTCCTTTGTCCCGTTTAACCCCTTCAAGCTAATCTAGTTGCGATGGCTCCACACCTAAGTCCTTTTGCTAGGTCATCTGCCGTGTTAAGTCCACGACAGGAGGAGATGCTTACTTGTAAAACAACTAGTACATGACACTACTAGAGAAAACCCTAGTAGTAGCGCTGAAAATAGTGCTAGCAGTAGCACGGGTACCCCCGGTGGGTGAGGATGGGACCACTTAGCAGCAGCGCTTGGTGGCCCACAAGCGCTATTGCTACGGTATTACCTGTAGCGCTTGATCATGCCCCGCGCTACTGCTATATAGCAGTAGCGTTGCACCTCTACCCCGCACTATTGTTAAGGTTTTACCTATAAGGTTTCTCCTAGTAGTGTGACGATATTAAGGAGATGTGTTTGTGATTTAGAAATGAGATATTTGTGAGGGAGAACATGTAGGAAGGATATATGTTTCTAGAGAATATGTGGGAGATATTTTTCTGATTATAAATGATACATTTGTAGGGAGATGACGTACTGACCCTAGATTTCATTTTAGTAGTAAAGATGATGACCTCATACAAAAAAGACAATTACTGCAACAATACACATAGAAATGACAAAAGGATGAAACATGTAAATATAAACTTGTATGTTTCAGGTTTAAGTTATGCCGGTTGAATGAACTTTGTACGTGCATGATTACTAATGAGAATAAATTCACGATCAGACACTACAATTTTCGTTATAAAAGGTTGAACCTCACTATCATGAGGACATTCAGTCCATCCAGACACCTAAAAATGCACACGCTCTTATCCAGTTGTTGGAGGAAACCCAAAAGATGAGAAGATGATGAGGACGGACGCGACAAGGATGTGTTTGTGATCCAAGGGTTGATGTTTGTTTGTAAAACCACTAGCATGGATAACCATTACACAAACATATTTTATGATTAATCAAGGGAATATGTTAGAAATGAGATGTTTGTGAGGGAGAATATTTAGGAAGGAGATATGTTTTATGAGAATAAGAGGGAGATATGTCTGTGATTTTTAGAATAGAAATGATACATTTGTAGGAGAGGACGAACTGTCCATCATGACGATTGTGGATTTAGACCACCTTTAATAGTATAAATATGATGATTGAAAAATGTTTACTTTAAAAACATACACAGAAACTTGTGGCCTCGCGATTCGTGCAACAGTTCAGTTCCGCACGAGGGCACAATAGAAAAGAAAATCCGTCAAAAAAAATTAATTTCAACAATGAAACTTGCGGTTTTTGCATCTAAAAATGTTTAAGTTTCAACCAGGTTTCAGAGGGTGGGGTGAGCAGCCTCACCTGAATATATTTCCTCAATGCGGAAATGCGCACTCACCTGCCAAGTCCTGCCGCCCACTCATTTTGCCTCGCGATTCACGCAACAGTTCAGTTCCGCACGAGGGCACAATAAAAAGGAAAAATCCCTCAAAAAGTTTCAAGTTTCAACGATGAAACTTATGGATTTTGAATCTAAAACTGTCAGGTTTCAACCAAGTTTCAGAGATATAATTTCAGGCAATTTTTCTGTCAGACGCAGACACAAAATAATTGATTTTTATCTATTGCTTGTACTAATAATTGATTTCAGGCAATTTTTCTGTCAGACGCAGACACATTGAAACTTAATTTGAAATTTTTATTTAAAAGATATAAAACTTTAAAAATTGGAGGACAAAATAACAGGCCGGCATCAAGGACTTGTGTGCCCTCACGCTTGCGTACCGCAAATCCTCTCCCTTTCTCGATGCTGCATAAAAACAGCGAGGCCGCGGTATTACACAGTACAGAGGGGTCCAGACTACAGAAGAATCGCCGGGATAGTCTCTTCAGATACGGGGTCCAAACTAGCAAGCCGTCTTCCGGTTTGAGGTTGTACGCCCACAGCTTTAGGTCGTCTGTATGTAAACCTGTGTGTTTCAGGTTTAAATTATGCCAGTTGAAACTTTGTTTTTTTTTTTGAACGGTCACGGGTGGGGGGGGGGGGGGGGGGGGGGGGGAGAGGATCCCACCTGAATATATTGCTCAAAAAGCTGCCCAAGCCAAGAGTCACCCCTTAGCTTTGGCTGATCAGTTGAAAGGAAACCGGATCGAAAACCTGAACAAGTTGACCCCATTTATAAGGGAAACCGGGTCGAAAACCGTACAAGTAACAAGGTTACAAAACGATGAGAAGAACAAGAAGCTCAAGATAACAGGACCTAGCTAGCAGACGAAAAGGACCATCACCACGAGAAAACACAAGTAGATGTGGTGTGTCGTCGAAGGACCACAATACCAAGACTTTGCGAGCAGCCTAACGCACCGCACCGGCGTGCGTACCGAACCCACGGCGCAACACAGGAGCATCCACAATCAACGAGTGCCAAAGCACGAACCTTGACTCGGAGCTCCGCCAGTGAAATTCAGAACGATTAGCAAGTTGGGGAGGCTCCTTGCGTCGTCATTGAGCAAAGATGAGCCGAGACAACACCAAGAGCACGGAGCTCGCCGCAACACAACGGCAACCATGGGAGGGTCTTGAGCCTGCACAGCAAGAGGGACGACACAAAGGCACCGCCGCCGCCCCCCACAGAACACCACCAAAGACAGACAAACGGGGTAGAGAACCAACCCCCATCACCAAATTCATCAGCAAAACCAGCAAGGAGGAGGACTTCAACTTCCATCTTCATCTGACCAAGCAAGGAGAGCCTTGAACGTTGGTCGTCTGGTCGCCACCCAACAACACCCCGGAGAGGTAGGGTGTCATACGGGAACGAGGTGATCCAAAGAGGATAACGCCCCCGCTAACCCGGCTTCGGATGAAAAATCAGACCACTCCAGGGTATGATCGAGCCAAAATCACGTTGACAGAGCACCACCATCCCACTCCACCACCTCACACCCACCGTCGACCCCAATCCGGTCGCACCACCACCACCAACATCCCCAAAGCGAGCAGCTACCCAACAAAACAACCAGCCGACTTCAGACGATGCCTTCAAGAAGGGATGCGACGCACATAGCGCCGCCATCATCCGTTCCAGGCGGACCTGGAACCTGGGTTTCCCTGAAGTCGCAACTAGGATGGCGAGCTCAACATTACAACAACGCCTTCAAGAAGGTTTTGTGGCGCCCACAAGTGTCAGAACCGTCGCTGGCTCCGGTGAGAGCACGGCTTTCGCTGTGTTGAGCACACACATCCAAAGCGCCGATTGATCAAGGGAGACTGCTCACCTGCAGCACCAGAAGCATTAGGCCCAGCAGCCCCGACGCCACTCAGACCCGCCGCCATCAACCACCCCGGCTGCAGGTTGCCCCAGCCAAGGGGCGAAGGGGAAGGCGCCGCCACCACCAAAACCGGGGCCGCCGCCCCGGCAACCGCAGACCTCCACCGCGCGGCCGCCGCACGCAGCACGGCCAGAGAGGATCCCCGAGCAAGGAGGGGGGGCCGCCACCCCACCCCAACTCGCCGGACAAGCCGCCAGATCCGCAGCCCGCCAACCGAAGCACCCGCCGGCACCACCATGGAACCAAGCCGGAGGAACGCAGCAAGGGGCGCCTCCGGGACGCGCAGCAGGGGGCCGAGCCTCCCTCCACCTCGGAACCACCGTCCGCGCCGGCCGCAGCTCGCGAAGGACGCCTCCGGGACGCGCAGCAGGGACCAGATCTGGCCCGCACAGGCGCCCACGACCGCGACCCCTCGCCCGCAGCGGCACGCCGAGCGCCGCGACCAGCCCCCGCGCCGCGCGCCGGAGACCACCTCAGCCGCGAGCGAGGGCGCCGGCCCGGAGCCGAGCGCCGGTCAGCCACCCACCGCACGCCAAATCCCCAACTCGCGCGTGAGGAGCAGCCGGAGAAAGCCCCGCCGCCGCCGGCTCCGCACAGGCTTTGCCTGCTGGAGGCCACCGGCGACGGCGAGGAGGAGAGGGAGGCAGGAGGGGGGAGGCTGCGGGGGACGGGGGGCCGCCGCCCGTGTCGCCCCCGGGGAGGGAGCGGCGCGGGGGCCTGGGAAGGGAGACTTCAGTTGAAACTTTGTACGTGCACTAACAATAATAACAGAATAAATTCAGGATCAGACACAACTGTTTTCTTGCAAAAGAGGTTGAACCTCACTGTCACGAGGGCATTCAGTCTGTCCTGATGCTTAAAATACGCACACGTTCTTACCCAGCTGTTGACGAGAGCCAAAAGATGATGATGGCGACACACTGACACGGTTCCCGCAATAATTAGCAGGTAACCATCGATGAAAATCAACACGGTGGATGGAAGTATGCGTGCGTGAGTACGACGATCCATCGGTCCGGCGATAGTGCTGTTTACCGGCATGCTATCTCGGACGCACGCGCTGCTGGTCAGCGCTCACCGGTCCAACTGCGATCGACGGCTTCTTGTGGAGCTGGACTGAACTGTAACCGACGGGGAATTGTAAGCCTGCTCTTGTGGTAGAACTGGCGCCAACTGGGCTGGAATTGATGCGCTGGATTCAACTAGGGAGATTCAACGATCAGCAGTTCAGCTTCAGCACCGCCGGCATCGCCGCCCATGAGCATTTCTAACCGATCCCTTATAACCGGTTAGAGAAGTAAAAATTCTGTTTTACTCCTCTAACCAGCATCTTCTGCCCGACGTCGAGCCCGTTCGGCTTCCGTCGCCGTAGCCGGAATCAAGGTGACACGTCGTCGTCGTCGCCATTGTTGATTCGTCGGATTGCTTCGTTGCTTCTTCTTTTTCTGTCGGCCACCGCATCTCACTTTGCTTGCACACCACTGCAGGTCATTCGCTCTCGTCGCCGCCGGCCTGTTTGGTTTGAACGACACCGGCCGGCCGGTGCACCACCACCGCACCGCAAGTGTTCGACGAATTGCATAGGTGAGTTTTTTTGTTCGTTTCTTTGTGAACCGAGCGTTTGAATTGTAGATGAATAGGTTGAGGGAGATGGTCTTGGAGGACTCCTCGTCATCCGAAGAGGAAGAAGACGACGATGACTTTGACACCGTTTTAGGCATAATTCTCAATGATGATGTTCGGAGACCGATGAGAGGATCACAGTTTGGCCGCATACACATCAACCGTGATAGAGCGAAGGGTTATGCCAAGATCATGAGAGACTACTTTGACCCAAAGCCAACCTAGAAGTACTTTCGTCGACGTTTTCGGATGCACACAAGTCTTTTTTCTAACCATTGCAAAAGTCATTGGGAGATATGATGACTGGTTCAAGCTCCGGAGAAATTCATGCAGAGAGATAAGTGCAAGCCCTCCGGTGAAGTGCATTGCGGCTATTCGAGTCTTGGTATATGGGTGTTCGACCGATGCAATCGATGACTATGTCCGCATTGGTGAAGACACAATCTTGAAGGCTGTTCGAAGGTTCACTAAAGCAGTGATCGCTGTCTTTGGCACGGAGTACCTGAGAACACCAACCGAGGAAGACACCCAGAGGCTAATGACTGAGAGTGAAGCAACAGGATGGCCAGTGATGCTTGGATCACTTGACTGTATGCACTGAACATTAAAGAATTGTCCTGCAGGGTGGAAGGGTCAGTACATAGGCCAATGTAATGATTCAACGATCATTCTTGAGGCAGTTGCATCGAAGGATCTTTGGATATGGCACTCATTCTTTTGGTTTGCCTGACTCTCACAATGACTTGAATGTGTTGTCGAGATCACCACCGTTTTCTAGGCTTATTACAGGTGAAGCTCCTGCTTGTAACTACTCGGTCAATGGGCACAACTGCTCGATGTGTTACTACTTTACGGATGCATCTATCCACCATGGGCCACCTTGGTCAAAACAATTCCGCGTCCAAAAGGTAACATTAACATTCACTTTGCCTAATGTCAAGAAGCTGCTAGGAAAGATGTTGGGAGATCTTTCGGTGTGCTTCAGAAGCGCTTTGCAATTACTCATGGCCCTGCCGAGTACTGGAACTCCAAGGTTCTATGGAGGATCATGACTTGTTGAATCATATTGCATTACATGATCATTGAAGACGAGAGGAATATGCCTGAGAACTTTCGGTGCATCACCAACGGGACTCGGTTGAGCAAGAGTATGATACGTACAAGATCCTGACATTTCTTGAGGAGCATCGCAAGATCGAGAACCGTAAGTTCATGCCCAACTCCAATAAGATCTTGTTGAGCATCATTGGCAACGTCTTAGAGGCCCTAGTTGTTCTATCACATGCTATTTGCTACATTTGAACCATTCGGCGTGTTTAAAATTGAATAATTCGATTTGTAAACTTTGAATTCATTTTGTAACATATTATGGGTTACTTCACTGTTTTTAGATGATCGGTTAGAAATTGTAGATGATCGGTTAGAAATGCCCTAAAATTTAGTGAAGTAAATATACTTCGCTAAAGGTTTACTTCACCTGATACTTCACTATTTTTAGATGATCGGTTAGAAATGCAATAAGCAAGCTGAGCACGGGGATATTTGACAGTTTAGAGAGTATGTAGATTGATCGGTTGTACTGATGGCGATTGACGAGGACATGTACCTAGGGTAGGGTCCCAGGCCTGACCTACGTACCCTACCCAAAGGCATTACATACAGGAATCCAAGACCTACAAAGTTAGAAGGGAGGCACCGACTAGAATGACTGCAGCGTGCAAGTCACTCGAAACACAAAATCCACTCGGTTACTTCTCCACCACTCGACCGTCCCTATTCACTCGGAGTACCAGGCGTCACTCGAAGGTGAGAAGACCTAGAGCCACCTTGGGATGGCAACGGTCGGGCAATCAGTTCTACACCATAAAGGACAGCGAATACAGACGTTACCAGTAACGCTCTCACCTTTTACTTTCCCATTGAACCCTTGGGTAAAGGGGCATTCATGAGGGGTCAGCAGACTCTATATAAGCCGCCCCTCTGCTCCTGCACAAGGGTTCGCACCCCCTGCAACTCAACACTCCAGATAACAAGCTCCCGCAGCACCGAGATGTAGGGTCGTTACCTCTTCCGAGAGGGGCCTGAACTCGTATATCCGAGTGTACAACCTTGCCGTAGCTAGGCTCTGCCCTCTCATACGTACCCCTAATCTCTACTGTCAGATCTGTTCCCACGACAGTTGGCGCCCACCGTGGGGCAAGCGTCTAAGCGACTTCCGGTGTGGTTGCGTTCTTCGATCATCATGGTTTCCAGCGGCGGACTGTCCCTGGGTCGCGAGATCCGTCTCGGCGCTCTCAGCTTCGTCGCCGACGATTCGGCGTGGCTCCAGGAAGCCCCTCTGGACGTCGAGGCGCTCCCTATTCGCGGGGCGGCGCACTTTCATGCGAGTTCCTATGGCGTCCTCCTCGGCAGCCGTCAACTCAGTATCAGTCGGCTCCGATGGCGTTTTCCTGCCCCACTGCTCGCCACCGCAAGCGATCCGGTCGCTCGTGGCTCCAGCGGTGGGTGAGGCATGCATTGGCTCGTCAGTCATCCACTCTACAGATCGCGGCAATCGAGCCCGATGAATCCCTCTACGACTTGATCGATTCGTTGTCTGAACACTCGGATACCCCTTCCGAGTGCGAAAGCAACGACCCAGCGGCGGAAGTTCTTGTGATTGGCTCTCAGCGTAGCCCGCCAGGATTTCCCTGTGGTGGAGATGGGAGCGGTGATCCGTCGCATGTCAACGACGAGTATTACCCGCAACCTCTCACTGCGGAACAAAGGGAAGAACTGCAACACAAGAATGAGCAAGTCCTTCAGACTCCCATCGCCGGCATGACAGCCGAGGCCCAGGCTTTGGAAGTTGCACGCATAGCCACTCTGGCTGAGCGCACGTGTCTCGACGAGCTCCAGAAGTCACTCGACGACCGTGCTCGGAGACAACCCCCTAGCTCCAATCGACGGCCGCGGCAATTGTTTCCGAGTGGATCACAAAATGAGTACCAGGTATTCCGCACTCCGATTCAGAACGTTGCAGCTGCTGCTCGAATTGCAGATTCCATCCAGCCGTCCCGATCTGAAGCTGGAGAAGGTCTATGGTAGATCCGAGCGCTCCTCAGAGCGGCAGGCGAACATAATTCAGCTGTTTCTTAGTCGCGCAACAGAATTCATAGCAGATCTGTGAGGGCAGACATAGTTCAGTCGGCTCACAACCCAAGATCGCCTCCGCGGCGTGAAGATCGCGGTTATCACCAGGATCAGTACCTGGATCAAGGCCGCGGTCAGTTTACTCCTCGACATCACCGCGACGACCGTCGTCGAGTGCCGACACCCCCTCCAAGGAGTGGTTCGTACGCTCCCCGGCTGTACGATGATAGGGGCCCATACGGTGACGAGCGGAGAGAGCCAGTAGATCCCCGAGATCCTGGGTTCAATGCAAGGTCAGTCCTTGTGCAGAATCTGGTCGACTGAGGCAGGGCTCACCGAGAATGTTTGGACAGAGATCGTCCGAGTGGAAGTGGTGTGTTCATCTCAGGGCCCGAGTGTTTCAGTAGAGCCATACGAGCCGCAGAGATACCACCTAACTTCAGGTTAGCCACAGGGGTGAACAAGTTCACTGGTGAGTCGAAGCCAGAGACGTGGTTAGAAGATTACCGAGTGGCAGTGCAGATTGGCGGAGGCAATGATTATGTCGCCATGAAACATTTGCCCCTGATGTTAGAAGGGTCGGCCTGGGCGTGGTTGAACCAGTTGGCTCCTGCTAGCATATACTGCTGGGAGGACTTGGCTCGAGTGTTCATGAAAACATTCGAAGGCACTTGCAAGCGTCCCGCCGGGCTGACTGAATTGCAGCACTGCGTTCAAAAGCCGAATTAAACTTTGAGAGATTACATACAGCGTTGGACCACGCTTCACCACGTGGTCGAGAATGTCACAGAGCATCAAGCAGTTTGTGCTTTCAAAGATGGGGTCAGATACAGAGAACTCATCTTGAAGTTTGGGTGATCTGGAACCTTGTCCATGAGCCGAATGATGGATATAGCCACTCGGTACGCGAATGGCAAAGAAGAAGATCGTCTCTGCAGTGGCAAAGGAAAAGCTAGTGAACATGACACTAACAATAATAATCCCAGTCGGAAACAGAAGCGCAAAGCTGAAGCCACTGGTCAAGCAGAAGCGACCGATTTGGCTGCGCAAGGCAAGTTCAAGGGGAAAGCCAAAGAGCAGTGGATACCGAAGAAGAAGAGAGATTAGTCGGGATAGGACGTCCTCGATCTGCCGTGTGCCATTCACACCAAGAAGGACGAGGAGGGTAACCTGATATTACCCAAGCATACAACTCGGCAGTGCAGGCTTTTGATTCAGCAGTTTCGTGAAGGTCAGTCGAGTGAAAAGAGCCCCGACGAAGACGACGGTGAAGAAAAGGCTGAGGATTACCCCAAGGTCAATGCCACTCCGATGATATTCGCTTACATTGGGAGCAAAAGTCGATTGAAAGTCATCAATCGAGAGGTGAATATGGCTGTCCCAGTGACTACGACGTATGTCAAGTGGTCAAAAACTCCCATAACTTTTGATCAGTCGGACCAACCGGCCCACGTTGCTACCCCTGGGCGGCAAGCACTGGTAGTTGATCCAGTTGTGGGAGGCACTCGGTTACGCAAGGTCCTCATGGATGGTGGGAGTGGTTTGAACCTACTCTATGCTGAGACCCTGAAGGGAATGGGCATTCTGATGTCCCGACTCAGCGAGAGTAACATGCAATTCCATGGAGTCATTCCAGGGAAAAAGGCAAAATCACTCGGTCAGATCGCTCTGGATGTGGTTTTTGGTGACTCAAAGAATTTTCGGAAGGAGAAACTAACGTTTGAAGTGGTGGACTTTCACAGTGCCTATCATGCCATCCTTGGCCGACCAGCTTATGCGTGTTTCATGGCCCGTCCATGTTACGTGTATCTCAAGCTGAAGATGCCTAGGCCCAAGGGCGTGATCACGGTCACTGGGAATAGGCAGAGAGCCGAGGAGTGTCTTCAGCAAGGATCCAAAATTGCTGATGAGCAGATGGCAATGGTGGAATTGGAGGAGTACAAGCGAAATGCTAATCCGACTGATTTGCTTCGTTCCAAGAAGTCAGCTTCTAAATCTGCTTTCCAATCGGCGGGTGAGACAAAGCAAGTTCACGTTCACCCAGAAGATCCTACAGCCGCTCTGACTAATATCTCAAGAACACTCGACAGCAAATAGGAAGCCGCGCTCATCCAGTTCCTCCGTGAGAACTGGGACATCTTCGCATGGAAACCATCTGACATGCCAGGTGTACCCAGGGGACTGGCTGAGCACCACTTAAGAGTTGACTCGAAGGCCAATCCTGTTAAGGAACATCTCCGTCGCCCCGCTGCGGAGAAGAGGAAAGTGATTGGTGAAGAAGTAGCTCGGCTCCTGGCAGCTGAGTTTATACGCAAAATATACCACTCCGAGTGGCTCGCCAACGTTGTCATGGTCCCTAAGAAGGACAAGTCACTCCGTATATGTATTGATTTCAAACATATCAATCGGGCCTGCCCGAAAGATCATTTTCTGCTCCCCCGCATCGACCAAATAGTGGATTCCACTGCGGGATGCGAGCGTTTGTCTTTTCTTGATGCGTACTTCGGGTACCATCAAATCCGACTATATGGGCCAGATGAAATAAAAACTGCCTTCATCACGCCTTTCGGGTGTTTTTGCTATGTCACCATGCCATTCGATCTCAAAAACGCTGGTGCAACCTTTGTGCGTATGATTCAGAAATGCCTGCTCACTCAGATCAGTCGGAATGTCGAGGCCTACATGGACGATATCGTGGGCAAGTCATGCAAAGGTTCTGACCTGCTGACTGACCTCGCTGAAACCTTTGCCAACCTGAGAAGGTACGACATCAAGCTGAATCCGTCCAAGTGCGCCTTTGGAGTGCCTGGAGGCAAGTTACTCGGGTTCCTCGTTTCCGAATGAGGAATAGATGCCAATCCTGAAAAAATCAGTGCAATTGTCCGAGTGAAGCGCCCTGAGCATGTGCATGATGTTCAGAAGCTCACAGACTGTATCGCAGCACCGAGTCGGTTCATTTCTTGTCTCGGAGAAAAGGCATTACCTTTATACCGACTGATGAAGAAGTCCGATACGTTCGAGTGGACCCCCGAAGCAGAAGCAGCGTTTGTTGAGCTCAAAGCCCTGCTCTCCACCCAGCCGGTGCTCGCTGCCCCGAACAGCAAAGAACCTCTGCTTTTGTACATTGCGGCCACTGGCCAAGTCGTCAGCACTGTCCTCACAGTGGAGCGGGAAGAGGAAGGCAAGGCCTACAAAGTTCAACGACCAGTGTATTACATCTGAAGTGCTGACTCCGTCTAAGCAGAGGTATCCCCATTACCAGAAGCTTGTCTACGGTATTTACTTAACAGCAAAGAAAGTTGCACATTATTTCCAAGAACACTCGGTCTCAGTCATCAGTGATGCACCGTTGTCTGAAATCATGAACAATCGGGACGCAACCGGTGGAGTAGCCAAATGGGCCATCGAGCTCCTCCCTTTTGATATTAAGTTTGAAGCGAAGAAGGCAATCAAGTCTCAAGCACTCACAGATTTCATGGCCGAATGGATAGAATAACAACAGCCGGCCCAGATCCACTCGGAGCATTGGACTATGTTCTTCGATGGCTCCAAGATGCTGAATGGTTCTGGCGCAGGAGTGGTCCTGGTATCCCCAAAAGGTGATCGACTCAGTTATGTCCTCCAGATTCACTTCGATTCCTCCAAGAATGAGACCGAATACGAAGCACTCCTCTACGGGTTGTGTATGGCCATCTCACTCGGCGTCCGTCGCCTGATGGTTTACGGCGACTCGGATTTGGTGGTCAATCAAGTGATGAAGGAATGGGACGTCAGAAACCTTGCTATGATAGGATACTGCAACACAGTGAGGAAGTTAGAAAAGAAATTCGAGGGTCTGGAGCTTCATCACATTCCTCGAATCAAAAATCAAGCAGCTGACGATTTGGCAAAAATTGGTTCCACTCGGAAGCCTATCCCCAGCAACGTGTTCCTTGAGCACCTCCATTCCCCGTCAGTGCAGGAAGATCCTTTCACTAAAGAGCCTCCTTAGGCGATAAGTCCCTCTGACCCGACTGAAATCGAGGTCCCTGCAGTCATTGACTTGGTTATGGAGATTCTGGTAATTACCCTCGACTAGACAGTACCATACATTGCATATTTGCTCAGGCAAGAACTCCAAGAGGATGAAGCTGAGGCACGTCAGATTGTTCGCAGATCCAAAGCTTTCACTGTGATGAACGAACAGCTGTACAGAGAAAGTATCACTGGCATGGCCCAGCGGTGTATTTCTCTAGAGAAAGGTCGATTGATCCTAGAAGAGATCCATTCGGGAACCTGCGGCCATCACGCGTCTTCTCGGACAATCATAGCCAAGGCTTACCGAGCCGGTTTTTACTGGCCACGTGCCAATGAAGCCGCTAAAGAGATCGTTCAGCACTGCCACGGATGCCAGTTCTATGCAAACTTGTCCCATAAACCTACATTCGCTTTGAAGACCATTCCACTCGTCTGGCCGTTTGCCGTGTGGGGATTAGATATGGTGGGTCCGCTCAGGACAGGCAGGAGTGGCTTCACTCATTTGCTCGTGGCAGTCGACAAGTTTACCAAGTGGATTGAAGCTAAGCCTATTAAGAAGCTGGATTCACGCACACCCATCAAGTTCATGAGGGGATTGATATTCAGATATGGATTTTCACATAGCATTATCACCGACAACGTCTCAAACTTCGATTCGGAAGAGTTCAGAAGGTTCTGCGCCACCCAAGGCACTCGGGTAGACAACGCATCCGTTGCGCACCCGCAGTCGGATGGCTAGGCTGAGAGGGCGAATGGCCTTATCCTTCAAGGGTTGAAGCCATGTCTCATGCGTGATCTTGAGCATGCAGCTGGAGCTTGGGTGACCGAACTTCCGTCTGTCCTGTGGGGTTTGAGGATGACTCCTATCCGGTCCACTGACCGCACCCCTTTCTTCATGGTGTATGGAGCCAAGGTCGTGCTGCCGAGTGATCTCCTCCACAACTTGCCCTAAGTGGAACTCTATTCAGAAGCAGAAGCAGAGCAGGCGCGGCAAGACACTGTGGATCTCTTGGTGGAAGAGCGAGAGATGGCTTTGATATGGTCGATTGTTTATCAGCAAGACCTTCGACGTTTCCATGCAAGACACGTCAAGGGTCGGGCATTCCAAGAGGGATATCTCATGCTCCGAGTGGATCAATAGCAGCCGCACAAGCTCGCCCCCGCGTGGGAAGGTCCCTTCATCGTCACCAAGGTGCTACATAATGGGGCCTACCACCTCTACAACCTCGCAAAGAAGATCGACGACCCGCGTGCCTGGAACGCAGATCTTCTTCGTCGATTCTATACTTGACGGTTGAATTGTCAAGATGTAATAAGAGTACTTTTAGAAACATTTGCTTATCAAAGACATGACTCCTGCAGTCCTTCAATGATTTCACTCGCACAAGTGCATATTCCAAAACCCCCAGTGGGTGACTTAGCTACGAACCAGTTTTGCCTAAGTTAAAATCTACTCCGAGTGGAGAGCATCCTTCCCACTCGGGGGCTTAGCTGCGAGCCAGTCCTCGCCTAAGTTAAAAACTACTCCGAGTGGAGAGAATCCCTCCCACTCGGGGGCTTAGCCGCGAGCAAGTCCCCACCTAAGTTAAAAACTACTCCGAGTGGAGAGCATCCCTCCCACTTGGGGGCTTAGCCGCGAGCCAGTCCTCGCCTAAGTTAAAAACTACTCCGAGTGGAGAGCATCCTTCCCACTCGGGGGCTTAGCCGCGAGCCAGTCCTCGCCTAAGTTAAAAACTACTCCGAGTGGAGAGCATCCCTCCCACTCGGGGGCTTAGCCGCGAGCTAGTCCTCACCTAAGTTAAAAACTACTCTGAGTGGAGAGCATCCCTCCACATCGGGGGCTTAGCCGCGAGCGCAGTCCTCGCCCAAGTTAAAAACTACTTGAGTGGAGAGCATCCCTCCCTCGGGGGCTTAGCGCGCGAGCCATCCTCGCCTAAGTTAAAACTACTCCGAGTGGAGAGCATCCCTCCCAATCGGGGGCTTAGCCGCGAGCCAGTCCTCGCCCAAGTTAAAAACTACTCCGAGTGGAGAGCATCCCTCCCACTGGGGGCTTAGCCGCGAGCCAGTCCTCGTCTAAGTTAAAAACTTCTCTGAGTGGAGAGCATCCCTCCCACTCGGGGGCTTACCCGCGAGCCAGTCCTCGCCTAAGTTAAACTACTCCGAGTGGAGCATCCCTCCCACTCGGGGGCTTAGCCGCGAGCCAGTCCTCGCCTAAGTTAAAAACTACTCCGGGTGGCGAGCATCCCTCCCACTCGGGGGCTTAGCCACGAGCGAGTCCTCACCTAAGTTAAAAACTACTCTGAGTGGCGAGCATCCCTCCCACTCGGGGGCTTAGCCACGAGCCAGTCCTCACCTAAGTTAAAAATTACTCCGAGTGGAGAGCATCCCTCCCACTCGGGGGCTTAGCCGCGAGCCAGCCCTCGCCTAAGTTAAAAACTACTCCGAATGGAGAGCATCCCTCCCACTCGGGGGCTTAGCCGCGAGCCAGTCCTCGCCGAAGTTAGAAACTACTCCGAGTGGAGAGCATCCCTCTCGCTCGGAGGCTTAGCTGCAAACCAGGCGAAATAAGCTATGCAAGAAGCTGGAAAGCAACATTCAAATAAATCTATAATCTCAAGTTCTCAAGCGTAGATGAAAATACTCATGTTGAAAGCCCGAATGAGTCTTAACGATTACAAAATCACTCAGCATACCGAGGCAAATAAGTTTCGACTGGGAGATGCTCGAATCATAAAGTTTCTTCTTCACGCACTGGTGGGACTCGCGGGCTCAACGAAAGTGTCCAAGTCTATGCCATATGCAATCCGAGTGGCCGCCTCAATGAAAGTCTCCATGAAGTCTTCAAACTTGAGCTTCTTCGTGTTTGCCACCTGGCGAGCCTTCAGCTTGTCTTCCTTGGCATCTTTGCAATGGATACGGACGAGTGAGAGGGCCACATCGGCCCCACAGTGGGCGGCAGATTTCTTTCATGCTTGCACTCGACCGGGGATCTCATTGAGCCGAGTCATCATTGACTCGAGATCATTCTGAAGTGTACCCTCAGGCCACAGCTCTTTGTCTATCTTCACCAACGCGGCCCTCAGACGAGTGATGTACCCCCGGACGTCATTGAGACGAGCTTCAACTCACAGCATGTTCAGAGCCACTGCGTCCTTGACAAGTGACTTGGTGGGATCCAGATCCGTCTCGATCCGATCAGTCTCCTCCCCGAAGTTCTGACAGAATTCTGTATAGAGAAGAAAGAAAAGATTAGTTATGCCATTGCGTTCAAGGTCCGTAGAAATTCACTCGACCAAAGAGAGGTACCTTCAAGCATGCCGTACATCTTCTTCGCAAAACCTCCCAGATATTTCTCCAACGCGTCCCTCTTCTGGGTGAGCTGGTCCACCTTGTCAGTCAGGGTTGTTTTCTCCAATGCAAAAGCACTCGCTTGATCTTTAATATTCTTGGCGCACTCGGCCCATTCTTTCTTGAGCTCTTCGACGGCAGTCTTCAGGGATGCATTTTCCTCCTCCAACTTCCGACTGAAGCTAGCTTTTCCTCAGCAGCCTCAGTCTTCTCTCTAGCCACCTTTTGCGCCCCCGCAAGTGCATTGTCCTTATCTTCCAGAGCCTGCTTCATGGTGTCTAAAGAAATAACATTCCTGAGTCGCGCTTGAAGCTGATGGTTTTCATTACGCACATCTGTTCGAGTGAAACTACTCGGCTCAAAGCGCGGAAAGAAAGAACAACAGTGCACTCAGTCGACAAGGTTTACCTCCTAGGGTCTTCACCTCCGTCTGAGCATGATCCAAGTTCCTTTTTGCCAGTTCCAAGTCTAGTTGAAGTTGGATCTTCTCCTTCTCCAAGGCAGCATACTGGGTCCCGAGCTCGCAAGTTTTCTGAGATCAGCAAAGAAACAATTCAGTCGACAATGACAAAGAGTTTGGAATATTCCTCTACTTCCGAGTGGAGAAGAGCAAATCTAGTTGCTACAAGCAAACAATTCTAAGACCCCCGCCAAATCGAACATTCGACAGCGGTCTCGGGGACTATACCCAGTGGGTGCACTCAGCGTGCCCCCACTGGATCCATATCCACTCGGCCTCAGCCTGACTGGCCCGAGTGAAGAGCTACTAAAAAAAAGAAAGAAGGATTTCTCAGACCCCCGCCGAATCAAACATTCGACGGTGGTCTCGAGGACTACACCCAGTGGGTGCACTTAGCGTGCCCCCACTGGATAGATTCCCACTCGGCACGGCCTGACCGGTCCGAGTGAAGAATTACAGCCAAACGTATTCTAAGACCCTCGCCGAATCAAATATTCAACGGCGGTCTCGGGGACTACACCCAGTGGGTGCACTCAGCGTGCCCCCACTGGATCCGTTTCCACTCGGCCCAGCCCGTCTAGTCCGAGCGAAGAACTACTACTGACATCAAAAGTCAAAAACACCGAGTGGGTGTATAGAATTAAGTTGGACAGGAAGTAACCCAATCAGAAATCAACTTACAATCGCACTTACTCGGAAATTCACCTGGAGAGCTGTACTGGCATCATAAGCCATCTTGCTGGCTTCGTACGTCTCCTTCAGACGCTGCATCATCAGATCGGCTTGGATCATTGCCTCCTTGCTAGCCCTAGTTTGGTCCTCCGGAACATGATGCAGAGTGAAGACATGAGACGACGGAGTCGGTGATGCAGCCGGAGGGATCAACACTTGAGGCTGCCCAGTCGGTCCAGAAACTGGAGGAGTCGGCACCAAAGGTGGAGCAGTCGACAGAGGGACAACAGGGTCGGCACTGGCTCGAGATGAACCACCTGGTTCCTGGGACACGGCAGCAGGCGGCGCGCGGGGCGTTCGGCTCGACGGCACTCTCCGAGTGAGGCTGCGGGAGACGGTCGAGGTCGTATCCTCGCCACCCACATGCTTTTGAGGCTCGTCTTCATCGTCGTCAGCAAGGTGGATGATATCTGTTGGCTTTGCAGTCACACAACAACAACTCATTCAATCGTCGAATCGACCAGTAAAATAGAGTAGAGTGAAAACCTGTCATACCTCGCCGAGAAGTGGCCGCGTCCGCAGTGTCCATCTCCACATGGTCCTCATCTACCCGCATGGGCGACGTAATCGAAGTGGCAGCTCTGGCACATGATTTTCACTCGGTCAGCAAAAGCATGAAGTTCTGCAACAATAAGAAGAGAAAAAAAAGACACTCACGTCGAAGCGATAGGCATGGTAACCTTTATTCTGGGCAGAGCTTTCCGGGGTTTCGATGGGGCGACCTTGGGCTATTTCGCTGTCTTCTCAGTCGGATCCGGCATTGCTGTACGAGTGCACTTCGGGTTCCTGACACTCGACACCGCGGCCTTACCTTGGCTGGCTGCTGGATCTTGGTTCAGTTTGGATCGACGCTCGGTGCACGGAGGAGACTCGACTTCCTCACTCTCTTCCGAGTCGTCACTGCTGCCCTCACTATCGTCAGCATAATCGATATCAGCGCTCCCGCCCTCGCTCTCTGCTCCTTCAATGAGCTGTTCTCCATTTGGCACAGGCGAAAACATCTTCATGAACTCCTGCGAAGCACAAATATCAAAGTCAGTCGGTTTTTCAATCCAGTCGCATATTGGAAGCAAAAAGTAAAACACTCGACAAGTTAGGTCTCACCTCCCCTGGTAGGTGCTCGGCGTCAAAAGGCTAAACCCGTTTGGATCCATGTGGATTGTCACGGGCTCCGGTGATGCTTCTGAGCCATTGCATCATGGTCTCGTCCTTGACCTCCTCTGGATGCGTCCGAGTGGAATCGTCTGGACCTGTGTACTGACACATGGGATGGATCCGCACCTGCAGAGGCTGGATCCGTCGACTGAGGAATACCTCTAATAGATCCAAGCCCGTCACTCCACCTCGGATCAGCCCGACCACAGCTTCTACCAAGATTCCCACTTCAGCTTTCTCCTCCTCAGTCACAGTCAGCAAGCGACGAGCATTGAGCCTTGCCAATGAGAAAGGGGGAAGACCGGTCGATGAACCAGGAGATGGAATGTCTTTACAGTAAAACCAGGTCAACTGCCAACCTCGAACTAACTCGAGAAAAGTCATCGAAGGGAACGCACTCCTACCTCTCATCTGGACACCTAAACCTCCACACAGCTGGATCACGTGGGTCCTCGCGTCACTCGGATTTGCTTTCTTAACCGACTAGGATCGACATGTGAATATATGTTTGAACAACCCCCAGTGGGGATGACAACCCAAGAAATTTTCACACATCGAGACGAAGGCGGCAAGATATGATATGGCATTCGGGGGAAGGTGGTGGATTTGCACACCAAAGAAATTCAGAAACGCTCGGAAAAATGGATGGGAAGGTAGAGAGAAACCACTCTTCACGTGAGCGAGAAGAAGAACCCGCTCTTCGGGCCATGGCGCGGGCTCGATCTCTCCTTCCTCCGGCAGCCTCCAAGAGCCTGGGACCAGTAGGCCATCGGCGGTGAGCCCGTCGAGGTCCTCGTGTAGGAGATATGCCCTAGAGGCAATAATAAATGTTATTGATTATCTCCCTGTTCATAATTAGGTTTATGTTCCATGCTATAACTGCTATGGTTCTCGAGTCTACAATAACCACGAGGCTCGGAGGAAGACTCATATGCACGTGTGGAATAATAAACGGTAAAATGTATTCCTAGTCTAGCCTCTAAGACTAGCTCAAGTGTTGCATGATGGTCATGTTTTCCTGATCATGGGTATGTCTATGCCAGCAACTTTGAGGGCACAATGTTAGAAGAACATTTGTGTTGAATCGACCCGTTTGATGTTATGCTATGAGATACCTTTGTCACAAGTTAATGGTTAATAACACAGAGATGGTTAACGTTTGCATGATTCCTTAGACCATGAGAGTATCGAGTTTCTTCATGCTTGCTTCATGAACTTTGGGGTTTGTTAAACGTCATCCGTAAATGGCTGGCTATTACGGCGGCTTACGGGTTCATGGAATAGTATGTCAAGTAACTTGATAGTTCAAGATTGGGATTTGCTCCTCCGACGATGGAGAGATATCTCTGGGCCCTCTCGGTGTTACGGTATCCATCATCGTCTGGCCAGACACTTTGTGATTTGATCACGGGGATGCCAGAACACGGTAACGAGAAAAGAGAACAATACCGGTAACGAGGTAACTGGCATAGTGGACAAGTTGTTGATCCATAGGGATGCCAACATGTCTCACCTCGGGTATTTGTAACATATCGCAAAGCAACAGGAATAGCACATGACAACTGGAGGTTCACTCGAATATTCATTTGTGTGGGTATAGGGGTCAATATGGGTGTCCACGGCTCCGATGTTGATCATTGATCGGAAGGGGTTCCGGGTCATGTCTATACTTCACCGAACCTATAGCGTCACACGCTTAAGGGTCATCTATCTGCTGAATACTAGACAAGGAGTCTGAGAGAAATTCGCCGAAAAAGTTTCGGAGACAACGGAAGAGTTTCGGAGAGAGAATAGCGAAATAGTTTCGTAAAACCAAAAAGTTGTTTCGGGGTATACCATTAAGTCGAATTGGTTTCGGGACACGCCTGATAATTCTTGGAGGGTGCCAGAATCATTTTGGAAACTTCTGGGAATTTTCCGGGATAAAAACCGGAAATGTTCCGGAGCTGCCGAAACCACTTCAGATGCTTTTCGCAGATGAAAATCACTAATCCGGAATTGTTCTGGAACACGTTGAAAATTATTTTAGTGGGTACTGGAAATGTTCTAAGGCCACATAAATATTTTCAGTTCGAACGGACGCTGAAAAATGTCGTCGTGAATAGTGAAAGTGTTTTTTGGGATATTTATGGAAAGTCACCTTTTGGGATATTTCCAAAAGGCTTCTAGAAGAACTTGGGAACCAAGGAAGCCCCTCATGGGGGGCCCCCTAGGGGTGGCCGGCCACATGGTGGAGCTCCATGGAGCTCCACTTCCCTTCCCTTTATGCCCTTGTGGGAAATCTATGTGATGGGTTTTTTGGGTATTTTTCCCTTGGACTTTTCCTATAAATAGAGGTGGAGGGGGTGCTCTCCACACTCATCCCTTGCTCTCATACACATGTCATGCATTATCTGGCTTCTTCTCTCCCTCCCACGAAAAGAGTTTCGTAGAGCCGAAAGGCTGTCTGGGTTCCGGTGGGAACTAGTTCTGGACGGCGAAGTCCTGCCGGATAGATGACACTGTATGTGTGCAACTCTGTAGAGAGATCGTAGTTTCGGTCTTAGTTCGAGAGTGCCTCCCGAAGGGCTGTCCAAGTGACGGTCCGAGTTCTGTGAGTCCTCCCGAAGGGCTGTCCGAGTGACCGTCTGAGTTTTGAGGGTCCTCCCGAAGGGCTGTCCGCGACATCGTCCGAGGGACTGCCTGACCGCCTCCCGGAGGCCTGTCCGTGGGGCAGATGAGGGAGTACATCCTCGCGGTTGGGAGGTTGTAAATCCTAGCTGCGGAGATCTGCACTGCCTATCGTCATCGACTCTACTTCCGCTGCGCTACGAGTCGGTAACGAAAATGATCAAACCTTGTATGCAGTCTCCATAGTGGTCCTGGGCTGGTGCGTAGGTCGGAAATTTTTTGTTTTCTGTCGCGTTACCCTACACCTCGGTCATGACCGTCGACGGCAACCAATCGCCCTGGATCCAGCCCGGCGGCAGCGCGGCCCGGGAGCTCGAAGCCTTCTTCCCCTTGGCCGCCTTCTTGGCGCGCTCTAGCTTTGCCGTCTTGTCCTTCGCCATCTCCGCGGTGGTCGTCGGCGTCGAGCGGATCTGCGTAACGCGGCGGCGGAAGAGGAGGAGAGATGAGCGAAAGGGGGAAAAAAGGAGGACACTGTTCCGCTCTTCGGTCCCGTCGCCTCTTATAGCTGCACGTCTGAGTCACCGACAGCTGGGCCCGTGAGATCCTGGCGCATCCCGTTGAGCGAAGACTGCGCAGTACGTGGCGAAAAAGGTGGAGCGAAAATCGAGGTGTCCCTTCCTACTTGCCCCACTTACCGCGCTGTTGCCGATCCACGCGCTTCTCCAAATTTTTGAATCCCGTGGAACCCAGGCCTGACAGAACGATCATTTGCGTCGGAAGATCTCCTTGTTCATTCGGGTCCGACCCGATGCTCGGGATTACTCGGTCGCATTTCAAACCTAATCGATCGAGGCAATCGACAAAGAATTAAAGCGGCGCAGGTATCTGCAAGGCCTTGAAGCGCCTCCGAAGCGTTGAGTCTAGATAGAACCCACACCAATCCTTTTCACTCGAACCCCGATCCATTCGGGGGCTAATGACGAGGACATGTACCTAGGGTAGGGTCCCATGCCTGACCTACGTACCCTACCCAAAGGCATTACATACAGGAATCCAAGACCTACAAAGTTAGAAGGGAGGCACCGACTGGAATGACCGCAGCGTGCAAGTCACTCGAACACAAAATCCACTCGGTTACTTCTCCACCACTCGACCGTCCCTATTCACTCGGAGTACCAGGCGTCACTCGAAGGCAGAAGACCTAGAGCCACCCTGGGATGGCAACGGTCGGGTAATCAGTTCTACACCATAAAGGACAACGAATACAGACGTTACCAGTAACGCTCTCACCTTTTACTTTCCCATTGAACCCTTGGGTAACGGGGCATTCTTGAGGGACCAGCAGACTCCATATAAGCCGCCCCTCTGCTCCTGCACAAGGGTTCGCACCCCCTGTAACTCAACACTCCAGATAACAAGCTCCCGCAGCACCGAGACATAGGGTCGTTACCTCTTTCGAGAGGGGCCTGAACTCGTAAATCCGAGTGTACAACCTCGCCGTTGCTAGGCTCTGCCCTCTCATACGTACCCCTAATCTCTACTGTCGGATCTGTTCCCACGACAGCGATGACATAGCCCTTGGGAATGAAAGTACTGCCGGTGCAGGACACAGCCAGTGACACTTCGAGAGCAACACTTCTTTTTTAGAGCTTTTGGTTTTCAGAATTTCTTCCTTTTTAGAGTTTTTTTTAGGATCTCTCTCTTCCTTTTTAGAGCTTTTTTTTTTAGCGGTCTTCCTTTTTAGAGCTGATTGGGCCTAGCAGCGCCGCGGGCCATTTTGGGCCTGCTAGCCATCCGCCAGCCCTCTAAAGTTTCAGCCCACGAGAATCTTTCTTTTCAGAACAGCCCACGAGGATCTCCACACGAAAAACGGGAAGCTCACGCGCTCTCCACTAGGTGGGAGCACGTCTCGCATCACCCGGATCTGCTCCGCATTTCGCCTTCCCTCCCCCCAAATTCAAAATCCCCACCCCCCCACCTCCCCCTCCCGTCCCCGCACCATGTCGCCCGCCGCGGCCGTCGCTGGCGCCGACGAGACGAGGCGCCTCGCGGGCGAGGCGGCGCGCGTGCTCGACGAGTGCCGCGCCTCCCTCGCCGTGCACCCGCGCAAGCTCCGGGAGCTCTCGGCGCTCCGCGCCTCCTCCGCGTCCGGCGGCCGCTTCCTCCCGGCCTTCTGCGACGCCCTCACCCCGCTCTTCGAGGTCCTCCGACGCTCCCCGGCCTCCGACCGCGTCGCCCGCTTCGCGGCGGCCTTCGCCTCCTCCTCCGCCTCCGCGGCCGCGGACGGCACCGGGTTCCTCGAGGGTTTCCTCCGCTTCCTCCTCGTCGCCTCCGCCGCGGCGCACCGGCCCGCGCGCTTCCGCTCCTGTCAAATCATATCTGAGGTGCGTGGGGAAAAGTTGCGACAAGTTTTCTCCACGTTTAATTAATAAGAAGAGTACTTCATTTTGCTCTAGATGCGTGATTTCGTTTTGCCTAACTTCAGTTTTCATCAGAGTATTTGAGGAGCTTGTATAATTGCTGTTGCAAACGTGGTTAATGATGTGTTCCATTCTGTACCTCTTGGCCTGAACCTAAGTTCGATCTGGTTATCTCAGTTAGTTCAGTAAAACGTTAGTTAAAAGTTAAAACCCCTGTGATACCTGCTTCCCCCATGCAGCTTTGGTTACAGTGAATTGATCCATTTCTTTCTGCGTTTTAATTTGCCAGTGAATAAGAACGTAATTTGAGCAATTCTTAGTTCAGGTAGTGTCAAGACTACACCGTTCACCTAAATTACTTACTTTCTGACATTGACAATTCTTCTCGTAGATTATAATGCAATTACCGGATGATGCCGAGGTGAGTGATGAGATTTGGGATGAAGTGATTGATGGCATGAAGATTCGGGTTCAGGATAAAATCCCTGCAATTCGAGTTTTCGCTGTTCGTGCATTGTCTCGTTTTGCGATTGATGACGAGGATGGTGGCATCATCGATATTTTTCTTGAGACCCTAGAAAAAGAACAAAACGCCGTATGTCAGATCAACTCAGTACCCTTAATATTTATTTTAGATTCCTTGTTATTACATCTGATGGAGGCTTTGTTTGATTTGAGAAGGAGGTCCGAAAGACAATTATTTTGTCTCTTCCACCATCAAGTGCTACACTGGAATCAATCATTGAATCAACGATTGATACCAGTGAATCAGTTCGGAGGGCAGCATATTCTGTGCTTTCAACTAAATTTCCCCTCCAAAGTCTCAGGTGAGCAATTCTTTCCACTGGAAGTAGAAAAGCCAGTTGACCAATGCCTACATATGAAATGCACAACCGGTTACCAACACCATGTGAGTGAATTGATGGTTTTCTTTTGGTTCAGCATCAAGCAGAGGACAACTCTCCTTCACAGAGGCCTCTCAGATAGGTCTACATCTGTGAAAAATGAATGCTTGAGGATGCTGAAGGAGGAGTGGCTTGTAAAGCATTGTGGTGGAGATGTCATCGCCCTTCTCAGGTTTCTTGATGTCGAGACTTATGAGTTAGTTGGAGAATCCGTGATGGGGGTGCTTCTGAAGGATGGTTCTGTGCGAGTTCAAGATGGGCAAACTATCAGGCAGTACTTTACTGCAAATACCGAGGATGCTGGTAAATCTGAACAAAACCACATGCCTTTTATGTTGCACAATCTGAACAAAACCACATGCCTTTTATGTTGCACATTTCTGTGAAGTTTAATATGATCATGCTGAAAACTGGATTTCTGAGAAGGAATCATGTGGTTGCAGTTGCACTTGAATGAAATAAGTAAACCTGAAACAAAACAATGAAAGCAACAAACCAATGGCCAAACTGTATTTTTCTATTGTCAAATTGACTTTGTAGTACAGCGTGCATATAAATTATCAGGTTCATAAAGTTTGTCATTTCCCATCATAACTTTCTGCTACTGTTTAATATCATCATCTACACTATATTTGTGCAGAACAAGTTTCCAGTATCAAGCTCATGGAGGCTGAGGTTGCTCTTTACTGGAAAGTCATGTGCATGCACTTGCAGGCTGAAGCTCAGGTAAGCATCAGTCGTTTTAGCTTTGCTATGCACCACAATGACTGAACAATTGTTTATGGCACTCCTGCAAGAAGGTAGTGCTGCATGTTTATTTTCGCGATAAAACGCAAAAGCACTTGTGTTTTGTTGAAGTGTATATGTGGATTACCTAGCCCTTTCCATCAGTTTAGACTTTTGGTTGCGTTGGCTAGTGCATGAAGCTTAACATGGTATCAGGGCCCATAGTCTTGAGTTCAAGTCCTGGCTTTCGCAATTTATCCAAAAACTGCTGCTGCCCCCCTCTGTGTCCACGCATAGGCCTCTTGAGCCATACCTCTGAGTCTATTCACGTGTTGACTTCCCGCGTCACACGTGAGAGGGGATGTTGAAGTGTATATTTGGATTACCTAGCCCTTTCCATCAGTTCGGACTTTTGGTTGTGTTGGCTAGTGGATGAAGCATAACACGTTTCATTTCATTGGAAAGTTAGAGATGTTCATATACACAGAGAAAGGTTCAGAAGCCATGATAGAGGACATCCCAGTGCCTGGGCAGTAGCACTCTCAGTCCTAAGGCACCAGCTCTAGCCCAGAGTCTCGTTTCCTCCTTAATTCTGGCCACCATTTACACAACCATTGTGCCAATGTGCCATACTTTTCCTACCTTAGGGCGTGTTTGGTTTGTTTCTAGTTTGACTTAGCCAAATCTTGGGCAAAGAGTTCGGCAAAGGTTTAGTTGCAACCATGTACCTCACCTTTATATACTCATTCTGTAGCCAATTTTTACCACAAATGTGATGACCAATTTGGCCACCACAAACACTGGCTTGGCAAACTTGTGGCACTGAAATATGTAAACATATGAAAAGCAACCAAACATGCCCGTAGTAACTTGTGGTATGCCACAGCTAGGTGTTTAGGCGTGCCAAACTTACTGTAGTGAACTAAATAGCCCTGTTATGTGTTTAGCACATTAAAGAACTATCCTTCCAGGATTGAACATATGAAAAGAGAAATACATTTAGCTTTGTCTCAGAAATACTTCAATAATAGAGAATTAAGTCATTGCTTTGTATCATTGCAAATATCAGTGGTGTTGGAAAATACCATCAAGTGCCACTGACATGTGTCTACAGGACTCAACTATCAGTATCATCCAATTCATAAATTGTGATTGCACCAAATGACCAAAGCTATAAACTGGAAAATACCGTCCAATATGAGGATGATAGTTTGAGCCTGGGACTAGTGTCTACCTGCCATATGGCACAATCGATAGTATTCCAGCTTGGTGATCTTTTACCGTGATAAATAAAAAATATTGCCCTTCATCATATTATAGTTTCACTGGGTTTTGTAAATACACTACAATATGGGTATAATTATGTGTTGGAGACGGCATCTATGTCCATGACACTTGTGACTGGATGGAGTAACATTTAGGGCCTCTTTGATTATCAGGATTTGAGAATTGCAATAATTGAACGAATGTGTACTATTGCTATGCATGGAGTCCTGCAAGATTTGTTTTTGCACCATATGAGAAACAATGAAATATTTCCAAGAGGTTTGAGTTACTAGAAAATTTCCTATGAAATGCAGTGCAGCAGAATCAGTAGGAAAAAAACTATAGGATACAGTCCTACGAATCAAATAACCTACATAGGAAAACTTCTAAGGATTCCTATCCTTCAAAATTCGTATGAATTTCCTTTGAATCAAATATGGGCATATGGCTTGGTTACAGAAATGGTCCAGTGCAAACATCATTCATTGTATGTCAAGGTTTCCCTACATGTTGTAATATCTGATGAACTATTGTTATTTGGAGGTGATGAAAGGACTAATGGTGCTTGCAAGCGCCAGCTTTCCATATTGTTGTTGGACTTAGTTTTGAGCAAGTTTTAGGAAACATACTTTCTTGTAATATTTAAAGGAAATGCCTGAATTCAGCAAAGGGTCATGGTTATTCTACTGATACTGGCTTGTTCCTCGAATCAATATACAAGTTCAAATAAACACCAATGTTTTTTTTTGGTTAGTGAAACACTGAACAAGATTACTAGAGTATTAAGGCCCAGTAATTATTCTTCAGGTCAAAGGCTCGGAGGCTGCAACAACTACGGGGACAGAGGCAGCAGTATATGCTTCTGAGGCGTCAGATAAAAATGATCTTCTTGATGGTGTCCTTCCTAGCACAGTTGCTGAGTTTGTTGATTTGGTAAAAGCGCACCTTTCAGCTGGTAAGCATGAATACTGATTGTACTTTTCAGAACCAGCCAGTTAGTGAATCTTCAAGAGACCGGCTTAACCGGTCCAACCGCGGTTCAAATATATTATTAAATTTACTTTTAGAATAATATTCTATCATTTTCAAGCTATTCCCTGGAAAATACGTATCATTTTTCCAGTTAAACTGCAAGTCCAGTCTGGTTTTTACAAATATGGTTACAATTGGTTAGCTTTTCTTCAAGAGAAATGGAGCATTTTCTCACATGTGAAAATTGATTTCTTTACGTGCTTATTCCATTTCAGGACCAAATTATCACTTCGCGTCGCGGCAACTATTATTGCTTGGTGGAATGCTTGACTTTTCCGATAGCATGAACAGGAAAGTTGCAAGTTCATTTCTGTATGAGCTTCTGAATAGACCACTTGAACATGAAGTCGATGAAGATGGAAACCAGATCGCCATTGGTGATGGTGTCAGCCTTGGAGGGGACCTGCAGTGGGCCAAAGCAGTCTCGGAATTGGCTAAAAAGGTTCATGCTTCTATTGGTGAATTTGAAATGGTGATTGCCACTGTCGTTGAAGAACTGGCTAGACCATGCAGGGAGAGAACTGCTGATTTCATGCAATGGATGCACTGTCTGGCGGTGACAGGTCTTCTTCTAGAGAATACTTCAACCTTACGAAGCCTGGAAGGCACAGCAATCAGACCGTCTGAAGTGCTTCAGTCATTGTTGCTTCCTGCAGTAAGTCTGATTGTTATGCAGTCCCCTAGGTGTATAGCTTTATAATATTTGCAGCTTTTCTAGGTACTAAGTGCATGTGGTCTTAAGGTTCATCAATTGAGCGTGGGTTCTAAATTTGCTGCCCTTGATCTTACATCGTGCAGGCAAAGCAGAAACATGTTGACGTACAGAGGGCTGCTTTAAGATGCCTTTGTCTTTTTGGCTTGTTAGAGAATAAACCAAGTACAGAGTTGGTGAAGCAGTTGCGTTTATCATTCATCAATGGGCCTGACTTGGTTAGTGCCATGGCATCCAAGGCCTTGATTGACCTTGTGACTTGGCATGGTCCACAAGAATTAGATCAAGCCATTGGAACTGAACCATCTGATGCTAATTATGAGAAGACTCAGTTTGCTCCTGTGGACATCTCTGATTTGAATGATGATGATCTAAACGTTGGAGTTCTTAGTATTCTGTTTTCTGGATTTCATAAAGATGACTGGGAGTTCAGCCCAGAGGGTGATAACCATGATAATGTCCCGACCATTCTTGGTGAAGGTTTTGCAAAAATTCTTCTCTTGAGTGAGAACTATCCAAGCATATCCGCAGACTTGCATCCTGTTATACTAGCTCAACTTGTAAGATTATATTTCCTGGAGGAATCTAAAGAACTCGGAAGGTCAATTACTCATATTTCACCCTTATTTTTTCCAATTCTTTCTCACACCCTGACGTTTCTTTCTTTATCCAGATTGAAACAGTGTCTGTCTGTCTTCTTTCTCCATTATCCATCCCTTTCAGAGAAGCACAAGGCAAGTTGATAAAGTTACTGTTCATGTTTTCCAGGATATTCTTTTAAAAAAGGATTTCAAACTAAAAGTACTGACAATCTTTCCTTCTATAGAGATGTGTCTCAAGTGCATTTGTACCACTCATGAGAGCCATGTGGCCAGGTATCCATGGTAATGCTGGGGGTAGTGGACCTGTTGTTTCGAAAAAGCGTAAACAGGCAGTCCAGGCTGCCCGTTTTATGGTTCAAATGGTACAAAGTCCATTGTTTTCAATGGAAACAGCAGAGCAAGCTTGTATGAGTCCTGAAAGCCTTTCCAGTTCACCAGGTCCGTTTGTCAATTATGACATCAGTGAGGAAGGGCTTGCCATCCGTATTGCAGTGGAGGTACTGTCAAGAGCTCTCTAAACCCTCACTTGCTTCTATAACTCTGTTACAACTTTGTGATGCACTGGACTAATCATCCATTTCACCTGTTGTCTCATGCACATCACACCAGATTATCTGGGAATAAAATCTATCAAGAGTTGTGTGTGAGAACTGACATCAAATGCTTGGAATATTGTAGGTAGGAAATAGCCAAGACAAGAAGAGCGCACCTGTGAAAGCATATGCCTTGGCTTTGTGCAAGGTTGCCGTGCTTCTAAGATTCCGGCAATCAGAACAGAAGGCCATCAAGTGCATGAAAGGACTGGTGAACACATTGGCTGCTTCAGCGGCTTCTGACAAGGACCTTATGAAGGAGCTCACTCAAATGGTATCAAGGCTCAAGTCACTTGATGAGTCCCCGGAGGAAGAACTGCCACAAGATCAAGCTGATGCCATATTCGGTATGTCCAACAAGTCGCATCATACGCATTGACAGATGTTCACATTACTGACGATTTGTGTCGTAACCTGGGTGTCTTATTGTTTCAGAGCAACTAGGATTGGCTGGCGGCGTAAAGCTTGACGCCGCCAATACAGTGGTGCCACCAACGCCAGCACCTCCTCGGTCAGTCCGGGCTCCTCCAGCCAGGAGAAGAGCAAGGCGGGCGGCATCGTCTAGCGATGACAGCGAAGCGGAAGCCGAAGCAGAGAGCTTGGATGTAACATCGGTGAGCCAGGTCCCGGCCACTCCCAGTGTGACCACGGCGCGTGCTCAGAGAGCAAGCAAGACTGCGGCCCTGAGCAAGTTCAAGTCTTCTGTGAAGCCTTCTCTCGAGGCTGCTTCTGACAGTGAACAAGATGAGTTGTCTGGACTGACAACTGATGAGGATCCGTCCGATGATTCCGACGATCCCGACGAGGAGTCATCTTAAGTTGGGAGCGGAGGTATCTGCTGGCGTTCTTGACCGGAAGAACCCAGCAATTGTTATTTGAAGTATGCAGGGTGACACTGCCACTATGTATTGTTTCTTTTGAACTAGTAGATCATGTATTCAGTTGCTCCTCAGCTTGCAAAGCTGGAAAGATTATGCTTCCATCGACGTACGTAGATTCGATTCAAGGATCAGTGAGATTGTATAAAGTGCTCTCTACTTGAATGAATATTGCTCTTTTGCACTATTGTTTGTCAATTGTTTTCTTCTTTTCTTTTCAAATTCGGGTATCCGAATTCGGTGTCTACACACTGAAATATAATAAAGTTTGACAGGAAATACTCAACCTTATAATCATTTAGAAATTTCAACCAAAAGCCACGGGCAGTCATCCAGCCCATCGAAAGGCCATAAACATGTCAGCTTTTACCACAGCTCTGGGCCTCCTGTCCATATGAACTCTTGCAACACTGTAATTTTGCCTTCTACTCCCTCCGTTTCTAAATATAAGACTTTTTTTAGGGATTTCAATACAGACTACATACGGATGTATATAGATGCATTCCAGAGTGTAGATTCACTCATTTTGCTCCGGATGTAGTCTGTATTGAGAATCTCTAAAAAGGTTTATATTTAGGAGCGGAGGGAGTGGCAAATTGTGCATCAAAGTTGGTCTATGCGATTTCGGCCCCCAACTCTCAAAAACCCACCTCCAAAAACTAAAACTCCGGGAGTCTCTCAGTCTCCTGAGTGGTCAGTATAATTTATGTCCATTTCTGATGTTGTAATAAGAACATATGTATTGTTGTCATCATATATTGTATATCACAATATACTGTATCAGCACTTTGGTACAAATACATCAGTATGTATTCTATATATTTGATAAAGATTTTCATGCTGACAATCTTCAAGTCTATATATAGATTTCTACGGGGATCAATCTGATGAAAGGATATGTGCCTTGTGGACATATGCACCACAAACTCCATACTTGGGGAAATATTCCACTCTTACTAAGAGAAAGGAGATATTTTAAAAATCGCTAGACGCGATGAGGTAATTGTTGGCTCAACTCGGGTCATATTTTAAAAATCGCTAGACGCGATGAGGTACTCGAGTGTCATCAAGGATGCTTAATTGTGTCTTGATTCAACTCGTACCCTATTGAACTATGGAGATATCCGTCAAAATAGTTTCCATACCGAAACTTATGATGACAACAAAGAGGAAATTTTCTTTTCACCGTATACGGATACGGCAAACACATTATCTCCTTATGGTCTGGATTGTACTACACATACTACAAAAACCGTAGCACATGTTGTGTACAAGATAGTTTTTCAGAATGTCTTTTGCATGATAAACTTGGCATACTCGCCTTGGTCATCATGACATTGAGTTGAAACAGAAACTGTGAGCAATTCCATTGGTTTATGAATATTATGATGCTAAATTCTAGCAGTATTTGGATTTTGTATGCACTACATGTGACGCAGAGAAGCTAATTTTAAGGCTCGTGCACCTTAAAGTCTACGCTGAACCACTCAGACTCCTTGAATACATCAAGTCGAGGTAAGTGGCTCTTCCCAACCATTGAGTATACTATTCATGTATCCATGGTTTTTCAAAGACACATCTACACGATGCTCTCAAGTGTGCTTTATCCACACGAAACCATTGGCTCATTATCCTGAACATCGATTTAAATCAAAATCGCATGGACAACGTTGCAGAATTCTCCTTGCGTGCCTTCACTATGGCCCTAGGATTGAAGTTTATCACTTTGTCCTATATGTCTAGACTCAAAATGGTTTGGTAGAATCCTTTATCCTAAGAGTTAAGCTCATTGCATTATCTTTACTTTGGAATTGCAAATTACCAACTTTACGCTGGAGTCATGTAGTTTTACATGCTCATGATCAAACTGCATAATATTATTCCCCTCTATCTTTGATACGTGGAAATCTACCAAGTATTTTCCATCTGCGGTAATTCGGTTACTTACCGATATCACCACCCTGGCATACATCATTGGCCCCTCAACATATAGTTGGGATCTATGTGAGGAATAACTGTATTACCGTCAATACCTCAAGCCCCTCACATGTGGAGTTATTCAAGGCCAGTATGTTGATTCAATGAGGAACATTTCCAGGCATTAGGGGGAGATTTCAAGTACCATAAAGAATGCCAGGAAATTAGTGGAATGTTCAACACATTTTTGCCTCAATTCCACGTACTCAAAGATCTGAACCATGCATTCAAAAGATTTGCAACACATTGCAAATAACCTGTCAGATTCATTTACTGACTATAAATGTGTCACACAATCCTACAATCCTGCAAAAATATGCCTGAAAGAGTGAAGGGACTAACAAAAACCACTCCACTCCCCGTTCGAAGCAACAGGGGGAGATGTATGGTAAAAATACATCAGGATTCAGCTTCTCGCAAGCAAGGATATCAAGGCCTCTGAATCAGTAAATGCAAGTCAACTTCACGTTGATAGACACCTAATGGGTAGTATACACCCTGTGGACGGGAAACCTGCACCAACTCAGGTCATAGTGCACACATTGACTGGGACATCGGAATACCCGACTCAGCCGCATTGGAAATCGCGAGCAGTCACCATGGGTAACGATATTTCCATCAACTATATATTGATATATAGATTCTGGAGAAACATATAACCGGAAGTCTAAATTGTCGACATACATTTCTCAACTAGATTACAAAAACCTTTCACATGATTCGGTCCAAAGACCATGGCCATGGCAAAGTGTGAAAAAGCACTCGGACTGAACTCAAGCAAAGGGCATAATCTAGGTAGAAATAAACTTGCTCAATAAAGGGAAGGTATTCACATAAGCAATACCTACATCGGTTTTCTTCTGGAAACATAATTGAGAACAACGAAGTGGTGAAACATAGAGCAAGTATTGTAGCACAAGGGTTCACGCAGATACCCAACTATTCTCCAGAGGTGGAATCTCTTTCCGATAACTCATATAATTGGCAGTACAAAATCATCTATCTATGCAGTTGATAGGTGTAGTGATTACATATCTATGTGGATCACTAGATTCAGACATAGATCGTTCCCATTGGAATCTCACTTCTGAATCGAAATGCAAAATGCAACATACATTGTGTAAAATCAGTAAGTCACTATACGACTTATTGTTGTCGGTATATTTTGGTACGACCGATGTAGTGAGTTTCTTATTCACAAGGATTACTCCTACACTGATGTTTAGCCATACATGTTAAGCATGTGATCATATAAATGACGGAATTTGAGTTGAAGGATCTGGGTAAAACCTCGAGCACATTCACTCATGCATTATGGTACACTATGTTGTTTATATCCAAATAATATTGGAGAAATTCATTGTGGACAAATCTTATGCATCCATAACTCACATGGCTTCGTTGTCTAAACGTAGAGAAAGATCCATTAAAACCATGAGTTGATGGGAATGCGATATTGGGACATAGAGTTCCATATCCTAGTGCCATTGGACCCACAACACATAATTGGTTGGGGCTCAAGAATATCTTTCGATATCTCCAAGGCATCAAATATCTTGTCCTAGTTTTTCAATTTCGGAGAAATCTGGATACCAATATTATTGGATACATCGATCAGATCCCTACCATGTCAAATCATAGACAAGCTTTGTGTTCCTGTTAGGTGTAGTAGCCATCCCATGAAAGTCTTCAAAACAGACCTCGTGGCTACATCCACCAATCATTATCTCAAAGATAATGTTGCTTGTATTGCTCAGATGCAAACAGGTTACGTAATAAGCAATGTCGCTATATTGCATATTTTGCAAGTCAAATCATATGACTGCTTTGTTAACCAAGTCTCTACCAATTTCTACATTCCAGAAATATATATTCATGGAATTGGTATGTGACGACTTCGGAATTTGCAAGAATCAGGGGGAGTATCTTCCTGAATTGTTCATGTTCAAAGCATCATATTATAGTCTTTTTCCCTTCATGAGTTTACTTTACAGGTTCTCATAAAAGTTTTTAATGAGGTAATATCAACACGAGACCATGTGTCATACATTCTATTTTCCCCACCAGGGTTTTTAAGAAAGTATATCGACATATTTATTGTCCTCTAAATTCTATGAGTTTTCTTGTATTGAGTTAAAAGAGACAATAATCATTATATGTTGCATCATTTTCTCCTTATTTTTTTTATTGGGTTTGAAGGAGTTTTAGCAACATATCAAACACCTATCTCCTCATATTTTTCCCACAGGGTTTTTGAAGGAGACTTTCAAGATGATGATGCTACCTGGACAAGCATGGATTAGGGGGAGTGTTAAGATTAATTAACATACTCCCCCGTCCCATATTATAGGACATTTTTTGACACTATGGGACTGAGGGAGTAGTAATTAAGGGATTAATCCCTGCTTGTATTAACCGTTGGCGGTTGCTTTCTGTAATCCTTGCGTCGGTCCGACGCAATGATTGTAAACGCATGTTCCAGTGCTATATATAGCACTTCACCTAATGCAGAGAGGATAGTTCGATCATTTGTTCCTTTCAATCTCAAACAGCATCATCTGACCATCGCCAATAATTTCTGCATACTCAATGACAAGTGGAACCCACCCTACATTTCACAACACCTCACTCATGTGGTGTGGGTGGCGGTTCCACGAGTCGGGTAGAGGGACGGAGTAGTGGCGGTAGAGCCGTAGAGGGACGGAGCATCCTGCTATGGAAACGTGAATTGTCGCTTTGTCAGGCTAGGTGTATGTCAACGATAATAATAAATGTTGTCTCAAAAACTCCTCTCGATACAAACAGATTGCCCACGCTGGATTGATTGTGGGATTTCCCTTTTCTACTAAAAGGCAAATCTACTTGAACCATTATAGTACAACAAATTACCAATAAATCATCAGAAGAAAACATACTAAAAGGCAACAGCCACCGAAAACAAATGGTTGCTCAAGCTGTTAACCACCAATTACAATGTTACTGCTGGACTAGAACTAGCAACTGCAGTTCAAATCTACGGTTTCAAGCTTGATGTAAAAGACATGTAACATATGTGCACACAACTGGGAGAAGACCAACGGCAACTCGGCAGCAAACCACACATAAAACAAGCTCAAATTCAAAGCCTCAGCCAAGTTCTAGGTTCAATATGATAAGATGCAGCATCTTAGTCGACATTCATTGCTCCAGAATGATAGGTGTCCAGCTCCTTGTCCAATTGGTCAGCCGATTTCACCGACCCCTTCCGTACGTAGACACCACGTCCACGACCTCGACCAAAGCTGCTACGGCCACGGCCACGTCCACGGACCGATCCTCCTCTTTGAGCAAAACCGTTGTTGCGCTTCCACCTTAAGGTAAAACACAATGTGTTAATCGAGGTTCAAGGTAATAAATAATTATCTTACAGATAATGATGTATGGAATCTTTTCACAGAACTATGATACAGAAACTTTGCCTCCGAAGACAAAAAAAATAGCTCACACGACCAACAGTAAAATATATTTGGCTCTGCTATGTACAGGCAACAATCAAATATGTGTTGTAGGCACATTGATACACTAAAAAACATTTGGCCCTGCTATGCACACAAGAAACAATCAAATATGTACTGTAGGCACATCGTATGGCAATCAGCTTTTTAGTTCGAAGTGCACCATGTATGACTAGTTGCCAGCTCCTACCATGAACTACGACATGCATGAAGCTCATCGATACATCTAGAAATATCTAGCACTATCACAAGGTTCAGAAAGATGTGCAGACACACAAAAGTTGCCACCATAGCATATGAAGTCACAACACCAGGGAACAAAATTTCACATGTTGTACAGGCACACAAGGTTCATAGCAACCACCTGTTGGCAGACTTTAATCGATTGCCATTTGAGTCAAGGTTGTCTACTGGTCATAGGAGGTAAGCTGCACTACTCGTATTTTTATCCAGCAAAAGAAATTATGAAAATATTGAATCCTAAGAACCTACCCAGGAAGGAAACTAGACGAGTCAGTCGCACCTCGACCAAACCCATTTGGACGGGACCTGAAAACATCATGTAGTCAGAAACAGAAAGGCAGAAATTTCAAGCTACTATAATGTGATTGGTAAATTTAATGAGCATGGATCCTCTAACTAAAAGATGCACTTGCAAAGAAGAACCATACATCACAACTTCTCTCTGTCCTCTTCCTCTTGCGCCTGAAACAACATTAACACGAGGTGCAGGAGCAGCAGCCAAACCCAAATTTGCTCCAATCATTTCAATCTTCATTTCTTTCCCATCAAGGCGTACATTATTATATCGTTTCAATGCTTGAACAGCTTCACTCCTCCTAGTGAATATCACCTCAGCTGAACCCTGCTCAAGAATATCCATAAAAAATATGACCATATAATATTCTGGCATGCAGTATGACTTTTTCCGAGCAAAGCTGTAGAGTAGGACTACCAGAATATGCTCTATTTTATGGCCTGTCATAATTTAATAGAGGCAACAGCACTTTCACTAACGTTTGGCAGGTAAAGGTAGATAAATATATTCAAAAAAGATGAATGAGGTAAACAAATAATGCTACTACTTAAGATTGGAGTATTTAGGTTAAATAGGTTGCCCAATGACTATCAAAAGTAAGAAAGTAAAAAAAGGGCGCACCCAGTGCTGAAAGCTCCCACACAAGGTGGGATCTGAGGAAGAGAATTTCTAGACAGCCTTACCCTTGCATAATAATTCTGCAAGGAGGCTGGGTTCAAACCACAGGACCTTCAGGCCACAAGTGGAGAGACTATTGATAGTAAGATTATAAAAAAAATGAGGCTGTTCACACAAAGCTTCTGTGTGTCATACTGTCATGTATGTTTTGGGGCAGTGAAGAGCTTGGTGGATACAAGTTCTGAGGTCAAAGGTCTAAACTAGCAATAAATCAAAGCCACATTCAGCTTTGGGCAAGCAACATCAAGTTTGACATGAATAAACATACAAAACATATTGCAGGAGAAAAGGATACACTGTTATCATTTCATACACTTACAAGAGTTTATTGTGTGTCATTATCAGGCTGTGCTGGGCCAAATTCTAGCTTATAGTTGGTAGATCCTAAGTTCATTACAAATAACCATGCAGATGATATATTCATCATGAATGATCAGGCATATGTTTGGGCAGAAGGCACTTGCTCATAGCATAAGATTTGCAGAAGTGAGTGCTTAATTGTAAAAACTTGCAGAAGAAAAACAAGCATTCATAAGAGACTTACAGTTGGGTGTCTATTATTGTCATAATGAACAATGCAGTTCTTCAAATGACCCATTTCAGAGAAAAGTTCCTGAAACAGTTGTCGGCAGATAAGATCAGGTCGAGATAGTCCAATATGATTGAAGCTGTCGGATATTCCAGCATGCATAATATAACAATCCAGCTACCTGTAAATCTTCCTTAGTCACTCCGTAGTGCAAGTTTGAAACATACAGCTTGGTACCAGTTTCTATCCCAGGAAGTCCAGCAGCCACCATGCTATCCTCAAACCGATCATGTGTCCATGCAAAATCCTTTGTTTTGTTGAATGACTGATGATATTCCACAGCATGCACACCCAGATTGTGATGATAAATTGTTAGTATAATCCCCAAAGCTCATCAATCCACAGTATTTGACGAGTCAACTAGCATCAGCAAAACTATAAAACCATACACCATTGCATAAAATGGGTGCTAGCTGATAGCCCCTGTATGAACCAAAGACCTTATCCAGAGAAATAAGTATCCAACAGGTTAATACATAGTCCATCAGCATGCTGACCATGAGAAGAGACAATGTGTTTTTCAGTTTGAAGCATTAACCAGAACAAACCAACAAATATCTCGCCACAAAATTGTCAGCAGCTAAGGGGCAGTTCTCAGGGCATTTTCAAATTGAGAAACCTCTCGGATCCTCTTTGAAGCTCCACAGTTCATAAGTATGGAAGATATGGTCTGAACTGAGCCCTGAGGCCTGAGCTGTCCCATTTATTATGTTCATAGCCACTTCTTGTCAAGTATGTATTGTAATTTGGGTTTTTGAGGGTATACAGAGAAACAGCGATGGTTTTGTGCTTGCCTTGGCAATAGCATACGATGATGAGCGAGTATTGACACCAAGTGGCCTTTGGGAAGGCACTCCCCTTCCACGGAAGGTTCCAGCACCGCGTCCACGGCCTAAACCACGGCCTAGCCTTTGGCCATCACCTCTGCCTGACCTTTGGCCATCACCTCTGCCTCGACCAACTCTCTGTCCCCTTCCCCTTCCCCTTCCTCTTCCCCTCCCACCTCTGTTCTTAATCATATCATCGAGTGACATATCCAAAGCTGCCTCCATTACAATGAAAACTTGAGATTCGATAGGGAGAAAGCCCTGGAAAAAGGACAAAGAAGTTTAATATTATGTATTGCTCAACTGTACTGATGTGGTGTAACGTTTAAGCAAGCAGAGTAACAAAGATGCACACACAGATATAGAAAAAAAAACTCAAATTAAGATCACTGGTTTCTATACTAGTAGAAAAAGGAACAATACTCCAGAAGCAGCAACTCTTTCAAACTTCCTACTACGCTACTATCGTGCTGGTCCGACACATACACTATGAATAATAGGCTTATAAACTTCAGTCTTTTCGAAGTTCTCGTCGCCGTTCAGGATGACACTAACAATCATGTTATCAGGTACACCAGGCATCGGAATGCAAGTAGCCCATACCAGTCAACATAGAAAGTGAAGCAGTACAAGAAAAGCTAATTTGTACTAGAACACATCAGGTTCATGAGGACAGCCTGGCCAGATCTCTAGATTCGCCCTTCTTATCACACTCTTCGAACAAGCGACCAATCTACACCATGGGCACTAGCATAGCGCCTAACCTATGAAGCCTCGCTATCGGGGGTTCCCACAAACAGTACCGAACTGCAAAAAATAAATCCGGCCCCCGTTCATGACAACATAAACATGCACCGCGGTTACCAAGAACCCACGGGATTCCATCGCGCTAGGGCTTTAGCGACTCATTCGACGAAGTATATTCGCACTGATGCCAATGCTAACGGAGTTCCAGAAGGGCAGGGAAGTCACCTCTGGGCCTGGGGGGACCCTCTAGGGTTGGCAGATCCTGGATCTGTGGGGTGGGGAATTCTCCTCCTCCCGTCGTTGGCAGGGAGGGTTAGGGGGGCTCGGATCTCTGGGCCTTGGACGGCGGCGGTGTCGGGGTCGGTCTGCGTCTCGGCGAGGTTTGCCGATGGAGGCTCGAGGCGAGGGCGGATGCGGAGTTGAGAGGAGAGAGACGACTTCTTTGGTAGGGGTGGAAGAGGAAGACGACTTGGTGCGGGTCCCAGGGGATTGGGTTCTGCTTTTATTTGCTGCCAGGGAGAGGGAGATAACTTTTTTTTTTTTTGAGACAACTGATGCCAGTCGGTGGGCTAAACCGCCTTGTGTTCTAGCCGGGCCGGAAGGCGAAAATACGAGTTCAGCGCTAGTTCCCGCGGCCTGCAAAGTTAGCAAAGCCCGTACTTTTTTTTTTCGAGAGTACGCCTAGGCGTATCATATTTTTATAGAAGGCAGAAGATGAATTACAAGACACTACAACCCGTTGCGAACAACAAGTGTAGCAAAAACTCCACACCCAAGCTAATCAACAGATTAGCCACCAGAACAATTACAAACACGACACAAAGAGCCTGCCCTAAGCCAATCATCTAGCCGCATCACGACAAATGTAGAACACCACCAAGAGCAACAACTTCAGCCGGGCATTCTTTGCCAACGCACTACCCACCCTTGAATGCCTAAAAGGAGACGGCGAGTGGATAGCGGGACTCGATCGGACCCGAAAAAGCCATCGTCTTGAAGCACCGGCAGCAGCGTACATAGCGCCCACGGAGATCAATTCGGACCAGCGGCAAGAACCGGAGAAACACAAGTCCTTAGCAAAGCCCGTCGTACTTTCTCAAAAATAGAAAAAGAAAGCCCGTTGACGACCGCAAGTCCTTAGGACATCTTCAACACAAACAGCTAAGGGCATGAACAAGAGCAGGTGGCAACGATGGAGGAATAGTTAAAGAGATTTTAGGAACTTCAAGCTTTTTTGCTTCCTGTAATTTTGTCTTTGAATCTCGAGCATCGAATGTCGAAGCTCATGAAATAGCTAGATTTGATGTGTCTCTTCCCTATGGGAGACATGTATGGATGGGCTCGCCTCATGACCAACATTATAAGTAATCAATAGACTAGCTATGTTCTGCTAAAAAAAAACTAAGGGCATGAACAATGATGCATAGGGATACAGATGTTTCATGGAAAAAAAGTAGTTTGAGGCATCTACAATAATTTTTTTCTCTTCAACCCAAACTACCATTAGTGGGCCTCGTCAAGAAATATAAAGTAAAGACTCTAGTACACATGCATCTCTATTCTTCATCTCAACTTTTTTAGCTTTTTACATCGGACCACACTTTTTCTCTCAAAACACCCGCCTCATGCAGAGGATCACGCTTCCCCATCGAAACCTATTTCTCCTGACATCCGATCCTATATGACACGCGAGGCATCACCCTGAGGCTATGCATTAACCATGCCCTTAGAGAAATAAAAATATATCATAAAATTTAAAACTATCCAAGCGTTGGTACGCAAAGCGCTAATTTTTAAACGTTACTTAAAAAAAAAATAGGATGACTCCGGGCATCTACGTCTGGGCGATGCATGCAACCATTTTATTAATTATTCACAAAGTAATACATCAGTACGTTTGAAGCCACCAACTTGGCAACATCTGTCGCTACTCCTATCCACTTGATGAAGGGGTGTCGATTGTCCGAGTCGAATACCAAACAGACCTCACACCAAAACCTAACATCTAAAGCCAGAGGCCCCAACCAAGCCGCGTTGCCGGGTCTGGGGCACACACCGGTCCGGCGCACTCTCAGAGGCCGCCGCCGTCGTCTTCCACCGATCGAATCTTCAGAGCAGGTACTGACGCATCGACCTTGCCCGGCATGCCGTCGACGCCACCATGGCGCCAGACAACGCCACCGCCCTACACGCATCCATCATCACACATTCGTTGTCGAGACCTTGCTGCGCCACACCGCCAAGACTCCAAGCCATCGATCATCACAAGGAATGCCGCTCCACCACTGGAAACGACCACGGGTCCCTCAAACCAATGCACACCTCCCAAAATGACGCCCCCACGGGGAGAACGACACCTAAGTGTCGCCATCATCTGATCGACTGATTAAGAGTTTCCCCCGGAGGTAGCGGAAGGAGGCGGGAACTTCACCTCGATGATGCCTCCAAGAAGGAATCGCCAGGGGAGACACCATCACCGGCTCAGCCACAGGCCGTAGACAAGGTTTTCACCCGGATCTTGTCCCACCGGCATCCATCCGACATCATGTGCATTGGTCAGACCACCTTCAAAGCCCCAGATCTCGCCTCCCAGATCCGGCGACCACCCGTAGCAGCACTGCCACCGTGGAAGCCCTGGCACATGGGCCACTACCTACGTGTGCCACCACCAGAGTTAGGGGGAGGACTGCCACCACACCACGCCAAACCGCGAGAGCCGCCGGGAAGGATCCCGCACGAGCTCGTCACTGATCCGATCTAATTTGGAGCCAAAGCCACCAGATCGCTGGTGGAGTTCCGCCTTGGGCAGGGACATCACCACGCCATGCCACCGCGGGTCACCTGAGCTTCACCCGCCGCCACCTTCCGGGGCGGCTGCTACTTGTGAGCTACGTTGGGATTTCCTCGAAGAGGAGAGGATGAAGTGGTACAGTAGAGATAAGTATTTCCTTCAGTTAAGAACCAAGGTTATTAATCAAGTAGGAGAACCACGCAGAACCTCGTTAGCAGCCCCTGCACACACAAAAGCAAAATACTTGCACCCAACACGATCAAGAGGGTTGTCAATCCCCTTGGCGGTTAATTGCGAGGATCAAATCTCGTAGTGGTAGATAGATAAAATAAAATACAAAATAAAAGAAAGGAAATAAAATTGCATCAAGACATTTTTGGATTATATATATGATAAAGTAATCCCGAGGGCCATAGTTTTCACTAGAGGCTTCTCTCTCAAACATAAAGCATACGATGGGTAAACAAATTACTATTGGGCAATTAATAGAAAAGCGCATAGTTATGGCGATATTCAAGGCAATGATTATGTATATAGGCATCACGTCCGAGACAATTAGTCCGAATCCTGCCTGCATCTACTACTATTACTCCACCCATCGACCGCTATCCAGCATGCATCTCGAGTATTAAGTATAAAATGAAATAACGCCTTAAGCAAGATGACATGATGTAGACAAAGTAAATCCAACCAATATGAATAAACCCCGTTGTTTTCCACTGAACAATACAAATATGAGTCTTGTCCCCTACTTTGTCACTGGGATATAGAGCACCGCAAGATTGAACCCATTACAAAGCACCTCTCCCATTGCAAGATAAATCAATCTAGTTGGCCAAACCAAACGGATAGATCGGAGAGAAATATAAAGCTATAATAATCATGCACAAAAGAGTTCAGAGAAGACTCAAATAATATTTATAAATAACCTGATCATAAACCCACAATTCATAGGATCGCAACAAACACACTGCGAAAGAAAATTACATCGATAGAACTCCAAGAACATCGAGGAGAACATTATATTGAAGATCAAAGAGAGAGAAGAAGCCATCTAGCTACTAGCTATGGATTCATAGGTTTGTGGTGAACTACTCACGCATCATCGGAAGGCAGCAAGCACTGGTACAACGAGGTGCTATACAAACGGTTTTTAACCCCTTTCCGCGATGGCATTTTGAACCGTCGCCAAGTGAGTGTGTGCGATAGGGGGGTCCTTCCCACACGACCCAAAAACCGTCGGGGATAGGGAGCCATGATGCATACGTTTTGCATAACTAAGCGTATGTGATGCGAGCATCTATCCCAAACGCGATTCTTCACACAACAGTTTGTGATATATCGAATATCCCAAACGCTTCATCTTTGCTACCCGTGTGTGCTGGCATTACCATTGCACACGCTATTATGTGGTGCAACGTTTATGATGCGCACTCCATCACAAACAGTTCATGATTGCCAAGCGTGTGCGATCAGAAGACTATCACACACATTCACTTCCCCCGAACCGTATGCGATCTGTAATTAAGAAGATTACCTAATCATCATACGAGTGTCAGATAGGATTACGAAACGTCGGATCGTCGTACCAGTGTCGTACAGGATAACTATCGCACACGCTATTATGTGGTGCAATGTTTATGATGCCTACGACATCCGAAACAGTTCATGATTGTAAACCGTGTACGATAAGGCGACTATCACAAACATTTAGTTTGCTCGCACCGTTTGTGATATTGTCTGACATCACACATGCTTCGCGAACGGCAACTGTGTGCATGGTTGCACACATTTTCTCTCTGCAAACCATGTCGGAAGTACATGTATATCACACATGTTTGTGCTTTACAGATCGTGTGCGTCGTAACGACCTACAGAGCATATTTCAACCCTAATTAAATCGCTGCTATTTAAAATTGTACCGAATTTGAATTTGAAAGTTGGCTATAACTTTATTCATATCCATCAGGTTAAACAACCAATGCATTATTCGATTCACAGATACACATGTTCAAGAATTACATAAGCACCAAATAAAGAATGATGAACCAGGGTTGTATACTTGTACTATTAAACACGGTAAAGAAAGATGAAAAAGACATTCTGGTTGCTGAACAAGGTCAAGCGGAATGCCCGTATTGTGCTCTCCTCCATGCAGAAGGCACGCACGACTCAGTCCAACCCCTTGTGATGGCCGACCGCCCATCCTTCACTGTCTTCATGACTCATGAGGGCATCTAGAAAGTCATTGTGTTATGGTAGAAATACTTTAACCTTTGCATGCCCACCAATCGTGTAGTTTGAGAGGTAATCTTGAGTAAACTGCTTCGAGAACCACTGCAAAGGAAAAAGATTCAGACATTGTCATCTAATTCAACTCATTATGGGCAGTAAAAAGAAGACTACAGAGTTCTTACTTACGATGCTGCAGTTCATTGTTGTCTTGCATAAAGTGTAAACAAATAGTTCGATTGACATCTTTTGACCCATTTTAATAACAATCTTTATCAGTTTCCTCTCTTGAAGCTGGTTCATGAATATCTCATTACCCCATATGCAGAAAGGGTCGAAGCACGGATCTTTACCAATGACGTGTACCTAAATGCACCAAGTTAACATTAGAAGCTAAACAACAATTGCAATATGATGTAGTACAACACTCCCCCCGTCCCATTATATAAGATCTTAAAGCATCCAATATATTCACGGGGTGGATGAATAAACATCTTATATTATGGGGCGGAGGGAGTTTATTACATTTCTACAAATATCAGCCAATTAACTGCAGTTAACTGTTGCTGTGTTGTTGGTGTTCTTGCTGCTCTTCTATGTATATCTAGACATCATCAGAACATTAAGGTAACACTCTTGGTTTGAGACTACGTTTGCCAAAGATTGCCACACCTAAGCTTAGGCAAGTTTGACCAACTTAGGTGTGTGTTTGGTTCAAGCCACATCTTAGGCAAGCCACACTATGTTTCTACATCACATACACTCAAAAAGTGTGGCAAGATTCTCTTAGACGTGCCAACTTGTGGCTCTCGTTTTGAAGAACTAACCCTTTGGCAAGTTTGGCAACATTGTATGGCAAAGTGTGGCACTCCTAGGCCTAGAACCAAACAGCCCTTCCTTGTTGCTATGTGGCCTAGGATTGCATATTTAGTCATTCAGTACAATGCATCTTGCTATGTAGCCTCAGATATGTTAGATACGACCCTAGGTAACCTACCGATAAATGGGTTACAGATATATTCAGTTAAATGTCCGATTCAACGATTAATCCCTTATCAGCCCCCGGACTATATGATACCAGCTACCGATATCCTGAACAACGAGTATATATAAGCCATGGGATGAAACTAACCTCGATGGTAAACAACAGATGTTCCCAATATTGTCCTGTGTAAGTACATCTAAAGGCATGTTAAGCACAACAGGCTAAACATCAACCAAATATATTCATGGTAGAGAACATAATCTCCAAATGGTAGCTTCATGGCGAAGGTTTAAGCATGCTAGTTAAGAAACACAAGTAGTGGAAAGGTGTGTTATTAACTGCAACAGGCCTAATATTTAAAAACAAGCAAACATAGTCATTCAAACTTGTATTGTGCAGGTCTAAGTACACTAGTTATTGTTAAATCAAATGGAAAGGCGTGTTAAATACTCCCTCCGGTCCTTTTTATTCTACATATAAGAATTGTCTAAAATGAAACTTCATAAAGTTTGACCTTATTTATATGAAAAAATATCAACATCTACCATGCTAAAGTTATACAATATGAAAATTTAAGTCATGACACATCTACTGATATTGATTTCATATTGTGAATGTTGGTATTTTTTTCTATAAAGTTGGTCAAACTTTACGAGGCTTGACTTTAGACAAATCTTATATGCGAACTAAAAAGGACCGGAGGGAGTACAACATGCTTAACAACAACCAAATATAGTCATTCATAGAGCTATTGTTAATATTGGTATTGATGAAATTGAACTGCACAGTTCATACTAGCACATATAGAACATCACGTTGTGAATAGCTGAAATAAGCAAGGCATACTACGAACAACCAAAGATGGCAATTGAAACTGGACATATGCTAACTACAAACAACCGAACAACCAAAAACCGTAGAAATAAACAAGGTGTAATGCAAACAACCAAATATATCAACAAATACTAGACATGTTCTCAATACAAAAGGGGTTCGAGAAAACAAATCATGGGATTCCCCCGGTGAAGAGGCACGGCAAAACAAATCATGGGTTTCCTCACTTGTCACAGATTGGCTCCTCCTCGTGGTCGCCGTCGATGAGGTCTGACTTGGCAGCTGAGGATCCCAAGCCAGCGTCGCGAAACGTGTCCTTCAAATATGACAAAAGGGGCTCCATGGCGATGAAGGATGGCAAATTGTTCATTACGAGCTGCAGGAGATCAGCGGCAGGGCCATCGATGAGATTGACGACTGTCGAACCCGAGGGGTTGGGGGTGGGCAACTTAACCTGTGACATAGCCTGCGTCAAGCCGTCGCTGTCGACGACCTCGATGTCGTAGCCGGCGTCCGCGACATGCCTGAATACTCTGGCCTGCTGATTCAAAGGTTGCGTCCAGTCATCGTTGTCAACTTTCTCGGTGGCCACCTCGCCAACGTCGGGCGAAGAGGCCGCGATAAAGCTCTTTTGGGCCATTCGCTCCTCGAGCTCCCCGGGAAGCGTAGCCGGGCTTAGGCTACGACGCTCTGGAGTGGGGGAGGGGTGGGGATGGGGATCTGTGGGAAAGGGGGCGTTTCACAGACGTCATCTAAGAAACTCAGGGCGGTGAGGGTATGTATATAGGTGGGTAACCTGCACGGGCAGACCGGCATAGGTTGAGGATGGAGGCGGCACGGCGACGGCGACCTAGCTAGGTTTCGAGCGAGAGAGGGGTGGTGTGTATGTGTGTGAGCGGGGGATTTGGGGTGTGTGTGTGAAGGGGGTCCAAGGTGGTGTTTGAGGAAATGCCGCGGGTACTGAAAATTTTACTAGGCGGGAGTAAAATGGCGGGGCTACCGAAAATTTGGATCAAGGGATTGAAGCAGAGCGGGGCGGGAGTAACAAACATCACACAAGGTTAAAACATAATAATCGTGTGCTATCAAACATAAAAACACTCCAGCCGAGCAGATAATTTTGAGATTGCGAAGGATGCAGGCGGGAGTAAAATGCCGTGGCTCCAGTTAAAAAAAAATGCCGAGGCTACCGAAAATTTGGATCAACCGATTGAAGCAGAGCGGGAGTAACAGACATCGCACACGGTCCACACATACGAATCGTGTGCTATCAAACAGAAAAACCCTCTACGCCGGTAGATATTTTCGAGATTGCAGGGAGTAGATATTTTCGAGAGCGGGAGGAAAGCCTCGTGGAGCCCAATCTACTGTGATGTTGTGGGTGACAGGGGCAGGGGCGTGGCACACGGGTAGTCCTAGGGAACCGTGTCTGTTGCGTACCTGATCACAGACGGTTGCTGCGTCCGACTCGTCTGCTGTTTATAAATTTGGCGAAAAAACACGGGAAAGGGTCAGAACACGAACACACTTGCATGTGGACCAAATATATGTATGAAAAGGGTGATTTGATGTTCAAATACCCAATGAACAACTTTGATGTGGCACCTGTCGCACAAAGCGCACGTTATTATTGCTAGCCCACCCCCCCACAGACACACACACACACTTCGTGTTGGCGGGAGGGGAATCCTAGCTATGAACGCATGCCCCCAAAAAGTTAGGTCTGACATCTCACCCTATCGTAACACAAAACCGAAAGGAGTACATGATGGTCAACCCCCCCCCCCTTTGCTTCCGATCAAATGTGGACCGTGTGCGGGCCCACAGATGTGTTCTTGTGGCATGAGATGGGTGAGACCACATATGAACCACACCTACGGGTGGCCCGATGTGTGTGTGTGTGTGTGAACGGTGTGGCGTGATATTTAAATAACCAAATCACAAATTTGATGTGGCACATGTGCATCGCAAATTAACCGGACATCCCCGACCCCACGGAGGTTCATCTAGTGCGAAGTAGTACTATATATGCCCCCCACACACACTTTGAGTCGATGGGAGGGGCATCTCACCAAGGCGTACTGTAACACTAACCAAGAAGAATCACCACCTTGGTCGTATAACCTCTCTCGTTGTTGGGTCAAAGTCATGCATGGACATCCACACACGGCCCCACAAGTAGGCTAGCTTGTCATCGATAACCACACGAGGGAGTGCCTGAAGACAACCACTACGTGCATGTGGCCCAAACATATGTATGAAGTGTTATGTGGTGTTTGAATATACCCAATGCACAACTTTGATGTGGCACCGTGCTTTTGGAACCGGAAAGTCCCCAGACGGAGCGAGGGTTCACGACACGTATACTATATATATAAATAAATAAATATATATAGGGATTCATGTGTATGCATGCATGCCCTCAAACTTAGGTCTCCAATATCACCATGATTGACGTACGACTATACGGTAACGCAGACCAAGAGAAGAAGAATCCACCCTGGTAACCTCTCTCGCGTTGTTGGTCGAAGTGATGGACGTCCACGCGGGCCCACGAATATATAGGCCATCGATGATAACCAAGCGAGGGAGAGTGTCCAAAGACAACCACTGCATGCATGTGCCCCAAACATATGTATGGACATGCGTGATGCATGCATATATGTCTGAATACCAAAAGCACAACATTTTGATGTGGCGCATGCATGCGTTGCAAATCGCATAACCCACACAGATCTGGTTCATGAAGCGTCGCGTGCCCCCCTTCGATCCGGTGGGAGGGATTCATGCGTACACATGCGCTCAAAGTATAATATGTTATCTCTCACATCATGACATGCATGTACCATACCATACAAGATGAACCAAAATTTAATCCCCTCCTAATCATAAGTCAAATTAACCTCTATAGATGTCGGTCAAAGTGATTGACCAAGCAGCGGGGACACACAGATGGACAAAGCATCTCGCCGATAACACTGTGAGTGAGTGCTAGAGGACAACCGCCATCGCTTGCATGTGGGCCAAACACATGTATGGAGATGTGTGGTTGTGATGTTTGAATACCTAATATATATGCAAAACTTTGATGTGGCACCTGCCTCGGAAACCTTTAAGTCCCCCACACGAAGCGAGGTTCATGGCGCGCAGTATATGCTGGCCCCCCTCCCCTCTTCGACGCGTAATATATACTCCTACGTACCGTAACACAACCCAAAAATAATCCTCCTTGTTCGTCAAATTACCTTTCTCGTTGTGTCATATATTAGATGGACGACGACCTCGCGGGCCCATGGAGGGAAGCGTCATAGGCGAGTGAGTGACAACCATCGTCTGCACGTGGCCCAAGGTGTTGGTGATGTTTTTAATACCCAATATGCACAACTTCTTTGTGGCACCTGCCTCGGAAACCGAAAAGTCCCCACACAGAGCGAGATCGTTCATGACGTGTGTGTAGTATGTGCTTCCCCCTCCTCCCCTCTTTGACGCGTACTATATACTCCTACAACAACACAACCAAAAAATAAACCTCCTTGTTGGTCAAATTAACCTCTCTCGTTGGCTCAAAGTGATGGAGGACAACCTCGCGGGCCCATGGATGGAAGCATCGCACGCGAGTGACTGTCCTATATGACGTGTAGTATATGTTGCCCCAGGCCACCCTCTTCTACGCATACTATATATACTCCTCCCGTACGTAACAAAAACAAAAAATGACCTTCCTTGATGGTCAAATTAACCTCTCTCACCGCATGTCATAGTGCTGGACGACGACCTCGCGAGCCCACAAAGAGAGTCACACGCGAGTGAGTGTCCTAGGACCACCACGTGCATGTGGCCCAAAGATGCATGTCAAACTTTTTCTGCAGCGAACATGCGACCAAAGGAGTTTAGGGTTAAAAATTGAAAAAATAGATAACATTTGTCCGTTCTTATACATTGATTGATTTCCCAGGGATTTAATGTGCAAAAATCAAATTTGATGTACATGAGACCCGTGATAGTGCACCAAAATGGATTGGAAAATCATATGTGTACGTGTCCCTGGGTGCATGTTTAGTCCCCATGCAAGAAATTTCTAACATTGAGAATCTTGATTTTAAAATCCAGTAAATCAAAAAACTAAGTTGAAATTCATGAAACTTATCGTGGTGTCATATGGACACCAATAGACTGTGATATTATATTTTTTTTTTCAAATTTGGGACACATTTTGATATAATCTTCTTACAAACAAAAAATTATCAATAATTATCAACCAATATCGCAAACGGACTCTTTATTCGAACTGTGCGCGTTAGACCAACAATGTACGTGCCGTGCTTCGGTTAAGCAATAAAGCGGCAGAATTAATCATCAAAAAGGAAAAATCAATATAATACGTGCCGCCACGCATCCCATGTGTCGTATGAGCATGCGTGAGTTGACGAGACGCAGGCAAACCGGGAGGCCGAGGCATGCGCGTGTTCGCTATGCAGTGTCACCGGGGGGCATGCTAGTAGCTGTGTGAAATGACGGTAGGCATGCCAGCAATCCGCTACGCAGGCTCACCGGGAGGCGAGCCAGCCCTTTGACCGCCGCCCACCTCGCTCCCACTGCTCCATATTAATGGCGCGCCCAATCTGCTGGTCATAATAGGCGGCCGCACCTCCGGTCCACAGTTGTCACCGCCGCATGGAGTGTATTAGGATTTTGCCGAAGCGCACCATCAGAGGCAGTGGTGATGCCGGGGCTGGTGAAGCACCCGCGCAACACATGAAGCTGGGCACAGAGGTTGCTGTCGCCGCCGACGAGGTCTCGCACGGGCAGCAGCGCGACCTTGACTTCGTCGCCGTCGTCATGCCTCCCCAGCCGGAGCCGGAGGTCCACAGCTACTCCGGCAACGACTCGGACTCTGACTCCGACGAAAAACCGGTTAGTCCCCCCACTCTTTTGCTGGGAATAGAAGTCATTGGTTATGTTCACCCAGTCCATGAAATCAAAGTAAGATTTGTTAGATCCGTGTAGTGTATTGATTGTTTAAATGGTATCTATGGTTAGTGATTAATTGTTTGTTTTGTACAAATGATTTTTTTTTCTAATAATTGGACTAGGGTTAGCGTGCGTGCTAATAATTCGTAGCCAGATCTTGAGAATTGATTTTGAATGTCCTACATATATGTTTGTGCCTTTTTTTTAAATCTTGAGAATTGATTTTGAATGTCCTATATGTATGTTTCTGCCTTTTTTTCAGATTGGTATGTACACAGATGAGGCTCCGACCAGCGGCGCCACCGGTTGTAGATCCTGCACTCGGCAGCGCGGGCAGAAGCGGCCACGCCCCCTGGATCCGAGGAACCCGTAGAATATCGGGCGGACCGCATCAGCGGTCTCCCGGACGTCATCCTTGGGGAGATCATCTTCCTTCTCCCCACCAAGGATGGCTGCCGCACACAGGTCCTCACATCTCGGTGGCGCACTCTGTGGCGCGCCGCGCCTCTTAATATCGACTATCGCCGGCTATCTGTCGTTCATGATTTTGAACTCCACGGAGCCATCATCTCCTCCCACCAGGGCTCCGTTCAACACCTCTGCATCTCGGCATGCTGCCTGCTGCACATTGTCGAATTCAGGGCTCCGCAGACCCAAGAAAGGTTTGAACTCTGGGGCGTGTGCGAAGAACTCAACCTATCTGGCCTACCGACCCGTCGCCCCACGGCCTAGCTCGATGAACAAGGAAGAAAATGGACACGACAGTTTACCCAGGTTCGGGCCACCTTGCGGTGTAAGACCCTACTCCTGCTTTGTGGTGGATTGGCCTCACGAGGGGCTGAGGATGGACAAGTACAAGGGATGAACAACCTCGTGAGGTCTGCTCTCGTCAGGGTCGAAGGATCCCCTCCCATGGTGGTGGCTAACCTATATTTATAGTGGCCTTGGTCCTCTTCCCCAAAGCGTAGGTGGGAAGGGATTCCACAATGGCCAATTTGAAAGGGGACAAGTAGTACATCTTATCCTGACGAAAGGTGGTCTTCGTCTGCAAAGCTTCTGGGCGTGACGCTGCGGTGGGCTCGGTGATGACATCCGTCCTGCCGAGCTGGCGACCTTGGTCTTGTTGCACAGGAATGGAAACCTTTGCCTGAGTTCTCGGGAACCCACGCCTGTGCTTGCCTCCTTAGCCCCAAAGAGGAAACTGTCTTCTCTGCGCCCGCTGGCGCCTGCCTGGCCTTGGTTGTCACGGCTTGCGTCATCGCAACCTCCTGAGGTTGGGTACCTGCATAGGAATCTCCGCTCCTCAGGAGGCAGCCTGGGGAGGCCGCTCCCTCAGGAGGTCTTGGCGCCGTCCGCCTCGTGAGGCTTGGCCCCTCGCGAGGGTCTTGTCTTGCTAGTCTTTGTAGACGGGCCATACCAGGCCGCTGATGGAGCCACGCCATGGGCCGCAGGCAGGCAAGTCTGGGTACCCTGGTTCCCAAAACACCGACAGTAGCCCCTGGGCCCAAGGCGCGCTCGGACTTGGCTTCGAGGCGAAGCCAAATGGCAAGGGCGAAGCACCGCGGGCCCCAATCGCCTGCGGACCGGGCTGACGCATGGCACTTGATGGGACGTGGGCGTCTCCACTTCCCCACGCCGCCTCGGCAACTGCTCGACTCGACAACTGCCTGGCGCACACAGCAGGGCCATCATTGCCTCGCCGCGTGCTTGCCCTTTGCTTCTCCCTCTCCTTGTGAACTTGCGCCCTCCTCGCCAGACTCCGCGACAGCTCCTACCGACCTTGCTGCCATGGCTCCCAAGAAGAAGAGGGGCATGACCCCTGTGGCTGCGGAGCCCTCGCCGGGGCCAGAACCAGCGTTGGGCCGGTCCACGGTGATCAACCAGGAGGGGCTGGACAAGGTCCGACACGCCATCGCCGCCGATTCCAATGAGTGGAATGCGACAAAAGTCTGGCCTGCCTCCCGGTCCTTAGCCGACATGGAGGCCACCGAGATCCCCCTTCATTTCCACGCTCTCTTTGCTGGCCTCCTGCCTCCGTTCTCTAATTTCTTCAACGCCGTGCTATCACACTACCAGATCCACGCGCTGCATCTGGATCCCGGGTCCATCATCCTCCTTACTACCTTCGCCTTCTTGTGCGAGGCCTTCGTGGGCGTTGCCCCGTCGGTGGCCTTGCTCCGCCATTTCTTCTCGCTCCGCTTGGTGGACAGCGGGCAACGCTCGGGGTGCGTGTCGCTTCAGGCAGTGGCGGTGACTGCGGGATCCGGTATTGACTTCATGCTCTGCCCGGACATGAGGGGGTTCCGGAAGCAGTGGGTGTATGTGGACGCCACCACGCGCAGCCCCTTGCTCCTCATCCCATCGGCGCCGGCGGAGCCGAGCTCCGGCTAGGGGCACGCGGAGCTCGTTGACCCGCAGCTCGCACGCATCTGGTCTAGGCTGACCAAGCTGAGGGAGGCAGGGGTGACGGCGGCGATGGTGGTGCGGGAGTTCGTCCGGCGACGCATTGCTCCGCTCCAGCGCCACACTCACCCAATGTGGGCCTTCACTGGCCCTGACGACCCCATGAGGCTCCAGGTGCCTTCGCTCCCCTCCAGCACGTTGCGCTTGGTGCTTCAGCTCCTGACAGGTGAGACGCCTGCCGTGCTTCCTACCGCGGGCCGTCCTCTGTACAATTGCTTGAATGGGAGGGCTTTCACTGAGAAGATGCCATGCTTCGACGAGTGGGGGCCGCTCCCAAGGGCCACGAGGGGCCTCGTGATAACCCCCTCTTTGTGATCCCCGTGCTTGGAGGTCCTGTGGTGCGCACGCCCGAGGTGGCCGCGGGGGAGCAGACGCCGCCACGTGCTCCCGAGGAGGCCGCTGGGGAGTTGGCGCCATCGGGCGCTCTTGAGGTGGCCTCCTCCGGCCCCCCAAGCGGCGGAGGAGGAGCCCTGCCTGCAGACGTGGCTGCCGCCCCCGCCATGGAGAGCCAGGCACCGGCGTGCTACGCTTCCCCTCGGGACCTTGGGGTATCCCATAAGAGGAAAGGGCTCGGGAGCCGCTGCGACCTTGTCCCACGGAACCTGAAAAGGAGGAAGTGGATAGTCGTGGATGAGTAAATACCTTGCCCTTCCCTTGACTCCTACGTGCTGCATCCTCCTCTGACTTTTGCCTCTTAGGATCTCTCCCGTTGCGGGGGCGAGCATGTCCCGAGTGCGACCTCTGGAGGCCTCCGGTCTGGTCGTGACCCTAAGCCTCACGAGCCAGGCGGCTGTGCGTGAGGTGGCGGGCCATAGGCCTCCACTCCCGGCGCCCTTCTTCCGAAGCGACCTCTGGGGCATGGAGGCTGTGCCGCGGGCTCCCCCGCTGGTTCTTGCCGGCGGCCGGGCGACCTGTGCGACGGCTCCATCTTCAAGTAGCGGGGTAGGCCCGCGCCGTGCCCTGCTACACGCCAGGGAAGCGATCAAAGCAGCCCCATCCCCCAGTCCCTCGCCGGAGACGGGGGAGTCATCGTGCGCCTCTCCAGCCGACCGGGGCACGGAGAAAGGGCCCGGCCGAGCGTTGGAGACCGCACGCGAGCGCAGTGCCATCCGTCATGACCTTCTCCGAGAAGCGGCGAGCGCACTAGGCCATCTTGGGACGGAGCTTGCCGATGTCGACACGTGTCTCGAGGTGGAGGGCCTTCGCCTGGTGTGCGAATGGCGCGAACTGAAAGTCGCCATCAACCTCGGCCGCTTGCAGCACGAGCGCACCCGCGCGGAGGTAGAGGAGTCCCTTGCGGCATCACGGGAGGCTTGTGACCGCGCCCTGGAGGAGGCCCGAGCCACGGAGCATCATCGTGAGGCGGCCGAGGAGTGCGAGAGGGAGCTTCAGGCCTCAAACGCCACCCTTGAGCGGCAGGTTCAGGCGCGCAGAGCCGCCCTTGCGACGCCACCAGACGGGGCCCCCACGGACGAGACAGGACTCCAGGTGTGCGAGGATGCGCTGGCGCTCAAGGCGTTGGAGCATAGCCTGGAGCGCGAATGGATGGAGGTGATGGAGCACCAGGTGGCCATTGTGGAGGATGCCCTCGCTGCCCGGGAGGCGACGGCCCGGAAGGAGATCGATGAGAGGGTGGCCGGAGTCCGCAAGGCCCTCATCGATGAGTACCGCCAGAAGCTGGAGCACCAAGAGGCTCGCTTCCACGTGCGACGCGATGAGCTGAGGGGCAAGGTTGATAGCTTCAAGGGGAAGCTAGCCGCGGCAGAACATCGCGAGCGAGCGGCGGTGGAAGCCCACACCACGACTGCGGCTGAGCTATCCTTCCTTTACACGCAGGTAGAGGGCGTTACTTCTCTTGTGGCGAAGGCTTCGGACGAAGCAGAGCGAGCCCGAGGGCTGCAGCACATACGCTCCAAGATGTTTCAGGACCTCGAGCGTAGGGCCATCCGGGCCTTGAGCAACCTTTGCGATGAGAGCGTTGCCAGCCCCCTTGTTGCCGATGATGCCGGCTATCTTGGCCTTTTCACCAGGATCATGGAGCACCTCGAAGGTGGAGCTGCGAGGGCGCATCAACTTGTCGAGGAGAAGAGCCGCGACCTTCTCGCATGCGCCGTCTCACGCATCTTCAGCCATCTCCTCCAATCCGATCCTGACTTCGACTTCGGGGCTGTGACAGCCCCGGTACCTGCGGTGATCAAGGGCACCCTGGCGGACTGGGTGGACGACCATGTGGAGGACTTGATGGTGGAGCTCACCCCTGCCAACGACGACAGCCCACCTGCGATTGAGGAAGGTGGGGCCGATGTAGGAGATATGCCCTAGAGGCAATAATAAATGTTATTGATTATCTCCCTGTTCATAATTAGGTTTATGTTCCATGCTATAACTGCTATGGTTCTTGAGTCTGCAATAACCACAAGGCTCGGAGGAAGACTCATATGCACATGTGGAATAATAAACGGTAAAATGTATTCCTAGTCTGGCCTCTAAGACTAGCTCAAGTGTTTAATGATGGTTCTGTTTTCCTAATCATGGGCATGTCTATGCCAGCAACTTTGAGGGCACAATGTTGGTAGAACATTTATGTTGAATCGACCCGAATTGAAGTTATGCTATGAGATTCATTCGTCACAAGTTAATGGTTTATAACACAGAGATGGTTAACGTTTGCATGATTCCTTAGACCATGAGAGTATCGAGTTTCTTCATGCTTGCTTCATGAACTTTGGGGTTTGTTAAACGTCATCCGTAAATGGCTGGCTATTACGGCGGCTTACGGCTTCATGGAAAAGTATGTCAAGTAACTTGATAGCTCAAGCTTGGGATTTGCTCCTTCGGCGATGGAGAGATATCTCTGGGCCCTCTCGGTGTTACGGTATTCATCATCCTCTGGCCAGACACAAAGTAATTTGATCACAGGGATGCCGAAACACGGGAATGAGAAAAGAGAACAATACCGGTAACGAGGCAACTGGCATAGTGGACAAGTTGTTGATCCACGGGAATGCCAACATGTCTCACCTCGGGTATTTGTAACATATCGCGAAGCAACAGGAATAGCACATGGCAACTGGAGGTTCACTCGAATATTTATTCGTGTGGGTATAGGGGTCAATATGGGTGTCCACGGCTCCGATGTTGATCATTGATCGGAAGGGGTTCCGGGTCATGTCTATACTTCACCGAACCTATAGGGTCACACGCTTAAGGGTCATCTATCTGCTGAATACTAGACAAGGAGTCCGAGAGAAAGTCACTGGAAAAGTTTCAGAGACAACGGAAAAGTTCCGGAGAGAACACCGAAAAAGTTTTGGTAAAACCAAAAAGTTGTTTCGGATAAAACCATTGATCCAAAAAGGTTTCGGCGAGCACCGGGAATGTTTTGGAGGTTGCTAGATTGGTCTGGTAATTTCTGAAAAAAAAATCGAAGAAAAAACCGAAAAAAAGTTTCGGAGCTGCCGGAATTGTTTACCGGTTAAACGAAGATGGTTTTAAATTAAACCACCATACCGGAAATGTTCTGGAGCACGTCCAAATAATTTTAGAGGGTGCTAGAAATGTTCTGGGACCTTCCGGAATTTTCAGAAGTAATAGTCGCGGAAAACATCTTGTCCCAGCGTGAGGGGACAAGATCCCACGGATCGTAGGGGCTGTTTTTGGGGGCGCCCCCTTTAGGGGGCAGCCCCTTGTGGCTGTACAAGATGTTGGGGGGGCCCCCATGGTGGGAGGCAGCCCCCACAAATGGTGGAAAGTGTTGGGAGGAGGTGGGGCCCCATGTGGGAACACCATGGACAAGGGAACATGTTTTCTCCATGTTTGGTGGGAACATGTTTTCCTTGTTTGGTGGGCTGAAATTTCAGACACCACCCACCCCTCCTTCCCCTATAAAAGGAGGTGGAGAGGAGCTCTCCATTCCCACTCCAACTTTCTCACACAAGCCATGCATGATCTGGCATTCTCTCTCCCTCCCACAAAATAGTTTCGTAGTGCCGAAAGGCTGTCTGGGTTCTGGTGGGAACTAGTTCTGGGCGGCGAAGCCCTGCCGGATAGATGACACTGTATGTGTGCAACCCCATAGAGAGGTCGTAGTTTCGTCCTTTTTCCTGAGGGGCTATTCGTGTGTCCTCCTGAAGGGCTGTCCGAGTAACTGTCTGAGTTTCGAGGGTCCTCCCAAAGGGCTGTCTGTGACACTGTCTGAGGGACTGTCCGACCGCCTCCCGAAGGGCTGTCCGAGGGGCAGATGAGGGAGTACATCCTCGCGGTTGGGAGGTTATAAAATCCTAGCTGTGGGGATCTGCACCGCCGATCGTCATCGACTCTACTTCCGCTGCGCTATGAGTCGGTAACGAAAAGATCAAACCTTGTATGCAGTCTCCATACTGGTCCTGGGCTGGTGCGTAGGTCGGAAATTTTTTGTTTTCTGCTACATTACCCTACAGTGGCATTATGAGCCGTGCTATGCGTAGATGCAGGTTGCGATCTAGAATACATAGAGATGTATGGGTATTGCACAATATAATTAGATAGTAGATGAGTTCTATTACTAAAAATTATTTGTGCGGGTAGCAGATGAAATCTGTTACCCGATGTTCTTGTTGCTTCCCTTGAATTTGCATAATCCTGATCTTGACAGCATGGTGGAATCTCACAAAGTTCTGGCAATCCGCGATCCTTTCATGCTGCTCCTGAGTATGCTGATTGACAGATCAACGAAGTGCTAATAGTTCTTTGGGTTCCACCATAGTTAAAAAAAGATGGATGTTTCGCAGACGAAAGGGCAATGCAGATACGATCTACACGGGGGTCATGCGTATGATGATGTTCAGTATGGGGCTCGAGATTTTATTATCTCGTGTTTCATACACCCCGCATTGTTAATCTAGCGACTTGGATAATCATGCTTGATGATGAACGTTGGTAGCTTTGGTTTGTTTCGAAACCTTAGAAGCCACGTAAAGTAAAATTTTGCATAAACCGGTTAGAGGTGTCTAACTTGGTTTTGCAGGATGTGCATGTGATGTGGTATAGCAGTGCTCATATTAATTTGATTATGTATGAGATGACTATACAATGTAAATTAACATGACCTGCATGTCATGATTCGGCATGATGGCTGGAGCCCTGTGATTGTCACTTTAATGACCTGCGTGGCAACCTTTTTGCAACTTATTTTATTAGCTATAGAGATAGCAATATTATCTGGTGCATCGACAAGGTGGTGGCAATCTTCGCGAAGGTGAACACAGACGCAAATGCCGAAGACGAAGAAATGAAAGACTTCTCCGTCAGAAAGGGCTATACCATATCATGCTATTATGAATTGCCTAAGATGTTTATCCCTTATGATGCACCCTTCTTGATTGTGTGGTAGTCACCTTTTATTAGGGTGATCTCTCACAAAAATATCAAGTAGTTAGTGTTCTCCCAAGTGTAGCACCGTCACGGCACCTATCTCTTCGGGGCATCACATGATCTCCATGGGTGTGAACGATTAGAGAAGTGTGAGGCGGGTGAGTTGAGACCTCACAGCGAGATCACTTGGTTGTTCTGGGACCTTCCGGAATTTTTCAGAAGTAATAGTCGCGGAAAACATCTTGTCCCAGCGTGAGGGGACAAGATCCCATGGATTGTGGGGGCTGTTTTTGGGGGTGCCCCCTTTAGGGGGCAACCCCTTGTGGCTGGACAAGATGTTGGGGGCCCCCCCATGGTGGGGGGCAGCCCCCACAAATGGTGAAAAGTGTTGGGAGGAGGTGGGGCCCCATGTGGGAACACCATGGACAAGGGAACATGTTTTCTCCATGTTTGGTGGGAACATGTTTTCCTTGTTTGGTGGGTGCTTGTTTGGTGGGCTGAAATTTCATCCACCACCCACCCCTCCATCCCCTATAAAAGGAGGTGGAGAGGAGCTCTCCATCCCCACTCCAACTCTCTCACACAAGCCATGCATGATCTGGCATTCTCTCTACCTCCCACGAAATAGTTTCGTAGTGCCGAAAGGCTGTCTGGGTTCCGGTGGGAACTAGTTCTGGACGGAGAAGCCCTGCTGGATAGATGACACCGTATGTGTGCAACCCCATAGAGAGGTCATAGTTTCGTCCTTTTTCCTGAGGGGCTGTTCGTGTGTCCTCCCGAAGGGCTGTCCAAGTAACCGTCCGAGTTTCGAGGGTCCTCCCGAAGGGCTGTCTGTGACACTGTCCGAGGGATTGTCTGACCGCCTCCCAAAGGGCTGTCCGAGGGGCAGATGAGGGAGTACATCCTCGCGGTTGGGAGGTTGTAAAATCCTAGCTGCGGGGATCTGCACCGCCGATCGTCATCGACTCTACTTCTGCTGCGCTACGAGTCGGTAATGAAAAGATCAAACCTTGTATGCAGTCTCCATAGTGGTCCTGGGCTGGTGCGTAGGTCGGAATTTTTTTGTTTTCTGATGCGTTACCCTACAGCCGATGACGCCGACGGTGGTGGTGACGATGCTGATGACGCGTCTCCCTAGGCCGTTCTCCCCCTGTTTCTCTGCTAAGATTTTGGTTATAACCCCGCGGGGGCATGAAAGCATTTTTTGGGAGAGGGTTCCCCTATGATGTATGAAACAATGGTACGCCTTAAGATTATTTTTGGAGATATGCCGCCGTGAGCTGGGGGGCTCTTGACTGGAGTAGTTGGTATGACTTAGCTTTTGGCGTTCGCGACCTTGAACGAGTTCTTGTATCACGGAGACGCGCTTCTCCTGAGACGGGCCCTCCGGAGCCCCCAGTCCGCGAAGTCCCAGGAGGGGCTTGCGAGGGCTTCGGGTCTCCCGATGTGCCCCAGCTAGGCGTTGAGCTTTGTGGGGGTGTGAGAGGCGCCCGGCGCTGAGTGCTCCCAAGGCCCAGAGCTGAACACTCCTGAGGCCAAGAGCCGGGTGCCGGGCATGGTGCGTGCCTGCTGGCTCGCTTGAGAGCGCCGCGGAAGGAGCCAGGCGCCAAAGCATTGGTGAGGTGTGCGCACGGGCGGACCCATGGCAGTCGCGTCCTTGGCCCCGAGGGGCCCTGATGCCGCTGGGGCTAGCTCAGATGCGTGCGCCGTACCCAGCCCCCGCTCGCGGGGCGCTCGGGAGGGGGCAGCAGGCAGTAGCCGTGCCTCCCAAAACACAAATAGGAGAAAAAAGGAAACACCGTGAATCAAAAAAATCCCCCCTTTTTCTTTTTAGTAAATGCACAAAACTTCGAATTTCATTCAAAAACAGAGAATCGGATTACAGAAGAGAGCAAGAAAGACCGCCGCGTCCGGCGTCTACACTAGTCTTCTCACCAGCGCGGAGCTCAGTGCTTCCACTGGGCGTGGGCATAGTCATTGGAGGACAGTGTTGTCTGTCAGCGCGAAGCATGGAGCTTCCACTTGGGCGTGGGTGGGAGCCCCGTGAGGCCCATGGGCAGCACTCAGGAGACTTCGGGGCGTGTACATCCCCTACTCATTATTACGTGGGAGTGTCACGAGAGGAGACTTGAGGGGCACTCCTTGCTCCCTGGGCGGGGACCCATCCCTGCGCGTACCCCGGCCACCGTTGGGGCGTCCGGAAACTAGGACAGGACCAAGGGGCAAGGGGACACATGGGCGCTAGTGGGGTGGTCGCGGGTCCCTGGCCGGGGGAGGGCTCGCCGGCGCCTTCCCCGGGGGAGGCCCCGCTTCCAGGTGGCACGCGCCACCGCGGAGATGGCGCCATGCGCCTTGTGGCGCGGGGGAAGCCCTGGCATCGGGCTCCCTGGCCGCGTGCGGGGCGCGTCCTCGCGTGGCCCCCTGGCGCGCCCTGCCTGCCCGAGGCGGGGCCGGTGCCCGGGGGTGCACCGCCGTGGCATGATTTACCTGCGATCCAAGGTTAGCGCGACATGTTCCAAAGATATGGGTTATAACCGGTGGCCGTTGCTGTTGAAGGTGTTGGCGGGGCATCGGGTTGGCTCGCATGGGGCCCCGATCCTGTGTGGCCTCGGCGATCCCAACGTCCAGGAGGACGTGGGGAATGTGCGCGGGCTTCTCCTTTGCTCGTACAACGAACCCATCGAAGGCGGTATGGAGGCACCAGGGGCCGTCGTCCTGAGGCCAGCCCCTAGTCCCTCCGCTCTGCCGCCCACCATTCTTGGTGCCCGGTCGTGCCTACCATGGGGTGGTCTTTCGATGTGGCCCTGGGAGGGGCCGCCTACCTCGACCGCACTCCAGGAGAACGCACCTTGGGTCGGGTAGGCTGCGTCACGTGCTAGACCACTGCCGCGAGACCCTCCGGACTCCCTTCGGAAGGGCGAGTGGACGCAGCGGGGGCAGGCGCGAACCCCTGGCGGCGTCCGTGATGCAGGCAAGATGCAGAAAAGTACCACGCCCTCGCAGGCGGCGTCGAGCAGCTCGGTGACCCGGTCGAGCAAGGCATCATGGCTGCCTTCTGCTAGCCTGCATCGCAGCAACTCGCGCGCCACGATGAGCGCGGCTCGCGTGTTCGCCTGCTCCCAGCGAGCGTGCAGGGACGATGCCACGGCGTAACTGGAAGACCGCACGGTGGCACGATTGCGGCGCCGCACGAGAGAGGGCAAGAGCGGCCCGTGTCACCGATGGTTGGCGACGCCGGGGGCCGCGCTGGCCGCGGGGAGCATGGGGTGACTAGCTCCGCAGCCGAAGGGCACTGCCTGGGTGGCGCGAGTGGCCCAATGCTCAGCGCAAGCTCGGGGAGCCTCCGCCATGGGAGCGACAGAGCGGGGGCGGGGCACGGGAGGAGGACCTCGACACACCCCTACCTGGCGCGCCAAATGTCGGATTCAGGGCTCCGCAGACCCAAGAAAGGTTCAAACTCTGGGGCGTGTGCGAAGAACTCAACCTATCCGGCCTACCGACCTGTCGCCCCACGGCCTAGCTCGATGAACAAGGAAGAAAATGGACATGGCAGTTTACCCAGGTTCGGGCCACCTTGCGGTGTAAGACCCAACTCCTGCTTTGTGGTGGATTGGCCTCACGAGGGGCTGAGGATGGACAAGTGCAAGGGATGAACAACCTCATGAGGTCTGCTCTCGTCAGGGTCGAAGGATCCCCTCCCATGGTGGTGGCTAACCTATATTTATAGTGTCCTTGTTCCTCTTCCCCAAAGCGTAGGCGGGAAGGGATTCCACAACGGCCAATTTGAAAGGGAACAAGTAGTACATCTTATCCTGACGAAAGGTGGTCTTCATGTGCAAAGCTTCTGGGCGTGACGCTGCAGTGGGCTCGGCGATGACATCCGTCCTGCCGAGTTGGCGACCTTGGTCTTGTTGCACAGGAATGGAAACCTTTGCCTGAGTTCTCGGGAATCCACGCCCGCGCTTGCCTCCTTAGCACCAAAGAGGAAACTGTCTTCTCTGCGCCCGCTGGCGCCCGCCTGGCCTTGGTCGTCACGGCTTGCGTCATCGCAACCTCCTAAGGTTGGGTACCTGCATAGGAATCTCCGCTCCTCAGGAGGCAGCCTGGGGAGGCCGCTCCCTCAGGAGGTCTTGGCGTCGTCCGCCTCGCGAGGCTTGGCCCCTCGCGAGGGTCTTGTCTTGCTAGTCTTTGTAGACGGGTCGTACCAGGCCGCTGATGGAGCCACACCATGGGCCGCAGGCAGGCAAGTCTGGGTACCCTGGTTCCTAGAACGCCGACACACATACCCTGCACGGTGGACACATGGCTGACATCTCGTCAATTCAAAAAACTCCATCATCTTAAGTTCTACCATTACTATGCAAATAGCTTCCCACCAAGCGTTGTAGCTATGCCCTCACCACCGATGTCCATCTCATGGTTTTCCTCCTCTCTCCACACCGCCACCTTGGCCCGGTGCCATCTAGCAGACAATCTGGTACAAATGCTTTGACTCCCACTGCTAAAAAAACTCATGCTTGTGGTGGTCGATCTGTCGCAGGCCTCACTGCACAACATCATCCACTCCTGCTGCCCTGCCCTGGAGCGCTTGCTGCTTGTTTTTGGAAAAGAAATATGTATCCGTTGTCTCCAAATAAAGTCGCCTCACCTTGTAAGCATTAGAATTTGCTTTAAAGGAGAGGAGCTCATCATCAAAGATGCCCCTTCACTCCAAAGGTTGCTCCTTGATTATTGGTGTGCACCTTCGCAAATAACTGTGGTCTCTGTGCCTAAACTAGAGAACTTGGGTGTAATTCCTGATCCGCTTGAAGGTTACAAGATGGTGGTTCGCTCCACACTTATTCAGGTACTGTATATTATCATCAACACTTTTGTAATCATAAGCTGCATTTTTCATTTGTGCGCATAAGTTTTATATCATCAACACTTTTGTAACCATAAGCTGCATTTTTCATTTGTGCGCATAAGTTTTATATCATCTTGGAGTACACTTTTGGTACTAATATTATGTTCTATGCTCAATGAAGAGTTTGTCCATGGATACCCTATCAATGGTGCTGGATTCTGTCAAGACCTTACATATCAGTATGTCGTGTTTTGATCTGAACACGATTATCGGCTTGCTGCGATGCTTTTCCATGTCTGGAGAATTTGTATATACAGGTGATGATTTCAAGCACATTGAAAACCCATATATAATTTACTAGAATTAACCTTTCAGCTGTCGCTCTTGCGACATACTCTTTTTTTAGACATTAACTGTTTTCAGTCTCCATGTCTATTTAGGCCAAAGCACATGGACAAAAAGGTATAACCAATCGGTGGAATAAGAAGCACCAGGATTTTCTCAGTTCTCATGACATTCGTTTGAGGACAATAATGCTGGAAGGATATGCATCCAACCATGCAAACACTAGCTTTGTCACATTCTTCCTGTTGAATGCGAGGGTACTATTGTCCATGAGGATTAAGGTTTTTAACAAAAACTTTCTCACGGATGGACACGTTGAACAACATAAAAAGAAGTTTCAGGTGGACAAAAGGGCTTCTGAACGTGCTCGACTTCTATTTACAACAACTTGTCTTCATGTACCAGTAGGTTTTCTGGCCCAGGATCTTGATTTTATGGATCAGACTGATCCATTTGATTGTGACTGCCGAAAACTTTGGTTGAGTTATATGTTACTGTCCTATTCAATCTGGATTTTGTGTAAACCTGATGAATAATTAATCATTGTGCTTTTGTACCTTTTGTAAGCTGGAGTTAGATATTGCTGCCCTTTTCAACTCAGCTTTGACCCATATTTTCTTTCATACAAACCGGAGCTTCTATCAAGAAGCCTCATGGTTCTGAGAGGAAACTTGGTCACCTGATCTGTGTGCGAAACGACATATGTTGTCTCTTCCTGCCTTGATTTATTTTACAGAGGCAACATGCAACTGTGCTAAAAATATGAAATTATTTAGGGTTCGTTTCACGTTTTTATACATTGATTTTCCTAGGCATTTTTAAGAAATAGCCACCACGTTATTATCGCAAACGATTGTATTAGTCCAACCGTGGGCGTTCAACTAACCATTAATACCGCGGGCAGCTGTTTGATTAGATGGGACGACTGTGAGTAGTCCGCCTCGCACGCTCACCATACCGGGAAGCGGGCCACGAGCGCTGCAATTTATTGCTGGTTTTGGACTTTTGTTTCAGCCGCCTAGGGAAGGTACGTAGAACAATCCTCCGTTCTCATCTACAAGCACCACCGCCGAGGATCGCCGCCTGCTGCGAGATGGAGGACGAGCCGGCCAACAAGCGGGGGCGGGTCGAGCCAGAACCGCAAGAGCCTCCGGCGAACGTGGACTTCATCAGCAGCCTTGATACGTCTCCAACGTATCTATAATTTTTGATTGTTCCATGCTGTTATATTATCATTCTTGGATGTTTTACAATCATTTTATAGCAACTTTATATCATTTTTTGGGACTAACCTATTGACATAGTGCCCAGTGCCAGTTGCTGTTTTTTGCTTGTTTTTTACTTCGCAGGAAATCAATACCAAACGGAGTCCAAACGCAGCTAAACTTTTTGGTGATTTTTTCTCGACCAGAAGACACAAGTTGGGCCAAGAAAGTACCTAAGGGGGGCTCCGAGGGGAGCACAACCCACCAGGGCGCGCCCAGGTGGGTTATGCCCACCTCGGCCACCTCCCGCACCGCCTCTTTGCTCTATAAATACCCCAATATTCCAGAAACCCTAGGGGAGTCGACGAAAATCAATTCCAGCCGCCGCAAGTTCTAGAAACCACAGATCCAATCTAGACACCATCACGGAGGGGTTCATCATCCTCATTGGTGCCTCTCCGATGATGCGTGAGTAGTTCATTGTAGACCTACGGGTCCGTAGGCAGTAGCTAGATGGCTTCCTCTCTCTCTTTTGATTCTCAATACAATGGTCTCTTGGAGATCTATTTGATGTAACTCTTTTTTGCGGTGTGTTTGTTGGGATCCGATGAACTTTGAGTTTATGATCAGATCTATGTTTTTATCCATGAAAGTTATTTGAGTCTTTTGATCTCTTATATGCATGATTGCTTATAGTCTCGTATTTCTTCTTCGAATCTTTGGTTTAGTTAGGCCAACTAGATCGATTTTTCTTGCCATGGGAAGAGGTGCTTTGTGATGGGTTCGATCTTACGGTGCTTGATCCCAGTAACAGAAGGGGAACCGACACGTATGTATCGTTGCTATTAAGGATAATAAGATGGGGTCTATTTCTACATAAATAGATCTTGTCTACATCATCTCATCGTTCTTATTGCATTACTCCGTTTCTCCATGAACTTAATACACTAGATGCATGCTGGATAGCGGTCGATGTGTGGAGTAATAGTAGTAGATGCAGGCAGGAGTCGGTCTACTAATCTTGGACGTGATGCCTATATAATGATCATTGCCTGGATATCGTCATAATTATTGAAGTTCTATCAATTGCCCAACAGTAATTTGTTTACCCACCATATGCTATTTTTCTCGAGAGAAGCCACTAGTGAAATCTATGGCCCCCGGGTCTATTTTCTCATCATATATTTTCAGATCTATTTTGCTATTTGCCTTTTTATTTATTTGCCACTTTTATTTTCAGATCTATATTTCCAAAAACCCAAAAATACCTCGCTGAATTTTATTTGCTTTTATTTGTATCTATCAATCTACTACAATTTATCTCACGTCCGTTTGCCAATTTCTGGCACCGTTACCCGAAAGGGATTGATAACCCCTTTAACACGTCGGGTTGCAAGTATTTGTTCTTTGTGTGCAGGTGTTGTTTACGTAGTGTTGCTTGGTTCTCCTACTGGTTCGATAACCTTGGTCTCATCACTAAGGGAAATACCTACCGTTGGTGTGCTGCATCATCCCTTCCTCTTTGGGGAAATATCGACGTAGTTCAAGCCAACACCAAAAAGAATTTCTGGCGCCGTTGCCGGGAAAACATCATCAACATCTACCAGGTTCCTAATCACAAATCTCATGTCCTTGCAATTTACATTATTTGCCATTTGCCTCTCGTTTTCCTCTCCCCACTTCACAAAAAATTGCCGTTTTATTCGCCCTCTTTTTCGTTCGCCGTTTTCTCGTCAGATCTATTTTTGAGTGCAATCTTGTTGCGTAGTCACGATGACTCAAGAGAACACCAAGTTGTGTGATTTCTCCAATACCAACAACAATGATTTTATTAGCACTCCGATTGCTCCTCCCGCCACTAGTGCGGAGTCTTGTGATATTAATGCCGCTTTGTTGAATCTTGTTATGAAAGATCAATTTTCCGGTACTCCTAGTGAGGATGCCGTGTCCCATCTTAACACATTCGTGGAATTATGCGATATGCAAAAGAAAAAAGATGTGGACAATGATATTGTGAAGTTGAAATTATTCCCGTTTTCTTTGCGAGATCGTGCAAAAATTTGGTTTTCTTCTTTGCCTCGCAATAGTATCAATTCTTGGGATAAGTGCAAAGATGCTTTTATTACTAAGTATTTTCCGCCCGCGAAAATTATTTCCCTTAGGACGCAAATCATGAATTTTAAGCAACTTGAGCATGAACATGTTGTGCAATCTTGGGAAAGAATGAAGTTGATGCTAAGAAATTGTCCTACTCATGGTTTAAATCTTTGGATGATCATACAAAATTTTTATGCGGGATTGAATTTTGTTTCTAGAAATCTTTTAGATTCCGCTGCGGGTGGTACTTTTATGGAAATTACTTTGGGTGAAGCTACTAAATTGCTAGACAATATTATGGCAAATTATTCACAATGGCATACCGAAAGAGCTCCTACTAGTAAAAAGGTTAATTCGGTTGAAGAAATGTCTTCTTTGAGTGAAAAAGTTGATGCTCTTATGAAATTGGTTGCTAATAAAAGTGCTCCTATTGATTTTAATGATGTGCCTTTGTCTACGTTGATTGAGCAAAATAGTGATGCCGTAGATGTGAATTTTATCTCTCGAAACAATTTCAATAACAATGCTTATAGAGGTAATTTTAATCCTAGGCCTTTTCCTAGTAATTCCTCTAATAATTATGGTAATTCCTATGGTAATCCTTCTTATAATAATAATAGGAATACCTTTAATTTTGAGAATAATATTAAAGAATTTATCAATGCTCAAAAGAATTTTAATACTATGATGGAAGAAAAATTGAGTAAGATTGATGATTTGTCTAGAAGCGTTGATAGAATTTCTCATGATGAAGAAAATCTCAAGATGAAAATTTTTGTGCCTAAGGTTGAAGAATCAATTAAAGCTTTATATGTTTCTATGGATGAAAGTAAGAAAAGAACTGCTATGCTTAGAGCTAGAAGAGAATTTTTAGAAAAAGCGTTTTCCAGTGATTGCTTTCATAAAAATGATGAAGATCTTAAAGTGATTGGTGTTTCTTCTATTGATTCCTTGTTTAGTAAAATTAAAATTGATAAAAAAGGGACTGAAGAAGAGTCAACTTTAGCTAGAAGGCGTCCCTATAATTTGGAGGGTGAAAATCTTGTTGAGAAATTTGATAAAAGTGGGTTTGGAGAGGTCAAAACTTTAACTAGTGATGTGCCCACTCTTTTGGATTACAAAGACTTTAATTATGATAATTTCTCTTTAATTGATTGTATTTATTTGTTGCAATCCATGATAAATTCACCCCATGCCTATGAACAAAATAAAGCTTTTACTAAACATATTGTTGATGCTATGATGAAAGCATTGAAAGAAAAGTTGGAATTAGAGATTTCAATTCCTAGAAAATTACATGATGAATGGGAACCTACTATCAAAGTCAAGATTAAAAATTATGAATGTTTTGCTTTATGTGATTTGGGTGCTAGTGTTTCTACAATTCCGAAATCTTTTTGTGATGTGCTTGGTCTTACCGATATTGAAGAATGTTCTTTAAATTTGCACTTGGCGGATTCTACTATTAAAAAGCCTATGGGAAGAATTAATGATATTATTATTCTTGCAAATAGGAATTATATGCCCATAGATTTTATTGTTCTTGATATTGATTGCAATCCGTCTTGTCCAATTATTCTTGGTAGACCGTTTTTGCGCACTATAGGTGCCGTGATTGATATGAAAGAAGGGAACATCAAATTCCAATTTCCTTTGAGAAAGGGTATGGAACACTTCCCTAGAACAAGAATTAAGCCACCATTTGAATCAATTATGAGGGCATCTTATGGATCTAGAAACAAAGATGACAACACTTAGATCTTTGCATTATGCCTAGCTAAGGGCGTAAAACGATAGCGCTTGTTGGGAGGCAACCCAATGAATAAAATTTATTTTTGTCTTTTTCTTTATGTTCTTGAGTGTTTGCACAATTATGCTACTGTTATGATTGTGTTTTTTTTGTTTTAATTAGTGTTTGTGCCAAACAAAACCTTTGGGATAGCTTTGGTGATAGTTGATTTGATCTTGTTGGAAAACAGAAACTTTTGCGTCTAGTAAAACAACTTTTCAAATTCACAGAAGCGACGAAAAATTCTGAAGTTTTTACACAAGATTGATATACAAATTTCCTATGTTTTCCTAATTATTCAGAATTTTTGGAGTTATATAAGTATGATAACAATTCGCATCTTTACAGACTGTTCTGTTTTTGACAGATTCTGTTTTCTTGGCATTGTGTGCTTATTTTGATGAATCTATGGTTTTTATCGGGGGGTATGAGCCATGGTAAAGTTAGAATACAGTAGATATAATGCAAGAACAAAATTTGAATGGGTTTTCTACAGTACTTAAAGTAAAGATTGGTTTTCTTATACTAACGGATCTCACGAAGGTTTTGTTAAGTTTTGTGTGATTGAAGTTTTCAAGTTTTGGTGAGATTACGATGGATGAAGGAATAAGGAGTAAGAAGAGCCTAAGCTTGGGGATGCCCCATGGCACCCCAAGCCATTATCCAAAGAGAAGCAAGCAACTAAGCTTGGGGATGCCCGAGTGGCATCCCCTCTTTCTTCTAACGACCATCGGTATTTTACTTGGAGCTATATTTTTATTCGTCACATATCATGAGTTTTGCTTGGAGCGTCTTGTATGATATGAGTCTTTGCTTGTTTTGCTTTTTATTTTTTGTCATGAATCCTTGCTGGACACACCTATTTGGGGGAGCCAAAATTATGCTATGACTTGTTAGAATTGCTCTCTATGCTTCACTTAAATCTTTGAGCTATGTAATTGCTCTAGTGCTTCACTTATATCTTTTTGAGCATGGTGTGCTTTACTATTTTGAAGAAATGCTCTCATGCTTCACTTAGATTTATTTGAGAGTTAGTAATTTTTTTTAAGAAATTCTCTCTTGCTTCACTTAAATTATTTTGAGAGAAGAAAATTTTTATGCTCATGTTCTTCACTTAGATTTGTTTGAGCTATCAAAAGCAACACATTAAACTAGTCCCAAAGTGATAGATATTCAAGATGGATATAATAAAAACTTTCATGAAGATCATTGGACAAAATAAACTTGATTCCTTGTAATAGTTTTGCGATATGTTGATATAATATGTGAGTCATGTTGATGAGTAATTATGCTTTAGTAAGAATATTGGTGTTAAGGTTTGTGATTCCCTATGCAAGCACGAAAGTCAATAGTTATGCAATGAAATTACATCCTACTTGTGGTGCATTATTCGGTGTTAGTTATGCTTAATGCCCGCCTATGAGATTTTTCGTTTCTTGGTTGGATGCTTCTCAATCTTTTGCTAGCCTTCATTTGCACTAAGTATGATCACTACTTGTGCATCCAAAATCCTTAAACCAGTTTTGCCATATGAGTCCACTATACCTATCTATATGCGGTATTTCCGTGCCGTTCTAAGCAAATTTGTATGTGCCATCTCTAATTTCAAAATAAATTTCTCTTTTGTGTGCTCGTACCGCTCATGAAATGGTAGGGGGTGGCTGATATATTTCCATGCTAGATGTGTTATTCTCAAGATGAGTGTTTATTCCCTTGTCATTGCACAAGAGTACGGCAAAGGTATTAGGGATGCCCAGTCCCGAAATGAAAAATGAATTTACTTTATGTTGTCAAATAATAAATTCCTTGGAAAGTGTTGGTATGGAGGGCACCCGTGGATACGGCTAGCCATGGAAAGTGAAAGTATGGTGGAAAAAGGAATAAACTTTATTTTCTGTTTGGGAACCGCCTATGATATATCTAGCATGGAAAGTATTGGGAACTACTCGATCCTTTTCATTGACAGGAAAAGCATGCCACCCAAAATGTTTTATCTCTACTTTTTTTTCGCTTTGAGCTCTGGCACCTCTACAAATCCGTACTTCCCTCTGCGAAGGGCCTTTCTTTTTACTTTATGCAATTTTTATTTTATTTTGAGTCTCCATCTTCTCTTACAAAGCACCAACTAAGGGGCACTATGATCGTACTTGAGCATTGGGTGTAGCTAATATGCGAGTGTGTTTCATGAATGGATCAATGATTGAGCATAATGGGCTAGGGATAACTTGCTTTAGTGTTGATATTTTGAAAGACATGGTTGCTTGTTGATATGCTTGAGTATTGAAATCTTCATGTCAAAACTAGACTATTGCTTTGAATCATATAAAGGTCCAAATGTCCATGCTACAAAGAAAAGAATATGGGATGAACATGTTAGGCAGCATTCCACATCAAAAATTTTGTTTTTATCATTTACCTACTCGAGGACGAGCAGGAATTAAGCTTGGGGATGCTGATACGTCTCCAACGTATCTATAATTTTTGATTGTTCCATGCTGTTATATTATCATTCTTGGATGTTTTACAATCATTTTATAGCAACTTTATATCATTTTTTGGGACTAATCTATTGACATAGTGCCCAGTGCCAGTTGCTGTTTTTTTGCTTGTTTTTTACTTTGCAGGAAATCAATACCAAACGGAGTCCAAACGCAGCGAAACTTTTGAGTGATTTTTTCTGGACCAGAAGACACAAGTTGGGCCAAGAAAGTACCTGAGGGGGGCTCTGAGGGGAGCACAACCCACCAGGGCGCGCCTGGGGGCCCAAGCGCGCCCAGGTGGGTTGTGCCCACCTCGGCCGCCTCCCGCACCGCCTCTTTGCTCTATAAATACCCCAATATTTCAGAAACCCTAGGGGAGTCGACGAAAATCAATTCCAGCCGCCGCAAGTTCCAGAAACCACAGATCCAATCAAGACACCATCACGGAGGGGTTCATCATCCTCATTGGTGCCTCTCCGATGATGCGTGAGCAGTTCATTGTAGACCTATAGGTCCGTAGGTAGTAGCTAGATGGCTTCCTCTCTCTCTTTTGATTCTCAATACAATGGTCTCTTGGAGATCTATTTGATGTAACTCTTTTTTGCGGTGTGTTTGTTGGGATCCGATGAACTTTGAGTTTATGATCAGATCTATGTTTTTATCCATGAAAGTTATTTGAGTCTTTTGATCTCTTATATGCATGATTGCTTATAGCCTCGTATTTCTTCTTCGAATCTTTGGTTTAGTTAGGCCAACTAGACCGATTTTTCTTGCCATGGGAAGAGGTGCTTTGTGATGGGTTCGATCTTACGGTGCTTGATCCCAGTGACAGAAGGGGAACCGACACGTATGTATCGTTGCTATTAAGGATAACAAGATGGGGTCTATTTCTACATAAATAGATCTTGTCTACATCATGTCATCGTTCTTATTGCATTACTCTGTTTCTCCATGAACTTAATACACTAGATGCATGCTGGATAGCGGTCGATGTGTGGAGTAATAGTAGTAGATGCAGGCAGGAGTCGGTCTACTAATCTTGGACGTGATGCCTATATAATTATCATTGCCTGGATATCGTCATAATTATTTGAAGTTCTATCAATTGCCCAACAGTAATTTGTTTACCCACCGTACGCTATTTTTCTCGAGAGAAGCCACTAGTGAAATCTACGGCCCCCGGGTCTATTTTCTCATCATATATTTTCAGATTTATTTTGCTATTTGCCTTTTTATTTATTTGCCACTTTTATTTTTAGATCTATATTTCCAAAAACCCAAAAATACCTCGCTAAATTTTATTTGCATCTATCAATCTACTACAATTTATCTAATGTCCGTTTGCCAATTTCTGGCGCCGTTACCCGAAAGGGATTGACAACCCCTTTAACACGTCGGGTTGCAAGTATTTGTTCTTTGTGTGCAGGTGTTGTTTATGTAGTGTTGCTTGGTTCTCCTACTGGTTTGATAACCTTGGTCTCATCACTGAGGGAAATATCTACCATTGCTGTGCTGCATCATCCCTTCCTCTTTGGGGAAATACCGACGTACTTCATGCCAACATCAAGCCTCTCGGACGAGATGTTGGTAACCATCATATCCCATCTCCCCATCAAATCTGGCGTGCGAACCATTGTCCTCTCGCGGCGGTGGCGCCCCTCTGGCACTCCACTCCCCTGGACCTCATCGTCGACCACGAGTTCTGCAGTAGGGAGCAGCAATGCCTGGACGCATTGTACCACATCCTCGCCACGCACCCTGGGCCGGTCAGATGCCTTGCTATCGGCAGGTTCAGTTCCCACTGCAAGGCCGAACCCAAGTTTCACTATTGGTTCCTATCCCCAACCCTAGATTGGCTAGAGGAGCTTAGCTTTATAGCTGGGCGTCCGCGCCCGCTGCCACCGTCCGCGCTCCGCCTTGCGCCCACGCTGCGTCGCGCTACATTCAGGCAGTGCATTTCCCCCCGGATTGATGTTGCACGCACTCTTCATCTCCCTAAACTTAAGCACCTCGAGCTCATCGTCGTCCGCATCTCGAAGGAGGATTTGGAGTGCCTGCTCGTCGGCTGTACAATGCTTGAGTACCTTCGTCTTCATGCGATGGATGGGTTCAGTAGCCTCCACATCACCTCGACGAATGTCCGTGCGATTTATGTGCATTGCTGGCACCACCCAAGGCTGTCAGTTAAGGTGTTTCACGATATGGTCATTGAGAATGCGCCTTTCCTCGAGATATTATATGTACTTGATAAATTAGGTCCAGCAAGAATTAAGGTCATTCACGCACCGAAATTGACAGTGTTGGGCTATTTGTGTGCTGAATTCAACGAACTTGTTACTGGATCATTATCCGTTCAGGTACAACAGTCTTCTTCTTCTCCTTCTTATATATTATTGGACAACACATTTTATCTATTTTTTGTTGATCTATATGTTCACCTGTCATCCAGAAAATGATTCCCACAAGCTTGACCCGGCCTCTGCGCACAGTGAAGATCTTGGCACTACAATCTGTCGGCCCCGGTCTGGATGAAGTTGTTAGATTCCTTAGATGCTTTCCTTGCACGGAGAAGCTATACATCGAGGTGATGCTGCTTTCCTGTTAATTGTTAACCACAACGGAGCTCAATTTTTTGTTACTTTTACCCATGATTACAATGACAAATGTAGAATGATTTCTAAAGGAAATTTGGAGGATTTAAATACATATTTTTTTGAGATGCTAGTGTTGTACGTGTTTTATTCCTTTGCCAGACTTGCTTTCGTGATAAAAGTTTATCATGAAAGATTGAAGGTGGCATTTCACTCTTTTCGTGTATTTTAGAAATCCTGCAAATCAAAGAGGCCCGAAGTGTTCAAATCTGCAGCTAGGCACTAATATGTTGTCTTCGTTTGCAGATACTAGCAGGCCTGAAAGTAGAAAATGTTGGGGAATATAACAATCCCATTGAATGCCTTGATCTTCATCTCACAGAAATTACTTTTAACGAGTACCAAGGCACCACACCAGAAATTAAATTCGCTAAGTTCTTTGTTGAGAAAGCAAGGTTGCTCAAGGTAATGAGGTTTGCCCTATATTTACTGCGTAGAAGTGAATGGATTGCTAAAGAGCGCAGGCATCTACAACTGAATGGAAAAGGCTCTGCAGAAGCTGAATTTCAGTTTCTAACTTCATATGATAGATTATTCGGAAGTCACTGTATCAAGACGCTATATGACTTCTCGGTGGCTAATCCTTTCGCAGAAATAATGCATGAAAAAGATTCTGAAGAAGATGAATTTTATGTGTCAGAATAGTTTGAACCTTGTAATCTTTGAATTTGGGCCTTGTAATGTTGGAATTTGAACCTTGCAATATTTATGGTATTTGTTATATAACGTAATTGGATGTTTAATTTGGTTCTGCAATCATGTCCTATTATAAGTATATATATATGTTGTTCTTCTCTACACGGAGCATAGATGTTGTGTAGAGCATATCACATCGCACACGGACCACACTAGGGAACCCGTCGGTGATGAATTCATCAATCACAGACGGTTGTATACCAGCAAGCATTTGCACACTACACACACGGCTTATTCCATCACAAACAACTCGGATGGACCAACTGTATGCCACGTATCGCACACACAACTCTAATATAATTTGTGCTTGATGTCTTCGCCATCGCTCGCACAGTTCGTCTTATTTGCCATGTATCACTGTGTCGGCCTCTGCTCGCGTCCCTCGGCGTGCTTTGCTCGCCGTTAGGCGTCGCAGCGCGTTGTGCTCGTCATTAGGTGCCGCGGCGTGCTCTGCTCGCATACGTCCATGCGCTCGGCTTGTGGATAACTTTTTCTTGCGTGTTCAACTGCTATATGCATATATATGGTTGCTCGCCATTGAGGCGACCGCGGAGCGCTCTGCTCGCGTCCCTGCGCGCGCGCTCTGCCAGCGGTTGGGGCCTGCGCACGACCATGTTGGGGGCCCCATATGCATGCGGTTGCGCCGCACGAGTCGCCACGATGCAGTTACGTGTGGCACAATGGAGTTACGTGCTGCAAATTAGAACTGTCATCCGGGCGTGCGGATATTCCAGGCCGTCCGGCTTCCCCATTAATTCCCGTGGCCATTATAACCTTAGTCTCTTCAACCGTTCGATCTCGCCCCACAACACAACAAGCACACCCACGACGACACATACAAAGAGGATATCTAGCGGCGCTCCAATGGAGTTCGGCGAGCATAAAGTGGAGACCCACGTGAGGGAGACGAATCTCTCAGTGGTGTACACCATCGACCCGGCCGTGGTGGAGGACTACATCAACACCGCGGAGCAGTTGCTTGCTCGAGACAAGTACAAGGTGGTCGGCATCGACCTCCAGTACACCGGCGGTCATCCCGACAAAGATCAGAAGGTTGACGTCGCCCAGTTGTGCGTGCGCCATCATGTCCTCATCTACCACTATTGCATGGCCACAGAGCCTTGCGACCATTTCGCCAGGTTTGTCAACAACACTGACTACAAGTTCCCTACAGTGGAAACCTCCAACGATGTAAAAGCGCTCATGGTTACGGGCTTGGCCTACAAGAACCTTGTCGAAATCCGTGAACACTACAGGGTCAGGGGCAGCACGAAGAAGGACTCCCTGGTTGAACTTGCCTCGGCCATCATCGACCCCTACTACGAAAAGATGAAGCAGGATGCCAACAGAACAAGTCCCGTATCCTGGCATGGGGCCTGGATGCGGCAACTGGATGAACCTCACCTCAGGTTCGCGGCCAAGAGCATGTACACATGCTACGAGATGCACAGGCAGATCATTGACATGAGGAAGTGCCTCGTTCCCGATATCGACGAGGCCGGATCGAGCCACAAGCAGAGCAGTAGTGGCAAGTGTCACAAGAAGTAGATGATGATCAGATGATTGTTTATGCTAATTAATTATGCATGTAATATAAAGTTTACTTTGGTGTGTGGAAATGTCTGATAACCCACAAGTATAGGGGATCGCAACAGTTTTCGAGGGTAGAGTATTCAACCCAAATTTATAGATTCGACACAAGGGGAGCCAAAGAATATTTGCAAGTATTAGCAGCTAAGTTGTTAATTCAACCACACCTGGAGATTAATTATCTGCAGCAATATGATCAGTAGCAAAGTAATATGATAGTTTTGATAGCAGTAGTAACAGTAATAGTAACGGTAACAGTGATATGAGTGATTTTGTAGCAAGTGTAACAGTAGCAATAGCAATAGTAACTTAGCAAGAACAATATGTGACAAACTCGTAGGAATTGGATCGGTGAATTCTTTGGATGATATTCATCATATAACAGTCATAACCTAGGGCGATACGGCACTAGCTCCAGTTCATAAATATAATGTAGGCATGTACTCCATAAATAGTCATACGTGCTTATGGAAAGAACTTGCATGACATCTTTTGTCCTACCCTCCGGTGGCAGCGGGGTCCATAAGGAAACTAAGGGATATTAAGGCCTCCTTTTAATAGAGAACCGGAACAAAGCATTAACACATAGTGAATACATGAACTCCTCAAACTACGGCCATCACCGAAAAGTATCCCGAATACTGTCACTCTGGGGTTTGCGGATCATAACACGTAATAGGTGACTATAACTTGCAAGATCAGATCTAGAACATAGATATAATGGTGATAACATAAACGGTTCAGATCTGAAATCATGGCACCCGGGCCCAAAGTGACAAGCATTAAGCATGGCAAAGTCATAGCAACATCAATCTCAGAACATAATGGATACTAGGGATCAAGCCCTAACAAAACTAACTCGATTACATGATGAATCTCATCCAACTCCCTCACCGACCAACGAGCCTACGAAGGAATTACTCACTCCCGGTGGGGAGCATCATGGAATTGGCGATGGAGAAGGGTTGGCGATGACGAAGATCGAAGATTCCCCTCTCCGGAGCTCCAAACGGACTCCAGATCTGGCCTCCCAATGAAGAACAGGAGGTGACGGCAGCTCTGTCTCGTGAAACACGATAATTTTTTCTCCCTGATTTTTTTCTCCAAATATAGGTATTTATGGAGTCAGGATCAGGGTCTGCGGGGCCACCAGGTGGGCACAACCCACCTGGGCGCGCCAGGAGGGGGGCGCGCCCTGGTGGGTTGTGCTCACCCAGGGCCCCCCCTCCGGTGGTTCTTGGCTCCAGTATTTTTCTTTTATTCCATAAAAATTCTCCAAAAAGTTTCGTTCCATTCCGAGAACTTTTATTTCTGCACAAAAACAACACCATTGTAGTTCTGCTGAAAACAGCGTCAGTCCGGGTTAGTTTGATTCAAATCATGCAAATTAGAGTCCAAAACAAGAGTAAAAGCGTTAGGAAAAATAGATACGACGGAGACGTATCAACTCCCCCAAGCTTAAACCTTTGCTTGTCCTCAAGCAATTCAGTTGATAAACTGAAAGTGAAAAAGAAAAACTTTTACAAAGTCTTTTGCTCTTGTTTACATAAATAAGCTTGAGTAGCACCCAGGTTTTCAGCAAAGATTATGACTAACCATGTCGACAATAACTCTTAAAAATTATATTAACTCATATCAATGGCATAAGCAACTAGCGAGCAATAATAAAGCATCTCAAACGACAACACTTTGTCAAAACAATCATGATATAATATGACAACAGTGGTATCTCGCTAGCCCTTTCTGAGACCGCAAAACATAAATGCAGAGCACCTCCAAAGTTGAAGCAGTGACTAAACATTGTAATTCATGGTAGAAAAGATCCAGTCGTGATGCATCCAACATTAGCTACACACAATGCATGAGGATGACAATAGTGCTCTCAGATCTGGCACTTATTTGAGAAGGTGATGAGACAACATAAAATTAAATAGATAGTCCCTTCGTAGAGGGAAGCAGTGATTTGTAGCGGTGCCAGAGCTCATATTTTTAAAACAGGGATAAATGAAATTTTGAGAAATGCACCCTTCCTGTTTACTTCGTGACCATTGGTTATCGATATCTTCCATGCTAAACACATTAGTGGCGGTTTCCAAGCGATAAAAGTAAAGGTTTACTCCCCCTCCTCCAACAAACACACTCCACGGCTAGCCGAATCCACGGGTACCATCCATACCAACATCAGTCCTGGGGGAGTTTTATTTAATTATTTACAATTTTTGAATTCGGGACTGGGAATCCCTATTACCGTCCCTCTCGTGCAAGGACAAGTGAATAAACACTCATCATGAGAATAACCCGCTTAGCATGGAAGATATTGACTACCTCCTGTCACTCCATGAACAATCCAGGCACACAAAAACGGAAAGTTATTTGAAGTTTTTAGAGGTGGCACATGCAAATTTACTTAGAACGGCAGGGTAATACCGCATATAGGTAGATATATAGTGGACTCATCTGGAATAACTTGGGTTTAAGGATTTTGATGCACAAGCAGTTTTCCCACTTAGTACAGGTGAAGGCTAGCAAATAGGTTGAGAAGCAGCCAGCTAGAGAGCGAAAACGGTCATGAACATGCATTATGCATAAGTAACATTGGATACTAGCATGAGTAGGATATGAACACCATGAACATAAATATCATAGAGGCTATGTTGGTTTTGATTCAACTACATGCATGAACATGTGCCAAGTCAAGCCACTCGAACATTCGGAGGAGGATACCATATTATCATACCACATCACAATCATTTTAATGCATGTTGACATCCAAGATAAATCATTATCCACTCCCAGCTACTTAAGCATGGCATGAGAAACTATAATCTCTAATTGTCATTGCAAACATGTTTGATCATAATAGGCTGAATCATGGAAACTAGGTTAAACATATTTACAAAAACAGAACAAGTTGAGTTCATACCCGTTTCTCTCTGCCACAGCCAGTTCATCAAATATCGTCATTATTGCCTTTCACTTGCACGACCGAATGATATGAAAATAATAATAGTGCAAGAGTGTCGTGGACTAAGCTGGAATCTGCAACATTTTATTCAAGAGGAGAAGACAAAGCAATTTGAGCTCTTTGTTAGATCAACAGTAATGCATACGAGAGCCACTCGACATTTTCATCGTGGTCTTCTCCTCGGTATGAATCAATAAAAGGAAAAGAATTTCAGAGAAACACATTGAAATATTTTTGGAGTTTTTAGTTTTTCTTGAGCAAAGTAAATTAAAGAGAAACAAAAACGAGAAAAACTATTTACACGGGAAAGCTCCCAACAAGCAAAAGAAGAACAAGGAAATCTTTTTGGGTTTTCTTTTAAACACTACAACTAATTAAACTTGAAATAAAAACCGAAAAGAAGCAAGAAATATATATATATATATATATTTGGATTTTCTCAAAGTTTTTCAAACACACAAGAGGAAAGCGATAAAATAAATCTAGCATGGATAATACAATGAAAAAGTGTGAACACCGACAACTGGAATGAAATGCGTGAACATGAAGGAAATGTCAGTGGGCATACATACTCCCCCAAGCTTAGGCTTTTGGCCTAGCTTGGTAATCATCGTCTGTGGCCTGCGTAATAATCAGAGTGATAGCTCACGGAGGCTCTTGGTGCAGCCTCCTCAGCCCGCCGAGCAGCCACGACCGCTGTGTTGTGTGCGCGGGCCTCGCTCTCAAGAACATAATACCTTCCTTTGCTGTGATAATCAAAGAGAGCAGGCGCATGCAAATAGGTGTGCACAACAGAATGTTTATTGAACAACAAGTTATAAGTATAATCATTGATCTCGCCCTTAAGGAACTTATGGCACTTCATGGCCTCAAAGTCTAAATACTGAGTGGGTAGGATGGGGTCATTAGGCCAAGGTGATACACCAAACTCCTCTGCTAAGCGCGAAGCATAAATCCCACCATAAAAATATCCACTACCAGCGTTGTGTTGCAACCTGCGTGCCACAATCGCTCCAAGGTTATAACATTTAACACCCATGAGAGCAGTGTGTATGAGGCTCAAGTCAGGAGCACATAGTGTACTATAGTCTTGTTTGCCTATGATGCATTTTCCATTAAACAGAGCAAAGTATTGAATCGATGGGAAATGAATACTTTTTATTCTACCTTGTGTCACTCCTCTATCCTTGCCAAAACAAAGGTTGATCAAGAATGACTCATACTCAGACCTTGGTGGTTCATCCAACACACCACTAAATGCGTCTAGAGGCATGGTAATTGAGTGGTCATAAAGTTTAAACGAAACTCTAGATTCACGAGGATGAAATTTAAACTCTTTAGTAAACAATTCTGTGAGACTGAGGTATTGATTGCACTTATCTTTAATGTAGGGGCCGAGCTCAGCATTGTGGACATATTCAAATTCTTCTTTAATGCCTGCACTCACCATAAAATCGTCACACAACCATAGGCAGGATTTGGTGGCAGCTTCCCTAATTGAACTTGCGCTTGGTTCAACATAAGATTGATGGATTGAGCCCCTACTAGAAGATGCCTCCGAGGACCTCCGCCTCGAAGAACTCCTTCCAAAGAAGTTCATCATATTTGCGTATAATTTTCTGAAAAATTTTGGGTCACAAAATTTTTGTCAACAAAACTTTGCAAGATTGATAGCAATTACTCATAGAGATGTATAGAGGCCATATTAAGCATTCAAACTACTTAGAACTCTAAGAATTCAACATGCAAGCTCATCTACAGCAGCACCAAGAGTAGCTAATTATTCAAAATATAATCCACTAAAGCAAAAACTAATTGGACCAATGGAGGAGTCACATACCAAGTAGCAATCCCCCAAAACAGTTTCGGAAATGGACCTTCGAGCAAAGAGATCGAAATCCGCGGGTTTGAGAGCAAGAACACAAGAGAGAGAGAGAGAGCAATGGTGATTTTTTCTGGAGGTAGGTGATGACATGGGCTAAAGAGAGAAGTGAGGGGGCCCACATGGGGACCACAACCCACCAGGGCGCGCCTGGGGCTGCTGGCGCGCCCAGGTGGGTTGTGCCCACCTGGTGCACCCTCCTCTGATGTTATTTGCATAAAAAAATCTTAAATATTAAGAAAAAATCGTATTAAATTTTCAGGGCATTCTGAGAACTTTTATTTTTGGGTCATTTTTTATTGCACGAGAAATTCAGAAAACAGACAAAACATGGCATTTCATTTTATTTAACTAAAAAGAACAGGAAATAAAAAGTAGGGATAGAAGGTTATGCTTACTAAATTCATCAACTTCATACCTCTCAAAAATGATCCATTAATAAGGTTGATCAAGTCTTATTAACAACCACTTTTGATTAGCATGAAACCGAAGAACTTTCGTAAAACACTAAGTTACCTCAACTGGGATATGCATATCCCCCACAATAAGCATTTCATATTTCTTTTTGGCAGTAGGTAGTGGTAGTTGAAAACTTCCAATAGTGAGTGTCGGAGATTTTTCAATAACATTAATACCATTCACTTGGAATTGTTTCTTTGGAAAGTGCACCGTATGCTCATTGCCATTGATATGAAAAGTGACCTTGCTTTTATTGCAATCAATAACAGCTCCTGCAGTATTCAAGAAGGGCCTACCAAGGATAATCGACATATTGTCGTCCTCGGGTATCTCAAGTATAACAAAGTCAGTTAAGATAGTAACATTTGCAACAACAACGGGCACATCCTCACAAATACCGATATGTATGGCAGTTGATTTGTCAGCCATTTGCAAAGATATTTCAGTAGGTGTGAGTTTATTCAAATCAAGTCTTTTATATAAGGAGAAGGGCATAACACTAACACCGGCTCCTAAATCACACAAAGCAGTTTTGACATAATTTCTTTTTATGGAGCAAGGTATAGTTGGTATTCCCGGATCTCCGTGTTTTTTAGGTACTCCATCCTTAAAAGAATAATTAGCAAGCATAGTGGAGATTTCAGCTTCCGGTAATTTTCTTTTATTAGAGATGATGTCTTTCATATATTTTGCATAAGGGGCCATCTTTAAAATATCAGTCAAGCGAGTGCGCAAAAAGACTGGCCTAAGCATTTCAGCAAAGAGTTCAAATTCTTCATCATCTTTCTTAGTTGATTTAGGTGGAAAGGGCATGGGTTTTTGAACCCATGGCTCTCTTTCTTTTCCATGTTTTCTAGCAACGAAGTCTCTTTTATCATATCTTTTATTTTTGGGTTGTGGGTTATCAAGATCTGGTTCTATCTCAACATCATTATCTGGCTCTTTATCATTGTCTGGTTGAGTATCTTCATGAACATTATCATTATCTTTTTCATTATCACTAGGTGAATGTTCATTACCAGATTGAGTTTTAGCATCAAAGATAGAAACATCATTATCATTATCAGGAGGTTTTTCTATTTCAGGTTCACTAGAGGCATGCAAAGTCCTATCATTTTTCTTTTTCTTCTTCTTTTTAGATGGACTAGGTGCATCAGTGTTAATTCTTTGAGAGTCTTGTTCAATTCTTTTAGGGTGTCCCTCAGGATAAAGTGGTTCCTGAGTCATTTTACCTCCTCTAGTTGCTACTCTAACAGCAAAGTCATTTATATTATTATTCATTTCAGCAAGCAATTCTGTTTGAGATTTAGCAACTTGTTCTAGTTGAGTTTGAACCATAAAGGCATGTTTTCCTACACCTCTAACATCATTGGAGATTCTAAATAACAAGTCCCTCAAGCGAGCAATCATATCAGAATTATATTCCAATTGTTTCATAACATTGGCATTGAAGTGATCTTGTTTTCTAATGTAATTATCAAACTCATAAAGGCATTGACTAGGATGCATATTATAAGGATTGTCCCTTTCATCGAATTTCATTAAAGAATTTACCTCTACCACCTTGGGTGGTGGTGTGTCAAGTCCATGTATCTCTTCAATCGGAGGTAAAATTTTAACATCCTCTGCTTTAATACCTTTTTCCTTCATAGATTTCTTTGCCTCTTGCATATCTTCCGGACTGAGATATAAGATACCCCTCTTCTTTGGAGTTTGTTTATGCGGTGGTTCAGGAAGAGTCCAATCATCATAATTTTTCAATATATTATTCAATAATTCCTCAGCCTGTTCAACAGTTCGTTCCCTAAAAACACAACCAGCACAACTATCTAGGAAGTCCCTAGAAGCATCAGTTAGTCCATTATAGAAGATATCAAGTATTTCATTTTTCTTAAGAGGGTGATCAGGCAAAGCATTAAGCAATTGGAGAAGCCTCCCCCAAGGTTGTGGGAGACTCTCTTCTTCAATTTGCATAAAGTTAAATATTTCCTGTAAGGCAACTTGTTTCTTATGAGCAGGAAAATATTTTTTAGAGAAGTAATAAATCATATCCTAGGGACTACGCACACAACCAGGAGCAAGAGTATTGTAGCATATCTTAGCATCACCCTTTAATGAGAACGGAAATAATTTGAGAATATAATAATAGCGAATCTTCTCATCATGAGCAAATAGGGTGGCTATATCATTCAACTTAGTATGATGTGCCACAACAGTTTCAGTTTCATAACCATGGAAAGGATCAGATTCAACCAAAGTAATCAACTCTGGGTCGACAGAGAATTCATAATCCTTATCATCAACAAAGATAGGCGAAGTAGCAAACTTAGGATCACACTTCATTCTAGCATTTAAAGATTTTTCTTTCAGTTTGCATAATAATTTCTTTAGATCATCTCTATCATTGTAAGCAAGAAAATCTCTAGCTGTCTCCTCATCCATAACATAACCTTCAGGTACCTTAGGCAATTCATATCTAGGAGAGCTAGGTCTAATAGGTGTTTCAAGATTTTTAGTTTCAGGCACTTCATCAGTTTCAATGATCTCATCAGTTTCAGTAATTTCTTTTTCTTTAACTCTAGCAATTTGTTCATCAAGAAATTCACCTACTGGCACATCATCATCAAGCAAGGTACTAGCATCATCATGAGTAGCATTCATAGAAGTAGCATCATCAATAACTTGCGACATATCAGGATTAATAGCATGTGGTGGAGTTGCAAGTCTACTCAAAATAGAAGGTGAATCAAGTGCAGAGCTAGATGACAGTTCCTTACCTCCCCTCGTCTTAGAGGGAAAAGTCTTAGTCTTGGTATCCTTCAGATTCTTCATAATGATAGATTGATAATAATCCCAAGTGACTCAACAAATATAGCTATGCTCCCCGGCAACGGCGCCAGAAAAAGGTCTTGATAACCCACAAGTATAGGGGATCGCAATAGTTTTCGAGGGTAGAGTATTCAACCCAAATTTATAGATTCGACACAAGGGGAGCCAAAGAATATTTGCAAGTATTAGCAGCTGAGTTGTCAATTCAACCACACCTGGAATTAATTATCTGCAGCAATATGATCAGTAGCAAAGTAATATGATAGTTTTGATAGCAGTAGTAACAGTAATAGTAACGGTAACAGTGATATGAGTGATTTTGTAGCAAGTGTAACAATAGCAATAACAATAGTAACTTAGCAAGAACAATATGTGACAAACTCGTAGGCATTGGATCGGTGAATTCATTGGATGATATTCATCATATAACAGACATAACCTAGGGTGATACGGCACTAGCTCCAGTTCATAAATATAATGTAGGCATGTATTCCGTAAATAGTCATACGTGCTTATGGAAAGAACTTGCATGACATCTTTTGTCCTACCCTCCCGTGGCAGCGGGGTCCATAAGGAAACTAAGGGATATTAAGGCCTCCTTTTAATAGAGAACCGGAACAAAGCATTAACACATAGTGAATACATGAACTCCTCAAACTACGGCCATCACCGGAAAGTATCCCGAATACTGTCACTCCGGGGTTTGCGGATCATAACACATAATAGGTGACTATAACTTGCAAGATCGGATCTAGAACATAGATATAATGGTAATAACATAAACGATTCAGATCTGAAATCATGGCACCCGGGCCCAAAGTGACAAGCATTAAGCATGGCAAAGTCATAGCAACATCAATCTTAGAACATAATGGATACTAGGGATCAAGCCCTAACAAAACTAACTTGATTACATGATGAATCTCATCCAACTCCTCACCGACCAGCGAGCCTACAAAGGAATTACTCATTCCCGGTGGGGAGCATCATGGAATTGGTGATGAAGGAGGGTTGGTGATGACGAAGATTCCCCTCTCCGGAGCCCTGAACGGACTCCAGATCTGGCCTCCCGATGAAGAACAGGAGGTGTCGGCGGCTCCGTCTCGTGAAACGCGATAATTCTTCCTCTCCTATTTTTCTCCGAAAATGTGATTTTATAGCATCGAAGATAGGGTCTGCGGGGCCACCAGGTGGGCACAACCCACCTGGGCGCGCCAGGAGGGGCGCGCGCCCTGGTGGGTTGTGCTCACCTAGGGGCCCCCCTCCGGTGGTTCTTGGCTCCAGTATTTTTCTTTTATTCCATAAAAATTCTCCAAAAAGTTTAGTTCCATTCCGAGAACTTTTATTTCTGCACAAAAACAACACCATGGTAGTTCTGCTGAAAACAACGTCAGTCCGGGTTAGTTTCATTCAAATCATGCAAATTAGAGTCCAAAACAAGAGTAAAAGCATTAGGAAAAGTAGATACGATGGAGACGTATCAATGTCATGTGTGTAGTAGCCACCTATGTAATTATGCACGTAATAGTTTACTTTGGTGTGTGCAAATGTCATGTGTGTAGTAGCCACCTATGTAATTGGATGTTTAATTTAGTTATGCAACCATGTCCTTATAAGTGTGTGTGTGTGTGTGTGTATATGTTGTTGTTCTGTATGCAATCCCATCGCCCAACACACACGTCTTATTAGCAGCAATCGCCTGTGTTATTATCGGTCTTCGCACACATTTCTGATTACAGACCTGTTTGCCGCGTATCACACACATCTTGTTAAATTGAACTGTTTCTGTTCTCTTGGCTTAATGCAAACAGTTCATCTGAGTGAACTATTTGCCCTCTATCGCACACACCTTGATCTGGCCGACCGTTTCTTTTGTTCCGCCTAATCACAAACAGCTCATCCGAGTGAACTGTATGCCGTATATCGCAGACACCTTCATTTGGCTGCCCGTTTCTGTTGTTCCGCCTCATCACAAACAGTTTATCCAAGTGAACTGTATGCCGTATATCACACACACCTTCATCTGGCTGCCCGTTTCTGTTGTTCTGCCTCATCGCAAACAGTTCATTGGATTGAACCGTATGCCTCACATCGCACACGCAACTAAAATCTAAACCGTGTTTGATGTATCCACCATCGCAAACGTTTTGCATCATTTTGACGGTTTTTTTACATCACATTTTGCGATTATTGCATCGCACACAGTTTCGTCGAAGGGTCTCTGATTGTACTATCGCGTTAGCAGCATCCTGCAGTAGTGAAGGATGATGTACAAGCCCTCTGTGATTGATTCCCCCTCTGGCAGAGTACCGGAAAAGGTCTCAGATGGGATCAAGAAAGAATAGAGACTTGCGGCGGTGAAAAAAGTGTTTCGGGCAACTCCTGGGTGGTTTCCCAATATTTGAGAATTTATAGAAGTGGAATTAGGTCAGACGGTGCCACGAGGGGCCCACAAGGCATCAGGGCGTGTCTACCCCCTGGGCGTGCCTACCCCACTGGGCATGCCCTGTTGCCTTTCCGTCTCCTCGTTTGCCTTCTGGTCTCCTCCCGAAGCTTCTAGGGTCTCTCTTGTCCAAAAAAATTGTCAAAAAGTTTCGTAGCGTTTGGACTCTGTTGGTACTGTATTTCTAGAAAACCAAAAACAGGCAAAAAACAGCAACTGACACTTGGCACTGGGTTAATAGGTTAGTCCCAAAAAATGATATATAATTACATATAAAACATCCAAGATTAATCTATAATAGCATGGAACAATAAAAAATTATAGATACGTTAGAGACGTATCAAGCATCCCCAAGCTTAATTCCCGCCCGTCCTTGAGTAGGTAAATGATAAAAATAGAATTTTTGATGTGGAATGCTAGCTAACATGTCTATCATGTAATTCTTCTTTATGGTATGAATATTAAGATCCGAATGATTCAAGGCAATAGTCTATAATTTGATATGAAGACATCAATACTCAGGTATACTAACAAACAATCATGCCTTTCAAAATAAAAAAGCTAAAGAATGTTATCCCTAAAAAATCATATAGTCTTGTCATGCTCCATCTTCTTAACACAAACTATTTATCATGCACAAGCCCGACGATAAGCCGATCAATTGGTTCATACTTTTGAACGCGCTTCAGCTTTTTCAACGCCCACGCAGTACATGAACGCAAGCCATGGATATAGCACTATCGGTGGAATAGAATATAGTGGTAGAGATTAATAAGGAGAAGTCAAAAAGGAAGAAAGTCTCACATCGACGAGACTAATCAACTGGCTATGGAGATGCCCAACAATTGATGTCAATGCGAGGAGTAGGGATTGCCATGCAACGGATGCACTAAGAGCTATAAGTGTATGAAAGCTCAAAAATGAAAACTCAGTGGGTGTGCATCCAACTTGCTTGCTCGTGAAGACCTCGGGCATTTGAGGAAGCCCATCATCGAAATATACAAGCCAAGTGACTACATAGGAGACTCTCTATATGAAAAACATGGTGCTACTTTGAAGCATAAGTGTGAAAAAGGATAGTAACATTGCCCCTTCTCTCTTTTTCTCTCTTTTTTTGTGGGCTCTTTTTGGCCTCTTTTTTCTTTTTTTATTTCCTCACTAGGACAATGCTCTAATAATGAATAATGATGATCATCACGCTTCTATTTACTCACAACTCAAAATTACAACTCGATACTAGAACAAAATATGACTATATGAATGCCTCTAGCAGTGTACCAGGATGTACAATGATGCTAGCGTAACATGTATAAAAAATGATGAACAGTGGCTGGGCCACAAATACTGTGTCAGCTATATGATCATGCAAAGCAATATGACAATGATGATGTGTGTCATAAAAATGGAACGGTGGAAGTTGCATGGCAATATATCTCGGAATGGCTATGGAAATGCCATAATAGGTAGGTATGGTGGCTGTTTTGAGGAAGATATAAGGAGGCTTATGTGTGATAGAGCATATCATATCACGGGGTTTGGACGCACCGGCGAAGTTTGCACCAACTCTCAAGGTGAGAAAGGGCAATGCACGGTACCGAAGTGGCTAGCAAATTGCGTAAAGGTGAGAGTGCGTATAATCCATGGACTCACATTAGTCATAAAGAACTCACATACTTATTGCGAAAGTTTATTAGCCCTCGAAGAAAATTACTACTATGCAATGCCCCTAGGGGGATAGATTGTTAGGAAAAGACCATCGCTCGTCCCCGAAGCCAGTCATAAAGAAGACAATCAATAATAAATCATGCTCTAACTTCTTAGCATAACGGGAGACTATACATGCATGCTTTGGGAATCAAAAACCTTAACACCAATATTCTGACTAAACCGCAATCATTCACTAGTACCCCCCACATATTACCATCTTAATATCACAAAACTATTGCAAGGAATCAGACTTATCATATTCAGTGATCAACATGAAAGTTTTTATTATATCCCTCTTGAATACCTATCATATTAGGACCAATTTCATAACCCATGCATATTACCATTACTATTTATTAGACTCTCAAAATGATATAAGTGAAGCATGAGGGTGCAACTATTTCTTTAAAATATAACCACGGTCGTGCTCTAAAATATATAAGTGAAGCACTAGAGCAACTGCCTAGCTCAAAAGATATAAGTGAAGCACATAGAGTATTCTAACAAATCATGAATAAACGTGTATCCCTCTCAAAAGGTGTGTGCAGAAAATACGATTGTGGCAAACTAAAAATCAAACAAAGCAAAGACTGATATAATACACGATGCTCCAAGCAAAACTCATATCATGTGATGAATAAAAATATAGCTCCAAGTAATTTACCGATGGTTTGTAGACGAAAGAGGGGACGCCTTATGGGGCATCCCCAAGCTTAGACGCTTGGGTCTCCTTGAATATTACCTTGTGATGCCTTGGGCATCCCCAAGCTTAGCGTCTTGCCACTCCTTATTCCTTAATCCATCGTGATCCCACTCAAAACTTCATCACACAAAACTCAATAGAAACCTCGTGAGATCCGTTAGTATAATAACCAAATCATAAACTTTAGGTACTGTTATGAACCCATTCATATTTTATTATTGCATAATACCTACTGTATTCCAACTTCTCCATGACTTATACCCCCTGATACAATCCATAGATTCATCAAAACAAGCAAACTATGCAACAAAAACAGAATCTATCTAAAATAGAACAGTCTGTGAAGATCTGAATAATGACTATACTTCTGTAACTCCAAAAATTCTAAAAAATTAGGACAACGTGGGAAATTTGTATACCAATCATGCATAAAAAATTCAGATTAAAAACACATTCCAGTGATTTTTAGATATTTCTGGACTAAGTGCGAAAGTTTCTATTTTTTCATAGAATCAAATCAACTATCAACCAAATCATCCCAAAGGCTTTGCTTGGCATGAATACTAATTAAAACATAAAAACACAATCATAAGAGTAACATAATTGTGTGAACACTCAAAAATAGAAAAGGAAAAGGAAAAAATAAAGATAACTATTGGGTTGCCTCCCGCTATTGTTTTACGCTCTTAGCTAGGCGTAAGGCATTGTTTCAAGTGTCATCTTTCAAATTAATTCCATAGGTGGCCCTCAATAGATTCATATGGTGGCTTAATTCTATTTCTAGGGAAGTGTTCCATTCCTTTCTTTAATGGAATTTGGAATCTTATATTACCTTCTTTCATATCAATAACAACACCTATGGTACGTAGGAAAGGCCTACCAAGTATTATAGGACAAGACGGATTGCAATCAATATCAAGCACAATGAAATCAACACGCACATAATTTCTATTTTCAAGAATAAGCACATCATTTATTCTACCCAAAGGTTTCTTAATAGTTGAATCTGCTAAGTGCAAATTAAGGGAACATTCATCCATATCGGTAAGGCCTATCACATCACATAAAGATTTGGGTATAGTGGAAACGCTAGCACCCAAATCACATAAAGCATTACACTCATAATTTTTAATCTTCACTTTAATAGTAGGTTCCCATTCATCATATAATTTTCTAGGTATTGAAACCTCCAACTCTAGCTTTTCTTCATGAGCTTTTATCATATCTTCTACAATATGTTTAGTGAACACTTTATTTTGTTCATAAGCATTGAGTGAATTTATCATGGATTGCAACAAGAAAATACATTCAACTAAAAAGCAATTATCATAATTAAAGTCCTTGTAATCCAAAGTAGTGGGCACATCACTAGCTGAAGTTTTGACCTCTCCAAAGCCACTTTTATCAATATTTTCATTAAGAACATCACCCTCTAAACAATTGGGACGCCTTCTAGCTTAAGTTGATTCATCTCCAGTCCCTTTTTCATCAAGTTTTATATTACTAAATAAAGATTCAATAGGTGATACACCAATCATTTTAATATCTTCATCATGATTACGATAAAAACCGGGCAAAATCACTTTTTCTAGGAATTCTCGCTTAGCTCTCAACCTAGTGGTCCTCTCTTTACTTTCATTAATGGAAACATAGATAGATTTAATAAACTCATTATTATCATGCTAAGGTGGATTTTTTTTAATTTTGAGAGTATCTACATCATGAGAATTCTATTCATGGTTCTAGCCATATATCATCAACTTTATTCAATTTTTCTTCTACCATGGCATTAAAAATATTTTGAGAATTAATAAATTCTTTAATATTATTCTCAAGATCAGAGGTGTCTGTGTAAAAACCGGCAGACCTCGGGGTAGGGGGTCCCGAGCTGTGGACCTCAGATCGGTGGTAACAGGAACAAGGGAGACGATGTTTATCCAGGTTCGGGCCCTCTTGATGGAGGTAAAACCCTACGTCCTGCTCTTGTTTATATTGATGGAGATGTATCAAGTACAAGCTTGATCTACCTCGAGATCATAAGTTGTGTTCTAACCCTAGGGCTAGGTGAATGTAATTGTGATTCGGTCCCCTCTACGGGCTAAACCCTTTGGCTTATATACACGCCAGGTACGGCATCTAGGGTTACATAGTCGGTATCCAGGGGGATTGCATGGAGGCGGCAGGAGATATCTTGGAGTATGCATCAAGTCTTTGGCAGATGCAGTCTTGATCACACCCAGGTGTGTAGTTTTCGGAGTCCATCCAATGGAGAGTGAAGCCCACGGGCCCAGCCCAAGGACAACGGGCTGACCAGGTTAGCACCCCTTAATCCAGGACACCGTTAGTAGCCCCCGAACTGGTCTTCTATGCCGAGGACGTCTTCCTTGATGTAAATAATTTGAATCCGAAGTCCTTGGCTCGACAGACGAGTTCCCCTTCTATGGCAATTCAAGATTCCTTCCCTTTAAAGGATACTATGAACCACTTCTCAAAGGAGTGGCGTTCTCCGACCATGACCTAGCCGAACTCGCTCAGCGCCCGAAGATGCGGGGTTACTTAGCCTCAAAGGCCAGCCACATAGGTGTGAATAGTGCTTTATAGCCTAACAACTTTATCGAAGTGGCACCGCTCATGACTGGTCAAGCAGTTACTGCTCACCCGAATCACGGCCCGAGGCAAACTTCTCATTAGCACGTTGAAAGTGCAACTAATCCCTGGGTGGTTTTGGTAATTCATAACAACATATAGCTCATTGAACTAATATCCTTTCAAGTTAAATATTTCAGAAAGTTCAATGATTGGCATGGCACATGGACTAGAGATGTGGACCCCTCAAAATGCTAAGGACAAATATTGGCAAAAGCTCAAGACTCTACATTTCTATTTTAGTGATCCAAGATCACATTGAGTCCATAGGAAAAGCCAATACTATTAAAAGGGGATGAGGTGTTGCTTAATGGTCCACTTGCTCAAAGTGCTTAGTGATATGCTCCAAAACCCTCAACCACTTTCTCAAATCCAAATATGTCCTAAACCTAAAGTCAAATTCAGCCCCACCGATTTGATCCATCCGGCGCCACCAAGTTCCTTTGACATAGCCACTGCCAGAAACCCTAATCAGTTCGGTCTCACCGATAGGGATTTCGGTCTCACCGAGATGGGATCGCAAACTTTCTGTTTCCCTTCATAACATTTCGGTCTCACCGAAATGAGCGATCGGTCCCACCGAGTTCGCAATGCAAACTCTCTGTTTCCCTTTCGTAATGTTTCGGTCTTACCGAAAGGAGCGATCGGTCCCACCGAGTTTGCCTGACCAACTCTCTGTTTGCTCATTGCTGAAGTCGGTCACACTTGTTCATGCAATCGGTCACACCGAGATGAGGTTTTGCCCTAACCCTAGCACATCGGTCCCACTGAGCTGATCATATCGGTCCCACCGAGATTCCTAACGTTCACATTTTGAACTAAATCGGTCTCACCGAGTTCTTCTATTCGATCTGACCGAGTTGGGTCAAATATGTGTAACGGTTAGATTTTGTGTGGAGGCTATTTATACCCCTCCACCCCCTTCTCTATTCAAGAGAGAGCTATCAGAACATGCCTACACTTCCACTACTCATTTTCTGAGAGAGAACCACCTACTCATGTGTTGAGACCAAGACATTCCAACCCAACCACAAGAATCTTGAACTCTAGCCTTCCCCAAGTTGCTTTCCACTCAAATCATCTTTCCACCATATCCAAATCTGTGTGAGAGAGAGTTGAGTGTTGGGGAGACTATCATTTGAAGCATAAGACCAAGGAGTTCATCATCAACACACCATCTATTACCTTTTGGAGAGTGGTGTCTCCTAGATTGGTTAGGTGTCACTTGGGAGCCTCCGACAAGATTGTGGAGTTGAACCTAGGAGTTTGTAAGGGCAAGGAGATCGCCTACTTCATGAAGATCTACCCGAGTGAGGCAAGTCCTTCGTGGGCGGTGGCCATGGTGGGATAGACAAGGTTGCTTCTTCGTGGGTGGAGCCCTCCGTGGACTCGCGCAACTGTTACCCTTCGTGGGTTGAAGTCTCCATCAACGTGGATGTACAATAGCACCACCTATCGGAACCACGCCAAAAATCTTCGTGTCTACATTGCGTTTGCCTTCTCCAAACCCTTCCCTTTACCTTCATATGCAATGTTTTACTTTCTGCTGCTACACTCTTAGAATTGCATGTGTAGGTTGATTGCTTGACTTGTGCTAAGTTGCTAAAATCTGCCAAGACTTAAAATTGGGAAAAGGCTAGATTTTTATTTGGTCAAGTAGTCTAATCACCCCCCTCTAGACCTACTTTCGATCCTACACACGTCCCATCGAAATGGAGATCGTGCCCATTTTCTTAGGGATATCATTAAGATTTTGTTTCTCCCCGTACGCATAGCGGCATCTTTTGCGGGAAGTGGCGATTTCAATGGTGCGACAGAGGGACTTTTGGCCTTTACCAGCCTATAAGAGTAAAATATAGCGACGGCAAAAAAGTATGTTCTCATTTCTCCTCGCCTGCTTCCTCTCGAGCTCCATCACCCAGATCCAATCTTGACCCCCTGCTGCGTAGCGCATCCTAGCTCTATCCCGAGCAATGGCCGACGCCAACCTCAAGGGGCACTGGGCTGGTTCCTCTGTTATACAAGGCACCATCTTGGAGCTGCGCAGCGCGGGGTACATCCCCACGGAGGTCAACACCCGTGCGTCGGACCCCAACCAACAGGTACCCGCTCTTAATCCAGGGGAGAGGGTGGTTTTCGTGCCCCACCTCATTAGAGGTCTGGGGTTCCCGCTGCACCCCTTTGTGCGCGGGGTCATGTTCTACTACGGGATGTATTTCCATCATCTAGCCCCAAATTCTATCCTCCACCTCGCCTCCATCATGGTCTGTGAGGCCTTCCTCTGCATCGAGCCGCACTTTGTCCTATGGCTGAAGATCTTCGGCGTCAAGCCGAAGTCTAGCGGCTCTGAGCTCGCGGAGTGCGGATGCGCCATGATCAGCAAGAAACAGAAGGTCAGCTGGTTTAAAGGCACCTTCATAGAGACCGTCAAAGAGTGGCAGCGCGAGTGGTTTTACATCACTGAGCCGCTTGCCGCTGGCCAGGCCAAGGTCCTGGCATTCTCGGCCGGGACTCCAAGGAAGTTGATGTCCTGGAAGAAGAAGGGCATCGCCTGGGGGAACCCAGGGGAGGTGGAGGCGCTATCCAAGAAGATCCAGTGGTGGTCTGATTAGAAAAACCTCCAGCTGGCACACGTGGTAAACGTCATGCTCCATCGCCGCATCCTCCCACTCCAACTTCGGGCCACCCCGATGTGGGCGCATACGTCCGAGGACATAGCGCCCGTTCAGCACTTCTTCTGCTCCACCTTGGCCGGAATGTGGACGCGGTTGTTTAAGCCATCCGAGGACGAATTCCCTTCGGAAGGGCGAGACCTCGGCTTTGAATCCAAATATGTCCTAAACCTAAAGTCAAACTCGGCCCTACCAATTTGATCTATCCGGCGCCACCGAGTTCCTTTGACATAGGCACTGCCAGAAACCCTAATCAGTTCGGTCTCACCGATAGGGATTTCGGTCTCACCGAGATGGGATTGCAAACTCTCTGTTTCCCTTCGTAATGTTTTGGTCTCACCGAAATGAGTGATAGGTCCCACCGAGTTCGCAATGCAAACTCTCTGTTTCCCTTTCGTAACATTTTGGTCTTACCGAAAGGAGCGATCGGTCCCACCGAGTTTGCCTGACCAACTCTTTGTTTGCTCATTGTTGAAATCGGTCTCACCGAGTTCATGCAATCGGTCACGCCGAGATGAGGTTTTGCCCTAACCCTAGCACATCGGTCCCACCGAGCTGATCATATCGGTCCCATCGAGATTCCTAATGTTCATATTTTGAACTGAATCGGTCTCACCGAGTTCTTCTATTCGGTCTGACCGAGTTGGGTCAAATGTGTGTAATGGTTAGATTTTGTGTGGAGGCTATTTATACCCCTCCACCCCCTTCTCTATTCAAGAGAGAGCTATCAAAATGTGCCTACACTTCCACTACTCATTTTCTGAGAGAGAACCACCTACTCATGTGTTGAGACCAAGACATTCCAATCCAACCACAAGAATCTTGATCTCTAGCCTTCCCCAAGTTGCTTTCCACTCAAATCATCTTTCCACCATATCCAAATCTGTGAGAGAGAGTTGAGTGTTGGGGAGACTATCATTTGAAGCACAAGAGCAAGGAGTTCATCATCAACAGACCATCTATTACCTTTTGGAGAGTGGTGTCTCCTAGATTGGTTAGGTGTCACTTGGGAGCCTCCGACAGGATTGTGGAGTTGAACCAAGGAGTTTGTAATGGCAAGGAGATCGCCTACTTCGTGAAGATCTACCCGAGTGAGGCAAGTCCTTCGTGGGCGATGGCCATGGTGGGATAGACAAGGTTGCTTCTTCATGGACCCTTCGTGGGTGGAGCCCTCCATGGACTCGCGCAACCATTACCCTTCGTGGGTTGAAGTCTCCATCAACGTGGATGTACGATAGCACCACCTATCGGAACCACGCCAAAAATCTTTTGTCTACATTGCGTTTGCCTTCTCCAAACCCTTCCCTTTACCTTCATATGCAATGTTTTACTTTCCGCTGCTACACTCTTAGAATTGCATGTGTAGGTTGATTGCTTGACTTGTGCTAAGTTGCTAAAATCTGCCAAGACTTAAAATTGGGAAAAGGCTAGATTTTTATTTGGTCAAGTAGTCTAATCACCCCCCTCTAGACCTACTTTTGATCCTACAAGTGGTATCAGAGCTTTGGTCTCCAATTGCCTTGATTTCCATAGCTTTGGTGATCATAGCCTTGGTTTCTGATACGGGGCTAACCCGGTGTAGGCCGATCTTTCACGATTGGAGTGGATTCCCTCGAAGAACACGATGAACACGGGGAAGAACGGAGAGAAATCACAAGGGGAACACTCAAGAACAAGTTCAATCACACATCCACTAGACAATCAAACACACAAGATCCACAAGGTACATGAACAACAAAAGGAAAGATACAAGGTAAAGTTCATCTCCATGAGGAGGCCTTGATGATATCCTAGACGGATCTTCCCGTGAGGGGTCTTGAATCCCGTAGGATCTTCTCACATGCTCACATGGAGGTCCTGAACTCCATGGGAGTGGTGGTCTCTCTCTCTCTCTCAAGAGTAGAGGTAGGTAGGAGCAAAGCTCACATACAAATGAGCTATCACTTTGCTAACCCTAGAAAGGAGAAGGGGGAGTTCTATTTATAGTCTAAGCCACGAAGGGGTAAGTGGGAGAGGGATACAAGGCCAAAGGCCCGCGGCTGCACACAGGCAGGTACCGGATGTCCGGTCGTTGGCGGACGTCCGACGGATCGTGGGGGACCGGACGTCCGGCGGGCGTCGGAAGTCCGTCGTTTTGCTTCGGGATAGGTGGCACCGGATTTCTGGTAAGCGTCGGACGTCCGGTGCCTGGGACTTGTCGGACGTTCGGTGTTTGTCGGTCGTCCGGTGGCTGTAGCACAAGTTGGCCGGGGTACTTCTGGCTGGCCTGGACGTGGGCGTGTCGGACGTCTGGTGGTCGCCGGTCGTCCGGGCGCTGCAGAGGGTCGGACGTCCGGTGGCTTCCGGTCGTCCGGTCGCTGTAGTCTCCGCAGCTCCTTCTTCTTCCGTCTTCGCTTCCACGCTTCCCTCGTGGATGGTGTAGGCGTTCCTTGGCACTTGCACTCCTCCTCGTTGTCCGTGAAGCTCCAGCAATACCTATGCATGCACACGAGAGGAATGTCAAGTAGTATACCATCCTCGAAGGTGTCAAGTGAACGCGTGTAAAGGAGATGATTCACCTTTATGTATGTGAAGTAGATGTCGCACGTGTCACTTGCCAAATGGACTCTGATATGGTGATGTCCATAGGATGCTCCGCATCATCTCCCCCCCTTGGGAAAGATCCGACCTCGGATCGAAAACCAAATCACCATGGGAAAGAGATGGCTTCGCCGTGTAGAAGTGGACGATCACCAAGTAGTCATCATCTTCAAGCTCGGAGTGGGCACTCTCCAATGTCGCACCGTCTAGAGATTCCTTCAAAAGGAGCAAGGACAACAAACACTTGGAAAAACAAATGTGGTTAGCGTTAGTGCAAAACCAAGCATTCGAGTGGTGATTCACCCAACAAGTGTTGTCATCAAGCATAGCATAGGGTATGACAAAGGATTGTGACATGGCATGTAAGCATATGAATTGAGCACAATCAAGGACATCATGGAAACAAGCATTGAAGTGTGAGGTAGAGATGCTAATATGTGTGACAAGAGAATAAGCATCTACCTCAAGGTCATAGCAAGCATTCACAAATTGCTCAATGAAAGGTCTATGGTAGGCATAAGAATCATTCACAACACCAAAGAAGATGATATGTCTAAACACATGGGTCAAGTGCAAGATAATCCAAGCAATACGTGCATAGGGTGTAGTGAAGATAGTGTGGCAGTCAACACAATAGAAAGAGCAATTGTTCATCATGTGTGAGGCAATCAACCCAAGCATGTAGCAATCAATGGGACATGGCATATGTGAAGTGATGACATTGTTGCAACCAAACATGTGATAGGAGCAAGTAATCCAAGAATTGGATGCAACACACAAGGCATATATATCGTGATGCATGGAAATGTGAAAATGGCAAGTCAAAGCAAGATCTCTAACAAGTGCGCAATCAAGTGGTCCAAGATGGCCAATAAGTCTCATGGTGCAAGCAACACAAGTAGTATGATCCGTAATATCCATGCTCAAGAAAGATGTCACCTTGAAGGCGTGTCCTTGTGCATTCTTCACAATGCCGAAGCACAAGCAAATGCGGTGTAGAAGCGAGTCGTGGTAGAATGTATGAGGCTCGCTCTCAAGAGATCGAATGGTCAACTCATGTAAAGTGGAAGTCGACACAAAGTCCAAGTATCCTACACATGCACACATCAAAGCAAAGAGCGTATGCGCATGGTAGATAAACACATCATCCATCATGATGGTTCTCTTCTCTTGCACATAACCATTAGAAGCACAAGTGCATGAATAATATGATGCAACAATGGCTATATTCATGGCACTAGGTATATGGTGCAAAGAGGTAAGACAAGTATGCTTCACAAGAAATATGTCAAAATCTCCAAACATATATGAGAATGCTATGGGGGCAATCTCATTATCAAGACTAAAATCATTGTTGCACTCAATACATGGAAAGTCATCTAGCATGAGAGAGGCAACACATGGAGATATATGACAAGAAGCAATAACAATCATGTGCAAAACATGTATATGGTTGTCAACAACCGCATGAAATGAGCAAGTATGAATCATCGGTGATGCAACATAAGGAAGCATAGTGATCAAGTCATGCAAACTAGTGGAGTGAAGATGTAACACACTAGAGGAAATCATGGCAATCATGTCATGTGAGCAAATAGTAGGCATAGGCAATGCACATGACATATCGCAAGCACGAACACAAAGCAAGATCATAGTATCATCATAGGCATGGGGCACAAAGCAAACATGGCAATAACAAGCAATATCTCCACCAAGCTTGCAAATACACAAACAAGTAGTAGAATCAATCATCATGTGTAATGCAAAGCATGGGTCACAAATGCATGGTAAAGGCATATGAATAAGCATATCATGCAAAGTGAACATGGCAAGATGGGCATATAATATGTAATGGACAATAACCGATAACCAAGTGAAGACCATGTAGAAGAAATGCGCGAAGTCTTTGCGCGAAGAGAGCGGTTGGAAAACCAATCCACGGGATCCCAAGTGATCATTGCTCTCTAGAGCTCGTTTTGTCAACTCGTGGGGTTGCGAGGTTGACAAGTATTCATGGGTACCTACACAAAAGAGACACAAACCAAAGAAATTGTGTGCGTGGTAAATATACACATCATCCATCATGATGTGTATGTGCATGTGTGAGTTAGCACAAGATAAGCATCGCTCAAAGAAATTTGATACATGGTATATGAACATGTCATCCATCATGAAAGAATAGTTATTTTGTATGACACGATGGGGACACAAATTGAGCATACTAGTGTATGGCACAACAATAGCATGTTTATTCAAGGGGAGCATATGGTGCACATAATCATGGGAATCATGCAATGGATGGGATTGATCAAAATCTCCTAAAATGTATGAGGAAACTATGGGGGTCTCCTCATGAGTAATATTGGAAACATCATATGGAGAAAATGGAAAACATCCAAAACAATGCATATCCAAAGTTAGGTGGTCATGGCATGGCATATGAGATGAATGATGCAAAGGGAGCATATCAATATCATCACAAGAAAAACAAATGCCAATAACCATGGGCTTGTCATCTATGCCATATGTGCAAATTGGGTTCATTTTAATGGCATATGCATAGTCACTACGATGAGATTGCAAATATGACATATGGTTGATCTCATGCATAGCATATGACAAGTCAAGCGGATTGTCAAACATGATGTGACCTAAAGAATTGTGACAAGAAATCCTATGTAACATGGTATCACAACTAATAGACTCCACATGGCAATCATCATACTCATCATAAATGGGTAAATCATCGCATGGGGAAATCTCACTAGCATGAAGCATGGTAATAGGTGGATCAACATCATGCAAGCAATCAATGTCAAGAATGTCCACTAGTGGGACTAGAGCATCACCGTCACCTATGTTACCCTTGTCATTCCACTCAAGTGGTGTAGGTGAGGTGGGTAAGACCAATTGGTGGTCATCTTCATCTTGATGGAACCATGTGGGGGGTGCATCATATTCCACCATGGCCATCGTCTTGTTGAAAGGGAGGACGAAGTCGTCGAGTATCGGCGCGTCATCATATATGGGACCTAGCACCAAATGGGAAGACACAATAGAGGTAGAGGTTAAGTCGTTAGAAATCATAGTGGCCTCACAGGCCCTATCAACTACCTCACTCTCTCTATGTGGTGGTTCACTCACTCCCTCAAAGTAGGTGCACTCAATCTCATGTATGGTGGAGTCACTCATCTCACTCAAGTGGTGGGGGTTGTGGCTCTCCTCACATGGGAATTGTGGCAACTCATCATATATGGGGCTAGTGGTGAACTCACTCTCACTCTCAATATGGTGGCACAAGTCACTCAAGTCATCATACGTCGCCGTGGTCAAAGGGAAAATCCCATGCTCAACCATCTCGTTGTCGTCGCCGTGGATGAAGGCCGAAGATGGCACATCATCACTCTCGCCTCCTAAGATGGAAGCATCATCCTTGCTCGTCACCGTGTCGCTTGCCTCCAAAGCATGTTCCTTGATTGGCTCCATAGTCGTAGTCGTCGCCGCACCATCTTGAAAAAGAGTCGAAGTAGACTCGGCATCATCAATGCCACAAAGAGGGATGGCAGTGAAGTTGAACTTGGGAGCATCATCTTGGAGCTCATTGGGCTTGGACATCTTGGTGGTACTATCCTCATGCTCGTTGTCATGGAGCTTGGTTGTCGCGAAGTGTGCTTGGGGTGGAGAAGCCTTGGCCTTCATGAGTTCTTGTTCCGCCTTGAGAGCACCAATGTAGTAGTCATCGAGGGGCTTGTAGTTCTCGAGGAAGATAGTCTTGGAGATGTCGTTGTGCAATCCCATCATGAAGTGGAACTTCATCAAAATGGGGTCATCCACGCTGGCTCGTTGGATCCTTGGATGGTGTTCTCCAATTGGCGTTGAAGTTGTTCCGTGTAGGTTGGAGGCACGAACTCTCGCCGCATAGCTTTCTTCGTCTTGGGCCAACTCATGTCGTAGCTCTTCGAAGGTGTGTGAAGCCACCATGTTGACGCGTAGTCGTGGAAGTTTCTTGCGGCGCACTTCACTTGATCTTCGGAAGGGACTTGATTTAGCTTGAGGTAGTCGTCCATCAAGCACTCCCACTCGAGATACTCCTCGGGTTCTAGAGTCCCATAGAAAGGAATCTCGTGGTCGGTGTCGAGGTCGTAGTAGCTCATGGAAGTCGCAGACTTGAGTTTGGGGAGCTTCTCCTGAGTTGCTTGTGGGCGAAGATGCCATGTGTCCGTAGGCGAAGATGCCTTGAAGCCGCTTGGCGAAGATGCCAAGGGAGATGGTGAAGTCATTGAGCGGTTGTTAGTGTTGAGCTCTTGACCTTCACATTCTTGTCGGTGGTGGTGTCGATGCCGATGTGACCTTGACGAAGATGGTAGCTCAGAGGCATTTGCTCTTGAGTGTCTTCTCGAAGATGAGGAAGATCGCTTGTAGGACTTGATGAGGGCTTTGATCTCCTCCATTTGAGCTTGCATCTTGGCGTCGAAGTTGTTTTTCGTGGCACCGAACTCGTCGTTGTTGTTGTAGACCGAAGGAGGTGTGCGTTGCCTATCCATCACAAGACTCGAGCAAAGGTGAGTAGGAAATGAGATAAACAATACCAAGTTACCTTTTCCCAATGTTGAGGATGTATCCCGTTTCACTCAATGTGAAATGAAAGAATAGTGGAATTGGTACCGGACTTGTTCACTCACACCTATCAAGTAAAGCTTATGGAGTGGCTCGGTGAGGATAGCGGCACAAAATTTTTGATGCAAAATGTTAGCAAGAGTCAATAATGTTGAAAGAGATTCACAAATTTGCAAGTGAAACAAGTAGACCAATAGCAATATGGGTGGCACACGGAAACACACACACGGATAGATAAATGGGGTCGTGCAACCAAGGAATGAGCACAAAATGTGGAATCCACAGAAAACGCTCGTGTTGCACAACTCAAGAGAGACGCTAGCACGATTGCTCAAAAGGCGGATACGACACTTGTGCACAACTTATGATATGCAAAAATGTAGCAACTTCTATCCCAAGTATGCTATGTATGTATGGTTCTCGGTGTTTCTCACATGATGATCCAAGATGATCAGATATGACAATCTTATGCAATGTGGTATGATGCTATGGCTATTGCTTACAAGCTTCTTTGCTCTCTCTCTTTTGCTTAAAAGCTTATTCTTTTTTTTTGATATGGCCACTATGCGAAATGCACAAACCAAGATAGCAATTGTGTATATGCGGGAACAAGCTTGTGACACAAGTGATGGTATGATACCAAGATGATACCAATATGATATGGTATGTATGCAATGGAAGGTGTAGATCAAGGATCACTAATGTGCACAAGTGACGTTGCCGGCAATACTCAAATGGCTAGTCTCGATAGGCAAGTAACGCAAAATGGGCTAGGGGTTATCAATGCAATTGCAAGGGGAATATACAATGATGTCGTCGAGGTTACCGTCCTTATGTACGATGAGGACCTCGTGGCGATGATGAGTGGCGGTGTTCTCGATGTCGAACCATCCCTAATTAGCCGAAACACCTTAGGAAACGGAAAAACCGCGAACTCAAAATCTCAAAGGCAAATGTCAAATGGTGGTAGCAGAAAAGCGGTGGTGGTTGCGAAAGTATTGGAGGAAACCCGGTCAAAATGGGTTAAGGTGGCCGAAGGGTATGATGGGCTATACACGGTGGCGGAGTTGAAAGCACGGTCCCTAAGTAGCCGAAACACCTTAGGAGACACAAGCCACAACTCAAACAAGCTCAAACAAAATTGGGTTAAGTTGGGGTGGCGGCAATGTATGGTGGACTAGGTTATGTGGAAGGTATGGTGGTGGTTGATGAAGAAGTAACCGTCCCTAAGTAGCCGAAACACCTTAGAAGACTCGAATCACTACTCAAGCAACCACTAATGCTATGGTGAACAAAAAGGGTTAGGTTGCAGAAGGCTATGGTGGTTATGCGGAAGATATGGTGGAGGGCCTAGGCAAACTCGCCAAATTTCGAAAAATTTGATGGAGTCAAATGGTGTTGGTAGTATTTTTGTGGGAAGGGGGATGTCGATAGCTTCAAAACGAGCTACAGAACGTCAAAATCGGAGTTCAGATGAATTAGTTATGGGCGAAACAAAAATCAGTCAAAGTCAGAATCTACAGGTACCGGACGTCCGGTAAAATCGGACTTCCGGTGGTCGGACGTCCGGTGGGGCTCGGAAATCCACTGTTTCATCTCAGGTTAGGGGTTCCGGTCGTCCGGTAAAGGACGGACGTCCGGTGGGTCGGGGTCAACGCGGGATTTGAGCTCCGAGACACGATTTTGGGCGAAATTTGGGGATTTTGGGGTCAAAATTGAGCAAATTTCGTGGATGAAAGATGGGGAACTTGGGGAAATGCTAGATCCACTTGAAACCAAGCAAATCCATGGACCAAAATCAACAAAATATCATCAAACCAACAAATCACAAAAAAAATTGGGGCTATTTTTGGTGGGGATTTTCAAAATTGGGGAAGAACACAACAAAATTAGGCTAGAAAACAAAGAGGGGAGGCTCCAAATTCGTGATAAACCTAAGCTCTGATACCATATGATATGGAGCTAACCCTGTGTAGGCTGATCTTTCACGATTGGAGTGGATTCCCTCGAAGAACACGATGAACACGGGGAAGAACGGAGAGAAATCACAAGGGGAACACTCAAGAACAAGTCCAATCACACATCCACTAGACAATCAAACACACAAGATCCACAAAGTACATGAACAACCAAAGGAAAGATACAAGGTAAAGTTCATCTCCATGAGGAGGCCTTGATGATATCCTAGACGGATCTTCCCGTGAGGGGTCTTGAATCACGTAGGATCTTCTCACATGCTCACATGGAGGTCCTGAACTCCATGGGAGTGGTGGTCTCTCTCTCTCTCTCTTAAGAGTAGAGGTAGGTAGGAGCAAAGCTCACATACAAATGAGCTATCACTTTGCTAATCCTAGAAAGGAGAAGGGGGAGTTCTATTTATAGTCTAAGCCATGAAGGGGTAAGTGGGAGAGGGATACAAGGCCAAAGGCCCGCAGCTGCACACAGGCAGGTACCGGACGTCCGGTCATTGGCGGACGTCCGACGGATCGTGGGGGACCGGACGTCCGGCGGGCGTCGGAAGTCCGTCGTTTTGCTTCGGGATAGGTGGCACCGGATTTCTGGTAAGCGTCGGACGTCCGGTGCCTGGGACTTGTCGGACGTCCGGTGTTTGTCGGTCGTCCGGCGGCTGTAGCACAAGTCGGCCGGGGTACTTCTGGCTGGCCTGGACGTGGGCATGTCGGACGTCTTGTGGTCGCCGGCCGTCCGGGCGCTGTAGAGGGTCGGACGTCCGGTGGCTTCCGGTCGTCCGGTCGCTGTAGTCTCCGCAGCTCCTTCTTCTTCCGTCTTCGCTTCCACGCTTCCCTCGCGGATGGTGTAGGCATTCCTTGGCGCTTGCACTCCTCCTCCTCGTCCGTGAAGCTCCAGCAATACCTATGCATGCACACGAGAGGAATGTCAAGTAGTATACCATCCTCGAAGGTGTCAAGTGAACGTGTGTAAAGGAGATGATTCACCTTTATGTATGTGAAGTAGATGTCGCACGTGTCACTTGCCAAATGGACTCTGACATGGTGATGTCCATAGGATGCTCCGCATCAGTTTCACAACCTAGGAGAGTATGGCGTCTAGCGAGGGAAATTACCATCGTAGAGGTCCTTACTTTGGTGGTACTAATTTTGCTAGTTGGAAGCATAAGATGAAAATGCATATTCTTGGACATAACCCCGCCGTTTGGGCTATTGTGTGTATTGGTTTGTAAGGTGAATTCTTCGAAGATGGCAGTGAACCAAATCGTGAAGCAACCGTGGAAGAATTGAAGATGTTGCAATACAACGCTCAAGCTTGCGATATCCTCTTCAACGGATTATGCCCCGAAGAATTCAACAAAATCAGTCGCCTTGAGAATGCAAAGGAAATTTGAGATACTTTGGTTGATATGCATGAAGGTACCGAGTCCGTCAAGGAATCCAAATTGGATGTGCTTCAAAGTCAACTTGACAAGTTCAAAATGAAGGATGGTGAAGGAGTCGCTGAAATGTATTCTAGGCTTGCTCTCGTCACAAATGAGATTGCTGGCTTAGGAAGTGAAGAGATGATCGACAAATTCATCATCAAGAAGATCCTAAGAGCCTTGGATGGAAAATATGATACCGTGTGCACTTTGATCCAAATGATGCCCAATTACAAAGATCTCAAGCCAACGGAAGTCATTGGTAGAATTGTTGCTCATGAGATGTCACTTAAGGATAAGGAAGAGCTTCACAACAAGTCTAGTGGTGCTTACAAAGCTTCATGTGATGCTCCCACAACATCAAGTGAGAAACAAGCCTTCAATGAAGAATTGAGCCTAATGGTGAAGAACTTCAACAAGTTCTACAAGAGTAGAAGCAAAGAGAGAAGTTCTAAGTCAAGGTCCTACAATGACAAAAGATCTTCTAGTCGTGATCGCAATTGCTATAATTGTGGAAGTCCCGGACATTACTCTAGTGAATGTATGGCTCCCTACAAAAGAAGAGAAGACTCACCTAAAAGGAGAAGTAAAAGAGAGGAATCACCTCCATAAGAGAGAAGGAGTAGAGATGATCGTTATGAACGAAGACCCTCTTGCAGAAGCAAGGATTCGGAAAGGAAGGACAAGTCATCAAAGAGCTACACAAGACGAAGACATCAAGCTCATGTTGGTGAATGGGTATCCGGTTCCGACTCCGACAACCACTCTGAGAGAAGTTATCACTCCGACTCCGAATATACTCAAGATGAAGGTGTTGCTGGTCTTGCACTTGTGTCATCCAACTCCTACGACATATTTGACTCACCAAATGAAGGAATTGGAAGATGCTTCATGGCTAAAGGCCCCAAGGTATCACACCCCGAGTATGTTGATTTCAATAGTGATGAAGATGATTTGCTAGGTGATGATGATTTACTTGTTGACAACTCTAGTGATGAAAACTATGATGAAATTGCTATTAATCATGCTAATCAAGATGAAACGAATGACAATGATAAGAAGGAGATTGAGCGTCTAACTAAAGAATTAAACACTCTTAAGTTAGCTCATGAAACTACCTTAGAGGATCATCGAGAGCTTTTAAAGACTCATGAGAAGCTACGCTTTGAAAAGCTCAATCTAGAGCAAGAGCATGGGTTCTTAAAAGCAATCATTGATGATCTTTGTAAGAAAAGTTCTTCTTACATTGCCAAGCGTTTACTCTTGTCTACTTACATGCCACAAGTAAAATCTAGCAACAAGAACAAGAAAGATTCTTCTTCTAGTAGTAACAATAATCATGCTAAATCCAATATTGTTGCTTCTAGTAGTTCTCTTGATTCCACTAATGACTCTCTTAGCCAAGTTACACTTGAGCAAGAAAATATCTTATTGAAGGGAATTATAGAGAAAGGTGTTTACAAGAGCCTTGCCGGAAGTAAGCAATTTGAGGAGATTGTACGCAAGCAAGGAAGGCACCGGAAGAATCAAGGTGTTGGTTTTGAACGCAAGTTCAATGCTAATGGAGTTGAGTGGGAAGAAGATCAATACCCCAAGACAAAGTTTGTTCCTCAACAAGAGAAGTATGATCCCACTTCTTTCGAGGGAACACAAGCTTAAGATGATCTTCCACCACAAGACCACAATCAAAAAGGCAAGGACAAGCTTCAAGAGGATATTGATTCATTTGAAGAAGATCTAAAGGGCTTGGTCAAGTGGGTTCCCAAGACTACATCAAGTTCCACTTCATCAAGTACAACTACAACTCCAAGGATCCCCATCAAGTTAATGTGGATCCCAAAGAAGAAGAACTAGAGAGTTATTGAGGGTGACTCCGCCAACGTACTTCACTCATATTCATTTTGGCAAGGACAAGTGCAATCAACTTCCATATCTTGCACTAGTTCAAGGAGTCACAAACCCTCTTGTTGGTAAAACAAGGGACAAGGTAACCTAATGCTTTCATGGAAAACATCATATGTGTATTTCACTCTATGTCTATGGATATCCTTGTGTGTTCCTTGTGGGACTAACCCATGTAGGTATTGAAAGTGCAACTCACTCCAATGGATTGCTCCAAATGATCTACATCAACATTGAGCATCCACATCTTCAACATCTACATGAAGTCATCATCGACAAAACCCAAGGTTAGTTCATCCCTCTTAGGGGGGATATCACATCTAGGGGGAGCTTTACTCTAAGAATTGAGCTAAAGCAACTCTAATGGTGTGAACACAACAATGCTTTATGTAAAAGTGGTAACCCCACTTGTGCTTAAACGATGAGTATGACCTATGATCAAATGTTCTCATTTGACTCCTAAGTCAATATACTCATATATAGATGACCTAGTCATCACCAATTGCTTGATAGATGCTAGAGTGTTTGTGCATGCTTTGCCACATATTTCATTTGCTATCTTATTGTGTGAGCATGTTGGTTGCATAATTTTCTCCATTTGAGGACATCCATTTTTTGTTTTGATTGATTGGTTTTTCTTTTTGCCAAATGGATGGACAAGAATGCCTAAGTACTCCCTCTTGCTATCTATGCTTTTCTCGTCTCAAACTCTATTCATGCTACATCACAAAGTTTGATCAAGTCGAATTCGGACCCTCCGGGTGAGGAGCACTCGGAGCCACCGATCCGTCAAGGGCTTAAACTTCCAAAACCTCTTAATGGCTTTCGGTCTGACCGATTCATCCATCTCGGTCTCACCAAAATCATTGGGTTGATCTAGGTTTTAATCTCGGTGCAACCGATTAGAATAGTTCGGTCACACCGAGTTGCAGTAACCTCTTGCGATTCTGCATCTCGGTGCCACCAAGTCGTTCCACTCAGTCAGACCGATAGTGACTGGGTATATATATCCGCGGGTTGAAATTTGGAAATTCCTTCAAACTCCCAACCGCGCCTGCCCAGCTCTGCTGCCCCCTTGGTCTTCGGATCGTCACCGTCGTCGCCAGCACCCTCCTGCTGCTGGTCTCCGCCGCCGTCAACGGGATTCTTCACCGCCGTTGTCGCCGTAGCGAGTCCGCCGCCAAGTTAGGGTACGGACTCGATCCCTTTGTGTATTCCTTAACTCCGATTCTTGCACAAAGGTTAATGCCATGCTTCTAGCCACGATTGAGATCATCCTATCCAACCAAAACTTCCTTTAGATTAGTTTTGATGCAAAAACTTAGGGTTAGGTTTCCGTCGAACTCATCTCGGACCGACCGATTTGAAGTATTCGGTCTCACCGATTTGGCCTAGGCCATTGCACATGTACAACTCGTTCTGACCGAAGTGTATGAGTCGGTGTGACCGAGTTTACTTTCTCTATGAAACCCTAGCATCTCAGAGTCACCGAACTGCGCCTTGGTCTGACCGAAACTGCCTATTTAGACTCCAAAGTTGCTTCGGTGTCACCGAGTTAGTCATATCGGTAGCTCCGAAATGCTTGCTGCAGAAAACTAAAATTAAGTTTTTGAGTCAAACTTTTTGCCAAAATAGCTGTACTTTGTGATGCTCATCTACGCTGCCTATACCTATCTATTCACAGGGTCAGTGTCAGCCATGTCAGACAACAGTGACAACCAGAACAGGTCAAAGGAGCAAGAAAATCTCAGTGAGGGCACTAGTCCCTCCAATAGCAGTTATGATGAGGGTAGCAGAAGCACCCCAAGCAACTTGCCTAAGGCTGCAACTAGGCAAAGGAAGAAGAGAACCTCACATTCTGAAGATGAGGACTTTGTGGTTGATGAGGAGGTCACCTCAAAGAAGAAGGCAGTCAAGAAGGAGTATGCTGCTGCTGCTGCCACCAAGCCTGGCATGAAGAAGAAAGCTCCTGCCAAGAGAGTGCCTATGTCAAAAGCCAGAGCCTCCACTCAGGAAACTATGGAGTTCACTCTTGAACCAAGAGAAGAAGAGGCTACTGGAGGCAAGAAAAGGAAGGAAAGGGTCAAGAAGACCATGGCCAAAGTTATTGGCAGATCATCAATGATGAAAGATCCAGATGAAGATGATGAGGAAGAAGCTATTGAGCCAGCACCAAAGTCTCAGAAGCTTATGGGAGATGCAATCAAGTCTGGGGCTGATTCATCTAAGCCCAAGACAGCTCCAAAGCCATCTGCCCAAGCTCAAGTCCCAAAGCCTACAGCACCCAAGAGATCCACCAGAAACATCCCGGCTGCTGAAAAGAATAAGGCCCTAGTGCCTGAAGTTCAAGATAATGAGGAGCAGCAAGTGCTCAGGAAGCTCAAACCAAAAATTCCAGATCATGATGACAATCATCCCATAGCTGAAAACATGAAGTTGAGAAAGGACTAGCCACCCTGACTCAAAACCAAGAAAGTCTTGAGAGGATCATTGAAACAAAATTTTATGATCTAGACTTGAAGGTCACAGAGATCCAAACCACAGTTCAGCAACTTCAAGAAGAGGCAGAGGACAGGAGAGGAAGAGTCACCACATATGCATTTCACAGAGTGCCAAGAGCACAGAGGTCTGCAGCAGAGCTAGTTGTCACAGATTCCAGAGCTACATCTTCAGCACCTGCAGCAACTACCACTGTTGCACCTTCAGTTGCAACTCCTCCAGCTCCTCAGACATCAGTAGAAGCCTTTGCAGACAGACTCCTCTCAATGCTATCTACGCACACCGAAGCTCTCGGAGATCGTGCCTAGAGTGCTGAATAGCACTATGCATTTTCGAGCTTTTTGGTAACTTGTTGCCAAAGGGGGAGAAAGTGTATAGATCTTAGGCTTCGAGAGAGAGAGTGTGTTTTGCTTTTGTTTGCCTCTCTTGCTACTTGATATTTGTTCGTTTGGTTGCTACATTATTAGTGCTTGTGTGTGAGATACACTTATGATCATGTGGTTGATCATTATGCTTTAATGTGTGCTTGAATGATGCTATCTATAATACTTGTGTATGATCAATCATGTTTCCCTTGGTGATGAGTGCATGTGCTTTACATTCTATCATTTTGAGCGCTCCACCAAGATGTATGTGACATGGAAGAGTAACCCATGATCCTAATCGATTGTGCATTTGCATTCAAAATAAAATTTTAAATAATGCACAAATTTAGGGGGAGCTCTTGCTTTTCACATACTTCTCAAAGCGACGATATATTTCATTCATATTATCATTTGTCGAAGCTTTGATCTATATGTTGTCATCAATTACCGAAAAGGGGGAGATTGAAAGTGCAACTAATCCCCGGGTGGTTTTGGTAATTCATAACAACATATAGCTCATTGAACTAATATCCTTTCAAGTTAAATATTTCAGAAAGTTCAATGATTGGCATGGCACATGGACTAGAGATGTGGACCCCTCAAAATGCTAAGGACAAATATTGGCAAAAGCTCAAGACTCTACATTTCTATTTTAGTGATCCAAGATCACATTGAGTCCATAGGAAAAGCCAATACTATTAAAAGGGGATGAGGTGTTGCTTAATGGTCCACTTGCTCAAAGTGCTTAGTGATATGCTCCAAAACCCTCAACCACTTTCTCAAATCCAAATATGTCCTAAACCTAAAGTCAAATTCAGCCCCACCGATTTGATCCATCCGGCGCCACCAAGTTCCTTTGACATAGCCACTGCCAGAAACCCTAATCAGTTCGGTCTCACCGATAGGGATTTCGGTCTCACCGAGATGGGATCGCAAACTTTCTGTTTCCCTTCATAACATTTCGGTCTCACCGAAATGAGCGATCGGTCCCACCGAGTTCGCAATGCAAACTCTCTGTTTCCCTTTCGTAATGTTTCGGTCTTACCGAAAGGAGCGATCGGTCCCACCGAGTTTGCCTGACCAACTCTCTGTTTGCTCATTGCTGAAGTCGGTCACACTTGTTCATGCAATCGGTCACACCGAGATGAGGTTTTGCCCTAACCCTAGCACATCGGTCCCACTGAGCTGATCATATCGGTCCCACCGAGATTCCTAACGTTCACATTTTGAACTAAATCGGTCTCACCGAGTTCTTCTATTCGATCTGACCGAGTTGGGTCAAATATGTGTAACGGTTAGATTTTGTGTGGAGGCTATTTATACCCCTCCACCCCCTTCTCTATTCAAGAGAGAGCTATCAGAACATGCCTACACTTCCACTACTCATTTTCTGAGAGAGAACCACCTACTCATGTGTTGAGACCAAGACATTCCAACCCAACCACAAGAATCTTGAACTCTAGCCTTCCCCAAGTTGCTTTCCACTCAAATCATCTTTCCACCGTATCCAAATCTGTGTGAGAGAGAGTTGAGTGTTGGGGAGACTATCATTTGAAGCATAAGACCAAGGAGTTCATCATCAACACACCATCTATTACCTTTTGGAGAGTGGTGTCTCCTAGATTGGTTAGGTGTCACTTGGGAGCCTCCGACAAGATTGTGGAGTTGAACCTAGGAGTTCGTAAGGGCAAGGAGATCGCCTACTTCATGAAGATCTACCCGAGTGAGGCAAGTCCTTCGTGGGCGGTGGCCATGGTGGGATAGACAAGGTTGCTTCTTCGTGGGTGGAGCCCTCCGTGGACTCGCGCAACTGTTACCCTTCGTGGGTTGAAGTCTCCATCAACGTGGATGTACAATAGCACCACCTATCGGAACCACGCCAAAAATCTTCGTGTCTACATTGCGTTTGCCTTCTCCAAACCCTTCCCTTTACCTTCATATGCAATGTTTTACTTTCTGCTGCTACACTCTTAGAATTGCATGTGTAGGTTGATTGCTTGACTTGTGCTAAGTTGCTAAAATCTGCCAAGACTTAAAATTGGGAAAAGGCTAGATTTTTATTTGGTCAAGTAGTCTAATCACCCCCCTCTAGACCTACTTTCGATCCTACACACGTCCCATCGAAATGGAGATCGTGCCCATTTTCTTAGGGATATCATTAAGATTTTGTTTCTCCCCGTACGCATAGCGGCATCTTTTGCGGGAAGTGGCGATTTCAATGGTGCGACAGAGGGACTTTTGGCCTTTACCAGCCTATAAGAGTAAAATATAGCGACGGCAAAAAAGTATGTTCTCATTTCTCCTCGCCTGCTTCCTCTCGAGCTCCATCACCCAGATCCAATCTTGACCCCCTGCTGCGTAGCGCATCCTAGCTCTATCCCGAGCAATGGCCGACGCCAACCTCAAGGGGCACTGGGCTGGTTCCTCTGTTATACAAGGCACCATCTTGGAGCTGCGCAGCGCGGGGTACATCCCCACGGAGGTCAACACCCGTGCGTCGGACCCCAACCAACAGGTACCCGCTCTTAATCCAGGGGAGAGGGTGGTTTTCGTGCCCCACCTCATTAGAGGTCTGGGGTTCCCGCTGCACCCCTTTGTGCGCGGGGTCATGTTCTACTACGGGATGTATTTCCATCATCTAGCCCCAAATTCTATCCTCCACCTCGCCTCCATCATGGTCTGTGAGGCCTTCCTCTGCATCGAGCCGCACTTTGTCCTATGGCTGAAGATCTTCGGCGTCAAGCCGAAGTCTAGCGGCTCTGAGCTCGCGGAGTGCGGATGCGCCATGATCAGCAAGAAACAGAAGGTCAGCTGGTTTAAAGGCACCTTCATAGAGACCGTCAAAGAGTGGCAGCGCGAGTGGTTTTACATCACTGAGCCGCTTGCCGCTGGCCAGGCCAAGGTCCTGGCATTCTCGGCCGGGACTCCAAGGAAGTTGATGTCCTGGAAGAAGAAGGGCATCGCCTGGGGGAACCCAGGGGAGGTGGAGGCGCTATCCAAGAAGATCCAGTGGTGGTCTGATTAGAAAAACCTCCAGCTGGCACACGTGGTAAACGTCATGCTCCATCGCCGCATCCTCCCACTCCAACTTCGGGCCACCCCGATGTGGGCGCATACGTCCGAGGACATAGCGCCCGTTCAGCACTTCTTCTGCTCCACCTTGGCCGGAATGTGGACGCGGTTGTTTAAGCCATCCGAGGACGAATTCCCTTTGGAAGGGCGAGACCTCGGCTTTGAATCCGGCTATGATGCCCCCGAGGTACTCTTTCAATACACAAGTCTATACTCTGCGTTTCTTCGAGCATTACAGACTTCGACTAATCAATTGGTTTTGTATTTGCAGAAGTGGATCTCCAAGGCGTAGCAAATGTTGTGTCTGGTGCCGCTACCCGAAGGGGAAAGGACCCCCCTGCTCACGACCCTCTTAGTCGAGGAGCCGCATGTGGTGATCCCCAAGGGGTCAAAGCCTCAGAAGGGCAAGGCGGGTCTTCGAACACAGGAGGCCTCGATCACCCGATCCGAGGAGACCCACGCCTCCTCCACTCACGAGGACAATGATACATCTGCAACATATCTATAATTTATGAAGTATTCATGCTGAAAGAACATGCGGTGCCCCCATGTTTGGTTTTGGTAATTGATGACAACCTCTATGGACTAATGGTTGCCTTGAGTTATATTTGAAGGATCTGCCCATAGGCATTTCTTGAAGTCCATGTGTTGGTTTCAAGGAGTTTATGTGATGACCAAAGTGCTATTCAAGGAATTATCCAAAGATTGGTCATGTAGAACACATGATACAAGGTTGATCAAGATCAAGTCAAGGAGTGAATCAAGTTGATCAACACACAAAGCATACAAGATGTACCAAGAGGGATCAAGTGATCCCATGGTATGGTAAGCATTGTCCATTACACTTTGTGTACTAACCCATGGTCTACGTGAGAGTTCTTTGTGGGGTTAGGTATGTTTCCATGGTCATGCATCAAAAGGAAGATATCATATAACCCATGGAGGATGACATCAAGTGCTGATCGTCATCAAGGTTGCGGTGTGCAAGTTCAAGTGGAGCATCAGGAAGAGATCACATGCTTGAAGCTTGCCATCCACTGTGGTGACAATGGACATGTGAAGATGTGCCGAAGAGAGCTCACTCATAGTGGAGTCTGGGGGAGAAATCTACTAGTCTTCATCGAGCCGACACAATCAAGAAAGGTGGTCCATCTTGAGGAAGTCAAGATCGTCATCATCTAGCTCAAGTGGACTATGTGCAAGGCAAAGGTTTGCCCTTGATAGGTTTTCTATTTTACTGGTCTCATGGTGGTAGTTGGGAGACCGGGTTATAGGATCGATTACCGTACTATCAAGGGGGGCTCTCAAGTAAGTAGCTTGATCTAATCATTCGTAGAGAGCTCAAACCATTGCATCATCTTTCTTGGTTCTTGTTTGGTGTTTCTCTGTGTCAGTTTTAGAGCTTATGGTCATCTTCATGACAAGCTCGAGTTCATCGAAAACGGAGTTCACATGCATCTTCTATGATGTTTTCAATGCTGGAGTTTATGTCGGTCCTTCATTCATACAGGTTTCACATCTCTATATTGTTGGATAGTATTTGTCATCATCTATCCAACAAGCTTGAGTTTGCTCAATTCGAAGCTTATTTGCAGAAGTTATGGCAGTTCAGGCTTTCATGCATCCATCTGGTTTACTTAGGCCTTTTTGTTGCACTCTAGCAGTAGTACCGCTCTGGTCTGCGGTAGTACCTCTTGCGCGGTACTTTCGCGGCTCTAGTGCCGTGGGCACTTCCGCTTATTCTTGGGCTTCTGGATACTTTGCCACCTCAGCGGTAGTCGAGCAGTAGTAGAGCGCGGTAGTACCGCATGCGTGGTACTTCCGGCCTTCTACTACCACTGGAATCTCCACTTATATTTTAGCCTCTGGATACATTTTACCTATGCACGGAAGTAGAGCAGTAGTAGTGCGTGGTAGTACTGCTCCGTGCAGTAGTACCGCACTGCCCTACTCTACTACCGCGGTTTCACCTGTACTCACAACACCTAGCAGTAGTATCGTTGGTGGGAGCGGTAGTACCGCTCCGGCGGCACTACCGCCTCCCTGAGTTTCTCAGTTGCATGTTACAACTGAAACTACCATGCCGGCGGAAGTATCGCTCGCCCGAGCGGTACTACCGCTTGTGTGCGGACTGAGGGCATAACGGTTGGATTCGGGGGTGCCTATTTAAGGGGCCTTCTTCCCCAATGGTCCCCATCCTTTAAGCTCGTGTTCTTCCCTCATTGTTGACCTTCTTTGAGATTGTTATCTCTCAATCCCTCCAATGATTTTTGCTAGTTCTTGAGGGAAAAGCGAGAGGAGATCTAGATCTACGTTTCCACCAATCACTTTCTCCTCTTTGTGAGGGAACCCTTTGGATCTAGATCTTGGAGTTCTTTGTTTTCTCTTCTTCGTTCTTCCTCTCATCTTCCTTCGTAGCATTAGTTGTTGTGGTGGGATTTGGGAGAGAAGGACTTGGGCACTCCGTGTGCCCTTGCCATTGCATTTGGTGCATAGGTTTGAGTTCTCCACGGTGATACGTGGAAGTGAAGTTTGAGAAGATTTTGACTCTTGGGTGCTTGGTACCCTAGAGCTTGTTCCTCTTGGGTGCTTGGGTGCCCTAGACGGTTGGTGGTGCTTCAGAGCTCAATCATTGTGGTGTAAAGCTCCGGGCAAGCATCGGGGTCTCCAATTAGGTTGTGGAGATTGCCCCGAGCAATTCGTACGGGTTCTGGTGACCGCCCCAAGGGTTGCCGTTTGTACGGGTTCGGTGACCGCCCTCAAGAGTCCCTTAGTGGTATCATGACATCTTGCATTGTGCGAGGGCGTGAGGAGACACTGGTACAACGAGGTGCTATACAAACGGTTTTTAACTCCTTTCCGCGACGGCGGTCTGAACCGTCACCTAGTGAGTGACTACGATAGGGGGGTCCTTCCCACACGACCCAGAAACCGTCGGGGATATGCCCTCCTGGCACACACGCTCGGCAAAATGAGGTCGTGTGCGACCGGCGAGCGATCAAATACGGTTATACGTACAGTAGTGCTAAAAAAAAATACAATTATACAGGCGAAATCGTTTCCGGTCGTAAGTACATCCCACACAGTCAGTCCCCGCTAAACATTTCCATTCGTATGTACATTCCACATAGTCAATCCAAGGAATATGTTTCCGTTAGTATGTACATCCCACACAGTTAATCCAAGAAGTACGTTTCCGCTCGTATATACATCCCACAGAGTAACTCCAAGGAAAACGTTTCTGTTCGCAGGTACATCACACACAATTTTCCCCATTAAATCATTTGTGATAGCGTTTCCATTGCACACGATATTAAAAAATTTATCATTTGCGTTATTGAATGCATCACACACGGTGCGTAGAAGAAACTGTGTCGCAAAGGCTGTCCATCACACACACTTTTTATGTGGTAAACGTTTGCGCAAGGTGGCCTAACGCAAACAGTTTTCAAGTGGATGTCGTGTGTGATTGTTCATTGATCCAACACGGTTTATTCCTAGAAACTGTGTGCGTTGCCTGAGGTCATCACCCATAGTGTTTTCTCAATAACCGTTTGCAATAGAAAAACCCAATTAGCAGGCTAATTGCCCTATGATTAATAATCCATTTATTAATCTAATTGACATTTCATATTAAGCACACAATATATTTCATTTCCATATTAAGGAAGCAGGATTTCATAATTGAAATACATCAGAGTACAACATCATATAGCTTCAGCACTCAGCTACCCCATTACACAATTGCACCAGCACCAAGTTTCACATGCAACATCTACAACCTTTCGAAATTAGCATCATAGACGGAACATAGACAGATGAATCTCATCTGGAAAACTGCTGAAGCGGAAGGCGAATATTGAGCCTTCGTTGATGTTGAAGGTCTTTGCAACTTTAGGCCAGTGCCTGTGGATGATTGACCGTCCATCCTTCATCCTCTTCAGGAACACTTCAATATTGAACCATGGGTGTTGTATGAAAACCTTCCTCGCCTCCTGACCATACATGTGGTTTGAGAGGTAATCATCAGTGAACTGCTTTGGAAAGGCCTGAAAACAAGGATATGCATAAATATCTTCTCCAGATTTGAAATGGCGCAAAGGAATTAAAAAGACAAGGTATAACAGTTAGTACCATCCCGTAGTGAACTGATGTCTTCTTCATTGTGCAGACAAAGATCTTGTTGTTTTTTGTCGCTAATTTCTTTATCGTAACAATCTTTCTAAGTGTCTTGACTTGACTGATATTAATGGACAACTCATTTCCACATATGCAAAAAGGGTCAAACAGTGGGTCAAAACCTCTGACAGCAGGACCTACATGTGCAAGACCAAATTGTTAAAAACCTAATATTTAAAAATAAGAAGTGGAAAGGTGTGTTATTAACTGCAACAGGCCTAATATTTAAAAACAAGCAAACGTAGTCATTCAAACTTGTATTGTGCAGGTCTAAGTACACTAGTTATTGGCCCTGTTTGGATCCATGGGTTAGAGTTAGTTTGAGCTAGTTTGGGCTCAAATAGCCCTAAAGTATCCAAACATGAGGGCTAGTTGCGTCAAACCCACCCAAAACAACTATCCCACCCAAGAGGTGCTGATTGGGGCTAGTTCTCCTAGTGCATTTATTGTCAATCTAACACTGTCATCCAAACACCTCTTTGGCTAGAGTTAGTTCAGGGTTAGTCATTGTTGAGTATCATTGTTATTTAGGAAACATAGGATAGCGTAGGATTTATTGTACCTTGACTTGTACTCCAAGATGACACGAGGCTCAAGCAATACAATCAACTATTCCACCAATCTCTCTCTCCCTTTTAACTGTCATGAGCTAGAAACTAACTCTAACCTCTAGCTAAGTTAGAGTATCCAAACAGTGCCATTGTTAATCAAATGGAAAGGCGTGTTCAATACTCCCTCCGGTCCTTTTTACTCTGCATATAAGAATTGTCTGAAGTCAAACTTCATAAAGTTTGACCTTATTTATATGAAAAAATATCAACATCTAGCATGCTAAAGTTATACAATATGAAAATTTAAGTCATGACACATGTACTGATATTTATTTCATATTGTGAATGTTGGTATTTTGTTCTATAAAGTTGGTCAAACTTTAAGAGGCCTGACTTTAGACAAATCTTATATGCGAACTAAAAAGATTCGAAGGGAGTACAACATGCTTAACAGCAACCAAATATAGTCATTCATAGAGCTATTGTTAAATTTGGTATTGATGAAATTGAACTGCACAGTTCATACTAGCACATATAGAACATCACACTGTTAATAGCTGAAATAAACAAGGCATACTACGAACAACCAAAGATGGCAATTGAAACTGGGCATATGCTAACTACAAACAATCGAACAACCATAAACCGTAGAAATAAACAAGGCGTAATGCAAACAACCTAATATAGCAATAGATACTGGACAGGTTCTCACTACAAAAGGGGTTCGAGAAAACAAATCATGGGTTTCCTCACTTGTCACAGATTGGCTCCTCCTCATGGTCGCCGTCGATGAGGTCTGACTTGCCAGCTGAGGATCCTAGGCCAGCTTCGCAGAACATGTCCTTTAGAAATGACAAAAGGGGCTCCATGGCGATGAAGGATGGCAAATTGTTCATAACGAGCCGCAGGAGATCAGCAGCAGGGCCATCGATGAGATCGACGGCTGTCGAACCCGAAGGGTTGGGGGTGGGCAACTTAACCTGTGACATAACCCGCGTCAAGCCATCGGTGTCGACGACCTCGATGTCGTAGCCGGTGTCTGCGACATGCCAGAATACTCTAGCCCGCTGATTGAAAGGCTCAATCCAGGTCCAGTCATCGTCGTCAGCTTCCTTGGCGGCCACCTCGCCAACGTCGGGTGAAGAGGCCGCGGTAAAGCTCTTTTGGGCCATTCGCTCCTCGAGCTCCTCGGGAAGCGTAGCCGGGCTTAGGCTGCGACGCTCTGGAGTGGGGGAGGGGGTGTGGATGGGGATCTCTTGGAAAGGGGGTGTTTCGCAGGCGTCATCTAAGAAACTTAGGGCGGCGAGGGTATGTATATCGGTGGGTAAACTGCACGGGCAGACCGACAGAGGTTGACGATGGAGGCGGCGCGGTGGCGGCGGCGACCTAGCTAGGTTTGGAGCGAGGGAGGGGTGTTGTGTATGTGTGTGAGCGGGGGATTTGGGGTGAGCGAAGGATTTGGGGTGTGTGTGTGGAGGGGGTCCAAGGTGGTGTTTGAGGAAATGCCACGGGTACTGAAAATTTTACTAGGCGGGAGTAAAATGGCGGGGCTACCAAAAATTTGGATCAAGGGATTGAAGCAGAGCGGGGCGGGAGTAAAATGCCGGGGCTACTGAAAATTTGGATCAAGGGATTGAAGTAGACTCGGGGGCGCGCCCTACCCCCAGGGCGCGCCTCCCAAGCTTGTGGGCCCCCTGGCCAGCCCCCAGTGCCCATCTTCTGTTATATGGAGGGTTTTGACCTATAAAAAATTAGAAGGAAGCTTTCGGGATGAAGCATCGCCGTCTCGAGGCGGAACCTAGGCAGAAGCAATCTAGGGCTCCGGCAGGACGATTCTGCCGAGGAAACTTCCCTCCGGGAGGGGGAAATCGAAGCCATCATCATCACCATCGATCCTCTTATCGTGGGAGGGTAAATCTTCATAAACATCTTCACCAGCACCATCTCCTCTCAAACCCTAGTTCATCTCTTGTATTCAATCTTTTTCTCAAAACCGAGATTGGTACCTGTGGGTTGCTAGTAGTGTTGATTACTCTTTGTAGTTGATGCTAGTTAGTTTATTTGGTGGAAGATCATATGTTCAGATCCTTAATGATATTCAATACCCCTCTGATCTTGAACATGAGCATGCTTTGTGAGTAGTTACGTTTGTTCCTGAGGACATGGGAGAAGTCTTGTTATAAGTGATCATGTGAATTTGGTATTCGTTCGATATTTTGATGAGATGTATGTTATCTTTCTTCTAGTGGTGTTATGTGAACGTCGACTACATGACACTTCACCATGATTTGGGCCTAGGGGAAGGCATTGGGAAGTAATAAGTAGATGATGGGTTGCTAGAGTGACAGAAGCTTAAATCCTAGTTTATGCGTTGCTTTGTAAGGGGCTGATTTGGATCCACATGTTTCATGCTATGGTTAGGTTTATCTTAATTCTTCTTTCGTAGTTGCGGATGCTTGCGAGAGGGTTTAATCATAAGTGGGATGCTTGTCCAAGTAAGGACAACACCTAAGCACCGGTCCACCCACATATCAAATTATCAAAGTAACGAACGCGAATCATCTGAGCATGATGAAAGCTAGCTTGACAATAATTCCCATGTGTCCTCGGGAGCGCTTTGCTTTATATAAGAGTTCGTCCAGGCTTATCCTTTGCTATAAAAAGGATTGGCCCACCTTGGTGCACCTTTGTTACACTTGTTACTCCTTACCCGTTATGAACTATCTTACTACCAAACTATCTGTTACTGATAATTTCAGTGCTTGCAGAAAATACCTTGCTGAAAACCGCTTGTCATTTCCTTTTGCTCCTCATTGGGTTCGACACTCTTACTTATCGAAAGGACTACAATTGATCCCCTATACTTGTGGGTCATCAAGACTCTTTTCTGGTGCCGTTGCTGGGGAGTGAAGCGCCTTTGGTTAGTGGAATTTGGTAAGGAAACATTTATATTACGTGCTGAAATTTATTGTCACTTGTCACAATGGAACATAATCCTTTGAGGGGCTTGTTCGGGGTATCTTCACCCCGACTGGAAGAACAAAGAGTTTCTCCTCAACCTACTACACCTATTGAAAATATTTATTACGAAATTCCTTCGGGTATGATAGAGAAACTGTTAGCTAATCCTTATGCAGGAGATGGAACACTATATCCTGATATGCATCTAATCTATGTGGATGAAGTTTGTGGATTATTTAAGCTTGTAGGTTTACCCAGAGATGAAGTCAAGAAGAAGGTCTTCTATTTATCTTTGAAGGGAAAGGCATTGACATGGTATAGGCTATGTGATGATATTGGAGCCTGGAATTACAACAGATTGAAATTGGAATTTCATCAGAAGTTTTATCCTATGCATCTGGTTCATTGTGATCGGAATTATATATATAATTTTTGGCCTCGTGAAGGACAAAGTATCGCCCAAGCTTGGGGGAGGCTTAAGTCAATGTTATATTCATGCCCCAATCATGAGCTCTCAAGAGAAATTATTATTCAGAATTTTTATGCTCGGCTTTCTCGTAATGATCAATCCATGCTCGATACTTCTTGTACTGGTTCTTTTATGAAGAAGACTATTGATTTCAGATGTGATCTTTTGGAAAGAATTAAACACAACTCTGAAGATTGGGAGCTCGATGAAGGTAAGGAGTCAGGTATAAAGCTTGAGTTTGATTGTGTTAAATCTTTTATGGATACTGATGCTTTTCATAATTTTAGCACTAAATATGGACTTGACTCTGAGATAGTAGGTTCTTTTTGTGAATCATTTGCTACTCAGGTTGATCTCCCTAAGGAGAGGTGGTTTAAGTATCATCCTCCCATTGAAGTAAAAATAGTAGAACCCGTTGAAGCTAGAGAAGAAACTACTACTTATAATGTTGATCCAGTTATTCCTACTGCTTATATTGAGAAACCACCTTTTCCTGTTAGGTGTGGCACCCCAGCTCAGAGAGACCGAAACACCCCGTATTCCAGCCCAGAGATCAAGTCTTCTAGAATACTACACTGCTTGGCATAGAACAAATCAGCTCTTTATTACAAATACTCGGGGATACAAGGGTTCCGATATAACCAGGAATTACATCAGCACGGCGACACTACGCCTGCCAAGGTTGCTCTATGCTAGCAGCAGAACAACTCATAGCAGCGGAATAACTTCTAGCAGCGGAATAACGATGATAGTGATGGACTCCACTCCGCAGGGACTCTGGCTGGAACGCTTATCCTAGCTCGCCAACAAGGGATCCACGGCAAACAAGTAAGTAGACAAATCATGACCTGCAAACTGGCATGACACGCCAGGTCAGTACATTGAATGTACTTGCAAGCTCACAACAACCAAAGCAATCAAGACAAGCAATAACACGGCGTTTACAGGTTAAACAAGCATGAGCATGATACCACTAGAACATTATCAGCATGGCATGAACATATTACTCGAGACATGAACAATGATGATACTAACATAGAACATGCAAACAGATATCACTTACTCTGTTCGGGGTTACCTCGTAACCACCAAATATATGCCACTCTTACTTACCATCGTGGTCACGGGATCACTTCAATCATTATCAAGAATACCATCGGGATCTCCACAAGATCACCTCATCATTATCAAGAATACCATTGGGATCCTCACAAGATCACCTCATCATTATCAAGAATACCATCGTGATCCTCCCGTGACCACATAAAGATCAACCAACTTCTTTCCTCATCAAACCAGGGTTGTTTATTAGTCAGGTTATTATTACTGTTGACCCATAGTGTGACCTACTACGAATTGGGCCCATATCCGCGGGTGCGGCTATCGATAGATTATACACTCTGCAGAGGTTAGTACATTGTACCCACACTACGGAACCCAAGGCCTCGTACTCCCATTCGGGTGGACCAACGGCATTCCGACAAAACCGATCTATTTCCATGACACTCTCCCGGCCACTCTGACAAACTCCCCTTTGGGCTAAGTCATGGGTGGCCCTGATGTTGAAGGGGAACGTAGTATTTCAAAATTTTCCTACGATGACGCAAGATCTATCTAGGAGAAGCATAGCAACGAGCGGGGAGAGTGTGTCCACATACCCTCGTAGACCGAAAGCGGAAGCGTTTAGTAACGCGGTTGATGTAGTCGAACGTCTTCGCGATCCAACCGATCCAAGTACCGAACGCACGGCAACTCCGTGATCTGCACACGTTCAGCTCAGTGACGTCCCTCGAACTCTTGATCCAGTTGAGGCCGAAGGAGAGTTTCGTCAGCACGATGGCGTGGTGATGGTGATGATGAAGTGATTCCGGCAGGGCTTCGCCTAAGCTCTCCGAAAATATGACCGAGGTGGAAATCTGTGGAGGGGGGCACCGCGCACGGCTAAGACAAATCTTGGTGTGTCTTTGGGGTGCCCCCCGCCCCCGTATATAAAGGAGGGAGGGAGGAGGTGGCCGGCCTAAGGGGGAGGCGCACCAAGGGGGAGTCCTATTAGGATTCCCAATCCTAGTAGGACTCCCCTTCCTTTTCCAAGAGGGGGAGAGAGGGAAGGAGAGAGAGGGAGAAGGAAAGAGGGGGGGCGCCGCCCCCTCCCTAGTCCAATTTGGACTTGCCATGGGGGGGGGGGGGGGCGCAGCCACCCCTTGGACTGCCTCCTCTTTTCCCGTATGGCCCAATAAGGCCCATTACTTCTCCCGGTGAATTACCGTAACTCCCCGGTATTCCGAAAAATACCCGAATCACTCGGAACCTTTCCGATGTCCGAATATAGCCTTCCAATATATGAATCTTTACCTCTCGACCATTTCGAGACTCCTCGTCATGTCGCCGATCTCATCCGGGACTCCGAACAAACTTCGGTCATCAAATCACATAACTCAAAATACAAATCGTCATCGAACGTTAAGCGTGCGGACCCTACGGGTTCGAGAACAATGTAGACATGACCGAGACACATCTCCGGTTAATAACCAATAGCGGAACCTGGATGCTCATATTAGCTCCTACATATTCTACGAAGATCTTTATCGGTCAAACCGCATAACAACATACGTTGTTCCCTTTGTCATCGGTATGTTACTTGCCCGAGATTCGATTGTCGGTATCATCATACCTAGTTCAATCTCGTTACTGGCAAGTCTCTTTACTCGTTCCGTAATGCATCATCCCGTAACTAACTCATTAGTCACATTGCTTGCAAGGCTTCATATGATGTGCATTACCGAGAGGGCCCAGAGATACCTCTCCGACAATCGGAGTGACAAATCCTAATCTCGATCTATGCCAACTCAACAAACACCATCGGAGACACCTGTAGAGTATCTTTATAATCACCCAGTTACGTTGTGATGTTTGATAGCACACTAAGTGTTCCTCCGATATTCGGGAGTTGCATAGTCTCATAGTCTTAGGAACATGTATAAGTCATGAAGAAAGCAATATCAATAAACTTAATGATCATTATGCTAAGCTAACGGATGGGTCTTGTCCATCACATCATTCTCCTAATGATGTGATCCCGTTCATCAAATGACAACACATGTCCATGGCTAGGAAACTTAACCATCTTTGATTAACGAGCTAGTCAAGTAGAGGCATACTAGGGACACTCTGTTTGTCTATGTATTCACACATGTACTAAGTTTCCGGTTAATACAATTCTAGCATGAATAATAAACATTTATCATGAAATAAGGAAATAAATAATAACTTTATTATTGCCTCTAGGGCATATTTCCTTCAGATGTCACCTCGTGACATCCAATGGCCACCGTCGTGGCAAAGCAAAATGGTCCTAAACGGGGACAACCTGGGTACAACAACAACAGGTACACAAGGATTATGTCCGCCTACCTAATCAGGGTAGCGCGCGCCCATAACCTTCCCTAGTTGGAGGCACCAGTGAGAGGCATGACAATAGACCCAATCAGGGCCCCCCATAAGGCAAGTGTGGCTGCACTGGTCAGCTCGATTCGATGGCGCTATGACTTAGCCAACAGATGTTCAAGTTTTATTAAAGTCTGGTTTAACTTGAATGTAATGAGCTGAGTCAAAATAACATGATGAAATAACAATGCATATGAGCATGATGTCAACATGAGCATGGGTGAGCAACATCACTATTTAGCATATTAGCAACAACAAATCATTTACCCTACTGGGTGCACATGAGCATGGCATAGCAATGATCACGAATAACACCATTATAAGGACAACACTACATATGAACATAGCATGACCACTAGCACTGGAAACATTTACCATAAAAGAACATGATAATAATACTAGCAAGGAATCTTTAAACAACCGATGCGAAATGATCATATCATAGAGATAAGGATGGATTCACGAGCATATATATATATAACACTCAGAAAATATTAACATGCACAACTTATTTAAATATTTAGGTTGAAAACCATGGCTACTACAAGGCTCTCATGCAAGTGGTTGTCGTGGCTTGCCTGGAAATGAAGAGGTCACCGGGAAGAAGTGCGGAAGGATCGCAGAAAGATTCACCGGAAACAGTTCTCTCTCGGAGGGGGCTGTTTACGGGCAAGGGCATAATGGTCATTTTCACTGAGTGAAAATATTATGAAAATGGTACCAACATGACGGGCTCGACGAGACAAAGAAGTGGGCTTTGGAATCACCTCATTCGGAGTTGTGGTTGAAAAGTTATAGCCAGACGAAGTTCAGGGACCAATCTATAAAAATAAACTCTACAAACAGGCCCCTGGCTGGAAAAATAGAAAACACATTCAGACAATACGTCTTTGGAGTAGAGAAAGCGTAAAATGAACTGAAGAAGCAGGAGAGTGCGCTTACAGAACCGGAAAGCGTATTTTCGGAACTACCCTTCCACTTGCCACGTCAGCGCCTGCGGGGTCAACACAATGTGCGATTTACATGCGGGGCCCATGTGGAGGTGGGGCCCGCTGGCAGGTCCTTCTCCTTCCTCCTCGTGCTTGCCCACGGGATAGAGGGAGCCGCGCGCTCCGGCGACCGCCCAGGGCGACTCCGGCCACCTCCGATGGAGCTCGGACCACCGGAGTGACCGGGAGGGCGAGGCGCACCCGCCTGAACGCCTCCCGCTCTCCGGGGAGCATGGGACCGAACGAGGTCATGGCCGCAGCAGGAGGTGGCTACGGCCACTCTTGAGAGGGACAGCCCGTAACACGGGCGGAGGAGAGAGGCAGATGGGGAGGCTCGGAGTGGTCTGAGAAGTGCTCTGGTGGTGGAAGAAGAGGGAGACGAGCTCGGCATTGAGCCGATTTAGACGAGCAGAGGCAACGGCCATGGCGGCTGTGAGAGATTAGGAGGAGCTCCGGGGATGAATTGAAGGGTCGGGGAGGTCTAGCGGAGGGTGGGGAGGAGGCTGGTGAGGTCGAGGGCGCTCGGGACGGGGTTAAATAGCCGGGGCGCGGTTGCCATGGCCGAGTGCCGCCGCTCGGGTCCGGCCAATGCTCCGGCAGACCCAGGGCTCATGGGAGGGCACGAACGAGACGGGGGAGAGCAGAGGAGGTTAGGGAGCAGAGCAAGGAGCCAAGGTCATGGGGAGGAAGAGGTCGAGGCGCGAACATAGCCGAACCGCCACTGTTCGCCCGTGGGCGCGTGGCGACGAGCTCTGACGAGCGAGCTATAGGAGGGGAACATGGGCTGGAGAGCGACCGGAGATAAGGGGGAGTCAGGTCGGCACTCGGGGACGCGCGGACATCACCGGAAACAGAGAGACCGACGAGTTCAATCACCCAGAGCACGGCCACTGCATGCCAGGGCGTTGGTCACCGCAGGAACTTGTGTGCACACAGTGCACTCTGCCATGCAACAGGTTTTCTCCCGAGTAGTCCATCCAAGATGGGTTGCGTCTGAGGTGATGGTTCAGTAAAAGAAGCCAAAGGTTGATAGGATTCATCATTGAAAGTTTGCTGCAGCAAACTTGGGCTGCAAGCCGGGGACAACTGGAATAACCTAGAGATAAAACAGATTGTCACATGGGTTTAGGGTTTGAAGAACTACAGTCCTGTGCATTTGGAGAGGATTTGGACCAAGATTTAATATAGTTGCTTTGGAACTGCCATATCTGGTCCAGAAACAAGATCAAGAAGTAGAACTCACTAGGAGTGTTGGATTGGGCTAAAACTTGGCAAAGTATGATCATTTGGGCATATAAAGATGCTGTAAAAATTTCATACCATTTGGTCTTGCCAAAATAGTACTTGCTTCACAAAGCATCCTTCTGGACAGAATCTTAGGAAAATTCCTGAGGGAAAATGGCTAAAGGAAATGTGCCCAAATTTGGTAGAGATGAGTTATATGCATAAGACAAGGTCCTGGTAAATTCTCAGCAATAATGAAGCAATATAAAATATACTTGCTTCACTAACTAAAAATATGACCAGAAGCAAATATTTGATGTTGAGCTGACATGCAGTGGTTACATGAGCTCAAATTTGAAGGAGAGCTATGATTTGAACATATTGAGGTTGTGACAAAATTTCAACTCATTTGGATATGCCTAGCTTGTACCTCCTTCACAAAGTTTCTCTCTAATTAGAAACTTTGGAAAATTGCTGAGAAATATTTACTATGCAAATGAAGTTGAATTTTGACATGAGGCAATTATATGGATAGGAGAGAGTGTCCAAAAAGTTTGGGAGCAATCAAGCAAAGATAAATGGCATTTGATTCACAGAGTACCATCTAGGAAAGAATAGGAAAAGGAATGTTTGGGAATTTTTTTTGAACATGGTAAGGAAAAGTTTTGCCATATTTGATGAATATATGACCCAAACAATTTATGAGAATTATTTGGGAATTTTGTGGATGACAGAAAGGTAGGTTGCTTCACAACCTAGGGCAAATAGGACTATTCCTTTAATAGGAAAGGAATAATCCAAATAAAAAGAATATTGGGATTTGGGCTAGGATGAAAATTTCATGATCTAGGGATGGTTTTGAGGATGGCAAGCCACTTTGGAGACTAGGAAGAGATGATCTTCCCAAGTTTCCAGACTACAGAGCCACATAAAAGCCATTTCAAATAAAATGCCAAAGAAATTGAAATGAAAAAGAAAGGGCCAAAAATCAGGGTGTGACAAACCTTCCCCCTTAAAGAAATCTCGTCCTCGAGATTTGGTTGCTCAGGGAACAAGTATGAATATCCTAACTTAAGGAAACCGTTTCCAACTCGGGTATCCTTTTTCCTTTATATGATGTTCCCACTGCATTTCATAAGACTGGTTGCCTGGCTCTGGTTGGTTTGCTGCACTGTATCCTCATTCTAACAGGTCTTACCTGATATGTTACTCTGACTCCAAGTCGTTTATATCTGCCGGCTTAACGGGGTGTGGTAGATTATCCTGACTGCAATACATACCCTTCTCACAAGTCCGAGAGTAGTTTCCAATGGAGGTGTCGTCCTTATATCCAGTACTGACAATGTTCCATGGAGTTGTGACCCAATTTACTCAATGGACACCAATCTTTTTGCTCCTTGCATTGGGTTGCTCAGATAGATGTATGTTCCTCGGGTTAAAAAACAGTGTTGTGAACCATAACCGTTCTCCTGGCAGACTCGGTCTTCTAGCAGGGATTCCTGAATCACCTTGGCTGGCTCCACTGTCATGAGTATCCAATCTGTACCAAGGATTTGACTGCCACCTGTCGTGACTAGCATAAGGGTGTACGGCCTTATAATGATATTATCCACACCCTTGACTGACGGTGGTTCTGACAGAAGAATCTTGTTCACGGCAGGCTATGCTTTAACTGATTCCATATGTGAGGGCACATATGCTTCAGGACTGTTGTTCAATATTCTGATTACTCATTCTGTCGGTATATCCATGTGGATAGTGGACCATGTGATGCCGTAACACGGTCACTCGAGTCAACCTGTCGAGCTGGCCTTTGGTCTGTCATGACGGACTTGGATAGTCGATACTGACAATTCTAAGCATAACAGTTGGCTGAGCGGGTTGCCTTGATATGAGGTCCTTACCGCAACGGAATAGACCCCTTGGGCGTATGTTCCTGGTAATTGATACGAAATAAGACTGTTTTGAGCATCCATCCGTACCATGTGACAATCATCATTCCTGTATTGCCGGTCTTGCTCCTTCATTGTTGTTCTCTTTGTCTGGATCATTTGCGGAAAGAACTTGGCCACATATATATATTCTTTGTGTGACCATAGGTACTGCCAGGTGCAATATTCCGACATTCATGTTGTATCCTTGTTCAAGTCTCGTGTCATAGGATATATGCCAGGTCCTCTTGTGCTTGTACGGAGCTCCTTGTTGTCGTCACTCATACAATACAACGACAAAGGTTGATGATATCACTTTGTCGGGTGTGAGGAAGCTGGCCTTGATAACCACTGCCAAAATTGTTGCCCCATGTCATCTTTCTTCAACACTTGTCGACCCATGATTTCGTCCTTGTAGAAGTGAGTTGTATGAACTTGGCAGCATGCTCATAGTATGTAAAAACATTTGATTCCCAAGGCAAACTTGTGTTCTGACTGATCCTTGCTTCTGACAAAATTGTTGTGGATCTGACCCTTGGGATGCACCGCCATGTGCTGCCAGCTCACTGTATAATATCTTGCATCGGTGTCGTACTGAGGAAGATTGAATAGCTTGTGTGGGAAGCCATCGAGGGTATCGTGCTGAGGAAGACTAAATAGCTGGTGCTTGAAGCTTTTGCCATGCAGCTTGCTGAAGAAGATTGGGTACCATACTTCAGAAGCTTCCCCCCTTAAAGACTTGCTGGGGAAGATCCGGTTCTTTATGCCGAAAACTGTTGCGGTGGCTTACTGAAGAAGACATAGTATCTTACCCAGAAAGTCATCCACATGTCTTGCTCAAGAAGATTGAGGAGTCTTGCAGCATAAGCTTCTCTGGTAGCTTGCGGTGGAAAACTGGGTTGCTTGCACCAGAAGCTTCTGTCTGGGATATGTTGACCTAATGCCATATATACACCCTTTTTATATTCCTGCTACTGGTTACCGATATGAAAAGGTTGTTCGACTATCCTTCTTTCTGAGTTATGAATACATGGCATTTTCTGGCTTGCTTCCGGGGTAGTATGCTTCAAATTTCACTCATAGCAGAACCAAAACTTGTATATGAACCATACCTTTTGACTTGAGATGTACGGTTGTTCATGCACCCAATTTGTCTTTTGGTTGATTTCATCATTATTGCTGTGAAGGGTGCACACTGATGTATACTTGATGCGGATAATCAAGTCAGAATATCATTTGTAATCAGACCAGACATTCCCACTACAATGCAGTCGACTGACAATTCCATAGGGTTTAGCTGAGCTTCCAAATATTTGAACTCCTTTCTGATTCTTCGGGTCCGGTGTCAGTTGATGAGCAACTTTAATGAGGGGAAAATAAGGTAACACCGAGGGCCCAAAGAAAGAAGCAAAAGAAACGACTAAAACAAAAGCACACAAAGCATACAAATAATAGTATATTCAAGCAACACCACATATTACTGCTACTCATAACAATAATATGCATGCATACTTAAGCACACAAATCTCATGGGAACTCCGGTATTATGGTCTAACATGCTGTGGCCGTGTGCACGAAAGTGAATCCATGTGTGGAAGGAGTTAGTGTAAACAAAGCTACACCAAGTGCTGGCTGAACACCGGTTACATATGGACGGGTTTAGGGGCGAGGACAAACTTGGTGATCATGTAGCGAGACACGGATGTCACGACCACACCATCATCAAGCGAACAGAAGAGAACCATACACGTCCAAAGAAAAGGGTGACAGGGTAGGATAGTGGTGGAAAACAAGGCCTGCTGGCATTGCCCTCTTCTGATAACAAAGATCAGTAAGGGTTGCCAATGCGGCGGGTGGGATGGCAAGATTCATGAAAGAAACCTGTCTATCACCGAAATGATAGGGGTGGCTGGCGGAAAGATAAGGATACTATACCCGCAAATGGTGTCTGGAACACTTGGTACCTCGGCATCACTCGGCTGGGACAGAGATCACGCCAAACACCGAAGAGGAGATATGCAAAGTTGGAAGGGTGCAGGTAGTGGATCGAAACCGATGCCACCTACACTCACAAGATCATTAGCGACCAGATAATAAGTCTATATGCATGCTATGCAGCAAACAAATGCAACACCCAAATGCAACAAAATGACTAGACTCTATACTACCGCTTTCTAACGCTCGCGCAGACTAGGGCGTCCTACAGCCAGACCTGCTCTGATACCAACGCTTGTGGCACCCCAGCTCAGAGAGACCGGAACACCCCGTATTCCAGCCCAGAGATCAAGTCTTCTGGAATACTACACTGCTTGGCATAGAACAAATCAGCTCTTTATTACAAATACTCGGGGATACAAGGGTTCCGATATAACCGGAATTACATCGGCACGGCGACACTACGCCTGCCAAGGTTGCTCTATGCTCGCAGCAGAACAACTCATAGCAGTGGAATAACGACAATAGCGATGGACTCCACTCTGCAGGGACTTTGGCTGGAACGCTTATCCTAGCTCGCCAACAAGGGATCCACGGCAAACAAGTAAGCAGACAAAGCATGACTTGCAAACTGGCATGACACGCCAGGTCAGTACATTGAATGTACTTGCAAGCTCACAACAACCAAAGCAATCAAGACAAGCAATAACATGGTGTTTAGAGGTTAAACAAGCATGAGCATGATACCACTAGAACATTATCAGCATGGCATGAACATATTACTCGAGACATGAACAATGATGATACTAACATACAACATGCTAACAGATATCACTTACTCTGTTCGGGGTTACCTCGTAACCACCAAATATATGCCACTCTTACTTACCATCATGGTCACGGGATCACTTCAATCATTATCAAGAATAACATCGGGATCTCCACAAGATCACCTCATCATTATCAAGAATACCATTGGGATCCTCACAAGATCACCTCATCATTATCAAGAATACCATTGGTATCCTCACAAGATCACCTCATCATTATCAAGAATACCATCGTGATCCTCCCATGACCCCATAAAGATCAACTAACTTCTTTCCTCATCAAACCAGGGTTGTTTATTAGTCAGGTTATTATTACTGTTGACCCATAGTGTGACCTACTATGAACTGGGCCCATATCCACGGGCGCGGCTATCGATAGATTATACACTCTGCAGAGGTTAGTACACTGTACCCACACTACGGAACCCAAGGCCTCGTACTCCCATTCGGGTGGACCAACGACGTTCCGACAAAACCGATCTATTGCCATGACACTCTCTCGGCCACTCCGACAAAATCCCCTTTGGGCCAAGTCATGGGTGGCCCCGATGTCACCTCATGACATCCAACGGCCACCGTCGTGGCAAAACAAAATGGTCCCAAACGGGGACAACCCGGGTACAACAACAACGGGCACACAAGGCTTATGTCCGCCTACCTGATCAGGGCAGTGCGTGCCCATAACCTTCCCTAGTTGGAGGCACCGACGAGAGGCATGACAATAGACCCAATCAGGGCCCCCCATAAGGCAAGTGTGGCTGCACTGGTCAGCTCGATTCGATGGCACTATGACTCAGCCAACAGATGTTCAAGTTGTATTAAAGTCTGGTTTAACTTGAATGTAATGAGCCGAGTCATCATAACATGATGAAATAACAATGCATATGCGCATGATATCAACATGAGCATGGGTGAGCAACATCACTATTTAGCATATTAGCAACAACAAATCATTTACCCTACTGGGTGCACATGAGCATGGCATAGCAATGATCACGAATAACACCATTATAATGACAACACTACATATGAACATAGCATGACCACTAGCACCGGAAACATTTACCATAAAATAACATGATAATAATACTAGCAAGGAATCATTAAACAACTGATGCAAAATGATCATATCATAGAGATAAGGATGGATTCACGAGCATATATATAGCACTCAGAAAATATTAACATGCATAACTTATTTAAATATTGAGGTTGAAAACCAAGGCTACTACAAGGCTCTCATGCAAGTGGTTGTCGTGGCTTGCCTGGAAATGAAGAGGTCACCGGGAAGAAGTGCGGAAGGATGGCAGAAAGATTCACCAGAAACAGTTCTCTCCCGGAGGGTGTTTACGGGCAAGGGCAAAATGGTCATTTTCACTGAGTGAAAATATTATGAAAATGGTACCAACATGACGGGCTCGACGAGACGAAGAAGTGGGCTTTGGAATCACCTCATTCGGAGTTGTGGTTGAAAAGTTATAGCCAGACAAAGTTCAGGGACCAATCTATAAAAACAAACTCTACAAAACAGGCCCCTGGCTGGAAAAATAGAAAACGCATTCAGAGAATACGTCTTTGGAGTAGACGAAGCATAAAATGAACTGAAGAAGCAGGAGAGTGCGCTTACAGAACCGGAAAGCGTATTTTCGAAACTACGCTTCCACTTGCCACGTCAGCGCCTGCGGGGTCAACGCAATGTGCGGCTTACGAGCGGGGCCCACGTGGAGGTGGGGCCCCCTGGCATGTCCTTCTCCTTCCTCCTCGCGCTCGCCCGCGGGACAGAGGGAGCCGCGCACTTCGGCGACTCCCCAGGGCGACTCCGGCCACCTCCGATGGAGCTCGGACCACCGGAGTGACCGGGAGGGCGAGGCGCACCCGCCTGAACGCCTCCCGCTCTCCGGGGAGCTCGGGACCGAATGAGCTCATGGCCGCGGCGGGAGGTGGCTACGGCCACTCTTGAGAGGGACGGCCCGCAGCACGGGCGGAGGAGAGAGGTGGCTGGGGAGGCTCGGAGTGGTCTGAGAAGTGCTCTGGTGTTGGAAGAAGAGGGAGACAAGCTCGGCATTGAGCCGATTTAGACAAGCAGAGGCGGCAACCATGGTGGCTACGAGAGAGGAGGAGGAGCTCCGAGGATGAATTGAGAGGTCGGGGAGGTCTAGCTGAGGGTGGGGAGGAGGCTGGTGAGGTCGAGGGCGCTCGGGACGGGGTTAAATAGCCGGGGCGTGGGTGCTGTGGCCGAGTGCTGCCGCTCGGGTCCGACCAATGCTCCGGCAGAGCCAGGGCTCATGGGAGGGCACGAACGAGACGGGGGAGAGCAGAGGAGGTCAGGGTGCAGAGCAAGCAGCCAAGGTCATGGAGAGGAAGAGGTCGAGGCGCGAACAGAGCCGAACGACCACTGTTCGCCCATGGGCACATGGCAATGAGCTCCGACGAGCGAGCTACAGGAGGGGAACATGGGCTGGAGAGTGACGGGAGAGAAGGGGGAGTCAGGTCGGCACTCAGGGACGCGCGAACATCGCCGGAAACAGAGAGGCCGACGAGTTCAATCACCCAGAGCGCAGCCACTGCATGCTAGGGCGTTGGTCATCGCGGGAACTTGTGCACACAGTGCACTCTGCCATGCAACAGGTTGTCTCCCGAGTAGTCCATCCAAGATGGGTTGCGTCTGAGGTGATGGTTCAGTAAAAGAAGCCAAGGGTTGATAGGATTCATCACTGAAAGTTTGCTGCTGCAAACTTGTGCTGCAAGCTGGGGACAACTGGAATGACCTAGAGATAAAACTGATTGTCACAGGGGTTTAGGGTTCAAAGAACTACAGTCCTGTGCATTTGGAGAGGATTTGGACCAAGATTTAATATAGTTGCTTTGCAACTGCCAAATCTGGTCCAGAAACAAGATCAAGAAGTAGAACTCACTAGGAGTGTTGTATCGGGCTGAAACTTGGCAAAGTATGATCATTTGGGCATATAAAGATGCTGTAAAAATTTCATACCATTTGGTCTTGCCAAAATAGTACTTGCTTCACAAAGCATCCTTCTGGACAGAATCTTAGGAAAATTTCTGAGGGAAAATGGCTAAAGGAAATGTGCCCAAATTTGGTAGAGATGATTTATATGCATAAGACAAGGTCCTGGTAAATTTTCAGCAATAATGAAGCAATATAAAATATACTTGGTTCACTAACTAAAAATATGACCAGAAGCAAAGATTTGATGTTGAGCTCACATGCAGTGGTTACATGAGCTCAAATTTGAAGGAGAGCTATGATTTGAACATATTGAGGTTGTGGAAAAATTTCAACTCATTTGGATATGCCTAGCTTGTACCTCCTTCACAAAGTTTCTCTCTGATTAGAAACTTTGGAAAATTGCTGAGAAATATTTACTAGGCAAATGAAGTTGAATTTTTACATGAGGCAATGATATGGATAGGAAAGAGTGTCCAAAAAGTTTGGGAGCAATCAAGCAAAGATAAATGGCACTTGCTTCACAGAGTACCACCTAGGGCAGAATAGGAAAAGGAATATTTGGGAATTATTTTTGAACATGGCAAGGAAAAGTTTTGCCATATTTGATAAATATATGACCCAAACAATTCATGAGAATTATTCAGAAATTTTGTGGATGACAGAAAGGTAGGTTGCTTCACAACCTAGGGCAAATAGGACTATTCCTTTAATAGGAAAGGAATATTCCAAATAAAAAGAATATTGGGATTTGGGCTAGGATGAAAATGTCATGATCTAGGGATGGTTTTGAGGATGGCAAGCCACTTTGGAGACTAGGAAGAGATGATCTTCCCAAGTTTCCAGACTACAGAGCCATAGAAAAGCCATTTCAAATAAAATCCCGAAGAAATTGAAATGAAAAAGAAAGGGCCAAAAATTAGGGTGTGACATTAGGATAAAAGAACATGCTAAAGATTCAGCTGTGGTTCGCAAGAGTTATACAAGAACACCTACACCCTCCGAACAAATTAAAGTTGAACCTAATGTTGCTATGGTTAAAGATCTCTTGGCTGAAAATACTGATGGGCATGTTATTTATTTCTGTGATGAAGCCACTAGAATTGCTAAACCCGATGAAAAAGATAAACATAGACCTGTTGTTGGCATGCCTGTTGTCTCTGTTAAAATAGGAGATCATTGTTATCATGGCTTATGTGATTTGGGTGCTAGTGTGAGTGCAATTCCGTTTACTTTATATCAAGAAATTATGAATGATATTGCACCTGCTGAGATAGATACTATTAAACTTGCTAATAGAGACACTATTACACCACTTGGGATTGTTAGAGATGTTGAAGTCTTGTGTGGGAAAATAAAATACCCTACTGATTTTCTATTTCTTGGTTCCCCACAAGATGATTTTTGTCCCATTATATTTGGTAGACCTTTCCTGAACACTGTTAATGCTAAGATAGATTGTGACAAAGAAACTGTTAGTGTAAGTTTTGGTGATGTGTCTCATGAGTTTAATTTCTCCCAATTCCGTAGACAACCACGTGATAAAGAATTACCTAGTAAGGATGAAATTATTTGTCCTTCTATTGCCATGCCTCCTACTAATCCGTTAGAATAATATTTTCTAGACCATGAAAATGATATGCATATGAATGAAAGAAATGAAATAGATGAGATATTCTTTAAACAAATGGCTGTTTTGAAACACAATTTACCTGTTGAAACTTTGGAGATCCTCTTCCACCCAAGAGTGATCCCGTGTTTGAGCTTAAACAATTACCTGATACTTTGAAATATGCTTATCTTGATGAAAAGAAGATATATCCTGTTATTATTAGTGCTAACCTTTCAGAGCATGAAGAAAAGAGATTATTGAAAACTCCGAGGAAGCACCGTGCCGCTATTGGATATAGTCTTTATGACCTTAAGGGCATTAGTCCCACTCTATGTCAGCATAAAATTAATATGGAACCTGATGCTAAACCAGTTGTTGATCACCAGCGATGGTTAAATCCAAAGATGAAAGAAGTTGTAAGAAATGAAATATTAAAGTTTCTGGAAGCAGGTATAATCTATCCTATTGCTGATAGTAGATGGGTAAGTCATGTTCATTGTGTCCCTAAGAAGTGAGGTATTACTGTTGTTCCTAATGATAAAAACGAACTTATTCCACAAAGAATTATCACAGGTTATATAATGGTAATTGATTTTAGAAAATTAAACAAAGCTACTAGGAAAGATCATTATCCTCTACCTTTCATTGATCAAATGCTAGAAAGACTATCAAAACATACACATTTCTGCTTTCTAGATGGATACTCTGGTTTTTCCCAAATACCTGTGTCACAAGAGGATCAAGAAAAAACTACTTTTACATGCCCTTTCGGCACTTTTGCTTATAGGCGTACGCCTTTTGGTTTATGCAATGCACCTGCCACCTTTCAAAGATGTATGACTGCTATATTTTCTGACTTTTGTGAAAAGATTGTTGAGGTTTTTGATGGATGATTTTTCCGTTTACGGAACTTCTTTTGATGATTTCTTAAGCAACCTTGATCGAGTTTTGCAGAGATGTGAAGAAACTAATCTTGTCTTGAATTGGGAGAAGTGCCACTTTATGGTTAATGAAGGTATTATCTTGGGGCATAAAATGTCTGAACAAGGTATTGAAGTTGATAAAGCTAAAGTCGATGCTATTGAAAAAATGTCGTGTCCTAAAGATATCAAAGGTATAAGAAGTTTCCATGGTCATGCTGGTTTCTATAGGAGATTTATGAAAGACTTCTGTAAAATTTCTAGGCTTCTCACTAATATTTTGCAAAAAGATGTTCCATTTGTTTTTTATGATGATTGTGTAGAAGCATTTGAAACACTTAAGAAAGCCTTAATTTCTGCACCTATTGTTCAACCACCTGATTGGAACCTACCCTTTGAAATTATGTGTGATGCTAGTGATTATGCTGTTGGTGCTGTTCTAGGACAATGAGTTGATAAGAAATTAAATGTTATCCATTATGCTAGCAAAACTCTAGACAGTGCTCAAAGAAATTATGCTACCATTGAAAAAGAATTTTTAGCAGTTGTGTTCGCATGTGATAAATTTAGATCTTACATTGTTGATTCTAAAGTAATTGTTTACACTAATCATGCTGCTATTAAATACCTTATGGAAAAGAAAGATGCTAAACCTAGACTCATTATGTGGGTTCTCTTTCTACAAGAATTTGATTTACATATTACTGATAGGAGGGGAGTTGAGAACCCCGTAGCAGACAACTTTTCTAGGTTAGAAAATATTCTTGATGACCCACTACTTATTGATGATAGCTTTCCTAATGAACAATTAGCTGTCATAAATGCTTCTCATAGTACCCCATGGTTTGAGACTATGCTAAATATATTGTTGCTAAATTTATACCACCTAGTTTTACATACCAACAAAAGAAAAAGTTTTTCTATGATGTAAGACATTACTTCTGGGATGACCCACACCTTTATAAAGGAGTAGATGGTGTTATTAGACGTTGTGTACCTAAGCATGAACAAGAACAAATCCTACGCAAGTGTCACTCCGAGGCTTACGGAGGAAACCATGCTGGAGACAGAACTGCACACAAGGTATTACAATCTGATTTTTATTGGCCTATTCTTTTCAAAGATGCTCGTAAGTTTGTCTTGTCTTGTGATGAATGTCAAAGAATTGGTAACATCAGTAGACGCCAGGAAATGCCTATGAATTATTCACTTGTTATTGAACCATTTGATGTTTGGGGATTTGATTATATGGGACCTTTTCCTTCCTCTAATGGGTATACTCATATTTTGGTTGCTGTTGATTATGTTACTAAGTGGGTAGAAGCTATTCCAACTAGTAATGCTGATCATAACACCTCCAATAAAATGCTTAAAGTTATTTTCCCGAGGTTTGGAGTCCCTAGATATTTAATGACTGATGGTGGTTCACATTTTATTCATGGTGCTTTCCGTAAATTGCTTGCTAAGTATGATGTTAACTTTAAATTGAATATTTGTATCATCCTCAGTGTAGTGGTCAAGTAGAATTAAGTAATAGAGAAATAAAATTAATCTTGCAAAAGACTGTTACTAGATCTAGGAAGAATTGGTCTAAGAAACTTGATGATGCATTATGGACTTATAGAACTGCTTAAAAAATCCTATGGGTATGTCTCCATATAAAATGGTTTATGGAAAAGCATGTCACTTACCTCTTGAATTAGAACATAAAGCTTATTGGGCAATTAAAGAGCTCAACTATGATTTCAAACTTGCCGGTGAGAAGAGGTTATTTGACATTAGCTCACTTGATGAATGGAGAACCCAAGCTTATGAAAATGCCAAGTTGTTTAAAGAAAATGTTAAAAGATGGCATGAGAAAAGAATACAAAAGTGGGAATTTAATGTAGGTGACCATGTCTTGCTATACAATTCTCGTTTAAGATTTTTTGCAGGAAAACTTCTCTCCAAATGGGAAGGTCCTTACATTATCGAAGAAGTTTATCGTTCCCATGCCATCAAGATCAACAATGCCTAAGGCAACAACCTGAAGGTGGTGAATTGGCAAAGAATCAAACATTATATCTCAGGTACACCCATAAATGTTGAAACTAATATTATTCATTCCATAACACCGGAGGAGTACATAAAGGAAATCTTCTAGAACGCTCTAGAACCCTGAAAAGGAATAGGTATGTGATACGGTAAGTAAACCGACTCCAAATTTTTTCCAAAAGCAATTCTACTCTGTTTTGGAATATTTACAAAATTAGGAAAATAAAAAGTAGTCCGAAAAGTGCACGAGCAGGCGACAAGCCTGGGGGGCGCACCCTACCCCCCTGGGCACGCCTCCCAAGCTTGTGGCCACCTCGTGTGCCCTCTGGACTCTGTTTTCTCCCAGAATACTTGTTTTGCATGGTAAAAATTCATTATATAATCTCCCGAAGGTTTTGACCACCGTAGCATGACAATATCCTTTGTTCTTGTTTCGAGCTATTTTTCTGACAGATCTGAAAGCATGTCGTCGCAAGATTCAGATGGAGAGAGCTATGTTTCCCATTATACTATGAATCCAAGGATCTTTTGGGAGGTTTACCCCTACCTATGGTCCACGGATGAGGAGCAAGATTCCGACCCGGAGAAGGCAAAAGATGTGAGCTCATAGGAAGACGATGCCCCCCTACCTCAACCAGGGGATATGCACGTGGAGTTCAAGAAGTCAAGCCTGTCGAATGGATCAAGCAAATCTAAGGTTCAATTTATCCCGTCCTGTTTTCTGCAGGTAAGTAAGGCGGCATTATGCAAAAAGATATTCAAGCTTGAGCAAGAAAATGATGACTTGAGGGAGGAAAGGTTCATCCTCAAATGTAAGCTGGAGAAGCTCGCCGCCGCATCAACAACTTCATCACCACCACCTCCGAAGAAGGAGACTTGAGTACATGGGTATGGGCACTCCCCTTGGTTTATCCCATGATTGGGGGAGGTGCCCCGGTATCGTATCACCATCACATCTTTATCTTTATCGTTTATCTTAGTTCGATCCTTTTGGTTAAATCTTGATCTAGTAGAATAAAAGTTTTAGTATGATCTAGTCTTTAAGTTTTTGCTTTGTGTTCTATCTATGTAATCGAGCGCAAGAGTTATATAATAAAGATTAGTTTTGAGTTGAGGGTTTTGCTTTCTTGCTTTGATCCTGGAAAAGGAAAAGAATAAAATAGATAAAAAAAGATTATATAATAATCTTATGGGGAGTGATGACTTCACATATAAGAAGTATGATGCATGAAATTTGTTGAGGGTTGACAAACATAGTATTGGTCATTGTTGCAATTAATAAGAAGTAATAAAGAAAGAGAGGTCTCACATATAAAATACCATCTTGGACATATTTTGTGATTGTGAGCACTCATTAAAATATTATATGCTAAAAAGTTGATGTTGGACAAGGAAGACAGCATAATGTGTTATGTTCCCTTATATCCGAATAGAAGTTATATTGTCATGGATCCTCCAACATGTTGAGCTTGCTTCTCATCCTATGCTAGCCAAAAATTCCGCACTAAGTAGAGATACTACTTGTGCATCCAAAAACCTTTAACCCAGTTTTGCCATGGGAGTCCACTATATCTACCTATGGATTGAGTAAGATCCTTCAAGTAAGTTGTCATCGGTGCAAGCAATAAAAATTGCTCTCTAAATATGTATGATATTTTAGTGTGAGGAAAATAAACTTTATACGAACTTGTGATGGGGGAGAAATAAAAGCGATAGACTGCATAATAAAGTTCTTTATCACAAGTGGCAATATAAAGTGACGTTCCATTGCATTAAGATTTCTTGCATCCAACCAAAAAGCACATGACAACCTCTGCTTCCCTCAGCGAAGGGCCTATCTTTATTTTGCTTTCTACCTTTATGCAAGAGTCATGGTGATCTTCACCCTTCCTTTTATATTTCCTTTTTTTGGCAAGCACTATGTGTTGGGGAAGGATCCAGATATATATATCCACTCTGATGTAGGTGATCATAAATTATTATTGTTGATGTTACCCTGGAGGTAAATGGTTGGGAGGCGAAACTATAAGCCCCTATCTTCCTATGTGTTTGATTGAAGCTTTGATCTCATAAGTATAGCGTGAGTGTTAGCAATTATGAAAGATTAAATGATGGTTGAGTATGTGGACTTGCTAAATAAAAGCTCTTACATTGACTCTTTCTGATGTTATCATAAATTGCAATTGCCTCAATGACCGAGATCATAGTTTTTAGTCTTCAATAAAGTTTTTGGTCTATACTTTACTATGTGAATGAATTATCACTTTGGCATAAGAAGTTATATGACAATATATTGCTGTTCTAAAGATGATCATGATGCCCTCATGTCCGTATTTTATTTTTTCGACACCTCTATCTCTAAACATGTGGACATGATTATCGATTTCAGATTTCGCTTGAGGACAAGCGAGGTCTAAGCTTGGGGGAGTTGATACGTCTGCATCATGTTTTTATGTTGATATTTATTGCATTATGGGCTGTTATTTCACTTTAAGATACAATTATTATGCCTTTTCCCTCTTATTTTACAAGGTTTACATGAAGAGGGAGAATGCCGGCAGCTGGAATTCTGGATCGGAAAGGAGCAAATCTGAGATACCTATTCTGCACAACTCCAAATGTCCTGAAACTTTACAGAGAATTGTTTTGGAATATATAAAAAGTATTGGGTGAAGAAACAACACAGGGGGACCCACCAGGTGGACACAAGACTCGAGGGCGCGCCTCCCAAGCTTGTGGGCCCCCTGGCAAGCCCCCAGTGCCCATCTTTTGCTATATGGAGGGTTTTGACCTAGAAAAAAATCAGAAGGAAGCTTTCGGGACGAAGCACCGCCGTCTCGAGGCGGAACCTGGGCAGAAGCAATCTAGGGCTCCGGCAGGGCGATTCTACCAAGGAAACTTCCCTCCGGGAGGGGGAAACCGAAGCCATCATCATCACCATCGATCCTCTCATCGTGGGAGGGTCAATCTTCATCAACATCTTCACCAGCATCATCTCCTCTCAAACCCTAGTTCATCTCTTGTATTCAATCTTTGTCTCAAAACCTCAGATTGGTACTTGTGGGTTGCTAGTAGTGTTGATTACTCTTTGTAGTTGATGCTAGTTGGTTTATTTGGTGGAAGATCATTTGTTCAGATCCTTAATGATATTCAATACCCCTCTAATCTTGAACATGATCATGATTTGTGAGTAGTTACATTTGTTCCTGAGGACATGGGAGAAGTCTTGTTATAAGTAATCATGTGAATTTGGTATTCATTTGATATTTTGATGAGATGTATGTTGTCTTTCCTCTAGTGGTGTTATGTGAACGTCGACTACATGACACTTCACCATGATTTAGGCCTAGGGGAAGGCATTGGGAATTAATAAGTAGATGATGGGTTGCTAGAGTGAAAGAAGCTTAAACCCTAGTTTATGCGTTGCTTCGTAAGGGGCTGATTTGGATCCACTTGTTTCATGCCATGGTTAGATTTATCTTAATTCTTCTTTCATAGTTGCGGATGCTTGCAAGAGGGGTTAATCATAAGTGGGAGGCTTGTCCATGTAAGGACATCACCCAAGCACTGGTCCACCCACATATCAAATTATATAAGTAACACACGCGAATCATATGAGCATGATGAAAACTAGCTTGACAATAATTCCCATGTGTCCTCGGGAGCGCTTTGCTTTATATAAGAGTTCATCCAGGCTTATCCTTTGCTATAAAAAGGATTGGGCCACCTTGCTGCACCTTTGTTATACTTGTTACTCGTTACCCATTACGAATTATCTTACTACCAAACTATCTGTTACCGACAATTTTAGTGCTTGTAGAAAATACCTTGCTGAAAACTGCTTGTCATTTCCTTTTGCTCCTCGTTGGGTTTGACACTCTTACTTATCAAAAGGACTACAATTTATCCCTATACTTGTGGGTCATCATATTCCGCATTTGTTCAAGCCTAAACCGTAATTATTTTAAAGCACCTATTCACCTCCCTCTAGGCGACATCCACGATCTTTCACATGCCATGTTTACTATAGTTTTATATGATTTTGGTGGACTTTTATATGATTTTCATGGACTAACATATTGACGTAGTGCCCAGTGCCAGTTGCTATTTTCTGCATGTTTTTAGTTTTCCAGAAAATCCCTATCAAAACACCACCTGTAGGTTCTATATTACAGGCCAATCCTACGTAGTCCGGTCGCACCCGAACAATAATATTCCAGAGGGAAATGCACCTAATATCAAATATTTTGAGCCGGCTTCCGTGGAAAATTTAGACTGTCTTTTGATGCTGCGATCACATAAAAACATAAACTTTGAAGCTCAATTATGAAGTCCAAATGCAGCGAAACTTTTTCACGATATTTTCTAGAACATAAGAGACACTAGAAGCTTCAGGAGGAGGCCAGAAGACCCACAACGGCCCCACAAGCCACCTGGGCACGCCTAGGTGGGGTGGCCGTGCCCAGGTACCTTGTGCCCCCCCTATGGACCCTCTTCGCGTGATTCCAACTCTGAAAATTCTTATAAATACCAAAACCCCTAGAAATAACCTTAGAACTTCGACTCCGCCGCCACAAGCCTCTATACCAAAAAGATCCCATCTGGAGCCTTGTTCCAGCACCCTGTCGAAGGGGCAAATAATCACCGGAGGCCATCTTCATCATCCCGGTGGTCTCAATGACGAGGAGGGAGTAGTTCACCCTCAGGGCTGAGGGTATGTACCAGTAGCTATGTGTTTGAACTCTCTCTCTCTCTCTCTCTCATGTTCTTGATTTGGTACGATCTTGATGTACCGCGAGCTTTGTTAATATAGTTGGATCTTATGGTGTTTTTTCCCTCTCTATCTTGTTGTGATGAATTGAGTTTTTACCTTTGAGGTTTCACTATTATCAGATTGAATACTTGTTGGATTTGAGAACACTTGATGTATGTCTTGCATATGAATACCCGTGGTGACAATGGGGTATTATATTGTTTCACTTGATGTATGTTTTGGCACTCAACTCACGGATTCCCGAGGTGGCATTGGGGTGATCTAGGCATAGGGGTTGATGCACGTTTTCGTCCTTCTTTCTCCGGTAGAAATTTTGGGGCACTCTTTGAAGTTCTTTGTGTTGGATTGAATATTATGAATCTGAAGATGTTTGATGCATATTGAATAATCAAGTCATGGATACTTGTGGTGACATTGGAGTATCTAGGTGACATTAGAGTTGGTTGATGTGTATCATATGGTGTTATTTTAGTACGAACTCTAGGGCTATTTGTGACACTTATAGGAATAGCTCAATAGATTCATCGGAAAGGATATCTTTGAGGTGGTTTCGTACCCTATGACAATTTCATGTTATGTTCTCCGCTAGATAAGAACTTTGGAGTGATTCTTTGTCGCGCGTTGAGGGATCGTTATATGATTCAATTATGTTAGCACCGTTGAGAGATTGCACTAGTGAAAGTATGAACCCTAGGCCTTGTTTTCAAGCATTACAATACCGTTTGTGCTCTGTTTTATCACTTGCTACCTTTCTGTTTTTTTATTTTCAGATTACAAAAACCTATATCTACTATCCATACTACACTTGTATCACCATTTCTTCGCCGAACTAGTGCACCTATAAAATTTTCCATTGTATTGGGTGTGTTGTGGACACAAGAGATTTCTTGTATTTGGTTGCATGGTTGTTTGAGAGAGACCATCTTCATCCTACACCTCGCACAGATTGATAAACCTTAGGTCATCCACTTGAGGGAAAATTGCTACTGTCCTACAAAACTCTGCGCTTGGAGGCCCAACACGAGTCTACAAGAATAAGTTGTGTAGTAGACATCAAGCTCTTTTCTGGTGCCGTTGCCGGGGAGGTGACTGCTTGAAGGTATATCTTTAGATATTGCAATTGAATCTTTTAGTTTCTTGTTTTATCACTAGTTTGGTTTATAAAAGAAAACTACAAAAAATGGAAGTGAGGTTGCCTCATATTCTTCGTCTTTATCATGTGTTTCTTGAAAATGATGGATTGGAAAATTGTGCCAAAGTTTTAGAAGAAGAATTCAATAAAATGTTTGGCATAAAATCTTTGGACGATAAGCATGATTGCAATGTTGCTAGTATGAATTCCTTGAATACCCATGATGCTAATGATATGCAAAGTCATAAGCTTGGGGATGCTATGCTTGATTAAGATGATATTTTTAGTCCCCCAAGTTTTGATGAGAATATTTATCATGATGATTGCATGCCTCCTATTTATGATGATTACAATGATGAAAGTGGGTTTGGAAGAGTGTCAACTCTAGGTAGTAATGATCCCACTATTTTGGAGGGTGTTGAATCTTATTGTAATAATTATGAAAGTGGATTTGGAGAGGTCATGACTTTATTTAGTGATGAATCGACTATTTTGGAAGAGGTTTCAATTGATTATGACAACAAAGTTGCTATCTATGATGATTATGGTGATGACACGTATGTTATAGAGAGTAATGATAACCATGAAACTTGTCATCTTGATTTTAATGCTCAATTTGATTATGTCAATCAAGTATCACATGATAGTTATTTTTGTTGAGTTTGCTCCCACTACTATTCATGCGAATAAATTTGCTTATGTGGAGAGTAATAAAAATTCTATGCTTGTGTATCATGAAAAGAATGATTTATGTGATAGTTTGATGAATTCATTCATGATGCTACTGAAAATTATTATGAGAGAGGAACTGTCGGATTCAGGGCTCCGCTGACCCAAGAAAGGTTCAAACTCTGGGGCGTGTGCGAAGAACTCAACCTCTCCAGCCAACCAACCCGTCGCCCTACAACCTAGCTCAGTGAACAAGGAAGAAGATGGACACGGCAGTTTACCTAGGTTCGGGCCACCTTGCGGTGTAAGACCCTACTCCTGCTTTGTGGTGGATTGGCCCCACGAGGGGTTGAGGATGAACTAGTACAGAGGATGAACAAGCTCGCGGGGCTCGCTCTGGTGAGAATGAGTCGACCCCGTCTATGGTGGTGGCTAACCTATATTTATAGTGGCCTCGGTCCTCTTTCCCGAAAATGTAGGCGGGAAGGGATTCCACAACGGCCAATTTGAAAGGGGACAAGTAGTACATCTTATCCAGACGAAAGGTGGTCTACTCCTGCAAAGCTCTGGTCGTGACGCTGCGGTGAGCTCGACGATGACATCCGTCCTGCCGTCCTGGCGGTCTTGGTCTCGTTGCACGGGAATGGAAACCTTTGGCTGATTCCTCGGGACCCCGTGCCTGCGCTTGCCTCCTTAGCACCAAAGAGGAAACTTGCTCCTCTGCGCCCGCTGGCGCCCGCCTGGCCTTGGTCATCATGGCTTACGTCACCGCAACCTCATGAGGTTGGGCACTTGCATAGGAAACTCCGCTCCTCAGGAGCAGCCCAGGGATGGCCGCTCCCTCAGGAGGTCTTGGCGTCGTCCGCCTCGCGAGGATCTTGTCTTGTCGGTGTCGAAACTGGGCCGTACCAGGCCATCGATGCAGCCACGCTGTGGGTCGCAGGCAGGCAAGTCTGGGTACCCTGGTTCCCAGAACGCCGACAGTAGCCCCCGGGCCCAAGGCACGCTTGGACTTGGCTTCGAGGCAAAGCCAAAGGGCAAGGGCGAAGCGTTGCGGGCCCCAATCGCCTGTGGACCAGGCTGATGCATGGCGCTTTGATGGGACATGGGCGTCTCCACTTCCCCACGCTGCCTCGGCAAGCAGTGATAATGAGTCGAAGGAGACGATGCTCCTAGCAGGCTCCGCTGACCAAAGGACCCTGGCGGGGACGTTCTATCCCTTCTTCCTTCACAGTGTCTTCGCGGGGATCATCCCGCCTTTCTCCGAGTGCTTCACCGCCGTCCTCGACCATTACCAGGTTCAAGCTCTGCATCTTCAGCCCAATCCCATCCTTCTCCTGTCGATCTTCGCCTTTTACTGTGAGGCGTTCGTGGGCATGATGCCTTCTGTTGCGCTCCTCCGTCATTTCTTCTATCTTTGGCTGCACGACCCAACCAAGCGTTCAGGTTGCGTCTCCTTTACCGTGGCCCATAGTGGCAACGCGCTCATGAGGGCCGGGAAGAAGGTGGAGAACTTCAGTCGCAAGTGGGTCTTCATGGACGCCAGGGGCCTCCACGCGCGGCTGGAGTTGCCAACCGAGTTGCCGGAGAAGCTTGATCGGTGGGGTCACGAGAAGCTCACCGACCCCCGAGCGGTGCCAGTCTTGAAGAAGATGATGGCGGACATGGAGGCCGGGGTGCTGATGAGGGCCATGCTTGTCAAGGAGTTCCTGACGCAGCACTTGGCCCCTCTTCAGGCGCACTCACACCCCAAGTGGGAGTTCAAGGGCGCAGAGGACAACATCTGACTACGCCCAGGGAGCTTGACGAGCGAGGAGCTGGACAAGGCCATGCATACCTTGCTTGAGAGGGATCCGGGCAACCTCCCGGCGGCCCACATCCCGCTGTACCGCCGTGCCGACGGGGCAGCGCTGGTCGCCGCCATGCCCATCTTCAACGAGCTGGGGCTCATGCCGCCCGAGCTCCCCAACTCCCCGGTGCTGGTGTCTTCCAGCGACGACACCGGGGAAGAGGGGGAGGAGGACTCGGAGGCGACCATGGACGATGCGGCGGAGACCTCTCCTTCGTCCCAGAGCGAGCTTCTCCACGGCCTCCCTGATGGTGATGACGCTGCCGAGCCCCCGGTCGTGGAATCCCCACGCTCCACCGGGGTCGTCACGAGGTCCGGGGCCACTCCTCTGACCCTGTGGAGGCCGGGACGAGGGATCCCGAAGAAGAGCGGGGCAGCGCCCCCTTCTCGGGGTGGCGCCCTTGCGTTTTCGTCTGTCGGCGCCACACAGAAGCCGGCCGTCGTGCACCCCGTCAACCCTCAGGACACGGCCAAGGCCGCGCCCAAGAAGGTCGAAGGTGCCCCGACCCTGGCCAGGAAGAGGGCGTACATTGCCTCCGACGAGTAAGCATCTTGCCTTGTTTTCATTTGCTGCCTCTTGATATCGTACTCACAGCACTCCCCTCCTGGTGACCAGGGTGGGCGCCGTGGTGAAGAAGAAGAAGGAGGACGTCGGGGCCCCCGAGGCACTACCGCTCGCCAGGGCCATGGTGGCTCGGGCGCAAGCTAAGGAGGTCGCCTCGCACTCCCCTGCGACGGAGCGGGCCACCAAAGGTATGGTGGTGGTGCCTCAGGAGGAGCCTGCTTCTGCAGGCCAGCAGGCTCCGGAGCCGCCCGTCCCCGTCGTGCCCGCGAGGGGTTCGGGGGCTCCAGAGCCTCAAGCTGGCCCTGCGGCTGTGGTGACGCCAGTTCCCGCGCCGGCGCCGCCTCCTCCCTAGGCCCTTGTGCTGGCGGACCGCAGCCCCCATGTCAGGCCCGGGGCTCTGGAGGAAGCCTTCAACGCGCTAGACCAGCTCCGGACCGATCTTCAGGACGCCGACAAGCACGGGGCGAGGGAGCGCATGGGGCTAATCGTAGGATGGCTCCAGGCCGATGCGTCCCCCAGGGCGGCCTGGAGCTGGGCTGAGGCCGCCGCCGCGGAGAGCAGGAAGGAGGCCGACGAAGCCGCGAGGGCTCTCGACGCGGCGCTAGCCGACACATCGTCCGCCGAGGAGCGCTGCAGCAAGGCAGAGACTGAGCTGAAAGCTCTCCATGATGCGCAGGCTGCTCACACCCAACGGCTCCATCAGCAAGAGGAGGAGCTCAAGGCCCGCGAGGTGACGCTCACTGACTGCGACGCCAAGCTGGCCTAGGTAGCCAATGACCAAGCCGCGGAGCAGGACCGCCTGGGCAAGCTGAAGGAGGAGGTGGACAAGGCGCGGGCGTCCCATGCCCACCTCATCACTGAGGTGACGGCCCAGCTGGAGGCCAGGGAGAAGACCCTCGCCGCCGCCGAGAAAATGGCGGCCGCGGAACGCGAGGCCTTGGTCTGCTTCGAACTCAGGTCTCGCAAGGCGCTGCGCTCCCTTTACGGAGGGGGGGTACGAGGAGCTGTTGGCGACTCCGGAGGATGGCCCTGCTGGGCTTCTCCCCAAGCTTGTTGAGGTGCTTGAGGGCATCGCCGCTGGGATGGATTCCGTGGTGGAGGGAGAGTGCCGCGCGCTCTTCACCTCGGCCGCAACGCGCGTCTTTGGCCACCTCCACCTCCGGGACCCATGCTTCAACCTCAGCACGCTGATCGAGCTAGTGGACCTTGAATCCCGCACCGCTGCTATCGAGGTCGTGAAGAAACAGGTGGAGGCCTTGTTGGGGAAGTTCCTCTGCGTCCCCAACCCCGCAGCTGCGGCGGCAGAAGCCGGCGGCGAAGGTGGTGGGAGTGTCATCGACGACGGGCTTCCCAAGGCGAGCGATGGCGGCCACCAAGGCGATGGCGGTGCTTCTTCCTAGTTGACCCTGCAACATTCATGGTGCCTCGCGGAGGCGTGAGAACTTCTGTTTGAACTCGTAGAACATTATGTTTTGTAATAACTTGTTAGAACTCCGCGATTTCTCTTTCGTGCTTGGTTTCCTTTGTGTTTGCCTCAGCGTTCTGCGTCGGCAGGGCCCAGCCCCGCGCGTACCTCATCCGCCATTGGGGCGTACGGATCACCAGGATGAGACCAAGGGGCGAGGGGCTACGTGACTAGTGAGGCCCCTATGGCGCGATGCTCAGGGGTCCCCCTTGACGTACGAACAGCCTCAATGTTCTGCATCGGCAGGGCCCAGCCCCGCGCATACCTCGACCGCCGTTGGGGCGTCTGGATCACTAGGACGAGACCAAGGGGCAAGGGGCTACATGACTAGTGAGGCCCCTGAGGCGCGATGCTCAGGGGTCCCCCTTGATGTACGAACGGCCCTCATGAAGGAGAAACAAGCAGCCGTACAAGGTAATTCGGAGTCCTCCATACCTTCGCTCACCAGCTTTTGCCTAGGAGGTACGCGAGAAAACAGGTAAGGTGGCGTGTGCCAGGCATGGCCTGGGCGTAGCCCCCGTGCCTAGCCCCCTCGCGTGGGCCTCTCTATGGGAAAGCCATGAGGTGTTGCCGAGCGAAGAGCCGAAAGGCTGTCCTGAGGTTGATGCGGCCACGGGGGCCACCCTCAGTTGTTTATTCACTAGCGCGGAGCATGGTGCTTCCACTTTAGTGTGGGCATAGCCGCTCCTCGACCGTGTCGTCCGCCAGCGTGTAGCATGGGGCTTCCACTGGTACGTGGGCATAGTCGCTCCTCGACCGTGTCGTCCGCCAGCGCAGAGCATGGGGCTTCCACTGGTGCGTGGGTGGGAGTTCCCTCTGGGGGAGACTCCGGGGCGTGTACAACCCCGTCCGGACACGTGGCTTGCACGGTCGGACTGGAGGAGGTGTATATGGGCACCCGTGAGCCAGCGCGGGACTCACGAGGCCCTACCTCAAGGCGGGTTGCGCCTGAATTATGTTACGGGGTGCCTGTAAAAATCATGAGAGATGTTGGGGCGGCCTGCGCCGAGTGAATCTCCAGAGGACATCGCATGAGAAGGCCAAGCACCAACGACCCCAGGAGGTGACGTGAACGGGGCCTGTCGGTGTTCTGGGAACCAGGGTACCCAGACTTGCCTACCTGCGGCCCACGGCGTGGCTCCATCGATGGCCTAGTACGGCCCAACTACAACACCTTCAAGACAAGACCCTCGCGAGGCGGGCGACGCCAAAACCTCCGAAGGGACCGGCCTCCCTAGGCTGGCTCCCGAGGAGCAGAGATTTCTATGTAGGTACCCATCTCATGAGGTGGAGGTGACACAAGCCATGAACGACCAAGGCCAGGCGGGCGCCAGTGGGCGCAGAGTAGCAGGTTTCCTCTTTGGTGCTAAGGAGGCAAGCGCGGGCGCGGGGTCCCAAGGAATCAGCCAAAGGTTTCCATTTCCGTGCAACAAGACCAGGACCGCAAGGGCGGCAGGATGGATGTCATCACCGAGCCCACCGCAGCGTCACGACCAGAGGCTTTGCAGGCGAAGACCACCTTTCATCAGGATAGGATGTACTACTTGTCCCCCTTCAAATTTGGCCATTGTGGGATCCCTTCCCGCCTTCATTACGGGGGAAGAGGACTGAGGCCGGTATATATAGGTTAGCCACCACCATAGAAAGGGGATCGGACCCAGAGTTCACATCCTCACCAGAGCAAGCCTCGCGAGATTGTTCATCCTTGTACTAGTTCCTCCTCAGCCCCTCGTGAGGCAAATCCACCCCAAAGCAGGAGTAGGGTATTACACCGCAAGGTGGCCCGAACCTGGGTAAACGGCCGTGTCCTTCTTCTTCCCTGTTCTTTGAGCTTGGCTGCAGGGTGACGCGTTCGGTTGGTTGGATAGGTTGAGTTCTTCGCACACGCCCCAGAGTTCGAACCTTCCTTGGGTCTGTGGAGCCCTGAATCCGACATTTGGCGCGCCAGGTAGGGGCGTGTCGAAACTCGGCCTCTTCGTCAATCGTGTCCCGCCCTCGCCTCGTCGCGCCCATGGCGGAGGATCCCCAAGCTCGCGCCGAGCATTGGGCCGCTTGCCCTGCCAAGGCGGCGCTCCCCGACCACGGAGCTCGCCACCCCGCACTCCTCGCGGCCAGCACGGTCGCCAGCGTCGCCGAACGTCAGCGGTATGGGCCACCCCCGCCCTCTCCCATGCGGCGCCGCAATCGTGTCACCACGCGGTCTTCTGTCTATGCCATGGCGTCGACCCTGCGCGCTTGTCGGGAACAAGCAAACACGCGACCTACACTTGTCGTGGCGCGCGAGTTACTGCGATGCAGGTTGGTGGAAGGCGGCCGTGACGCCTTGCTTGAGCGGGTCACCGAGCTGCTTGACGCTGCCTGCTAGGGCGCGGCGCCTTTCTGCATCCTACCCACATCGCGAGCGATGCCCGGGGTTCGCGCCCGCCCCCACTGCGTCGGCCAGCCCCTCCGAAGGGGGTCTGGAGGGCCTCACAGCGGTGGCCTGGCGCGCGACGGGGTAGGCAACTCCTCCTGGAGCCATGCCGAAGGATTGCCCCCTGATCGGCACGGTCAGGCGCCAGGGATGATGGGCGGCGGAACAGAGGGACCAGGGGCTGGCCTTGGGATGATGGCCCCTGGAGCCTCCATGCCGCCACCGACGGGTTCGCTGTATGGGCAGAGGAGAAGCCCGTGCGCGTTCCCCTCATCAGCCTGGACGACGGAGTGGCCAAGGCCACGCGGGGCTAGGGCCCTCCACGAGCCGACCCAACGCCCTGATGACACCCCCCACAGCAACAGTTAAAGGTTACAACCCGTACCTTCGGGATATGCCGCACTAACTTTGGATCGCAGGTAGATCGTGCCAAGACGGCGCGCCTCCGGGGGCTGAGCTCGCCCTGGGCTGGCGGGACGCACCAGGAGGTCGTGCAAGGGCGCGCCCCGAACGCAGCGGGGGCCCGGCGCCAAGGATTCCCCCGTGTCGCGAGGTGTGTGGCGCCACCACTGTGGTGGTGTGTCCCACCCAGAAGCGGGTCCCCTCTTGGGGGAGGCGCCGACGAGCCCTCCCCCCATGGGGAGGCCCACGGCCCCCTCACCACCGCTCGCGTAGTCCCTTGCCCCTTGGTCCTGTCCTGGTTTCCAGACGCCCCAACGGTGGCCGGGGTATGCGCGGAGCGGGGTTCCTGCCCAGGGGGCAAGGAGCGCCTCTCAATATCTCCGCCCGTGACACTCTCACATAATAATGAGTGGGGCTGTACACGCCCCGGAGTCTCCTGAGCGCTACCCTTGAGCCTCACGAGGGCTCCCACCCACGTCCAAGTGGAAGCACCAGGCTCCGCACTGGCAGTCGACACTGCCCCCCAATGGCTATGCCCACGCCCAGTGGAGGCCCCATGCTCCGCGTTGGGGGAAGACTAGAAGACCAGTGTAGACGCCGGACGCGACCGTCTTTGTTTTGCCCACTTTTGTAATCCGATTTGCTGCCTTTGGAATGAAATTCAAAACTTGTTGCACTTATTAAAAGAAAAGGGGGGAATTTTTTCGACTCGCAGTGTTTCCTTTTCCTTCGATTCATGTTTTGGGAGGCACGGTTTCTGCCTGCTGCTCTCCCCCAGAGCACCCCGCGAGTGGGGGCTGGGTGTGGCATGCGCATCTGAGCTAGCCCTAGCGGCATCAGGGCCCCCTCGGGGCCAAGCACATAACTGCCACGGGTCCACCCGTGCGCACACCTCGCCAAAGCATTGGCGCTTGACTCCTCGTGCGGCGCTCTCGAGCAAGCTAGCAGTCACGCACTAGGCCCGGCATTCAGCCCGGGCCTCAGGTGCACTCGGTGGTGGGCGCTTCCCACCCTGCACTCCCGTGAAGCTCGATGCCTGGCAGAGGCGCACCGGGAGGCCCTAAGCCCTCACAAGTCCCTCCTGGGATCCTGCGGACTGGGGGCTCCGGAGGACCCGTCTTAGAAGAAACGCGTCTCTGCGATACAAGAACCCGTCCAAGGCCGCGAACACAAAAGCTAAGCCACGCCCACTACTCCGGTCAGGGGCCCTCCGGCTCACGACGACACATTTTCGAAATTAATTTAGAAGGCATATCATTGTTTCATTCATTACAAGAGTCCCCCCCTCCAAAAATACTTTCACACCTCGCAGGGCCATACCCAAAGTTTTGGCAGGCAAACAGGGAAATACAAGCCTAGCAAGACGCGCTACCTCCGGCGTCGCTGTCATCGTCATCACCATCAGCTCCATCCTCTTCGGCTGTGAGCGCAGCCACGTCGTCGGCAAGGGAAAATTTTGCGATCAGGTCGTCCACATGATCGTCCACCCAGCTCACCAGGTCGCCTTGGGTTACACCAGGCATGGGGCTATTGCGGCGTTGAAGTCAAAGTCAGGATCGAGGCTAAGAAGGTAGCTGAAGACACGCGAGAATGCGCACCCAAGAAGGTCTCGGCTCTTCTCTTCGACGAGCTAGCGCGTCCTCGCGGCCCCGCCTTCGAGGCAGGTCATGACCTGGGTGAAGAAGCTGAGGTAGCCAGCATCATCGGCTTCATGCGGGCGGGAGATGCTCTCATCGCAGATGGTGTCCAGGGTCCGGTTAGCCCTGACCCTGAGGTCCTCGAACATCAAGGAACGCTCGTGCTGCAGCATCCGACGGCGGCCCGCCTCATTCGAGGCTCTCTCCATGAGGGACGTAACACCTGCGACCTGCTGATGAAGTGAGGATAACTCGGCCTCGACGATGGCCCGGGCCTCCTCGGTGGCCTTCTCATGCCGCTCTGCCGCGGCCAGCTTCACCTTAAGGGCATCGGCCTTGCCCCGCAGTTCGGCTTGCCGCTGCTGGAAGCGAGCCTCCTGGAGCCCCAGCTTTCGGCAGTATTCCTCGACGAGGGCCGCGCGGATCCCCGCTACCTTCTGGTCGACCTCCTGTCGGATCCTCGCCTCCCGAGAGGCAAGGGCGTCCTCGGCGGCGGCTACTTGGCGCTCCATCACCTCCAGTCACTCGCGCTCCATGCTGTGCTCCAATGCCTCGAGCGCCAGCATGTCCTCACGCGACCGGACTCCTGCCTCGTCTGCGGGGGTCCTGCCTGGCGGCGCTGCGAGGGTGGCTCTACGCGCCTGGACTTGCCACTCAAGGGCGGTGTTCGAGGCTTGAAGCTCCCTCTCACGCTCCTCAGCAGCCTCACGACGGCGATCCGCGGCCTAGGCCTCCTCCAGGGCGCGAGCGCAAGCCTCCTGAGAAACTGCAAGGGACCCCTCCACCTTCGCATGGGCACGCTCGTGCTGCGAGCGCCCAAGGTTGATGGCAACCTTCAGTTGGTGCCATTCACATGCCAGGCGGAGGCCTTCCGCCTCAAGGCATGCGTCGACGTCAGCAAGCTCTGCCCCGAGGCGGCCTAGCGCACCCGTCGCCTCCCGGAAGAGGTCGTGATGGACGGCACTGCGCCCGTGTGCGAGCTCCAGTGCTCGGCCGGGCCCGTCCTCCACGCCCCGGTCCGCCGGAGGGGCGCGAGACGACTCACCCATCTCCAGCAGGGGACCGGAGGCCGCAGCTCCTCCGGCCGCTCCCTGGGCCACGGACGCAGCGCGACGCGGTCCAGACCCGCCGCTTGAAGACGGAGCCGTCGCGCGGATCGCCCAACCACCAGCAAGAACCGGCGGAGGAGTCCTCGGCATGGCCTCCGTGCACCATGGGTTGCTCCGGAAGAAGGACGCCGGGAGTGTGGGCCTGCGGCCCTCCAGCGGCGGCCTCGGCTAGTGAGCCAGCACCACCTCACGTGCGGCCGACAGGCTCGGGAGGCCCGGCGTCGCTGCCAAACCAGGGGCCTCCGGAGGTCATGCACCGAGCAGGCTCACCACCTCGGCAAAAGGGATCCTGAGGGGCAAAAGTCAGAGGAGGACGCGGTATGTGAAAATCTAGAAGGGCAAGGTACTTACTCATCCACGGCTATCCATTTCCTCTTTTTCAGGGCCCGTGAGGTGTCGCCGTGATGGCTCCCGAGCCCTTTCCTCTTGCGGGGTACCCTGAGGTCTGGAAGGGGCGCGCCGCAGGCCGGTGAGGAGCCCTTCCCGGCGGCGGCGGCGGATGCGTCCGTAGGCGGGGCTCCCACGCCGCCTGCAGAGGAGTAGGCCATCACCTCAGGAGCGCTCGGTGATGCTTGCTCCCCCGCGGCCTCGGCAGGAACGCGCGCCACAGGGCCGGCGAGCACAGGAGCCACCAAGATGGGGTTCTCATGAGGTCCTTCGTGGCCCTCGGGGAGCAGCCCCCACTCGTCGAAGCACGGCATCTTCTTGACAAAGGCCCTCCAGTGCGAGCAGTTGTACAGAGGGCACCCCTCGGTAGGGAGCACAGCAGGAGCGGGGTCATCCGTCTAGAGCTGGAGCACTGTGCGCAATGTCTTTAAAGGGAGCGAAGGCACCTGGAGCCTCATGGGGTCATCAGGGCCGGTGAAGGTGCACATCGGGCGAGAATGGCACTGGAGCGGAGCGATGCGCCGCCGGACAAACTCCCTCACCACCATCACCGCCGTCACCCCTGCCTCCTTTAGCTTGCCCAGCCTGGACAAGATACGCGCAAGCCGACGGTCAACGAGATCCGCGTGCCCCCAGCCAGAACTCGGCTCTGCCGGCACCGATGGGAGAAGGAGCAGAGGGCTACGCACGGTGGCGTCCACATACACCCAATGCTTCTGGAATCCCATCGCATCCGAGCGAAGCATGAAGTCGATGCAGGAGCCGGCCGGCACCGCCACCGCCCGAAATGACACGCACCTCGAGTGTTGTCCGCCGTCGACCAAGTGGAGCGAGAAGAAATGGCGGAGCAGGGCCATGGATGGGGTGATACCCACGAAGGCCTCACACAAGAAGGCGAAGGCAGAGAGAAGGATGATGAACCCGGGGTCCAGATGCAGCGCGTGGATCTGGTAGTGTGAGAGCACGACATTGAAGAAATCTGAAAAAGGGGGGAGCAGGCCGGTGAAGAGAGCGTGGAGGTGAAGGGGGATCTTGGTGGCCTCCATGTCTGCTGGGCACTGGGAGGCAGGCCAGACCGTTGTCGCCTTCCACTCATTGGAATCGGCGGCAAGGGCTTGCCGGACCTTGTCCAAGCCCGCCTGGTTGATCACTCTAGACCGATCCAGCACTGGTCTCGGCCCTGCCGAGAGCCCCGCGGTCGCGCGGGCTTTCCCTTTCTTCGTCCTAGGAGCCATGGCGGCGGAGATTGAAGCTGGCGAGGAACCTGGTGGGGGAAGCACAAGTCTGAAGGAAAGGAAGGGAGCCTAAGGCGAGCGCGGCGGGCAGTGATGGCTGGGCCGCGATCGCCAGGCAGTTGTCAAGTCGCGCAGTTGCCGAGGCGTCGTGGGGAAGTGGGGACGCCCACGTCCCATCAAGCGCCACGCGTCGGCTCGGTCCGCAGGCGATTGGGGCCCGCGGCGCTTCGCCCTTTCCCTTTGGCTTTGCCTCGAAGCCAAGTCCGAGCGTGCCTTGGGCCCGGGGGCTACTGTCGGTGTTCTGGGAAACAGGGTACCCGGACTTGCCTGCCTGCGGCCCACGGCGTGGCTCCATCGATGGCCTGGTACAGCCCAGCTACAACACCTTCAAGACAAGACCCTCGCGAGGGGCCAAGCCTCGCGAGGCGGGCGATGCCAAGACCTCCGGAGGGAGTGGCCTCCCTAGGCTGGCTCCCGAGGAGCGGAGATTTCTATGCAGGTACCCATCTCATGAGGTGGAGGTGACGCAAGCCATGACGACCAAGGCCAGGCGGGCGCCAGCGGGCGCAGAGAAGCAGGTTTCCTCTTTGGTGCTAAGGAGGCAAGCGCAGGCGCGGGGTCCCGAGGAATCAGCTAAAGGTTTCCATTTCCGTGCAACAAGACCAGGACCGTCAGGGCGGCAGGACGGATGTCATCACTGAGCCCACCGCAACGTCATGACCAGAGGCTTTGCAGGCGAAGACCACCTTTCGTCAGGATAGGATGTACTACTTGTCCCCCTTCAAATTTGGCCGTTGTGGGATCCCTTCCCGCCTTCATTACGGGGGAAGAGGACCGAGGCCGGTATATATAGGTTAGCCACCACCATAGAAAGGGGATCGGACCCAGAGTTCACATCCTCACCAGAGCAGGCCTTGCTAGCTTGTTCATCCTTGTACTAGTTCCTCCTCAGCCCCTCGTGAGGCAAATCCACCCAAAGCAGGAGTAGGGTATTACACCGCAAGGTGGCCTGAACCTGGGTAAACGGCCGTGTCCTTCTTCCCTATTCTTCGAGCTAGGCTGCAGGGCGACGCGTTCGGTTGGTTGGATAGATTGAGTTCTTCGTACATGCCCCAGAGTTCGAACCTTCCTTGGGTCTGCGGAGCCCTGAATCTGACAGGGCCGGCCCGCCAGACAAAGCTCAGCCATTGGGTTTATCGACGCTGCAGGGACGGACCCGAGCACAGACGCCGTGCCCAGTCTTCTCATGCAACAATCCTAAAGAAAAACAACCGGCGCGCGGCTCCCGCGGCGGCGAGGCACCGATTTGTGTGCCCTAACTCTTCCACTCTCAATTAGCTCATGCGAGAACAAGGCACCAAGGACCATGGGAGGTGACATGCATGGGAGCTAGCCTGCGAGACAGAGCTCAGCCACTTGGGTTTAGCAACGCTGCAGGGACGGACCCGAGCACAGACGCCGTGCCAGTCCTTAATCATGAGGCGGTCACGGGCGGGTTCGTGAGGGTGCACAATGTTCATTGTGGCGAAGCACCGGACATGCAGATGATAATATTAAGCAATTCATGGAAGGGCGAAGCCAGTTATGATACATGCGCAAAATGATACATGCTGCAGGGGTGGGCCCTGGCAGCTTGAGAATAATGCAGCCCGAGGGGCACCCTCAATTGAACAAACCAAAAAGTCACCTGGCACCGTTGTCGCAGAAGTGTTGGAGTAGCTGAAGATGCGTGCTGCGGAGATTGCTCCTCATGAGCCGGCTGGCTCCTGAGGCTCGGGAGGCTCTGGAGGCCCGAGAAGCTCGCGAGGGTCCGGCACCTCCTCTGTCAGGAGCGCCTGGCGCCGGCCTCGTGAGCCGCCAGGATGCCCTGCATGTAGCGCTGGTGTGAGGCAGCCATGTTCAGCAGGCCGAATGGCATGCGGACATAGCTGCGGGGGCAGCCCTCACTCCGCCCAATATGGGACGGCCAGAAGAGCTCCTGAGAGGCAACCCTATTGAGACCTGGGATGTTGACGCAGACGCACAGCTCGCTACCAATGTCAGGGGCGATAGCTGCACTGGACGATGCGGGGCGACGCTTGCCACGCATGGCTCGCGCCTCCTGGAGCTCCTCGATCACCTTGGTGATGAACTCCTGAGCGCCTGGCGCCTTGCTCACGGAGGCGCGCGTTGAAGCATGCCTCCACGTGGTGCCCGAACACCTCCCTCGTGACGCTGGTTAGGTCAGAGGCCCTCCAGAGGAGAGCCCCCAAGCCTGTCCTGAGAGGGGCATCGGGCGCGCCTTCCTATGCGAGAGGGAAAGGCGCCCCAGCAGTGGGCATGGGGCCTGAGGCACGGTCGTCGGGCGCGCCAGCCTCCTGACGGCCCTTGGGGAGTAGCTACTTCTTCTTCTTGGGGATGGCCTCAGGAGGTTGAACGGCACCCTCATCGTCTGAGTTCTCGACTGCCGCAGCCTGGTTGGCGCGCTCAAGGGAGCACACCGCAACCTTTTCATCGCAGGCGACCGTGATGATGCCGCCACTCCCTGGCATCTTGAGGACATTGTAGCCGTGGTGCGTCACCGCCATGAACTTGGCGAGGGCCGGATACCCAAGGATGGCGTTGTACGGAAGGCGAATATGGGCGACGTCGAAGTCGATGAGCTCGGTGTGGTAATTGACGCGCTGGCTGAAGGTGACAGGGAGGCGGATCTGCCCTATGGGGATGGTGGAGCCATCGGTCACCCTTGAGAAAGGCTTGGTGGGAAGAAGCTGGTCGTACGACACTTGGAGCGTCTCAAATGTCTTGACGGAGAGAACGTTGAGCCCCGTGCCGCCATCGATGAGTGTCTTGGTGACGAGGACATTGCTGATGGTTGGTGAGCAGAGCATCGGGAGCGCGCCAGCGACAGCCGAACATTTGAGCTGGTCCATGGAGTCAAAGGTGATGGCGTACTTGGACCATCTAAGGGGGCGCGACGCCTCAAGCTTGGGGAGGGCTGCGTTCACCTCACGAGCGAACTGCTTGAAGATACGATGAGAAGCGGGAGCCTGAGCACCGCCCAGGATGCACGCAATGGCACGAGGCTCTTGGAAGCCCCCAGCCCCATCGTCTTGGCGGTTGTCGTCGTTCCTTCTTGGCGGTGGCGGCAGCGGAGGGAGGCTAGCATTGCCCTGAGGACAGTCCTCGCGAGGCTGGTCACACCAGGGGCCGTCGCGAGGCTGGCCCTACCAACGGTCCTAACGAGGCTGATCGCGCCAGTCCTGGCGGGGGTCGCGGTTGTCCCAGCGGCCTCAGCCGCGGCCTCCTCCGCGGCCGTAGCCATGGTTGTCCCACTCGGGACGGCGGCCACTGCGCCCATCACGGATTGCCCTAAGCTCCTGGCAGTCGTTGGTGTTGTGGCTGTGGACGTTGTGGAAGACGCAGTACGGGCGGCTATCTCTGGAGGATTCAGGGTGGTCGCAGCCATGCTTCATCTCAGGTTTAGCTGCGAGCACAGCCGGGCCCTTGCGCTTCACTTCCTTAGCCTTGGCCTTCTTGTCTTCAGGATCTGCCTCCGGAAGCTCCAAGTGGGAGAAGTGGCCTTCCTCTGCCCTCGCGCACCTGGCCGCCAAGTTGAACATCTCCAGAGCCGAACACAAGTCCTCGTGTATGGCGAGCTCTTCCTTCATCTTGACGTCCCGGACGCCATCAAAGAACGCTGAGATGATGGCCTCGTCCGACACCTTGGGGATCTTGAGGCGAACGGTGTTGAAGCATTGTATGTACTTATGCAAGGTCTCGCCTGGTTGCTGCTTAATGCACCGCAGGTCGCCTGCCACAGGAGCATGGTCGCGAGTGCCCTAGAAGTTGGCGATGAAACGCTCACGGAGCTCGTCCCAGGAAGAGATTGACCCCACCGGAAGGTTCAGGAGCCAAGAGCATGCGCCGTCCTTGAGGGCCATGGGAAACCAGTTCGCCGTGATCTTGTCATTGCCGTTTGCCGCCTCGATGCTCAGCTTGTAGAGCTGGACGAACTCAGCGGGGTCGGGGATGCCTTCATAGCGCGGAGGACGCGGCGCAGCTCTAGGGTGAAAGCACGGCACCCTGCCGCACTCACAGGGGCCTGCCGCTGGGGAGGAGCCTGATCTCGACGCCCGCGTGCCGTTGCCTCTGGTGGTACGCGGTCTTGACGTGGCTGTGCTGGAAGCGCACGCTCTTCTCCTTGCGGCCGCTGCACCACCTGGCAACTTTCTTCATCGCGCGCCGGCGCCCTACGCGGAGGGTCACGTTGGGGTACTTCATGCCTGGGCTCGGGACCCATGCCATGTAGAGGAGGAGGAGGAGGCGCGCCGTGAGCCACGTCGCCCGCCAAGGACGGCGGAAGGCGAAGCGAACGAGATGGTGCAGGGGCCTCGCCAGCGGCGTTGACGAGTTTGGCGATGCGGGTGAGCCAGTTGTCATAGAGGTCGTTGGCCGGACAATAGCGCAAAAGCTCGCGTGCCATGAGCAGCGCAGACTGTGTGTTCGTCGGCCCACGATGGCCATGAGAAGACGATGCCGTGGCTGGAGTGGGTGCTGGAGTCACGGTGCGGCCGTTGCGCTGCACGGATGGTGGTAGCGACGAGTCCTGCTGTTCGCGGGCAGCAGGGTCGGTGGCGGCGTTAGCCACCGGAGAGGCAGAACGGCGAGGGGCGCCGTTGCCCGCGGGTGTCGTCTGGGCGACATGAGCAGCCCGGCTGTAACACCCTGGATTTTGCCCATTTTCTTTTTCTTTTGATTTTGGTCCGGATTCGCTTTTTGTGGCTTAGTAGTCTTGCAACCTGGAGGGATCACCCTTCATTCTTCTTCCCGAGTGGCTTGCCAACCTCAAAACCATCCCAAGACCATGTCATTTCCATCTTGGACCAACTCCCAATATTCTTTTTCTTGGGAATATTCCTTTTTCTATTAAAGGAATAACTCTGTTTGCCCTGAGTTGTGAAGCAACTCATATTTCTATCATTCCCAAAATTCTCAAATAATTCCCATAAATCCTTTGGGACATATCTTATACAGATATGTCAAAATATTCCTTGCCATACCCAAAAATATTTCACAAATATTCCTTTTCTTATTCTGCCCTATCTGTCAGATTGAGAAGCAAGTACCCATTATATTTGCTTGCTTACTCTCAAACTTTTTGTGAACTCTTTCCTATCCATATCATTGCCACATGACAAAATTCAACTTTATTTGGATATTAAATCTCTCTTGGCTAATTTCCAAAGTTTCTGGGCAACTGGAATCTTTGTGAAGCAAGTGCTAGCTAGGAGTATCCAAATGAGTTGAAATTTTTCAGGCATATTGATATGCTCAAATCCTGACTCTCCACCAAATTTGAGCATCATCCCTTCAACTATGTGAGCATAGCATCAAATCTTTGTTTCTGGTCATTATTCTGGGTTGTGAAGCAACTATGTTTTATGTTGCTCCATAACTCCTGAAATTTTACCAGGACATTAACCTATCTATATAACACCTCTCCACAAAATTTGGGCTCAATTCATCTACCCAATAATTCCCTAGAATTTCCCTAAGATTCTGTCCAGTGGGGTGCTGTGTGAAGGAAGTACCACTTTGGTTTATCCAAATGGTATGAAATTTATACAGTATCCTCATATGATCAAATTATTCATCTCCTCCAAAATTCAGCTCAATCCAAGCAAGTATGTGAGTGCCACTTCATATTTTGCATTTCTGTTCAGTAAAGCCCATTGAACTGCAAGTGCTATTTATCTCCATCCAAATGGTCTGAAAATTTGCAGTGATGATCACCCTAGTGAGTGATCACTCTCAGCCAAATATCTGAGTCTAGTTCCTTATCAACTTTTCTCAGCTCACATCAAATAGCTTGCTGGTGCATTGTATCCAAGCTCCCTCTAGTCATCTCCTGGCCTCTTGTGATGGGATTTCTCTCCCAAGCTGCCTTGAGGAGCAAGGACTTCCCGCTAGACATCAAATTAGGTAGCAGAGTGCACCGCGTGCGCCAATGCACGCGGTGACCATGCGGCTGGTGTGCAGTACGCGCGCTCTGTGCATTGGGGCCCTCGGCCTCGTCGGTTTCTTCCTCTCTTTCGACACCTAGCTATGTCTAGGGACTTTGTTTCGTCGTCGCCCTCGCGCTGGATCCCTCTCCCCCTCTCCCGTCCCATCCGACGCGGTGCACCGACGGTGCCCGTGCCGCAAACCTCCTCTGCTCCTCCCTGTTTCAGTCGCCCGCGAGCTCCCGAGCCTTCCCGACCTCGCCTGAGCCTTCCCCGATCCTCCGTGAAGCTCGTGGATGTCTCTCCCCTCCTCCCCGCGGCTTCCCGAAGGCTCCGACGCGTGGTGGACGTGACGCCGTGGCCGAGCCCGGCCACCCTCGTCGCCTCGCCTATAAAAGGGCCTTCCGAGCCCCTCCCGACCTCACCATCGCACTCACCGCACTCGACTACCCCTCCCTAGCCACCTGCCCGAGCCGGAAAAGCCCTCCCCGCCGCCCATTGCCTCCATGGCCGCCGCCACCTCGTGCTCAAATTCGAGGAGGCCGAGCCCTCTCTCTCCGTTCTGACCTCACCAGCGTCTTCATTGAGCTCCATTTACCCTCCCCACTACCTCGTTCCATCACCGGAGCCGCCGTCGCCTCGCCCGAGATCAGCCGGAGGCCGCTTCTGCCGGAGTTCACACCGTCGTGGCCAGAGCCCTTCCCGGCCCTCGTTTCGCTGCGGGATGGATGCGGCGCCGCCCCCTGAGGCCACCGGTGCCCCTGCCTTGGCTGGGGGTGGCCGGAGGCAGCAGCTTCGGTCGCCAGCCGTGCCCTGTCCGCCTCCTCTGTCCGCCAATGCCCCCGCAGCTACGGCCTCTCCCCAACGCACGAGGGCCCCTTGCCGGGCGCGGCGTCGTCTTCTGCACCCGCCGGTGGCCGGAGCTCGGTCAGAGTCGGCCTGAGTCGCCGGTCTGGCGTCAGCCTCGCCTGTGCCTCGCCTCCTCTGTTCTGGTCCTCGGGAGGAAGAAGAAGGAGACAGGAGAGAGAGGGAGGTCAGCCGTGGGCCCCGCCTGTAAGCCTCACAGGCGTCGACCCCACCCCGGGCCCGCGCAGTTTTAAGTGGAGACGTATTCTAGAGAATACGTTTTCATCTAAAGAAAGCGTATTTTGAATCTACTTCGGCTGAGAAATCATTTTCCCGTGTAGAAGACGTATTTCAGCCGAGTGCGCTTTCTGTTTAGCCGCCAGGGGCCTGTCTGTGAATAATTTATTTGCAGATTGGTCCCTGTACTTCGAACGGCTATTACTTTTCAACCGAGACTCCGATCGAGGTGAATCCAACGCCCACGTCTTCGTCTCGTCGAGCCCGTTCTGATGGAGTCATTTTCATAATGTTTACACACAGTGGAAATGACCCTTTTGCCCTTGTCCGTAAACAGCCCCTCCGAGAGAGAACTGTTTCCGGCAGTCAACTCCGCGACCATTCCGCACTCCTTCCCGATGATTCCTTCATCCCCAGGCAAGCCACAACTCTCATATGCATCATCGCATTGCAATGTCATAGTTTGACTATTTGCTTTATCAGTAAGTACGAGTATCTGTGAAATGAATTGGATTATGCAATGATCGAGTTAATTCTCGGATAGGTGACTACCATGTTGAGTACCGGATTATTAGTGACTAGTAGCCTACCCACTTGTTGATACTGTGATGTTGAGATCACTGTCTATGATTATTTTGGAGTTCATCCGGCAGTTCGTAGAGATGAATTAGTAGCAGTGGCTTAAGCATACTGGTTATCGGAGTGTCAGCCATGATGGAAATATTATCCGGGGATTAGATATTTCATGGTTGACCTTGAGTCACCTGTCCGGACTTATCCGTGCAGCCACATTTGCCGGTATGGGACGGCCTTGACTTGGTCTGATCGCGTGCTCTTTCACCGGTACCGGCCGACAGGGAAGGTTATGCGTGCGCGCTACCCTGGCCCGGTAGGCGGCGATAACCTTGTGAGCCCAGTTGAGTTTTGTGCCGGCGTCCCCGTTTGGGACAGTTCAGTTTGGCCACGACGGTGGCAGGTGTCACGAGGTGACACAGGGGCCACCCAGGGCTTGACTCCGGGGGAGGATGATTGCCGGTGGTACGATGGGAGAGTCACGGGTCAGGCAGGTTTCGTTGGAGCAACGCTGATCCACCCGAATGGGATCACGAGGTCAGTGCTCCATAGTGTGGGTAAAGTGCGCAACCTCTGCAGAGTGTAAAATCTATTCGAATAGCCGTGTCCACGGTATTGGACAGTCCGTCCAGACCTCACTAGGTGGTCAACCATGGTAGTGATGATAATGATGAAAGAACTCGTCGTATGATCAGAAGTACTCGGTGGTTCATGAGTATTCTGAGGGTTGTGAGACAACCCGGAGGAGAGTAAGTTTGTCAGACTTGTCGTGCAGATGGAATCAGGTATTTGATATGTTAGCCATGGGATGGCTGTGAGTTGAGTGGTCGGATGACCACATGCTTGGGGATTGGACTTGGTATAGGTTCGGATTGGAGCCTGAGATTATTTGAAGTATGGATTTAATACGCTTTACCTTACTGCAGTCATTTCAGTAGCTACCTTGCTAGATAACCATGCTGGTTAATTTTGGATTGCTATGATGTTGTTTTGCTTTAATGCTGATGTTTGTTGTGAGCTTGCGAGTACATTCAAAGTACTCACCTGGCGTGTCATGCCAGTTTGCAGGTCATGCCATGATTGCTTGCTTGTCGAGGATCCTGAGTTTGCGACCTAGGAGACGCGTTCTAGCCAGAGTCCCTGCGGAGTGGAGTCCATCACCGTCGTCGTTGTTTCGCTGCTGAGAGAGAGTTACTCCGCTGTTAGCATAGAGCTACCCCGGGCAGGCATAGTGTTGCCGTGCCGATGTAATCCTTGTACCGTTGTAACCATATCCATAGTAATAAAGAGCTGATTTGTTCTATGCCAACAGTGCCGTATTCCAGAAGACTTGTCCTTGGGCTGGAATACGGGGCGTTCCGGTTTACTCTGAGCCGGGGTGCCACACCGGCGCTCGGCCCGAACACGGCGAGCGTCGGCCATTGGAACGGCGGAATGGTGGTGGAGCGAGTGGTGGGAGAGAAGCTTCGACACGCCCCTACCTGGCACGCCAAATGTCGGATTCAGGGCTCCGCTGACCCAAGAAAGGTTTGAACTCTGGGGCGTGTGTGAAGAACTCAACCTCTCCAGCCAACCAACCCGTCGCCCTACAGCCTAGCTCAATGAACAAGGAAGAAGATGAACACGGCAGTTTACCCAGGTTCGGGCCACCTTGCGGTGTAAGACCCTACTTCTGCTTTGTGGTGGATTGGCCTCATGAGGGCTGAGGATGAACTAGTACAGAGGATGAACAAGCTCACGGGGCTCGCTCTGGTGAGAATGAGTAGACCCCTTCTATGGTGGTGGCTAACCTATATTTATAGTGGCCTCGGTCCTCTTCCCCGAAAATGTAGGCGGGAAGGGATTCCACAACGGCCAATTTGAAAGGGGAAAAGTAGTACATCTTATCCTGACGAAAGGTGGTCTTCTCCTGCAAAGCTCTGGTCATGACGCTATGGTGGGCTCGGCGATGACATCCGTCCTGCCGTCCTGGCGGTCTTGGTCTCGTTGCACGGGAATGGAAACCTTTGGCTGATTCCTCGGGACCCCGTGCCCGCGCTTGCATCCTTAGCACCAAAGAGGAAACCTGCTCCTCTGCGCCCACCTGCGCCCGCCTGGCCTTGGTCATCATGGCTTACGTCACCGCAACCTCATGAGGTTGGGCACTTGCATAGGAAATTCCGCTCCTCAGGAGCAGCCCAGGGGTGGCCGCTCCCTCAGAAGGTCTTGGCGTCGTCTGCCTCGCGAGGCTTGGCCCCTCGCGAGGGTCTTGTCTTGTCGATGTCGAAACTGGGCCGTACCAGGCCATCGATGGAGCCATGCCGTGGGCCGTAGGCAGGCAAGTCTGGGTACCCTGGTTCCCAGAACACCGACAGGAACATATGCTTTTACATATCTCAATAATATCAAGTTTTCTCTCTATATGTTGAAAGTTTTGAAGTCATGCTTGTTGATTCTTGATCCCATCAATTGTTTGCTCACAAAATCCCTATGCACAGAAAGTGGGTTAGGCTTAAATGTGCTTTGCATGTGATTCATGATGCTCCCGTTATGTTGCAATTCATTACTTTTATGCGAGCATCATCAAAATCATCATGCCTAGCTAAAAAGGCATTAAAGAAAAGAGCTTATTGGGAGACAACCCAATATCTACCCCTACTATTTTTGTGTGTTCACATGATTAAGCTACTGTAGTAATCATGTTTTATAGCTTTTGTTTCAATAAAGTGCCAAGTAAAGCCTTTGGGATAGTGTGGATGATAGTTGACTTGATTCTGTGCAAAAACAGAAACTCTTACGCCAAGTTATGGAATTAATGTGATTCACTCGAACGTTATAAAATTCTGAATTTTTTACACATGGTTGATATAAAAATTTCCTACGCTTTCCTAATTTTTCAAAAAAATTGTAGTAACATAAGTACGGTCATTGTTCAAATATTTACAGACTGTTCTGTTTTTGACCTATTCTATTTTCAATGCATAGTTTGCTTGTTTTATAGTTTCCATGGCTTATATTGGTCAATATAAATTGTGGAAATGATAGAGTACAATAGGAATTATGTGGAAACAATTATGAATCTTGTATTTGACAGTACCAAAGTGAATGATTTGCTCTTTATCATACTAACCTATCTCACGAAGTTCCGTTAAGTTTATTGTGATTGAAGTTTTCAAGTTTTAGGTGAGATATCAATATGAGGAGAATAAGGAGTGGCAAGGCCCTAAGCTTGGGAATTCCCAAGGCACCCTAAGGTAACATTCAAGGAAGACCGAAGTGTCCAAGCTTGGGGATGCCCCAGAAGGCATCCCCTCTTTCGTCTTCAACATTATCGGTAACCTCACTTGGAGCTATATTTTTATTCGTCACATGATATGAGTTCTGCTTGGAGCGTCATTTTATTTTATTAGGATTTTCTTGATGTTATTTAGAGTAATGTTTTGTACCTTTTATTTCAATAAAAGTGTCAAGTATAGCCTTTACCATGCTTATGTTGCAACTCTATATGTTGCTGTTTGAAAGCAGAAAGTTTTCTATCACTGTCTGAATTCTTCAGAAAAGTAAGAACATGATAAAATCTTGAAATTTTTACACAGTAAGCTATGATAAATTTTCTACAGTGTGGTAATTCTTCAGAATTTTTGGAGTTAAAGAAGTATGAATCTTCTTGCATCCTTTACAGACTGTCCTGTTTAGACAAATTGCTGTTATGTTTGCATATGTTTACTTGTTTAATGATTCTATTTGAGGATAGGAGTATTAAATATGCAGAGGAATTTAGTATGCAATGTTAAATAATAGTTTTATTGATTTGTTACAGTAGAGAATGATAAGGTTTTGAATTGATTTATACTAACTTATCTCATGAGTTCTTGTTGAGTTTTGTGTGGATGAAGTTTTTAAGATTTAGGGAAACCATGATATGAGAGGAATTAAGGAGACACAAGAGCGCAAGCTTGGGGATGCCCAAGGCATCCCAAGTTAATATTCCAATAAGTCTCAAGCATCTAAGCTTGGGGATCCCCCGGTAGGCATCCCACCTTTCTTCATCAACAAGTAATGATTAGTCTCGGTTGAGCCTAAGTTTTTGCTTCTTCGCATGAGATGTGCTATTCTTGGAATGTCATTTTACCTTGTTTTGTTTTCTGTTTGAATAAAATATTTATATCTAATTTTTTTGAAACGAGAGAGAGTCCTCACATAGCTACTTAATTATTTAACTACTCATTTGATCTTCACTTATATCTTTTTTTAAGTAGTTTGTCATTTACTCTTGTGCTTCACTTATATCCTAAGTGTAAATTGTTGAATGAATTGAATATCATAAAGTTGAAATTATATGTGCTTCATATACTTGTCCCATTCCTACTAGTAGTTTCACATTGGATTTATAAAGTAAAATCTATTGAAGTTTGACAATCACAATATTAGTCATACAAGCAATTCATGAAAGATTAGTATAAGGAAGAGAACTTTCACATATAAATATATTATCTTGGACATTTTTTATGATTGTGAATACCCATTAATTATTTTCAAACTTTAGCAAATTAGCTGAAGTTGGACAAGGAAGACAATGTAATGAGTTATGGTTGTGTATATTTGTATAGAAGTTATATTGTTATGGATCCTCCAACATGTGGTGCTTGTTTAGAATCTTTTGCTAGCCAAAATTTATGTACTAAGCAGGAATACTGCTTGTGAATCCAAAATCCTTGACCCAAGTTTCTTCCATGAGCGTCCACCATACCTACCTATCACTGGTACAACTAGGTGCTATACAAACGGTTTTTAACCCCTTTCCGCAACGGCGTTTTGAACCATCGCCAAGTGAGTGACTGCGATAGGGGGGTCCTTCCCACACGACCCAGAAACTGTCGGGGATAGGGAGCCATGATGCATACAGTTGTCCCTATAAAACTATTTCTGATATCTCCAATATCCAAAATGCTTCATCCTTGCAACTCGTTTGTGCTCGCATTGCCATCGCAGTCGGTATTCTGTGGTGCTACATTTATGATGCGCGACCCATCACAAACAGTTCACGATTATAGAACGTGTATGATAAGCAGACAATCACACACATTCACTTTTCCCGAACCGTATGCGATTTAACCTAAGAGCGCATATAGTTGTCCCTATAAAACTGTATGCAAAGCTTGAATGCATCCCACACGATTCATCCGTCGTACCCGCGTCGGATGAAGACCTATCACACGCGTTCTTCTATGACCAAACATTTGCGATGCACACAACATCATAAACAGTCTATAATTGCCAATCGTGTGTGATAAGGTGACTTTCACAAACATTTAAGAAGAAGGAACTATGTGCGATGCTGTTGTTAATCGCACACGTTTTTTCTTGGCTGATCGTGTGTGCAGTAGAGATTGATCGCACACGTAGTGGATCCGAGAAATGTGTCTGATCTCCATGTCTATCGTAGACGTTTCACTTTCGCAAACCATGTGCAGTGTAATCCCTAATTTATCCCTAATTAATCCCTGCATTTAAACATCACAGATTTTGAATTTGAAAGTAGGCAATCACTTATTTCATATCGAACCATGTTTATTACAAATATAGGTTCAACCACGAATGCATAATTCGATGCACAGGTACATATACTGAAGAACTACAGAAGCACCAAGTAAAGAATGATGCACCATAGTTGTACTAAAAACTGTAAAGCGAGAGGCGAAAGACATTCTGGTTGCTGTAGAAGGTGAAGCGGAATGCCCATATTGTGCCCTCCTCCATGCATAATGCGCGCACGATTCTAGGCCAACCCCTTGTGATGGCTGCCCATCCATCCTTCACTGTCTTCATTAGGACTTCTCGATGGGCATTGTAGTCTGGATGAAATACTTTATCCTTCATTGTGTGTCCACCAATCATGTACTTTGCGAGGTAATCTTGAGTAAACTGCTTCGGCAACCACTGTGAACGAAAAAGATTCAGATATTGTTGTCTAACAACACATTATGGGCAGTAAAAAGAGAAGGCTGCAGAGTTTGTAGTTACCATCCTACAGCTCTCTGTTGTGTTGGATAGAGAGTAAAGAAATAATTTGCTTGCCACCATTCATATCTTTTTGCTAATAATCCTTATCAGTTTCCTCACTTGATGCTTGTTCATGAATATCTCATTGCCCCATACGCAAAAAGGGTCGATGCGTGGATCCTTGCCAAGGGCATATGTACCTACAAGCAACAAGTCAATATTAGAAGCTAACAAGTGTCCAGGCCTGGATCTATATGCGCTACATTATGTAATGATGGGGGGAGTACAAGCCGAGGGATGAAACTAACCTCGGCGAAAAATGGTGGCCACTCCCGTTGTTGTCTTGCATAAGTAGTGGAAAGGCATGATAAGTACAGCAACCTTAACATCAAACAAATATAGCAAAGGTAAACAACATCATCTCCAAATGATAGCTTGCATGTGTTGGTTTCAGCATGCTGTTAAAGCAGATATAAAATGGAAGGGAATGTTACCTACAACAGGCTTAACAGCTATCAAATATTGCAATTCAAACTGGTATTGTTGAAAATGAATAGAACGTAGGTCATGCTTAAACATCACACTGGATAAAAGTGTAAAACTGAAATAGAGGGCATGTGTTAACTACACCAGGCATAACTGGAACCAAATATAGCCGTTCAAACTGGTATTGATGCAATTGAGCGGCACAGTTCCAACTTGCACATAATGAACATCACATTGTGAATGACTGAAATAAACAAGGCATAAATGATCAGTATAACAACCAAATATAGCCATTGAAAACTGGACAGAGTCTCACTGCAACCAACCTAACAAGCAAATACAGATAAACAAGGCATATGCTTGAAAATTGGACAAATGCTCACCACAACCAACCTAACAAGCAAATACAGATAAACAAGGCATCTGCTTGAAAACTGGACAAATGCTCACTGCAACCAACCTAACAACCAAATACAGATAAACAAGGCATCTGCTTGATAACTGGACAAATGCTCACTGCAACCAACCTAACAACCAAATACAGATAAACAAGGCATCTGCTCGATAACTGGACAAATGCTCACTGCAACCAACCTAACAACCAAATACAGATAAACAAGTCATCTACTCACTATAAACAACCAAATATAGCCATTCGTGAAACTGAAGTGGACAATTCATACTTAAACATCACATAGCCCTATTGAACATTACATTTTTGCATAACTGAAATAATTAAACACGACACAGTTAAAACACCGCATGGCAAAAGCTACTACAACAAAGGGTACGGGTTGGCAAGCTAGAAAAGGTAAGATTTGCTGATAGGATGTTGCCTCACATGTCATGGACGGGATCCTTCTAGTTGGAAGAGCACAGACCCAAGGTGCACTCTCTGATGTCACAGATGGGTTGTTTCACCTTGGAATAACCTTTGTGGGTGCCCTCCTTGTGGTCGTGGTCGATGAGATCTGACTTGGCAATTGAGGATCCCAAGCCGCCTCCGTAGAACGTGTCCTTCAGAAATGACAAAATGGGCTCGATGGCGTACAAGGATCGCAGATCCTTGACCGCGTGGCGGGGAAGATCAGCGGCATGGCCGTCGAAGAGATCGATGATAGTTGAACCAGAGTGGTTGGCGATGGACTACTTAACCTATGACATGGCCCACGTGAAGCCGTCGCTGTCAACGAGCTTGATGCCGTATCCAGCTTTCCCAAGATACAGTAATACGCTAGCCCACTGACGTGAAGCCTTCGGCATGGCAACGTAGTCAACGTCTTCACCGGCTTCCGTGGCGAGGTGTTGCTCCGGGATCGACAGGTCGGGGCAAACGGCGGCCACCTCGCCAATGTCCGCCGGAGAGGCCATGATAAACCTCTTCTTGGCCGAACGCTCGTCGGGCTCCCCGGGATACGCGGTCGGGCTTAGGCTGCGACATTCTGGAGCAGGGGATGTGGATCTGGCGGGGAGGGACACCGCATGCCTCATCTAAAAACTCAAGGGACTGGGGCAACGGTATGGGAATCGTTGGGTAACCTGAACTTTATTATCTAAGCTAGGAGGAATGGGTAGACCGGTAGGGGTTGGCGGCGGCGGCGAGCTAGGGTTCGAGGGGGGGGGACTGTGGAGGGGGGGGGGGTGCTTGAGGATACGCCGTGGCTACTGAAAATTTTAGTAATGGTGGGTGGAGATGGTGGTGGACGAGGGAGGGCGACGATTCATATGCCTCGGCTACTGCAATTTTACTATAAGGTCGGTGCTGGAGGAGTGGGGGCGACGGTTGAACTACGACGGCTACTAAAATTTGGGTAAAGGAATTGATGCGGGGCGGGAGTACCCAAGATGGCACACGGTCCAATAAGAATATGCATGTATGATAATAAGGAAAAGCGGCGGAACCGCCGATTTTTGCAATGCTCATGGCGGGTAGTTTGTTTTTAGATTTCTAGACAGCTGGTCTATTTCACATGGTTCGTCCTAATTTTCAGACGCAGACATGGAATTCAATCTAAATAAATTACCCGCCTTTAGCTTGCGCAGGTGGTGATTTTACAGCACACTAGCATCGCACACGGTTAAGCCAGTACCTCCACCTTTGCTCACGCTTGCGCAGTCGTGGTGATTCACATCGCACTTGCATCGCACACGGTTAAGCCAGTACACCCGTGTCCGTTGAGCGTCATCCGAGTCTTTGCAGCAAAAAAAAAGTTAGAGAGGGTCAGAAGACAGCCACACCAGCATGCGGCCCAAATATATATGACTGAAAAGGGTGGTCTGTGATGTTCAAAATTCCAATGCACAACTTTGACCGCACGGGCCCACGGTTGGGCGCATCGTCGAAGATTGATGAGAGGGGCCAGAAGTCAAGAACCACCTGGAAGTGGCCAAATATATGTAGGAATATAGGGTGTGATGTTTAAAACTTGAAATACACAATGCACAACTTTGGTAGCACCTGCCTCGCAAACCCGAAAGCACCCTTGGATATATCTATAATGACATAATGTCGTACCTACCTAGTTAGGGTGCTTGACCCACCTCCACTACAAGAAATACGTCAACTTGCAACCATCACTATTAGTCAATGAATGGTCATTGTTTTCCATTTGTGACCTTTTTGTGACCAAAAACAGACGGTCAAAAGCTGACCGTCTTTAATTGAAATTAATGACCTTTCTTCTGGAATGGTCGTAGACGTTTACGACCAAAAAAAGGTCATAGGTTCAGCGACCAATTATTTTGGTCACTAGCAATCCGCCCACACCACGTCAGATCCACCGTGGCAAGCTGACGTGGCAGAATTACGACCAAATGAAAAGGTCGTAAATTAGAATCAGCTCGGTCCATTTCGGCCGTCTACATGGGCCAAGCCCAATAATTCAGCCCATTTAATGTTTTTTTTCTCTTTATTTTGCTTAGCTGCATGGGCCTGGCCCAATAATTTGGCCTTTTATTTTCTGGGATGGAGCCTTTTACTGACCAATTTTTTTTATAGTCCACTCTTGTTTTGGGCCACAGCCTTTTTAGTCTAGTTCTTGTTTGGGCCTTGGCCTTTTATTTTCTGGGATGCAACCTTTTACAAACTATCTTTTTTTTACAGTCAACTCTTTTTTTAGGCCCAATCCTTTTTAGTCTAATTCTTGTTTGGGCCTTGGCCTTTTTGCGGTCCAACTAAGTTTAGAGCCCAATTCAACAACTATCCTATGAACCAGGTGCTCAGCTTCACAAAATGGTCCAACAAAACTCAAATAATTCACAACTTCACAAAATGCTTAACTTCACAGGTGCACAGCTTCACAAAATGCATAACTACACAGGTTCACAAACTGCATAACTTCATAGTTTCACAGGTTCAACATCACCAAAATGAGCCATCTTAGGTTCTACGATAGGTTCACAGACAGGTTCTACGACAGGTTCAACTTCACAGGTTCAAAGAGAGCAAGAGAAACCAAAATGAGCCATCGCATAGAGCTTCTACGATGCTTTAGCTCCAAAGAGAGCCATCAAGTGGGCTAACTTCTCATCCTATTCTTGAGACTTCTTGCGCAGCAGCTCAAGTTCCTTGTCGCGTGCAGCTTCAGCTTCTTCCGCCTTCATCTTGATTGCTACCAATTCTTCTTGCATCACTTCAGCTTGAAGCTCCGACCTCTCCAGCTTCTACTCAAGATCACGAACATGAGCAGCCACAGCAGCAGTTGCTTTGCCGAAGTTGTTCCTAGATGACTGGAGCCCAACATTCCTGAGGAATGTGCTTTGCTTGACTTCGGTCTTGAGCACTTCGTCAACAATTTCAGCAGCAGACTTTGGCTCTTCACCTTCTGGTACCGGCGCGTCCTTCCTTTTTTCCATCTCAAGCTAGCATATGGAGGAAAATGATAGACATTAGTGGCAGATCTATTTCACATTTTGCAAACCAAACCAAGAGAAACCAAACAAGAATGCCACCAAACCAGCACAAGAAATGAATTATTTGAAGTAACCAAACCAGCACACAAAATTTGTACGTAGATATTTTACTCAAACTCAAACAGAAGATGATGACTAGTAACCTGAAAGCATTATTTGAATCTGCACATAGATATTATCAATAACAGATTCATTATAGCAAGTGTACACACTTATGTGATCTGGAGACATGCAATTGGAACAATATGATGGCTTCATTAAGCCTAGAATGGTGGCTCTATATAAGATGGCTTCCCGAGTGAGCCGATCATCAAACTAACATTCAGATCAATTTTCATCATATCATAAAAAATGCAACAAATAGCTACAACAAATTCTGATATCTTTGTTGAGAACTATACAACAAATTCTGATATCTTTGTTTAGATACCAAACCTATCTTAGGCACTAGCAAACAGCATCAAAGCATGGAACATAGTGTGCTGGCTGTGAATCAAACAGGGCTGAGGTTTCTAGACAAAAGTTTGAACTGGCTGGACAAAGCATGGAGTGACTTACTATAGCAATCTTGACTGGCTCCGAAAACCCGTGCTTCTTGCTGTTGTGGGTGGCCTTGAACAAGTCAATCGCAGACAACTCCTCACCCTTATGCTCTTCTTTCTGAAATGTTTTTCAACAAAAATCAAAATGTTATTCAACAAGAATCAGAAATGTTATTCAACGAGGATCAAACGGTAAGGTCTCTAGACAAAAGTTCTCACAGTGGCAAAAATGTGTGCTGTGTAGTGCCTGGAACCAGTTCGCTGTTGGTACACGACTTTTTCTCGATTCATCTTGTTCGACACATAGGTTTCCTACAAAAAAGCATACTGTCAGCATGATCTAGCACTAGCATATCATGTGCAGAACATAAAGCAGCAAACAAAGCAGAGACAAACCTTGTGTCTTGGGGTAGACCACATCTCCACCAGAGCTTGCCATTCACCGTCCGTCAGATCTGGCACCGGAGACTTGATGCTGACTTTGTTTGCTGCTACGGTATCAAAATACTTCTTCTTGATCTGATGGCGTTTGTTCTTTGAATTTTTCTGCAGAATATCTTTGCACGCGGTCTTGATGGTCTTCGAGTCCGTGTTCATCTCAAAATTAGCCTACCAAGACAGCAAACAAGGTAGGAACAATATTAGTGATCATACGTAGGTGTAACAGAAAATAGATAGCACATTAACTACGAAACAAGTAGCTTACAGCAACTTTCCCAATGTAGTTCTCCAATAGACTAGCATTTTTTTTGTATTCCTTGAAGTGAAGAAGAACCGGCAGATGGCTTCTTGCAACGAGTCCACACTCAGAAGCAAGCTTTGCTGCCTGCAGAGGCTTCTCTGGACGCTTCATCCCTTCGGCAATTTGGATAGGCACCTTGGTACCAAGCAACTTGGTGATTCTCTCTAGCCCTTTGCCCTTTCTAAGTCTAGGCTTGGTAGTCATTGCATCTGAAAATAAAATTGAACTCATAAATTAGAAGAGAAATTGACAAATGCAGGAATGGTTCTGCTAAATAGGTAAGCATACATGATCACTTCCATTTGGAAAATGCACTAGTAAAAGAGAGCATTGCAAAGGTGAACTTGCCTGATTGAAGCACAAGCTTCTGTTCTTCTTCCCTGATGACAGCATTCCTGTCAATAGAAGGTGCAATAGGGCTGAAGTCTGTGTGGACAGTGCCTGCTTCATCTATGCAGATAGTTCCTCCTTCATCTAGGCAGACAGTGCCTCGTTCATCCATGCGGAGAGTGGTTTCTTCATCCATTTGCACCGAGCTCTCAGAGTCCATGCGCAACAAACTTTCCTGATGGTCCGCCGCAGCCGCCATCTTTGCTTTATGCCTTATGACTCTATCAGGGGCAGGTTCATCAGGTTCCAGGATTCTCTTTGTTTGTCCTGGAGGTGGGGCCATCACCCTTCCTTGAGGCATTGCAACAGATGTTTCTGAGCTCTTCTTCTTGCTGATTATCTTCTTGTTGACTGTCTTCTTAACACCAGGCCTCTTCGTCCTAGATTCCTTTAGTGCCTCATATAAATAGCACGGAAAAAAGCATTAGATCACAAGACAAATATGTGAGCACAAGGAAACACATAGCATACAAGAACCCCAACCCTCCAAGCAAGACAGAGTTTGCACCTTAACAGTCTTCTGCACTACAACATCATCGACTTCCTCTCCATCAATAACTTCATCCTCCTTAGGATTGTACTCTGGGTCATCATTGATAACTCCACTACCTTCTTGAACCTCATTAGCTCTACCTTCTTGTACATCATTCATTTTCCTAATCATTGACGCTATTGCACCGATGCCAAGGGACTGGAACATCTGATTGTTCCTCATCATATTTCTAGCCCTAACCTTCTCGTACTCGGTGAGAGGCTCTTCTTTGCATGATAAAGGAAACATAACTATTAGGTGAATGGTTGGAATGCATGGACAGACATCCAAACATATCTTATGAGATTTTATTATCATTTAATCCTAGTTATTCGGGTAAGGAAGACTAACAGCACATAGGCACAATTAAGCCAGCTTATTCAGATTGCAGCAATACATTTCACTTAGCATATTAAGACACATATTTTATAAAACTGACAGTATAACCACAAGGAGCAAGTTGCATACCAACATTTGGCCTCATGTTTGACCTTGTCATCCTTGCCATGGATGATCTTGAGGTGGTGCTTGCAAAATAGAATAAACAACAATCAGATACAACAGGGATAGAGTAAAATGATGCACTTGTATCAATAAAGGAAAGCATTTGGACCAGCATGCACATACATGCAATACATGTGAAGCAAACTTGATGGATCAATAATATAGTGATGTGGTGTTATTAATTAAGCAAACATGTAAGTGCACTAAACAAGCATGCATGTACACTGGAAAGATATGAAGCATCTCTTAATATCTTCACTACATCAAGCAGGAGGTAGTAATGTACATCAAGAAATCTGCCTAGTGCCTCATATAAAGTACACAAGCAAGCAAGCAAAGTGCTAGTAGTACTGCTGATGCAAACCCTAACCCTATGTACGCTAGCAAGCAACTAAATTGAAGCAAACTATATATGTGAAGCAATGCATTAGCAGTAATATATGTGAAGCAAACTACATCAAGCTAAGTGAATTAAGGTTGTGGTACCAGAGACAAGAACACAACTCACATGTATTACAAATATATATAGTTGGATACAAATACAGTGCACATGAATTATACTTCAGCAAGGTGGATAAGCAAAAACAACTATTTACAACAATTAATTTTATGTTTTAACTTGCAATTTTATCCATGTACCTGCAATCATCTATAAGCAAATGAATTACTCGGCTGTTTTCCCAAATGGAGGAAAACTTATGCATTCATAGCAACTGATTGCCCAACAGTTTATGAATAAAGAAGCAAGCAGTGTTAACAATAATACTGGGCCTTGAAATCATGCTTATGCAGGAAATTTAGAAGATTTCTCCCTCAATGCAGGGCCCAACACATCATTGCCAACATTAATGCAACAGAAAATCAAACGATGACTGCACCCGAGCAGTTAATGCATCAACAAGCCTGTAAGATGTAACAACATAAAGAATAATGAAGCAAAGTGCTACAAGCAATCAAGTACATGTTGATACAAACCCTAGTAGCAAGCTAGCAAAGTGCATAAGTGCTACTAGTACAAGCAAGCAAGCAAGCAAGCAAAGTGCTACTGATAGAAACAAGCATAGTGCTACTGATAGAAACAAGCAAGCAAAGAAGGAAATTGCAGAGCAGCAAGCAAGCATGTACTGTTGATACAAACCCAAGCTAACCATGTATGCTAGCAAGCAACATGAACCAGAGGGAGGTCATCCCCTAACATCATCCACTTCCTCATCCATCCCCATCCCCGTAGATCCATCCCCTAACATCATGCACTTCCTCTCCATCAACCTGAACCCTAACCCCATGAAGCAGACTACTAGAGGGGGATCAAACAAACCACCAGGAGCTCCTAACCCTAGATCGACCAGGAGGGGGATCGACAGAACCACCAGGAGCTCCTAACCCTAGAATCCATCCCATGAACATGAACAAGAACCACCAGGAGCTCCTAGATCGACCGAATCCTAACCCTAGATCGACCAGGAGGGGGATCAAGGGGAGAAGTACCTGCCGTCGTTGATCGTCGATGATGTAGCCGCCGTCATCAAGGGGAGAGGGGAGGGGGGATTCGTCATCGGGGAGAGGGGCGGCGGGGCGGCACGGAGCAGGGGAGGGAGTGGGGGTGGGGAGTCGCCGTCGACGGGGCGGCGCGGAGAGGGAGAAGCTAGGGTTCATCGGGGAGAGGGGAGGGGAATGGAGAAATTTTGGGGAGAGGGGAGGGGATCCCGCGTGTTAGTGGGAGAGGGAGTGGTGGGTCCCGCCTGGTAGTGGGAGAGGGAGTGGAGGGAAATTTTGGTGGAGGGAAAATTTTGGTGTGGGAGGGAAATTCTTTTGGGTTTGGAAGCAGAAAATTTTAGGGGTTTTTTTGTAAACTTTGTAGAAATAATGGTTAAATCATACCGAATAGCTCAAGAAAACATCGGTATTCGAAGTTTAATATTTTTGCTAGTTGGTAGGCCACATTTGATGATGTGACGCGGAGGTCTCCCATTTTTTTGATTTTTTTACGGCGTTTTCAAAATTCGGCCGTCCATGGCTAGGGGTTGAATCATGCAAAGTTATTGTCGATTCTTTGATGAAATGCCTACCTGTGAAGCTAAAAATGATTTTTAGCAAAAATAACGGGCAAGCTATGGAGGACTCGCAGTTCAAATTTTAGCCGGTTCCAGCTGAATCGGCTGAAGGTTGTCTAAATGGCCGGGGGTAGCTATGAGGGTCGGAAATGCTAGGGGTTGAATCATGCAAAGTTATTGTCGATTCTTTGATGAAATGCCTACCTGTGAAGCTAAAAATGATTTTTAGCAAAAATAACGGGCAAGCTATGGAGGACTCGCAGTTCAAATTTCAGCCGGTTCCAGCTGAATCGGCCGAAGGTTGTCTGAATGGCCGGGGGTAGCTATGAGGGTCGGAAATGCAAGATTTTTGACGACCGTCCATAAAATAGGGTCTACTTTGAGATAGACATGGAATGGTGCCATTTGGAATGACTCTCCTTGTAGCCGCTTCATGAAAAACACATGTTTTTAGCATTCAAAAAATGAAAAATGGTTTTTTTGTGAAACAAGTTGGAACCTCGCTTTGGTAACATTGTTTGCCATCCCAAGATGCAGACATGCACCAAATTTGGGCATATTATCACAAACTATTCAACGAATGCGGCCATATCATTGCTCGTTTGGCTTGAAAGCCATGAATCTTCGTTCATGGTAGGTCGTTTTTGAGAACACATTTTCAAGAAAACATCGGTATTCCAAGTTTAATATTTTTGCTAGTTGGTAGGTCACATTTTATGATGTGACGCGGAGGTCTCCCATTTTTTTGATTTTTTTATTCTTTTTACGGTGTTTTCAAAATCCGGCCGATTTCATCGCGGCGGCCGTCCGTGGCTAGGGGTTGAATCATGCAAAGTTTTGTCGATTCTTTGATGAAATGCCTACCTGTGAAGCAAAAAATGATTTTTAGAAAAAATAACGGGCAAGCTATGGAGGACCCGCAGTTCAAATTTCAGCCGGTTCCAGCTGAATCGGCCGAAGGTTGTCTGAATGGCCGGGGCTAGCTACGAGGGTCGGAAATGCATGAATTTTGGCGACCGTCCATAAAATAGGGTCTACTTTGAGATAGACATGGAATGGTGCCATTTGGAATGACTCTCCTTGTAGCCGCTTCATGAAAAACACATGTTTTTAGCATTCAAAAAAATGAAAAATGTTTTTTTTGTGAAACAAGTTGGAGCCTCGCTTTGGCAACATTGTTTGCCATCCCAAGATGCAGACATGCGCCAAATTTGGGCATATTATCACAAACTATTCAACGAATGAGCATCCATGAGCAAGCACGAAAACACATAATTTTATCTTTCATCCATGAGCATCCATGAGCATGCACAAAATTTCAATTCCCATCAATTACGAAACTGAGCTTGGAAGGTAATGGAGATGGACACACATAATTAAGAAAGTGCAGTAGCAGTTCAACACTATCATACTTAAAAGGTTTACACTAAAAAGATTAAACCTGACATACTTATCATTGACATGTTCAGATTAACATGACCTGACATACTTAACATTGACATGTTCAGATTAACATGACCTGACATACTTAACATTCACTTGATTTTCTTAAGATCTTCACTCCTCCTTCTTCTCCTTCTCCTTCATCATCCTGATGCGTTTAGAGCGGCGAGGCTGTGGGATGTACTCCTCTACCACAATTGGCATGGTCCTGTCGCCCAACTGTGGGATCGTCGGCGCCACCACCATCGCGAGGCCATCGTCAGGCACCACCACCATCGCGAGGCCATCCTTAGGCACCACCATCGCTAGGTCATCGTCAGCCACCACCATCGCGAGGTCATCGTCAGACAGAATAGGCTGCACCTCCTCATCCCTGCTCTGCTCCTCTTCTTCCCCACTCCGTTCCTCCTCATCCTCGCTGCTGCTTTTGCTGTAGCCAGAGTCGCTGCTGCTTTTGCTGTAGCCAGAGTCGCTCCTGCTGCTCCCATTGCGTGACCAAATGCAACAAAGTTTTTTTAACAATCGGTGTGAGACAAATCCAAATGGAGAGGAAGAAGAGGCAGAGCGTACTGGCATCGTCGTCGTCCTGGTAGCGCATGCGGCACATAGTCGTGTTGAACACCTTCACGGTGAGCATGGTGTTGCCATCGTACCTGAAGACAAGGAAGTACCCATGCCGCAGGTCGTAGGAACGGACGAACTGCTTCCAGCCACGACCTAGGTACATGTGGCTGTCGGTGTCGAACACCACCTCCATGTCCCACAGCCTGCGAAGCCCGCTGTCGGCCTGCCGCAGCTTCACATTCTGTGGCCGATGGCCGTCCAACATCTTCATAAAATTTTCAGGCAGCCTCTGCAGCGTGGGTCAAGCAGTGATGTAGCAAACAGCAGAGTTATGATAAAGAGACGGGTGAAGGGGAGATCTCTTCTTTTATATACCTGCCTGCTGGAGGAATTCTCAAGTATGATCGTGAAGAACTTGAAACCTTCCAAGTCGGACTCCGGCGTGGCAGAGCGCAGCCGGCGGTGGCGGCCTCCCCCCATCTCTGAAAAGCAGCAGAAGAGACCAATTACCACCCTTTACAACATTATCATACAACATTACAGCAGCAGAAGTTTTGAGCAGAAGAGAATCAACTACACCAAGTTATCATTTCACATTCAAAAGGCAATGCACTTGTGGACATTTATGATGGCAAGAACACCTATGTTTTGTTCTTCAACTCATTCCCCATGAAATGAAACAACATAGGAAACAAGCACTTCAAAACAGTAGAATATTTACTTCATGTGTTTGCCAGGGCCTCAATTTGGAATACTACTATAAATGGCAATGGCCTCAATTTGCTACTACTCTATCTTGGCAAAGGGGCAATGAGTAGTAAGAAAACAAGGACATTTCTGATGGCAAAAATATCAACATCACTCTGTTTTCTTCTTCTACTCATTCCATATTTTGCTACTACCAAAAACATCAACATCAACAGGGCCTCAACAGTAGATAAGAAACCTAATCTATCTACTTTACCTAATTTGAACCATATCATATTTTGCTACTACCAAAGCTAACCCTAATTTCCAAACAGCGGCGGCAAGAAACCTAAACCAATCCTAATCAAACCCTAAACTAATCCAATCCTTACCTAATCTAATCCAATCCTAATGAAACCCTAACCTAATCCAATCCTAATCTAATCTAATCCAATCTAGGCGGTGGCAAGAACCCTAATCTAAATAGTAGCAGAAAACTAAGTTATAGGAAGTGGAAGGAGTCGGCGGATTCATACCTCTTGAAGAAGTCGGCGAGAGAGGAAGGAGTCGGCGACGGAGAGAGAGGAAGGAGTCGGCAGTGGTGGGAGAGGAAGGAGCCGGCGGCGGAGAGGAGGAGTGGGTCGAGTGGAGAGGAGGAGCGGGTCGAGTGGAGAGGAGGAGTGGGGAAAAGAGTGGGGCCACTTGTCAGCGAGTTCTGTGTTTGATACGTGACTGGTTTGATATATTGAAAAGGGTGTACAAAACCAACAGCCTCTTCCTAGCCCAGTGGTAGAAACACAGTGAAATAAGCGCCAGGTCGTGGGTTCGAGCCCTCGCTCACGCATTATTTTTTGGCCGCGCGTGGGTTTGGTCCTTTGAGCCACGCGTGGGATCAGACAGGTGTCTGATGGAGTGTGCCAATATCTGTGTGATGGAGTGCTCGGTCGTCGGTTCAAGTATATAGTGAAACAACTAGACACATAATCAACATTCTCTTCCTAGCTCAATGGTTCTGGACACAGTGAAACATGCGCTCGGTCGTGGGTTCGAGTCCCCGCTCGCGCAAATTTTTTATATTCAGACATAATTTAGTTTCTATACAGTTAAAGCAACAACGTCTCAATTCAGTTCAAAAAAACTTCATGAAAAATATTTTGCAATCTTCATCACATCACAACCAAAAACAACATCACTATATGCATTGTATCTTCATCACATCATTTTGCACCAAAACAACAGTCCTCCATCACATCATTGTATCTTCACCATCTGCTACAACAGCTCTGAAAATAGTATGAAAAACAGCTCTGAAAACAACATCTCAATTCAGTTCAAAAAAACTTCAGGATCATTACAACATCATTTTGCAATCTTTTGCATTACAACTTCAGGATCACATCACAACCAACAGTTCTGACCAGAACTAAGAAAATGGCACCAAAACTACATCACTAGAGCCATCATTGTATTGTATCTTCAAGATCACCAAAACTTCAGGATCACCAAAACTTCATGATTTTGCATTGTATCTTCACAACCATCATCTGCCTCTCCATCACTACAACCTGGAGAGAATTGTAGTACAAAAACTACATCAGGATCACAATAACAAAAACTACCAATAAAAACAATCAAAACAAGGATCACCAAGGAGACAAAATTTACCTTCATGTCCATTCGCTACTCATCGTTATCGATACCAAAACAAGGAACTCTATGCCCACTCCTGTTTTCCTCATCGTCACTACAATATTGCAGCATAGCATGATCAGTCCTATTTTCCTCATCCTCGCTCTCATGTCCATCCGCTACCACCTTTCTTCTTTTCTTGATGCCTTCAACTGTTGCAGCATCAATGAGCACATGTTCCCGGTCCCTTCGCACTCTGCTTTGCACCGGAACTTCCATAGAGTCATCATCAATTGCACCGAAACTTCCGTAGAGTTATCATCCTGGTATGTTAGTCCACTACCACCGGGGCCCTTTTCCACTTCAGTTTCAGTCACACTCCACAAGTGTTTGTGCTCAAAGTTTTGCACAACTCGCCATTTGTCATGCAAAAGAGTGTCTGGCAGATAAAACACCATTGTTGCTTGTGCTGTTAGAATAAAGGGATCACTCTTATACCAGCACCTTGCAGTGTTGATGCTTTTGAAGTGGCCATCATATTTGACAAAAGAGTGTCTCTTCTTCTTGCTACCAAGATCAAACCAGTCACAGCGAAATAAGACAACCGAGCGATGGATGCCTCCACTAGAGTTGTAATGCAACTCTACGATGCTTCTCAACTGACCATAGAAGTCAATGTTCTCACCATCATGTGACCCCTCAGTGACGATTCCACTATTCTGTGTCTTCCTTTTTTCCTCGCGGTCAACGGTGTGGTACCGAACACTGTCAGCAATGCATGCTAAATACACTCTCACTCGCTTATCCGGTAAGCATGCCAAAGCAAATAGATCATCACTGACCTTCTTCTCCTCATGCAACTTTCCAATCTACACAAATAAACCATTTAGCAACAATGGTATTTAACAGTTGGTGAATAACACAGAAAACATAAAACATGTGGCTAAAGATCTCACATGATTCTTAAACCATTTAGAAAATCCCTTGGCAACCCTTTTATCAACATTGATCTGGCTTTGTTCCTGATTTAACTCTTCCTTGCATTTCCTGCAATGCCAACAAAACATGTGAATTAAAACATTAGGCTGGTGCCAACCCAAGCAAAAAAATATAATGAGTGCACAAGATATAACGTACTCGATATATGGTAGAACCTCGGCGCAATTGCTGAGCACATACCAAACCATCTTGTCATACTCATCACCAGCCTGCAAGTATTGTGAGGCTCCAAGAAAGTTCACACCATGGTTGAAAACCGAGACATCACCACTTTGCGAATCAGACCGCTCTCTATTTCTGCCCGACCGGTTCCATCTTGTTTCCACATCGCCAAAGTATCTAGAGCAAAAAGTCAAGCACTCGTCAATGACATATGCTTCAGCAATCGAACCTTCAAGTCTTGCCGTGTTTCGCAAATAATGCTTACAAGTAAGCAGCCTTCTTTCGATTGGGTACATCCAACTGTATTGCACAGGGCCTCTAAGCATTGCCTCTTTTGGTAAGTGCACCGCCAAATGGACCATCACGGTGAAGAAAGCTAGAGGGAAAATCTTCTCGAGCTTGCAAAGAATAATTGGGATTTCTTTTTCAAGTCTTTCCAGAATAGTTACCTTGTGTGTTTTGCAGCACAGTTCTCTAAAGAAATTTCCCAGCTCAGCAACCGCTTCATATATATCCTTGTCCATGATTCCTCGGAGGCCCGCCAGTAAAATCCTTTGGAGGAGGATGTGACAATCATGGGTTTTCAGTACTGAAAGGTTGAATCCATCAGAAGTAACACACTTTGCTAGGTTAGCAGCATAACCATCTGGAAATCTCACCGCTCTTATGAATTCACAGAATGCAAGCTTTTGTTCTTTACTCATTGTATATCATGCTCGTGGCATTTCAAATGAATCTTCATCTTCATCATGCTGTAGATACAAATCTTCTCTTATGCCCATGTCCTCCAAATCAAGCCTAGAACTAACCGTGTCCTTTGTCTTCCCGTCAATGTTCAGAAACGTCCCTAGCAGATTCTCGCATATGTTTTTCTCAATGTGCATTACATCGAGATTATGCCTTAATTTCAGATCAACCCAGTATGGCAGGTCCTGACGATGACATGTACCTAGGGTAGGGTCTTAGGCCTGACCTAGACACCCTACCCAAAGTCACTACTCAGGAGTCCAAAGCCTAAAAGGCTCTACAGAAGATACCGACTGAAATCCTCATGAAGTGCAATACACTCGACACAAGATCTCACTCGGATATCCCAATTCCACTCGACCATGATTACTTCACTCGACCACACAAGAATCCACTCGGAGTACAGAATACCTAGAGTCACCCCAGGATGGCAACGGTCAGGCATTCACTCCGACGTCATAAAGATCATTTAATACGGGCGTTACCGGTAATGTTCAGGATTTAACTCTCATTGAACCCCTGTGTAACTGAGGGCTGCGAGGGGCCGGCGCACTCTATATAAGCCACCCCTCCCCTCTGGCACAAGGGTTCACACCCCCTATAACTATACATCATTCCAATCGACAAGCCTCCGCGGCACCAAGACGTAAGGCTGTTACCTCCTCCGAGAGGGACCTGAACTCGTAAAACTATGCGTACAACCTCGCCGTAGCTAGGACTCTGCCTCTCCTACGTACCACCCCATCTCTACTATCAGATCCGTTCCCACGACAGTTGGCGCCCACCGTGGGACGGCGTCTAAGCGACTTCCGGTGAGGTTGCAATCTTCGATCTTCGTCAACATGGTTTCCGGCGGTGGATTGTCTCTGGGCCGTGAGACCATCTCGGCGCGCTCTCCTTCATCGCCGATGATTCAGCCTGGCTCCAGGAGGCTCCCCTCGACGTCGAGGCGCTCCCCGTTCACGGTGCGGCTCACTTCCGCGTGAGTGCCTGCGGCATTCTCCTGCGGCAGCCATCGATTCATTATGGGTCGACTCCCGCGGCGTCTTCGCTCCCCGCGACTCATCACCGTAAGCGATCCGGTCGCTCGCGGCTCCAGCGGTGGGTGAAGCATGCAGTGGCCCATCAGTCGGCCGCGCCCCAAATTGCGGCGATTGAGCCCGATGAGTCCCTGTATGGCTTGTTCGATCTATCGACTGGCCACTCGGATACTCTCTCCGAGTGCGAAAGCAATGACCCCGCGGCGGAAGTCCTCATGGTTGGCCCTCAGTGCAGCCCGCCAGGATTTCCCCATGGCGGCAGCGGTAGCGGCGGTCAGCGCACGAAGACAACGAGTACTACCCTCAAGCCCTCACTGCGGAACAGAGGGAAGAGCTGCGGCGTCGGAATGATCAGGCTCTCCAGACCCCCATCGTTGGGGAGACCCCCGAAGCTCAAGCTTTGGAGGCTGTGCGCGTAGCCACTCCGGCTGAGCGTCCGCGCCTAGAGAATCTTCAGCAAGCACTCGATGACCGCGCTCGCAAAAACATTCCAAGTTCCAGTCGACGGCAGTGGCAACTGTTCCCGACTGGACGTCAGGACGAGTGTCAGGTATATCATACCCCGGTCCAAAATGTTGCAGCCGCTGCGCGTATTGCAGATTCGATCCAGCCATCCCATTCTGAGGCTGGTAGAGGTTTACAACAGATTCGAGCACTGCTCAAGGCGGCCGGGGAGTAGAATTTAGCTGTTTCCCAGTCGCGCAATAGGATTCACAGCAGGTCCATCATGGCAGACACAGTTCAGTCGGCACACAGCCCGAGATCGCCTCCGCGGCGTGAAGATCATGGTTTCCGCCAGGATCAGTACCTGGGTCGGGACCACGGGCAGTTTGAGCCTCGCTACCATCGTGATGACCGCCGTCGAGTGCCTACGTCCCGTCTGAGGGGTGGTTCATACGCGCCCCGGCGGTATGATGACATGCACCCGTTCGGCGATGAGCGGAGGATTCCAGTCGACCCCCGAGAGCCCGGTTTTGATGCGAGGTCAGTCCTTGTTTAGGGCTTGGTTGACAGAGGCAGAGCTAACAGAGAAGGTCTGGACAGAGATCGTCTGAGTGGAAGAAGGGCGTTCGTCTCCGGGCCCGAGTGTTTCAGCAGAGCCATTCGAGCAGCTGAGATTCCTCCCAACTTCAGATTAGCTGCGGGAGTAAGCAAGTTCACCGGCGAGTCGAAGCCAGACACATGGTTGGAAGATTACTGAGTGGCAGTGCAGATTGGTGGAGGTAACGACGAAGTGGCCATGAAGCACCTGCCCTTGATGCTCGAGGGCTCGGCCAGGGCCTGGTTGAATCAGTTAGCCCGTCCTAGCATATACTGTTGGGAAGATTTGGCCCGAGTGTTTATCAAGATATTTGAGGGCACTTGCAAGCGTCCCGCTGGGCTGCCTGAATTGCAGCATTGTGTCCAAAAACCGAATGAAACCTTGAGAGATTACATCCAGTGGTGGACTACACTTCACCATCTGGTGGAAAATGTTTCAGAGCACCAAGTGGTCTGCGCTTTTAAGGAAGGCTTTCGGTACAGAGAGCTCACACTGAAATTTGGCCGCTCCGGACCCATGACTCTGAATCGGATGATGGAGATAGCCACTTGGTACGCGAATGGTGAAGAAGAAGACCGACTCCGGAATGGCTAGGGGAAAATAGTCAACCCCAATGCCAGGGGTGGAAACCCCAGTCGGAAACAGAAACGCAAGGCCGAAACCTCCGGGCAGGCTGAAGCGGCAGTGGTGAATACCCAAGGAAAGTTTAAAGGAAAGCCCAAGGGGCAGTGGGTGCCCAATAAATTGAAGGATCAGTCTGGCCAGGATGTCCTGGATTTGCCGTGTCACATCCACACGAAGAAGGATGAGGAGGGTAACTTGATTCTGCCCAAGCATACCACTCGACAGTGTAGACTCCTGATTCAGCAGTTCCGAGAGGGTCAGCCCAGTGAGAAGGACTCTGATAAGGATGAAGACGAGGAAAAGGACAATGGTTACCCAAAGGTCAATGCTACCTTGGTGATTTTTGCTGATCTTGAGAGCAAAAGTCGACTGAAAGTCATAAACAGAGAGGTGAACATGGTTGCTCCGGCAACTACGATGTACCTGAAGTGGTCAAAGACACCCATTACATTCGACCAGTCCGACCACCCAGCTCATGTTGCTACCCCCGGGCGGCAAGCTTTGGTGGTCGACCCAGTCGTTGGGGGCACCCGACTGACTAAAGTTCTCATGGATGTAGGCAGTGGTCTGAACATTTTATATGCTGAGAACCTCCAGGGGATGGGCATTCCGATGTCCCGACTCAGTGAAAGCAATATGCAGTTCCACGGAGTCATCCCAGGGAAGAAGGCAAAGTCACTCGGATAGATTGCTCTTGATGTGGTTTTTGGTGATTCCAAGAATTTCCGCAAAGAGAAGCTGACGTTTGAAGTGGGCGATTTTCACAGTGCCTATCATGCCATTCTGGGCAGGCTCGACCATGTTACGTATATCTCAAACTGAAGATGCCCGGACCCAAAGGTGTGATCATGGTCACTGGGAATAGACAGAGAGCGGAGGAATGCCTCCAAAAGGGTTCCACGATAGCTGATGAGCAAATGGCGGTGGTGGAGCTCGAAGAGTACAAGAAGAATGCTGAGCCGAGTGATTTGCTCTGGTCAAAGAAACCCGCTTCTGACTCAGCATTTCAGTCGGCTGGCAAGATGAAGCCAGTTCACATTCACCCGGAAGATCCCACAGCTGCTCCAACCCACATTTCAACAATGCTCGATAGCAAATAGGAAGCCGCGCTCATCCAGTTCCTCCGTGAGAACTGGGACATCTTCGCATGGAAACCATCAGACATGCCAGGTGTACCCAGGGGACTGGCTGAGCACCGTCTGCGTGTCAACTCCAAAGCCAAACCTATCAAGGAGCACCTCGGTCGGTCCACCACGAAGAAGAGGAAGGCAATTGGCGAGGAAGTGGCTCGGCTCTTAGCAGCTGAGTTCATACGCGAGATATACCACTCCGAGTGGCTCGGCAATGTCATCATGGTACCTAAGAAGGATAAATCACTCCGCATGTGCATTGACTTCAAGCATATCAATCGGGCCTGCCCGAAAGATCATTTTCCGCTCCCTCGCATTGATCAGATAGTCGACTCGACTGCGGGGTGTGAGCGTTTGTCTTTTCTTGATGCGTATTCCGGATACCATCAGATCCGACTGTATGAGCCAGATGAAATAAAAACAGCCTTCATCACCCCATTCGGGTGTTTTTGCTATATCACTATGCCTTTCGGTCTAAAAAATGCCGGCGCCACATTCATGCACATGATCCAGAAGTGTCTGCTCACTCAGATCAGTCGGAATGTGGAGGCATATATGGACGATATCGTGGTTAAGTCACGCAAGAGTTTCGACCTGCTGTCTGACCTCGCTGAAACATTTGCCAATCTGAGAAGATATGACATCAAGCTGAATCCGTCCAAGTGCACATTCGGAGTTCCCGGAGGAAAGTTGCTCGGTTTTCTTGTTTCCGAATGAGGAATAGATGCAAATCCCGAAAAGATTAGTGCAATTCTCCGAATGAAATGCCCTGTGAGTGTGCATGATGTTCAGAAGCTTATAGGTTGCCTTGCTGCGTTAAGTCGATTCATTTCTCGCCTCGGTGAAAAGGCATTGCCTCTTTACCGACTGATGAAAAAGTCTGATACATTCGAGTGGACTCCTAAAGCTGAAGCAGCGTTTGCGGAGCTCAAAGCCCTGCTTTCCACCCAGCCGGTGCTTGCTGCCCCAATCAGCAAAGAGCCTCTACTCTTATATATTGCAGCCACTGGTCAAGTTGTCAGCACAGTGCTCACGGTAGAGCGGGAAGAAGAAGGCAAGGTCTATAAAGTTCAACACCCAGTATATTACATTTTTGAAGTCTTGACTCCATCCAAGCAAAGGTATCCGCATTACCAGAAGCTTGTCTATGGAATTTACTTGACTGCGAAGAAAGTTGCACATTATTTCCAAGACCACTCGGTTTCAGTCGTCAGCAATGCTCCATTGTCTGAAATTTTAAACAATCGAGATGCAACCGGTCGAGTGCCTAAGTGGGCAATTGAACTTCTTCCTCTGGACATCAAGTTCAAAGTAAAAAAGGCGATCAAGTCTCAAGCAATCGTAGATTTCTTCGCCGAGTGGATTGAGCAACAGCAGCCGACTCAAGTTCACTCAGAACACTGGACCATGTTCTTTGATGGATCCAAGATGTTAAATGGTTCTGGTGCCAGAGTAGTCCTGGTGTACCCAAGAGCTGATAAACTCAGTTACGTCCTCCAGATTCACTTCGATTCTTCCAATAATGAAGCTGAGTACGAAGTGCTCCTCTACGGGTTGCGTATGGCCATCTCACTCAGCGTCCGTCGCCTGATGGTCTACGGCGACTCGGATTTGGTGGTCAATCAGGTGATGAAGGAGTGGGATGTCAGGAACCCTGCCATGACCGGGTACTGCAATGCAGTAAGGAAGTTGGAAAAGAAGTTTGAAGGGTTGGAGCTCCACCACATTCCCCGAATCAAGAATCAAGCTGCGGATGACTTGGCAAAAATAGGTTCCACTCGGAAGCCTATCCCCAACAATGTGTTCCTTGAGCATCTCCGTTCCCCGTCAGTGCAGGAAGATCCTTTTACTGAAGAACCTCCCCAGCCGATAAGTGCTACCAATCCGACTGAAGTTGAGGTGCTAGCAGTTATCGATCTGGTTATGGAGATGCTGGTAATCACCCCTGACTGGACAGTGCCGTATATTGCATATCTGCTCAGGCAGGAGCTTCCAGAGGATGAAGTTGAAGCACGTTAGATTGTCCGCAGGTCCAAGGCCTTCATAGTGATTGGCGGGCAGCTCTACAGAGAAAGCATTACTGGCGTGGCTCAGCGATGTATCTCTCCAGAAGAGGGTCGACTAATATTGGATGAGATCCACTCGGGGACCTGTGGTCACCATGCGTCCTCTCGGACCATCGTGGCCAAAGCATACCGAGCAGGATTTTACTGGCCACGGGCCAATGAAGTTACGAAAGCGATCGTTGAGAAGTGTGAAGGTTGCCAGTTTTACTCGAACACGTCTCACAAGCCCGCATCTGCTTTAAAGACTATTCCACTCGTCTGGCCATTCGCTGTGTGGGGATTGGACATGATTGGGCCGCTAAAGACCGGCAAAAATGGTTTCACTCATCTGCTTGTGGCAGTCGACAAGTTCACCAAGTGGAATGAAGCCAAACCAATCAAGAACTTAGATTCAAGCATAGCCATCAGTTTCATAAGAGAGCTGATTTTCCGATATGGAGTTCCGCACAACATCATCATAGAAAACGGCTCAAATTTCGAATCGGAAGAGTTCAGAGCATTTTGCGCTTCTCAAGGCACTCGGGTGGATTACACATCCGTTGCGCACCCGCAGTCGAATGGTCAAGCTGAAAGAGCAAATGGTCTGATCCTCCAAGGTTTGAAACCTCGACTCATGCGTGACCTTAAGCACGCAGCAGGGGCTTGGGCAACTGAGTTGCCGTCTGTTTTGTGGGGATTGAGGAAAACTCCCAACCGATCCACTAACCGAACCCATTTCTTCATGGTGTACGGGGCTGAAGCCGTGCTTCCTAGCGACTTGCTACACAATGCACCCCGAGTGGAACTTTTCTCAGAAGCTGAAGCAGAGCAAGCGCGTCAAGATGCTGTAGATCTTCTGGAGGAAGAGCGAGAGATGGCTTTGATCCGGTCGACCATTTATCAGCAAGACCTTCGTCGATTGCACGCCAGAAACGTCAAAGGTCGAGCATTTCAAGAAGGAGACCTTGTGCTCCGAGTGGATCAGCAACGGCCTCATAAGCTCACCCCTGCATGGGATGGCCCTTTTGTCGTCACCAAAGTGCTTCGCAAAGGGGCATATCACCTTTACAACCTAGCTCAGAAGAAAGACGAGCCACGCGCCTGGAACGCAGATCTTCTTCATCGCTTTTATACTTGACAGTCGGATCGTCAAGGTGTAATAAGAGTACTTGTTAAGATGTTTATCAAGACATGATTCCTACAGTCTCTTAATGATTGTTCTCGCATAAACGCGTGTTCAAATCCCCAGTGGGTGGCTTAGTCGCAAACCAGTTTTCACCTAAGTTAAAAATTACTCCAAGTGGAGAGCAATCCTCCCACACGGGGGCTTAGCTGCGACCCCGTACTCGCCTAAGTTAAAAACTACTCCGAGTGGAGAGCAATCCTCCCACTCGGGGGCTTAGCTGCGACCCCGTACTCGCCTAAGTTAAAAACTACTCCGAGTGGAGAGCAATCCTCCCACTCGGGTACTCGCCTAAGTTAAAAACTACTCCGAGTGGAGAGCAATCCTCCCACTCGGGGGCTTAGCTGCGACCTCGTACTCGCCTAAGTTAAAAACTACTCTGAGTGGAGAGCAATCCACCCACTCGGGGGCTTAGCTGCGACCCCGTACTTGCCTAAGTTAAAAACTACTCCGAGGGAGAGCAATCCTCCCACTCAGGGGCTTAGCTGCGACCCTGTACTCGCCTAAGTTAAAAACTACTCCGAGTGGAGAGCAATCCTCCCACTCGGGGGCTTAGCTGCGACCCCGTACTTGTAGGGTAACGCAGCAAAAAACAAAAAATTTCCGACCTACGCACCAGCCCAGGACCACTATGGAGACTGCATACAAGGTTTGATCATTTTTGTTACCGACTCGTAGCGCAGCGGAAGTAGAGCCGATGACGATCGGCGGTGCAGATCCCCGCAGCTAGGATTTACAACCTCCCAACCGCGAGGATGTATACCCTCATCCGCCACTCGGACAGCCCTCTGGGAGGCGGTCGGACAGTCCCCCGGACGGTGTCGCGGACAGCCCTTCGGGAGGACTCACAGAACTCGGACCGTCACATGGACAGCCCTTTGGGAGGCACTCTCGAACAGCCCCTCGGGCACTAAGATCGAAACTATGACCTCTCTACAGAGTTGCACACATACGGTGTCATCTATCCGGCAGGGCTTCGCCGTCCAGAACTAGTTCCCACCGGAACCCAGACAGCCTTTCGGCTCTACGAAACTCTTTTCGTGGGAGGGAGAGAGAAGCCAGATCATTGCATGGCATGAGTATGAGAGCAAGGGATGAGTGTGGAGGGCTGCCCCTCCACCTCTATTTATAGGAAATCCCAAGGGGTAGGGTGGTTTTACAATAAAACCCAAAAGTACATGAATGAAGTCCTTCCACCAAGGGCATAGAGGTGAAACCAAGGAACAAGAGGGGCTCCATGGTGGAGCCCCAAGTGTGGCCGGCCACACCCCTTGGGGGGCCCCCAAGAGGGCCTCCCAATCCATCCATGTCATCCCTAGATCTTTTGGGATAAAGCCCAAACAAGTGGCTTTCCAAAAAGTAACCCAAAAAGCACTTTCACTATTCATGACGACATTTTTCAGCGTCTGTTCGAACTGAAAATATTTATGTGGGCTTAGAACATTTCCAGTACCCACCATAATAATTTTCAACACGTTCTAGAACAATTCCAGTTTAGTGATTTCATCTGCGAAAAGCTTCTGAAGCGGTTCCGGCAGCTCCGGAACATTTCCGGTTTTCATCTCGGAAAATTCCCAGAAGTTTCCAGAATGATTCTGGCACCCTCCAAGAATTATCAGGCATGTGCCGAAACCAATTTGACTTAATGGAATACCCCGAAACAACTTTTCAGTTTCACCGGAACTCATCCAGTGACCTCTCTCTGCGGAACTTTTCCGGTGTCCGAAACTTTTCCGGTGTCCAAAACTTTTTCGGTGATTTTCTCTCAGACTCCCTGTCTAGTATTTAGCAGATAGATGACCCTTAAGCGTGTGACCCTATAGGTTCGGTGAAGTATAGACATGACACGGAACCTCTTCCAATCAATGATCAACATCGGAGCCATGGACACCCATATTGACCCCTATACCCACACGAATGAATATTCGAGTGAACCTCCAGTTGCCGTGTGCTATTCCTGTTGCTTCGCGATATGTTACAAATACCCGAGGTGAGACATGTTGGCATTCCCGTGGATCAACAACTTGTCCACTATGCTAGTTACCTCGTTACCGGTATTGTTCTCTTTTCTCGTTACGTGTTCCGGCATCCCCGTGATCAAATCACAAAGTGTCTGGCCAGACGATGATGGATACCGTAACACCGAGAGGGCCCAGAGATATCTCTCCATTGTCGAAGGAGCAAATCCCAATCTCGAGCTATCAAGTTACTTGACACACTTTTCCATGAACCCGTAAGCCGCCGTAATAGCCACCCATTTACGGATGACGTTTAACAAACCCCAAAGTTCATGAATCAAGCATGAAGAAACTCGATACTCTCATGGTCTGAGGAATCATGCAAACGTTAACCATCTCTGTGTTATTAACCATTTAACTTGTGACGAAAGTATCCCATAGCATAACATCAATTCGGGTTGATTCAACACAAATGTTCTTCTAACATTGTGCCCTCAAAGTTGCCGGCATAGTCATGCCCATGATCAGGAAAACAGAACCATCATGCAACACTTGAGCTAGTCTCAGAGGCCAGACTTGGAATACATTTTACCGTTTATTATTCCACACGTGCATATGAGTCTTCCTCCGAGCCTCGTGGTTATTGTAGACTCGAGAACCATAGCAGTTATAGCGAACATAAACCTAATTATGAACAGGGAGATAATCAATAACATTTATTATTGCCTCTAGGGCATATCTCCTACAGACTCCCACTTGCACTAGAGTCAATAATCTAGTTAATGCTAATGCACTTTACACCTGTGGCACACCGGTGTAAATATGCTTCGCATGTGGTATAGCCTGATGTCCAACGGATCTGACGACTTCAGCTCCGTGTGTATCTTTGCGTATCCTCGCGTTTTCACGCTTTCACAAAATTCTTATTTTGTGTGGACTTGGCTTCGTATGTATGTGAATCAGAGGTCGAACCTGGATTCCTCAGACTAAGTTATGGAGCAACTACCTGCAGTAGTGTCCCATTGACCAAAGCCTTCTTGGAACCATACTAAGTTCATGAAAGAACTATATGATTCAGCATCTTGTTTGTCGCTTTTAAAAGCGGCAACATACTTCGCCTCTGTTATAGAATTCGCCACAGTAACTTGTTTGGAACAATTTCCAACTACCATGCCACCATATTGTGTGTTACACAAAACCCTCAATTTAAATCGAAAATCGCTTGGAGCATGGATGAAGACTGTATCGATGTAACCTTTTACAACGAACTCTTCATGATCTCCGCTTGTGAGAAAACATGTCATCGGTGCTACTATAGTACTCAATGACCCTTTTTCACTGTTGTCCCATGATCAGAACTTTTGATCACTTTGGTATCTATACTCGCAACAACTTTGGGAGTATTGGACGTATCTGGTTGTTTTTAGATACCATGGAATACATGATTAATCCAAACACAAGAGTGTGTGGAATCTCCATCATGTATTTTGCTCATCAGTGTTTTGGGACACCGAGTCTTGCAAAAACTCTTTCCATGTGACTTCGGCAAGAATCACTCCTTGACGTTTTTAATGCTAAAAGGTTTTCGCATCTTGTCAATATGTATCTTTGCTCAGCCCCATTAGGTAAATCTATCTCCATAGATCATCATGCATAATATAAAGGCTATTTAGCCCAAGCACTTCATCGAAAAACTATTTTCAAATGAAGTCCTAATTCGTGTCAAGAAATTTATTTCCAATTAACAATGTGTCAAGCACACAACGTTTTTTAGAAATTTTATTATGCTCCCACTTACTTTCTTGAATCATAAGCATCTTCGTTACCCATTGATGAAGTCAAACCCCTTTGACTATTTCATCAAAACACGAAGATTCCAACTCCATTTTGCTCTCTTCTGTCCATTGCTGGAACTTTGAAGTTTGCATACTTACTAGCATCCTCTGGACTGACAAAATACCTTGGACTGTAACACATGCAAGTCCTTGGTTTCATTTCCATCAGATGGAAATCCTATTGTCATCCATGTTTCATATCTCATGATTGAAATATGTATTAATTGCTAGTTCAACCCGAACCGACTTTAAGCATCGCTACAATGAAACAAACTCATCGTAGTCAACTCCTTGAACTTGTTATTGCAACAAGTCGAGCTTTATGGATAAAACATTTTTATCCGTATCAGTTTTAAGTTCCATAAATATTCGTTAGACTCTAAGTCTTCCGAAAGGTGTATCAAGGTTTTAATCTTGAATCACTTATATGGAAGCTAACTCGGGTTGTATTGGCATTTAACCAATTCCGGAGTCAGGGCCCATCAACGCTTCCTTGTGTATCGTAGGTATACTGTTGTCTAACAACAATATCTCATTTGCGCACCTGAGAGGTTTGCACGAGCCTTGCCTACGTGGTTCAGCTGCAAGTTCGACCGAGGTCCATACATTTTATTGTAGAGACTTCCGTATCAGTCGTAGTAGGAAACTCCGAAATTACTTCCAAGGTTCCTTTCCTTTGACCTGATGACGAAGATACTGACTATCTCGTCGAGTTGCACTGTCCTCCCACTCACCTTTTTGAAAGAACAATTCTCTTTAAAAGCATACCGTTTTGTGGCAAAATCCTTTGCCTTGGTATAGTGGTGAGGGAATACCCAATGACTTGGGATAACCTACAAAGTACCACTTGTCTGATTTGGAATAGGTTTGTAACCTTTTACACAAGCCCCATATTCCAAATGTTAAGAAAAGATATAACATGGTTGGGCGTACCATACCATGGTGTCATTTCAACAGACCCGATGGAGCTCTTTTCAGTGTAAAAGCCGCAGTCTCTAAAGCATCACTCTTTAAAAGGGATAATGGCAAATTTATTTATGTCATCTTTGATCATACCATGTCATAAATGGTTCGATTACATCTCCACGGACTTTCCACTTGCAGTGGTGTTCCGGGAGTTGCAAGTTATGAAACCCCTTTCACAACTCATCAGACATTCGCTAAACTTGTAACTCAAATCTTCCTTTCTGCAATCGAATTGTAGAAACATAATTTTCTTGTTACAATAATTTCTTCTTCATTTTGAAAACCTTTCGAATAATTTCAAAAGATCCAGACTTACGTCTCATCAAGTAAATATCCATATATCTACTTGAGTCATTTCTGAAGATAGATAAATCCACTACTAACAACATTTATCGGACTACACACATCAAAATGTATGATCACCAATAAGTTTGTTATTCGTTCTTTTTGGCCTGTGAACGGTATTTCAGTCACTTCACTTTTCAGAGGAAAGTTGCAAGTGTCAGATGGTTCAAAATCAAACGACTTCAAAATCCATCATAATGGAATTTTCCATGCGGGTTTCTCCAATGTGACCAAATGCAGTGCCACACTTGTGTGGTATTCTTTTAGTCTTGCGACATTTAGCGTCAGTGTTATGGATGTATCATATTACCATCAATATTCATAACATACGTCCCATCTAGGATGGAAGCATGGCCCTTCATGTTATTCATAATACTGAACAACAATTCTTGTTTTTATGAACAACTCTTTTGCAACAAACATTGTGCAATGGGTTAGAGTGTATGAAACTCTAAAATGAATTATGAAAGTAAATCCAGAGGTAATATATTATTATCAACATTCATAACATACATCTCATTCATAATGAAAGTATGGCCCTTATGTTATTCATAACACCGAACATCAAAAGTTCTCTTATGAACAACCTTCTTGCAAGATACCTTATGCAATGGGCTAGAGTTTGTGAAACTCTAAATGAATTATGAAAATAAATACAGACGGTAATACACCGACGGAAGGTATAGTAACATTTACTATGTTCCCTGTGTATACCTAAACCTCATTCCTGGCTAGTCTTTCAGGCCATAGTAGTTCTTACATCGAGTTGCAACAGAAAGCAATCGAGCGGGTATCTTTGTGATTAACTCACAATACCCAAGAATTAGTGATTAACAATTTAATCATAATTCCCAAGACCAGCTTTCTATACATCAAAAACTTGTATGACATTCATACATGAGCTGGATATTCCAGTCTTCTTTCTTTTTGCCTTTATACTTCTAACAGTTTAACTTTCAGTATTTCTCCTACTTCCAGAAGAAGCACCCAACTTAAGAGTGGCGTTAGCCCCGGACTTCCTAGGCATGAAAGTTTCACTAACACCCTTCGGACACTTCCTTTCTCTTTAAGTTGTTGTTTTAGTCACCTTTCATCATATGATAGGCGTTCTTCTGGATCCCTCTCTTATCATTCTAATGCATAGTAAACTCCTTTACTAATAGTTTGCAAACAAACATTGCTTTGGATATCTCATATCTTTTAGCCTTTGCCTGTCTCTAAAAATGATTTTCAGATTCCATGGATATCACATAACTATCCAAACTTTTGAAGTTCGGGTCTCATGGAAGCAAACATATTGCACTTGACTGAAACGGTATTCTAGCTTTTGGATCGAAGGACGAGAGTCACATGATCCATAGCATAAGCGAGAGAATACCAAAGTATGCGATAGGACAAAGTCCTTCTCGGCACTCTTGAGGACAATCCTCACATTACGTTACCAACCGTAAAGTTTTAACCAGATATTTAACAGCTATTCAATTTTAACAGGGAAGGTGGAAATGCGAGCCATTATTCTACAACTATTTTGCAAATGACACTTAGACAGAGTTCATAATTAATTGCACTGAGAATTAAACAAGTTAATTCAACAGTGCGCTCCCACTCAAATCAATATCTCTCATAATTGATTTGTGAGTGATACAAGACCCACACTTCGATTCAACGCCATTGATATGGACATCACTGATGACGAGAATTTCAATTGGTAGGCAAACTTGCCGATCACATCTCCATGTGACTCTTGTTCATCTTTCGATGGGTGTGTTCCGAGCTCAGGACGATCCTGCCTGAACGTCAAAAACAACCAAGTGATCTTGCTGCGAGGTCTGACCTCACCCGCCTCATTCCTCTTGATTCGTTCGTACCCATGTGGACATGGTGCACCCCGAAAAGATACGAATTACAGACGGTGCTACACTTGGGTGAACACTAACTACTTTGATATTTTGAAGTGAGAGATCACCCTAATAAAAAGCGACTACCGCGCAATCAAAAAGGGTGCATCATAAGGGATAAACATCTCAGGCAATTCATAATAGCATGATATGGTATAGCCCTTTCTGACGGAGAAGTCTTTCATTCCTTCTTCTTCGGCATTCGCGTCGGTGTTCACCTTCGCAAAGATTGCCACCACCTTGTCGATGCACCAGATAATATTGCTATCTCTATAGCTAATAAAATAATGCATTACAACAAGGTTGACACGCAGGTCATTAAAGTGCAATCATATGGCTCCAGCCATCATGCCGAATCATGACACGCAGGTCATGTTAATAAATTTACATTATATAGTCATCTCATACATAATCAAAATATTATGAGCACTGCTATACCACATCACATGCACATGCAAACCCTCCTGCAAAACCAAGTTAGACACCTCTAATCGGTTCATGCAAAAACTTGTTTTTTGTGGCTTCTAAGGTTTCGAAACAAACCGAAGCTACCAACGTCCATCATCAAGTATGATAATTCAAGTCGCTAGATTAACAATGCGGGGTGTATGAAGCACGAGATAATAAAATCTCGAACCCCATACTAAACTTCGTCATACGCATGACCCCCGTGCAGATCATATCTGCATTGCCCTTTTGTCTGCGAAATTTCATCTTTCTTTTTAACTACGGTGGAATTCAATGAACTGTTAGCACTTCGTTGATCAATCAGGATCGCGGATTGCCAGAACATTGAAACTCCACCATACTGTTATCAAGATCAGAAATATGCAAATTCCAGGGAAGCAACAAGAACATCGGGTAACAGATTTCATCTGCTACCCGCACAAATAATTTTCAGTAATAGAACTCATCTACTACCTAATTATATTGTGCAACACCCATACATCACTATGTATTCTAGATCACAACCTGCATCTATGCATAGCACGGCTCTTGATGCCACTGTAGGGTAACGCAACAGAAAAAAAAAATCCGACCTACGCACCAGCCCAGGACCACTATGGAGACTGCATACAAGGTTTGATCATTTTCGTTACCGACTCGTAGCGCAGCGGAAGTAGAGTCGATGACGATCGGCGGTGCAGATCCCCGCAGCTAGGATTTACAACCTCCCAACCGCGAGGATGTATACCCTCATCCGCCACTCGGACAGCCCTCTGGGAGGCGGTCGGACAGTCCCTCGGACGGTGTCGCGGACAGCCCTTCGGGAGGACTCACAGAACTCGGACCGTCACATGGACAGCCCTTCGGGAGGCACTCTCGAACAGCCCCTCGGGCACTAAGATCGAAACTACGACCTCTCTACAGAGTTGTACACATACGGTGTCATCTATCCGGCAGGGCTTCGCCGTCCAGAACTAGTTCCCACCGGAACCCAGACAGCCTTTCGGCTCTACGAAACTCTTTTCGTGGGAGGGAGAGAGAAGCCAGATCATTGCATGGCATGAGTATGAGAGCAAGGGATGAGTGTGGAGGGCTGCCCCTCCACCTCTATTTATAGGAAATCCCAAGGGGTAGGGTGGTTTTACAATAAAACCCAAAAGTACATGAATGAAGTCCTTCCACCAAGGGCATAGAAGTGAAACCAAGGAACAAGAGGGGCTCCATGGTGGAGCCCCAAGTGTGGCTGGCCACACCCCTTGGGGGGCCCCCAAGAGGGCCTCCCAATCCATCCATGTCATCCCTAGATCTTTTGGGATAAAGCCCAAACAAGTGGCTTTCCAAAAAGTAACCCAAAAAGCACTTTCACTATTCACAACGACATTTTTCAGCGTCCGTTCGAACTGAAAATATTTATGTGGGCTTAGAACATTTCCAGTACCCACCATAATAATTTTCAACGCGTTCTGGAACAATTCCAGTTTAGTGATTTCATCTGCGAAAAGCATCTGAAGCGGTTCCGGCAGCTCCGGAACATTTCCGGTTTTCATCTCGGAAAATTCCCAGAAGTTTCCAGAATGATTCTGGCACCCTCCAAGAATTATCAGGCATGTGCCGAAACCAATTTGACTTAATGGAATACCCCGAAACAACTTTTCAGTTTCACCGGAACTCATCCAGTGACCTCTCTCTGCAGAACTTTTCCGGTGTCCGAAACTTTTCCGGTGTCCGAAACTTTTTCGGTGATTTTCTCTCAGACTCCCTGTCTAGTATTCAGCAGATAGATGACCCTTAAGCGTGTGACCCTATAGGTTCGGTGAAGTATAGACATGACACGGAACCTCTTCCGATCAATGATCAACATCGGAGCCGTGGACACCCATATTGGCCCCTATACCCACACGAATGAATATTCGAGTGAACCTCCAGTTGCCGTGTGCTATTCCTGTTGCTTCGCGATATGTTACAAATACCCGAGGTGAGACATGTTGGCATTCCCGTGGATCAACAACTTATCCACTATGCTAGTTACCTCATTACTGGTATTGTTCTCTTTTCTCGTTACGTGTTCCGGCATCCCCGTGATCAAATCACAAAGTGTCTGGCCAGACGATGATGGATACCGTAACACCGAGAGGGCCCAGAGATATCTCTCCATCGTCGGAGGAGCAAATCCCAATCTCAAGCTATCAAGTTACTTGACACACTTTTCCATGAACCCGTAAGCCGCCGTAATAGCCACCCATTTACGGATGACGTTTAACAAACCCCAAAGTTCATGAATCAAGCATGAAGAAACTCGATACTCTCATGGTCTGAGGAATCATGCAAACGTTAACCATCTCTGTGTTATTAACCATTTAACTTGTGACGAAAGTATCCCATAGCATAACATCAATTCGGGTTGATTCAACACAAATGTTCTTCTAACATTATGCCCTCAAAGTTGCCGGCATAGTCATGCCCATGATCAGGAAAACAGAACCATCATGCAACACTTGAGCTAGTCTCAGAGGCCAGACTTGGAATACATTTTACCGTTTATTATTCCACACGTGCATATGAGTCTTCCTCCGAGCCTCGTGGTTATTGTAGACTCGAGAACCATAGCAGTTATAGCATGGAACATAAACCAAATTATGAACAGGGAGATAATCAATAACATTTATTATTGCCTCTAGGGCATATCTCCTACAGTACTCACCTAAGTTAAAAACTACTCCGAGTGGAGAGCAATCCTCCCACTCGGGGGCTTAGCTGCGACCCCGTACTCGCCAAAGTTAAAAACTACTCCGAGTGGAGAGCAATGCTCCCACTCGCGGGCTTAGCTGCGACCCCGTACTCGCCTAAGTTAAAAACTACTCCAAGTGGAGAGCAATCCTCCCACTCGGGGGCTTAGCTGCGACCCCGTACTCGCCTAAGTTAAAAACTACTCCAAGTGGAGAGCAATCCTCCCACTCGGGGGCTTAGCTGCGACCCCATACTCGCCTAAGTTAAAAATCACTCCGAGTGGCGAGCAATCCTCCCACTCGGGGACTTAGCTGCGACCCCGTACTCGCCTAAGTTAAAAAATACTCCGAGTGGAGAGCCATCCTCCCACTCGGGGACTTAGCTGCGGCCCAGTACTCGCCTAAGTTAAAAATTACTCCGAGTGGAGAGCAACCCTCCCACTCGGAAGGTTAGCCGCGAACCAGCTTCGCCTAAGTCAAAAAATCCAATCATGCAAAAACATTCTGGAAGCAAGAAAGCAATATTTAGATAAACCCGCCAAGTTCGGGTAAAACCACCATGTTTTAGGACTGCAAACAGAAGTACTCGGGCACCAGACTCGAAAGAGTTTAACGGTTACACGATCACTCGCCATTCCGAGGCAAACAAGGTCGAATCATTAAAGTTTTTCTTCACTCGGCAGGAGGGGGACTTGCTGGCTCGACGAAGATATCCAGGTCGATGCCATCAGCTATGCGAGTGGCCGCCTCAATGAAAGTCTCCATGAAGGATTCAAATTGGAGCTTCTTCATGTTAGCCACTTGGAGAGCTTTCAGCTTGTCCTCGGTGGCCTCCTTGCAGTGGACACAAACGAGTGACAAGGCCACATCAGCTCCGCAACGAGCAGCCGACTTCTTCCAAGCTTGCACTCATCCAGGGATATCGTTGAGGCGAGTCATCAGTGACTCGAGGTCATTCTGAAGAGTGTATTCTGGCCATAGCTCTTTGTCTATCTGAGTCAGTGCGACCTTCAAGTGAGTAATGTACCCCAAGACACTGTTAAGACGAGCTTCAAGTCGCATCACATTCATCGCATCATCATCTTTGACGAGTGACTTGGTGGGGTCCAAGCCTGGTTCGATCTATTCGGTCTCCTGTCCGAAATTCTGGCAGAACTCTGCACGGAGAAAGAAAGTATGGGTCAGCAGCAGCAGCATTATGTGGAAGTTTCTGAATTCACTCAGACGAAGAAATATACCTTCAAGCATGATGTACATCTTCCTCGCGAGACCTTCCAAGTAAACTTCTAGCTCGTCTCTCTTCCGAGTGAGCTCATCCACCTTGTCAGCCAGCGCCACTTTCTCTTCTCTCAGTTGTGCAGCCTCCTTCTTCGCTTCATTGACAGCAGTCTTCAGTTTGGCATTTTCATCCTCAAGCTTGCCGACTGAAGCCAACTTTCTCTCAGCCAGTTCAGTCTTCTCACGCGCCACCTTCTGTGCCCTCGCAAGATCAGTGTCCTTCTTCTCCAATGCCTGCTTCATGGTTTCTAAAGAAATAACATTCTTCAGTCGTGCTTAGAGTTGACGGTTTTCACTACACACATCGTTCGAGTGGAGCCACTCGGTTCAAAGGATAGAAAAGAAGAAATTTCAAAGCACGCAGTCAGCAAGTTGTTACCTCCCATGGTTGCCACTTCATCCTGAGCTTTCTTCAGGTTCGTCTTGGCGAGCTCCAAGTCAAGCTTGAGTTGGATCTTCTCCTTCTCGAAGGCAGCATACTGGGTCCCAAGTTCACAAGATTTCTGTGATCAGCAAAAAAAACAATTCAGTCAACGGAAACAAAGGCCCTTTACTTCCAAGTAAAGAAGAGCAAGTTCGGATTGCTACTGCAAAGGAGTTCTAATACCACCATTGAATCAAACATTCGACAGCAGTCTCGGGGACTACACCCAGTGGGTGCACTCAGCGTGCCCCCACTGGTTCGATTTCCCACTTGGAACGGCCTGCCCGGCCCGAGTGGAAGAAGCAAAAAAAAATCCTTTGTTCTCAGACCCCCGCCGACTACCCGCAGTCGACGGCGGTCTCGGGGACTACACACTGTGGGTGCACTCAGCGTGCCCTCACTGGATCGGTTACCCACTCGGCACGGCCTGCCCGGCCCGAGTGAAGAGCTACAAACAGACATATTCTAAAGACCCCTGCCGAATCAAACATTCGGCGGTGGTCTCGGGGACTACACCCAGTGGGTGCACTTAGCGTGCCCCCACTGGTTCGATTTCTCACTCGACGTGACCTGCCTAACTCGAGTGGAAGAACTACACAGCAAAAGGAAACACCCAGTGGGTGTACAGATGCAAGGCTCAGACCCATGATAGATGCACATTAAAGGTTCCAAAACGCTCATCCATGGACATCTTACGAATAATGAAGCAGCAGTTCTCAGATAGCATATCCTAACAGAGCAAAGTTCAAGCTGAAAGGCCAACCGGAAATCAACTTACAGTCCCACTTACTCGGACATTGGTCTGGAGAGCAGAGCTGGCGTCATAAGCAGCCTTGCTGGTCTCGTACACCACCTTCAGTTGGTCCATCATCAGGCCAGCCTGGATCATCGCTTCCTTGGCAGCTCCTGTTTGGTCCTTCGGGACATGGTGCAGAGTGATCAGAGGTTGGGAGTGCCCAGTCGGACCCGAAGTTTGAACAGTCAACACAGGAGGCTGATCAGTCGACACAGGGACAGCAAAAGATACAGTAGCTCGGGATGTGTCACCAAGTTCTTGAACAACGGGCTCGAACGACAGGCGAGACACCCGACTGGAAGACGCTCTCTTGCTCAGGGCCCTGCCTTTTCTTCCTACATTCCTCGGAGGTTCATCCTCATCATCGTCCGGAAGTTGGATAACATCTGTTGGCGCTACAGTCACTCGACAATAAGATTCCAGTCGGCCATCAAGATAGTTGACAGAAAGTAAGCATGTCTGCGGTATCATACCTGCTCGAGAAGTGGCCATGTCTGCAGTATCCGCGTCAGCCTGCTCCTCGTCGATCTCCATGGGAGACGTCCCAGAAGTGGCAGCCCTGGAAGTCCAGAATCTCACTCAGTCAATCAAACAAGAAAGTTCACAACAACAATGGAGGACAAGGAAAGGGAACACTCACGCCGAGGCGACAGGCACAACAACTTTGATCCTAGGCAGGGCCTTCCGAGGTTTGGGCGCGGCGACCTTGGCTTGTTTCGCGGTCTTTTCTGTCGGCTCGGGAGTTGACGTCTGAGTGCACTTTGAAGTCTTCGCACTCGACGCCGCTGTCTTGCCGTGACCAACTGTAGGATCTTGTGACTGCTTGGTGCGTCGCTCGGAGCATGGCGGTGACTCGACCTCCTCGCTGTCATCAGACTCGTCACTATCATCGTCGCTGTCATCAGCATACTCGATGTCGGCGCTCCCCCCTCGCTCTCCTCTTCTCCAGTGAGTTGTTCCCCATTGGGTACAGGGGAGTACAGCTTTGTGAATACCTACAAGACACAGATTGCAAAGATTAGTCGGACTGCAATACGGATGCATTTCGAAAGCAAAAGACAAAAACATTCGGCAAGATTATGTCTCACCTCTCCTGGGAGGTGATCGGCGTCGAATGGCAAAATCCGTTTTGCTCCACGAGGATTATCCTTGTTCCCAGTAATGCTCCGAAGCCACTGTGCAACTATCTCCTCTCGTACCTCCTCCGGGTGGGTCCAGGCAGTGTCCTCTGTGCTCGAGTACAGCCACATAGGGTGGTCACGAGCTTGCAAGGACTGGATGCGTTGACTGAGAAACACTTCCAGCAAATCCATGCCCGTCACTCCCCCCCGAACCAGTGCAATGACTGCATCTACCAGGATGGCCACTTCACCCTTCTCCTCCTCCTCTACAACCAATGAACGAGGGGCGCGGGTACAAAGAAAAGGGGAGAAGGCCAGTCGACTGGCCTGGAGTTGGGGCATCTTTGCAGTAAAACCAGGTCGATTGCCACCCCCTAACCGACTCAGGAAAGGTCATAGGAGGAAAGGAGCTCCTACCCCTCATTTTGATTCCCAAACCACCACACATTGGGATCACATGGGTCCTCTCATCAGTCGGATTGGCTTTTTTAACCGACTGAGATCGGCAACTGAAGATGTGCTTGAATAGGCCCCAATGAGGATGGCACCCAAGGAAGTTTTCACACATTGAGATAAATGCAGCAAGATACGAGATGGTGTTTGGAGGACAGTGATGGATCTAAGCCCCAAAGAAATTCAAGAAACCTCGGAAGAACGGATGGGGGGGCAGAGAGAAACCTCACTCGACGTGTGTCGTGAGGAGAACGCGCTCGCCCTCGCGCGGCTCGGGCTCAATCTTTCCCTCCGACAGCCTCCAAGACCCCGCCGTGACCAGGCCATCGGCGACGAGATTCTCCAGATCTTCCTCCGTGACGGTGGAGCGGATCCAATCCCCCTGGATCCAACTAGGCGGCAGAGCGGACCGCGAGGTTGATCCCTTCGCCGCCTTCTTGCCCTTCGCTGTCGACTTCTTTGCGCGCTCCAGAGCCGCAGTCTTGTCCTTCGCCATTGATGCGGAGCTCGAGAGGAGTGGGCTGGGGAGCGTGGCGATGGGGGAGACGAGGCGGAGAAGCAGAGAGGAAAGGAGCAAATGGGGAGCACAGTACCACGCATCGGCGGCAGCGCCTTTTATGGCCACACTTCCGAGTGACTGACCCATGGGCCCATGCAATCCTGGCGCATCCCGTAACAGACGCGGGCCCGATACATGGCGAAAAAGGTGCGCGAGGATCGAGGAGTCTCTATCCGCTTGCCCCGCTTACTGCGCCATGTCCCGTCCCGCGCGCTTCTCCAAATTTCGAATCCCGCGAGATTTGGGAACCGCAGAGCAGTCGATCACGCCGGAAATATCCAAATCCAATCCACTCGAAGACATATAACATAGTTCACCCAGAAATTCCAGAAACTAGAATCGATCAAGGCGACTGACGAAGGGTTAAAATACTAGCATGCTTTCGGGCCCATGAGGAAGTGTCTCCGAGACATTGAATCGGGTCAGAATCAACTTCAACCCTTCTTCACTCGGTCCTCAATCCATTCGGGGGCTAATGACGATGACATGTACCTAGGGTAGGGTCTTAGGCCTGACCTAGACACCCTACCCAAAGTCACTACTCAGGAGTCCAAAGCCTAAAAGGCTCTACAGAAGATACCGACTGAAATCCTCATGAAGTGCAATACACTCGACAGAAGATCTCACTCGGATATCCCAATTCCACTCGACCATGATTACTTCACTCGACCACACAAGAATCCACTCGGAGTACAGAATACCTAGAGTCACCCCAAGATGTCAACGGTTAGGCATTCACTCCGATGTCATAAATATCATTTAATACGGGCGTTACCAGTAACATTCAGGATTTAACTCTCATTGAACCCCTGTGTAACTGAGGGTTGCGAGGGGCCGGCGCACTCTATATAAGCCACCCCTACCCTCCGGCACTAGGGTTCGCACCCCTTGTAACTATACATCATTCCAATCAACAAGCCTTCGCGGCACCGAGACGTAGGGCTGTTACCTCCTCCGAGAGGGGCCTGAACTCGTAAAACTATGCGTACAACCTCGCCATAGCTAGGACTCTACCCTCTCCTACGTACCCCCCATCTCTACTGTCAGATCCGTTCCCACGACAGGTCCCACAAACAAGACCTCCGGTCCCAACATTGACCTTCCTCACGCTTTCTTTTTTTTGCAAGCTTTCCTGGTCTCACATCTTTCACCTTTTCAAGTTGATACTCCAGCTCTTCTTTAGTGAATTCAGCTGGCTTGTCACGGGTTTCATTCTCACCATTAAAATCTTTGCTTCTTCGCCAGCGATGGTTTCGAGGAAGAAAGCGGCGGTGCCCAATATAGCAGATCTTGCTCCTTATTCTCTTTGAGCAAGGGTCTTTGTCACAATGGACACATGCCTGATAACCCGCTGTGATCCTCCCAGACAGAGTGTGCAGCGCCGGGAAATCATGGATGGACCATATGATTGCAGCACGTAGATTGAACTTTTCTTCCAGACTCAAGGCATCGTATGTAGGTACACCAGTCCAGAGCTGGAGCAGTTCTTCTATGAGGGGCTCCATAAAGACATCAAAATCCTTTCCTGGAGACTCTGGACCCGGGATAAGCAACGACATCATGAAGTTGGACTGATCCATGCATGCCCATGGTGGCAGGTTGTACGGCACCACAAAAACGGGCCACATGCTATAAGACGTGCTCATGGTCCCAAACGGATTAAAGCCATCTGTGGAAATGCCGAGTTTTATGTTCCTTTGATCTGCAGCAAAATCTTCATGTTTACTGTCAAATTGTTTCCATGCCTCTTCGTCCGCTGGATGGCTCAGCTCATTGTCCATAGGTTGCCGCTTCAGCTTGTGCCATTGTACCTCCAGCAATGATTTCTTCGAGATAAACATCCACTGCAGCCTTGGTATCAATGGAAAGTGCCTGAGTACCTTCTCCGGTATTGACTTCTTCCCATTAGCATCTTTCCACCTAGAGGCATTGCATTTTGGATAGTTGTCATGCTTCGCTAAATCCTTCCGAAACAAGACACAGTTATTTGGGCACACATGTATTGAAACATAACCTAGCCCCAGCCTGCGGATTATGCCCAATGCGTCATCATAAGACCTGGGAACACAGCTATCAGGGAATTGCAAGGTCAAAAGGCGGAGTATTGCGTTGAATGCAGCATTGCTAATCTGATAGAAAGACTTGATGTGGAGTAACTTCACGGTGAAGGTAAATCTTGAAAATTTACCCCCTTCATGAGCTGCATGCTTCGCCTCCTCTAACACCTCAGCAAACATCGACTTCTGTCCATCAGCACGACCTTCAGCGTCGTACAGATCCTTCAATAGGTCAGGAATCCTATCATCTTCATGCCCATCCTCTTCCTCCAAACCAGCATTCTCTCTCAAAATCTTTTCCATAAAATCAATGCCAGCATCACCACCACCCATCATATGAGGGGCCTGTGTATTAGCTTCAATATGTTGAGGTTCTCCGTCTAAAGGTTCTCCATGATATATCCATCTATCATATGTGCTGGCCATCCCATTAAGAAGCAGATGATCTTCCACTCTTCCTTGAGCTATTTTTGAATGGTTGAGGCATTCGCAGCATGGGCAAAGAATGACAGCATCATTGGCGAAATTTTCCCAAACAAATTGCATGAACTCATCAACTCCTTTCATATGTTCTTTCAAAAACCTTCTAACTCCTTTTCTAATCCAGCTTCTGTCCATCTGCCAAAGACAGCAGTTGTTGCAACTTAGCAAATCAATCTAAGTGCATCAACATTAATTAATGAAAATGGATGGCATTAATGACACCCAACTTCATATGCTAACTGCCTAACCACAACATTCAGCTATTTCCAATTTCTCACTACTTTAGTTCAGTTCACATGGTTTACTGATTTCACATGGGTGCAATAAAAAGCAGTTCACAGGAATTACAGATTTCACATGGGAGAAAAGAAAAGCTAACAAAAACCTGCTGGTTCACAAAAAAACAGAGGTGGTTTACAAAGAACTACTGTGGTTAAACCACCAACAATAACAACATATGCTGCCACAAAGAACTATTGTGGTTAAACCACCAACAATGACAGCACTGCAAATTTACATGAATGACATTTCCAAGATTGCATCAAATCTACATCAATGAGATTTTTCCTAGTTTACATCAAGTCTACATCAATATTGATGTTCTTTAACAGATTTGAGGCTGAAATTTCAGAGCTGTAACATCAAATCTACATCAACTCCCTTCATATTTTCCAAGTTTACATCAAATCTACATAAACCTGAGGCTGGAACTTCAGAGGTGCAGATTGATTATTCATAAAACCATACACACACACACACACATTATGACATCCACAAAAATAGTTACATTGCCCAATGCTCACAAATTCAGATTAGACAAATTTAGTTTAGGAGCAAAGTTCAAAGTTCTGGACAGTTCAAAGTTCTCTACATTCCTATGATCAGATCAGACAAATTAAGTCCTACCAGTTCTCCACACAAACATTTCCTATGATTCAAACAAATTTGTAGGTGCACCTAGAAACAAGATATGGTAGTACCACCACACGAGGAGGAGGCAACCAGAGAAAATCAGCAGGAGAGGAGAGGGGGAAGAGGAGAGGGGTGCATACCGGGAGGTGTGCTTGCGGCGATGGCGAGTCCCCCATGCTCGGCGAGCCTCTCCTTGCGTGGGCGAGGTCGCCGTTACTGTCGTGGGCGAGGTCACCGTTCCTGCCCCCGCCCCACCACCGCCGGTCGCCCACGCCCCTGATGGTCGCTTCGGCAGCCAGCCTCGCCTCCGCCCCCGCTGGTTGCTTCCGCTACCGGCCCCGCCCCCGCCTCCGCCCCCGCTGGTTGCTTCCACTGCGAGGCCGTGGGCGAGGTCACCTGCGGCGAGGTTGCTGTTCCTGTCGTGGGCAAGGCGAGCGGCCCCTGCTGGTTGCTTCCGCCCGCCGCCGGCCCTGCCCTCATCCGCCGGCCCCTGCTGGTTGCTTTTGCCCGCCGCCCGCCGCCTGCCGCCCCCTGGTCAGAAGACCTAGAAAAACGCTAAGTGTTGGCTCTGTTCGATGCTATCTGTCGGAAGACCAAGAAGGCCCCACTTGTCAATGATACGAGAGAGCCGTGGTTTTATATATTATATAGACAAATTCCCATACATGAGCAATAGTCCCTCTCTAGCCTAGCAGTAGCGAACGAGCAAAGCCAGCGCCCGGTCGTGGGTTCGAGTCCCCGCTAGCGCAAATTTTTAGGGAATTAAATGCTCGCCCCCCACCTGTCAAATGGACCCCCCTGTCAGTGTGTGCTCACCTTCTGTCAAATGGGTCCTGTCTATCTGTTGAATATAGACATGTAAGCAAAACTGACACCTAAACAATGACACATACGCGAGGCTGCTGAGGAGGCTGTCTAATCATCCTAATTCATTCGAACTAAAGTGTAATGACCATCTATATTGGTCGTTATCAGCTAGAAATAAGGCAGCGGACCAGTGCTGTTTGCTTTACGACCATTTCATGTAAGGAAATTACGACCTTTCTGACCAAAATGGTTGTTATGGTTTAGGGTTTGGAGCCCCCCGAACAGCTTTTGACCAATTGATCTCAAATGGTCATAGATTTATGACCAATTCTTCCATGGTCACTGACAGAAGCTCACAAGTTGACATATTTCTTGTAGTGCTCCCACTTCGTGTCAGCGAGGCGGATGCACGTAATGATACTTTGGTCATACATGCATGTCGCCATGACCTACCATAAGACGGATGTCGGCGTTCTGGGATCGGGGGTACCCAGATCTGCCTGCCTGCGGCCCACAGCATGGCTCCCTCGACGGCCTGGTATAGCCCAGCGGCAAGGCCACCAAGACAAGACCCTCGTGAGGTCCCCCGGCCTCGCGAGGAGAACAACATCAAGACCTCCAGAGGGGCGGCCTCCCCAGGTTGCCTCCCGAGGAGCGGAGATCTCTATGCAGGTACCTAGCCTCACGAGGCTACGTTGACGTGAGCCATGACGACCATGGCCAAGCAGGCGCCAGCGGGCGCAAAGGAGACAGTATCCCTTTCAGTGCTAAGGGAGCAAGGACGGGCGTAGGTTCTCGAGGAAGGCCCCAAAGGTTTCCATTCCGGTGCAATGAGACCAAGACCACGAGCTCAGCAGGACGGATGTCATCACCGAGCCCACTGCTGTGTCATGACCAGAAGCTTTGCAGGCGAAGACTACCTTTCGTCAGGATTAGATGTACTTCTTGTCCCCTTTCAAATTGTCCGTTGTGCGATCCCTTCCCGCCTAAGCTTTGAGGGAAGAGGACCAAGGCCACTATAAGTATTGGCTAGCAACCACCGTAGAGGGGATCCCGGATCGGATCGGTTCCATCCTCACCACCAGAGCCCACGCGAGGCTGCTCATCCACTATACTAGTTCATCCTCAGCCTCCTCGTGAGGCCAATCCACCTCAAAGCAGGAGTATGGTTTTACACCGCAAGGTGGCCTGAACCTGGGTAAACTGCCGTGTTCATCTTCTTCCCCACTCGCATGAACTCGGCGAGGATAGGCTGTGGGGTGGCGAGCTTGGGACTTGAGCTGGTTGAGATCTTCGCACACGCCCCAGAGTTCGAACCTTCTTGGGTCTGCGGAGTACTGAATCTGACATTTGGCGCGCCAGGTAGGGGCGTGTCGAGTGATGTTTGCTTGAACTACGTCGGTATTTCCCCAAAGAGGAAGGGATGATGCAGCATAGCAACGGTAGGTATTTCCCTTAGTGATGAGACCAAGGTTATCGAACCAGTAGGAGAACCACGCAACACCACATAAACAGCTCCTGCACACAAAGAACAAATACTTGCAACCCGACATGTTAAAGGGGTTGTCAATCCCTTTCGGGTAACGGCGCCAGAAATGGTTAGTGGCCGGAGATAATATTGTAGTAGATTGGATAAATGGACCGCGAATAAAATAAAGTGCAGCAAAATATTTTTGGGTTTTTAGAAATATAGATCTGAAAATAAAATATGCAAATAAATAAAAAGGCAAATAGCAAAATAGATCTGAAGATATATGATGAGAAAATAGACCCGGGGGCCGTAGGTTTCACTAGTGGCTTCTCTCGAGAAAAATAGCATACGGTGGGTAAACAAATTACTGTTGGGCAATTGATAGAACTTCAAATAATTATGACGATATCCAGGCAATGATAATTATATAGGCATCACGTCCAAGATTAGTAGACCGACTCCTGCCTGCATCTACTACTATTACTGCACACATCGACCGCTATCCAGCATGCATCTAGTGTATTAAGTTCATGGAAAAATGGAGTAATGCAATAAGAACGATGACATGATGTAGACAAGATCTATTTATGTAGAAATAGACCCCATCTTGTTATCCTTAATAGCAATGATACATACGTGTCGGTTCCCCTTCTGTCACTGGGATCAAGCACCGTAAGATCGAACCCATCACAAAGCACCTCTTCCCATTGCAAGATAAATAGATCAAGTTGGCCAAACAAAACCCAAATATCGGAGAAGAAATACGAGGCTATAAGCAATCATGCATATAAGAGATCAAAGAAGATTCAAATAACTTTCATGGATAAAAACATAGACCTGATCATAAACTCAAAGTTCATCGGATCGCAACAAACACACCGCAAAAAGAGTGACATCATATGGATCTCCAAGAGACCATTGTATTGAGAATCAAACGAGAGAGAGAGAAAGCCATCTAGCTACTAACTACGGACCCATAGGTCTACAATGAACTACTCACGCATCATCGGAGAGGCACCAATGAGGATGATGAACCCCTCCGTGATGGTGTCTAGATTGGATCTGGTGTTTCTGGAACTTGTGGCGGCTGGAATTGATTTTCGTCGACTCCCCTAGGGTTTCTAGAATATTGTGGTATTTATAGAGCAAAGGGGCGGTGCAGGAGGCCACCGAGGTGGGCACAACCCACCTGGGCGCGCCTGGCCCCCAGGCGCGCCCTGGTGGGTTGTGGTCCCCTCGGAGCATCCCTCTGGTACTTCTTTGGCCCAACAGGTGTCTTCGGGTCCAGAAAAATCCACAAAAAGTTTCGCTGCGTTTGGACTCCGTTTGGTATTGGTTTCCTGCGCTGTAAAAAACAAGCAAAAAACAATAACTGGCCCTAGGCACTATGTCAATAGGTTAGTACCAAAAAATGATATAAAATGATTGTAAAACATCCAAGAATGATAATATAACAGCATGGAACAATCAAAAATTATAGATACGTTGGAGACGTATCAGCATCCCCAAGCTTAATTCCTGCTCGTCCTCGAGTAGGTAAATGATAAAAATAGATTTTTTGATGTGGAATGCTGCCTAACATGTTCATCACATATTCTTTTCTTTGTAGCATGGACATTTGGACTTTTATATGGTTCAAAGCAATAGTCTAGTTTTGACATGAAGACTTTAATACTCAATCATATCAACAAGCAACCATGTCTTTCAAAATATCAACACTAAAGCAAGTTATCCCTAGCCCATTATGCTCAATCATTGATCTATTCATGAAACACACTCAAATATTAGCTATACCCAATGCTCCAGTACGATCATAGTGCCCCTTAGTTGGTGCTTTATAAGAGAAGATGGAGACTCAAGTAATAAAAATTGCATAAAGTAAAAGAAAGGCCCTTCGCGGAGGGAAGTAGGGATTTGTAGAGGTGCCAGAGCTCAAAGCTTAAATTGAGAGATAAAAAAACATTTTGAGAGGCATACTTTTCCCACCAACGCAAACGACTTAGAGTTCCCTATACTTTCCATGCTAGATATATCATAGGCGGTTCCCAAACAGAAATTAAAGTTTATTCCTTTTTCCACCATACTTTCACTTTCCATGGCTAGCCGTATCCATGGGTGCCCTCCATACCAACACTTTCCAAGGAATTTATTATTTGACAACATAAAGTAAATTCATTTTTCATTTCGGGACTGGGCATCCCTAATACCTTTGCCGTACTCTCGTGCAATGACAAGTGAATAAACACTCATCGTGAGAATAACACATCTAGCATGGAAAATATCGGCCACCCCTCACCGCCTCGCGAGCGGTACGAGCACACAAAAGGAAATTTTATTTTGAAAATTAGAGATGGCACATACAAATTTGCTTAGAACGGCACGGAAATACCACATATAGGTAGGTATAGTGGACTCATATGGCAAAACTGGTTTAAAGGGTTTTGGATGCACAAGTAGTGATCATACTTAGTGCAAATGAAGGCTAGCAAAAAGATTGAGAAGCGCCCAACCAAGAAACGAAAAATCTCATAAGCAAGCATTAAGCATAATTAACACCGAATAATGCACCACAAGTAGGATATAATTTCATTGCATAACTATTGACTTTCGTGCTTGCATAGGGAATCACAAACCTTAACACCAATATTCTTACTAAAGCATAATTACTCATCAACATGACTCACATATTATATCAACATATCGCAAAACTATTACAAGGAATCAAGTTTATTTTGTCCAATGATCTTCATGAAAGTTTTTATTGTATCCTTATTGCATATCTATCACTTTGGAACTAATTTCATATGTTGCTTTTAATAAGCTCAAACAAATATAAGTGAAGATCATGAGCATAATATTTCTTTCTCTCAAATTAATCTAAGTGAAGCAAGAGAGAATTTTTTTAAAAAATTACTAACTCCCAAATAAATCTAAGTGAAGCATGAGAGCATTTCTTTAAAAATAACAAAGCACACCGTGCTCAAAAAGATATAAGTGAAGCACTAGAGCAATTCCATAGCTCATAAAAATTTAAGTGAAGCATAGGAGCAAGCATAGCATAGTTTTTGGCTCTCCCAAAAAGGTGTGTCCAGCAAGGATTCAAGACTTAAAATAAAAAGCAAACAAGCAAAGACTCATATCATACAAGACGCTCCAAGCAAAACTCATAATATGTGATGAATAAAAATATAGCTCCAAGTAAAATACCGATGGTCGTTAGAAGAAAGAGGGGATGCCACTCGGGGGCATCTCCAAGCTTAGTTGCTTGATACTTCTTGAATATTATCTTGGGGTGCCTCGGGCATCCCCAATCTTAGCCTTTTGCTAATCCTTATTCCTTCATCCATCGTAATCTCACCCAAAACTTGAAAACTTCAATCACACAAAACTCAACAAAACCTTCGTGAGATCTGTTAGTATAAGAAAACAAATCTTTACTTTAAGTACTGTAGAAAACCCATTCAAATTTTGTTCTTGCATTATATCTACTGTATTCGAACTTTTCTATTGCAAAAACTCTTCAAAAAAACCATAGATTCATCAAAATAAGCACACAATGCAAAAAAAAAAAACAGAATCTGTCAAAAACAGAACAGTCTGCAAAGATACGAATTGTTCTCATACTTACGTAACTCCAAAAATTCTGAAAATTTAGGACAACAGAGTAAATTTGTATATAAATGTTGTGTAAAAAATTCAGAATTTTTAGTCCCTTTTGTGAATTTTCAAAATTATTTTACTGGACAAAAGAGTTTCTGTTTTTCAACAAGATCAAATCAACTATCACCCAAATCATCCCAAAGGATTTGCTTGGCACAAACACTAATTTAAACCACAAAAACACATCTAACCAGAGGCATAATTGGGTATTTTATTGAAAACAGCAAGAAAACCAAAAAGCAAAAAGATACAAGTTGGGTTGCCTCCCAACGAGCGCTATCGTTTTATGCCCCTAGCTAGGCATAATGCAAAAAGGATCTAAGTGTTGTCATCTTTGTCCTTGTTTCCCTTGGAGGTGTTTTTCTCAGGAGACTTTGCAAAAACAACATAAAACACATTATCCATGGAAACTTTAGCACTATCAAGTTGCTTATCATCATATCCCTTTTGATTTCTGGCAACAATCCAAGAATAGTGTTGATTAACATCATTGAAAACTTGTTGGATTATGTCTAAAACAGGGACTTGCTTTTTAAGATTCTCATCAAAAATTTGATTATTTCCAAGCAAGTGTCTTAACATATAATCACTATTATAAAGGATCTCATCTATTACCGGTTTTTCACGGTTCATACCATAAAAATCAAAGATCTCCCTAGCTTCTCGTATTATATAGTCAAATTCATTCATAAGAACAAGAGTGGCCAACTTTTTAGCTTTAGGATTCTTTATAACGGGTAACTCATAAAACAATCTTTGCAAGGTAGGATGAGTACAGATAAATCTATTTTCAAGTTTCAGAACTAGCACTAAAATGGCTTCCGCATAAGATTTAGTCCTTTTAAGTATAGGAGCATCATCAAGATTCAAATTTCCAACACAATTGAAAAATTCTTGGATATGTTCTTTTTCCATAACATTCCCCTATCCCAAAACAAAAGTTTTGGCATCCAGATTACCCGTACCCGCCACTTTAGGAGTTAGGCCATCATCTATTTCTGCCATACCGAAATCACTCATGATTGCAAGCAAAAAGATAGATCTAACGAGAAAACGGCGAACGAAAAAGAGGGCGAATAAAACGGCAAATTTTTGTGAAGTGGGGGAGAGGAAAACAAGAGGTAAATGGCAAATAATGTAAATTGCAAGGAGATGAGATTTTTCATTAGGAACCTGGTTGATGTTGATGATGTTTCCCCGGCAACGGCGCCAGAAATTCATTTTGATGTTTGCTTCAACTACGTCGGTATTTCCCCAAAGAGGAAGGGATGATGCAGCACAGCAATGGTAGGTATTTCCCTCAGTGATGAGACCAAGGTTATCGAACCAGTAGGAGAACCACGCAACACCACGTAAACAGCTCCTGCACACAAAGAACAAATACTTGCAACCCGACGTGTTAAAGGGGTTGTCAATCCCTTTCGAGTAACGGCGCCAGAAATGGTTAGTGGCCGGAGATAATATTGTAGTAGATTGGATAAATGGATCGCGAATAAAATAAAGTGCAGCAACATATTTTTGGGTTTTTAGAAATATAGATCTGAAAATAAAAGATGCAAATAAATAAAAAGGCAAATATCAAAATAGATCTGAAAATATATGATGAGAAAATAGACCCGGGGGCCGTAGGTTTCACTAGTGGCTTCTCTCGAGAAAAATAGCATACGGTGGGTAAACAAATTACTGTTGGGCAATTGATAGAACTTCAAATAATTATGATGATATCCAGGCAATGATCATTATATAGGCATCACATCCAAGATTAGTAGACCGACTCCTGCCTACATCTACTACTATTACTGCACACATCGACCGCTATCCAGCATGCATCTAGTGTATTAAGTTCATGGAAAAATGGAGTAATGCAATAAGAATGATGACATGATGTAGACAAGATCTATTTATGGAGAAATAGACCCCATCTTGTTATCCTTAATAGCAACGATACATACATGTCGGTTCCCCTTCTGTCACTGGGATCAAGCACCATAAGATCGAACCCATCACAAAGCACCTCTTCCCATTGCAAGATAAATAGATCAAGTTGGCCAAACAAAACCCAAATATTGGAGAAGAAATACGAGGCTATAAGCAATCATGCATATAAGAGATCAAAGAAGATTCAAATAACTTTCATGGATAAAAACATAGATCTGATCATAAACTCAAAGTTCATCGGATCCCAACAAACACACCGCAAAAATAGTTACATCATATGGATCTCCAAGAGACCATTGTATTGAGAATCAAACAAGAGAGAGAAAGCCATCTAGCTACTAACTACGGACCCGTAGGTCTACAATGAACTACTCACGCATCATCAGAGAGGCACCAATGAGGATGATGAACCCCTCCGTGATGGTGTCTAGATTGGATCTGGTGTTTCTGGAACTTGCAGCGGCTGGAATTGATTTTCGTCGACTACCCTAGGGTTTCTAGAATATTGTGGTATTTATAGAGCAAAGAGGCAGTGCGGGAGGCCACCGAGGTGGGCACAACCCACCTGGGTGCGCCTGGGCCCCCAGGCGCGCCCTGGTGGGTTGTGCTCCCCTCGGAGCACCCCTCTAGTACTTCTTTGGCCCAACAGGTGTCTTCTGGTCCAGAAAAAATCCACAAAAAGTTTCGCTGCGTTTGGACTCCATTTGGTATTGATTTCCTGCGATGTAAAAAACAAGCAAAAAACAACAACTGGCACTGGGCACTATGTCAATAGGTTAGTACCAAAAAATGATATAAAATGATTGTAAAACATTCAAGAATGATAATATAACAACATGGAACAATAAAAAATTATAGATACGTTGGAGACGTATCATCGAGATCCTCCTTCCATGTCTCTGCTTTATCGCTCCCATGGCCGACGCACGCCGAGTCCACGCCGAGAGCCGGGCTGCTCGCGTCACCTAGACGGCGCCCGCGGGCTGCGGTGTCCCTCGCCGCTCTACCTCTTCTGCAGCTAATGCTGCCACTGACCCTGCTGCTCATGAGCAGCAGGATTCGTCACTGCCACCCTCCTTACGGCGCGATGGCCGCACCGCCACTCCGTCGCCCATTCTCGCCATGGCGTCGTCCTCCCATGTCCACCGCGGGCCGGCAAACGCGCAGGCTGCGCTGCTCATGGCGCGCGAGCTGCTGCGCTACCGCCTTGCCAACGACTGCTACGACGACTGACTTGGCCGCATCGCCGAGCTCATCAACACCGCCGGCGAGGTCCCTGCGCCGTCCCGCTCGCTCCGTCCCCCGTCATCCTAGGCGGGCGACGTAGCCCATGGCGCGCCTCCTCCTCCTCCTCCTCTGCACGGCGCCGACCATGAGCCAAGGCGCGATGCGCAACCGCGCGACCCGCCGCGCGAGGTGCCGACGCGTGATGAGGCAAGCTGCTAGGTGGTGCAGTGGCCGCAGGGTGACGCACGTGCGCTCCCAGCGCCACCGCGCCAGCATCAAGACCACGCGCCGTCGGAGGTTGCTGCTCGTGGGCGTCAAGACCGAGTTCCGCCCGTGCGGGCTGCGCCTGTGAGTGCGGTGGGCTGCCGTGCCTTCACCCCGGAGCTGCGCCGCGTCATTTGGCCTGGCAAGTTCAAGCCAGAACTGCCTCCACGCTAAGCATCAAGGTGGCGAACGGTGACGACAAAGTCATGGCGAACTGGTTCCCCATGGCACCCCCGACCCCGTGGAGTTCCTCCAGCTCTACTCGCTAAGCATCAAGGTGGCGAACGGTGACGACAAAGTCATGGCGAACTGGTTCCCCATGGCCCTCAAGGATGGTGTGCGCTCCTGGCTCCTGCACCACCCGGAGGGATCGATTTCCTCTTGGGATGAGCTTCGCGAGCGCTTCATCGCCAACTTCCAGGGCACCTGTGACCGCGCTCCTGCGGTGGGCGACCTGTGATGCATGAAGCAGCAGACGGGCGAGACCCTGCACAAGTACATACAGCGCTTCACGAATGTTCACCTCAAGATCCCGAAGGCGTCGGACGAGGCCATCATCTCGGCATTCACTGATGGCGTCTGGGACGTCAAGATGAAAGAGGAGCTCGCCATCCACAAGGACCTGTGCTCGGCCTTGGAGATGTTCAACCTGGCGAACAAGTGCGCCAGGGCCGAAGAAGGCCGCCTTTCCCTCCTCAAGCTTCCGAAGGCCGATCCTGAAGACAAGAAGGCCAAGGCTAAGGAAGCAAAGCGCAAGGGCCCTGCCGTGCTCGTAGCTGAGCCCGAAATGAAGTGCGACCATGATCACGATGAGCCTCCCAGGGGCAACCGCCCATTCTGCATATTCCACAACATGCATAGCCACAACACCAATGACTGCCAGGAGCTCAGGGCACTCCGCGACGGGCGCCTTGGCCGCCGCCCCGAGCGCGGCGACCGTGGCTACGGTCGTGGAGGAGGCCGTGGCGCAGGCCGCTGGGACACCCGCGACCCTCGTCAGGACTGGCGCGACCAGCCTTGCGAGGACCGCTGATGGGATTAGCCTCGCGACGGCCCCTGGCGTGACCAGCCTCGTGAGGACCATCCTCAGGGCAACGTCGGCCTTCCTCCGCTGCCACCACCGCCAAGGAGAAATGATTACAACCGACAAGAAGCTGGGGCTGGGGGCTTCCAAGAGCCCCGTGTGATCGCGTGCATCTTAGGTGGTGCTCAGGCCCCTGCCTCACATCGCATCTTTAAGCAGTTCTCTCGTGAGGTGAACACGGCCCTCCCGAAGCTTGAGGCCGCGCGTCCCCTCAGGTGGTCGCTGTACGCCACCACCTTCGACTCCAAGGATCACCTCAAGTGATCGACCGCCGTAGACACGCTCCCCATGCTTTGCACGCCCACCATCAGCAACGTCCTCGTCACCCAGACCCTCATCAACGGAGGCGCGGGGCTCAACGTTCTTTCTGTCGAGACATTCAAGACGCTTCAGGTGCCCTATGATCAACTCATGCCAACCAAGCCATTCTCTGGAGTGACCGACGGCTCCACCGCCCCCCTGGGGCAGATACACCTCCCAGTCACCTTCGGCAAGCGCGACAACTACCACACCAAGCTCATCGACTTCGACATCGCCCACATTGGCCTCCCATACAACGCCATCCTCGAGTACCCGGCCGTCGCCAAGTTCATGGCTACAACCCACCATGGCTACAACGTCCTCAAGATGCCAAGGTGTGGCGGCATCATCACTGTCGCCTGCAATGAGAAGGACGCAGTCTGCTCTCTCGAGCATGCCTACAAGGTAGCGGCGGCTGAAAACTCTGACGACAAAGGCGGCATCCTGCCTCCCGAGGCCACACCCAAGAAGAAGAAGTAGCTCCTCCCCAAGAGCCGTCAGGAGGCTGGGAAGCCCTCTGGCGGCGCCTCAAGCATTGCGCCTGCTACTCGGGCGCCTCTCCCTCCCGCATAGGAAGGCGCGCCCGGCGCCTCCCTCAGGATGGGCTCAGGGTCTTCCATCTGGCAAGCCTCTGACCTGACCAGTGCGATGAGGGAGGTGCTCGGGCACCACTTGGAGGCGTGCTTCGACGCGCGCCCCCACGAGCAAGGAGCGAGGCACCAGGCGCGTGAGAATTCATCACCAAGGCGATCAAGGAGCTTCAGGAGGCGTGAGCCATGCGCGGCGAGCGCCGTCCCACGCGGTCTCCTAGTGCAGCTGCCACCCCTGACGTGGGTGGCGGGCTGCGCGTCTGCGTCGACATCCTGGGCCTCAACGGGGCCGCTTCTCAGGGCCTCTTCTGGCCGTCCCGCGTTGCCAGAGTGGGGGCTACCATTGCAACTACGTCCGCATGCCGTTCGGCCTGCTGAACATGGGCGCCTCGTACCAGTGCCTCGCACAGCGTGCTATGGTGTCTCACGAGGCCAGGCGCTTGGCGGTCATGCCTCAGGATGTCCCTGATCCTCGCGAGCCCCCCGGGCCCCATGAGCTTCCCTGCCCCCCGGAGCCGCCCAACTCGTGAGGAGCGACCTTCACGGCACGCGCATCTTCAGCTACCTCGACGCTTCTACAACACTGGTGCCAGGTGACTTTTTGGTTTGTTCAGTTGAGGGCGCCCCATCGGGCTGCATTATCCTCAAGCTATCGGGGCACGCCCTCGTAGTTGCGTTGTTTTGATTCATGTACTTTGGACCCGTTACGCTTTCATGAGCTACTGTGGTTGTTAACCTTGCGCTTGGTGATGTATCGCACCTGGAGTCACCTCTACGGGCTTCGCGCGTTGCCAACTCTCCTCTTGAATGTCCCACGAGAGGGGGCTACCGGCACGACACCTGTGCTCGGGTCTGTCCCTGCAGTGCTGATAAATCTAAGAGATTGAGCTCTGGCTCATGGGCCGGCCCCGTGCACGTCACCTCACCAGGTCCTTAGTGCCTTCGTCTTCTCGCGGAATGATCACGAGCAGATCAGCAAGCACGACCGCCCCTTGTATCTCGTAACTAACTAATATGCAGGAGCTTCCGGAGACATGACCTCAAGCGACCTTGCCAATGCCTCACTACCCCAGCAGGACCCGTCGCGATCGAGCAGCATCCCAGCTCACAAAAGGCTAAGTGAAATTGCTTCATGCGCCGCATATCGCTGGGTAAAGCCTCTCATGAGCGCCTCCGCGAGGTGAACCACTCTCTTTTGCGCAAACTGCTTGCACGTTAAAAGGGGGCCCTTGAGCATCTCGCCTCAGGGGCTCCTACTGGCTCTCGAGCCCTCACCCCTGGCCTTGACCACGGCACCATGACCTGGCATACCAGCGGTGGCTGAGATCTACTCGAGGGCCGGGTCCTGAGGACGTAGAGCATCACGGTGGGCAAAGAAAAGGGGTTGCAAGCCTCACGGGGGAGTGCAAGGAGAGGAGTGTGGCCCAACGCCACTAGCGTTTTCTTGGAATATGATGGGCATCAGTCTTCTCACGCACCCCTAGCAGGGTTTACCTTAATTCGTTGCAGGACAGGGAACATGCGCAAGGTCAAAAGCCCCAGGGAAGCTCACCCTCACAACGAAAGAACCTACACGGACCGCAAGCTCGCCAAGCTAAGTCTTCCCACACACGCCAACATGGGCCCTCCTTCTAACGCTTTATTTTCTCGCGACCCCGCTCGGGCAAGGAATCCCCCCTCTTAATCTTCCGAGAGCCGCTTGAGCGCCAAAGGGGACCTCCTGGGCATCGCGTCTCAGGGGCTCTTACCGGACCTCGGGCCGCTCACCTCCTAGCCTTGACCACGGCATCGCAACCTGCCATACCAGCGACGGTTGAAGCTTGCCTGGGGACTGGGTCCTATTGACCTAGAGCACTGAGCCACCATGAGAACAAAGAGGGGACCCGTGCCCAAGCGAGAAACGCGAACGCAACAAGAGCTGGAAATGTTAATATGAAGGCGTTGTCGCCACGGTTCATGAGGAGAATGACATCAAGACCTCCAGAGGGGCGGCCTCCCAAGGTTGCCTCCTGAGGAGCAGAGATCTCTATGCAGATACCCAGCCTCACGAGGCTGCGATGACGTGAGCCATGATGACCATGGCCAGGCGAGCGCCAGCGGGCGCAGAGGAGACAATTTCCCTTTCGGTGCTAAGGGAGCAAGGACGGGTGCAGGTTCCCGAAGAAGGCCCCAAAGGTTTCCATTCTAGTGCAATGAGACCAATACCACGAGCTTGGCAGCACGGATGTCATCGCCGAGCCCACTGCTGCATCACGACCAGAAGCTTTGCATGCAAAGACTACCTTTCGTCAGGATTAGATGTACTTCTTGTCCCCTTTCAAATTGTCCGTTGTGGGATCCCTTCCCACCTAAGCTTAGAGGGAAGATGACCAAGGCCACTATAAGTATAGGCTAGCCACCACCGTAGAGGGGATCCCGGATCGGACCGGTTCCATCCTCACCACCAGAGCCCTCGCGAGGTTGCTCATCCACTGTACTAGTTCATTCTCAGCCTCCTCGTGAGGCCAATCCACCTCAAAGCAGGAGTAGGGTTTTACACCGCAAGGTGGCCCGAACCTGGGTAAACTGCCGTGTTCATCTTCTTCCCTGCTCGCACGAACTCGACGAGGCTAGGCTATGGGGTGGCGAGCTTGGGACTTGAGCTGGTTGAGATCTTCACACACGCCCCATAGTTCAAACCTTCTTGGGTCTGCGGAGCCCTGAATCCGACAACGGACCAGTGAATCTATCGCTTGGTCAAACAACAACTGTTGTTGTCGGTAAAAAATGGATATAATATATATATAAACCGCTTGGGCCAATAGATTGAACCATCATTAAAAATCGCACGAGAGGGACCACAAAACCAGCACCGCCTGCATGCGGCCCAAAATGATGTACGTTGGAAGGGGTGATGTGTGTTTTCAATATCGAATAATGTACAATTTAGATGTGGCGCCTGCCTCTCGATACATACAACAACCATGAAAGCCAGGTAGTTAAGGACGAGATATGCAGGGTACGGTGTCGGTCGAACCCAGCAATCCGAGCGTGTGGGAGGGAATCCTGACAACACATGAGCTCGAGCTTTGGTTGAACGACATGTGATGATGACCGGCCCTAACACGAACTAGGAGGAATCCATTCATGGCCAACACATACCCCTCGTTATCGGTCAAAGGGATGATATATATACACTCGGGGAGCCCACAAATATGCGTGTCATCACAAAAAACAGCACAAGGGAGACATGGTCGATCAGAAGACCCCCTATACACTGCATGCGGCCCAAAAATATGTATGGGTACTGTGGTGTGTGATGTGTTCAAATCCCGAATGCACTACTTCGATGGGGCACCAACTACATTACAAACCGAACACCGTACCCGACCCCAAGCCAGGTTCAATACGTACGATGTCGGTTCCCCAACTTCGAGGCAGGGGGGTGTCTTCCAACGCATGTGCTCAAACTTTATTTGGTCTAACATGGCACACATAGCAATAGGAAACCATCATGGTCAAACCCTTCTCGTATGTTGGGTCAAAGGGATAGATTGTGTGGGCCCCCTCGTTATAGATCAAGGATGATATATATATATATATATACACACCTCGGGGAGCCCACAGATATGTGCGGCATCTATAAACCACACAAGGGAGACATGCTCGATCAGAATACCCGGCCCCCTATACCGTGCATGCGGCCCGAAGAGAATGTATGGGTCTGGTGTGTGATTTGTTCAAATCCCGAAAGCACAAGTTCGATGGGGCACCAACTACATCGGTAACATTACAAACTGAACATCATACCCCCGCGGACAGGTTAAAGACGTACGATGTCGGGAACGCAACTTCGAGGCGGGTGGGGGGTAGGGGCCGGGTGCCGTCCAATGCATGTGCTGAAACTTGATTTGCTCTAACATAGCACATGGAATAAAGAGTAAACCCTTCTTGTGCGTTGGGTCTAAGGGATAATTTGTGTGGGCCTACAGATGTCGATCATTCTTTGATTTTTGAGAACAAAAAATAACCAATAGAAAACATAGTCTACAAATTAGCAAAACAAGGATCCCAAGGTTTATATAATCGTCATGATAGGTCACTATAGAGACATTTAGATGATAAATGTCTATAATGACCATATCATAGCGTTTAAATGAAGCTTGAGATATGCAACTTCCCACCAGGTCACCATCCTTAGACTACTCCAGCTCGAGCACGCTTAACTTCTGCGTTCTATTCGGCTAGGCTAGCGGATGGGAAGCCACCCCTTGCTGATAGGAATTGCCTCCTTGCCTTTAAGGCGTTTCACGTTGGTCACCCTATGGGACCTACTCCCTACTATCACACACGTTTGTGCTTTTAGAAACTGCGTGCAATATTTACATGGCCGGTGTGTCGCCGCCTAGCCTTCTATGAGCACTGACACTGGTAGCGGGAAAACGATGGGAGAAGAGGCGGGAAACTGATGGGAGGAGTGGCGGGAAACGGTAGCGTGTTTGGATATATAACAACATTAATATGGAAAACTTTTTTTGACATGAATATGGAAAACTTAGTAGAGAAGGAAGCGTGAGCTAGCACGATGCATGCACACAGTGCTTACCCATATAAATAAAATCACAACCGGAACTACATGTGCTGTCGAAAGGGATGAGGATTGTCGTTCGATTTGGGAGCATCCAACAGTGCAGGCGTACGATCCGTGGGGTTTGGGTTCTAGCCAATCAGAACGCACGACTTAGATCGCGTGCGCAGCAGGGGGAGCATCGGCCATGGTTTGGTAGGCACACGGCTTTCGTGAGTGAACCGTGTGCTATTTGAAAACATTTCGTGAGAATCTCAGTTTTTAAATCCCCGTAAATCCAAAACTCACCCGAAAATCATGAAACTTGGCATGGTGTCACGACATGGCACATATATGTCGAGGAATTTTTTTTGTCCATTTTGGGGCAAGTTTTATTACAAGCTTGTTACAAACCGGAGCTTCTCTCAAGAAGCCTCGTGGTTCCGATAGGGAAACGTGTCCCCCTAGTGGGCGAAATGATAATCACTGCCTCTTTTCGCCTTGTATTTTCTTCTACAGGCAACATGGAATGACAGGATATCCATGCTGAAATTTAAAATTATTCAGGGTTCGTTTGGCCTTTTTATACATTAATTGAGTTTCATAGGCATTTAATGTCCATAATTCAAATCTAAACTACAAATACATGCTCCAGTTCACCAAAATGGCTAGAAAAATCATACATGTGTCCTTGGGTGCATGTTTAGGTCCCATGCAAGGAATGGGAATGAATTACAACCATACTGGCGTCCTGGCTCGTCCTCAAACATTTGGAATCTCGGTTTTTAAATCCCCGTAAATCTAAAACTCACCAGAAAGTCATGAAAGTTGGCATGGTGTCACGTCATGGCACATATATGTCGTGGTAAAACATTGTCCAATTTCGGCCCAGCTTTATTACAAACCTCTTACAAACCGGAGCCTGTCGCAAGAACCCTCGTGGTTTCGATAGGGAACCGACTCCCCTTGTGGGCGAAACGATAATCGCTCCCTCTTCTAGCCTTGTATTTTCTTCTACATGCAACATGGAACAACAGGAGATTTGTGCTGAACTTTGAAATTATTCAGGGTTCGTTTGACCTTTTTTATTCATTAATTGAGTTTTCTAGGCATTTAATGTCCATAATTCAAATCCGAACTACAAATACATGCTCCAGTGCACCAAAATGGCTAGGAAAATCATACATGTGTCCTTGGGGTACATGTTTAGGTCCCATGGAAGGAATGGGAATGAATTCAACCATCTCGGCATGCTAGTTCGGCCTCAAACATTGCAAATCTTGGTTTTTAAATCTCCGTAAATCCAAAACTCACCAGAAAATCATGAAACTTGGCATGGTATCACTACATGGCACGTATATGTCGTGGTAAAAAAATTGTCCAATTTGGGCCAAGCTATATTACAAGCCTCTTACAAACTGAAGCTTCTCGCAACCCTCATGGTTCTGGTAGGGAAACATGCCCCTCTTGTGGGCGAAACGATAATCGCTGCCTCTTCTCGCCTTGAATTTTGTTTTCTACAGGCAACATAGAATAACAGGAGTGTCGTGCTGAAATTTGAAACTGTTCAGGGTTCATTTGGCCATTTTATATATTAATTGAGTTTTCTAGGCATTTAATGTAGTCCATATTTCAAATTTGAACTACAAGCACATGCTCCAGTGAAGCAAAATGGGTGGAAAATCGTACATGTGTCATTGGGTGCATGTTTAGGTCTCATTGAAGGAATGGGAATGAATTACAAACGTCTCGTCATCCTGAAACATTGAGAATCTCGGTTTTTAAATCCTAGTAAATCGAAAACTCACCCAAAAAACATGAAACTTGGCATGGTTTCATGACATGGCACATATATGCCGTGATAAAAAAATCGTCCAGTTTGAGACAAGGCACAAACATTAATAGCCAACGAAGTCCTTTTGAAACAAATAGCTGACACGTTAATATCGCAAACGGTTGTATTATATGAATCATGTGTTCCCGTAACCATTTAAGTGCAGCCACGCGTCCCTCTTTTCTTATGGGATAGTACTACCTCCATCCTTGTTCATTGGTCATCTTTGTATTTTGTGCCAAAATTTAACCATACTCGGTGGCGTGCGTGCAGCTGTTTGATCAGACGGGACAAGCGTGAGAAGTCCACCGTGCAGGCTCGACGGGACGCGTGCGAGCAGTCCGCCGCGCAGGCTCGACGGGACGCGTGCATCCTGTCCACCTCGCAGGCTCGACGGGACACATGCGAGCAGCAAGGCCACCCATGCTCACCGGGAAGCGAGCTCTTTGACCTCCATCAACCAGCCGCCCGCCTCACTCACAACTTCTCCATTAATGGTGGCCGAGCCGCTATTTAACATGCGGTTAATTAAAGCACCTGGACTGAGGGTGTTTGCTTGTGATCCCATGGCCCCTCTCAACGTTAGCATTTGCTTTGTTCGTGTTTTCAACTCGTATTCCGGATAATTTAAAATGCCACATAGGGCAACGGATAATACGACGGCAAATAAAATGGGAACGGATAATACGACGACAAATAAAATGGCAACGGATAATACGACGACAAATTTACAATGGCACAGATAATAATTGTCTTACATATTCCGGATAATTTAAAATGCCACATGCGGCAAAGCCCGAAAGACACGGGGGCAAGAGAAGAAGGAAATCGCAGACAATGATCTGGGTCGCTACCGTCTATACTCCTCGATGGATCGCCGGGCGATGACATCCTCCAGCTCCTTCTTCAATTCCTCACGACTTTGCTTGCCAACAGCCATAGATTCCTCCACCTCCTGCTCGAGATCGATCTGGATCTTCCTCAAGTCACCCATCAGTTCCTCGATGACCGCTTTCAGCGTCATACCCGAGGCACTGCTCTGCTCATGCAGCATCTTCCAGCCGGCGGCCTCCTCCTCCTTCTCAGTGAGTGCCTTGAGGAGCTTTGCATTGTCACCCATGAGTTGCTCGATGAGGCCGGTCGCCTTCTCAACCGAGGCATCGATGAACTCGAGCAGCTTCATCAAGCCGTCGACTAGCTCCTGCTGCTTAATGAGGCCAGCGAGAATGTCGTCGTCGCTGGCCAAGGACTTCAGCAACGCCAGCTCGTCGTGATCGCCGACGCGGCGAGTGCGCTTGTGAGAGCCCTCGCGTGCCGGTGAGAGCTTGTTCGAGGGCTCCGCGGTGCGCCGGGACATCTGTGTTGCGGCTGCCGCGTAGCGGCGGGACCTCTCTAGTGCTTCCGCGGCCTTGGTCTTTGCTCTCTGGTTATATGTCCACCCAAAACTCCTCCTACCGGTCATGGCCGAACAACTTCACAGGAAATACCAGTTTTGTGGGTGATGAGGAGAGGAACTGTGAAGTAATTTTTGAGTGTGTAGTTTTTATAGCCCGGTGCTAAGTGTGAACACATATTGGTTTGATCGGTGTGAACAGATTTGCAATTACTTATTGCGTTGTAAGTGTGAACACATATTGGTTTGATCGGTGTGAACAGATTTGCAATTACTTATTGTGTTGTAATCTGCAATGTGACGAGAAACAAGGTTAAAATTTATTGATGGTTCTGGGCCCGAAGCCCGTTTCTGTTGTTCTGGCTCAACGCAAACAATTCTTTTGGATCAACCGTATGCCACGCATCGGAAGCCCGAAACGGCCCCCGGATGGCGTACGTGGGCCTGTGTTCTCGGATGTACGTGTACGTGTCTGCCCACTATCACACACGTTCAAGATATCACCATCGTGTCCGATGGATGCGCCGTCGCGCCCCCCACGGGGTGCCAGAAGGTTGACCACGTGGTTGCTTGTCATTGAGGCGGCCGCGGCGCGCTCTGCTCGTCGTTGAGGCGGTCGCGGCGATCTCTACTCGCGTCCGTCCGCGCGTCTTGCTCGCCATTGAGGTGGCCGAGGCGCGCTCCGCTCTGGTGTCCCTACGTGCGCTCTGTTCGCTGTTCAGGCAAATTTACAATGGCAACGGTTAATAATTGTCTTACATATTCAGGATAATTTAAAATGCCACATGCGGCAACTGTCGGATTCAGGGTTCCGCAGACCCAAGAAGGTTCAAACTCTAGGGCGTGTGCGAAGATCTCAACCAGCTCAAGTCCCAAGCTCGCCATCCCACAGCCTAGCCTCGTCGAGTTCGTGCGAGCGGGGAAGAAGATGAACACGGTAGTTTACCAAGGTTCGGGCCACCTTGCGGTGTAAAACCCTACTCATGCTTTGTGGTGGATTGGCCTCACGAGGAGGCTGAGGATGAACTAGTACAGTGGATGAGTAGCCTCGCGAGGGCTCTGGTGGTGCGGATGGAACTGATCCAATCCGGGATCCCCTCTACGGTGGTGGCTAGCCTATACTTATAGTGGCCTTGGTCCTCTTCCCTCGAAACTTAGGCGGGAAGGGATCCCACAACGACCAATTTGAAAGGGGACAAGAAGTACATCTAATCCCGACAAAAGGTAGTCTTTGCATGCAAAGCTTCTGGCCATCACGCAGCAGTGGGCTCGATGATGACATCCGTCCTGCCGAGCTCGTGGTCTTGGTCTCGTTGTGCCGGAATGGAAACCTTTGGGGCCTTCCTCGGGAACCTGTGCCCGTCCTTGGTCCCTTAGCACCGAAAGGGAAACTGTCTCCTCTGTGCCAGCTGGCGCCCGCCTGGCCATGGTCATCATGGCTCACGTCATCGCAGCCTCGTGAGCCTGAGTACCTGCATAGAGATCTCCGCTCCTCGGAAGGCAACCTGGGAAGGCTGCCCCTCTGGAGGTCTTGATGTCGTTCTCCTCGCGAGGTCGGGGGACCTCGCGAGGGTCTTGTCTTGGTGGCCTTGCCGCTGGGCCGTACCAGGCCATCGAGGGAGCCACGCCGTGGGCCGCAGGCAGGTAGATCTCGGTACCACCGATCCCAGAACACCGATAGTAGCCCCCAGGCCCAAGGCGCGCTCGGGCTGGCTTCGAGGCGAAGCCAAAGAGGGAAGACAGAAGCGCCGCAGGCCCCAATCGCCTGCGGGCCAGGCTTGACGCGTGGCGCTCGACAGGGCATGGATGCCTGCACTCCCCCATGTTACCTCAGCAACTGCCCAGGCTGATAAAAGACGGACGCACGCCACAGAGCCATCATTGCTCCCTCTCACCTCGCTCCTGATCCTCTTCTGCAAGCTCGCGCCTCCTTCGCCGGATCCCGCGCCTGCTTCAATCCGCTTTGCCGCCATGGTTCCCAAGAAAAGGACGGGCAAGGCCCCGACGGCGGCGGAGCCCCAGGCGGGGCCGGAGCCCGGGATGGGCCAGTCCTCCATATTCAACCACGAGGGGTTGGACAAGGTTCGGCATGTGATCGCCGCCAACTCCAATGAATGGAAGGCGACGAAGATCTGGCCTGCCTCCCGATCTCTAGCCGATCTGGAGTCCACCAACATCCCTCTTCATCTTCAAGCCCTCTTCTCCGGCCTGCTGCTGCCATTTTCGAATTTCTTCAATGACATGCTTATGCACTACCAAGTCCACGTGCTGCATCTCGACCCTAGGTCCGTTGTTCTCCTCTCTGCCTTTGTGTTCCTGTGCGAGGCCTTTGTTGGTGTCGCCCCGTCCGTGGCCCTGCTCCGCCACTTCTTCTCCCTTCAGATGGTCGCCGGCGGGCAGCGCTCGGGGTGCGTGTCACTTCGAGCGGCGGAGGTGACCGCGGGCATTGGAATCGACACCACGCTCCACCCAGTCGCGGAGGGATTCTGGAAGCAATGGGTGTACATCGATGCTGTCGTGTACAACCCCTTGCTCTAGATTCCAGCGGCTCTCGTGGAGCCGAGCTCCGGTTAGGAGCACGCGGAGCTTGTCAACCCGCGGCTCACATGAGTCATGACCAGGCTGGCTGACCTGAGGAAGGTGGGCACGACGATGGTGATGGTGGTGAGGGAGTTCGTCCGGCGGCGCATCGCTCCACTCCAGCGCCACTCCCGCCCAATGTGGGCCTTCACAGGCCCCGCGGACACCATGAGGCTTCAGGAGCCTTTCCTCCCTTCCAGCACACTGCGCGGGGTGCTCCGTCTCCTGACCGGTGGAGAACTCGCCGCACTTCCTTCAGGAGGGCTCCCCTTGTACAGTTAACCGAACGGGGAAGCCTTCGCCAAGAAGATGCCGCATTTCGATGAGTGGGGGCTGCTCCCCAAGGACCACGTGCGGCCTCGCGATAAACCCCTCCTGGTGGCCCCAGGGCCCGGGGTCCTGAGGTGTGTGCCCCCCCCCGAGAAGCTGCGGGGGAGCGCTCCGAGCCGCGCGTTCCTCAAGCGTCCACCTCCACCCCTCCAAGCGGCGGGGGAGACTAATACGTCTCCAACGTATCTATAATTTTTGCTTCTTACATGCTGTTATATTATCATTCTTGGATGTTTTACAATCATTTTATAGCAACTTTATATCATTTTTTGGGACTAACCTATTGACATAGTGCCCAGTGCCAGTTGCTGTTTTTTGCTTGTTTTTTACTTCGCAGAAAATCAATACCAAACGGAGTCCAAACGCAGCGAAACTTTTTGGAGATATTTTCTGGATCAGAAGACACCTGTTGGGCCAAAGAAGTACCATAGGGGGGCTCCAAGGGGAGCACAACCCACCTGGGCGCGCCTGGGGGCCCAGGTGAGTTTGTTTGATGTAACTCTTTTTGCGGTGTGTTTGTTGGGATCCGATGAACTTTGAGTTTATGATCAGATATATTTTATCCATGAAAGTTATTTGAGTCTTCTTTTGATCTCTTATATGCATGATTACATATAGCCTCGTATTTCTTCGTCGAATCTTTGGTTTAGTTAGGCCGACTAGATCGATTTTTCTTGCCATGGGAAGAGGTGCTTTGTGATGGGTTCAGTCATGTGGTGTTCTTTCCTAGTGACAGAAGGGGCAGCAAGACATGTATTGATCATTGCCATTAAGGATAACTAGATGGGGTCTATTCCTACATGAATAGATCTTGTCTACATCATGTCATCGTTCTTATTGCATTACTCCGTTTCTCCATGAACTTAATACACTGGATGCATGCTGGATAGCGGTCGATGTGTGGAGTAATAGTAGTATAGATGCAGGTAGGAGTCGGTCTACTAATCTTGGACGTGATGCCTATATAATGATCATTGCTTGGATATCGTCATAATTATTTGAAGTTCTATCAATTGCCCAATAGTAATTTGTTTACCCACCATATGCTATTTTTCTTGAGAGAAGCCACTAGTGAAATCTACGTCCCCCGGGTCTATTCTTCTTCATATTTGCTTTCCGATCTATTATTTGCCACTTTTATTTTCAGATCTATATTATCAAAAACCCAAAAATACCTTGCTGCACTTTTTATTTACTTATCTTATTTCTCGTTTTATCGAGATCTATTTATCCAATCTATGACAATTTTTATCCCGTCCACTCGCCAATTTCTGGCACCGTTACCCGAGAGGGATTGACAACCCCTTTTACATGTCGGTTTGCAAGTATTTGTTCTTTGTGTGTAGGTACCGTTTACATAGTGTTTCCTGGTTCTCCTACTAGATTGATACCTTGGTTTCATAACTGAGGGAAATACCTACCGTAGCTGTGCTGCATCATCCCTTCCTCTTTAGGGAAATACCGACGTAGTTCAAGCGACATCAGAGACGCCTCTCCTGGAGACACGGCCGCCGCCCCCACCGTGGGGGCCATGTGCCGGATTCCAGTGTGTTATCCTCCATTCCCCGTGCATCCCGGAGGAGGAAGGAGCCCGAAGGCCGCCACATCTCTGCCCCAAGGGCCCTGAAGAAGAGGAAGTGGATCGCCGCGTATGAGTAAGCGCCCGGCCTTCCTTGATTTTCACACAGTGTGCCTCTCTGACTCTTGTTCGTCAGGTCCCCCTTTGACGAAGGAGCGAGCGTGCCTCCGCCGCCACCTCCGAAGGACACCGGCCCCGTGGTGGTCTCGTGCCTCGCGAGCCACGCGGCCGCGCGTGAGGGGGCATCCGCACCTGAGCCGAGGCCACCCGTGAGGGGCCTCAGGCCTGCATTTCCGGCGTCCTTCTTCAGGGTGGCCCTCAGATTGCAGGGGCAGTGCCAAGGGCTCCCTCGCTGATTCTCACCGGCGGCTGGACGGCTCGCGCAACGGCGCAATCTTCGAGCAGGGGGGAGCTTGAGTCAGGCCCTGCCCCGAGCTAGAGGGCCGGATGATGGAACCCCAGCCCCTGGGCCCTTTTCGGAGATGGGCGGGCCGTCGCGTGCCACCCCTGCTGACTGGGGCGCGGAGGAAAGCCCCGACCGAGCATTGGAGCTCGCGCGCGGGCACAGCGCTTTCCGGCACGGCCTTCTTCAGGATGCGGCGAGCGCGTTGGGCCGCCTTGGGGTGGAGCTCGGTGACGTCGACACGCGCCTTGAGGCGGAGTGCTTGCGCGCGAATGGCGCCAGCTCGAGGTCGCCATCAACTTCAGTCATCTGCAATGCGAGCATGCTCACGCGAAGGCCGAGGAATCCCTTGCCACGGTGAGGCAGGCCCGCGATCGTGCCCTTGAGGAGGCTCGAGCCACGGACTGCTGGCACGAGGCTGTGGAGAAATGCGGGGAGGAGCTTCAAGCTTCGAATGCTTTCCTCGAACGGCAAGTCTAGGCGCGTAATGCCGTGCTTGCCACCTCGGCGGGTTGGACGTCCACTAGCGAAGCGAGGCTCCGCGTATTCGAAGACACGCTGATGCTGGAGGCGCTGGAGCAGAGCCTGGAGCGCGAGTTGCTGGAGGTAATGGAATGCCAAGTGGCCGCCGCCGAGGATGCCCTCGCCTCCCAGGAGGCAACGATCCATGGAGAGGCCGACAAGGGGGTGGCGGGGGTCCACAGGGCCCTCGCCATGGACTACCGCCGGAAGCTGAAGCTTCAGGAGTCTCCTTTCTCCACGCGGCACGACGAGCTGAAAGGCGAGGCTGATGGCCTCAAGAAGAAGCTAGCCGCGACGGAGCGGCGCGAGAAAGCTGCGATCGACACTCAAGCCACGGCCGAGGCCGAGTTGTCTTTCCTCTACAAGCAGGTGGAGGACGTCACTTCCCTCATGGAGAAGGCTTCAGACGAGGCGAACCAAGCCCAGGGACTGCAGCACACGCGCTCCCAGATGTTCCAGGCCCTTGAGCAGAGGGCCAGCCGGGCCCTGAGCAGCATCTGTGACGAGAACGTCTCCAGCCCGCTTGTTGCTGACGACGCCGGCTACCTCGGTTTCTTCACCAGGATCGTGGAACAGCTTGAAGGTGGGGCTGAGAAGACGCGCCAGCTCGTCGAAGAGAAGAGCCGCAACCTTCTTGCGCGTGCATCCTCGTGGATCTTCAGCCACATTCTTCGCTCTGATCCCGACTTCGACTTCGAGGCCGTGACAGCCCCCGTGCCCGAGGTGATTCAGGGCGCCCTGGAGGACTAGGTAGAGGATCATGTGGACGACCTAATCGCGGAGTTTACCCCCATCGGGGACGAGGGTCAGCCTGCGATCGAGGGGCGCGGGGCTGATGATGACGACATCGGCAACAACGATGGTGACGGCGCATCTTCCTAGGCTATCTTTTCCCTGTTTTCCTGTTAAGACTTTGAATGTGACCCCACGGGGACGTGAAAGCATTCTGGAAGAAACTCCTTTATGATGTATCAAGTAACGTTGTACTCCCTTATGCCGCCTTCCCTTTGTTTATCGTGCGCCTGCAATTCCTGAGTAGGGATAGCTTGTTAACGTTATGCCGGGTCACGACGCCAGGACGGAACCACGAGACGAGTGCTCGCCAAGGATCATGAGCAAGGTTCGCCTGCTGGCTCGCCCAAGAGCGTCGCGTGAGGACTCATGCACCAAGGCCTTGGTTAGGTGTGCATAGAGGCAGGCCCACAGCAGAACGGCCACGCGTGGGCTGACTCAAACGCATGCACCGGTCCAGCCCCCGCTCACGGGGTGATCGGGAGGCGGGCGAGCAGGCAACCGTTGCTGCTCTTTATAAGAAAAATCGAGGAACAAAAAGTACTGCAGAAAAAACCCCATTCCCTTGCGAATAAAGAAGCAAGAACTTCAAATTTCATGTCAAGCAGCGGCAAATTCGGCTACAAAAGAGGGCGAAAAACGGCCTCGTCCAGCACATATACTAGTCTTCCCACCAGCGCGGAGCATGGGGCCTCCACTTGGGCGTGGGCATAGTCGTTGTTTGACCATGTCGTCCACCAGCGCGGAGCATGGGGCTTCCACTTGGACGTGGGCATAGTCATTGTTTGACCGTGTCGTCCGCCAGCGCGGAGCATGGGGCTTCCACTTGGACGTGGGCATAGTCATTGTTTGACCGTGTCGTCCACCAGCGCGGAGCATGGGGCTTCCACTTGGACGTGCGTGGGAGCCCCCGTGAGGCCGAGGGGCAGCGCACAAGGAGACTCCGGGGTGTGTACAACCCCACTCATTATTATGTGAGAGTGTCACAGGTAGATCTTGAGGTGCAGGGTGCTCCCTGCCTCCTGGACGGGGACCCCGCCCCTCGCTGCCAGGCGTGCGTTGGGTGGCCTGGCGGTGAGGGTGATCCAGGATGGGCCCTCCAACATGGGTGAGAACCCACGGGCGCCCTCGCCAGGGAGGGCGCACTCCGGGGCGGGGTCTCCGACCTCACTGCCGCTAGTGGGCGGCACAGGTGAACCGCCACGTAAGCCGTAGCCCTCCTAGCCGGCTCCTGCCGCAAGCTTCTAGACTCCTCCTGAGTCTTTTGGTCTTGGGGCCTCGGTCGTCAAGCGGTGATGACTCATGAGGCCCTAGACCCTCGCAAGCCTCCCAGGCATTGCGGCCCCCTCAAACCTCCGGAGCCCCCAGGTGTTCCACCTCCGTTTGGGGTTCCGTCACGCGCCCGGGCTGGCTGCGATGCGTCTGGCCCAGCCGTCGCTTCGCAGAGGTGCTATCGAAGCGCGATTCAGCTGCGTTTCAAGGTTAGCACAATATGTTCTGAGGATACCAGTTGTGGCGGGGGGTCATTGTCGTCGACGGCGCGGTCGGGGCAATGCGCCGGCTCGTGAGGAACCCTTGGGCCTCGCGAGGCCTTGACGATCTTGATGACCGAGCAGGCAGGGGCCTGTCTTTCGTCAACCCTCGGTTCTTTCATCTTGCCGATCGTCACCGCCGCTGATGGATCACGCTGGCCACGAGGTGGCCCACTGTGGCGCCTCTCGGGGAGGGCTACCTACTCCGCCTGAAGCCTGGGACAGCACCTTCGGGGCTAGAGGGGAAATCCCGCTCGCCCCCTCTCCGCTGTGGGGCCCTCCGGGTCTTCTCCAGAAGGACAAACAGACGCAGCAGGAGCATGCGCGGGCCGGTGCGAGCGTCGCGACGTGGGTGGGGGACGGAGAGGCTCCATGCCCCCGCAGGCGGCATCAAGCAGCTCGGCTATCTGGTCAAGCCAAGCATCATGATCACTGCTGACAGGGCGGTAGCGCAGCAACTCACACGCCATACGGAGCGCGGCTTGCTCGCCCGTCAACCCACGACGAGCGCGGGGGGATGACACCGTGGCGGGGTTGAAGGAGGGTGCGGTGATGCATCCACCGCACTGTGCGAGGGGCGGCGGCGATGAACCATGCCACCGGTGGGCGTTTGCCAAGGGGAGCGTGGAACAACGAGGAACACTGCGGCTAAGGGGCACTATCTGATCAACACACGTGGCCCATCGCACGGCACGAGTTCGGTGAGCTTTTGCCATGGACGCGGTGAAGCGGGATGGAATGTGGTTGATGAAGGACGAAGCTTCGACACGCCCCTACCTGGCGCACCAAATGTCAGATTCAGGGCTCTGCAGACTCAAGAAGGTTCGAACTCTGGGGCGTGTGTGAAGATCTCAACCAGGTCAAGTCCCAAGCTCGCCACCCCACAGCCCAGCCTCGTCGAGTTCGTGTGAGCGGGGAAGAAGATGAACACGGCAGTTTACCCAGGTTCGGGCCACCTTGCGGTGTAAAACCCTACTCCTGCTTTGTGGTGGATTGGCCTCACGAGGAGGCTGAGGATGAACTAGTACAGTGGATGAGTAGCCTCGCGAGGGCTCTGGTGGTGAGGATGGAACCGATCCGATCCGGGATCCCCTCTACGGTGGTGGCTAGCCTATACTTATAGTGGCCTTGGTCCTCTTCCCTCGAAACTTAGGCGGGAAGGGATCCCACAACGGCCAATTTGAAAGGGGACAAGAAGTACATCTAATGCTGACGAAAGGTAGTCTTCGCCTGCAAAGCTTCTGGCCATGATGCAGTAGTGGGCTCGACGATGACATCCGTCCTGCCGAGCTCGTGGTCTTGGTCTCGTTACACCAGAATGGAAACCTTTGGGGCCTTCCTCGGGAACCTGCGCTCGTCCTTGCTCCCTTAGCACCAAAAGGGAAACAGTCACCTCTGCGCCCGCCGGGCTATGGTCATCATGGCTCACGTCATTGCAGCCTCGTGAGGCTGGGTACCTGCATAGAGATCTCCGCTCCTTGGGAGGCAACCTGGGGAGGCCGCCCCTCTGGAGGTCTTGATGTCATTCTCCTCGCGAGGCTGGGGGACCTCGTGAGGGTCTTGTCTTGGTGGCCTTGCCACTGGGCCATACCAGGCCGTCGAGGGAGCCACGCCGTGGGCCGCTGGCAGGCAGATCTAGGTACCCCAATCCCAGAACGCCGACAACAACGCCCAAAACACTCACGACCTACATATGCATACACTTATAATAAAATATAGGCTAAAAGGCTGAGCTGGCGGCCTTTCGACGACGGTCTTCTTAGACTCCATGATCAGCATAGAACCCTGGCGGCTGTTCATTTGAAGTGTCCCAACCTGCCTCTGCCTACGGAGCTGCTGGCACTGGGAGGCTCTTGGGGCTGCTGGGCCTCTTCCAGAAGAGCTTGACAGCGTGCAATCACGCGCATGACATCTCCACGGAACCGCTCCATTTCCATGTCTCTGGCCTGGTAGCAAATTCCGTCCATCACCTGTATCCTCAAGATACCATGTTGGCGATGTTGTACTTCATTAAGGACGTCAACTCCGCCAAGGATGCGCTCGAGCCTGGCCACCACATCGTCGGGATCGAGGTTGACACGGCCGCCATTGGCAATGATGAAGTTGCAGTCTGGCCGTGTCTTGACTGAATCGCAGAGGTCCTCTGCCCATTCCTTGCGGGGCATCAGGCTCTCGATGAGCACTGGTGACAGCGGCTCTTCGGGTGGGTCATTGATCATGCCACCGAGCAGCTCTGGATCTTTTGCACGGTGGATGGCAAACTGCTCATCACACTTCCTCTGCAATATGTCGATTGTGCGCCCAAGGACTGTCACGCCGATATCGCTGCCGATGGGCCATGGTGCCTGCACCGGCCGATGAAGCTCTTGCTCCCCGACATGCTCCGGCTCGTTCTCCTCACCGAAGATGTACCGCAGGTAGGGGTCGATGTTGGAGCTTTGGTCGTTGCCTGGCATGCTTGGAATAACTAATGGTAGATGGGTGAGGACTAGATCTACGCACAGTGTCGCGACGGTGCGTTGCCGCCTGGGTTATATGCATCAAGCCATTAGCTGGTGGCGGGAAACCGATGAGGGAAGAGGCCGGGATTTTACAATTCACCCATGTGGAGCGCGGGAAGACTAAGTGGAGCACACAACCTGAATACCGTATGCGGTGCCACGTGTTATCTATCACACACGTGTTAACATAAGGAAACATATGTGTAACTTACTATTCATCACACACGAGTACTCGCAGACGCATCATGTGCGATACTCCTAGCCACCGCAAGCAACTAGTTTGCATTTTTCAAAGTTTTTTGTACACACAGAATCACACACGAATTAACTATAGTAACCGTCTATGTTATAATTTCTCATCGCAAACAGTTCATCCGAGTGGGCTGTTTGCTGCGTATCACACACAACTTGTTTACACGAATCGTTTGTGTTCTTTTGGCTCATCGCAAACAATTCATCTATGTGAACTATATGCCGCATATCACACACATCTTGTTAAGTTGAACCATTTATGTTCTGTTCCCTAATCGAAAACAGTTCGTCCGAGTGAACTGTATGCTGTATATCACACACACCTTGATCTGGCTGACCGTTTCTGTTGTGTTGCCTAATCACAAACAGTTAATCCGAGTGAACTGTATGCCGTATATCGCACACACCTTGATATGGCTGTCCGTTTCTGTTGTTCTGTCTCATCGTAAATAGTTCGTATGGATCAACCATATGCCCCGCATCACACACGCAACTAAAATCTGAATCATGTTCGATGTCTCCGCCATCACAAATGTTTTGCATCTTTTTTGATAGTTTTTTTACATCACCGTTTGTGATTAATGCATCGCACACAGTTTTGTCAAAGGGTCTCTGATCGTAGTGTCACGTTAGCAGCATCCTGCAGTAGTGTATATATGGCATTACCCTGCCGTTCCAAGTAAATTTGCATGTGCCATCTTTAAATCTTCAAATAAACATCTATTTTGTGTGCCCGTACCGCTCATGAAGCGGCAGGGGGTGGTTAGTATCTTCCATGCTAAGTGGGTTATTCTCACGATGGGTGTTTATTCACTTGTCATTGCACGAGAGAGGCTGGTAATTGGGATGCCCAGTCCTGTGATCAAAACAAAAAATAATGAAACAAACTCCCCCGGAAAGTTGATTGTATGGAGGGCACCCCGAGGATTCGGCTAGCCATGGCTTGTGTTTAAATGGTTGAGGGGGAGTAAACTTTACCTTCTTGCTTGGGAACCGCCTATAATGTGTTTAGCATGGAAGATATTGAGAACTCTTGGTCGTGACGTTGACAGGAAAGGCATGCCTCTCAAAATGTATTCATCTCTGTTTTAAGCAATGAGCTCTGGCACCTCTACAAAGGGCTTATCTTTTACTTTTTCTGTTACTTTTATTTTTGTTGAATCAATGTCTTATTCTGACCTATTCTTTAGTTGGAAAGCATCATGTTGTGGGGAAAGATCCAGGCACATATGGCCATTCAAATATATTTTATCATGAATTATTATTGTTGCCAAATATCTCTATGATAAATAAGTTGGGAGGCGAAACATTAAGCCCCTATCTTTGTCTGTGTTTGATGGATGCTATTTGTTCTAAAAATATGCTTTGAGTACTAGAAATCATAGAAGACTATATGATAATTGAGTATGTGGAGGTCTTACTTAGACTTTGTTGAAAATAAGTTGAATTGCAATTGTTTGGTTACTAAGAACATAGGTTGTTAAGTTTCAAGAGAATGCATTGTTTGAACCGTAAAATATGAATTGATTATTACTTTATCATGATGAGTTTTATGAGAAAGAGTTTTTGTTATGATGCTAGGAAAAGTGATTGAAATTATCATTGATCAAACTTATGCACTAGCTAGCATTCACACTTCATAGATTATTTCTTTTATCGTTTACCTACTCGAGGACGAGCAGGAATTAAGCTTGGGATGCTGATACGTCTCCAAACTATCTATAATTTATGAAGTATTCATGCCATGTTTACTATAGTTTTGTATGATTTTGATGGACTTTTATATGATTTTCATGGACTAACATATTGACCTAGTGCCCAGTGCCAGTTGTTGTTTTCTGCTTGTTTTTGGTTTTCCTGAAAATCCCTATCAAATGAAGTCTAAATGCAGCGAAATTTTTTGACGATTTTTCTGAAACATTAGAGACACTAGAAGCTTTGGGAGGAGGCCAGAAGACCCACAGGGGCCCCACAAGCCACCTGGGCGCGCCCAGGGGGGTGGCCGCGTCAGGTACCTTGTGGGCCCCCTGTGGCCCCTCTTCGCGTGATTCCAACTCTGAAACTTCTTATAAATACCAAAACCCCCAGAAATAACCCTAAAACTTGGACTTCGCCGCCGCAAGCCTCTGTACTAAAGAGATCCCATCTGGAGCCCTGTTCCGGCACTCTGCCAGAGGGGCAAATCATCATCGGAGGCCATCTTCATCATCCCGATGGTCTGCATGACGAGGAGGGAGTAGTTCACCCCTGGGGCTGAGGGTATGTGCCAGTAGCTATGTGTTTGATCTCTCTCTCTCTTTCTCTCTCGTGTTCTTGATTTGGCATGATCTTGATGTACCACGAGCTTTGTTAATATAGTTGGGTCATATGGTGTTTTTCCCCTCTCTATCTTGTTGTGATGAATTGAGTTTTTACCTTTGAGGTTTCACTATTATCGGATTGAATACTTGTTGGATTTGAGAACACTTGATGTATGTCTTGCATATGAATACCCGTGGTGACAATGGTGTATTATATTGATTCACTTGATGTATGTTTTGGCACTCAACTTCTTGAGGTGACATTGGGGTAATCTATGCATAGGGGTTGATGCACGTTTTTGTCCTTCTTTCTCCGATAGAAATCTTGGGGCGCTCTTTGAAGTTCATTGTGTTGGATTGAATATTATGAATCTGAAGTTGTTTGATGCATATCGAATAATCAACTCACGGATACTTGTGGTGACATTGGAGTATCTAGGTGACATTAGAGTTGGTTGATGTGTATCATATGGTGTTATTTTAGTACGAACTCTGGGGCTGTTTGTGACACTTATAGGAATAGCTCAATAGATTGATTGGAAAGGATAACTTTGAGGTGGTTTCGTACCCTGCAACAATTTCATCTTATGTTCTCCGGTAGATAAGAACCTTAGAGTGATTCTTTGTCACATGTTGAGGGACTGTTATATGATTCAATTATGTTAGCACTGTTGAGTGAGAGATTGCAATACAATTTGTGCTCTGTTTTATCACTTTCTACCTTGCTGTTTTTTTATTTTTAGATTACAAAAACCTATATCTACTATCCATACTACACTTGTATCACCATCTCTTCGCTGAACTAGTGCACCTATACAATTTGCCATTGTATTGGGTGTGTTGGGGACACAAGAGATTTCTTGTATTTGGTTGCAGGGTTGTTTGAGAGAGATACCATCTTCATCCTACGCCTCCCACGGATTAATAAACCTTAGGTCATCCACTTGAGGGAAAATTGCTAATGTCCTACAAAACTCTATGCTTGGAGGCCCAACAGGAGTCTACAAGAATAAGTTGTGTAGTAGACATTAGATAACATGGAGGAGGACACGGGGGAAGAGAACCCTTCCCTAAAGGGAAAGAGGGCGGGGTCCAAGGACATCGAGGCCGGAGTGCGGCCGCAAGGCCAAAAGAGGCGGGGCAAGGCCTCCGATGAGCCCGCCAACATGTCTGCTCCACCGAAGAAGGTCAAGTTCTCCGATGAGTCAGATGTCGACCTCCTTGAGATGGGGAGGGAGAAGCCTGCGTCCTGGAGGTATGTTATTGTCACCATATCTGGTTTTCAACAAGTCTTTCCATCAAGATAAAACTCATATGAGTAATTTTCTTTAGCCCGCAGAAGGTGCGACTCAATGGCGACATCTCGAGCGAGCTACCGCCCGCTAGCGGAACGCCTGATCCCACCACTCCACCTCCTGCTCTCGAGGGGCTGGGGGAAGCATCATCCGGTCCGGCCCCCCTAGTTAACACTATGGGGGCCGAGATATAGATCATCATGGCCGAGGTTGAAACCTCAGCCAAACAGGGCCAAGGGGACGAGATCCTCAAGGTCGTCAAGGAAGGGCTGGGACAGACATCGGCCCAGCCAGAGTCAAATCCGGCACCAATGTCACAGCCGGAGGCCTTCATACCCAGCTCTTCGGTGCCAGGTTCTAAGGTTCTACCGCCCCCACCTCCTGCCCCAGGGAGGGCTGCCGCGGGATGGCCGAAGATATGGAGGTAGCCCTAACAAGCTCCTCTATCAAGGAAGAACACCACACGCTAATTGGTGCGGTGCTGCAGGGCTTCTGGTCTGCAGAGGCCGGAATGCATGAGGTCTTCAAGGGCCTCGTCATGAGCTTCAAGGTGTTTCTCTATATTTGTATTAAGAGTAACCTCCATGCTTAGAATTATTCGCAAATCTGTGTATTTGTTCGAAGACATTCCACCTATATCACAGCATAGCACTTAGACAACGTAGCCAGTGAGTAGCCCCAATCCCAAGGCTAGTTTTGAGAAACGGGCCTTGGGGTCGAAGCAGAGTTACATAAGGAGATAAAGAAGTAGTCCCCAAGACTCTGGTGGGCATAAAAAATGTGTGTCTAGAGCATTTATATTGGGAATGGGGGCTAAGTAAGAATTGTTGTTTGCAGGTGTCGACCTCGGCTTCGAGCTCTGCCTCCGAGGAGATTGCAGAGATAACCGGAAGCTCAAGAGGTCTGAAGAGGACCTCGATCTGGTGAACAAGCGGATCGAGTAGTCTCAAGGTAAGCTACAAATCCGAGATGTTGTCAATTTTACTTTGAGTAAAGATAGCTTGTTTGAATTATAAGCTAATCCCGAACTGTTTGAATGACAGTTGCCTTGGCTGAGCTTGAAGGGATCATGCCGAGCTGTCGAAAGCTCGGTAGGAGGCCCTGATACGTCTCCAACATATCTATAATTTTTTATTGTTCCATGCTATTATAGTATCAATCTTGGATGTTTATTATGCAATTATATATCATTTCTTGGGACTAACCTATTAACCTAGTGCCCAGTGCCAGTTGCGGTTTTTTGCTTGTTTTTGGCTTTTCAGGGAATCAATATCAAACAGAGTCAAAACATAGAAAAACTTTGGATTGATTTTTTCTGGACCAGAAGAGACCCTAGAAGGTTCGGGAGAAGACCTGACGAGCCATGAGGGAGCGACAAGATCGGGAGGCGCGCCCCAGGGGGGTGCCCCCTAGGCTTGTGGGCCCCTTGTGGCACCTCTTGACCTAATTCCACCTCTATAGGTTCCCAAATATTTCCCATACATCAAAGAGCCACCCAAAATACTTTTTCCGCTACCACAAGTTTCTGTTCTCGCGAGATCCCATCTGGAGGCCTTTTCGGCACTCTATCGGAGGGGGAATCAATCACAGAGGGCTTCTACATCAACCTTGTTGCCCCTCTGATGATGTGTGAGTAGTTTACCACAGACCTACGGGTCCATAGCTAGTAGCTAGATGGCTTCTTCTCTCTCTCTTTGATCTTCAATACAATGTTCTCCTCGATGTCCTTGGAGATATATTCGATGTAATCCTTTTATGCGGTGTGTGTTGGGATCCGATGAATTGTGCGGTTATGACCATATTATCCATGAATATTATTTGAGTCTTCTCTGAAATCTTTTATGCATGATTGTTAAAGTTTGTATTTCTCTCCGATCTATCAGTTTGGTTTGGCAAACTGGATTGATTTATCTTGCAATGAGAGAGGTGCTTTGTGATGGGTTCGATCTTGTGTTGCTCAATCCCGGTGACAGAAAGGGACATGACACGTACTTGTATCGTTGCCATTAAGGATAAAAAGATGGGGTTTATTCATATTGATTGGATTTACTTTGTCTACATCATGTCATCTTGCTTAAGGCGTTACTCCGTTCTTTATGAACTTAATACTCTAGATGCATGGTGGATAGCGGTCGATGTGTGGAGTAATAGTAGTAGATGCAGGCAGGAATCAACCTACTTGTCTCAGATGTGATGCCTATATACATGATCATTGCCTTGGATATCGTCATAATTATTTGCTTTTCTATCAATTCCCCAACAGTAATTTGTTTACCCATCGTATGCTATGTTCAAGAGAGAAGCCTCTAGTGAAAACTATGGCCCCCGGGTCTATTTTTATCATATATTAAAATCCAAAATTATCTTTCTGCAATTTTATTTACTTTATTTTATTTTGTGTTTTTGTTTAGCTGTCTATCACTACGAGATTTGATCCTTGCAATTAACCCGCCAAGGGATTGACAACCCCTTGTTTGCGTTGGGTGCAAGTATTTGTTATTTTGTGTGTAGGTACTGCTAGCAAGGTGTTGCATGGCTCTCCTCCTGGATTGATAACCTTGGTTCTTAACTGAGGGAAATACTTATCCCTACTGTACTGCATCATCCTCTTCTCTTCGAGGAAATCCCAACGCAGCTCACAAGCAGCAGGAAGAATTTCTGGCGCCGTTGCCGGGGAGACATCATCAACATCTATCAAGTACCATCGCATAAACTTTCATCTCCTTGCATTTACTTTATTTGCCATTTGCCTCTCGTTTTCATCTCCGCCACTTCTAAAATGTTTTCACAAAAACACAAAAAAATTTTTTGTTTGCCTTTTTGTTCGTTTGCTTGCTTTTATTGCCTTCATGTCAACACAACAAAAATAGGAAAGAGACAGGAAAAGTAAAGACATATGGATCCTCATCCACTTTCTAATCTTTTCAAAAGATCCAATTATGATGAACCAATTTCTAGTGAGTTGAATGCACTAGATTATCTTTATGAAGTTTTGCTTGAAAATCGTGAATCTGAAAATTGTGATGAATTCTTAGATGAAGAAATTTATAAAGTGATTCATGATAGCTCCTTGAATAAAAAACATGATTGCAATGATGTTATTATAAATTCTATTAATTTCAATTGTGCTAATGATATGCAAAGCTACAAGCTTGGGGATGCTAATTTTGCTACGTCCACTACTTATTTTAATGATTATGATTGGGGTGATGCTTCTTATGATCTTGAAAATTTATTTAAGCCTCATGATGAATGTGTTATTGATAATAATGTCTGCAATAATGTTGAAAGTGGGTTTGAAAGAGTGTGAACTTTAGGTAAAAAGAATCTCACATATTTGGATAGTGTTCAATCTTATGAAATTTTTGATAAAATTGGGTTTGGAGAGGTCATGACTTTAGTTGATGTTAATCCCACTATTTTGGAAGATTATAAGACTTTTATGCATGTGGATCTTGAAGAGAAATTTTTATATGATAGCTATATTGTTGAATTTGAATATGATCCTACATGTTATTATTATGAGAAAGTAAAATATGGTTGTACAAATCTTCATGTTACTAAATTACCTCTCTTCATGTTGAGATTGCTATTGTTTCTTTCTTCTTCCTTGCATATGCTAGGTATTTCTTGTCTTGATAATTTGCTTTATTATAAAATGCCTATGCATAGGAAGTATGTTAGACTTAAGTGTGTTTGTCACGTGTATTATGATGCTCTCTTTGTGCTTCAATTCTTGTCTTTCATGTGAGCATCATTGAAATCTCAAAGCCTATCTTAATGGCTATAAAGGAAAAGCTCGTTGGGAGATAACACAATAGTTTGCTTTTCTGTTTTTTGGTGTGAACATAATTATGCTACTATTATGGTTGTGTTTTTGTGTTTAAATTAGTGTTTGTACCAAGTAAAGCCTTTGGGATGATTTGGATGATAGTTGCTTTGATTCTGTCAAAAAACAGAAACTTTTATGCCCAATAACAGAATTGTTTAAATTCACTGGAGTGCGATAAAATTCTGAGTTTTTTTACAAATGATTGACATACAAATTTCCTATGTTGTACTATTTTTTCAGGAATTTTGGAGCTACATAAGTATATTCATAACTCATATTACTATAGACTATTCTATTTTTTGACAGATTCTATTTTCATTGCATTGTTTGCTTGTTTTGATGAATCTATGGATTGTATTGGGGGGTATAAGCTATGGTGAAGTTAGAATACAGTAGGTATAATGCAATAATAAAACATGAATGGGTTTACAACAGTACCTAAAGTTTGTGATTTGGTTGTTATACTAATGGATCTCACGAAGGTTTTTGTTGAGTTTTGTGTGCTGATGTTTTCAAGTTTTGAGTGAGATCATGATGGATTAGGGAATGAGGAGTGGCAAGAGCCTAAGCTTGGGGATGCCTGAGGCACTCCAAGGTAATATTCTAGGACACCCAAGCATCTAAGCTTGGGGATGCCCTGGATGGCATCCCCTCTTTCTTCTACCAACTATAGGTAATATTACTTGGAGCTATATTTTTATTCATCACATGATATGAGTTTTGCTTGGATCGTCGTGTATTATATGAGTCTTTGCTTTGTTTGCCTTTTCAGTTTGCCACAACCATCTTTGCTGGACACACCTATTTGAGAGGGACACACATTATTCGTGATTTGTTAAAATACTCTATGTGCTTCATTTATATCTTTTGAGCCAGGCAGTTGCTCTAGTACTTCACTTATATCTTTTAGAGCACGGCGGTGGTTATATTTTAAAGAAATAGTTGCACTCTCATGCTTCACTTATATTATTTTGAGAGTTGATAAATAGTAATTGCAATTAGCATGGGTTATGAATTTGGTCCTAATGTGATAGGTATTTGTCGGTGTATTAAAAATGTGGTCCTTAATACCCCAGACTTATGCACAAGCAATAGCAGCCTTCCCGACGGCAAGGCTTGCCAGAGGATAACTAAAGCCAACCTTAAGATCAGATTATAAGAAGCAAATAAGATCTCAGAAGAAGGAGATCAGAAGTGCTGAAGTTATAGTTCAGGGACCCGACAAGATCCTTGCCGGGGAGAACATCTCAAGATTCAGGCCCGACAAGCTCCGAGCCCGGCAAGAATCCCACTACCCTGCCATCGCTCCACCTCATCGACTAGGTAGTCACTTGTTGATTTGGTGTCGAGCAGGCAGGTGGTTAGGCGAGGCTTGTCTAGGCATGTGGCAGCTCACCGCCGAAGATACAACTTTAATGACACCCGTCCAAATGAAGTGTCAAAGGAATAAAAGGTAGATGGGCAAATGACACAGAAGGAGAGACCGACCTTGCCGGAGAGCTCCATCCACAAGACACCCCACGATGCATTAAATGCATTTGTCCTAACCTATCAGTGTTAGGTATTTGTCACTGTAGCCACTATTACAGTGAGTAATTACCATTTTGCCATTATGGCGACCCATTAGTCTATAAAAGAAGGCCCATGGCTACCTTAACAAAGGTCAAAACCCTGTCCATTTGCACGCGTAGCAGCACCCCCGAGAACCTTGCTGGACGTGCGCTCCATGTAATTGGGCACATACACATTCAATACACAAAAGAAGGAGTAGGGTTTTACGTTTCACAGCGGCCCGAACGTGGGTAAAACTCGTGTGTTTCTGCTGATTCTACTCTTTGCGCTCGTCGATCCCTCCAGTCGAACCGCAAAGGGATCACCATGATCCCATAGATGGTCGTATGCACAACATCTATGGCGCGCCAGGCAGGGGGATCGCTTGTGAGAACCAGAATTAGTAGTTAGCGTGTTAGCTTCATCGCCATGGCGCCCAAGAAGAAGGGCACCACGGCGGTCGCTCCGTTGACGTCCAAGCTACTAGTGCCTTCGCAGACACGTGACAACACAGGCGGCGACACGAGTGGCGGAGGCGGAGGAGGCGGAGGCCAAGAGTAGCTTCCGTGATGCTCTGGCGATTACAGCCAGGCGAGCGGCATCGTCCGCAACGACAACAACCCACATGCCACCAGGTCCAAGGATGGGGCTGTGCCGTCTGTGGGTGGCGCGGCGAACTCCAAGGACAACATGGTGCACTCCCAGACACCCACGCCGGTGCCCATGCCATGGCGTACTCAGACCGCGCGCGACGAGCAGCGTCACGGTGTCGGCGGCTCCGAGCGTCCCCACGGCAAGGGTCCTGCGGATTATCCTCAAGATACGCAAGGACAACATGCACTCTAGCGCACTGGCAACGACAGGCCAAGGTCACAGGTTCGAGATGGGGCTGCCTCCAGATCAGTTGGAAGCAAGAACACCTATCGTTCCTTGCGCCTTTCCATGCCGTCCACGCGAAAAGAAGCCCTGGCGCATGCACAGCTACTCTTAGAGTTTCCACACGCAATGGACAAGATGGTGGATTGGAGAGCCACCATTCAGAGTCTTGTTGGCTTCACCAACAATGACAAGCCGCATCGGGCAGGGTCCTCGTAGCAGCAACCTGCCGCTCCGGCGCATGCTGCTGGGGAAAGGACTAAAGGTGGAGCGCCCATGATGCAGTCCCCTCCACGACAGCAACAACCTCAGCGACAAAGCCAGCGGGTCGACGCCCATGATGACGCGTCCATGGCATCGTCCGATCAATGAGCCCACCACGACCAACACCAAGTTCTGCAACAACGACATGGAGAAGATGCCCGTACTACCATCGAACAACAATGGGAAGCACACCGTCAATCTGACAGGCGTGCAGGGTCCGCTGTTGATGAGCCTGCGCCAGGGAACAATGGCGACTTGCCTTACGAGGTGGGTTGTCCAGCGTTTACCCGCGAGCTGTAGTGGCCCAGTTCCAGGAACTTCAAGCCAGAGGTGGAAAAGTACGACGACAAGACACACCCGTCAGAGTTCTTGAGCATTTACACCATTTGCGATGCAAGCTACCGGAGCTCGTGACGACAAAGTTTTCACCAACTATTTCCCGTTGGGCTCAAGCCAAACATCAGATCATGGTTGATGAACTTGCTGGAAGACTCCTTTCCTACTGGGTAGACTTGTGCCACAAATTTATTTGCGCTTTCACAGGTAGCCATAAAGTTCCAGGCCAAGAAATTGATCTGCAATTGATTTCGCAGAAGGAAGGCGAGTCGCTCCGCAAGTACATACAGAGATTCAGCCGTGTACAACACAACATTCCCGATATCCACCCCACATCAATCATTGTCGCGTTTCGCTGGAATGTGAAGAACCGCAAGATGCGGGAAGAGATGGCCATGACCAAGGTGAGGGACGTCGCCGAGCTCTATGCTCTGGCTGACAAGTGTGCACAAGCTGAAGAAGGGAGGAGACTTCCTGGGGGGGGGGGAGGTTGGCGCAGGGTCAGATTCAGAAGATGATGATGACGCCACTGCCCCGAAGAAAAAATTTGCAAGCGCAATAGGAAGCGCAAGGGCAAAGTTGTACTTGCTGTAGAGGGATCCAGCAATGGTGGTCTCACCAAGAAGTCTAAGGCCGAGGGCTCCGGCAAGGATGTTGGCGGGTTCTCCTCGTGCCAAGCCTTGGCAGCTGCTGACCAGACCCGGGGCTCCGGAAAACATTTCTGCAAGATCCATCGCACCAAGAGCCATGACCTTCAAGACTGCCGGCAGGTTGAGCAGCTTGCTGAGAAGCAGAAGGCTGAATATGAGAAGAGAGATAAAGAAAAGGCTGACGGTGCAAGTGGATCCAGCAAGAAACATGGTGGCCGAGGAGGTCGCCGCGGCAAGACCAAGCAGCAGAAGGAGAAGCCTGCAAGAGGTCGAGACAAGAAGAAAGGGGATGATGATGACGAGGACGAAGAGGATGATGACGAGTCTAGTGAGGCTGAGTTCCAAAAGGCCACAAAAGCAATGTGCATTAATGGAGGTGCATCCTTGTACTCTTCTCACGGCCAACTCAAGCAGTGGGTGCATGAGGTCAATGCGACAGAGCTGGTAGTGGGAGCCCAGAAGCCCCTAAGATGGTCCAACACGCCCATAATTTTTTACGCTGAGGATCACCGTGATCGCACAACTGCGGTCGGGTGCTTGCCGTTGTTGGTTTCACCAACAATCCGCAACCTCAATGTGACAAAAATGCTGGTTGATGGTGGGGCTGGTCTCAACTTGATCTCACATGACGTGATTAAGAGGCTGCAGATTTCTGATGAGGATCTGAAGAAGACTGACACATTCCAGGGAATCAATCCAGGAAGGAGCCAGCCAAAGGGCAAGATCACTTTGCCGGTGACGTTTGGCAATGAACTCAACTACAAGACAGACAGGATTGCCTTCGACATCGTCAAGATTCCATTGCCTTATAATCGGATTCTTGGACACCCAACACTTGCAAAGTTCATGGCAGCCTCCCATTATGCCTACAACACGTTGAAGATGCTTGGGCCGATTATTGTCATCACCATCCAATCTGATAAGAAGGATGCGTTGATTTGCGCTGATCAACTCTATTAGGAAGCAGTTGCAGCATCTGCCGCCAAGGCACTTGCTCCTGCCGACCAAGCTCCTGGGGGGAAGAAGAGAAAGAAGACCGGTAAGACCACTAACTCCAGCAAGCGTGCCTCTTTGGAGTGCTGCGCTCCCATCGAGGATGTGCCAGAGAGCTCTGATAGTAAGAGCAAAAAGAACAAGGCTGCTCCACCAGAAACCAAGAAGGTGTCCGCCAAGGAGGACGGCACGGGAGGAACTTTCACCATAAGTTCCATCCTTGACGACAAATAGGAAAGCACGCTCGTTGCCTTCCTGTGGGCGAATGTCGATGTGTTTGCATGGCAACCATCTGACATCCCCGGTGTTCCCAGGGAGGTAATTGAGCACCACCTTGTTGTCTGCCCTCACGCGCAGCCTGTCAAGCAGAAGGTGCGGAAGCAGGCTTTGGAACGGCAATAGTTTATTGCCGAAGAGATTAAAAAGTTGGAAGCTGCAGGTTTGGTCAGAGGTGTACTCCATCCCATGTGGTTAGCCAATCCAGTTGTTGTGTGCAAGGCGAATAGCAAGTGGCGGCTTTGCATTGATTATACAGATATCAATAAAACTTGCTCGAAGGACCCATTTCCCTTGCCGTGCATTGACCAGATAGTAGACTCTACTGCTAGATGTGACCTGCTGTTGTTCCTTGATGCCTACTCCGGTATCACCAGATATTCATGTCAAAAGAAGATGAAGAGAAAACCACATTCATCACTCCATGTGGCACGTATTGCTTCATACGTATGCCTTTTGGATTGAAGAGTGCTGGTTCAACATTTGCAAGAGCTATCCAGATTGGTTTTGAGCCCCAGCTGCACAGAAATGTGGAAGCGTATATGGATGACATAGTGGTCAAAACCAAGGACAAGACAACATTGATACAAGATTTTGAAGAGACATTTGCTAATCTGCGCAAGATCAATCTGAAGCTCAACCCCGAGAAGTGTGTGTTTGTTGTGCCATCCAGCAAGCTTCTCAGGTTCTTTGTTTCTCAATGTGGAGTTGAAGCCAATCCTAACAAGATCGAAGCAATTAAGCAGATTGAAGCACCAAAGCGCGTCAAGGATGTGCGCCGCCTTGTTGGCTGCATTGCTGCAGTAAGCAGGTTCATCTCCAAGTCTGCTGAGCACGCCCTGCCATTTTCAAGATTTTGAAAAAGGCGGGTCCAATGAAATGGACTCCAAAAGTGGAGGCAGTGCTGCAGGACTTGAAGAGGTACCTCTCTTCTGCGGCAACACCGGTCACGCCAAGACCGCAAGAGCCATTGCTACTATACTTGGCGGAGAGGAAGCTGAAGGCAAAGGAGCAGCAGATGCAAGTCCACCAAGCGACAAGCTGGAATCTTCTCCAGCAAGTCTTGGTGCTGACAAGTCAAGCGCAGAGCAAACAGATAGATCAGAACATCAAGTTGTGCACAAGAAAAAGTTGGTGCAGCGCCCAGTCTATTTTGTCAGTTCTCTTCTCCAGGGGGCTAGATCAAGATATTCTGGTATGCAGAAATTGCTTTTTGGGCTCCTTATGGCCTCAAGGAAGCTGCGCCACTACTTTCAAGCACATCAAATCACCGTTGTCACTCACTTTCCAATGCAAAGTATTTTGAGGAATCCAGATGCAACAGTCAGGATTGTTGAGTTGGCGTTGGAATTGTCAAGCTTTGATCTCAAGTTTGAAAGCACATCAATGATTCAGAGCAGAGCCTTGGCGGAGTTCATTGCGGAATGGACGCCAATGCCAGACGAAGAACTTCCAGAAACCTCTCTCCCCGGCAAGGAAACAACTAAGGATTGGATTATGTACTTTGATGGGGCCTTTTTGCTTCAAGGTGTTAGTGCTGGAGTGCTGTTTGTCGCACCCACCGGAGATCACCTCAAGTATGTAGTTCAGATACATTTCCCCATGGAGAAGGTGACAAACAACACTGCTAAGTATGAAGGACTGCTTGCCGGTCTGAGGATCGCGACATATCTTGGAATCAGAAAGCTTATCATCTGAGGCGACTCGCAATTAGTTGTGAAACAAATCAATAAAGATTACCAAAGTCCATTGATGGAGGCATATGTTGATGAAGTGAGTAAATTGGAAGATCATTTTGACGGATTGCAAACAGAGCATGTTCCTTGTGTAGAGAACAGCATTGCAGATGATCTGTCAAAATGTGCCGCACTTAAGTTACCTGTGGAACCAGGGACTTTTGTGCTCCACTTGACTCAGCCATCCGTAACACCATCAGTTGGACAGAACAAGAGAAGAAAGTTGAACTCCAGCAAGTATTTTCCTGCCGTGCTCCCAAAAGCTGTCGACAAGGATGTTGCGGGAGATAACGACAAGCTTGCCGGTGAGCAGCAGGCTCCGGCAAGGAACCAAGTTCTTGCCATTGAGACAAGCGCTCCCGCATTTGAAGAAATGCCTTTAGTCCTTGTCGTTGAGCCACAGGCTCCGGCATGGGCGCAGCAGATTGTTGATTTCCTTCAGACAGGAGAACTTCCCGAAGACCAAGAAGAAGCTGAAAGAGTAGCCCGTCAATCTAGTATGTATCTGTTTGTCGGCAATGACCTATACAGAAAGAAACCAAATGGGGTGAAATTGAAGTGTATTTATCGGGAAGATGGACAAAATCTGTTGGCGGAGATGCATGGGGGGGATATGTGGCTCACACATAGGATCAAGAGCCCTTGCCGGCAAGGTTTTTATTGGCCCACTGCCCTCCAGGATGCAACTGAGCTAGTAACCAAGTGTGAAGCATGCCACTTCCATTTAAAACAGTCACATCAGCCAGCTCAAGCTCTACATACAATCCCTCTCTCCTGGCCCTTCTCGGTCTGGGGGCTCGACATACTGGGCCCCTTCCCACGCGTTGTCGGGGCTTTGAGTACTTGTATATCGACAAGTTCACAAAGTGGCCAGAAGTGGAGCCGGTAAGGAAGGTGATAGCATAGTCAGCCATCAAGTTCTTTAAAGGACTAGTTTACCGGTTTGGAGTGCCCAACAGGGCCATCACCGACAATGGCACACAGTTCACCAATCGCGCCTTCATGTAGTACCGTGACAACCTGGGCAGCAAGATCTGTTTTGCATCAGTTGCTCACCCAAGAAGCAACAGCTAGGTGGAAAGAAAAAATGCTGAAGTGCTTCATGGGCTCAAGATGAGAACTTTTGACAAGTTGCACAAGTGTGGAAGATGCTGGATTGATGAGTTGCCGATAGTTCTTTGGTCACTCAGAACGACACCAAATCGAGCCACTGGCTAGACACCATTCTCCCTAGTCTATTGGTCAGAAGCAGTGCTCCCCACAGAACTCATGTACGCGTCACCTCGAGTGCTCGCTTATGATGAGCTTGAGCAAGAGCAGTTGCGTCAAGATGATGCCAGGCTCCTTGAGGAAGATCGTCTCCAGGCTGCTGTATGTGCTGCATGATAACAACAAGCTTTGCGTCACTATCACAGCTACAAGGTTAATGCCAGGAGCCTTGAGGAAGGTGACCTTGTTCTTCCACGAGTTCAGTCCACCAAGAATTCAAACAAGTTGACGCCAAAGTGGGAAGGCCCTTACCGGGTGGTACGAGTCACTAGGCCTGGCGCAGTCTAGAGACCAAAGATGGCACTCCAGTGCATAACTCATGGAATATTGAGCATCTTCACAAGTTCTGCCCATAAGGCGCGGGTTGACGGGCTACCTGGCAACCACCTTTTGTACAAGTTTGCTGGCAAATCATGTAATCCTTTGTACAAGGCCAGGCGCAGACCCTGTGAATAAGTGAAATAAAGCTAAGTGTTTCACAACTCTTGTCAATTCACATGTTTAATTATATGTGTCTCTCTGTGATGTTGTGATATGCTTACCTTGCATGGATGATTAACGAACCGCCAAGGTTCCATATCATTATTTTATCTTCTTTCTTTTTCTCAAAAAAGCAAAAGGTTGCCGCGCGCTCAAACTTGTCGGGACAAGAAGTACATCGAAGAAAAGCTAAGTTGAAAAACTTTCAAAAAATTCTTTGTTGTAGAGCTACTTTCCTTGAACGTTTTTGGCTTTTGTATTGACAACCTGCACGCGAGGGAACCTTGTCGCTATTAGTTGCACTCTTATTTTGTTTCGAGTTTGCTCAACAATCTAAGCAGCTGCGATGAGACCGTCAAGAGACCTTGCCGGTGGCGGCACTTCCAGCAGGCTGCTAAGGATCCGTTTCTCAAGCGCTCACGACAAGTATGCGCACTGGCAAGTTTCCAAACAACATAGGGAATAAACCATCCAAAAATAGAAATGAACAAGGCAAAACAGCGCACATTCATCAAAAATAATAAACAGAAGATATTCATTTAGAAATTGCCCGACAAGGTTTTCTCGCATCCCCGCAGGGTTACATTGGGTGCGGTACAAGAGCAAAAAGAAAATAACTTGACCGAGGCACGACCCGTCTTCAAGATTGAACTAAGAGTACTATCTATACTTAGTCGGAATCGTCATCCATGATCTTGACGCTGGGAGAGCTCTCGTCGTCTTCACTCTCGCTGGAGGAATCAGCGTTGCTGCAGCTCGAGCTCTCCGCGTAGCACTCCAAGGGAGTGCCAGAAGCCCCGAAGAACTGCACGAAGAGCGTATCAGATCCAACCAGCCTGAAATGGGGAAGGTGTCCCTGTCCTAGGCTGCGAGCACGGATGAAGGATTTCCATCTCCATGTCAGATACATAAAGCCATTGGGAGAAGTTTCAACAGCCACACAAACAGGGCCGTTGCAACAATCGTCCACCCATAGCCATAGGCCGGACAGCCGGCTGCCCTCCATCACCCTTGAGAAGGGGTTTGGGAGACACAGTCACCTGCGTGGCTGATGGCGCAGTGCCACGACGAAATCATGTGCTGTATCCTCGGTATGAGCCTCTGCCTGGGGCAGAACAGCCTGGGGCAAAATGGCGAGCGCTCCACCATGGCCATCCCGGCCCCAGACAGCGCACTTTCCGCGACCGCGGGCCACTGTCCTTCCACGAGCGCTGGAGCCGACCTCCACAACTATGGCCAGGACGCGCGCGTGGTCTCAAGGAGAAGCCCTCGCGGCAACGGCGGATGGGCGAGATCGACTCTTTCCCCTCACCATCGTGGTGGTGCTTTTTGGAAGAACAGAGAGGGGAAGGGAAGGCGAGAGGTAGAAGATGACGGCGGATCGTAGATTGGAAGAGGAGGAGGTAAATGAGCAGCGCCCTCCGTGAACCCCTCTTTATGGGGAAGGTGCGGGGGCTGGCTCTTTACTAGTTGAAGCGACCGTTCCTTGTTGGGCGCACTACTTCAAACGATCGCCCAGTTTCGCCAATCCCGTGTCTTGCATGTAGTACGCGTGGTGAAAGGTGCAGTAAAAGAGAAGATTTTGACATACTTGGCAGTTATTCTTTGCCACACGTGCCTATGCATTGTTTTGGGCCTAGCCCAATGACACCTCGCATGCATGTCTGGCCCAGGCCCGGGGGCTCCTGTCGGTGTATTAAAAATGGGGTCCTTAATATCCCAGACTTATGCACAGGCAGTAGCAGCCTTCCCGACGACAAGGTTTGCTGGAGGATAACTAAAGACAAACTCAAGATCAGATTATAAGAAGCAAAGAAGATCTCAAAAGACGGAGATCAGAAGTGTTGAGGTTATAGTTCACGGACCCGGCAAGATCCTTGCCGGGGAGAACATCTCAAGATTCAGGCCCGACAAGCTCCGAGCCCGGCAAGAATCCCACTACCTTGGCACCGCTCCACCTCATCGACCAGGTTGAAAGTGCAATCATGCCCTTAATCATATTTTGATGATGATGACAATATACACATAGGGGACTAACAAAGTTTGTCAAGTATATCTCAGGTTTAAGTCCCCTCGGGATCATGTGTGTGGATTATGACTATGTAAATACTTATATTCCTCAAGAACGAAGAAACAAGTCTACTGGCTTAGGCCCTTTATGTTTATTCTTGAGTATAGGGATCCCGCACTATTAAGAGGGGAACATGGGGTCTCGTGAAAGTCTTGCTCAAATGATCTTCTTTAAACACTCATCTTCTGTTCCCTGTCTCTGTCAGACGACCGACACATGTCGGACGGCCAGTATCCACCGGACGTCCGGTACTTCCTATACAGAGCCAAAACGTCGGATTTCCGGTGTCTACCGGACGTCCGGCATTTCCTTTACAGAGCCAAAACATCGGATATCCGGTGTTCACCGGATGTCCGACACTTCCTTGACAAAACCAAATCGTCGGATGTCCGGTAACCACCGGACGTCCGGTACCTTCTCTGCCGAGCCAAAACGTCGGACGTCCGGTCCCTGTTGGACGTCCGGTATCTGCCGAAGCCTCGGACGTCCGGTGAGTGTCGGATGTCCGACAGCTGCTGCTCCCAAGTGGCTCCAACGGCCACTTATTGAGGGATACTATAAATACCTCTCACATATCCCGTGAGAGGCTTGACCATTCACTTTTAACATCCTCAAGAACACTTTTCACTCTCTCTCTCACACATACACCAAATCTTAGATCCCTAAGGGATTTGAGGGCATTTGAGAGGAGTTGTCCACTCAAGTCATAAATCCACTCCTTCCCCCTCTTTGCACCAAAGGAATTTGTGATTTGAGAAAGTCTTGAGCTTTTCCCCATCGTTCTTCTTACTCTTGGAGGTTGGAGACTCCTAGGCGGTAGGAGTCATTCAGAGAGGAATCGACCATTGTGATTACGCCCGGAAAGTTTGTGAGGGTTTGGAGACCACCTAAAGGTCTACCGCTAGTGGTTGGGAATCGCCTTCGTGGTGATATCCCAAAGAGAGAATAGTGTGAGCCTTCGTGGCGTTGGTGTGCCTTCGTGGTAACACCCACCTCTCTAAACAGTGACGTAGCTTTCCTCCAAGGAAGTGAACATCGGCATACATCCTCGTCTCTCGGAGTTGCGGTTATTTCTAACCCTAACTTCCTACTTGTGGTTACTTGTCTCTTAGTCTTTACTTATATCATATTGTGCCTGCTTACTCACATACTTGTGTTACTTGCTTACCTTGCTTAGCTCTTAGAATCATACTTGCAATTGTTAGGCTTATTTTCATATTCCGCATTATTTCCTAAAATTGCTAAGTAACAATTAAAATTTGTAATTGTACCTATTCACCCCCCTCTAGGTCCATCTCGATCCTTTCAATTGGTATCAGAGCCTCGTGCTCTATTCTTGTGGCTTAACCGCCCTAGAGTGAGATGAACCCCGATGGGACTCCCCGTGTTGCGGATCCGAAGGATAAGGGCGCGGCTTCCACGGAAGCCAAGTCCTTCACTTCTGAGGATCTGGAATGGGCTCTTGCTAAGAAAAAGGAGGAGCATGTTGCTTCTCTTGAGGCCTTGGTCCAAATGATACTAGCCACATTAACCATGATGCTTGCACCACTTTCGGGTGGTGCGGCCTTGAGGCCAACTGTGCCTACTCCTTCACTTGGCCAACAACCTCCTAGCAATGATCACTCTAGTGTTCCATGGCTTCATGCAAGACCTCAAGTAGAGAAACCTAAGTATAATCCTGGAGGAAAACCTCCTTTGCTTGATGACAGTTCCGATTTTGCTTTGTGGAGAGTTGGTATGCAGGATCATCTTAGGTATGCCAATGATAAAATGTTGGAAATCTTGGAGCATGGCTACAACCCTGTTGACCCAAATAATCTCACTCCAAGAGAGACATATGACAAGCATCTCAATGACACCGCAATCATGTGCATAAGAAAAGGAATGAATGATAAGCAAAGGAGACCCTACATTCATATCACAAGTGCCAAGGAATTATGGGATAGCATTGTAAGGACCAAGACCGGTACCTCCACTCTCCGGCTTGCTCAGTATGAAATTGCCAAGGGTCAATTGCAAAACTTTTGTATGGAGAAAGGTGAATCCCCCAAGCAGCTCCTTGAGCATCTCATGACTCTCTCTGCCGACATCAAGTCTTGTGATTGTGACAAGACACAAGATGGATTCAACTTGACTAAGCGATTTCTCGTGGACAAGTTACTTCATGCTCTTGCTCCATATCATCATCAAATGGTGTGGGACATAAGACAACATCATGGATTCAAGGAAATGACTCCGGATGACATCATATCCACTTTCCAACTATTCGAAGAGTCAAAGGCAAATGCTACAAAACATCTTGCCATGCATGGTACCTCAACATCAAAGATCAATCTTGCATTGAAGGCCAAGCATGTATGTGAAGAAGAGCAAAGTGAAGAACAAGATGATGATGATGATGATGAAGATGGTGATGAGATTGACTCTGATGAGAGCCCTTCATATGAAGACATTGCCCTCTTTGTCAAGAAGTTTAGCGCGGGAAAATTCAAGGGAAGATTCCAGAAGAAGAAAGTGAGAAAATGCTACAACTGTGAAGAAACCAACCACTTCTCCAACGATTGCCCTTATGATAAGAGAGAAGACAAACCAAGGTTTCCCAAGACCTTTCCCAAGAAGAAGTTGCCAAATCCTTTGAACCCCAAGCTCAAGAAGAGAGATGGGAAAGCAATGGTTGCTCATGAAGAATCCGATCCGAATGATGTTAGTGGTGTTGCCGGAGTAGCTCAAGATTCTCAAAACACCTTGAGGCTAGTCAACAAGAGTGGTGATGTTGTCACCTACAACTATATGAAAGACTACAAGGGCAATGCTCACAGGTGCCTAATGGCAAAGGCTGTGGTAGAAGATGGAGAGGGCCAAAACTCTCCTGACAAGGTCAAGGTAACCCCACGGTCAAACCCTCCTCTTTTCACTCCTTCTACTCCTTGTGATGAGTATCTTGATGCGGAGGATAATTATGATGATGATATAGAGGATCCTATGCTTGCTAAACTAAATAAGTTCATGTGCTCCCTCAAAGGAAATAAGCTCACTATGTTTCGTATGCTTATGGAGATGGTGAGTAAGCACACCATCACCATTAAGGAACTCGAAACCCTCGTTACCGAGGAAAAAGAAAAATATGAAATCCTTGAGCGGAAAGTCCAATATGAGGAAGCACGAAATGATGAACTATGCTTGAAAATTGGTGCAAACATTGACGTTCATGCTAAAGAACTTGCCTCCTTGAAAAAGGCTAAGGACTCTTGCGAGGAGTTGATGAATGATAAAAGTAAGCTTGTGAAATCTCATGCTTCTCTCTCTAAGGATTGTGAGCTTCTATCCGTGTCCCTCAAGACTAAGTAAGAAGAGCTCACCCTTCTTACAAAGAGTTTTGAGACTCTCAAACTTACTTATCTTGAAACTCTAGCCAAGGCTTACTCTTCACCTATTATCAATGTTGATGCTTGTACTACTAACTCTAGTGGTGACCTAGCATCTATTCTTGAGGAAAACCGCTTTCTAAAGGCACAACTCGAGAGAGGACTCATGACATGTGCTCAAGGACAAAAGAACCTTAATGAGGTATTGAGCCGACACAATGAGGTGGTTGCCATGGAAGGGCTTGGGTTTGACCCAAGCACAAGCAAGAAGAAAATGTCCTCTCAAAAGTGCACCTCACCTCTCAAGGATACATTTGTATGAGAAGGGCACAAGGAGAAGGGAAAGGTTGTGAGTGGGAAGGTCACTAGGGGCATGCCCACTCTCAACAAGTCAAAAGAATTCATGCCTCCATCCTATGTACTTCGTAAAACAAAGGATGGAGAAGTTTATGCTAAATTTGTTGGTCCTCATAATGCATTCTGTTTTTTTTTGCTATTTGGGTCCCTAAGACCCTTGTGACTAACTTAAGAGGTCCCACTGCAAAATGGGTGCCTCTAACCAAGACATAAATTGTGTGTAGGTTGCCTTCTCCGGTGGAGTCAAATGGGTGATCGACAGTGGATGCACAAACCATATGACCGGAGATAGCAAATTGCTTTACGATTTCATGGAAGCTATTCAACCATTTATGAGCATTGTGTTTGGTGGAGGATCAAAAGGACAGGTACTCGGTTTGGGCAAGGTGGCTATCACAAATGACATGTCTCTTGCAAATGTCATGCTTGTCCAATCCCTTAAATACCATTTGCTTTTCGTTCGCCAATTGGCTTCTGTTGGTTATGATACAATATTTGGACTAACAGATGTGAAAGTCTTTAAGAGAGATACTCTCGAAGTGGCCTTTGTTGGAGAGTTGGATGGCAACCTTTACACGGTTGATTTCTCGAAAGAGAGCACTTTCCATGCAACTTGTCTAATGGCCAAGGCCGACAAGGGGTGGCTATGGCATCGCCGGCTAGCCCATGTCGGCATGAGAAATCTTCAATATCTCTTAAAGGGTAATCACATCCTTGGACTAACCAATGTCTCTTTTGAGAAAGATCATGTGTGTAGTGCATGCATAGCCGGGAAGCAACATCAATCAAAGCACCCACCCAAGAATATTGTATCTACTTCAAGGCCTTTGGAGCTCCTTCATGTGGATCTTTTTGGGCCTCCTTCATGGGATAGTCTTGGTGGAAAAAAATATGGACTTGTCATTGTTGATGATTACTCAAGATATACATGGGTGTTTTTTATCAAGTCCAAGGACGAGACGAAGATCACCTTCATTGATTTTGCCAAGCAAGCACAACGCAAGTTTGACAAAGAAATCTTGGCAATAAGAAGTGATAATGGCTCCGAGTTCAAGAATTACACCTTGGAAGAATTTCTTAGTGATGAAGGGATTGAGCATCAATATTCCGCACCATACACTCCTCAACAAAATGGTGTAGCCGAAAGGAAGAACCGTACACTTGTGGAAATGGCAAGGTCCATGTTGGATGAGTACAAGTCACCACATAGTTTTTGGGCCGAGGCTGTCAACACCGCATGCCATGCATCAAACCGGCTCTTCCACCGCACGATATTGGATAAGACTCCATATGAGCTCCTAACCGGGAACAAGCCAAATGTCAAGTACTTTCGTGTATTTGGGTGCAAATGCTTCATCCTCAACAAAAGAGAATGGTTAGGAAAATTTCAATCCAAAACAATTGAGGGCATATTTGTTGGTTATGGATCAAACTCTCACGCCTATAGAGTCTACAACAAATCCAATGGATGTGTTGTAGAAACTTGTGATGTGGTGTTTGATGAATTTAATGGCTCCCATGGGGAGCAAGTTGATCTAAGTGATGTAGGTGAAGAAGATCCTTCTCAAGATATTTTGACCATGGGTGTTGGTGCTCTTCTTCCAATGGAACAATAACCTCATGATGATGAAGAAGAAGATGGAAGTTTCACACATCATCAAACCATTTCAACACCCATACCACCACAAGCTACTATTGCTCAACCGATGCCCATTGTTCAAGTACAAGAAGAAGATCAAGTCCCTCACCATGATCATCTTCAAGAACAAGATCATCACCAAGAGCAAGAACAAGAAAGTGCAATCATTGATGATGAACCTCAACAAATGCAATATGAAGAAGATCTTCCACCACACATTAATGATCCATATGTTGAGGATGTGGATGATGGACATGAAGTTGAACCTCGTGAAACCCTAACCTCCATCATGCCCCGAGTGGCTGGTCGTGTTGATGTTGATCAAATTCTTACCGGCATATCGGAAGGTAGAGTCACTCGTAAACAATTGACAAACTTTTGTGCTCACTTTTCGTTTGTCTCTAGTGTTGAGCCACTCAAGGTACAAGATGCATTGGTGGACAATGATTGGCTCATTGCTATGCAAGAAGAGTTGAACAGTTTTGAACGCAACCAAGTGTGGTCATTAGTCAAGAGACCAACTAAGGAACACAATGTCATTGGAACAAAATGGATTTTCAAGAACAAGAAAGATGAGAATGGCGTAATCATCCGCAACAAGGCAAGGTTAGTGGCACAAGGGTACTCACAAGTTGAAGGTTTGGACTTTGGTGAGACCTTTGCTCCCGTTGCCCGTCTTGAATCTATTCGCATCTTACTTGCCTATGCTGCTTTCAATGGTTTTACATTACATCAAATGGATGTGAAGAGTGCATTCCTTAACGGTCCTCTACAAGAAGAAGTATATGTATCACAACCTCCTGGGTTCGTTGATCCCGATCACAAAGACTATGTGTATAAACTTCACAAGGCGTCGTATGGCCTCAAACAAGCACCTCGTGCTTGGTATGATCATCTTAAGAAGTTTCTACTCGATGATGGTTTTGTGAGAGGGATGATCGATCCCACTCTTTTTACTAAGAGGGAAAAGGGTGATTTGATCTTATGCCAAATCTGTGTAGACGACATCATTTTTGGTTCTCCTAACATTCATTTGTGCAAGAAGTTTGCGGCCTCCATGACCAAAAACTTTGAAATGTCACTCAATGCGGACTTGAAGTTCTTTCTCGGATTTCAAATTCAACAATTCCAAGAAGGAATTTTCTAGTCTCAAACAAAATACCTCAAGGATATTCTAGAGAAGTTTGACATGACAAATGCTAGCCCATGTAAGACACCCATGCCAACAAAAATTGTACTCACTGAAGATACAAATGGTATCCCTTTCGACCCATCTCTTTACCGCTCTATGATTGGTTCATTGCTTTATCTTTGTGCATCTAGACCAGACATCATGTTCAGTGTATGCATATGTGCTAGATTTCAAGCTTCCCCTAGGGAAAGTCATCATAAGGCGGTTAAGCATATTCTTAGATACCTTGTTCACACCCCAAAGTTGGGTCTATGGTACCCCAAGGATGCCAAGTTTGATCTCATTGGGTACACGGATGCGAATTGGGCTGGAGACAAAGTGGGACGGAAGTCCACCTCTGGTGCATGTCAATTTCTTGGACACTCCTTGGTAAGTTGTCCTCAAAGAAGCAAAATTGTGTGTCTCTCTCCACCGCAGAAGCCGAATACATTGCAACCGCCAGTTGTGCCACTCAATTACTATGGATGAGGCAAACTTTGAAGGATTATGGTATCACCTATAGACATGTGCCTCTTCTATGTGATAATGAAAGTGCCATCAAGATTGCTGAGAATCCTATTGATCATCTTCGCACCAAGCATATTGATATTAGGTATCACTTCTTGAGAGACCATGTGCAAAAGGGTGACATTGATATTGCTCATATTGGTACGGATATGCAACTCACCGACATTTTCACCAAACCATTGGATGAAGCAAGGTTTTGTCAACTTAGACGCGAACTTGGTATCTTGGAGCTTGACAACATTATGCGAAGTCTAGTACCCATGCATGCATTTACTTCATGTCTTGTCTTGATGTAGGCATGTATTTAGGGGGAGACATTCAACTCAGGAGTTCTCTCACCCTATATGATGCGTAAATAAACCAAACACTCTCAAAGTCACTATGACATCACTATTTGATCATGGTACTTTAAAATGATGGAGTTGTGGCAATGGGCTCAAGGTTCTTATTCTTGTAGCACCACACCATAGTTACTCAAACATGGTGGCCTAGGCCATCGCCCAATAATTAGAGCAGCTTATGTAGTTTCTCGTGGGTCATCACCTATTTGTCATATGTTCATGTTCTTTGTGCTCTATGTGCCACTTCTTTTCATCGAAACACTATTTGCATGTCTAACTAAACACTATGTGAGATCCCTCATATATAAATATATATTTCAGTTTATCCTTCTGTCATCAGTATCATTTGACACCGGATTTATGACACATGTCGGACGTCCGGTGACTCACAGCCACCGGTCGACCGGCATCGCTCGGACGTCCGGTCGCTATGCAGATTTCCCCATCGTACCTCTGTAGTCATCCCAGCTCTCGGCCGTCCGGGGTTCTCTGGTCATTCGTTACCTGACTCATCTGGCGCTCTCATCAGCTTCCGGACGTCCGACATCTGTCGGTCATCCGGTAAAATCCGTGACCCATATAAAACCAGGGAAGGGGGTTAACCGGGCTATTGCCCTTATTTTCTCCCCTCCCCACCCCACGTCTGTGTCCGCCGCCTGGGGGTGGATCTCGCTCGCCATCGCCGGGGGAGCCGCATTGTCGCGCCCCCAGCCTCCTCTCCATCGACCCCTCCTTCCTTGTGCTGGTTTGGTTTTTTTCCCTGTCCATTCCTCTGCTCCTCCCGTCGTTCATCTCAGTGCTGGTTGTGATCCCCTTTTCTCTCTTGGATAATCTCATAGGGGTGGTTCTTCCCACGATGCCAAGGGTGAAACACACTACTCACAAGAATACTAGAGGTGTCTCCACTCGCGGTAATTTGATTTACCCGATTCGTTATTCATCTTTCCGGTCTCGATTTCTAGCCGGGGCTCATTGTACCATGTCCATGTCCTTTTGGTTTCAGCCTCTCGTCGCGGTGGGTCTAATGACTCGCAAGAGCATCAACGTCCGCGCAATCGTGCTGGGAAATGTCCTGTGATCAAAGACACTTCTTCTGAGGGCTCTGACTATGAAGAGGAGTTGCAATATGAAGAGCGCGCTGAGTATGTGGCTGTCCCAATCTGTCCTTCAGGTTCTCAAAGGGCCACCTACATGCCTACTCCTCCTCCGGTTCAGCCAAATGCCGATGGTGGTTGCATATCTCTTGAGGCTCCTCAATTTCATGGGCATGCCCTCAAGGATTTCATCAAAGTGCCCAAGCCTGCATATCTTAAGTTCCGTCGCGATGTTGATCAATTCGAGGTGGTTCAAGACTCTCTGGATCAATGTTTCCGCACAAATGTTCAGGTAGACATCTACACCTTCGTGGTTCTCCCAAAGGGACTCTCTCTGCACCATTTCATTGACTTGGAGCACATTCGGGCTCATCCCGTGAAGTACCCAAGTGCTATTGAACTCATTGAGTCATCCGGTCTTGCTGCTCCATTTGCATTTCAGCACGACTTTAACCATGCCGCTATCCATCAATTTTATGCCACATGCTTCTTTGGTCCTGACAAGACCGTCACCTGGATGACCTCTGACACCGAGCTCACTGCCACTTATGCTCAGTTTGTCGCTGCTCTTGGCTTTCCTGACATTGGATTCAAGATCCATAAGGATGACCCCAACCATAAACCCAAAGCTGTTGAGGCTTGTGGCTATCTTCTTAAGGATCTGGAAGATCTTTCTGAGGAGGATAAGATGAAGGATCTGAATCAAGTCTCTATTTGGAGATCTCCTTTCTACATCATTTACCAATGTGTCATCCGCACCATCTATCCCAAGATGGGTGACAAGGGATCTTGCAACAGTTATTGCATTGATCTTATGTCTCGCCTCTATGAGTCTCCCAAAGGTAAGATCAATGTTCCTCATTTTTTGTGGCATGAAATTCGTCTTGCTAGCTTTCAGTACAAGCGGGCCTTCCCTCATGCTCCCTGCATTCAGGCTCTCATTGAGAGTGTTGCTCCATTCTCTCTTGAACGGACTCATGTGCATGAGAAGTGGACTATTCCTCCTCACATGGCGGACGATTGGGCTCCCAAGGGTTCCTCCAAGTCTGCCCCTGCTCGTAGGTCTACTGCTAGGTCTCATTCTACCGCCTCTAACTCTGCATCTGTTGGGCGTCTTGCCCGTTTTCTTGGGAAGGCTCACTCTGCCATGATGAAGGCCTTTACCTTCAACTGCACACAAAACCATGACGTTGTCACTCGTCTGATCACCTCCAAGAATGCCTTGATGTCTCGTTTGCGTGACTCTGGGGCTACTGATGTTAGTGATGATGAGCGTTTTTCGGTGGCTCCTCCTTCAGACTTTGGCTTTCCTTCGGGGCCTGAGTGGGCTGATTTCTTCGACGATGCTGCTAGTAGTGGAGCCCATAACGATGATGATGATGACCTGTGACTATCTGTCTGGTTCTCTTAGTTCCTTTTGGGTACTTGATGCCAAGGGGGAGAACTAGTTATTGTTCTATCTATGTCAAGACTTGTCTTTGTTACGATTGAACCATTATGTTTTAAGTGGGTGTATAACTTTATCTATGACTTTATGTATGAGGAGATATTATGATATTTTGCTTATATGATTTTAATGATTGTCACTGTGAGGGGGAGCTCTCCATATAATGTTCGTAATGATTATCACTGTGAGGGGGAGCTCTTCATTTTTATGCATCGAGGCCTTGAAATGCTCTTCGACAAATCTGTCTTAAGTATAGAACAACCTTATTTTTTATACTATGTGTATATTGTCATCAACTACCAAAAAGGGGGAGATTGAAAGTGCAATCATGCCCTTAATCATATTTTGATGATGATGACAATATACACATAGGGGACTAACAAAGTTTGTCAAGTATATCTCAGGTTTTAGTCCCCTCGGGATCATGTGTGTGGATTATGACTATGGGAATACTTATCTTCCTCAAGAACGAAGAAACAAGTCTACTGGCTTAGGCCCTTTATGTTTATTCTTGAGTATAGGGATCCCGCACTATTAAGAGGGGAACATGGGGTCTCGCAAAAGTCTTGCTCAAATGATCTTCTTTAAACACTCATCTTCTGTTCCCTGTCTCTGTCGGACGACCGACACATGTCGGACGGCCGGTATCCACCGGACGTCCGGTACTTCCTATACAGAGCCAAAACGTCAGATTTTCGGTGTCTACCGAACGTCCGGCATTTCCTTTATAGAGCCAAAACGTCGGATTTCCGGTGTTCACCGGACGTCCGACACTTCATTGACAGAACCAAATCGTCGGATGTCCGGTAACCACCGAACGTCCGGTACCTTCTCTACCGAGCCAAAACGTCAGACGTCCGGTCCCTGTCGGACGTCCGGTATCTGCCGAAGCCACGGACGTCTGGTGAGTCTCGGATGTCCGACAGCTGCTGCTCCCAAGTTGCTCCAACGGCCACTTATTGAGGGATACTATAAATACCTCTCACCTATCCCGTGAGAGGCTTGACCATTCACTTTTAACATCCTCAAGAACACTTTTCACTCTCTCCCTCTCACTCATACACCAAATCTTAGATCCCTAACGGATTTGAGAGCATTTGAGAGGAGTTGTCCACTCAAGTGATAGATCCACTCCTTCCCCCTCTTTGCACCAAAGGAATTCGTGATTTGAGAAATTCTTGAGCTTTTCCCCATCGTTGTTGTTACTCTTGGAGGTTGGAGACTCCTAGGCAGTAGGAGTCATTCGGAGAGGAATCGACCATTGTGATTACCCTCGGAAAGTTTGCGAGGGTTTGGAGACCACCTAAAGGTCTACCGCTAGTGGTTGGGAATCGCCTTCATGGTGATATCCCAAAGAGAGAATAGGGTGATCCTTCGTGGCGTTTGTGTGCCTTCGTGGTAACACCCACCTCTCTAAACGGTGGCGTAGCTTCCCTCCAAGGAAGTGAACATCGGCATACATCCTCGTCTCTCGGAATTGCAGTTATTTCTAACCCTAACTTCCTACTTGTGGTTACTTGTCTCTTAGTCTTTACTTATATCATATCGTGCTTGCTTACTCACATACTTGTGTTACTTGCTTACCTTGCTTAGCTCTTAGAATCATACTTGCAATTGTTAGGCTTATTTTCATATTCTGCATTATTGCCTAAAATTGCTAAGTAACAATTAAAATTTGTAATTGTACCTATTCACCCCCCTCTAGGTCCATCTCGATCCTTTCACAGGTTGTCACTTGTCGATTAGGTGTCGAGCGGGTAGGTGGTTAGGTGAGGCTTGTCTGGGCACGTGGCAGCTCTCCGTCGAAGATACATCTTTAATGACACCCGTCCAAATGATGTGTCAAAGGAATAAAAGGTAGATGGGCGAACGGCACAAAAGGAGAGACCGACCTTGCCGGAGAGCTCCATCCACAAGACACCTCATGATGCATTAAATGCATTTGTCCTAACCCATCAGAGTTAGATATTCGTCAATGTAGCCACTATTATAGTGAGTAATTACCATTTTGCCATTGTGGTGACCCCTTAGTCTATAAAAGGAGGCCCATGGCTACCTTAACAAAGGTCAAAACCCTATCCATTTGCACGTGTAGCAGCACCCCTGAGCACCTTGCCGGACATGCGCTCCATGTAATTGGGCACATACACATTCAATAGACAAAGCAGGAGTACGGTTTTACGCTTCACAGCGGCCCGAACCTTGGTAAAACTCGTGCGTTTCTGCTGATTCTGCTCTTTGCGCTCGTCGATCCCTCCAGTTGAACCGTAAAGGGATCACCATGATCCCATAAATGGCCGTACGCACGACAGTATTCAAGAGGGATATAATAAAAACTTTCATGTAGATCACTGAATATGATAAGTTTGATTCCTTGCAATAGTTTTGCGATGTAAGGATGGTAATATGTGGGAGGTACTAGTGAATGATTGTGGTTTAGTAAGAATATTTGTGTTAAGGTTTGTGATTCCCGAAGCATGCACGTATGGTCTCTCGTTATGCTAAGAAGTTGGAGCATGATTTATTCTTGATTGTCTTCCTTATGAGTGGCGGTCGGGGATGAGCGATGGTCTTTTCCTACCAATCTATCCCCTAGGGGCATGCGTAGTAGTACTTTGCTTCGAGGGCTAATAAACTTTCGCAATAAGTATATGAGTTCTTTATGACTAATGTGAGTCCATGGATTATACGCACTCTAACCTTTCCACAATTTCCTAGCCTCTTCGGTGCCGTGCATTGCCCTTTCTCACCTTGAGATGTGGTGCAAACTTCGCCGGTGCATCCAAATCCTGTGATATGATACGCTCTATCACACATAAGCCTCCTTATATCTTCGTCAAAACAGCCACCATACCTACCTATTATGGCATTTCCATAGCCATTCCTAGATATATTGCCATGCAACTTCGGCTGTTCCGTTTTTATGGCACACATCATCACTGTCATATTGCTTTGCATGATCATATAGCTAACATAGTATTTGTGGTTCAACTACCGTCCATCATTTTTTATACATGTTACACTAGATCATTGCACATCCCGGTACACCACCAGAGGCATTCATATAGTCATATTGTTCTAGTATCGAGTTGTAATTTTTTGAGTTGTATGTAAATAGAAGTGTGATGATCATCATATTCATTATTAGAGCATTGTCCCAAGTGATGAAAGGATGATGGAGACTATGATTCCCCCACAAGTCGGGATGAGGAACCAGACAAAATAAAAAAAATAAAAAAAGAGAGGCCAAAAAGAGCCCAACAAAAAAATGAGAGAAAAAGAGAGAAGGGGCAATGTTACCATCCTTTCCACACTTGTGCTTTAATGTAGCACCATGTTTTTCATGTAGAGAGTCTCCTATGCTTTCATTTTCATAACTAGTGGGAATTTTTCATTATAAAATTTGGCTTGTATATTCCAATGATGGACTTCCTCAAATGCCCGAGGTCTTCATGAGCAAGCAAGTTGGATGCTCACCAACTTAGTTTTCATTTTGAGCTTTCATACACTTATAGCTCTTAGTGCATCCGTTGCATGGCAATCCCTACTCCTTGCATTAAAATTAATTGATGGTGTCAGTGCAACAAACATGAGTGCTTGCCGCCCCGACTTATGCACAGGCGCGTTACAACCCTTACTCCAAGTGCCAAGTCTCATATGCAACTAAACCAGAGAAGCCGCTCTTCGTGAGATCAAGAAGAGCATTAAGAAGGCCAAGCCTTGGAACAAGCTACAAATATCACAATGGAAGCAACCAACTCCGGCAGGGATGAGCCGGCAAGTCAAGCCCCTCGGGCATGGGCTTCCCGCCAGCACCAGCACTCCGCCTCTCTCACCAACTGGTCGCTGATTAGTGAGGTGTCGAGCCCGCAGGTGCTTAGGTGGACATAACCCATGCGTGTCAGCTTGCTGCAGGGGTAAATCACCTTTATTGACACCCGTCCTGATGGCATGTCATGCTAATAAGAGGTAGCTGGATAAGCGGCATGGCAGCCTTGCTGGGATTCAACCTCCACATGACACCTAGCAACTCATTTAATGCGTTTTGTCTTAACTGTCAGAGTTAGGTATGATAGCTCTGCATCAGTCTAGTCACCCATGTAATGACCTTTTTGCCACTGTGGTGACCCCTTGGGATATAAAAGGAGGGCCAGGGCAACATTAGTAGGGGTTCGAATCATTGCAACCCTCACGCATAGGTATTCGTGCAGCTGCTCTCTTCCCACCACTTGCCGGGGGAGAGCGCTTCGTGTATTTGTGCCCAAACACCACCCAATACACCAAAGGCAGGAGTAGGGTTTTACGCCCCCCGGGTGGCCCGAACCTGGGTAAAATCATGTGCTCCTCGTTGTAGTTGCTCTTTGCATCAATCGCCACCCCTCGCCAAAACAACAAAGGGGCTACATTGTCCCCATAGATCGCCGGCTCCACGCCGACATCTTTGGCGTACCAGGCAGGGGCGCTGCATTGGCGTGAATCAAGACAGCGAGCAGTGCATCGGCTGTGTTAAGCTTTGCGTCTTCTTCATCATCCATGGCGCCCAAGAAAAAGGGCTCCATGATGACGAAACCATCCTCGTCCAAGCTCCCACCACATTCGCCTGCGGGTGGCGCAGGCGGCGCCACTCCGGCGGGCGGTGCGGAAGTCACGGGGGGCGCGGCCAGCACAGGAGGTGCTGTCGCCGTGCCCGCCACGACGGCAGCGGACGATAGGAACGCTGGAGCCGGTCAGCTCCCGCGACCGTCTGGCAACAACCACAATAATGGTGCGGGCGGCGCGGACGCGCAACTCTCGCCTCCCCCGCGCCATGGCGAGCGACACCGCCCGGTCTGGAGCGAGCCGAGATCCTCCCGCTACGCCGACCCCAGCAGCTGTAGGGGAGACAACATCAAGACACACACCACGCCCATAGCAAGATGGATGTGACATGACGCTGGCCAGAGCTGCTGTGTCTCCACAACAGCATCCGCATGGAAAGTCGCCAGTTGATCAGGCTCAAGATCTCTAGGTGCCACTCCCACAGCGCCAACCCACTTTCGCCCTCACGATTCGACAATGAGACCGCAACGCTGCTCCTGCTGGCTCCACCAGGAGTCGAGCGACATCGCGTTCCTCATGTTCGAACACGCCCTAAACGACGACGGAGGCAATGGCACGGGCGCAGATGCTGTTGGATTTCCCTCCAGTGGCTGACAAGATGGATGAGTGGAGGGCTACCATTCGGAGTTTCATTGAGTTTGCTGATGTGAATAGGTCCCAATTGGCGGAGCCCTCATGGTGCCCGCCAACTACGCCAGGGGCTCGGGCTGAGGGCCGTGTGGCGGGTTGTGCACCCACGGTGCAGTCCCCTCCCCGACAACAATCTCATCGGCAACACCGACCCTCGCAGCAAAACCACCAAGACACGCAGCCCAATGACACATCCATGGCTTCATCAGATCCGCAGATGCAGCGGGATTAGAGGCAAGTGTTGCTGGAAAGGCGAGCGGAGGATGCTCGCACCACTATTCAGCGGCGCCGGGAGGCACGCCGTCAATTAGACGAGCGCAACGGTCCAGTCGTTGATGAGCCAGTGCCCATTGTTGGCGGGTACCTACCTTATGAGGTTGGGTGCCCCACTTTCACATGGGAGCTGCGGCAAGTCCGTTGGCCGTCCGTCCGCGCATTCAAGCCCGAAGTACCAGAAAAGTACAACGACAGTCAAAACCCGGCAGAGTTCTTAGGCGTTTACACCATCGCCGTACAGGCTGCCGAGGGAAGAGATGAAAAGGTGCTTGCCAACTACTTCCCATTGGTGCTCAAGCCCAATGTGAGATCTTGGTTGATGAACCTGCCAGAAAACTCCATTTCTTTGTGGTCCGATCTTTGCAATGAGTTTGTTGGTGCATTCACCGGAGGATAGAAAGGCCCGTGGGTGCCCAGCGACTTGCAAGCGATCCCACAAAAGGAAGGAGAAGATTTGCGCAGATACATTTAGTGGTTCAGCCGTGTACACCGTAGTATACCGGATATCCACCCGGCAGTTGTGATTGCCGCATTCCACACAAATGTGCGTAATCGCAAGATGAGGGAGAAGATGCATATTCGGTTGCCGAAAACTCTCAACGTGCTCTACACATTGGTGGACAAGTGTGCGCGTGCAGAAGAAGGGAGGAGACTTCCCGGGGAAGAAGACAGTGTTGAAGTCGATTCTAACAACGACGATGAGCCTGCCCCAAAGAAGAAAGGTCGAAGACGCAACATGAAGCGCAAGCGAAAGACAGTTATGGCTGTGGAGGGCTCCGGCAACTCCAGCCCCGCCAAGAAGCCCAAGGCGGAGAGTACCAGAAGAAGCGGCTACGTGCACTGATTGCCAGGTTGCCGCGGCGGGGCAGAAGGCTGGCAAGTCCGACGGGCCGTACTGCAAGATTCATCGTACCAAGGGCCACGACCTCCAAGAGTGCCACCAAGTCGAGCAGCTGGTTGAGAAGCAGAAAGCAGAGTATGGTAAGCGGTACAAGGTGAAGGGTCAAGTAGGTATAGGCGGGTCCGACAAGAAGGGCCATGGTGGACGCCGAGGTAATACCGGCTAGAAGAAAGAAAAGCCAGCCAGGGGCGGAGAGAAGAAAGAAGAAGATGAAGGAAGTGATGAGGATGATGATGAAGAGTCAAGTGAGCATGAGTTCCAGAAGGCAACAGAGGCCATGTGCATTGACGGGGGTGCATCTTTGCACTCCTCCCACCGCCAACTCAAATAGTGGGCGCGAAAGTCAATGCGGCAGAACCGGCAGCAGATGCACAAAAGCCCCTCAAGTGGTCTCACACGCCTATTATTTTCGATGGTGAGGATCACCCTGATCGCACAACTGCGGTCGGGTGTTTTCCATTGTTGGTCTCGCCAACAATATGCAACCTCAAAGTCATGAAAATATTAGTTAACAGTGGAGTCGGCTTGAACTTGATCTCCCCCGAGGTGATCGAGAGGCTGCAGATCCCAGAGGAAGAGCTCCAAAAGACGGGAACATTCCAAGGAATCAACCCGGGAAGGAGCCAACCTAAAGGGAAGATCACGTTGCCGGTGACGTTTGGCTAGGAACTAAATTATAGGACAGAGAAGGTTGTGTTTGATGTGGTGAAGATCCCCTTGCCGTTCAATGGAATTCTTGGCCGCCCGGCCTTGGCCAAATTCATGGCAGCGTCACATTATGCTTACAACACGTTGAAGATGCCGGGGCCTATGGGCGTCATCTCCATCAGCTCTGACAAGAAATATGCACTCATTTGCATGGACAAACTCTATAGGGATGCGGTCGCAGCAGAAACCGGCAAAACAACAACTCCCGCCAAGACAAAGAATAGCAAGAAGTCCGGCAAGACATCTAGTGATCCTTCCGGGAAGCGCGCCTCTTCGGAGTGTCGTGCACCTGTCGAGGACACGCCGGAAAGCTCTACTGGCAAGAAGTCTAAGGCCACTCCACCTGCGACAAAGAAGGTGCTGGCGAGGGAGGATGGCACTGACGGTACCTTCACCATCAGTGCCACCCTAGATGACAAATAGGAAAGCGCATTCATTACCTTCCTGCGGGAAAATGTTGATGTGTTTGCATGGCAACCATCTGACATCCCCGGTGTTCCCAGGGAGGTAATTGAGCAGCAGCTTGATGTCTGCCCTCATGCTCAGCCCATCAAGCAGAAGGTCAGGAAGCAAGCTTTGGAGCGGCAATAGTTCATAGCAGAAAAAATTAAGAAACTTGAGGCAGCTAGGCTGGTCAGGGGATTCCTACACCCAACTTGGTTGGCGAATCTGGTTGTCTTACGCAAGGCAAATGGGAAATGGAGGCTTTGCATTGACTACACCGATCTTAATAAAGCATGTCCAAAGGATCCTTTCCCCTTGCCGTGCATCGACCAGATTGTGGACTCCACTGCCGGCTGTGATTTGCTCTCGTTTCATGACACTTACTCTGGGTATCACCAAATATTCATGCCCAAGGAAGACGAGGAAAATACCGCGTTCATCACTCCATGTGGCACGTACTGCTTTGTATGTATGCCTTTCAGAGTGAAGAGCGCGGGTTCAACATTTGCAAGGCAGGATCAGATTGGTTTCGAGCCACAGTTGCACAGGAACATAGAGGCCTATATGGATGATATCGTGGTCAAGACCAAGGACAAGTCCACTTTGATTCATCATTTGGAGGAAACCTTTTCCTAATTACGCAAGATCAATATGAAGCTCAACCTCGAGAAGTGTGTGTTTGGTGTTCCCTCCGGCAAGCTACTTAGATTCTTTATATTTCAGTGAGGGATCGAGGCAAACCACGACAAGATCAAATCTATTGAACAAATCCAAGCACCCAAGACCGTCAAGGATGTAAGGCATCTTGCTGGTTGCATCGCGGCTTTAAGCAGGTTTATTTCAAAGTCTGCTAAGCGTGCCTTGCCTTTCTTCAAGATATTGAAAAAGGCGGGTCTAGTAAAATGGACTCCGGAAACGAAGGCTGCGCTGCAAGACTTGAAAAAGTACTTGTCCTCTGCGCCGACTTTAGTCGTGCCTAAATCACAGGAGCCATTGCTTCTATACTTGGCAGCAACGAATCAAGTGGTCAGCGCTGCGCTGGTTGAAGGGAAGCCGGCGATGAAGAGACAACCAGAACAAAAACTCCCCTTGATGAAGCAACGTCTTACCTGGCAAGCCCAGGCACCGGCAAAATGAAGGTGGTGCAAAATGAAACAGTTGAACGAGAAGTTACATCAAAGAAGAAATTTTTGCAATGGCCAATATATTTTGTCAGCTCTCTATTGCAACGAGTTAGATCAAGGTATTCGGGCGTGCATAAGTTGCTCTTTGGCCTACTCATGGCTTCCAGGAAGTTGCGCCACTATTTTCAAGCACATGAGATCACTGTGGTTACCCGTTTCCCGCTACAGCGTATTCTGAGGAATCAGGAGGCAACCGACAGGATAGTGGAATGGGCATTGGAGTTGTCAAGCTTTGCGCTCAGGTTTGAGAGTACATCGACTATTCAGAGCATAGCATTAGCTGAATTCAGTGCGGAATGTATGCCCACACCAGATGATCAGATCCAGGAGTCAGCACTCCCCGGGAAGGAGACGGAAAAGAATTGGATCATGTACTTTGACAGTGCTTTCTTGTTACGAGGCGCTGGTGTTGGAGTGCTATTCATCGCGCCTACCGAAGAGCATCTCAAGTATGTAGTTCAAATGCATTTTCCCTAGGAGGAGGCCACCAACAATACCGCTGAATATGAGTGACTGCTTGCCGACCTCAGAATCACGGTAGAGTTGGGAATAAAAAAGCAGATCGTCCGCGGAGATTTACAGCTTGTAGTGAAGCAAGTGAACAAGGACTACCAGAGCCCGTTGATGGAAGCGTACGTGAATGAAGTGAGAAAGTTGGAAGAACACTTTGACGGTCTGCAAATAGAGCACATCCCTCGTGCGGAAAACAGCATCGCTGATCAGTTGTCAAAGTGTGCTGCTCAAAAGCTACCTGTGGAACCAGGGACTTTTGTGCTCCACTTAACTCAACCCACGGTCATCCCGTCAACGAGAGACAAGAAGAGAAGGAAGATAAGCGCCGAAAAATACTTTCCGGCAGAGCTCCCAAAAGCCGCCGGTAAGGTAGTTGCCCAGAATTGTGATGTGCCCTTCGGTGAGCAGCGACCTCAGGCGGAATCACAGATCCCTGCCGATGAGATCAGCGCTCCCGCGGCTGACGAGATGCCGTTAGTCCTTGTCGTCGAGCCTCAAGCTCCGACATGGGTGCAACAGATAGTCCAGTTCCTCCAAATAGGATAACTTCCCGAAGAGCAAGAACAAGCTGAAAAAGTAGCCCGTCAATCAAGTATGTTCCAGTTTGTGGATAATATCCTGTGCAGAAAGCGACCAAATGGGGTGAAATTGAAGTGCATTTCCCAAGAAGATGGGCAGAAGTTATTGGCAGAGATACATGGGAGTGTATGTGGTTCCCACATAGTAGTAAGAACCCTTGTCGGGAAGGCTTTCCGGCAAGGCTTTTATTGGCCCACTGCCCTCCAGGATGCAACTGAGCTAGTAACAAGTTGTGAAGCATGCCAGTTCCATTCAAAGAGCATACATCAACCAACACAAGCCCTCCAAATGATCCCTCTCTCCTGGCCATTCTCGGTATGGGGGCTCGATATTTTGGGCCCTTTCCCCCGTGCTACCGGGGGCTTTGAGTTCTTGTACATTGTCATCAACAAGTTCACAAAGTGGCCTGAAGTGGAGCCGGTGAGAAAGGTAACTGCGCAGTTAGCCGTCAAGTTCTTCAAAGGATTGGTTTGCCGGTACGGGGTCCCGAACAGGGTCATCACTGACAACGGCACCCAATTCATGAGTCACGCCTTCATGCAATACACCCAAAGCCTTGGAAGCAAAGTGTGCTTTGCATCCATTGCTCATCCAAGGAGTAACGGGCAAGCGGAAAGAACAAATGCTGAAGTGTTGCGTGGGCTCAAAACAAGAACTTTTGACAGGCTGCACAATTGCGGGATGCGTTGGATTGACGAGTTTCCAGTAGTTCTTTGGTCACTCAGAACGATGCCAAATTGAGCTACCGAACAGATTCCCTTCTCCCTAGTCTATGGTGCAGAAGCGGTGCTCCCCACAGAACTCATATACGGGTCACCTCGAGTACTTGCCTACGACGAAATAGAGCAAAAGCAGCTACGGCATGACGATGTTGTGATCCTTGAGGAAGATCATCTCTGGGCGGCTGTGCGTGCTGCACGCTACCAGTAAGCTTTGCGCCGCTACCATAGCCGCAAAGTTCATGCTCGGAGCCTTGAGGAAGGCGGCCTTGTCCTTAGGCGTGTCCAGTTCGCCAAGGGTACAAACAAGTTGATGCCGAAGTGGGAAGGCCCTTATTGGGTAGTACGAGTCACCAGACCTGGCGCAGTCCGTCTGGAGACCGAAGATGGCATTCGTGTGCAAAACTCATGGAATATTGAGCATCTTCGCAAGTTCTACCCGTAAGGTGCGGTTGTCGGGCCTTGCCCCGGCAATCCGTTTTGTACAAGCATAGTCTCCAAGGCTTGTAACCCTTTGTACAAAGCTAGGCACAGGCCCTGTGCATAGCTCAATAAAACCAAGTGTTTTACAAAACTTGCATGCATGTTTTCTTGTTTGCTCAAGCATGATTTTGATGTGATTACACTGGTTTTTGATAAAATGACTGATATGACGTTGAGGGCTTCATGCTACCTTCTCTCTTTCTTTTTCTGACAAAGGCAGAAGGATCTCTCGCGAGTAACTTTCCCGGGGGGGATGGAAGCAGGCTTGTTTATTTGGTCCTACGGCAGCTCTTCCTTATCTAAGTGATAAGAAGTACAGCATAGAGAGATAAGTTTGTTTCATCTAAAATTTCCCGTCATTCCATGTTGCGCCTGCGTATGAGAAACTTGCATGCGAGGAAACCTTGCCGCGTCTACCATTTGCGCTCCTGTCCTTGCCTTGAGTCCACTCGACAGGATTAGTTGCAGCTGCATTTGGAAAACACCAGTAAGGAACCGGCCTCTATTCGTGCTCCTAACTCGCTTCGAGTCTACTCGACGAAGATTAGTAGTAGCTGCATTGAAGGCCGGCAAGAGGCTTTGCCGGAAACCTTACTTGCAAAAGAGTGCTGAAGGCAAGTCCTTCAAAATGTCGAAAGCATGCATAAGTTCGCGGCAAGTTTTCTTTTAAGATTTGCATGAAGCAACAAGTACAAATCATACAAGTGCAAACATGGATGAGGAAATACATAAATCTGATTCAAACATGATGAATGCCTACATTTTTTGATTGAAAAAGAAAAGTGCCCCGTAATGCCTTTCTTGTCCCTCTCCTCCTAGGGTTTATCTCGAGTGCAAAAAGGGCAAAAGGAGCGCCTAGGCGATGCCGTGGTCAGATCGGGAGAGCGCCTCCCTGGTAGGGAGGATGAAGCCAGGACCGAGGGAGCGGCTAGGCGGAGCACCCCCGACAGGGTAGACGAAGCCGGAGTCCACGAGCCTGCCGAGGTCCAGCTGGAGGTGGCGGTGGCGTCCAGGTGAAACACCCCCAGCAAATCGCTCTGCCGGGGGCCGTCTACAGATGATGGTGCCGCCGACGCCTAGCTGGTGATGACATTGCTGTCGGCATTCAGCCGGAGTCCGAGTCATCATCTTCGGAATTGACAACCGGACACCCGCCACCGCCGTCTTCGCCATCGGTGTCCTCCTCGTAGCTGTCGCTCGAGGAGGAGCTTTCATCATCGCTCGATCTTTCTACGCAGCACTCGGGACGAGCGCCTGAACGCTCGAAGACCTTGACGAAGAGCATGTCAGACTCCACCAACTTGAACCGAAGGACATGCACCTCCGCAAGGTAGTGGGCGCAGGCGAAGGTTTTCCACCCGCGCCTGAGGAGCATGACACGAGGCGTGGGGAACTCGGCATTTACCCACATGACACCATTGCAGCAGCCGCTCATGCGCAGCCGCAACCCAAGCGGCTGGTCGACCTCCATCACCCTGGCGAAAGGACGGGAGAGTCGCAGACGACTACGGGAAGGACCGCGCAGCTTGACGACGAACTCAAGCGTCGTGTCCCCCATATGACCTTTTGCCGGGGGTGGAGCAGTTGGAGGAGAAATGACGAGCATGCCGCCCTGTCCGCCTCGACCACGGGCACCGCGTCGACCCGGACCTCGCCCCGTGGCACCACCTTGTGCACTGGATTCGGCCTCTATGGCCGCTGTCGAAGCCGAGGCATGGTGTCGAGGAGAAGCTCTCGCCACCGTAGACGAAGCATGAGCCCGACCTCTTCCTCTCGCCATGGTAGAGGCAGGGGCAGGAAAAGAGAAGAAGGAGGAGATGGATGAGCATCACTACCCACGCGCCCCTCCTTTTATAGCAAAAGCGAAGGGGGCTAGATCTCCACTACTCTGGAGCATCCGCCCCGCTTCGCCAATCCGGCTCTCTGCATCCCTGGCTAGTGTCTTGCTCCATCAACCGCCCATTCTCACCAATCCAACGTCTTGACTCTTCTAGCCAGTGCACTACCATCACGACCGCCCTTCTGCACCAACTCCACGTCCCACACCTAATCCGCGTCGTGGGGAAGTAGACAAAAGCTGCAGTAAAGGAGGACGTGATGACAGAGACGGAAGTTACCCCAAACCACGCATACACGACCTAATGGCACCCCGCGTATGTGGGCACCCCCTGGTATCCGGTGCGACGGCTCGTGCCACTGCAACCCCAAGAGAACTAAGGTATGGCTGGGGGCTGGCTGGGTCCGACATTAATGAAGAAGCAAATAATATCTCAAATACACGATGTCATTCCCAGCAAGATCAACGTGTGCACCTGTGCATTTGTTGGGCCTACCCGAACGATGCCCGGCAGCACGTCTGGTCCAGGCTCAGGGGCTCCTGTCGGTGCAACAAACATGAGTGTTTGCCACCCTGACTTATGCACAGGCGCGTTACAACCCTTACTCCAAGTGCCAAGTCTCATATGCAACTAAACCAGAGAAGCCGCTCTTCGTGAGATCAAGAAGAGCATTAAGAAGGCCAAGCCTAGGAACAAGCTACAAATATCACAACGGAAGCAACCAACTCAGGCAGGGACGAGCCGACAAGTCAAGCCCCGGCAAGCCCCTCGGGCATGGGCTTCCCGCCAACACCAGCGCTCCGCCTCTCTCACCAGCTGGTCGCTTATTAGTGAGGTGTTGAGCCCGCAGTTGCTTAGGTGGACGCTACCCGTGCGTGTCAGCTTGCTGGAGGGGTAAATCACCTTTATTGACACCCGTCCTGATGGCGTGTCACGCTAATAAGAGGTAGCTGGATAAGCGGCGCGGCAGCCTTGCCGGGACTCAACCTCCACATGACACCTAGTAGTGCATTTAATACGTTTTGTCTTAACTGTCAGAGTTAGGTATGATAGCTCTACATCAGTCTAATCACCCCTGTAATGACCTTTTTGCCACTTTGGTGACCCCTTGAGCTATAAAAGGAGGGCCAGGGCAACATTAGTGGGGGTTGGAATCTTTGCAACCCTCACGCATAGGTATTCGTGCAACTGCTCTCTTCACACCACTTGTCGGGGGAGAGCGCTCCGTGTATTTGTGCACCACGCAATACAGCAAAGGCAGGAGTAGGGTTTTATGCCCCGGGGCGGCCCGAACCTAGGTAAAATCGTGTGCTCCTCGTTGTAGTTGCTCTTTACGTCGATCACCACCCCTCGCCAAACCAGCAAAGGGGCTACATTGTCTCATAGATCGCCGGCTCCACGCCGACAGATGGGCATCTCCATATCCCGTTGATTAGCCTCGTCGATGTGAGACTTTCTCCTTTTTGTCTTCTCCATATCGACCCGTATCATCATAGTCTATACCACCCATAGTGCTATATCCATGGCTTGCGCTCATGTATTGCGTGAGGGTTGAAAAAGCTGAAGCGCGCTAAAAAGTATGAACCAATTGCTCGGCTTGTCATCGGGGTTGTGCATGATAAATACTTTGTGTTAAGAAGATGGAGCATGACAAGGCTATATGATTTCGTAGGGATAACGTTCTTTAGGATTGATATTTTGAAAGGCATGATTATTTGTTCGTATGCCTGAGTATTGATGTCTTTTATGTCAAATTATAGACTACTGCTTTGAATCATCCGTATCTTAATGTTCATGCCACAAAAGAGAGATTACATGATGAATTTGATAGGTAGCATTCCACATCAAAAATTCTATTTTTATCAATTATCTACTCGAGGACGAGCAAAAATTAAGCTTGGGTATGCTTGATACTGTGACGTATATGCAGCTTGTATTACTAGGAGGCCGAAGCCACCATATATATGATGTACATGAGGATGGCAAAAGGCAAGAATACAAAAGGCCAAAAGCCATCATCAATATAACTATAACACCCCCTCAAACTCATGGTGGATCCACAACACTGAGTTTGAAGAGGTGAAATCTATGTTGCGCTCTAGTCTATGCCTTCGTGAAGAAGTCCGCTAGCTGTAACTTGGAAGGCACATACTGACGAGCAATAACATAATCCTGCACAGCAGCTCACACATAAGAAGCATCAAGACCGATATGCTTGGTAAGTTCATGCTTCACAGGGTCCTGCGCAATATTGATAGAACCTGTACTGCGGACAACAGAGTGGTAGGTGTAGTAACAGAAACACCAAAATCCTCTAGTAGCCATCGTAACCAAGTCACCTCTGCCGTCAAAAGAGCCATAGCTCTCAACTCGGCCTCTGCACTCGAACGGGAAACTGCAGTCTGTTTCTTTGTCTTCCAGGCAATGAGAGAACCACCAAGAAAAACACAGTAAGCAGAAAGAGAGCGGGGATTCGAAGGATCACTAGCCCACGTAGCATCCGAATAGGCCTAGAGTTGTAATGAGCTGGAACGGGGAAAAAAGAGACGATGAGAGATCGTGCCACAAAGATATCGTAGAAAACGAAGAAGGTGACTATAGTGAACTGAAGTGGGAGTGGAAACAAACTGACTCAGAATATGGATAGGATAGGAGATATCCGGATGAGTGACAGCAAGATAGACAAGACTCCCAACAAGATGACGATAACGCATTGGATTAGACAAGAGCTCACCATCAGAAGCACGAAGGTTAACATTGAGCTCCATAAGAGTCTCAGCAGTGCGCTCATCACTAAGAGCTACACGAGCAAGAAGATCCTAGATATACTTTTCTTGGGAAATGAAAAGCCATCAGAGGTGGAGGAAACCTCAATCCCCAGAAAGTAACGAAGAGGACCAAGACCAGACATAAGAAATTACTCACTGAGACGGGCCTTGACAAAGGCAATGTACTCAGAATCGTCGCTAGTGATGATCATGTCATCAACATATAGAAGAAGAAGAGTGCGACCACGAGCAGAAAGGTGGACAAATAGCGCTGAATCATGAGCACTGGGCAAAAAACTAGCTGCAGTGACCACAGAGGCAAAACACTCAAACCAAGCGCGGGGGGCCATATAGAGAGCGACGAAGACGGCAAACCACACATTCAAGAACTGAATACCCAGGTGGTGGCTGCATATAAACTTCCTCACGCAACTCACCATTATGAAAGGCATTCTTAACATCAAGCTGAGACACGAACCAGTGGCGAACGGAGGCCACAACAAGAAGTGTGCGGATAGTGGTCATATGGGCCACAGGAGCAAAAGTCTCATCATAATCACGACCGTGCTCCTGCTGAAAGCCATGAGCCACAAGACGAGCTTTATAATGCTCAAGAGAACCATCAGAGCGAGTCTTAATCTTATAGACCCTCTTACAAGTGATGGGACGAACATGGGGAGGAAGAGAAACAATGTCCCACATGCCGGTGCGCGCAAGGGCAACAATCTCCTCTGCCATCGCAAACTGCCATTCAGGATGAACAATTGCATCTCAATAAGAAGTCGACTCAAGAATGGTCGAAAGACCATAGCAAGAAGGAGAATATCGGAAAGGGGACCAGGCCAAGAATGAAGACCATAGGTCAGGTGAGAGGAGGAAGATGACACGCCAGAAGTAGAGGGCACATCAGTAGACTCATTCACAATACGTGAACGATGAGTATAATGGAAAGGAAAGGACGGAAGAGGTGGAATCACTGGAGGTGGATACGGAGGTGGAGAAGGGGGTGGGGAATGTATCGGTGATGAAGGTGGAGAAGGGGAAGGTATTGGTGATGAAGGTGGAGAGTCATGCGATGAGGGAGGTGAAGAAACCGTAGGAGAGGACGGCGTCAGATCTGCAACAGCGAGACGAGGTGTAGGAATACTGGGCATAGAGGGAGGTGTATCCAGAAACGTAAGAAAAGAGATGTCCTCTGTGGAAAAGGCCGAGGAGGATGGACGCGGGTAGAAAGGACGAGATTCATCAAAGGTCACATCCTGGGAAATACGCATCCAGCGACCGACAGGATCCCAACACCGATAGCCCTTATGCTCATCACTGTATCCGTGAAAGACACACTCAACAGACTGAGCAGTTAGTTTGGTGCGTTCACGAGGGGCAAGCAAAACATAGAAAATGCAATCAAACAAACGGAGCGCCAAATAATTAGGAGAACGACCAGAAAGACGCTCGAGAGGAATACCACCCTGTAGAGTAGCAGATGGCTGAATGTTGATGAGATAGGTGGAAGTGGTAACAGCCTCAGCCCAGAAGTGAGGCGGAAGAGAGGCGGCGATCATCATCGCACGGGCCATCTCAAGAAGGTGACAATGCTTGTGCTCAGCCACACCATTCTGAGCATGAGCACCGGGGCAAGAGAACTGAGTAAGAGTACCCTGCTCAGCAAGAAATCCTCACAGCGCATGGGAGATATACTCACCAGCTGAATCTGCGCGAAAAACACGAATAGGAGTGGAAAACTGGGTGTGAACCATGGCAACAATTTTTTTGTATATAGATAAGACCTCACTATGAGAAACCATGAAATAGATCCAAGTGTACCGAGAAAAATCGTCTATAAAGGTAATATAGTAGCGATGACCCCCTTTTGAAGCGAAGGGAGCCGGACCCCAAAACTCAGAGTGAACAAGATCAAAAGGATGCTCGGATAGTGACTCACTGTGAGGGTAGGGTAGCTGAATCTGCTTACCAAGCCTACAATCCAGACAATCCAACGAAGCATTACAGGAGATAGACCCCAGAACACCGCGATGAACTAAAGACTAGAGACGAGAACCACATAAATGGCCAAGATGATGCCACTACCGAAAAGAGCTATTAGATGCAGAAACAGAAGCTGCAAGACTGGCGACGGTTGCGACGGGGGGAAGACGAAGCCAGTCAAGCTCCCAGAGACCATCAGAGCGTCGAGGAACAGCACCAAGTAGTGCACCGGTGTGACTGTTGGGAAACGTTGCACGGAAAACAAAAAAAATTCTACGCACACGCAAGATCTATCCATGGAGATGCATAGCAACGAGGGGGAGAGTGTGTCTACGTACTCTCATAGACCGTAAGTGGAAGCGTTTAGTAACGCGGTTGATGTAGTCGAACTTCTTCGCGATCCAACTGATCGAGTACCGAATGTACGACACCTCCGCGTTCAGCACACGTTCAGCTCGGTGACGTCCTCGCCTTCTTGATCCAGCAAGACGGGTGAAGTAGTAGATGAGTTCCGGCAGCACAACGGCATGGTGACGGTGGTGATGCTATCTCCGCAGAGCTTCGCCAAGCACTACGAAAATATGACCGAGGACGAACTAGAGAGAGAGGGGCGCCGCACACGGCTAGGGAATCATGGTATGTATTGCCCCTCTCCCTCCTCTCATATATATAGGTGGAGGGGGAGGGGAGGCAGCCCCTAGGGCGCCCCAAGTGGCCGGCGGCTGCCCTAGGCCGCCTACCCTGGCCGAACTCCCCCCTTCCATATTTGTGCAGGGGGGAAAGGAAAGGGGGCTGGCTGCCTTTGGGGCGCCTCCCCTTCCTTTCCTCCCTCCTTTGGTGCATGGGCAATGGTGGAGGGGCGCACCAGCCCCTTTGTGGGTTGGTGTGCTTCCCCCCTTTGGCCTATAAGGCCCACTACTTTACCGGTGGCCTCCCGGAACCCCTTCCGGCACTCCGATCTATACCCGATACATTCCAAAACCTTTCCGGTGTCCAAATAGCATCGTCCTATATATCAATCTTTACCTCCGGACCATTCCGGAGCTCCTCGTCATGTCCGTGATCTCATCCGGGACTCCGAACAACATTCGGTCACCAAACAAATAACTCATATAACACCATATCGTCAATGAACGTTAAGCGTGCGGACCCTACGGGTTCGAGAACTATGTAGACATGACCGAGACACCTCTCCGGTCAATAACCAATAACGGAACCTGGATGCCCATATTGGTTCCTACATATTCTTCGAAGATCTTTATCGGTCGAACCGTTATGACAACATACGTAATTCCCTTTGTCTATCGGTATGTTACTTGCCCGAGATTCGATCATCAGTATCTCCATACCTAGTTCAATCTCGTTACCGGCAATTCTCTTTACTCGTTTCATAATACATCACCTCCTAACTAACTCCTTAGTCATTTGCTTGCAAGCTTATGATGTGTATTACCGAGAGGGCCCAGAGATACCTCTCCGATACTCGGAGTGACAAATCCTAATCTCGATCTATGCCAACTCAACAAACACCTCCGGAGATACCTGTAGAGCATCTTTATGATCACCCAGTTATGTTGTGATGTTTGATAGCACACAAGGCATTCCTCCAGTATCCGGGAGTTGCATAATCTCATAGTCAAAGGAATATGTATTTGACATGAAGAAAGCAATAGCAATAAACTGAACGATCATATGCTAAGCTAACGGATGAATTTTGTCCATCACATCATTCTCCTAATGATGTGATCCCGTTATCAAATGACAACACATGTCTATGGTTAGGAAACCTTAACCATCTTTGATCAACGAGCTAGTCTAGTAGAGGCTTACTAGGGACACGGTATTTGTTTATGTATTCACACATGTATTTAAGTTTCCGGTCAATACAATTCTAGCATGAATAATAAACCTTTATCATGATTAAGGAAATATAATAATTTTATTATTGCCTCTAGGGCATATTTCCATCAATCTCCCACTTGCACTAGAGTCAATAATCTAGTTCACTTCGCCATGTGATTAACATCGATAGTTCACATCGCCATGTGACCAACACCCAAAGAGTTTACTAGAGTTGCTTGTGAGAGAGGTTTTTAGTCAATGGGTCTGCAACATTCAGATCCGTATGTCTATTGCAAATTCTATGTCTACAATGCTCTGCATGGAGCTACTCTAGCTAATTGCTCCCACGTTCAATATGTATCTAGATTGATACTCAGAGTCATCTGGATCATTGTTAAAGCTTGCATCGACATAACCCTTTACGATGAACTCTTTATCACCTCCATAACCGAGAAACATTTCCTTAGTCCTTTTTAAGTACCTAAGGATTATTTTGACCGTTGTCCAGTGATCCACTCCTGGATCACTATTGTACCCCCTTGCCATACTCATGGCAAGGCACACAACATGTCTGATACACAGCATGGCATACTTTATAGAACCTATGGCTGAGGCATAGGGAATGACTTTCATTCTCTCTCTATCTTCTGCCGTGGTCGGGCTTTGAGTCTTACTCAACTTCACACCTTACAATACAGCCAAGAACTCCTTCGACAGATCCATTTTGAACTTCTTCAAAATCTTGTCAAGGTATGTACTCATTGAAAGTCTTATCAAGCGTCTCAATCTATCTCTATAGATCTTGATACCCAACATGTAAGCAGTTTCACCGAGGTCTTACATTGAAAAATTCTTATTCAAATATCCTTTTATGCTATCCAGAAATTCTATATGATTTCCAATCAATAATATGTCATCCACATATAATATCAGAAATGCTACAGAGCTCCCACTCACTTTCTTGTAAATACAGGCTTCACCGTAAGTCTGTATAAAACCATATGCTTTGATCACCTCATCAAAGCGTATATTCCAACTCCGAGATGCTTGCACCAGTCCATAGATGGATCGCTAGAGCCTGCACACTTTGTTAGCACCTTTAGGATCGACAAAACCTTCTGGTTGCATCATATACAACTCTTCTTTAAGATATCCATTAAGGAATGCAGTTTTGACATCCATTTGCCAGATTTCATAATTATAAAATGCGGCAATTGCTAACATGATTCGGACGGACTTAAGCATCGCTACGGGTGAGAAAGTCTCATCGTAGTCAACCCCTTGAACTTGTCGAAAACCTTTTGCAACAAGTCAAGCTTTGTAGACAGTGATATTACCATCAGCATCCATCTTCCTCTTAAAGATCCATTTATTCTTTATGGGTTGCCGATCATCGGGCAAATCCACCAAAGTCCACACTTTGTTCTCATATATGGATCCTATCTCAGATTTCATGGCCTCAAGCCATTTTTTGGAATCTGGGCTCATCATAGTTCGTAGGTTCGCTGTTGTCCAACAACATGACTTCCAGGACAGGATTGCCGTACCACTCTGGTGCGGAACGTGTTCTGGTCGACCTACGAGGTTTAGTAGTAAATTGATCTGAAGTTTCATGATCATCATCATTTGCTTCCTCTCTGGTTGGTGTAGGCATCACGGGAACAACTTTCTCTGATGTACTACTTTCCAATTTGAGAGAAGGTACAACTACCTCATCAAGTTCTACTTTCCTCCCACTCACTTCTTTCGAGAGAAACTCCTTCTCTAGAAAGGACCCATTCTTAGCAACAAAGATTTTGCCTTCGGATCTGTGATAGAAGGTATACCCAATAGTTTCTTTCGGGTATCCTATGAAGACGCACTTCTCCGCTTTGGGTTTGAGCTTATCAGGCTGAAGCCTTTTGACATAAGTGTCGCATCCCCAAACTTTTAAGAAATGACAACTTAGGTTTCTTGCCAAACCACAGTTCATACGGTGTCATCTCAACGGATTTAGATGGTGCCCTATTTAATGTGAATGTGGCTGTGTCTAATGCATAACCCCAAAACGATAGTGGTAAATCGGTAAGAGACATCATAGAACGCACCATATCTAATAAAGTATAGTTACGACGTTCGGACACACCGTTACGCTGTGGTGTTCCAGGTGGCGTGAGTTGTGAAACAATTCCACATTGTTTTAAATGAAGGCCAAACTTGTAACTCAAATATTTGCCTCTGCGATCAGATTGTAGAAACTTTATTTTCTTGTTACGATGATTCTCCACTTCACTCTGATTTTTTTTTAACTTTTCAAACGTTTCAGACTTGTGTTTCATCAAGTAGATATACCGATACCTACTCAAATCATGTGTGAAGGTGAGAAAATAATGATACCTGCCGCGTGCTTCAACACTCATCGGACCGCATACATCGGTATGTATTATTTCCAATATGTCATTAGCTCGCTCCATTGTTCCGGAGAACGGAGTTTTAGTCATCTTGCCCATGAGGCATGGTTCGCAAGTATCAAATGATTCATAATCAAGTGATTCCAAAAGTCCATCCGCATGGAGTTTCTTCATGCGCTCTACACCAATATGACCTAAATGGCAGTGCCACAAGTATGTTGCACTATCATTATCAACTCTGTATCTTTTGGCATCAATATTATGAATATAAGTATCATTACGATCGAGATCCAATAAACCATTTACAGGTGTATGACCATAGAAGGTTTTATTCATGTAAACAGAACAACAATTATTCTTTGACTTAAATGAATAACCGTATTGCAATAAACATGATCAAATCATATTCATGCTCAATGCAAAACATCAAATAACCTTTATTTAGGTTCAACACTAATCCCAAAGGTAGAGGGAGTGTGCGATGGTGATCGTATCAACCTTGGAATTATTTCCAACACACATCGTCACCTCGCCCTTAACTAGTCTCTGTTTATTCTACAACTCCTGTTTCGAGTTACTAATCTTAGCAACTGAACCAGTATCAAATACCCAGGGGCTACTACGAATACTAGTAAGGTACACATCAATAACATGTATATCAAATATACCTTTGTTTACTTTGCCATCCTTCTTATCCGCCAAGTATTTAGGGCAGTTCCGCTTCTAGCGACCATTCCCTTTGCAGTAGAAGCACTCAGTTTCAGGCTTAGGTCCAGCTTTTGGGCTTCTTCACGGGAGTGGTAACTTGCTTGCCATTCTTCTTGAAGTTCCCTTTCTTTCTCTTACCCTTTTTCTTGAAACTAGTGGTCTTGTTAACCATCAACACTTGATGCTCTTTCTTGATTTCTATGTTCGCCGATTTCAGCATCGCGAAGAGCTTGGGAATCATTTTCGTCATCCCTTGCATATTATAGTTCATCATGAAGTTCTAGTAGCTTGGTGATAGTGACTAGAGAACTCTGTCAATCACTATCTTATCCTGAAGATTAACTCCCACTTGATTCAAGCGATTGTAGTACCCAAACATTCTGAGCACATGCTCACTGGCTGAGCTATTCTCCTCCATCTTGTAGGCAAAGTACTTGTCAGAGGTCTCATACCACTCAACATGGACATGAGTCTGAAATACCAATTTCAGCTCTTGGAACATCTCATATGCTCCGTGGCGTTCAAAACATTTTGAAGTCTTGGTTCTAAGCTGTAAAGCATGGCGCACTAAACTATAAAGTAGTCATCATATCGAGCTTGCCAAACATTCATAACATCTACATCTGCTCCTGCAATAGGTCTGTCACCTTGCGGTGCATCAAGGACATAATTCTTCTGTGCAACAATGAGGATAATCCTCAGATCACGGACCCAGTCCGCATTATTGCTACCATTATCTTTCAACCTAGTTTTCTCTAGGAACATAAAAATAGGGGAGCTATATCGCGAGCTATTGATCTATAACATAGATATGCAAAACTATTAAGACTAAGTTCATGATAAATTAAGTTCAACTAATCAAATTACTAATGAACTCCCACTTAAATTAACATCCCTCAAGTTATTTAAGTGATACATGATCCAAATCAACTAACCCATGTCCGATCATCACGTGAGATGGGGTAGTCTTCAATGGTGAACATCTCCATGTTGATCATATCTACTATATGACTCATGTTCGACCTTTCGGTCTCCAGTGTTCCGAGACCATGTCTGTACATGCTAGGCTCGTCAAGTTTAACCCAAGTATTCTGCGTGTGTAAATCTGGCTTACACCCGTTGTATGTGAACGTAGAGTCTATCACACCAGATCATCACGTGGTGCTTCGAAACAACAAACTTTGGCAACGGTGCATACTCAGGGAGAACACCTTTATCTTGAAATTAAGTGAAGGGATCATCTTATAATGCTACCGTCGTTCTAAGCAGAATAAGACGCATAAAGGATAAACATCACATGCAATCAAAATATGTGACATGATATGGCCATCATCATCTTGTGCTTTTGATCTCCATCTCCAAAGCATCGTCATGATCTCCATCGTCACCGGCTCGACACCTTGATCTCCATCGTTGCGTCGGGGTCATCTCGCCAACTATTGCTTATACAACTATTGCTAACGCATAGCGATAAAGTAAAGCAATTACATGGTGCTTGCATTTCATACAATAAAGAGACAACCATAAGGCTCCTACCGGTTGCCGATAAATTACAAAACATGATCATCTCATACAATAACGTATATCACATCATGTCTTGACCATATCACATCACAACATGCCCTGCAAAAACAAGTTAGACGTCATCTACTTTGTTGTTGCAAGTTTTACGTGGCTGCTACGGGCTTCTAGCAAGAACTGTTCTTATCTACGGCAAAAACCACAACGGTGATTTGTCAAGTTTGCTGTTTTAACCTTCTTCAAGGACCGGCCGTAGTCAAATTCAAGTAAACTAAAGTAGGAGAAACAGACACCCGCCCGCCACCTTTATGCAAAACAAGTTGCATGTCTGTCGGTGGAACCGGTCTCATGTGCATGGACATGTAAGGTTGGTCCGGGCCGCTTCATCCCACAATACCACCGAATCAAAATAAGACGTTGGTGGTAAGCAGTATGACTATCACCGCCCACAACTCTTTGTGTTCTACTCGTGCATATCATCTACGCATAGACCTGGCTCTGATACCACTGTTGGAAAATGTTGCATGGAAAACAAAAAAATTCTACGCACATGCAAGATCTATCCATGGAGATGCATAGCAACGAGGGGGAGAGTGTGTCTACGTACCCTTGTAGACCGTAAGCAGAAGTGTTTAGTAACACGGTTGATGTAGTCGAACTTCTTCGCGATCCAACCGACCGAGTACTGAATGTACAGCACCTCCAGGTTCAGCGCACATTCAGCTCGGTGACGTCCTCGCCTTCTTAATCCAGCAAGACGGGCGAAGTAGTAGATGAGTTCTGGCAGCACGACGGCATGGTGATGGTGGTGATGCAACTATCTCCGCAGGGCTTCGCCAAGCACTACGAAAATATGACTGAGGACGAACTAGAGAGAGAGGGGCGCCGCACACGGCTAGGGAATCATGGTATGTATTGCCCCTCTCCCTCCTCTCATATATATAGGTGGAGGGGGAAGGGGAGGCAGCCCCTAGGGCGCCCCAAGTGGCCGGCGGCTGCCCTGGCCGAACTCCCCCCTTCCATATTTGTGCAGGGGGAAAGGAAAGGGGGGCTCGCTGCCTTTGGGGCGCCTCCCCCTTCCTTTCCTCCCTCATTTGCTGCATGGGCAAGGGTGGAGGGGTGCACCAGCCCCTTTGTGGGCTGGTGTGCTTCCCCCCTTTGGCCTATAAGGCCCACTACTTTACCGGTGGCCTCTCGGAACCCCTTCCGGCACTCCGATGCATACCCGATACATTCCGAAACCTTTTCGGTGTCCAAATAGCATCGTCCTATATATCAATATTTACCTCCGGACCATTCCGGAGCTCCTCGTCATGTCTGTGATCTCATCCAGGACTCCAAACAACATTCGGTCACCAAAACAGATAACTCATATAACACCATATCGTCAACGAACGTTAAGCATGCGGACCCTACGGGTTCGAGAACTATGTAGACATGACCGAGACACCTCTCCGGTCAATAACCAATAGCGGAACCTGGATGCCCATATTGGTTCCTACATATTCTACGAAGATCTTTATCGGTCGAACCGTTATGACAACATACGTAATTCCCTTTGTCTGTCGGTATGTTACTTGCCTGAGATTCGATCGTCGGTATCTCCATACCTAGTTCAATCTCGTTACCGGCAAGTCTCTTTACTCGTTCCATAATACATCACCTCGTAACTAACTCCTTAGTCATTTGCTTGCAAGCTTATGATGTGTATTTCCGAGAGGGCCCAGAGATACCTCTCCGATACTCAGAGTGACAAATCCTAATGTCGATCTATGCCAACTCAACAAACACCTTCGGAGATACCGATAGAGCATCTTTATGATCACCCAGTTACGTTGTGATGTTTGATAGCACACAAGGTATTCCTCCGGTATCCGGGAGTTGCATAATTTCATAGTCGAAGGAATATGTATTTGACATGAAGAAAGCAATAGCAATAAACTGAACGATCATATGCTAAGCTAACAGATGGGTCTTGTCCATCACATAATTCTCCTAATCATGTGATCCCGCTATCAAATGACAACACATGTCTATGGTTAGAAAACCTTAACCATCTTTGATCAACGAGCTAGTCTAGTAGAGGCTTACTAGGGACACGGTATTTGTTTATGTATTCACATATGTATTTAAGTTTCCGTTCAATACAATTCTAGCATGAATAATAAACCTTTATCATGATTAAGGAAATATAATAATAACCATTTTATTATTGCCTCTAGGGTAAATTTCCATCAGTGACAATCTTGAACAGAACATGAATCAAAGTTGAGAATGACCCTACAACTAGAGTCAACAATCTGACCACCAGATATGAACTGCATGGTAAGTCGAGGAACATGAGCGACAAAGGGAACATGAAATGAAGAAGTGCTAAGAGTGCCTCGATTAGCTACAGGGAGGGAAGTGTCATCAGCCGTAAGAACACGAATAGGAGACTGGATAGGTCAAACGGAGGTCAAAGTGGAAGAATCATAAGTCGTATGAAAAGACGCTCCAGTATCAAGAATCCATGGGGATGTACCTGAATGAGTAGAAAGTGGTTTCTCAGTGCCAGAGGAGTTAGTCATAGAACCTGCAGAAACTATCGGTGAAGAATCCCAAGCATCAAGCAGGCATCGCAGCTGTGTGATCTCACTCGCAGACAGGGACGCGACAGAAGAGGTCGAGGTAGAAACATCTGCCGACAATGAGCAGTCGCCACCACCCGTAGAAGCAGTGTGTAGAGTCGACCGAGAGTAGCGTGTTGACGTAGAGCCGCATGTGGAAGCCACTGGGGGAGTCAACGTAGAGCAGTCACCGCGGCGTGCGGAATCTGCAAGACGAGTCGACATAGAGCGATCACCATCACGCGCGAAAGCCACAAGAGGAGTCGACGTAGGGCGACAATCACCAGGTGCGGAAGTCATGGGAAGAGTCGCTGAAGAACGACCAACATCATGCAGAGAAGTGCCTAGAGGAGGCAGTGAAATGGTCGAGGGAGTCGATGTAGAGAGGCCAGCAACACCGGTGAAAGTCGCAACAGATGTCGAAGTAGAGTGACAATCACCACCTACAAGTGGGCGAGCACCAAGCACCGACGAATGACGCATGTGCGAGACAGGATCAATATACAGAACACCGTCAAAAAACATCGAGCAGTGAGGCAGAGGCGTGCCAGACGAAAGCATTATACTTTTTTTATAGGAAGCATCAGAAAAGAAGCAAGCCAGACGAGACAGACCAATCATGGCGGCGCACCTGCTGAGCCCAAGGCAACCAGATCGATAGGAGTCACAGGCAGGAATTAGACCAGCAACCACGAAACTTAGCAAAAGATCAATCCAGAGTTCCAGACAAAAGCCACAAACACCGAAACGATCCAGAGGTGCAGACGAACAGAGCCTCGATCTAGACTTGAAACAGCGGCAGTTTCACGGGCGGCCGACGGCAACGGGCGGAAGGGGCCGGTGGAGGCCAGACGGGGCAGTAGGAGTAGCCGGGCAGCGGTCGAAGGAGCATCGGGTGATACGTCTCCAACGTATCTATAATTTTTTATTGTTCCATGCAGTTATATTATCAATCTTGAATGTTTTATTCAATTACTAGCAACTTTATATCATTTTTTGGGGCTAACCTATTGACATAGTGCCCAGTGCCAGTTGCTGTTTTTTGCTTGTTTTTTACTTTGCAGAATATCAATACCAAACGGAGTCCAAATGCCACGAAACTTTTTGGAGATTTTTTCTGCCTAGAAGACACCCAGGGAGCCAAAGAAGCACATGTGAGGAGGCCCGTGGGGCCCACTAGGCACCAGGGCGCGCCAAAGGCCCTTGGCGTGCCCTGGTGGGTAGTGGAGCTCACAGGAAGCTTCTCCACCGACCTTCGCCTCTATAAATACTCTAAAATCCCAAAAAACCTAGGGGAGTCGAGAGAATACAATTTTCGCTGCCGCAAGTTCGAGAACCACGAGATCCAATCTAGAGGCCTTTTCCGGCACTCTGCCGGAGGGGGCAACGATCACGGAGGGGTTCTTCATCATCCTTATTACCCCTCTGATGATGCGTGAGTAGTTAACCACAAACCTACGGGTCTGTAGCTAGTATCTATATGGCTTCTTCTCTCTTTTTGGTCTTCAACACAATGTTCTCCTCAATGTTCTGGGAGATCTATTTGATGTAATGACTTTTTGCGGTGTGTTTGTTGGGATCCGATGAATTGTGGGTTTATGATCAGTTCTATCCATGAATATTATTTGAGAATTTGCTAAACTCTTTTATGCATGATTGTTATAGCCTCGTATTTCTTCTCCGAAATTTTGGTTTGGTTTGGCCGACTAGATTGATTTTTCTTGCCATGGGAAGAGGTTTTTGTGATGAGTTCGATCTTGCGGTCCTTAATCTCAGTGACAGAATAGATCTTGTCTACATCATGTCATTTTTTCTATTAAGGATAAAAGATGGGGTCTATTCCTAAATGAATAGATCTTGTCTACATCATGTCATTGTTCTTATTGCATTACTCCGTTTGTCCATGAACTTAATACACTAGATGCAAGCTGGATAGTGGTCGATGTGTGGAGTAATAGTAGTAGACGCAGAATCATCTCGGTCTACTAACCTTGGACGTGATGCCTATATACATGATCATTGCCTTGGATATCGTCATGATTATTTGCTTTTCTATCAATTGCCCAACAGCAATTTGTTTACCTACCGTATGCTATTTTCTCAAGAGAAGCCTCTAGTGAAAACTACGGCCCCGGGGTCTATTTTCCTATCATATTAAACCAAAAATACCTAGCTGCAATTTTCCTTTATTTATTTTATTTTATGTTTTAGTTAGATATATTTATCAAATCTCATACAATTTAATCTATCTCAATATAGAGGAGGGATTGACAACCCCTCTTACACGTTGGGTTGCAAGTTTTTGTTGTTTGTGTGTAGGTGTTGTTTACATAGTGTTGCTTGGTTCTCCTACTGGATTGATAACCTTGGTTTCATAACCGAGGGAAATACTTACCTTTGCTGTGCTGCATCATCCTCTCCTCTTCGGGGAAATACCAACGCAGATTCAAGCAATCAGGATGAATTTTTGGCGCCGTTGCCGGGGAGACATCATCAACATCTATCAAGTACCCAATCACAAATATCATCTCCTTGCAATTACTTTATTTTCCATTTGCCTCTCGTTTTCATCTCCCCCACTTCTAAAATGTTTTTGCAAAAATCCAAAAATATTGTTCGTTTCCCTTTTTCTTGTTTGCTTCTTTGCTTGCTTTGAACCTATCATCATGAGTGCTTTTGGTATGGCAGAAACAGATGATGGCAGAACTCCTAAGATTGGACGTTCTGCTAATCTGGATGCTAAAACTTTTGTTTTGGGACAAGAGAATGTTACAGGAAAGGGTGCCATCCAATAATTCTTTAATTGTGTTGAAACTTTGACTTGTGATGATGCTCCTATACTTAAAAGAACTAAAACTTATGCGGAAGCTATTTCAGCACTAGTTCTAAAACTTGAGAATATATTTATTGGCACTCATACTAGCTTGCAAAGATTGTTTTATGAGCTACTTGTTATAAAGGATCCTAGAGCTAAGAAGATAGCCATCCTTGTCCTTATGAATGAATTTGATTACATGGTACGTGAAGCTAGGGAAATCTTTGATTTTTATGGTATGAACCGTGAAAAATCGGTAATAGATGAGATCCTTTACAATAGTGATTATGTATTAAGACATTTGCTTGGCAATGATCACATCTTTGATGAGAATCTTAAAAAGGAAGTTCCTGTTTTGGATATGATCCAACAAGTTTTGAACGATGTCAATCAACAATATTCTTGGATTGTAGCCGGTAATCAAAGGGGATTTGCAAATGGACAACTTGATAATGCTAAAATTTCTATGGATAATGTGTTTCAATTTATATTTGAAAAACATCCTGACAAAAACACATCTATAGAAAATAAGAAGAAGGATGGTAACACTTGAATCTATGCATTATGCCTAGCTAGGGGCGTAAAACAATAGCGCTTATTGGGAGGCAACCCAATATTTATCCTTTAAATTTTTGTTTATTTTCTGTTTTTCAATAATTACACAATTATGCCTCTGTTATGATTGTGCTTTTTTATGTTTTAATTAGTGTTTGTGCCAAGTATTGGCTTTAGGATGGCTTGGGTGATAGTTGATTTGATCCTGTTGGAAAATAGAAACTTTTACACCCAGTAGCAGAATTATTAAAAATCACTCGGGCGAAGAACAATTCTGAATTTTTTACACAAGATTGATATACGAATTTCCTATGTTGTCCTATTTTTTCAGATGTTTTGGAGTTATAGAAGTATGAGCTTAATTCGGTTTTATACAGACTATGTTTTTTGACAGATTCTGTTTTCATTGCATTGTGTGCTTATTTTGATTAATCTATGGATTGTATCGGGGGGTATAAGCCATGATAAAATTAGAATACAGTAGATATAATGCAATAACAAAATATGAATGAGTTACAACAGTACTTAAAGTAGTGAATTGTTTTCTTATACTATCAGATCTCACGAAGGTTTTTAGTAAGTTTTGTGTGATTGAAGTTTTCAAGTTTTGGGTGAGATCACGATGGATGAAGGAATAAGGAGTGAAATGTAACACCCCAAAAATCGGGTTATCGATTTTGTGCTGTTATTCCTTCCTAGCTTTTCTTTCCCGAATTTTCCCTCTGGAATCTGGTGAATGACCAGGTGAATTCAGACAATACTCAGCCTCTCCATGAATTTTCCATGCTCTTGTGCCAGTCAAGTTCCCGTCTGTAAACCCCGAACCTCATTTAAACCCTAGTTCCAAAATATCAGAACTAGAAACCCTGCCTTTGTGTTTACAAAGGAGCTACCATTTTCCTTGCTTAGTTGATCCTACCAAAATTCCCAGAGATCCTCCTTCACCTATAAACCCTAGATGTGCAAAAATATTGCCAAGTCATATGCAATATTTCTCATCTAGAATTAATTCCTTTTTCTGCCTTTTCGAGGAATTAAATCCAGAAAAATATCTATCCATCTCCAAAGTTCATGAAAACTTGTGGATATATTCTTTGTAATCATATTGAGCTCTCATAAAAATATTGTCCATAATTAAATAGGGAAATATGCATTTTCCTATTTTAAGCCAATATTTCAATTTGGGGCCTTTCCAAAGGAACTACCATTTTGGTAGTTAGGAAAAATCCCAAATAAATTGTGGAGCTTGTCCTATCCATATCTTCATCATTTCCATCAACATCTCAAGTTTCACCCATTAAATTTTGAGCACAACACCACTTTGCAAATTCTGTCCAGATTTCCAGTTTGCAAGGGAAGTGCTTGATTCCTTGATCTCCTTGGGGTGAAATTTTGCAGGTTGATTCATTATGATATATTACCCCTGGATACCAAAAATCAGCTCATTCCATCTAGCCAATCTTCCTCAGTAAATTATCTAAGTTTCTGTTCAGATTGCATCATTGTGAAGGAAGTACCCTCATAGATGAGCAATTTGAGCTGAAACTTTTCCAGCTATCTCTAGTGACCAAATCATCATTCTACACCAAAAATCATCCAAATCCATCTAGCCGTTTGACCCCAGCATCCTCATCTTCATTTCTGGTCAGTGGGCAAGGTTACAAAGGAAGCACCATCTAGCCCTGTCCATTTGTGCTGAATTTCTGCCAAGATGGTCACCTTAGTAGATGACTAAACCCTGCCCAAGATCAAGCCAAGAGCAGCAAGGATTTGTCCATATCACCAATCAAACACCTTGCTGTTCATCAGCAGTTGACCTTAGTGCAGTCATGTCTGAGCTTCCTGTTCCTGTCTGAGGACTCACATCACCTAATTGATACTGTGCCCACGTGGTAGACAAAGTTTGGCATCGAGTGCACCATGGCATCGCCGTGGCCACACGGTGACCATGGCCAGAACGCGACGAACGGGCGCTCTGTGCTCGGGAGGCTTCGGGAGGCCAATTCCAGCGAGCTCTAGCTTGTCCTGGCGCGCCGGCGAGCTGCCCACCGCACGCGTGGATCACCTGGAAGCCTCTCCCCTCGTCCCCTAGCTCTTGGCCGGCTCTGCCGACATGGATTCCCCATCGAAACACTGCCACCTCGCCGAGCTCTCGAAGCTCCGGCAGTTGTCGCGTAGTCCTCCCCTCAGCTATTTAAGCGAGCCCCGAGTCCCTCCTCAGTCACCAGCAACTCCCCAGCTCTCCCCCTCGAGATCCTCGAGCTCTCTGTCCTCGCCCATGGCCGATGGCCGCCGCCGCTCCCCTCTGCCAGGCCGGCGCCCCGGCCCTTTCCCTCCTCTCCATTCCTCGCCCCGGCATCCTCTATGGCCAACCGAGCTGTTGCCGTTCTCGTTTTAGCCGGGGAGGTGCTGACGGAGTGGCCTCGCTGCCGGCCAATGGCCGTCGTGCCTTGGTCAGCGGCATCGGTGCTGTGGGCTATCCCCGGCGACCGTTCGGCCACCTGCGGGTGCGGCTGAGCCCCGCCAACTCACCCCACCCCTCCACGAGCACCGCCGTGACCCCGCTCGTCAGCATCGAGCCCGGCCGGCGCCGGCTCTGCTCTCTGTCGCGGGAGGAATAAAGAGACAGAGGGAGGAAGAGAGGAGATGAGGCGGGGCCCGCATGTAAGCCAGAGGAGAAGAGTCAACCCGGGCCCAGCGGCTGCAAGTGGAAGCGCACTCAGTGCATCACGCTTTCTGTTCACTGAAATCGTATTTCCTAAAGTGCGCTTTCGTTTTTCTTCAGCCGGTGACCGAAACTGCTAAATAGCGAACGTTCACTCGTTAAGACCCAAAGTGGACAGTTTTTGTCTGTTCCTGCGCTTAACGAACGAACGCCCGTTTCTCCGCGACCGTAACTCCGATTGAGGTAAAACCAACGCCCACGTCTTCAGTTCATCGAGCCCGTTCCGATGGCGTCATTTTCATAATGTTTTCACACTGTGAAAATGACCATTTTGCCCTTGCCCTTCGATCAGCCCCTCCGAGAGGGAAACTTTTCCGGCAAATCTTCCCGGAGTTCTATCGCACTTCCACCCGGTGTATTTCTTCATTCCCAGGCAAGCCAACCTCTTATCATAAGCTCCGGACTTGCGTGATGACTTTGCTTGCACCCTGTGTATTCATCGTAGTATGTCTGTATCGCCTGCTAGTCTGCAATTGCATGCACCTGTGTCATGTCATCTGTATTAGATGTTAGCATTACTTTTCATCTAATATCATGACTTGTTTTCATGCCATATCCTACCATGCTAGTAACAATATTTTGAATACCGTTATCATGTGAGTGCCATGATTTGATATCTTGCCATGTTTGTCAACATTGTAATAATTCTGCTATGCTGAAGTTAAGTAGCTGTTCACACTTATAATTGTTAAGGTAATGGTGGGATGATGGAGATACATTGATAAATTTAGTTGGTTGATCAAGAGTCACCTGTCCGGGCTTATCCGTGCAACCACATTTGCCGGTATGGGACGGCCTTGACTTGGTCTGATCGCGTGCTCTTTCACCGGTACTGCCTGACAGGGAGGGTTATGCGCGCGCGCTGCCCTGGCCCGGTAGGCGTCGATAACCCTGTGAGCCCAGTTGAGTTGTTTGGGTACCCATCCCCGTTTGGGACAAGTTTTGTTTGGCCACGACGGTGGCAGGTGTCAGGAGTGACACAGGGGCCACCCAGGGCAGGATGACTGCCGGTGGTACGATGGGAGAGTCATGGGTCAGGCAGGTTTCGTTGGAGCAACGTTGGTCCACCCGAATGGGATCACGAGGTCAGTGCTCCATAGTGTGGGTAAAGTGCGCAACCTCTGCAGAGTGTGAAATCTATTCGAATAGCCGCGTCCACAGTATTGGACAGCCCGTCCAGACCTCGCTAGGTGATCAACAGTAATAATAATAATAATGGTGGAAGAACCTACCCTGCATAGACATCAGATGTTGTCAGGACTATGGTATGATAGCCATGGGATGGCTATGGAATAGATGGTCAGATGACCGAAAAACTTGGATTGGACTGAGATCAGTTTCAGATTGGATCTTGAGCATGTTCGGGATCTGGATTGTATACTTACTATGCTTTGCTTTACTGTACTCTACTTCAGTAGTTATTTTGCTAGATAAACTCGTTAGGTCATGACGATCAATGCTGCTAGATTGTTTAATCATGCCTGGTAACCTTGCTACGACATGATAATTAGAAATGCTAGATAGGTATGATATGCCATGCTTGATTCATGTTTTTCTGTTAATTCCATGCCCTGTTTAGAATAAATTTTTGCATAGCATAGGGCTTGCTTGTTATCTCCTTGTTTGGATGCTATGTATTTGGTTGTCTTGCGAGTACATTCAAAGTACTCACCTGGCCTTGCACGTGGCCAGTTGCAGGAGAAGATCCGTCGTGCTAGATCGTAACCCAGCCAGTCCTGTGAGTTGTGGAGCCCAGCCAGAGACGTCGTTATCACCGAACCAAGACCTTCGCTGCCATTGGAGCTATGTAATATTGTTGTATGCAACAGTATTGTAATACTCCATTTTATATAATAAAGCCAGTTTTGTGCCTGGAATTGCTGTATCATGTCGTTGACGTGCGCCAGGTCTTATCCTGGGGCTGGCGTGCATCGGCCCTCTATCGGGGTGCCACATGAAAAGAGCCTAAGCTTGGGGATGCCCATGACACCCCAAGGTAATATTCAAGGAGTACCAAGCAACTAAGCTTGGGGATGCCCTGGAAGGCATCCCCTCTTTCTTCTAACGACCATCAGTAATTTTACTTGGAGCTATATTTTTATTCGTCACATATCATGAGTTTTTCTTGGAGTGTCTTGTATTATATGAGTCTTTGCTTGTTTTGCTTTTTAGTTTGCCACAATCATCCTTGCTGGACACACCTATTTGAGAGAGCCATAATGATGCTATGATTTGTTAGAATTGCTCTATGTTCTTCACTTAAATTTTTTGAGCTATGGAATGGCTCTAGTACTTCACTTATATCTTTTTTAGCACGGTGGTAGTAAAATTTTGAAGAAATATGCTCTCATGCTTCACTTAGATTATTTTGAGAGTTAGTTAAATTTTGAAGAAATATGCTCTCATGCTTCACTTATATTATTTTGAGAGTTGAAATTTTTTGAAGAAATATTTATGCTCTCATACTTTACTTAAATTTATTTGAGAGCTTGAAAAGTAGCAATGGTGATATATGAATTTAGTCCCAAAGTGATAGATATTCAAGGGGGATATAATAAAAAAACTTTCATGAAGATCATTGGATATTATAAACTTGATTCCTTGTAATAGTTTTGAGATATTGAGATAGTAATATGGGAGTCATGTTGGTGAGTAATTATGCTTTAGTAAGAATATTGGTGTTAAGGTTTGTGATTCCCTATGCAAGCACGAAAGTCAATAGTTATGCAATGAAGTTATATCCTACTTGTGGTGCATTATTAGGTGTTAGTTATGTTTAATGCTCATTTATGATCGTTTTTGTTTCTTGGTAGGTCACTTCTAAATCTATTTGCTAGCCTTCATTTGTACTAAGCGGGAATATTGCTTGTGCATCCAAACCCCTTAAACCAAGTTGTGCCAAATGAGTCCACCATACCTACCTATATGCAGTATGTCCTTGCCGTTCTAAGTAAATTTGTATGTGCCAACTCTAATTTTCAAAATGAATTTCGTTTTTGTGTGCTTGTACCGCTCATGAAGCGGCAGGGGGTGGCCAATATTTTCCATGCTAGATGTGTTATTCTCAAGATGAGTGCTTATTTACTTGTCATTGCACGAGAGTGTGGCAGGTAATAGGGATGCCCAGTCCGAAAATTAAAAAAAATTATGTTGTCAATAATAAATTCCTTGGAAAGTGTTGGTATGGAAGGCACCCGTGGATACGGCTAGCCATGGATTATGAAAGAATGGAGGAAAAAGGAATAAACTTTATTTTATGTTTGGGAACCACCTATGTATCTAGCATGGAAAGTATTGGGAATTCTTGGTCGTTTTCGTTGATAGGAAAAGCATGCCTCTCAAAACAATTTTATCTCTCAATTTAAGCATTGAGCTCTGGCACCTCTACAAATCTCCACTTCCCTCTACGAAGGGCCTATCTCTTTACTTTATGCAATTTTTATTTTTATTTGAGTCTCTATCTTCTCTTATAAAGCACCAACCAAGGAACACTATTATCATACTTGTGCATTGGATATAGCTAATATTCGAGTGTGTTTCGTGAATGGATCAATGATTGAGCATGATGGGCTAGGGATAGCTTTCTTTATTGTTGATATTTTGAAAGACATGGTTGCTTGTTGATATGCTTGAGTATTGATGTCTTCATGTCAATTATATAGTATTGTTTTGAATCATCTAAAAGTCCAAACATCCATGCTACAAAAGAAAAGAATATGTGATAAACATGTTAGGCAACATTCCACATCAATTTTTTTTGTTTTTATCATTTATCTACTCGAGGACGAGCAGGAATTAAGCTTGGGGATGCTGATAGGTCTCCAACGTATCTATAATTTTTTATTATTCCATGCTGTTATATTATCAATCTTGAATGTTTTATATTCATTTACTAGCAACTTTATATCATTTTTTGGGACTAACCTATTGACATAGTGCCCAATGCCAGTTGCTATTTTTTGCTTGTTTTTTTACTTTGCAGAATATCAATATCAAACGGAGTCCAAATGCCATGAAACTTTTTGGAGATTTTTTTCTGCCCAGAAGACACCCAGGGAGCCAAAGAAGCACACGGGAGGAGGCCCGTGTGGCCCACTAGGCAGCAAGGCGCGCTAGAGGCCCCTGGCGCGCCCTGGTGGGTAGTGGTGCCCACGGGAAGCTTCTCCACTGACCTTCGCCTCTATAAATACTCTAAAATCCCAAAAACCCTAGGGGAGTCAAGAGAATATAGTTTTCGCTGCCGCAAGTTCCAGAACCACGAGATCCAATCTAGAGGCCTTTTTTGCCACTCTGCCGGAGGGGGCAACGATCACGGAGGGGTTCTTCATCATCCTTGTTGCCCCTCCGATGATGCGTGAGTAGTTTACCATAGACCTACAGGTCCGTAGCTAGTAGCTAGATGGCTTCTTCTCTCTTTTTGATCTTCAATATAATGTTCTCCTCGATGTTCTTGGAGATCTATTTGATGTAATGACTTTTTGCGGTGTGTTTGTTGGGATCTGATGAATTGTGGGTTTATGATCAATTCTATCCATGAATATTATTTGAGTCTTTGCTGAACTATTTTATGCATGATTGTTATAGCCTCGTATTTCTTCTCTGAAATTTTGGTTTGGTTTGGCTGTTGGCGTTCTGGGATCGGGGGTACCCAGATCTGCCTGCCTGTGGCCCAGCGCGTGGGCCCATTGACGGCCTGGTATGGCCCAGCTACAACATCCCAAGCAAAAGACCCTCGCGAGGGCCCTGGCCTCGCGAGGAGAACGACATCAGGACCTCCTGAGGGCAGCTCTCTGAGTCTGCCTCCCGAGGAGCAGAGATTTCTATGCAGGTACCCAGCCTCACGAGGCTGCGATGATGTGAGCCATGATGACCAAGGCCAGGCGGGCGCCAGCGAGCGCAGAGGAGACAGTTTCGCTTTCGGTGCTAAGGGAGCAAGGATAGGCGCAGGTTCCCGAGGAAGGCCCCAAAGCTTTCCATTCTGGTGCAACGAGACCAAGACCACGAGCTTGGCAGGACGGATGTCATCACCGAGCCCACCATTGCGTGATGGCCAGAAGCTTTGCAGGCGAAGACCACCTTTCGTCAGGATAGGATGTACTTCTTGTCCCCTTTCAAATTGGCCATTGTGGGATCCCTTCCCGCCTAATTTTTGGGGGAAAAGGACCAAGGCCACTATAAGTATAGGCTTGCCACCATCGTAGAGAGGGATCCCCCCAACCGAATCCCGGATCGGACCCATTCCATCCTCACCACTTGAGCCCTCGCGAGGCCACTCATCCACTGTACTAGTTCATCCTCCACCTCCTCGTGAGGCCAATCCACCAAAAGCAGGAGTAGGGTTTTACACCACAAGGTGGCCCGAACCTGGGTAAATCTGCCGTGTTCATCTTCTTCCCCACTCGCGCGAACTCGGCGAGGCTAGGCCGTAGGGTAGTGAGCGTGAGACTTGGGCTGGTTGAGATCTTCACACACGCCCCAAAGTTCGAACCTTCTTGGGTCTGCGGAGCCCTGAATCCGATATTGGCCAACTAGATTGATTTTTTCTTGCCATGGGAAGAGGTGCTTTACGATGAGTTTGATCTTGCAGTGCTCAATCTCAGTGACAGAAAGAGACATGACACGCATGTATCATTGCTATTAAGGATAAAAAGATGGGGTCTATTTCTACATGAATAGATCTTGTCTACATCATGTCATCGTTCTTATTGCATTACTCTGTTTTTCCATGAACTTAATACACTTGATGCATGCTGGATAGCGGTCGATGTGTGGAGTAATAGTAGTAGACGCAAAATCATCTCGGTCTACTAACCTTGGACGTGATGCCTATATACATGATCATTGCCTTGGATATCGTCATGATTATTCGCTTTTCTATCAATTGCCCAACAGCAATTTGTTTACCCACCGTATGCTATTTTCTCAAGAGAAGCCTCTAGTGAAAACTACGGCCCCCGGGTCTATTTTCCTATCATATTAAACCAAAAATACCTAGCTGCAATTTTCCTTTTTTTATTTTATTTTATGTTTTAGTTAGATCTATTTATCAAATCTCATACAATTTAATCTATCTCAATATAGAGGAGGGATTGACAACCCCTCTTACGCGTTGGGTTGCAAGTTTTTGTTGTTTGTGTGTAGGTGTTGTTTACATAGTGTTTCTTGGTTCTCCTACTGGATTGATAACCTTGGTTTCATAACCGAGGGAAATACTTACCTTTGCTGTGCTGCATCATCCTCTCCTTTTCGGGGAAATACCAACATAGATTCAAGCAATCAGGAAGTATTTTTAGCGCCGTTGCCGGGGAGACATCATCAACATCTATCAAGTACCCAATCACAAATATCATCTCCTTGCAATTACTTTATTTTCCATTTGCCTCTCGTTTTCATCTCCCCCACTTCTAAAATGTTTTTGCAAAAATCCAAAAATATTGTTCATTTCCCTTTTTCTTGTTTGCTTCTTTGCTTGCTTTGAACCTATCATCATGAGTGCTTTTGGTATGGCAGAAACAGATGATGGCAGAACTCCTAAGATTGGACGTTCTGCTAATCTGGATGCTAAAACTTTTGTTTTGGGACAAGAGAATGTTATAGGAAAGGGTGCCATCCAATAATTCTTTAATTGCGTTGAAACTTTGACTTGTGATGATGCTCTATACTTAAAAGAACTAAAACTTATGCGGAAGCTATTTCAGCACTAGTTCTAAAACTTGAGAATATATTTATTGGCACTCATACTAGCTTGCAAAGATTGTTTTATGAGCTACCTGTTATAAAGGATCCTAGAGCTAAGAAGATAGCCACCCTTGTCCTTATGAATGAATTTGATTACATAGTACGTGAAGCTAGGGAAATCTTTGATTTTTATGGTATGAACCATGAAAAATCGGTAATAGATGAGATCCTTTACAATAGTGATTATGTATTAAGACATTTGCTTGGCAATGATCACATCTTTGATCAGAATCTTAAAAGGAAGTTCCTGTTTTGGATATGATCCAACAAGTTTTGAACGATGTCAATCAACAATATTCTTGGATTGTAGCCGGTAATCAAAGGGGATTTGCAAATGGACAACTTGATAATGCTAAAATTTCTATGGATAATGTGTTTCAATTTATATTTGAAAAACATCCTGACAAAAACACATCTATAGAAAATAAGAAGAAGGATGGCAACACTTGAATCTATGCATTATGCCTAGCTAGGGGCGTAAAACAATAGCGCTTGTTGGGAGGCAACCCAATATTTATCCTTTAAATTTTTGTTTATTTTCTGTTTTTCAATAATTACACAATTATGCCTCTATTATGATTGTGTTTTTTATGTTTTAATTAGTGTTTGTGCCAAGTATTGGCTTTAGGATGGCTTGGGTGATAGTTGATTTAATCCTGTTGGAAAATAGAAACTTTTACACCCAGTAGCAGAATTATTAAAAATCACTCGGGCGAAGAACAATTCTGAATTTTTTTACACAAGATTGATATACGAATTTCCTATGTTGTCCTATTTTTTCAGATGTTTTGGAGTTATAGAAGTATGAGCTTAATTCGGTTTTATATAGACTATTTTTTTTGACAGATTCTGTTTTCATTGCATTGTGTGCTTATTTTGATTAATCTATGGATTGTATCGGGGGGTATAAGCCATGATAAAGTTAGAATACAGTAGATATAATGCAATAACAAAATATGAATGAGTTACAATAGTACTTAAAGTAGTGAATTGTTTTCTTATACTATCGGATCTCACGAAGGTTTTTAGTAAGTTTTGTGTGATTGAAGTTTTCAAGTTTTGGGTGAGATCACGATGGATGAAGGAATAAGGAGTGAAATGTAACACCCCAAAAATCGGGTTATCGATTTTGTGCTGTTATTCCTTCCTAGCTTTTCTTTCCCGAATTTTTCCTCTGGAATCTGGTGAATGACCAGGTGAGTTCAGACAATCCTCAGCCTCTCCATGAATTTTCCATGCTCTTGTGCCAGTCAAGTTCCCGTCTGTAAACCCCGAACCTCATTTAAACCCTAGTTCCAAAATATCGGAACTAGAAACCCTGCCTTTGTGTTTACAAAGGAGCTACCGTTTTCCTTGCTTAGTTGATCCTACCAAAATTCCCAGAGATCCTCCTTCACCCATAAACCCTAGATGTGCAAAAATATTGCCAAGTCATATGCAATATTTCTCATCTAGAATTAATTCCTTTTTCTGCCTTTTCGAGGAATTAAATCCAGAAAAATATCTATCCATCTCCAAAGTTCATGAAAACTTGTGGAGATATTCTTTGTAATCATATTGATCTCTCATAAAAATATTGTCCATAATTAAATAGGGGAAATTGCATTTTCCTATTTTAAGCCAATATTTCAATTTGGGGCCTTTCCAAAGGAACTACCATTTTGGTAGTTAGGAAAAATCCCAAATAAATTGTGGAGCTTGTCCTATCCCTATCTTCACCATTTCCATCAACATCTCAAGTATCACCCATTAAATTTTGAGCACAACACCACTTTGCAAATTCTGTCCAGATTTCCAGTTTGCAAGGGAAGTGCTTGATTCCTTGATCTGCTTGGACTGAAATTTTGCAGGGTGATTCATTATGATATATTACCCCTGGATACCAAAAATCAGCTCATTCCATCTAGCCAATCTTCCTCAGTAAATTATCTAAGTTTCTATTCAGATTGCATCATTGTGAAGGAAGTACCCTCATAGATGAGCAATTTGAGCTGAAACTTTTCCAGCTATCTCTAGTGACCAAATCATCATTCTACACCAAAAATCATCCAAATCCATCTAGCCATTTGACCCCAGCATCCTCATCTTCATTTCTGGTCAGTGGGCAAGGTTACAAAGGAAGCACCATCTAGCCCTGCCCATTTGTGCTGAATTTCTGCCAAGATGGTCACCTTAGTACATGACTAAACACTGCCCAAGATCAAGCCAAGAGCAGCAAGGAGTTGTCCATATCACCAATCAAACACCTTGCTGTTCATCAGCAGTTGACCTCAGTGCAGTCACGTCTGAGCTTCCTGTTCCTGTCTGAGGACTCACATCACCTAATTGATACTGTGCCCACGTGGTAGACAAAGTTTGGCATCGAGTGCAAAAAGGCATCGCCGTGGCCACACGGTGACCATGGCCAGAACGCGACGAACGGGCGCTCTGTGCTTGGGAGACTTCGGGAGGCCGATTCCAGCGAGCTCTGGCTTGTCCTGGCGCGCCGGCGAGCTGCCCACCGCACGCGTGGATCGCCTGGAAGCCTCTCCCCTCGTCCCCTAGCTCTTGGCCGGCTCTGCCGACATGGATTCCCCATCAAAACACCGCCACCTCGCCGAGCTCTCGAAGCTCCGGCAGTTGTCGCGTAGTCCTTCCCTCAGCTATTTAAGCGAGCCCCGAGTCCCTCCTCAGTCACCAGCAACTCCCCAGCTCTCCCCCTCGAGATCCTCGAGCTCTTTGCCCTCGCCCATGGCCGATGGCCGCCGCCGCTCCCCTCTGCCAGGCCGGTGCCCCGGCCCTTTCCCTCCTCTCCATTCCTCGCCCCGGCATCCTCTACGGCCTACCAAGCTGTCGCCGTTCTTGTTTTAGCCGGGGAGGTGCTGCCGAAGTGGCCTCGCTGCCGGCCAATGGCCGTCGTGCCTTGGTCAGCGGCATCGGAGCTGTGGGCTATCCCCGGCGATCGTTCGGCCACCTGCGGGTGCGGCTGAGCCCCGCCAACTCACCCCACCCCCCCACGAGCACCGCCGTGACCCCGGTCGTCAGCATCGAGCCCGGCCGGCGCCGGCTCTGCTCTCTGTCGCGGGAGGAAGAGAGGAGATGAGGCGGGGCCCGCATGTAAGCCAGAGGAGAAGAGTCAACCCGGGCCCAGCGGCTGCAAGTGGAAGCGCACTCGGTGCATTACGCTTTCTGTTCACTGAAAGCGTATTTCCTAAAGTGCGCTTTCGTTTTTCTTCAGCCGGTGGCCGAAACTGCTAAATAGCGAACGTTCACTCGTTAAGACCCAAAGTGGACAGTTTTTGTCTGTTCCTGCGCTTAACGAACGAACGCTCGTTTCTCCGCGACCGTAACTCCGATTGAGGTAAAACCAACGCCCACGTCTTCAGTTCATCGAGCCCGTTCCGATGGCGTCATTTTCATAATGTTTTGACACTGTGAAAATGACCATTTTGCCCTTGCCCTTCGATCAGCCCCTCTGAGAGGGAAACTTTTCCGGCAAATCTTCCCGGAGTTTTATCACACTTCCACCCGGTGTATTTCTTCATCCCCAGGCAAGCCAACCTCTTATCATAAGCTCCGGACTTGCGTGATGACTTTGCTTGCACCCTGTGTATTCATCGTAGTATGTCTGTATCGCCTGCTAGTCTGCAATTGCATGCACCTGTGTCATGTCATCTGTATTAGATGTTAGCATTACTTTTCATCTAATATCATGACTTGTTTTCATGCCATATCCTACCATGCTAGTAACAATATTTTGAATACCGTTATCATGTGAGTGCCATGATTTGATATCTTGCCATGTTTGTCAACATTGTAATAATTCTGCTATGCTGAAGTTAAGTAGCTGTTCACACTTATAATTGTTAAGGTAATGGTGGGATGATGGAGATACATTGATAAATTTAGTTGGTTGATCAAGAGTCACCTGTCCGGGCTTATCCGTGCAACCACATTTGCCGGTATGGGACGGCCTTGACTTGGTCTGATCGCGTGCTCTTTCACCGGTACCGCCTGACAGGGAGGGTTATGCGCGCGCGCTGCCCTGGCCCGGTAGGCGTCGATAACCCTGTGAGCCCAGTTGAGTTGTTTGGGTACCCATCCCCGTTTGGGACAAGTTTTGTTTGGCCACGACGGTGGCAGGTGTCAGGAGTGACACGGGGGCCACCCAGGGCAGGATGACTGCCGGTGGTACGATGGGAGAGTCACGGGTCAGGCAGGTTTCGTTGGAGCAACGTTGGTCCACCCGAATGGGATCACGAGGTCAGTGCTCCATAGTGTGGGTAAAGTGTGCAACCTCTGCAGAGTGTGAAATCTATTCGAATAGCCGCGTCCACGGTATTGGACAGCCCGTCCAGACCTCGCTAGGTGATCAACAGTAATAATAATAATAATGGTGGAAGAACCTACCCTGCATAGACATCAGATGTTGTCAGGAGTATGGTATGATAGCCATGGGATGGCTATGGAAGAGATGGTCAGATGACCGAAAAACTTGGATTGGACTGAGATCAGTTTCAGATTGGATCATGAGCATGTTCGGGATCTGGATTGTATACTTACTATGCTTTGCTTTACTGTACTCTACTTCAGTAGTTATTTTGCTAGATAACCTCGTTAGGTCATGACGATCAATGCTGCTAGATTGTTTAATCATGCCTGGTAACCTTGCTACGACATGATAATTAGAAATGCTAGATAGGTATGCTATGCCATGCTTGATTCATGTTTTTTTCTTAATTCCATGCCCTGTTTAGAATAAATTTTTGTATAGCATAGGGCTTGCTTGTTATCTCCTTGTTTGGATGCTATGTATTTGGTTGTCTTGCGAGTACATTCAAAGTACTCACCTGGCCTTGCACATGGCCAGTTGCAGGAGAAGATCCGTCGTGCTAGATCGTAACCCAGCCAGTCCTGTGGGTTGTGGAGCCTAGCCAGAGACGTCGTTATCACCGAACCAAGACCTTCGCTGCCATTGGAGCTATGTAATATTGTTGTAAGCAACAGTATTGTAATACTCCATTTTATATAATAAAGCCAGTTTTGTGCCTGGAATTGCTGTATTATGTCGTTAACGTGCGCCAGGTCTTATCCTGGGACTGGCGTGTGTCGGCCCTCTATCGGGGTGCCACATGAAAAGAGCCTAAGCTTGGGGATGCCCATGACACCCCAAGGTAATATTCAAGGAGTACCAAGCAGCTAAGCTTGGGGATGCCCCGGAAGGCATCCCCTCTTTCTTCTAACGACCATCAGTAATTTTACTTGGAGCTATATTTTTATTCGTCACATATCATGAGTTTTTCTTGGAGTGTCTTGTATTATATGAGTCTTTGCTTGTTTTGCTTTTTAGTTTGCCACAATCATCCTTGCTGGACACACCTATTTGAGAGAGCCATAATGATGCTATGATTTGTTAGAATTGCTCTATGTTCTTCACTTAAATTTTTTCAGCTATGGAATTGCTCTAGTACTTCACTTATATCTTTTTTAGCACGGTGGTAGTAAAATTTTGAAGAAATATGCTCTAATGCTTCACTTAGATTATTTTGAGAGTTAGTTAAATTTTGAAGAAATATGCTCTCATGCTTCACTTATATTATTTTGAGAGTTGAATTTTTTTGAAGAAATATTTATGCTCTCGTACTTTACTTAAATTTATTTGAGAGCTTGAAAAGTAGCAATGGTGATATATGAATTTAGTCCCAAAGTGATAGATATTCAAGGGGGATATAATAAAAAAACTTTCATGAAGATCATTGGATATTATAAACTTGATTCCTTGTAATAGTTTTGAGATATTGAGATAGTAATATGGGAGTCATGTTGGTGAGTAATTATGCTTTAGTAAGAATATTGGTGTCAAGGTTTGTGATTCCCTATGCAAGCACGAAAGTCAATAGTTATGCAATGAAGTTATATCCTACTTGTGGTGCATTATTCGGTGTTAGTTATGTTTAATGCTCATTTATGATCGTTTTCGTTTCTTGGTAGGTCACTTCTAAATCTATTTGCTAGCCTTCATTTGTACTAAGCGGGAATATTGGTTGTGCATCCAAACTCCTTAAACCAAGTTGTGCCAAATGAGTCCACCATACCTACCTATATGCAGTATGTCCAAGCCGTTCTAAGTAAATTTGTATGTGCCAACTCTAATTTTCAAAATGAATTTCGTTTTTGTGTGCCTGTACCGCTCATGAAGCGGCAGGGGGTGGCCAATATTTTCCATGCTAGATGTGTTATTCTCAAGATGAGTGCTTATTCACTTGTCATTGCACGAGAGTGTGGCAGGTAATAGGGATGCCCAGTCCCAAAAAAAAAATATGTTGTCAATAATAAATTCCTTGGAAAGTGTTGGTATGGAAGGCACCCGTGGATACGGCTAGCCATGGATTATGAAAGAATGGAGGAAAAAGGAATAAACTTTATTTTATGTTTGGGAACCACCTATGTATCTAGCATGGAAAGTATTGGGAATTCTCGGTCGTTTTCGTTGATAGGAAAAGCATGCCTCTCAAAACAATTTTATCTCTCAATTTAAGCATTGAGCTCTAGCACCTCTACAAATCTTTGCTTCCCTCTGCGAAGGGCCTATCTCTTTACTTTATGCAATTTTTATTTTTATTTGAGTCTCTATCTTCTCTTATAAAGCACCAACCAAGGAACACTATTATCATACTTGTGCATTGGATATAGCTAATATTCGAGTGTGTTTTGTGAATGGATCAATGATTGAGCATGATGGGCTAGGGATAGCTTTCTTTAGTGTTGATATTTTGAAAGACATGGTTGCTTGTTGATATGCTTGAGTATTGATGTCTTCATGTCAATTATATACTATTGTTTTGAATCATCTAAAAGTCCAAACATCCATGCTACAAAAGAAAAGAATATGTGATAAACATGTTAGGCAACATTCCACATCAATTTTTTTTGTTTTTATCATTTATCTACTCGAGGACGAGCAAGAATTAAGCCTGGGGATGCTGATACGTCTCCAACGTATCTATAATTTTTTATTATTCCATGCTGTTATATTATCAATCTTGAATGTTTTATATTCATTTACTAGCAACTTTATATCATTTTTTGGGACTAACCTATTGACATAGTGCCCAATGCCAGTTGCTATTTTTTGCTTTTTTTTTACTTTGCAGAATATCAATATCAAACGGAGTCCAAATGCCATGAAACTTTTTGGAGATTTTTTTCTGCCCAGAAGACACCCAGGGAGCCAAAGAAGTACACGGGAGGAGGCCCATGTGGCCCACTAGGCACCAGGGCACGCTAGAGGCCCCTGGCGCGCCCTGGTGGGTAGTGGTGCCCACGGGAAGCTTCTCCACTGACCTTCGCCTCTATAAATACTCTAAAATCCCAAAAACCCTAGGGGAGTCAAGAGAATATAGTTTTCGCTGCCGCAAGTTCCAGAACCACGAGATCCAATCTAGAGGCCTTTTTTGCCACTCTGCCGGAGGGGGCAACGATCACGGAGGGGTTCTTCATCATCCTTGTTGCCCCTCCGATGATGTGTGAGTAGTTTACCATAGACCTACGGGTCCGTAGCTAGTAGCTAGATGGCTTCTTCTCTCTTTTTGATCTTCAACATAATGTTCTCCTCGATGTTCTTGGAGATCTATTTGATGTAATGACTTTTTGTGGTGTGTTTGTTGGGATCCGATGAATTGTGGGTTTATGATCAATTCTATCCATGAATATTATTTGAGTCTTTGCTGAACTATTTTATGCATGATTGTTATAGCCTCGTATTTCTTCTCTGAAATTTTGGTTTGGTTTGGCTATTGGCGTTCTGGGATCGGGGGTACCCAGATCTGCCTGCCTGCGGCCCAGCGCGTGGGCCCATCGACGGCCTAGTATGGCCCAGCTACAACATCCCAAGCACAAGACCCTTGTGAGGGCCCTGGCCTCGTGAGGAGAACGACATCAGGACTTCATGAGGGCAGCTCTCTGAGTCTGCCTCCCGAGGAGCAGAGATTTCTATGCAGGTACCCAGCCTCACGAGGCTGCGATGACGTGAGCCATGACGACCAAGGCCAGGCGGGTGCCAGCGGGCGCAGAGGAGACAGTTTCCCTTTCGGTGCTAAGGGAGCAAGGACAGGCGCAGGTTCCCGAGGAAGGCCCCAAAGCTTTCCATTCTGGTGCAATGAGACCAAGACCACGAGCTTGGCAGGACGGATGTCATCACCGAGCCTACCATTGCGTGATGGCCAGAAGCTTTGCAGGCGAAGACCACCTTTCGTCAAGATAGGATGTACTTCTTGTCCCCTTTCAAATTGGCCATTGTGGGATCCCTTCCCGCCTAATTTTTGGGGGAAAAGGACCAAGGCCACTATAAGTATAGGCTAGCCACCATCGTAGAGAGGGATCCCCCCGACCGAATCCCGGATCGGACCCATTCCATCCTCACTAGTTGAGCCCTCGCGAGGTCGCTCATCCACTGTACTAGTTCATCCTCCACCTCCTCGTGAGGCCAATCCACCAAAAGCAGGAGTAAAGTTTTACACCGCAAGGTGGCCCGAACCTGGGTAAATCTGCCGTGTTCATCTTCTTCCCCACTCGCGTGAACTCGGCGAGGCTAGGCCGTAGGGTAGCGAGCGTGAGACTTGGGCTGGTTGAGATCTTCACACACGCCCCAGAGTTCGAACCTTCTTGGGTCTGCGGAGCCCTGAATCCAACATTGGCCAACTAGATTGATTTTTTCTTGCCATGGGAAGAGGTGCTTTACGATGAGTTTGATCTTGCGGTGCTCAATCTCAGTGACAGAAAGAGACATGACACGCATGTATCATTGCTATTAAGGATAAAAAGATGGGGTCTATTCCGACATGAATAGATCTTGTCTACATCATGTCATCGTTCTTATTGCATTACTCCGTTTTTCCATGAACTTAATACACTAGATGCATGCTGGATAGCGGTCGATGTGTGGAGTACTAGTAGTACATGCAGAATTGTTTCAGTCTACTAATCTTGGACGTGATGCCTATATACATGATCATTGCCTTGGATATCGTCATGATTATTCGCTTTTCTATCAATTGCCCAAGAGTAATTTTTTTACCCACCGTATGCTATTTTCTCAAGAGAAGCCTCTAGTGAAACCTACGGCCCCGGGTCTATTTTCCTATCATATTAAACCAAAAATACCTTGCTGCAATTTTTCTTTCTTTATTTTATTTTGTGTTTTAGTTAGATCTATTTATCAAGCTCATACAATTTAATTTATCTCAATACAGAGGAGGGATTGACAACCCCTCTTATGCGTTGGGTTGCAAGTTTTTGTTGTTTTTTGTGCAGGTGCTGTTTACATAGTGTTTCTTGGTTCTCCTGCTGGATTGATAACCTTGGTTTCATAACTGAGGGAAATACTTACCTTTGTTGTGCTGCATCAGCCTCTCCTCTTCGGGGAAATACCAATGCAGATTCAAGCAATCACCGGGCGGTGGCCGGAGGAGCAGCACCCGATGGGTTATGGGCGGCGGCCGTGGAGAACCTCCTAAGGGGCGGCCTAGTAAGGAGCAAGGGCCGGCAGCGGTGGCAGTCCTAGGCGGGGTGAACCAGATGGAGGAGCGAGATGGTGTAAGACGCGGGTGGAGTGGCAACCTTCAGTCATGATCTGGAGTGGAGAACGCAGCGATGTGGTAGAAAAAAAAGGCAGCAGCGGAGATGAGGGAGCGGCGACACCGAGCAAGAAGATGATGGCGACGCGACAGAAGGATCAAGCATGAGTTGCACGTGCGATTTTTTTGACCTAAGCTCTAATACCATGTGACAAAATATGCAACTTGTATTACTAGGAGGCCAAAACCACCATATATATGATGTACATGAGGATGCCAAAAGGCAAGAATACAAAAGGCCAAAGGCCATCATCAATATAACTCTAACAGATACGTCTCCAACGTATCTATAATTTTTGATTGTTCCACGCTATTATAGTATCAATCTTGGATGTTTATTATGCAATTATATATCATTTTTTGGGACTAACCTATTAACCTAGTGCCCAGTACCAGTTGCTGTTTTTGCTTGTTTTTGGCTTTTCAGGGAATCAATATCAAACAAAGTCCAAAGGGAGAAAAAAACTTTGTATTAATTTTTTCTGGACCAGAAGGGACCCTAGAAGGTTTGGGGGAAGACCTTACGAGCCACGAGGGAGTGACAAGCTCAGGAGGCGCCCCCCATGGGGGCACCCTCCAGGCCTGTGCGCCCCCCGTGGCACCTCTTGACCTAATTCCGCCTATATAAATTCTGAAATAGAGCCACCCAAAATACTTTTTCCACCGCCGCAAGTTTCTGTTCTCGTGAGATCCCATCTGGAGGCCTTTTTTAGAACTCTGCCAGAGGGGGAATCGATCACGGAGGGCTTCTACATCAACCTTGTTGCCCGTCCGATGATGTGTGAGTAGTTTACCACATACCTACAGGTCCATAGCTAGTAGCTAGATGGCCTCTTCTCTCTCTTTGATCTTCAATACAATGTTCTCCTCGATGTTCTTGGAGATCTATTTGATGTAATCCTTTTTTGCGGTGTGTTTGTTTGGATCCGATGAATTGTGGGTATCAGATTATCCATGAATATTATTTGAGTCTTCTCTGAACTCTTTTATGCATGTTTGTTATAGCTTTGTATGTCTCTCCGGTCTATCCATTTGGTTTGGCCAACTAGATTAATTTATCTTGCAATGGGAGAGGTGCTTTGTGATGGGTTCGATCTTGCGTTGCTCAATCCCAGTGACAGAAAGGGACATGACACGTACTTGTATCAGTGTCATTAAGGATAAAAAGATGGGGTTTATTCATATTGATTGGATTTACTTTGTGTATACATCTTGCTTAAGGCGTTACTCCGTTGTTTATGAACTTAATACTCTAGATGCATGCTGGATAGCGGTCGATGTGTGGAGTAATAGTAGTAGATGCAAGCAGGAGTCGGTCTACTTGTCTCAGACGTGATGCCTATATACATGATCATTGCCTTGGATATCGTCATGATTATTCTCTTTTCTATCAATTGGCCAATAGTAATTTGTTTACCCACCGTATGCTATCTTCAAGAGAGAAACCTCTAGTGAAAACTATGACCCCGGGTCTATTTTTATAATATATTAAAATCCAAAAATACCTTGCTGTAATTTTATTTACTTTTTTTGTTTAGCTATCTATCACTAAGAGATTTGATCCTTGCAATCACCAAGGGATTGACAACCCCTTGTTTGCGTTGGGTGCAAGTATTTGTTATTCTGTGTGTAGGTACTGCTAGTGAGATGTTGCTTGGTTCTCCTACTAGATTGATAAACCTAGTTGTTAACTGAGGGAAATCCCAACGCAGCTCACAAGTAGCAGGCCCAACAAAAGAAGGCTGCGACCGCCAAGGCTGAGAAGGACCTAGCCGCTGAAAAGGTGGCTAGGGAGAAGGACCAGGTGTGGGTCCTAGATATTGAGGAGACCCTGAAGGGCGTGTACAAGGCACGCGATGCCCTTCAGGTCAAGGAGAAGAATACAGTTGAAGAGCTCAAGAAGCTCCGCCTAGTGCATGCCGAGCTCCAGACCCAGGCCCGGGCCGACCGTGAAGTGCTCCGGCAAGTGGAGCACATCGCCACGGGTAAGCCGTTTTTACTTTAGTGTGTGTTTGGCAGCAAGGGGTTCATTGAGCTCACCCAGCTGTGGCACTCCGCAGAGGTCTTCGCGGATCTCTCAAAGAGCACACTAGACGCCGGGCGCCACTTCGGCGAATGGGAGGGCCACGAGGTGGAGAAAGCGTTCTGACAACAATTCCAGGCGTCGCCACGTCTAAAGCTGCTAAATAATCGGATGAAGCAGCTAGTGAAGCTTCTCCGTATGGCAAGGCTAGCGCTCCAGGACCTCTGCATCAATCTATGGCCCACAGAGGTGCTGTCGACCAGCTTCTTCAGGCTCCTAGCTCGGCTACAAGAAGCTATCCCGCAAGTGGCTCACTAGAAGCGGTCCGCGTGCCTAGAGGTGGCTCAGCGAGCGCACGTGTGCGTGAAGATGCATTTTCATTGCGTCGAAGCGGCAATTGTGGCTGCGGAACCCCCCGAAGGGAAGGATTAGACCGCAGAGTAGTTCCTTGCTGAGGTAGTGGAAGGGGCCCGGATTACCGAGGCTAAGTGTCCTAAGGACACTTTGTATTTCTAGATAGTACATTGGAATGCCGAAGTGTGTGGGATGTACAAAACTTCCTTTTGTTTTAATGAATGAGGCTTTATATTCCGTCATGCGATTGAGTTGTTTTCTTCTGTTTGTGTTTTTGACTGCTGTTTGACCGTGTTAAACTAAAAGTGGCTAGTCGTCGGCTTCAACCCCTCTGCACAGTATACAGTATATAGAGGGTGTTCCTTTAGGCAATTGTGACCCTTAGCCGACGTCTCGGTTCCCGAAGGCGGTCCGTGCACATAAGAACTAGGCAATCAGACTATAATGGCTTTATAACTTTCACTTAGTCATAGGAGCTTGACTGTGGGGGCGATGCCGAGCCCCCGGTGTGTGGAGTGGTCTGCTATGTAGCCGGGGTTTATGCCACTGACCACTTTGGCTTATTCCAGAAAGAAGCCCTTCGTTTGACATGGGTGATCGCTAACGACACATTGCTTGATGCAGCCATCGGATGACCAACCAGACAGTCAGTTTTCGGCTTTCTCCACTGAGGCGCTCTACCATGTGAGCTGGCGGCACTATCGCAGTGGTTCTCCCTTTACAACCTTAGCCTAATTGATCGGAAACGTAAGGGGTAAGCACATGAGCCGGGCAATCCAACTATTGACCAAAATCTAGGTTCGAAACTGATTCATATAATGCAACATCCGAGACGTCGAGTACTTCAGACTTGTAATGTGGGGCGTGCGATTAAAAGCGAAGCCCTCTATGACTAGCAATTGTATCATAAAGTATTCTTTTGGCTCAAAGGTAGTAATTATAAATAAATGCTTAGGAACCTTAAGGGGCACAATTTCTTTATTTCATATGGTCAAGCCATGTATGCCGAACTTTGACAAAAGAGGAACTTTAAAAAGATACAGTGCGAAGAACAAGATAAGGAGTAGATCAAAACCGGGCGGACTTGTCATCGGGTTTATTAGCGCGAGCCGCTTCCTGCTGCATGTCTGCGTCTCCATGCTATTGACCAGCTCATCTTCATTGATAACGAAGTTGATATGGGTTGCCTGCAACCTCGTTCGCGCGCTTGATGCTTTCATCGGTCGAGTCCTTTAAGGAGGTCTGCAGCTGCCGTTTGGATGGTTAAAACCATGTGGACATGCTATTCCTGGTTGGGCCTTTGATAGAGTCCTGCCGGTATGCAAGTCCGAAGTGTGTCGCTGCTCGGTCAAGCCGATCACGACATTTCTATTGTTTTGGCTCCTCGGTAGCGTAGGGAATTTTTAGTGCAAAGTTATGCACACTGGGGATGTAATGCCCCTTCTAGGGGAGGCGCGCGAGGAGCCCGTACCCCTATTTGGGGTGGGGGAATGCTTAACCAAGGTTGGTTTGCGTGGCCCGCGTATGCTTCGATGAGCTGGGGGCGTGCTTACCCGCACGGGCTGCCTCCTCGGATGCTTGCACCTCGACTGCGAAAGCCACAGTCTGCTCCTCTGTTCAGAGGGAGCGTTCGGTGTTGCCATTGACTGTAATAACACCGTTTGGTCCCTACATTTTTAGCTTTAAGTATGCGTAATGCAGGACTGCGTTGAAGTGAGCAAATGCAGTGCACCCTAGAAGCGTGTAGTATCCACTGCGAAAGGGAACTATGTCGAAGATTAACTCCTCGCTCCTGAAGTTCTCGGGTGACCCGAAGACTACCTCCAGTGTGACTGTTCCCGTGCAATGAGCTTCGACGCCTATGACACCTTTAAAGGTGGTGGTGTTGGGCTTGATCCGAGGTGACGTAAATTAAATTGAGTCTGCTACCTCCGTCCATGAGGACACGCGTCAGATGGAATCCATCCATGATTGGATCCAAGACTAGAGCAGCCGATCTGCCATGCCTGATGCTGGTCGAATGATCATGCTTGTCACATGTGATCGGGTAAGCCGACCATGGATTGAACTTCGGGGCGACGGGCTCCAACGCATAGGTGTCCCGAAGTGCACATTTCCTCTCCTTCTTGACGATGTGGGTAACGTAAATCATGTTTGCGTCTTTTACCTCATTACGAAACTGCTTCCGGCCCCCTTTATTGGGCCGCTGAGGTTCAGCCTCGTCCTCACTGCGAGGTTGGGCTTTATTTTGACTCTCCGTCGCCATCTTGCCAGCCTACTTGAAGACCCAACAAATCCTATTCATGTGGTTTGCAGGTTTGTCAGAGGTGCCATCAATTTGGCACGGTCTGTCAAGGATCTTGTCTAGCTGGTTGGGTCCATCTCTGTTCCCTTTAAAGGGCTTCCTTTTCTGTCCGGATCTAGGTCCGCTGAACCCTGCATTTACTATGGCATCCTCTGTGTCGCTCCCCCCATTTTTATGCTTGTGCTTGTTTTTATTGCGTCGAGGCTTGCCATTGGCGTCATGAGTCTCCAAGGTGTCAACCTTGCTGTTGTGAGTGCAGCGGGCCAGCCAACTGTCCTCTCCCATTCAAAACCGGGTCATGAGTGAGGTAAGGGCCGCCATGGTCATCGGCTTATCCTGCCCGAGCTGGCGGGTGAGCTATTCATCTTGGATGTTATTCTTGAATGCTGCTATGGCCTCGGTATCAGAGTAGTCTACGATCTAGTTCTTTTTAGTAAGGAACTAGTTTTAGAATTTCCGAGATAGCTCACCGGGTTGTTGAATGACGCTGTCGGAATCGGGGCTTCACGGACCTAAATAAGGTTCGAACTCTGGGGCGTGAACGACGTATCCTGCCTAGCTACAACTCGCTTCTCACCGCCTCATGGCCTGGCTCCGTCGAGCTCGAGCGAGCGGGAAGAAGAAGTGGACGCAGAGATTTACCTAGGTTCGGGCCACCTTGCCGTGTAAAACCCTACTCCTGCTTTGTGGTGGATTGGCTCGTGAGGAGGATGAGTATGAACTAGTACAAGTGCGACCTGCCTCGGGAGAGCTCAAGGGTGGAAGGATCTCCTTCCTGTGGTGGAGACTAACCTATATTTATAGTGGCCTTGGTACTCTTCCCTCATGGCTCAGGCGGGAAGGGATACCACAACGACCAATTTGAAAGGGGACAGGAGTACACCCTATCCTGACTAAAGGTGGCCTTTGCCTGCAAAGCTTCTGGTCATGACGCAGTGGTGAGCTCGGTGATGACCTCCGTCCTGCCGAGCCCGTGGTCTTGGTCTTGTTACACTGGAATGGAAACCAATGGGGGATTCCTTCGGAACCCGCGTACGTCCTTGCCTCCTTAGCACCAAAGAGGAAACTGTCCTGGGTTGTGCCCGCTAGCGCCCTTCTGGCTCCGGTTGTCATGGCTCACATCACTGCGCGCCTCGTGAGGTGGGGCGCTGATACGTCTCCAACGTATCTATAATTTTTTATTGTTCCATGCTGTTATATTGTCATTCTTGGATGTTTTACAATCATTTTATAGCAACTTTATATCATTTTTTTGGGACTAACCAATTGACATAGTGCCCAATGCCAATAGCTGTTTTTTTGCTTGTTTTTTACTTCGCAGTAAATCAATACCAAACGGAGTCCAAACGCAGCGAAACTTTTTGGTGATTTTTTCTGGACCAGAAGATACAAGTTGGGCCAAAAAAGTACCTGAGGGGGCTCCGAGGGGAGCACAACCCATCAGGGCGCGCCTGGGGGCCAGGCGCGCCCAGGTGGGTTGTGCCCACCTCGGCCGCCTCCCGCACCGCCTCTTTGCTCTATAAATACCCCCAATATTCCAGAAACCCTTGGGGAGTCGACGAAAATCAATTCCAGCCGCCGCAAGTTCCAGAAACCACAGATCCAATCTAGACACCATCACGGAGGGGTTCATCATCCTCATTGGTGCCTCTCCGGTGATGCATGAGTAGTCCATTGTAGACCTACGGGTCCGTAGTTAGTAGCTAGATGGCTTCCTCTCTCTCTTTTGATTCTCAATACAATGGTCTCTTGGAGATCTATTTGATGTAACTCTTTTTGCGGTGTGTTTGTTGGGATCCGATGAACTTTGAGTTTATGATCAGATCTATGTTTTTATCCATGAAAGTTATTTGAGTCTTTTGATCTCTTATATGCATGATTACTTATAGCCTCGTATTTCTTCTTCGAATCTTTGGTTTAGTTAGGCCAACTAGATCGATTTTTCTTGCCATGGGAAGAGGTGCTTTATGATGGGTTCGATCTTACGGTGCTTGATCCCAGTGATAGAAGAGGAACCGACACGTATGTATCGTTGCTATTAAGGATAACAAGATGGGGTCTATTTCTACAGAAATAGATCTTGTCTACATCATGTCATGGTTCTTATTGCATTACTCCATTTCTCCATGAACTTAATACATTAGATGCATGCTGGATAGCGGTCGATGTGTGGAGTAATAGTAGTAGATGCAGGCAGGAGTCGTTCTACTAATCTTGGACGTGATGCCTATATAATGATCATTGCCTGGATATCGTCATAATTACTTGAAGTTCTATCAATTGCCCAACAGTAATTTGTTTTCCCACCGTATGCTATTTTTCTCGAGAGAAGCCACTAGTGAAATCTACGGCCCCTGGGTCTATTTTCTCATCATATATTTTTCAGATCTATTTTGCTATTTGCCTTTTTATTTATTTGCCACTCTTATTTTCAGATCTATATTTCTAAAAACCCAAAAATATTTTGCTTCACTTTTATTTTATTCGTGATCTATTTATCCAATCTACTACAATTTATCTCCCGTCCGTTTGCCAATTTCTGGCGCCGTTACCCGAAAGGGATTGACAACCCCTTTAACACGTCGGATTGCAAGTATTTGATCTTTGTGTGTAGGTGCTGTTTACGTAGTGTTGCTTGGTTCTCCTACTGGTTCGATAATCTTGGTCTCATCACTGAGGGAAATACCTACCATTGCTGTGTTGCATCATCCCTTCCTCTTTGGGAAATACCGACGTAGTTCAAGCAAAAATCAAAAGGAATTTCTGGCGCCATTGCTGGGGAGACATCATCAACATCTACCAGGTTCCTAATCACAAATCTCATCTCCTTGCAATTTACATTAGTTGCCATTTGCCTCTCGTTATCCTCTCCCCCACTTCACAAAAAATTGCCGTTTTATTCGCCCTCTTTCTCGTTCGCCGTTTTCTCGTCAGATCTGTTTTTGCGTGCCATCTTGTTGCATAGTCACGATGACTCAAGAGAACACCAAGTTGTGTGATTTATCCAATACCAACAACAATGATTTTATTAGCACTCCGATTGCTCCTCCCGCCACTAGTGCGGAGTCTTGTGATATTAATGCCGCTTTGTTGAATCTTGTTATGAAAGATCAATTTTCCGGTACTCCTAGTGAGGATGCCGCGTCCCATCTTAAAACATTCATGGAATTATGTGATATGCAAAAGAAAAAATATGTGGACAATGATATTGTGAAGTTGAAATTATTCCCGTTTTCTTTGCGAGATCGTGCAAAAATTTGGTTTTCTTCTTTGCCTCGCAATAGTATCAATTCTTGGGACAAGTGCAAAGATGCTTTTATTACTAAGTATTTTTCGCCCACGAAAATTATTTCCCTTAGGACGCAAATCATGAATTTTAAGCAACTTGAGCATGAACATTTTGCGCAATCTTGGGAAAGAATGAAATTGATGCTAAGAAATTGTCCTACTCATGGTTTAAATCTTTGGATGATCATACAAATTTTTTATGCGGGATTGAATTTTGTTTCTAGAAATCTTTTAGATTCCGCTGCGGGTGGTACTTTTATGGAAATTACTTTGGGTGAAGCTACTAAATTCATAGACAATATTATGGCAAATTATTCACAATGGCATACCGAAAGAGCTCCTACTAGTAAAAAGGTTAATTCGGTTGAAGAAATTTCTTCTTTGAGTGAAAAAGTTGATGCTCTTATGAAATTGGTTGCTAATAAAAGTGCTCCTATTTATTTTAATGATGTTCCTTTGTTTACCTTGATTGAGCAAAATAGTGATGCCGTAGATGTGAATTTTATCTCTCGAAACAATTTCAATAACAATGCTTATAGAGGTAATTTTAGTCCTAGGCCTTTTCCTAGTAATTCCTCTAATAATTATGGTAATCCTTCTTATAATAATAGGAACACCTCTGATTTTGAGAATAATATTAAAGAATTTATCAATGCTCAAAAGAATTTTAACACTACGATGGAAGAAAAATTGAGTAAGATTGATGATTTGTCTAGAAGCGTTGATAGAATTTCTCATGATGTAGAAAATCTCAAGATGAAAATTTTTGTGCCTAAGGTTGAAGAATCAATTAAAGCTTTATATGTTCATATGGATGAAAGTAAGAAAAGAACCGCTATGCTTAGAGCTAGAAGAGAATTTTTAGAAAAAGCGTTTTCCAGTGATTGCTTTCACAAAAATGATGAAGATCTTAAAGTGATTGATGTTTCTTCTATTGATTCCTTGTTTAGTAAAATTAAAATTGATGAAAAAGGGACTGAAGAAGAGTCAACTTTAGCTAGAAGGTGTCCCGATAATTTGGAGGGTGAAAATCTTGTTGAGAAAATTGATAAAAGTGGGTTTGGAGAGGTCAAAACTTTAACTAGTGATGTGCCCACTCTTTTGGATTACAAAGACTATAATTATGATAATTGCTCTTTGATTGATTGTATTTCTTTGTTGCAATCCATGATAAATTCACCCCATGTCTATGAACAAAATAAAGCTTTTACTAAACATATTGTTGATGCTATGATGATAGCTTTGGAAGAAAAGTTGGAATTAGAGATTTCAATTCCTAGAAAATTACATGATGAATGAGAACCTACTATCAAAGTCAAGATTAAAAATTATGAGTGTTTTTATTTATGTGATTTGGATGCTAGTGTTTCTACAATTCTGAAATCTTTATGTGATGTGCTTGGTCTTACCGATATTGAAGAATGTTCTTTAAATTTGCACTTGGCGGATTCTACTATTAAAAAGCCTATGGGAAGAATTAATGTTATTATTCTTGCAAATAGGAATTATGTGCCCATAGATTTTATTGTTCTTGATATTGATTGCAATCCATCTTGTCCAATTATTCTTGGTAGACCCTTTTTGCGCACTATAGGTGCCGTGATTGATATGAAAGAAAGGAACATCAAATTCCAATTTCCTTTGAGAAAGGGTATGGAACACTTCCCTAGAACAAGAATTAAGCCACCATATGAATCAATCATGAGGGCATCTTATGGATCTAGAAACAAAGATGACAATACTTAGATCTTTGCATTATGCCTAGCTAAGGGCGTAAAATGATAGCGCTTGTTGGGAGGCAACCCAATGAATAAAATTTATTTTAGTCTTTTTCTTTCTGTTTGCACAATTATGCTACTGTTATGATTGTGTTTTTTGTGTTTTAATTAGTGTTTGTGCCAAGTAAAGTCTTTAGGATAGCTTTGGTGATAGTTGATTTGATCTTGTTGGAAAACAGAAACTTTTTCGTCCAATAAAACAATTTTGAAAACTCACAAAAGCGACTAAGCATTCTGAATTTTTTACACAAGATTGATATAAAAATTGTATCTGTTGTCCTAATTTTTCAGAATGTTTGGAGTTACAGAAGTATGAGAACAATTCGTATCTTTGCAGACTGTTCTGTTTTTGATAGATTCTGTTTTCTTTGCATTGTGTGCTTATTTTGATGAATTTATGGTTTGTATTGGAGGTTATAAGCCATGGTAAAGTTAGAATACAGTAGATATAATGCAAGAACAAAATTTGAATGGGTTTTCTATAGTACTTAACGTAAAGATTGGTTTTCTTATACTAACGGATCTCACGAAGGTTTTGTTGAGTTTTGTGTGATTGAAGTTTTCAAGTTTTGGGTGAGATTACGATGGATGAAGGAATAAGGAGTAAGAAGAGCCTAAGCTTGGGGATGCCCCATGGCACCCCAAGCCATTATCCAAAGAGAAGCAAGCAACTAAGCTTGGGGATGCCCGAGTGGCATCCCCTCTTTCTTCTAACGACCATCGGTATTTTACTTGGAGCTATATTTTTATTCGTCACATATCATGAGTTTTGCTTGAAGCGTCTTGTCTGATATGAGTCTTTGCTTGTTTTGCTTTTTATGTTTAGTCATGAATCCTTGTTGGACACACCTATTTGAGAGAGCCAAAATTATGCTATGACTTGTTAGAATTGCTCTCTATGCTTCACTTAAATCTTTATGAGCTATGGAATTGCTCTAGTCCTTGACTTATATCTTTTTGAGCACGGTGTGCTTTAGTATTTTTGAAGAAATTCTCTCATGCTTCACTTAGATTTATTTGAGAATCAGTAAACTTTTTTAGAAATTATCTCTTGCTTCACTTAAATTATTTTGAGAGAAGAAAATTTTATGCTCATGTTCTTCACTTAGATTTGTTTGAGCTATCAAAAGCAACAAATGAAATTAGTCCCAAAGTGATAGATATTCAAGAGGGATATAATAAAAACTTTCATGAAGATCATTGGACAAAATAAACTTGATTCCTTGTAATAGTTTTGCGATATGCTGATATAATATGTGAGTCATGTTGATGAGTAATTATGCTTTAGTAAGAATATTGGTGTTAAGGTTTGTGATTCCCTATGCAAGCACGAAAGTCAATAGTTACACAATGAAATTACATCCTACTTGTGGTGCATTATTCGGTGTTAGTTATGCTTAATGCTCGCTTATGAGATTTTTCGTTTCTTGATTGGATGCTTCTCAATCTTTTGCTAGCCTTCATTTGCACTAAGTATGATCACTACTTGTGCATCCAAAATCCTTAAACCAGTTTTGCCATATGAGTCCACTATACCTACCTATATGCAGTATTTCCGTGCTGTTCTAAGCAAATTTGTATGTGCCATCTCTAATTTCAAAATAAATTTCTCTTTTGTGTGCTCGTACCACTCATGAAACAGTAGGGGGTGGCTGATATTTTTCCATGCTAGATGTGTTATTCTCAAGATGAGTGTTTATTCAGTTGCCATTGCACGAGAGTACGGCAAAGGTATTAGGGATGCCCAGTCCCGAAATGAAAAATGAATTTACTTTATGTTGTCAAATAATAAATTCCTTGGAAAGTGTTGGTATGGACAGCACCCGTGGATTCGGTTAGCCGTGGAATGTCAAAGTATGGTGGAAAAAGGAATAAACTTTATTTTCTATTTGGGAACCGCCTATGATATATCTAGCATGGAAAGTATTGGGAACTACTCAATCATTTTTGTTGACAGGAAAAGCATGCCACCCAAAATGTTTTATCTCTACTTTTTTCGCTTTGAGCTCTGGCACCTCTACAAATCCCTACTTCCCTCTGCGAAGGGCCTTTCTTTTACTTTATGCAATTTTTATTTTATTTTGAGTCTCCGTCTTCTCTTATAAAGCACCAACTAAGGGGCACTATGATCATACTTGAGCATTGGGTGTAGCTAATATGCGAGTGTGTTTCATGAATGGATCAATGATTGAGCATAATGGGCTAGGGATAACTTGCTTTAGTGTTGATATTTTGAAAGACATGGTTGCTTGTGGATATGCTTGAGTATTGAAATCTTCATGTCAAAACTAGACTATTGCTTTGAATCATATAAAAGTCCAAATGTCCATGCTAAAAAGAAAAGAATATGTGATGAACATGTTAGGCGGCATTCCACATCAAAAATTCTGTTTTTATCATTTACCTACTCGAGGACGAGCAGGAATTAAGCTTGGGGATGCTGATACGTCTCCAATGTATCTATACTTTTTTATTGTTCCATGCTCTTATATTATCATTCTTGGATGTTTTACAATCATTTTATAGCAACTTTATATCATTTTTTTGGGACTAACCTATTGACATAGTGCCCAGTGCCAGTTGCTGTTTTTTGCTTGTTTTTTACTTCGCAGGAAATCAATACCAAACGGAGTCCAAATGTAGCGAAACTTTTTGGTGATTTTTTCTGGACCAGAAGACACAAGTTGGGCCAAGAAAGTACCTGAGGGGGGCACCAAGGGGAGCACAACCCACCAGGGCGTGCCTGGGGGCCCAGGCGCGCTCGGGTGGGTTGTGCCCACCTCGGCCGCCTCCCGCACCGCCTCTTTACTCTATAAATATCCCAATATTGCAGAAACCCTTGGGGAGTCGACGAAAATCAATTCCAGCCGCCGCAAGTTCCAGAAACCACAAATCCAATCTAGACACCATCACGGAGGGGTTCATCATCCTCATTGGTGCCTCTCCGATGATGCGTGATTAGTTCATTGTAGACCTACGGGTCCGTAGTTAGTAGCTAGATGGCTTCCTCTCTCTCTCTCTCTTTTGATTCTCAATACAATGGTCTCTTGGAGATCTATTTGATGTAACTCTTTTTGCGGTGTGTTTGTTGGGATCCGATGAACTTTGAGTTTATGATCAGATCTATGTTTTTATCCATGAAAGTTATTTGAGTCTTTTGATCTCTTATATGCATGATTACTTATAGCCTCGTATTTCTTCTTCGAATCTTTGGTTTAGTTAGGCCAACTAGATCGATTTTTCTTGCCATGGGAAGAGGTGCTTTGTGATGGGTTCGATCTTACGGTGCTTGATCCCAGTGACAGAAGGGGAACTGACATGTATGTATCGTTGCTATTAAGGATAACAAGATGGGGTCTATTTCTACATAAATAGATCTTGTCTACATCATGTCATCGTTCTTATTGCATTACTCTGTTTCTCCATGAACATAATACACTAGATGCATGCTGGATAGCGGTCGATGTGTGGAGTAATAGTAGTAGATGTAGGAAGGAGTTGGTCTACTAATCTTGGACATGATGCCTATATAATGATCATTGCCTGGATATCGTCATAATTATTTGAAGTTCTATCAATTGCCCAACAGTAATTTGTTTACCCACCGTATGCTATTTTTCTCGAGAGAAGCCACTAGTGAAATCTACGGCCCCGGGGTCTATTTTCTCATCATATATTTTCAGATCTATTTTGCTATTTGTCTTTTTATTTATTTGCCACTTTTATTTTCAGATCTATATTTCTAAAAACCCAAAAATATTTTGCTTCACTTTATTTTATCCGTGATCTATTTATCCAGTCTACTACAACTTATCTCCCGTCCGTTTGCCAATTTCTGGCAACGTTACCCGAAAGGGATTAACAACCCCTTTAACACGTCGGGTTGCACGTATTTGTTCTTTGTGTGCAGGTGCTGTTTACGTAGTGTTGCTTGGTTCTCCTACCGGTTCGATAACCTTGGTCTCATCACTGAGGGAAATACCTACCGTTGCTGTGCTACATCATCCCTTCCTCTTTGGGAAATACCGACGTAGTTCAAGCAAACATCAGGCGCCTGCCTAGAGATGTCCACTCCTCGCGAGGCCGCTCCCCGGGAGGCCTTGATGGTGTTCGCCTCGCGAGGCAGGGGCCCTCGCGAGGGTCTTGTTCATGAAGTCTTGTTGCTGGGCCATGCCGGGCCATTGGTGGAGCCACGCACTGGGCCGTAGGCAAGCGGGTCTGGGTACTCCGGTCCCAGAACCCTGACAGTAGTCCCTGGGCCCACGGCACGCTCGGTCGGGCTTCGAGGCAAAGGCAAAGAGGAGAGGGCGAAGCGACGCGGGCCTAACCGCCTGCGGGCCAGGCTCGATGCGTGGCGCACAATGGTACGCGGATGCCCCCACTTCCCCACGTCACCTCGGCAACTGCATAGGCTGACAAAAAGCCTGGCACGCGCGCTGCAAGGCCATCATTGCCCGAAGATGAAGGGGCGCCGGCCGGCCTTCTCCGATCGCTTATAAGAGGGCAAGGGGGCACGGCCCTCGACCCATCTCTGTCTTCTCGTCCATTCGCCGCCAATCCTTGTCGCGTCAGCCATGGCTCCCACACGAAGGTTCACCGCCGCCGAGAAGGGCAAGGCACCCCAAGAGGGGCCGGAGCCGCCGCAGCCTGATATGTCTCCAATGTATCTATAATTTTTTATTGTTCCATGCTATTATATTATCTGTTTTGGATGTTTTATATGCATTAATATGCTATTTTATATTATTTTTGGGACTAACTTATTAACCCAGAGCCTAGTGCCAGTTTCTATTTTTTCCTTGTTTTTGAGTTTTACAGAAAAGGAATATCAAACGGAGTCCAAACGGAATAAACCTTTACGATGATTTTTCTTGGACCAGAAGACACACGTAGGACTTGGAGTTGAAGTCAGAGGAGTCCCGAGGCGGCGGCAAGCCCCAGGGGCGCGCCCCTGGCTTGTGGGCCCACCGAGGCTCCTCCAACCCTAATCTTTGGCCTATAAATTCAGAAATATTCCCAAACCGACAGAAGCGTCCACCAAAATACTTTTCCGCCGCCGTAACCTTCTGTTCCCGTGAGATCCCATCTTGGGGCATTTTTCGGCATCCTGTCGGAGGGGGATTCGATCACGGAGGGCATCTACATCAACTCTATTACTCTTCTGATGAAGCGTGAGTAGTTTACCATAGACCTACGGGTCCATAGCTAGTAGCTAGATGGCTACTTCTCTCTCTTTGATTCTCAATACCATGTTCTCCTCGATGTTCTTGGAGATCTATCCGATGTAATCTTCTTTTGCGGTGTGTTTGTCGAGATCCGATGAATTGTGGATTTATGATCAGTTTATCTATGAATATTATTTGAATCTTCTTTGAATTCTTATATGCATGATTTGATATCTTTGTATTTCTCTTAGAATTATCGGTTTGGTTTGGCCAACTAGATTGGTTCTTCTTGCAATGGGAGAGGTGCTTAGTTTTGGGTTCAATCTAGCGTGATCTCACCCAGTGACAAAGTAGGGGTAGCGGGACACACATTGTATTGTTGCCATCAAGGGTAAAAAGTTGGGGTTTTCATCATATTGCTTGAGTTTATCCCTCTACATCATGTCATCTTACTTAAGGCGTTACTCCGTTCTTATGAACTTAATACTCTAGATGCATGCTGGATAGCGGTCGATGTGTGGAGTAATAGTAGTAGATGCAGGCAGGAGTCGGTCTACTTGACACGGACATGATGCCAATATTCATAATCATTGCCTTGGATATCGTCATAACTTTGCGCTTTTCTATCAATTGCTCGACAGTAATTTGTTCACCCATCGTATTATTTTCCTTCAAGAGAGAAGCATCTAGTGAAACCTATGGCCCCCGGGTCTATTTTCCATCATATATTTTCAGAACTATAAACCAAAAAACCCAAAAATACCTTGCTGCAATTTATTTGTTTTTACTTTATTTTAAGTTTTAGTAATCTTTTATATCCATCTCTATCAGATCTCACCTTTGCAAGTGATCGTGAAGGGATTGGCAACCCCTTTATCGCGTTGGGTGCAAGTGTTTGATTGTTTGTGCAGGTGCATAGATTGGAGACTTGCGTGTATCTCCTACTGGATTGATACCTTGGTTCTTAACTGAGGGAAATACTTATCTCTACTTTGTTGCATCACCTTTTCCTCTTCAAGGGAAAAACCAATGCAAGCTCAAGAAGTAGCAGGAAGAATTTCTGGCGCCGTTGCCGGGGAGGTTCTACATCAAGCCTACCAAGTACCTGATGTCTACTACGCAACTTTATTCTTGTAGACTCGTGTTGGGCCTCCAAGCACAGAGTTTTGTAAGACAGTAGCAGTTTTCCCTCAAGTGGATGACCTAAGGTTTATCAATCCATGGGAGGCATAGGATGAAGATGGTCTCTCTCAAACAACCCTGCAACCAAATAACAAAGAGTCTCTTGTGTCCCCAACACACCAAATATAATGGAAATTTGTATAGGTGCACTAGTTCTGCGAAGAGATGGCGATACAAGTGTAGTAATGATAGTAGATATTGATTTTTGTAATAGGAACAATAAAAAACAGCAAGGTAGCAATTGATAAAACGGAGCACAAACGGTATTGCAATGCTTGAAAATGAGGCCTAGGGTCCGTACTTTCGCTAGTGCAATCTCTCAACAATGCTAATCTAATTGGATCTTATAACCATCCCTCAACGTGCGATGAAGAATCACTCCAAAGTTCTTATCTAGCGGAGAACATAAGAAGAAATTGTTCATAGCTATTCTTTCCGATCGATCTATTCAAGAGTACTAAAATAACACCAAGTTATTCTTTCCGATCAATCTATCAAGAGTTCGTACTAAAATAACACCAAAGCAAATTCAGATTCATAATACTCAATCCAACACAAAGAACCTCAAAGAGTGCCCCAAGATTTCTACCGGAGAAACAAAAGATGAGAACTTGCATCAACCCCTATGCATAGATTACCCCAATGTCACCTCGGGAATCCGCGAGTTGAGTGCCAAAACATATCTCAAGTGAATCAATATGATACCCCATTGTCACCACGGGTATTCATAGCAAGACATACATCAAGTGCTCTCAAATCCATAAAAGTATTCAATCCGATAAACGAAATCTCAAAGGGAAAACTCAATTCACAACAAGATAGAGAGGGGAAAACACCATATGATCCAACTATATTAACAAAGCCTGCGATACATCAAGATCGTGACATCTCAAGAACACGAGAGAGAAAGATTAAACACATAGCTACTGGTACAAACCCTCAGCCCCGAGGGTGGACTACTCCCTCCTCATCATGGTGGCCATAGGGATGATGAAGATGGCCACCGGTGATGATTTCCCCCTCCGGCAGGGTGCCGAAACGGGGTCTAGATTGGTTTTTCGTGGCTATAGAGGCTTGCGACGGCGAAACTTCTGATCTAGGGTTACCCCGAGGGTTTTTGGAATATTTGGGGATTTATAGGGCGAAGAGGTGGTGCGGGAGGCCACCGAGGTGGGCACAACCCACCTGGGCGCGCCTGGGGGCCCAGGCATGCCCTGGTGGGTTGTGCTCTCCTCGGAGCACCCCTCTGATACTTCTTTGGCCCACCGGGTGTCTTCTGGTCCAAAAAAAATCTCCAAAAAGTTTCGCCGCATTTGGACTCCGTTTGGTATTGATTTTCTGCGATGTAAAAAACAAGCAAAAAACAGCAACTGGCACTAGGCACTATGTCAATTGGTTAGTCCCAAAAAATGATATAAAGTTGCTATAAAATGATTGTAAAACATCCAAGAATGATAATATAACGACATGAATACTTCATAAATTATATATACGTTGGAGACGTATCAGCATCCCCAAGCTTAATTCCTACTCGTCCTCGAGTAGGTAAATGATAAAAGAAATAATTTATGAAGTGTGAATGCTAGCAAAATGCATATGTTTGATCAATGATAATTTCAATCACTTTTTCTAGCATCATAACAGCAACTCTTTCTCATAAAACTTATCATGATAAAGTAGCAATTGAAAATGGAATTTTTGTTGTGGAAAGCTACCTTTCATATTCATCATATACTCTTTCTTTTGTAGCATGGACATTTGGACTTGAATGATTCAAAGCAATAGTCTATAATTTGACATGAAGACATCAATACTCAAGCATATCAACAAGCAACCATGTCTTTCAAAATATCAACACTAAAGAAAGTTATCCCTAGCCCATCATGCTCAATCATTAATCCATTCACGAAACACACTCGCATATTAGCTACATCCAATGCTCAAGTACGATCATAGTGCCCCTTAGTTGGTGCTTTATAAGAGAAGATGGAGACTCAAATAAAAATAAAAATTGCATAAAGTAAATAGATAGGCCCTTCGCAAAGGGAAGTAGGGATTTGTAGAGGTGCCAGAGCTCAAAGCTTAAATTGAGAGATAAATTTTTTGAGAGGCATACTTTTCCCATCAACGAAAACGACCGAGTAATTCCCAACACTTTCCATGCTAGATATATCATAGGCGGTTCCCAAACAGAAAATAAAGTTTATTCCTTTTTCCACCATTCTTTCACGATCCATGGCTAGCCGTATCCACGGGTGCCCTCCATACCAACACTTTCCAAGGAATTTATTATTTGACAACATAAAGTAAATTCATTTTTCATTTCGGGACTGGGCATCCCTAATACCTTTGCCGTACTCTCGTGCAATGACAAGTGAATAAACACTCATCTTGAGAATAACACATCTAGCATGGAAAATATTGGCCACCCCCTGCCGCTTCATGAGCGGTACAAGCACACAAAAAGGAAATCATTTTGAAAATTTAGAGATGGCACATACAAATTTGCTTAAAACGGCATGGAAATACCGCATATAGGTAGGTATGGTGGACTCATTTGGCACAACTTTGGGTTTAAGAATTTGGATGCACAAGTAGTATTCCCACTTAGTACAAATGGAGGCTAGCAAATAGATTGAGAAGCAACCAACCAAGAAACAAAAATTCACATAAACGAGCATTGAGCATAATTAACACCGATTAATGCACCACAAGTAGGATGTAATTTCATTGCATAACTATTAACTTTCGTGCTTGCATAGGGAATCACAAACCTTAACACCAATATTATTACTAAAGCATAATTACTCACCAACATGACTCACATATCACTATCATCATATCTCAAAACTATTACAAAGAATCAAGTTTATTTTGTCCAATGATCTTCATGAAAGTTTTTATTATATCCCTCTTGAATATCTATCACTTTGGGACTAGTTTCATGTGTTGCTTTTGATAGCTCAAACAAATCTAAGTGAAGAACATGAGCATAAAAATTTTCTTCTCTCAAAATAATATAAGTGAAGCATGAGAGAATTTCTTCAAAAATAATAAAGCACACCGTGCTCAAAAAGATAAAAGTGAAGCACTAGAGCAAATGACAAACTACTCCAAAAAGATATAAGTGAAGATCATGCGAGTAGTTAAGTAAATGGGTAGCTATGTGAGGAATCTCTCTTATTTAAAACTTTCAGATCTAAGTATTTTATTAAAACAGCAAGCAAAACAAAATAAAATGACATTCTAAGAATATCACACATCATGTGAAGAAGCAAAAACTTAGGCTCAACCGAGGCTAACTGATAATTGTTGATGAAGAAAGGTGGGATGCCTACTGGGGCATCGCCAAGCTTAGATGCTTGAGACTTCTTGGAATATTAACTTGGGATGCCTTGGGCATCCCCAAGCTTGAGCTCTTGTGTCTTCTCCATTCCTCTCAAATCACGGTTTCCCTAATTCTTAAAAACTTCATCCACACAAAACTCAACAAGAACTCATGAGATAAGTTAGTATAAATCAATGAAAAACCTTATCATTCTCTACTATAGCAAATCACTAAAATATTATTCAACATTGCATACTAAATGCCTATGCATATTTAATACTCCTATCCTCAAATAGAATCGTTAAACAAGCAAACATATGCAAACAATGCGAACATAACAGCAATCTGTCTAAACAGGACAGTCTGTAAAGAGTGCAATTGTACTCATACTTCCCTACATCCAAAAATTCTGAAAATTTACCACACTGTATAAAATTTATCATATATTACTGTGAAAAAAGTTTCAACAATTTATCACATTCTGAATTTTCTGGATAATTATTGCAACAGCGATAAACTTTCTGTTTTGAAACAGCAACTCATATATTTGCAAAATAAGCATGATGAAGGCTATCCTTGCCACTTTTATTGAAATAAAAGATGCAAAACAGTATTATAAATAACATAAAGCAAATCATAATAAAATAAAATGACTCTCCAAGCAAAACTCATATCATGTGACGAATGAAAATATAGCTCCAAGTGAGGTTACCGATAATGTTGAAGACGAAAGAGGGGATGCCTTCCGGGGCATCCCCAAGCTTAGTTGCTTGGATCTTCCTTGAATATTGCCTTGGGGGTGCCTTGTTCATCCCCAAGCTTAGGGTATTGTCACTCCTTATTCTCCTCATATCGATATCTCACCCAAAACTTGAAAACTTCAATCACACAAAACTTAACGGAACTTCGTGAGATGGGTTAGTATGATAAAGACAAATCATTCACTTTGGTACTGTCAAAGACAAGATTCATAATTGTTCTCACACAATTATTACTGTACTCTAAAATTTTCACAATTTATATTAAGCAATATAAGCCATAGAAACCATAAAGAAAGCAAACTATGCATTGCAAACAGAATCTGTCAAAAACAGAACAGTACGTAAAGATCTGAAATAAGGTCATACTTATATAACTCCAAAAATTCTGAAAAATAAGGAAATAGTAGAAAATTTGTATACACATAAATTTTAAAAAATGCAGAATTTTTCAACATTCCAGTAAAATATAGGAATTTATGTACTGGACGCAAAAGTTTCTGTTTTTGCACAGAATCAAGTCAACTATCATCCACACTATCCCAAAGGCTTTACTTGGCACTTTATTGAAACAAAAGCTATAAAACAAGATCACTACAGTAGCCTAATCATGTGAACACACAAAAACAATAGGTAAAAGTGTTGGGTTGTCTCCCAACAAGCGCTTTTCTTTAATGCCTTTTAGCTAGGCATGATGATTTTAATGATGCTCACATAAAAGATAAGAATTGAAACACAAAGAGAGCATCATGAAGCATATGACTAGCACATTTAAGTCTAACCCATTTTTTATTCATAGGTATTTTGTGAGCAAACAAATCATGGCAACAAGAATCAACTAGCATAGGAAGGCAAAACAAGTGCAACTTCAAAACTTTCAACACATAGAGAGGAAACTTGATATTATTGCAATACCCGCAAGCATATGTTCCCCTCTCATTATAATTTTCAGTAGCATAATGAATGAATTCAACAATATAGCTATCACATAAAGCATTCTTTTCATGATCCACATGCATATAAATTTTATTACTCTCCACATAAGCAAATTTCTTCTCATGAATAGTAGTGGGAGCAAACTCAACAAAATAACTATCATGTGATTGAAAATTAAAATCATGATGACAAGTTTCATGGTTATCATTATTCAATATAGCATACATGACATCACCATAATCATCATAAATAGGAGGCATGCTTTCATCATAGTAAATATTCTCATCAAAAGTTGGGGGACTAAAAATATCATCTTCATCAAACATAGCATCCCCAAGCTTATGGCTTTTCATATCATTAGCATCATGGATATTCAAAGAATTCATACTAACAACATTGCAATCATGCTCATCATTTAAAGATTTTTTGTCAAACATTTTATAGAATTCTTCCTCTATCAATTGAGCACAATTTTCCTTTCCATCATTTTCACGGAAGACATTATAAAGATGAACAATATGATGCAACCTCAATTCCAGTTTTTTTAGTTTTCTTTTATAAACCAAACTAGTGATAAAACAAGAAACTAAAGGATTCTATTGGAAGATCTAAAGATATACCTTCAAGCACTCACCTCCCCGGCAACGGCGCCAGAAAAGAGCTTGATGTCTACTACGAACTTTATTCTTGTAGACTCGTGTTGGGCCTCCAAGCGCAGAGTTTTGTAGGACAGTAGCAATTTTCCCTCAAGTGGATGACCTAAGGTTTATCAATCCGTTGGAGGCATAGGATGAAGATGGTCTCTCTCAAACAACCCTGCAACCAAATAACAACGAGTCTCTTGTGTCCCCAACACACCAAATACAATGGAAATTTGTATAGGTGCACTAGTTCGGTGAAGAGATGGCGATACAAGTGTAGTAATGATAGTCGATATTGATTTTTGTAATAGGAACAATAAAAAACAGCAAGGTAGCAATTGATAAAACGGAGCACAAACAGTATTGCAATGCTTGAAAATGAGGCCTAGGGTCCGTACTTTCGCTAGTGCAATCTCTCAACAATGCTAATCTAATTGGATCATATAACCATCCCTCAACGTGCGATGAAGAATCACTCGAAAGTTGTTATCTAGCGGAGAACATAAGAAGAAATTGTTCGTAGCTATTCTTTTCAATCGATCTATCCAAGACTTCGTACTAAAATAACACCAAGTTATTCTTTCCGATCAATCTATCAAGAGTTCGTACTAAAATAACACCAAAGCAAATTCAGATTCATAATACTCAATCCAACACAAAGAACCTCAAAGAGTGCCCCAAGATTTCTACCGGAGAAACAAAAGACGAGAACGTGCATCAACCCCTATGCATAGATTACCCCAATGTCACCTCGGGAATCCGCGAGTTGAGTGCCAAAACATATCTCAAGTGAATCAATATGATACCCCATTGTCACCATGGGTATTCATAGCAAGACATACATCAAGTGCTCTCAAATCCATAAAAGTATTCAATCCAATAAAATGAAATCTCAAAGGGAAAACTCAATTCACAACAAGATAGAGAGGGGAAAACACCATATGATCCAACTATATTAACAAAGCCCGCGATACATCAACATCGTTACATCTCAAGAACACAAGAGAGCGAGAGATTAAACACATAGCTACTGGTACAAACCCTCAGACCCGAGGGTGGACTACTCCCTCCTCATCATGGTGGCCATAGGGATGATGAAGATGGCCACCGGTGATGATTTCCCCCTCCGGTAGGGTGCCGGAACGGGGTCTAGATTGGTTTTTCATGGCTACAGAGGCTTGCGATGGCGGAACTTCTGATCTAGGGTTACCCCGAGGGTTTTTGGAATATTTAGGAATTTATAGGGTGAAGAGGCGGTGCGGGAGGCCACCGAGGTGGGCACAACCCATCTGGGCGCGCCTGGGCCCCCCAGGTGCGCCTTGGTGGGTTGTGCTCTCCTCGGTGCTCCCCTCTGGTATTTCTTTGGCCCACCGGGTGTCTTCTGGTCCAGAAAAAATCTCCAAAAAGTTTCGCCGCATTTGGACTCCATTTGGTATTGATTTTCTGCGATGTAAAAAACAAGCAAAAAACTGCAACTGGCACTGGGCACTATGTCAATAGGTTAGTCCCAAAAAATGATATAAAGTTGATATAAAATGATTGTAAAACATCTAAGAATGATAATATAACGGCATGAATACTTCATAAATTATAGATACGTTGGAGACGTATCAGTACCCATCATAAACTCTCATCTCTTGCATTAAATTATTTTCCATTTGCCTCTCGTTTTCCTCTCCCCCACTTCTAAAACGTCTTTAGAAAAACACAAAAATATTTGTGTTCTTTTCGTTTGCCTTTATGTCTTACTTGGTTTGTTTGCTCGTTCGCTTGGTATAATTGTGTGTTTATTGAAAGTCAGAAACAAAAAGATTATGGATCCTCATCCACTTGCTAATCTTTTTAAGAGATCCAATTATGATAAACCAATTGCTAGTGAGTTGTGGTCACTAGATTATCTTTATGAAGTTTCGCTTGAAATTCGTGAATCTAAAAATTGTGATGAAGTGTTAATAGAAGAAATTTATGAAGTGATTCACGATAGCTCTTTGGATGAAAAGCATGATTGCAATGATGTTATTATAAATTCTATTAATGTCAATTGTGCTAATAATATGCAAAACTCCAAGCTTGGGGATGCTAGTTTTGCTATGTCCACTACTTATTGCAATAATCATGATTGGGGTGATAATGCTTCTTATGATCTTGAAAATTTATTTAAGCCTCGTGATAATAATGTTTGCAATAATATTGAAAGTGGGTTTGGAAGAGTGTCAATTTTAGGAAATAATGATCCCACTACTTTGGAGTTTGATCAATCTTATGAAGTTTTTGATAAAAGTGGGCTTGGAGAAGTCATGACTTTATTTGATGATAATCCCACTATTTTGGAAGAGTGTCAACTTTGCATGCATGTAGATCATGAAGAGAAAATTTTATATGATATCTATATTGTTGAATTTGACTATGATCCTACATGTAATTATTATGAGAGAGGAAAATATGGTTGTAGAAATTTTCATGTTACTAAATTACCTCTTGTTATGTTGAGATTGCTATTGTTTCTTTCTGCTTCCTTGCATATGTTAGTTTTTGCTTGTCTTGATAAATATTTTCCGTATAAAATGCCTATGCATAGGAAGTATGTTAGACTTAAACTTGTTTTTCACATGCTATATGATGCTCTCTTTGTGCTTCAATTTTTTGTCTTTCATGTGAGCATCATTAAAATTATCAACGCCTAGCTAAAAGGCTTTAAAGAAAAACGCTTGTTGGGAGACAACCCAATATTTTTATTTTCTGTTTTAATGAGTATACACATTATTACCTCTGTAGTAATTTTGTTTTGGTGTTTTAATTATTGTTTGATCCAAATAAAGCCCTTGGGGTACTTTGGTATATCGTTGATTTGATTTTGCTGAAAAAACAGAAACTTTTGCGCCCAGTAACAGAATTGTTTAAATTCACTGGAGAGTGGAAAAACTCCAGATTTTTTACACAAGATTTATATACAAATTTACTACGGTTTACAATTTTTTAAGAATTTTTGGAGTTACAGAAGTTTGATATTAATTAAGATCTTCACAGACTGTTCTGTTTTTGACAGATTCTGTTTTCTATGTGTTGTTTGCTTATTTTGATGAATCTATGGGTAGTATCGGGGGGTATGAACCAGAAAGAAGTTGGAATACAGTAGATATTACACCAATATTAATTTAGAATTTGTTCACAACAGTACCTAAAGTGGTGATTTGCTTTTCTTATACTAACGGATCTCATGAGTTTTCTGTTGAGTTTTGTGTTGTGAAGTTTTCAAGTTTTGGGTAAAGATTTGATGGACTATGGAATAAGGAGTGGCAAGAGCCTAAGCTTGGGGATGCCCAAGGCACCCCAAGGTAATATTCAAGGACAACCAAGCATCTAAGCTTGGGGATGCCCGGATGGCATCCCCTCTTTCGTCTTCGTCTATCGGTAAATTTACTTGAGGCTATATTTTTATTCACCACATGATATGTGTTTTGCTTGGAGCGTCTTGTATGATATGAGTCTTTGCTTTTTAGTTTGCCACAATCATCCTTGCTCTACACACCTTTTGAGAGGGACATGCATGAATCATGATTTATTAGAATACTCTATGTGCTTCACTTATATCTTTTGAGCTAGGCAATTTTGCTCTAGTGCTTCACTTATATCTTTTTAGAGCACGGCGGTGGCTTTATTTTATAGAAATTGTTGAACTCTCATGCTTCACTCATATTATTTTGAGAGTCTCTCTAAACAGCATGGTAATTTGCTTGGGTTATGAATTTAGTCCTAATATGATGGGCATCCAAGAGGTATATAATAAAAACTTTCATATAAAGAGCATTGAATACTATGAGAAGTTTGATTCCTTATGATTGTTTTGAGATATAAAGATGGTGATATTAGAGACATGCTAGTGAGTAATTGTGGATTTGTAGAAATACTTGTGTTAAAGTTTGTGATTCCCGTAGCATGCACGTATGGTGAACCGTTATGTGATGAAGTCGGAGCATGATTTATTTATTGATTGTCTTCCTTATGAGTGGCGGTCGGGGACGAGCGATGGTCTTTTCCTACCAATCTAACCCCCTAGGAGCATGCGTGTAGTACTTTGCTTCGATAACTAATAAATTTTTGCAATAATTATGTGAGTTCTTTATGACTAATGTTGAGTCCATGGACTATACGCACTCTCACCCATCCACCATGGCTAGCCTCTCTAGTACCGCGCAACTTTCGCCGGTGCATTAAACCCACCATATACCTTTCCTCAAAACAGCTACCATACCTACCTATTATGGCATTTCCATAGCCATTCTGAGATATATTGCCATGCAACTTCCACTGTTCCGTTGTGTTCTAGTTTCGAGTTGTAATTCTTGAGTTGTACGTAAATAAAAGTGTGATGATCATCATTATTAGAGCATTGTCCCATGTGAGGAAAGGATGATGGAAGCTATGATTCCCTCACAAGTTTGGATGAGTCTCCAGACTTTACAAAAATAAAAGAGGCCAAAGAATCCCAAATAAAAAAAAGGAAAAAAGAGAGGCCAAAGAGCCCAAAAATAAAAAAATGAGAGAAAAGAGAGAAGGGACAATGCTACTATCCTTTTTCCACACTTGTGCTTCAAAGTAGCACCATGATCTTCATGATGGAGAGTCTTCTATGTTGTCACTTTCATATACTAGTGGGAATTTTTCATTATAGAACTTGGCTTGTATATTCCAATGATGGGCTTCCTCAGATTGGCCTAGGTCTTCGTGAGCAAGTGAGTTGGATGCACACCCACTTAGTTTCTTTTTGAGCTTTCATAAACTTATAGCTCTAGTGCATCCATTGCATGGCAATCCCTACTCACTCACATTGATATCTATTGATGGGCATCTCCATAGCCCGTTAGTACTCCTAGTTGATGTGAGACTTTATCCTTCTTTTTGTCTTCTCCACAACCACCATATTCCATTCCACCTATAGTGCTATATCCATGGCTCACGCTCATGTATTGCGTGAAAGTTGAAAAAGTTTGAGAACATCAAAAGTATGAAACAATTGCTTGGCTTGTCATCGGGGTTGTGCATGATTTAATATTTTGTGTGATGAAGATGGAGCATAGCTAGACTATATGATTTTGTAGGGATAACTTCCTTTGGCCATGTTATTTTGAGAAGACAAAATTGTTTTATTAGTATGCTTGAAGTATTTTTATTTTTTATGTCAATATTAAACTTTTTTTTTGAATCTTATGCCACAATGAAGGAAATTACATGGATAAATATGTTAGGTATCATTCCACATAAAAAATTCTGTTTTTATCATTTACCTACTCGAGGACGAGTAGGAATTAAGCTTGGGGATGCTTGATATTGTTCCATGCTATTATATTATCTGTTTTGGATGTTTTATATGCATTAATATGCTATTTTATATTATTTTTGGGACTAACTTATTAACCCAGAGCCCAGTGCCAGTTTCTGTTTTTTCCTTGTTTTTGAGTTTTACAGAAAAGGAATATCAAACGGAGTCCAAACGGAGAAAAACTTTACGATGATTTTTCTTGGACCAGAAGACACACGTAGGACATGGAATTGAAGTCAGAGGAGTCCCGAGGCGGCGGCAAGCCCCAGGGGCGCGCCCTAGGGGGGGGCGTCCCCTGGCTTGTGGGCCCGTCCAGGCTCCTCCAACCCTAATCTTTGGCCTATAAATTCAGAAATATTCCCAAACCGATAGAAGCGTCCACCAAAATACTTTTCCGCCGCCGTAACCTTCTGTTCCCGTGAGATCCCACCTTGGGGCGTTTTCCGGCATCCTGCTGGAGGGGGATTCGATCATGGAGGGCATCTACATCAACTCTATTGCCCTTCCGATGAAGCGTGAGTAGTTTACCATAGACCTACGGGTCCATAGCTAGTAGCTAGATGGCTTCTTCTCTCTCTTTGATTCTCAATACCATGTTCTCCTCAATGTTCTTGGAGATCTATCCGATGTAATCTTCTTTTGTGGTGTGTTTGTCGAGATCCGATGAATTGTGGATTTATGATCAGTTTATCTATGAATATTATTTGAATCTTCTCTGAATTCTTATATGCATGATTTGATATCTTTGTATTTCTCTTCGAATTATCAGTTTGGTTTGGCCAACTAGATTGGTTCTTCTTGCAATGGGAGAGGTGCTTAGTTTTGGGTTCAATCTTGTGTGATCTCACCAAGTGACAAAGTAGGGGTAGCGGGACACGTATTGTATTGTTGCCATGAAGGGTAAAAAGATAGGGTTTTCATCATATTGCTTGAGTTTATCCCTCTACATCATGTCATCTTACTTAAGGCGTTACTCTGTTCTTATGAACTTAATACTCTAGATGCATGCTGGATAGCGGTCGATGTGTGGAGTAATAGTAGTAGATGCAGGAAGGAGTCGGTCTACTTGACACGGACATGATGCCTATATTCATAATCATTGCCTTGGATATCATCATAACTTTGCGCTTTTCTATCAATTACTCAACAGTAATTTGTTCACCCACCGTATTATTTTCCTTCAAGAGAGAAGCCTCTAGTGAAACCTATGGCCCCCGGGTCTATTTTCCATCATATATTTTCAGATCTATAAACCCAAAAACTAAAAAATACCTTGCTGCAATTTATTTGTTTTTGCTTTATTTTATGTTTTAGTAATCTTTTATATCTATCTCTATCAGATCTCACCTTTGCAAGTGACCGTGAAGGGATTGACAACCCCTTTATTGCGTTGGGTGCAAGTGTTTGATTGTTTGTGCAGGTGCATAGATTGGAGACTTGTGTGTATCACCTACTAGATTGATACCTTGGTTCTTAACTGAGGGAAATACTTATCTCTACTTTGTTGCATCACCCTTTCCTCTTCAAGGGCAAAACCAACGCAAGCTCAAGAAGTAACACAGCCCAAGAGGGGGCGCGGCCGCCCCCGCAAATCCGGCGCCACGCCCGCGGCGCCTCCCCGTGGGCGAGGGCGCCCTCCATTGGTAGTCTGCACCGGCTCCGGCAGCCGCACGAAGAGCTCCGTGTGTGGGCGGGGCCACGGAAAGCGTCACGCCGGCGGTCGTGGGGGGCGGAACGGCTTTGGTGCCTGGCCACCTCGAGCGTGGGTGTCGTGGGAAACCATGGCCACCTGTGGGGCCATCAGCCCCTTTTGGTTCGGCAGGGGGGCTGAGCATATTGCACAAAGAGCGGAGGACCATAGCGCAGCATGACAGAGATCACACAGGTAGTTTTACCCAGGTTCGGGCCGCCGCGAGGCTTAAAACCCTACTCCTGCTTTGGTGGATTGATGGTGGATTGTGGTGGAAACGCAGCGCTCTTGCTCGGCAGGGTTGCCTCAGGGCGAGAGCAGCTACACGCGTACGAGTGTACAAGGTTCCGAACCCTTTCTCTGGTTGCCATGGTCCTCCTTTTATAGATCAAGGGGTTACCATAGTGGCAAATCAGTCATTGTGTACTGATTAGATAGCAAACAGTGCTATCATACCTAACTCTGTAGGCAGAGCATAGCGCATTAAATGCGCCGCTTAGTGTCACATCGTAGCCTGCCCGGCAAGCCTTGCCGGGCTGCTCGGCCACCTTCTCACCTGTCTGCCTGACACGTCTCTGGACGGGTGTCATTTGGAGGTGGTTTCCTCTGGAAATGTCTGCCATGTGTCGAATAACAGCCACTTAGTCACTTGGGGGCTTGACACCGCACCGATCGATGACTTGCGTCGCTGTGAGGTGGAGCGGTGAAGCCTTGGTGGGGTAGTTTGCTTTCGTAGTGCCCGGCAAGCCTGCCGGGACGGTCTTGAGGCTTGTCTTCGGGGCCACCTCGTCCTTGCGAGGCTTGCCTGCCCAGCAAGGGAGGTTTTTCCTTAGCGGTGTCTTGCTCATTTAGCTTGTCTTGGTCTTCTTGCTCTGCCCTTTGGTTCCTCAAAGAGCCATCTCTCCTTGCTTGGTCTGGACTTGGATGTTGCAACCTTGCTCTTTTAGGCCTGTGCATGGTTCGTGCAACAGACCCAGGGTTTGTTGCACCGACAGGAGCCCCCGGACCTGGCTCGAACATGCTGTCGGGCGTCGTCGGGGTAGGCCCTATCCAGTGCACAGGCAAGAGGGTAGCAGTTGCTTCGTCCTTTGAGATCTTCTTTGCTTCTTCATTAACTTGAGCCCAGGTCAGTTTCCGGTTCTTCCGCACGTCGTGTAACGCCAATTGTGGTGGGGCCATCCTTGTAATGGCCCGTGAATGACTTTAATGCACGGGCGAGTAACTACCAATTCACTCTTCCCACCACGCCCTTATCCCTGGCCACGTATGCTGCATGCATTGAGTGGGGTAGGTAACGGAGGCGCGTGGTGCGAGAGACCGTCAAGGCAGGGACCCGGTCTTCTTGGGTTGGCGGAGAGGGACGATGGTCACTCATCGATGGATCTGCCCCCAGCCCGCCTATAAAAGGGAGACCGGGGCCAGGCCCCGGGCTCGAGCTTGGGGTTGATGACGTCGAAAGCTTGTGAAGGTGCCTGGGGAGTGAGCCTGGTCCGGGGCCAAAAGGGGCGCGGCGGTCGTGCCACTCGCAGCGCAGGAGACGCCAAGCTCTTCCCATGTGGGGGCATGCTTGTCCCCTCCGCCCGGGTCGGCTGTCTGGCAGGGAGTGATAGGCCCTACCGTGGTCCACTGCGGCTTCCTAGTCAGACGCCAGAGCTCTTAGGGGTTCCGACATCTGTCAGGGGTGTAGCGCTCGGGTCCCTTGGTAATCCCAGCACTGCCCCCTTTGGTGAATTCGGGGCAAATGTTGAAGATGGCGGCATCTTCCTGCCCCCCAAGGTGGGGAGCGATGCTCCTTGCGCGTCTCAGATGCTGCCATCGCCCGCAGCTTCTCCGGGGGAGGCAACGGCTCAAGGAGCCAGCGTCCCCCCGGAACAGTGGTGATCAAGAAAGAACGAGGGAAGGCGGAGAAGGCGGGTGGCAGGGCGTCAGGTTGGAGTACGATGGCACCGACTCCTTCGTCTCATATTGCCGACCTGCTGCCTCGTCTTTTCGCTCTTCCCATCCCTCCCCGGCACCATCATCACCGGCCTCTTGGTTGCCGGGGAGGGGGCCGCTCTCTTGGTGCCTTCGCCTCCTCCAGTAGTCTTCCAGCTGAGCTCTGGTGGTTCTCCCCGCCGATGCTTTTGCTGAAGCTTCTGGCTGGTCCTAGAGGTGGTGACCAAGGCACCACCGAGCTGCTCCTTCCGCCCCTCTCCTTTGTAGCCTCGCCACCCTCGATCTTGTCAGGCTGCGCCCGGTAGGTCCTGACGGGGTCGAGTGGGGCGTCTTGCCCAGGCACTCCTTTTTCCCTCTTCCTCTTCCACCGCAGTGCCTAGGAGGAGAGGGACAAGAAAGGGATTACGGGGCACTTATCTTTTCTCAATCTAAAACATGTAGGCACTTGCCAAACTTTAGTCTAAATAATGAAATCTTCTTTATCCTTGTTTGTGTTCTGTAAGATCTGTACTTGTCAGTCAGCATATTAATGAAAAAGACAAACTTTGCCGGGCACTCGTGCATGTATCATATCCATGCAGAGGTGGAATGCCTCTATATGTTCAAGTAAACAAGTTATCTCCGGCAAGCTATCCTGCCGGTACCCTTGAATTGTTGCCGTGGGGCTAAGCCTGCCGGGCACAAATCATGAAGAGGGACCAGGCCCCCGCCAAGCCTTCCCCGCCAAAGGCCACTGCGACCATCCTGACCGAAGCAACGTTCGTGTCAAAGGATGGGAGCACCTAAGTTTCGAAGGTGGCGAGGTTTTCATATGCACAAATTTCTGTTTACAGAACACGTAAGGATAAGAAGAGAACTTATCTGTTTGGTTTGCTGAGGATCGTCACGTAGGCTTGTCTTCATTTCTTCTCTTTTGGGACCGAGTCCACGGTAAGAACCCTGCAACTTAATGCAGATGAAAAACAATGCCTCATGCGACCTCATCTACATGATCATGCTATGCTCATGATATGATTATGCATGCATGCAAGTTTTGGGGGCCCCCAGCGCTTCATTTATTTCTGTTGCTCAGGGTCTGCGCTTGGCTTTGTACAAGGGGTTACATGCAATAGCGGCAAGGCCTGTACAAAAGGGTGGCTGCTGGGCAGGGCCCGACAGTCGTGCCTTACGGGTAGAACTTACGGAGATGCTCAATGTTCCATGAGTTTTATAATTGAATGCCATCTCCGGTCTCCAGATGGACTGCGCCAGGTCTGGTGACTCGTACTACCCGGTAAGGGCCTTCCCACTTCGGTGTCAACTTGTTGGTACCCTTGGCAGACTGAACATGCCTAAGGACAAGGTTGCGTTCCTCAAAACCCCGGGCACGAACCCTGCGGCTGTGATAGCGATGCAGGGCTTACTGGTAGCGTGCAGCACGCGTAGCGGCCCGGAGACGGTTCTCCTCAAGTAGCACAACGTCGTCTCGCCGGTGCCATTCCTGCGCTACTTCATCGTAGGCAAGCACTCGAGGAGACCCGAATATGAGTTCCGTGGGGATAACTGCTTCTGCCCCATAGACTAGGGAGAAGGGAGTCTGCCCGGTAGCTCGATTTGGTGTCGTTCTGAGGGACCAAAGAACCACCGGCAGCTCGTCGATCCATCACCTGCCACACTTCTATAGTCTATCAAAGGCTCTTGTCTTGAGACCTCGCAGCATTTCAGCGTTCACCCTCTCAGCTTGTCCGTTGCTTCTGGGATGGGCGACAGAGGCAAATGAGATCTTGCTTCTGAGGGCATGAACATATAGCATGAAGGCGCGGCTCGTGAATTGGGTGCCATTGTCAGTGATAATCCGGGCAGGGACTCCTAAGCGGCACACCAATCCTTTCAAGAACTTGATAGCTGACTGAGCAGTCACCTTTCTCACGGGCTCCGCCTCTGGCCACTTTGTGAACTTGTCGATAGCAACGAACAAGAAATCAAAGCCCCCGGTAGCATGGGGGAAGGGGCCCAAGATATCGAGCCCCCAGACCGAGAAGGGCTATGATAAAGGGATCGTCTGAAGAACTTGGGCAGGCTGATGAATGTTCTTGGAGTGGAACTGGCAGGCTTCACATTTGGTGACGAGCTCAACTGCATCTTGGAGGGCTGTGGGCCAATAGAAACATTGCTGGAAGGCCTTTCCAACCAGAGCCCTTGATCCAATGTGTGAGCCATACATACCTTTGTGTACCTCTGCCAACAGTTCCTTTCCTTCCTCCCGGCAAATGCACTTCAATTTCACACTGTTGGGCCTCCTTCTGTATAGTGTGTCATCGACAAACTGATACATACTAGCCCTCCGAGCTACTCTTTTAGCTTCTTCTTGCTCTTTGGGGAGTTCTCCAGTTTGGAGGAAATGGACTATGTGCCGTGCCCAAGTTGGGGCCAGGGGCTCGGCAACAAGGACCAGCGGCACCTCCTCATTCGCAGGAGCACACTTCTCGACCGCAGGGACCGGTGGTCTGGCGGGATGGTGCAGCTCACTGATTCAAGGGGAGTTGTTCCCGCCAAGCTCTCTGCCAGGAGCCTCGGGAGGCTCTGCCGGGTGAGGTTTGCCGGAGCCCAGTTTTCTCCTCTTTCTAGCCATTGTTGCCAGGGATATGGAGGGTTGAGTCAGATGGAGAACAAAAGTCCCTGGTTCCACAGGGAGTTTTTGCGCAGCGCACTTCGACAGATGATCAGCGATGCTGTTTTCCGCTCGGGGTACGTGCTCTGTTTGCAATCCGTCGAAGCGCTCCTCCAACTTTCTCACTTCCTCAACATATGCCTCCATCAATGGACTTTGGTAATCCTTGTTGACTTGTCTCACCACAAGTTGTGAATCTCCGCGGATGATCAACTTCTTGATTCCCAGTTCTGTTGCAATCCTGAGCCCGGCAAGGAGCCCTTCATACTCTGCAGTATTGTTGGTAGCCTTCTCCCAGGGAAAGTGCATCTGGACGATGTACTTAAGGTGCTCCCTAGTGGGAGCAACAAGAAGCACACCAGCCCCTGCACCTTGTAGGGAGAAGGCACCATCAAAATACATGATCCATTCTTGGGGCGCTTCCTTGCCAGGAATGACTGTCTCCAATACCTCTTCATCAGGAGTTGGTGTCCACTCTGCGATGAATTCTGCTAGTGCTCTGCTCTGAATGGTTGACATGCTCTCAAACTTCAATCCGAAGCTGGACAACTCCAAAGCTCATTCCACAATCCTGCCGGTGGCCTCAGGGTTTCGAAGTATGCGTCGCAAGGGGAAGCGGGTGACCACCGTGATCTCGTGGGCTTGGAAGTAGTGGCGCAGTTTCCTTGAGGCCATGATGAGGCCAAAAATCAGCTTTTGCACGCCAGAGTACCTCGATCTAGCCCCCTGTAACAGGGAGCTGACGAAGTACGCTGGGCGCTGCACCACTTTCTTCTTTGCCATGACCAGAGAACTGCTTCCGCTGCCCTGCCTTTCTTTGTTCTGGACTGACTCTGGCCTTGTCGGGATAGGTCCACTTTCTTCCCCAGAGGGAACAGTGGTTGTGGTTGCCGCGTCATCCACTTCCCGCTGCGCCACCAGTGCCGCGCTGACCACTTTATTGGTTGCTGCCAAGTATAGCAGCAATGGCTCTTGTGGTTTGGGGGCGACCAAGGTGGGCACAGAGGAAAGATAGGCCTTCAAATCTTGCAGTGCAACGTCTGCCTCCGGGGTCCACTCCATAGGTCCCGCCTTCTTCAAGATTTTGAAGAACGGCAAGGCGCGTTCGGCAGACTTGGAAATGAACCTGCTCAGTGCAGCCACGCATCCTGTCAAACACCTCACGTCCTTGACTGTCTTGGGTGCTTGAATCTTCTCGATAGCCTTGATCTTGTAGGGGTTGGCCTCTATCCCTCGATGAGACACAAAGAAACCAAGTAGCTTACCGGAGGGGACGCCAAACACACACTTCTTCGGGTTTAGCTTCAAGTTGATCTTACGCAGATTGGCAAAGGTTTCTTCCAAATCCTGGATGAGGGTTGATCTGTTGTTGGTTTTGACCACAATATCATCCATATAAGCTTCAATGTTTATGTGTAGCTGGGACTCAAAGCCAATCTGTACTGCTCTTGCAAAGGTGGATCCGGCGCTCTTTAGCCCAAAGGGCATCCGTACAAAGCAGTACGTGCCACACGGGGTTATGAACGCGGTTTTCTCCTCGTCTTCCTTGGACATGAAGATCTGGTGGTATCCGGAGTAGGCATCCAAAAAGGAAAGCAGATCGCACCCAGAAGTGGAATCCACAATCTGATCGATGCGCAGCAAGGGGAACGGGTCCTTCGGGCATGCCTTGTTCAGATCCGTAAAATCTATGCAAAGCCTCCATTTCCCATTCGCCTTGCTCACCACCACTGGATTTGCCAACCATGTGGGATGCAACACTCCCCTGACCAAACCAGCTGCTTCAAGCTTCTTGATCTCCTCGGCAATAAACTGTTGCCGCTCCAAAGCTTGCTTCCGGACCTTCTACTTGACGGGCCGGGCATGTGGGCACACAGCAAGGTGGCGCTCGATTACCTCCCTGGGAACACCGGGGATGTCAGATGGTTGCCAGGCAAACACATCGACATTCGCCTGCAGGAAGGCAACGAGTGCGCTTTCCTATTTGTCATCGAGGGTGGCACTGATAGTGAAGGTACCATTAGCGCCAGCCAGCCCTACCGGGACCTTCTTCACAGCAGGCGCAACAGCTTTGGATCTCTTGCTATTGGAACTCTTCGGCAAGTCATCGACAGGCGTAACACACTTCGGAGAGGCACGCTTCCCGGATTCCTTGCTGGCATCCTTGCTAGCTCTCTTCATTTCTTACTTTCCTTGGCGGGAACACTGGCTTCCGCGGCCTCCGCCGCGACTGCTTCCCGGTACATCTTGTCCACGCATATGACTATGTCTTTCTGATCTGCCGGAAAGGAAATGACTCCTATCGGCCCTGGCATCTTCAAGGTGTTGTAGGCATAGTGGGATGCCGCCATGAACTTGGCCAGAGTTGGGCGACCAAGGATTCCGTTGTACGGCAAGGGGAGGTCAACCACGTCAAACACGATCTTCTCAGTCCGGTAGTTTAACTCCCCCCCGAACGTCACCGGCAGCGTGATCTTTCCTTTAGGATGACTCCTACTGGGGTTGATTCCTTGGAACGTGCCAGTAACTTTGAGCTCCTCATCTGCTATCTGAAGTTTGCTGAGGACCTTTGGAGATATTAGTTTCAACCCGGCCCCGCCGTCAACCAACATCTTTGTGACTTTGAGGTTGCGTATTGTTGGCGAGACCAACAATGGCAAGCACCCTACCGCAGTGGTGCGATCAGGGTGATCCTCTTCGTCAAAGATGATGGGCGTGCGGGACCACTTGAGCGGCTTCCGAGAACCTGCCGCTGGCTCCATGGCATTGACTTCACGCGCCCACTGTTTAAGTTGGCGGTGAGAGGAGTGCAGAGATGCACCCCCGTCAACACACAAGGTGTCAGTGGCTTTCTGGAATTCCTGCTCGCTGGTTGCCTCTTCATCTCCCTCATCGGTCTCATCATTGCAATCCTTCTTCTCACGGCCTCTGGCGGGTTTCCCTTGATTCTGAGGAGCCTTGCCGGGGCAGCTTACTCCACCGCCACGACCCTTTCTGCTAGCACCATCCTGATTTTTCTCCTTATCACGCTTCTCGTATTCAGCCCTCTGCTTCTTGACGAGCTGTTCAACCTGATGGCACTCCTGAAGGTCGTGGCCCTTGGTCCTATGGATCTTGCAATACGGCCCCTCACCTTTCCTGGCCGTCTCGGCAGCCGCAGCCGCCCGGCAGTCAGTGCACGCGGCAACCTCCTTGCCGGGGGCTTCAGCCTTGGCCTTCTTGCCGGTACTAGGTGTGCTTGATCCTTCGACGGCCATCACAACTTTCTCCTTGCACTTCTTATTGTGTTTCTTATTCTTCTTCTGGCTGGTGGCGTTGTCGTCATCGTCTGAATCGATGTCGACACCGTCCTCTTCGCCGGGAAGTCACCTTCCCTCCTCTATGCGAGCACACTTATCCACCAGTGTGTACAACTCATTCACAGTCCTGGGCAGCCGCATGTTCATTTTGGAACGTATCCTGCGGTTGCGCACGTTGGACTAGAATGCAGCTATCACGACTGCTGGGTGGATATCTGGGATGTTCCTGTGCACTCGACTGAACCTTTGCATGTACCTCCGCAGGGTCTCCCCTTCCTTCTGCGGGAGGAGCTACAGATCGCTGGGCCGCCCTAGTTCTTGATGGCCGCCCGTAAAGGCGCCAACAAACTCATGGCATAGGCCAGCCCAAGTTGAAATGGAGTTCTCCGGCAGGTGCATCAGCCAAGACCTCACATTTGGCTTGAGTGCCAAAGGGAAGTAATTAGCGAACACCTTCTCGTCTCTTCCCCCGGCAGCCTGAACAGCGATGGTGTAGATGCTCAGGAACTCTGCTGGGTTCAATCTCCAACCGTACTTCTCTGGTATCTCCGGCTTGAATGTGCGGGAAGATGGCCAACGAACTTGCTGCAGCTCGCGAGTGAAGGCGGGGCACCCAACCTCGAAAGGTAGGCACCCACCCTCACCGGGCGCAGGCTCGTCGATGTCGAGGCCGTTGCACCTATCAGACTGGAGGTGGGTGCCATAGCGCCGCTCGACGGTGACGCGCGCGCCTTCCCCTCGCCTGTCTTCCTGGGCTTGCCGCTGGTCCCGACGCGCTCGAGGGCCGGACGAAGCCATCAAGACATCGTCAGGTTCTTGATCGTGTGGCTCTGGTCGTGGTCCCTGTGCAGGCTGCCGCAGAGGGGACTATGCCGTGGGGGTGGCTCCCTCAGCATGGCCAGCCGCGCGGGCCGTTGTCGTCGCCTGGGGAGGCCGTGGCGGGCTAGCTCGTTGTGATCCTCCCGCCTCGGCGAAACCAATCAGGCTTTGAATGGTGGTCCTCCACTCATCCATCTGATCAGCTACCGGCGGAAATCTCAACAGCAGCTGGGCCCGCGCCATCGCCTCTGAAGCGGTGCTTGGCATGGATGATGACGTAGACTGTTGCGTCGCCTGGCTCCTTACGGTGCCAGCAGTAGCTGCACTGTGTTCTCGTCATCGTGAGCCTGTGGCCATGGTGGCGTGGTGACGAGGTGGAGGCGCTTGGGGGCCAGCGGATCCATTTGGCGCATCGACTGGGTCGGCCCGCTCTGGGAGTGGCGCATGCCCTGCGGCCGCGCCCATAGCAGGAGCGGCCGGAGAGTTGCGATTCACCCCAGAGCGAGAGCCGCCACTGTGGCTGTGCCCTTCGGCCGGGTGGAGAGGTGCAGACAGAATGATTCCCCCACCCGTACCATGTGGAGCATGGCCGCTGGGGTGCTGTTGGTGGTGTACTTCCCCGATGCCTTCTGCCTTCATTTCTGCCGCAGGGGAGGTGGTGACAACGCCGCCTGCGCTGGCCACGTCCCCCGCAGAGTCCATGTCTCTGTGCGTCCTCGTAGCCCCCACGTCGTCGGCGGCCGCGTGCGGCGGGGCCTTCGAAGTGGACGGGTGGGCTGCAGCACCGGGCTTCTTCTTGGGCGCCATGAACGATGGAGCCATCGATGAAGATGATGCGTTGCGTACGCTTCTCGGGTTTGCGCAAGCGCTGCCCCCTACCTGGGAAACCACGGCCACCTATGGGGCCATCAGCCCCTTTTGGTTTGGCAGGGGGGCTGAGCATATTGCACAAAGAGCGGAGGACCGTAGCGCAGCACGGCAGAGATCACACGGGCAGTTTTACCCAAGTTCGGGCGGCCGCGAGGCGTAAAACCCTACTCCTGCTTTGGTGGATTGATGGTGGATTGTGGTGGAAACGCAGCGCTCTTGCCCGGCAGGGTTGCCTCGGGGCGAGAGCAGCTATGCGCGTACGAGTGTAGAAGGTTTCGAACCCTTTCTCTGGTTGCCATGGTCCTCCTTTTATAGATCAAGGGGTTACCACAGTGGCAAATCAGTCATTGTGTACTGATTAGATAGCAAACAGTGCTATCATACATAACTCTGCAGGCAGAGCATAGCGCATTAAATGCGCCGCTTAGTGTCACATTGTAGCCTGCCCGGCAAGCCTTGCCGGGCTGCTCGGCCACCTTCTCGCCTGTCTGCCTGACACGTCTCTGGACGGGTGTCATTTGGAGGTGGTTTCCTCTGGAAATGGCTGCCATGTGTCGAATAACAGTCACTTAGTCACTTGGGGGCTTGACACCGCACCGATCGATGACTTGTGTCGCTGTGAGGTGGAGCGGTGAAGCCTTGGCGGGGTAGGTTGCTTTCGTAGTGCCCGGCAAGCCTGCCGGGACGGTCTTGAGGCTTGTCTTCGGGGCCACCTCGTCCTTGCTAGGCTTGCCTACCCGGCAAGGGAGGTTTTTCCTTAGCGGTGTCTTGCTCATTTAGCATGTCTTGGTCTTCTTGCTCTACCCTTTGGTTCCTCAAAGAGCCATCTCTCCTTGCTTGGTCTGGACTTGGATGTTGCAACCTTGCTCTTTTAGGCCTGTGCATGGTCCGGGAACAGACCCAGGGTTTGCTGCACCGACAGTGGGCTCACGAGTTTGTTGTGTGGATGGAGAGCCCGCCGCGCACCTGGATCCAGCTCCCGGGCTCCTTCGTGGGGGAGCTGGCGGTGAAAGGCCCCGTCAGGCTGTGGCTGCAGCCCGACGGCTGCTGCAGCAAATCCTCGTGGGCGGAGGTCAAAGTCACCCCCTCCGGCTTCGTGTACTTGACCCGGGGGTGCCAGTTGGTCGCCCGCGCCCATGGCCTGAAGGGGAGGCACACCCTCCACTTCAAGTTCGACGGGGCGGCGACGCTCTACGTGAAGATCTTCGGGGAGACTGGCTACCGTCTTGGATGCTACTCGGAGGGCGACAGCAGTGGCAGCGACGACGACCACAACAACGGCGGTGGTGTCCTTGGCGGTGAACTTGCCCTAGGCTACGGCCATGGCGCCTCCAACGACGACGACACCTACTCCAGGGATAGCGGGAGCGACGACGACTATGACGAGCTACGATGCCACCGCGTCAAGGCGGAGGATGACTCCGACTAGGCATCCTCAATGTCGGAGTCGGCGCTTCAAGAGCTGTGGCCTTCGGGAGGCCGTTTCTTTTATTTCCTGCATCAAAAGTTTGAAACCATCAAGGGCCCCGTGGGGGCGTGTAAGGAACCATGGCGCTCACGCCTTTATCTTAATGCTTCCAGCTCATGTTCAGGTTATTATGGCGCTTCTCATTTGAGTCTAAGTCCTTTTTCTTCCCGATCGCCTTATGCTCTGCGTTGCCGGGACCCATTCCCCAGGCAAGCTTCTGTCGTCGCTGGTATGCTAGGTCGCGATGCCGTGTGCAAGGCCAGGAGGTGAGCGACCTGAGGTCTGATAAGAGCTCCTGAGGCGCGATGCTCATGAGGCCCCCCTAGACACGCATGTGGCTTTCGAGAGAAAAGGGGTTTTTTTCGCCCAAACGAGATCGCGAGAGTCAAGGTGAAACGTTAATAGTAAGGCTCGTGCCTGGCGTCGATAAAACGACTTAGCGTAAGGTGCTCGTGGCCCGTGAGGGATTCCTGCGTCGTGAGGGTGCGCCTCCCCGGAGTTTGGTCTTCTGTATGCTTTCTGCTCTTCAACGAGTCAACACAAGTCCCACTAGGGGTGCACGAAAAGATTGGCGTCCTTTGTATTTCAAGCGATGCCTGCGCTGCTGGACTACGCGCCTATTCCCGTATTCCCTCATGAGGTTTACCCCTTGTTTCCTTGCTCACCAAGGTGCTCTACGTCCTCAGGACCCAGCCCTTGAGCGAAGGTCAGCCGCCGCTGGTATGTCAGGTCGCGATGCCTAGGACAAGGCCAGGGGTGAGGGCCCGAGAGCCAGTAGGGGCTCCTGAGGCGCGATGCTCAAGATCCCCCCTTTTAACGTGCAAGCAGCTTGCACGAAAAGGAGACATTCGCCTCGTAGGGGTTACAAGGAAAGGGACTTTGGATGGCAACACGCGGCGGATGAAGTGATTTTACTTAGCCTTTTGCGGGTCAAACCGCTGCCTGACCGAGGCGGACCCTCCTGAAGTGGCAGGGTGCCGTCAAGGAGTCGTTCGAATGCCTATCTCCTGAAGTTCCTGCGCATTGACATATCACAAAATACAGAGGGCGGCACGCGCTTGCTGATCTGCTCGTGATTGTTTCGTGAGAAGACAAGGCACTAAGGATCTGATGAGGTGACATGCACGGGGCCGGCCCGTGAGCCAGAGCTCAGTCGCTTAGATTTATCAACGCTGTTGGGATGGACCCAAGCACAGGCGTCGTGCTGGTAGCCCCCTCTCATGGGACGTTCAGGAGGAGAGCTGGACACACATGAACAAAATGATGCAATTGCCGAGACGGACCCGAACAACCTAAGGGAAATGCAGCCCGTGGGGTGCCCTCAATTGAACAAACCAAAAAGTCATCTAGTAATGATCTTGCGGAGGCGTTGAGGTAGTCGATGAAGCGTGTCATGGAGGTCCGCTCCTCACAAGCCGGATGGCTCTGGAGGCTCGGGAGGCTCACGAGGCCCAAGGGGCTCACGACGCTCTGGGGCCTCCTGAGACATCACCGCCAAGCGTCGGGCCTCGTGAGACGCCATTGCGCGCTATGCCAGATGCTGGTACGAGGCGCTAACGTTCAGCAAGCCGAACGGCATGTGGACGTAGTTGCAGGGGAAGCCCCCGATCCGGCCGACGCAAGATGGCCAAAAGAGGTCCTGAGAAGCAGCTCTATTGAGGCTCGGGATGTCGACGCAGACACGCAGCCCGTCGCCCGCGTCAGGGGTGGCGGCTACACTAGTGGGGCACGCGGGGCGGCGCTCGCCGCGCATGGCTTGCGCTTCCTGAAGTTCTTCGACCGCCTTGGTGATGAGTTCTCGTGCTCCTGGCGCCTCACGCCGCGCTCCTTGCTAGAGGGGGCGTGCGTTGAGGCACACCTCCAAGTGGTGCCCAAGCACCTCCCTCATTGCACTGGTCAGGTCAGACGCTCTCCAGATGGGAGCCGCTGATCCCGTCCCGAGGGAGGCACCAAGCGCGCCTTCCTATGAGGGAGGAAGAGGCGCCCGGCAACAGGCACGGAGCCTGAGGCATCGCCGGCAGGTTTCTTGGCCTCCGGACGGCTCTTGGGGAGGAGCTGCTTCTTCGTGGGGGCAGTCTCAAGGGGCGCGGCGTCACCTTCACCGTCTGAGTTCTCAGCCGCTGTGGCCCAGTAGGCATGCTCGAGGGAGCAGACCGCATCCTTCTCATCACAGGTGACAGTGATGACGCCGCTGCACCCTGACATCTTGAGGACATTGTAGCCATGGTGGGTAGCCGCCATGAACTTGGCGAGGGCAGGGTATCCCAGGATGGCATTGTACGGGAGGCTGATGTGGGCCACGTCGAAGTCGATGAGCTCAGTGTGGTAGTTGTCACACTTGCCGAAGGTGACAGGAAGGCGCACCTGCCCCATGGGAGTAGTGGAGTCGTCGGTCACTCCAGAGAATGGCTTGGTGGGCAAGAGCTGATCATAAGGCACTTGAAGCATGTCAAAGGTCTCCACGGAGAGGACATTGAGGCCAGCGCCACCGTCAATAAGCGTCTTGGTGACCAAGACGTTGCTGATGGTGGGCGTGCATAGCATGGGGAGCGCACCAGCAGTAGCTGAACACCTGAGGTGGTCCTTGGAGTCGAAGGTGATGGCATACTGTGACCACTTGAGAGGGCGTGCGGCTTCAAGCCTCGGGAGGGCCGCATTCACCTCATGAGAGAATGGCTTGAAGATGCACTTCAGCTCAGGCTCTGCTGCCAGCATGGTGGGGCCCTTGAGCTTTGCTTCATTGGCCTTGGTCTTCTTGTCCTCAGGATCGACGTCTGGGTGCTTGAGAAGGGAGAGGCGACCTTCTTCTGCCTTGGCGCACTTGTCGGCCAGGTTGAACAACTCCAATGCTGAGCACATGTCATCGTTGATGGCAAGCTCCTCGCTCATCCTGACGTCTGTGACGCCTTCCGTGAACGCGGAGATGATGGTTTTGTCCGAGGCCTTCGGGATCTTGAGGCGAACTTGGGTGAAGCATTGAATGTACTTGCAGAGGGTCTCGCCTGGATGCTGCTTCACACGCCGCAGGTCGTTGACGGTGAGGGCGCGGTCACGGGTTCCTTGGAAGTTGGCGATGAACCGCTCGCGAAGCTCATCCCACGAGGAGATTGACCCCTCCGGGAGGTGCATGGGCCAGGAGCGCGCGCCGTCTTTGAGGGCCATGGGGAACCAGTTCGCCATGACCTTGTCATCACCATTCGCCGCCTCGATGCTTAGCGCGTAGAGCTGGAAGAACTCCTTAGGGTAGGGGATGCCTTCGTAGCGCGGGGGTAGATCTGGCTTGAACTTGACCAGCCAGACTTGAGCTTGAAAGAAAGTTTTTAAGCATGCCAACTTAGCTTTTGTTCATGCTCCCCCCCTGCCGGGGTGCATATTTAGCTTAAGCACATTCTTCTCCCGTGGCCGTCCCTCCTTTTTGTGTCTTGAGGTGCAATCATGCACGCACTTCCGCTTTTGCCATGGAAAGAGGGAAAACGGGAAAGGGACAAAATGGAGGGACCTGGCGGTCCGTTAACTAAACTTCCGTAATTGAAGAAACATCATGAAAAAGAGGGAAAACTAGTCCCACTCTCCCCTTCTGACTTCCGATGACCCCTCAGCAACCGGTGTGATAGACATGCTGGTCCACGGGGCCTTGCCGCGGTCTGCTTACCGGGGGTGCCAACCGACGGATTCGCTCCAGCATTCAGCTCAGGATTTACCCTTGGCGGGACAAATGCGGGACCGAGCTTTCATGCGGGCTCATCGACGTTGGCGGCATCGCCACCGCGCAATCTAACCATTGGCGTGGAAGGAGGGGAAAAAGGGAGGCAAAGTACGCACCGTCCTCCTGCCCTCCATATCGAGCGGGGCCTCCTGGGATCAAGTGTGTGCATGATGAAGGATCGTGAGAAGGATGGTGTTGCCGCTCGGTACGCCTCCTCTTCCGACTGCGTATAGTTCGGCGGCCACGTTACCCGTGGCACCGATGTCCCCTTTCTTTCTTCACCTCCGTTGATGCGGCGAGGGTGCACAATGAAATCTCAGAAAGAGGAGACTAAGGAGTAGCATTACTCCTCCTCTTCGGAGCCATGTATGAAGAAGATGATGATGCAGATTGACGCGCTGTTCACAACCTTGGATTCGCGTAGGCGATCTCCCCTACCTGGCGCGCCAAAGATGTCGGGGCAGGATGCTCACGATCACCTATGGGGCCATGGGCCCCTTGTGGTTCGGCAAGGGGAAGATCACAATGCACAAAGAGCGAAAGCCATGAACCAGCGCGGGGATGATGAGACTCCGGTTTTTACACAGGTTCGGGCCGCCGTGAGGCGTAAAACCCTACTCCTACTTTTGGTGGATTGGATGGTGGAACACTACAACACACGGTGCTCAAGCCCGGCAAGGTGGCCTCAGGGAGAGCGGCTAGATGCGTACAAGTGTGCAAAAGTCCGAATCCCCCTCTAGGTTGCCTTGGACCTCCTTTTATAGCCCAAGGGGTAACCACAGTGGCAAAACAGACATTATCTGGTGATTAGATAGCCAACAGTGCTATCATACCTAACTCTGGCACTTAGGACAAAATGCCATAAATGCTACCTTAGGTGGCGTGCGAAGATGCATTCCCAGCAAGATTATGCCACCGCTTAGCCATCTTCTGCTTATCATCTTGACACGCCTCAGGACGGGTGTCGAGTGGTTGTGATCCATCTGTTAGCCAGCTGCCACGTGCTTTGTGATTGCCACTTAATCGCCTGGGGGGTTTGACACCCCATTGATAAGTGACCGGTGTCGTGGTGTGGTGGAGCAGTGGCAACTTGGCGGGTTTCCTTGCTGAACAAAGCTTGGCAGGGGTTTGGTCCCGGCGGCCCCGGCAAGCTTGTCGGGGTGATTCTGGACTTGTCCTCGGGGCGGTCTCGACTTGGCCTGGCTCTCCTTCCCAGCGAAGGAGCCCTTCCCCAGGTGATATCTTGTTGTCTTGTTCTTCTTAATGCTCTCCTTGATCTCACGAAGAGCGGCTTCTTTGGCTTGGCCTTGTGTTGAGGTAGCTATTCCCCCGGCGAGTCCTGGCCGTCGGTGTGGAGGCTTTTCGTCCGTGCATAAGTCAGGGGAAATCAACACCCCTCTTTGTGTACCCCGACAGAAGCCCCCGGGCCTGAGCCAGACGTGTCGCTCGGCATGTTGGGTTAGGCCCCAAACAGTGCACGGACACGTGTCGAAGAAATGCTGCTCATGCAGTTGTCGTCATGATGACTAGTCAATCCAACGTCCACTCCGCGTAATTACCGCAGGTCATGGGGTCGGGGAACAGTAGCCGTTAGTGGGTAATGCACCTGCAAAAATGGTAAATTCTAGAAAAAGATAGCGAAGAGCCGGCCCCCAGCGCACATCCCCTATAAAAAGGCAACGCGAAGGGGCGCTGCTCATTCGCATCCATTTTTTCTTCCTTCATCTTCTTCCTCAAGCCAAGAAACCGCCTCCACCACCATCACCCGCCCCCAAAGCTCTGCTAGATGTTTCGCTTCTCCTATGAGTCTGAGAGATGGGGCGAAAGACAGGCGCCGTGAAGGGGAAGCAGGCAGCCACTGCCAGGGACGCTGCGGTGGAGGAGAGGAAGAAAAAGGCGGAGGAACTGGACAGGCGGTGACAGGAAGACGTGGTTTTCTCCCCGTCGAACCTGCATGGCAATACCTTAATCACGAGGTATGCCTATATGTGGGGAAGGGAAGTCCCAAAAGGGCATGGAGCGCCCTTGGTCCTGCCGGAGGGGGCAAGATTCCATCAAATTCGTACCGCTTCTTCTGCGTGTACTTCCTTTGCGGCCTCACCTCCCCCTTCTCTGACTTCTTCTGCAACAAGTGTGAGGAATGGAGGGCAGATTGGTTTTGGATCAAGGAAAAAGAGGCCCTTGAGTTCTGCTCGGCGCAGACGGGATGTGTCACACGCGGAAGCAACTGGAGTAAGTTGGGCCTTACCGACAACAGGCTGCGCCCGGCGCTGAACAGGATTGCCCGTCTCAAAGTTGTCGGGCTAACCGTCGAGCATGTGGGGTCCGACTTCATCCGGCGCCGCATTGTGCCGCTGTAGAAAAGGGACAGGTTTGCCTGGGAATACAAGAACTCTACCGACAGGATGCGTTTGTACCCAGGCCCCGCCAACAACCTGTCGGTGTATGGCCATGGCTGGTTATGTGAACAGCTGTTCGGCAACCTTGGGCCATTCCATCTGCCGGCAAAAGTGGTTCCCCTGCACCTTAACTCCGCCCTGGACCAAATTCTGAAATGGATGCCTGATTGCAACGCCTACGGAGTTGAGGCTGATTGGCAACTGCCCGAACTGGATGCAGAGATAGATTGGGTCTCCGGTTTGGAAGAAAGAGCTTCCAGGGTGGAGGATGACCTTGTCAAGCGCACCTCCAAGGCAGAGGCAGCAATCATTGTGACGCGGATCGCAGAGGACAGAGCGCTCCGGGCTCCCGGAGGAACGAGGCCCTAAGAGGAGGAGGAGGAAGATGTTGAAGGTGAGGACCCTTTTGACGAAGGGAGTGAAGAGCGCGCCACGGAGGAGGCTGCCGAGCTTGACCCTGCCGGGGCTAGAATTTCTCATGCCACGGCAGCAGAGACCCAAGAAGGGGGCGAGGCTGAGGAGGCAAAGCAGCCCGAGGTGGAGGAAGAAGGGCTCGAAATGGGTCCTCAAGCCCCAGAGCCAGGTCGACACATTCGCAAGCGGGCCTGTCAGGAACCAATGGCCCCTGCTTCCTCGTGGGCCCCCAGAAGGGTGAAGAAGACGGCCACCAAGGGCGACAAGCAAGTGGTGGTATTCCGCCAATCCACTCGCCTTTCTGAGGCCAAGACTCCGCCCGCCAAGCGATGAGTGGTCACGGGGGTAGACCCTAGCCCCCAGTCAATCCCAACTTCCTCGCCAAGCTCGATCCTGCCAGAGGCCTCGGCCCCACTGATGAGTTCATCGCTGCCGGGAAGTCCTGCTCCTCCGACTTTGAAAAGGGGCAGGGCGACCCCGCCACCTGCGGGGTACGAGCTGGGCTTCATGCTCGTGGACCCAGAGTAAGCAGAACGACTAAGCCTCTTGTTGAAGTATTCTGCACTTGGTTGCTGATTTAATCTTGTCTTTTTGACTTGACAGGGATGAGGAACCCCTTGCTCAGCGGGCCAAGCATATGGTTGTGCCGGGCCATTCAGCAAGCGCAGGTCTGGCGGGGGATAGGGTAGGGGATCCCGTGCCTAGCCCCCAGTCCAGCCCCCGGCGCGAAGGCACATGACACATTTCACCCACGCGCGGAGATGGGAAGGAGCGCCCCTCATCCCCTGGCAAGGGGTCGGGTGAGAGTCAGCAAGGTGGAGCCCACCAAGAGGGGTCCACCGTCCAAGTGTCCCTGCTGACCAAGGTTCAAGCAGAGGAATCATTGGCAAGGGTCTCCACCGAGGGGTCTGCTCGCGCCGAGGCCACATCCATCGAAGGGGTGGTCGTGGACCTCGCGCCGGCAACCTACGCTGCCGGCCAAGGAGATGTCACCTTACAGCAGCCACCACCGGGTAATCCACTTGTCTTTGCTTCTACTTGCTTGAATGACTCATCTTCTTGGTTTCAATTCAGTAGCGTCTAGCCTCTTATTATCCCATATGTTTGATTTTATTTGCAGACTCGTTGACTACGGAACCCGAGCTCTTGGAGGAGGTGGCCAACATCGGGAAAACTGCTGCCGAGGAAGCAATCAGGATTGCTGCCGCGGAAGGCCATGAGCAAACTGCTAGGGATATCCAAGAATCCTTGAAGGAAGCAGAGGAAACCGCCGGCAGCATATCCGGCCCGGAAACAGTTGTTTAGGAGAAAACCCCTCTCCAATCCATGGGACCCCTTCCCCTGCACTGTCCACAGGCTGCAGCTCCACAATCTTCCCCAAGCAAGCTGGCACTAATCCTTGCACAACCTGGGCCGGCCACTCCTGGCTCATCTGCTTCAGCAGGTGCAGATTTTGATGAAGAAATCAAACGCATACTGGCACCGTTGTCCCAGAGAGTTGAAGAAGCTGGCGATCCTGCTGATAGCGCCAAGGATTTAGCCTTCCTGGAATCCATGGCGGCAGGGTTCCAGGACGTGCAGAACAGGTACAGCCTTAAGTTGCGGGCGATTAAGGAGCAGCGCAACTCTGTTGATCTTATGGATCAGAAGCTGAAGGACAAAGGTAAAGAACTACGCGAGTGGTACAAGAAGCAGTCCCATTCCCTTATGCGGCAAGAGGAGGTGCTGACCATGGCCAAGGAGGACATTGCTGCCCGGGAGGCCCGGTTGGCGGAGCGCGAAGCGCTTCTAAACGCCAAGGAGAAGGACATCTCCGCCCGGGAGGGGTCGCTCGAAGCTACTCTCCGTGGCAAGGACGAGGAGCTGGAGGCCCTTGTCCAGCAGCGCACCAAGGACTTGGCGGATGGCCACAAAGCCACCCTCAACACACTCACCCTTGAATCCTCTGCCCAATTGAAGAAGGTTACTCACGAGCTAACTGCCGCATCCACTGCCAAGACTGACCTTGACAATCAAGTGAGCAAGCTGACAGAAGACCTTATCGGGAGTAGCAAGGAGATCCTGGCCCTCAAAGAGGAAGCGCGGAAAGCAGAGGCCACTCTGGAGGGCGTGCAGCCGCAGCTCTCCTCCAAGAGCCAAGACCTTGATACTGCCAACGGTACCATCTCCAATATGAAAGCCAGGCTTGGCTCTCTAGAGAGGGATCTTGAATCTGCTGGTTGCCGCGAAAAGTTGCTGGTGGCAGATTTAAACAAGGCGAGAACTCTCCAAAGGGACGCGGAAGACAAACTGGAGAACCAGATCCAGCAGCGTGACCTTTGGATCAAGAGCATGATTGACATCGTTGAACACCTTACTGCCCAGATTGCAACTATGGACATGAAGAGCTGGGACTTCTCCGTCAACAAGCACGAGGTTCCAAGCGTCAAGCTGACGCTCTTCTTTGAAGGTCTGATTGAAGGGCTGAAGATGTATGAGGACGACCGGGCCGATTGCTTTGCCGACGAATCCCGGAAGCATGCCCGTGACGCTCTGTTCCTGGTCTTGAGCAACCTCGCCTTCTTCCATCTGGACCTCAACCTCTCCGACGGCTTCAAGAAGCTGCCGCCAGATGCCGACATCTCTGCTGCCGCAGTGAAGGACGCCCCCCTTGCCGACAAGGTCCTTTCCATCCCAGGAGTCCCGGGAGGTCGTCGGACCAATCCTTAGAGCATTCTGGTTGTTGTGCTGCCCTGCACTAAGACATAATGTGTATCCCGTGTTAGTTTCCGCACTATTTTTGTTTTAATGCTTGCTGAACTGGTATCTATATGCGAGTGTATGCTATCCCCTTGGTTTCTCCGATGGTATTCGTATGGTTGATCTCCTTGCGTACTTTGGTTGCCCGCCAATAGCATGCTGTCGTGATTTCTTTGAGGAGCGGGTCCTTAGCATTCAGCTGGCAAGGACACGCTGCCGGTGGGTTTTTCCTTAATAGTCTTTGATGCAGCCACCTGCTTCGTTGAGCGGACTCAAAACAAAGCAAGGGCGCAAACAAGTATAGTAAGGTTCCATCGCGCAAGGGACCCGTCATACGAAACCATGGTTGCTCAAGGGATATGCAGACGCGAGCTTGAAAGAAAGTTTTTAAGCATGCCAACTTAGCTTTTGTTCATGCTCCCCCCTGCCGGGGTGCATATTTTGCTTAAGCACATTCTTCTCCCGTGGCCGTCCCTCCTTTTTGCGTCTTCAGGCGCAATCATGCATGCACTTCCACTTTCGCCCTGGAAAGAGGGGAAAAGGGGAAAGGGACAAAATGGAGGGACATGGCGGTCCGTTAACCACACGCTCACCCCCGGCACGGGCTGAGGGGTTAATGCAAACTTCCGTAATTGAAGAAACATCGTGAAAAAGAGGGAAAACTAGTCCCACTCTCCCCCTCTGACTTCCGATGACCCCTCAGCAACCAGCATGATAGACATGCTGGTGCACGGGGCCTTGCCACGGTCTGCTTGCCGGGGGTGCCAACCGACGGATTCGCTCCAGCATTCAGCTCAGGATTTACCCTTGGCAGGATAAATGCGGGACCGAGCTTTCATGTGGGCTCATCGACATTGGCGGCATCACCACCGCGCAATCTGACCATTGGCGTGGAAGGAGGGGAAAAAGGGAGGCAAAGTACGCACCGTCCTCCTGCCCGCCATATCGAGCGGGGCCTCCTGGGATCAAGTGTGTGCATGATCGAGGATCGTGAGAAGGATGGTGTTGCCGCTCAGTATGCCTCCTCTTCTGACTGCGTATAGTTCGGCGGCCACGTTGCCCGTGGAACCGATGTCCCCTTTCTTTCTTCACCGCCGTCGCCACGGCGGGGGTTTACAATGAAATCTCGGAAAGAGGAGACTAAGGAGCAGCATTACTCCTCCTCTTCGGAGTAATGGATGAAGAAGATGATGATGCAGATTGACGCGCTGTTCACAACCTTGGATTAATGCAAGCGATCTCCCCTACCTGGCGCGCCAAAGATGTCGGGGCAGGATGCTCATGATCACCTATGGGGCCATGGGCCCCTTGTGGTTCGGCAAGGGGAAGATCACAATGCACAAAGAGCGAAAGCCATGAAGCAGCGCGACGATGATGAGACTCCGGTTTTTACCCAGGTTCGGGCTGCCGTGAGGCGTAAAACCCTACTCCTGCTTTTTGTGGATTGGATGGTGGAACACTACAACACACGGCGCTCAAGCCCAGCAAGGTGGCCTCGAGGAGAGCAGCAACGCGCGTACAAGTGTGCAAAAGTCCGAATCTCCCTCTAGGTTGCGTTGGACCCCCTTTTATAGCCAAAGGGGTAACCACAGTGGCAAAATAGACATTATCTGGTGATTAGATAGCCAACAGTGCTATCATACCTAACTCTGGCACTTAGGAGAAAATGCCATAAATGCTACCTTAGGTGGCATGTGAAGATGCATCCCCGGCAAGATTATGCCACCGCTTAGCCATCTTCTGCTTATCATCTTGACACGCCTCAGGACGAGAGTCGAGTGGTTGTGATCCATCTTTTAGCCAGCTGCCACGTGCTTAGTGATTGCCACTTAATCGCCTGGGGGGTTTGACACCGCATTGATAAGTGACTAGCGTCGTGGTGTGGTGGAGCGGTGGCAACTTGGCGGGTTTCCTTGCTGAACAAAGCTTGGCGGGGGTTTGGTCCCGGCGGCCCCAGCAAGCTTGCCGGGGCAATTTTGGACTTGTCCTCGCGGCGTTCTCGACTTGACCTGGCTCTCCTGCCCGGTGAAGGAGCCCTTCTCCAGGTGATATCTTGCTGTCTTGTTCTTCTTAATGCTCTCCTTGATCTCACGAAGAGCGGCTTCTCTGGCTTGGCCTTGTGTTGAGGTAGCTATTCCCACGGCGAGTCCTGACCGTTGGGGTGGAGGCTTTTCGTTCATGCACAAGTCAAGGGAAATAAACACCCCTATTTGTGTACCCCGACAACCTCCGTCCTGCCGAGCCAGTGGTCTTGGTCTTGTTGCACTGGAATGGAAACCTTTGGGGGATTCCTTGGGAACCCGCGTAAGTCCTTGCCTCCTTAGCACCCAAGAGGAAATTGTCCTGGGCTGCGCCCGCTGGCACCCTTCTGGCTCCGGTCGTCATGGCTCACGTTACCGCGCGTGTCGTGAGGTGGGGCACCTGCCTAGAGATGTCCGCTCCTTGAGAGGCCGCTCCCCAGGTGGCCTTGATGTCGTTCGCCTCGCGAGGCGGGGACCCTCGCGAGGGTCTTGTTCATGAAGTCTTGTTGCTGGGCCGCGCCGGACCGTTGGTGGAGCCACGCACTGGGCCTTAGGTAGGCAGGTCTGGGTACCCCCGGTCCTAGAACCCCGACAGACGCGACCGAGGTCGTTGGTGTCCGGAGGTCAGACGTAAGTTCCCTGGAAATTTTCCCGAAAGGCATCTAGAGTGCTTCCCATCTGTCGATGAAGTGAGGAGGTAGGCTATTCAGCCAATGCCTAGCCGACCCCTTTAACTTGAGAGACAAGTATTTGATGGCATGGAGGTCATCTCCGTTGGCCATGTGGATATGGAGGAGGAAATCCTCGATCCACATGGCTGGGTCAGTCGTGCCATCATATGATTCTATATTAATGGGTTTAAACCCGTCTGGGAATTGATGTTCCATTACCCTGTCTAAGAAATAGATCAGGTGAGCGGGGCCTCGGGTCCGAGCAGTATTGCTACTTGTGAGCTGCATTGAGATTTCCTTTAAGAGGAAAGGATGATCCAGTACAGTAGAGATAAGTATTTCCCTCAGTTAAGAACCAAGCTTATCAATCCAGTAGGAGAACCATGCAACACCTCGTTAGGAGTACCTACACTCAAAATAACAAATACTTGCACCCAACATGAACAAGGGGTTGTCAATCCCTCGATGGTTAATTGCAAGGATCAAATCTCATAGTGGTAGATAGGTAGCAACAAAATAAAAAATAAAATAAAGTAAATAAAATGGCAGCAAGGTATTTTTGATTTTAATATATGATAAAAAGTAGACCCGGGGGCCATAGTTTTCATTAGAGGCTTCTCTCTTGAAAATAGCATACGGTGGGTAAACAAATTACTGTTGGGCAATTGATAGAAAAGCAAATAATCATGACGATATCCAAGGCAATGATCATGTATATAGTCATCATGTCCGAGACAAGTAGACTGACTCCTGCCTACATCTACTACTATTACTCCACACATCGACCGCTATCCAGCATGCATCTAGAGTATTAAGTTCATAAAGAATGGAGGAACGCCTTAAGCAAGATGACATGATGTAGACAAAGTAAACCCACGCATGAATAAACCCCATATTTTTTTTCCTTAATAGCAATGATACAAATACGTGTCATGTCCCTCTCTATAAGTGGGATTGAGCACCGCAAGATCGAACCCATCACAAAGCACCTCTCCCATTGCAAGAAAAATCAATCTAGTTGGCCAAACCAAATCAATAGATCGGAGAGAAATACAAAGCTATCTTAATCATGCATAAAAGAGTTTAGAGAAGAGTTAAATAATATTCATGGATAATCTGATCATAAACTCACAATTCATCGGATCCCAACAAACACACCGTAAAAAGTGATTACATCGAATAGAACTCCAAGAACATCGAGGAAAACATTATATTGAAGATCAAAGAGAGAGAAGAAGCCATCTAGCTACTAGCTATGAACCCATAGGTATGTGGTAAACTACTCACACATCATCGTAAGGGCAGCAAGGTTGATGTAGAGCCCCTTCGTGGTCGATTCCCCCTCTGGCAGAGTACTGGAGAAGGCCTCCAGATGGGATCTCGCGAGAACAGAAACTTGCGCGGATGGAAAAAGTATTTCGGGTGTCTCTCTGATGTCAGGGGAATATTTTAGAATCTACAGAGGTAGAATTAGGTCGAGAGGTGCCACGAGGGGCCCACAAGCCTGGGGGGCGCGCCTCCCGAGCTTGTCGCTCCCTCGTGGCTCGTCAAGTCTTCTCTTGAACATTCTAGGGTCTCTTCTTGTCCAGAAAAAATTAATCCAAAGTTTTTTCTCCGTTTGGACTCTGTTTAATATTGATTTCCTGTAAAGCCAAAAACAAGCAAAAAATAGCAACTGGCACTGGGCACTAGGTTAATAGGTTAGTCCCAAAAAATGATATATAATTGCATATAGAACATCCAAGATTAATACTATAATAGCATGGAACAATAAAAAATTATAGATACATTCGAGATGTATCAAGTATCATGCCGGACATCAGGAGAAATCCGTGTGTAGGCTTGATCCTGAGCTCGGCCATTCCTATCCAGCCAGGCCTCATGGCCGTCAAGTCCTGTGGGTGCTCATCTTCTTGATCCATAAATGGACCGGGGAGGCACCCGGTTTGCCTCTATCTGACGTCGAACATCGTGAGGATCTAAGTAATCAACAGGGTCCTTGCCGTGACAGCGTGGTGGTGTTTGAGTGTGGAAATTTCTCCGCACTGGTCTATTGGACCCTCTAGGGAGTCGATTAGGTTGATCCATCCGTTTGCGCATTAAGGGCACGTCGCCGGTTAGTTCTTCATCGAACTCAGGCAGCAAATGCCTGCGTGGGTAAGATTTATGCTTGCTACGGTGTCGTTCCTCGAGATCTTGCTCGGCCGAGAGTATTTTGACCCACTTGTCATTCAGGGCGTCCTCATTGGCCTATAGCTACTACTGCTTTCGTTTCATACTTCGGGCGGTGGCCACGAGGCGCCGCCGAAAGCGTTCTTGCGTAAAGGGGTCTTCGGGGACTATATAGTTCTCGGTACCGAGGCTCTCGTCCTCCTCGGATTCAGGTAAGTAGTTGCCATCAGCCCCTTCAAAGAGGTCATCGGGGTCCAGGTCCTCGGGGATTCCTTCGGGGCTGGCATGTCGCTCTGGGGAGGCTTGAAGATCCTCTCCTGGATTGTCAGCCTCGTCAGCTGCCGCGCCGCCGTTGTCGGCTGTGACGTTGTTCCCACTGGGGTTCCCGTTGGTGCCCCGTTCGCGTATGCGGTGACGTTTGGATGAGTTTCTGGGAGTATTGAAAGATTGAGAAGAGGGGTCTAGAGTGGGGATGATTAGACCCTTAACTAGCAATAGTTGTTGTTTTTAACATTCTTTAAGTTAAGGTTGAGTTTAGCACATATTAAGGCGGATGAGAGGCAATTTACACAAGCATACCAAGAATATGAGCAGCAAAAAATATAAAGCATGCAAGTGCAAAAATGTAAAAGCGATGGGAACTGGAAAGTGCAAACGCAATGGAGACACGGAGATTTTTAGCGTGGTTTTGATAGGTGGTACTATCGTACGTCCACGTTAATGGATACTTCAACCCATGGAGGGTAACGGTTGCACGATTCCATGGAGGGCTCCACCCACGAAGGATCCAAAGAAGCAACCTTGTCTATTCCACCATGGCTTACGTCCACGAAGGACTAGCCTCACTCGGGTAGATCTTCACGAAGTAGGTGATCTCCTTGCCCTTACAACCTTCTTGGTTCAACTCCACATGATCTTGGAGGCTCCCAAGTGACACCTAACCAATTTACGAGACACCACTCTCCAAAAGGTAATAGATGTTGTGTTGGTGATGAACTCCTTGCTCTTGTGCTTAAAATGATAGTCTCCTCAACACTCAATCTCTCTCTCATAGATTTGGCTTGGGTAGGAGAAGGATTGGAGTGGAAAGCAACTTGAAGAGGCTAGAAATCAAGGTTCAAATGTTAGGAATGGAATCTCTTGATCTCAACACATGAGTAGGTGGTTCTCTCTGAAAATGAATGGTGGAAGTTCTGTTTCGTTCAGATGGCTCTCTTAGAGAGTAAGTGGTGGTGGAGGTGTATAAATAGGCAGCACCAAAAATCCAACAGTTACAAGCTTTTGACCCAACTCGGTGGCACCGATATGGAAATCTCGGTGAGACCGACTAGTGCAAAAGACTTGACCGTTAGGTTTTTCGGTGAGACCGATTGTACCAACTCGGTGGGACCGAAGTGCAATGGCTAGGGCAGAGCCGCGTCTCGGTAATTCTGATCGATTTCGGTCGGTGATTATGATATGAAATGACTTCATTACAGAAGCTTGGCAGGGCCTTCTCGGTGGGGCCGAGAACCATTTCGGTCAAACCGATTTGTTAGGGTTTTGGCTGTGGTAATAGAGGATCGTCTCGGTGGGTCTGGAGTGGATTGTATCGATGGGACTGAAATGATGAATTAGGGTTTGGACAGATGTGTTTATGGGAAAGTGATGGAGGGTTTTTGGAGCAATATCACTAAGCACTTTGAGCAACAACCTCATCAACAATACCTCATCCCCTTTTAATAGTATTGGCTTTCCTAAGGGACTCAATATGATCTTGGATCACTAAACCAGAAATGTAGAGTCGTGGGGTAGCCAATTCTTGTTCTTCATATTTTGAAGGGGTCCACATCCTCATGTCCTTGCCATGCCCTGTTGAACTTATCTGAAATATTCTAGGTAAAATTATTAGTCCAACAACATGTATGTTGACATTAATTACCAAAACCACCAAGGGTGCAATTGTGCTTTCAAGTATCAACCATATATACATCGTAAGTGGATGTTGCGGACCACTTGCTGGTGTTTACCAACGGCGAAATAGTTTCTATAGGGTCATCGACATCTTCTTACATGTCAGTGGCCTCGTCATAGTCTAGTCGTCGGTTAAATCATCGACTCTGGTGACTAGATGGTTGGTGGGTGATACGTCTCCAACGTATCTATATTTTTTGATTGGTCCATGCTATTATATTACTAGTCTGGGATGTTTTATATGCATTATTATGCTATTTTATATCATTTTTTGGGACTAACTTATTAACCTAGTGCGCAGTGCCAGCTGCTATTTTTTCCTTGTTTTTGTCTTTACAGAAAATCAATGCCAAACAGAGTCCGAATGGAACAAAACTTTTTGAGGATTTTTCTTGGACCACAAGACACCCTGGAAGCTTCGGGAGGAGGCCAGAAGGGCCACGAGGCGGCGACAAGCTCAGGCGGCGCGCCCCAGGGGGGCGCTGTGACGCCCCGGCTCAATCGTGCACTAATCATACACGCAAATACACACGATCAAGCCTAAGGACTCACTTGAAGATATCACAACACAACTCTAGACACAAATTAAAATAATACAAGCTTTATATTACAAGCCATGGGCCTTGAGGGATTGAATACATAAGCTTGCTTACAAGCGTCAGTGGAAGCATCAGATATCTGAGTACAGATATAAAAGATAAAACAGATAGGCCTTTAAAAGGCGGGGAAGAAGAAAACACTACGATCGAAAAGGCGCAGGCCTCCTGCATGGGTTCCTCTGAACCTACTCCTGGTCGTCAGCCAACTCGTAGCAGTAGCCATCCTCGGGGTAGTAGTAGTGATCGTCGACAGGGGCATCTGGCTCCTGGGCTCTGTCATCTGGTTGCATCAAACGGATATGGGGAAAAAGAGGGAGCAAAGCAACCATGAGTACTCATCCGAAGTACTCAGCAAGCAAGGATCCACACTACATATGCAACATTATCAAAGAAAGGATGTATATGAGGACTGGGCTGCAGAAATGCCAGAATAGAGAGAAGGCCTAGTCCTATCAAAGACTAGCATCTTCAGCGGTCTTGCAGCATTAGAAGAGTGTAGATCAGCACAATATATAGTAGTAGTATTAATAAGTCTCAACCTCACCCAGAGATCCTTTCTCGACTCCCTGCGAGAAAGCAATCCCCGAGCCATACTATCCATTTCTCATCTCAAGTATCTAGTTCTAGTTGTATCGATCGGGATACAACTCCGAGCGTCCATTACCGAGGATCCGGCTATGCATAGATGTTTTCTTCCATGCAGGGGTGCACCAACTTACCCACCACGCTCGATTAACTCCGGCCGGACACACTTTTCTGGGTCATGCCCGGCCTCGGCCAAATGATACGCCGCAACCCGACCTAGGCTTAACAGAGAGGTCAGCACACCGGACTAAACCTATGACCCAGGGGTCTTGGCCCATCGCCCCGGGAACTCCTGCTCGTTGCGGGGCCACCGAGAGCAGACCTAGCAACCCACACTATCAAGGCGGATACTTCACGTGGTCCAACTCGACGCGCGACGCTCAGTCGCTGACGTCTAGAAAGCTTTGGCTGATGCATACAACGCAGAGTACCCATATTTATTCCCGCATGATGGTTAGTGCTATCGGGCCAGAGGCCCACTCAGATCAAATATTCAAACTGTTAGTGTATTAGGGGGTGTGCGGTAACGAGCAGAGACTCACGATTGATGTGACCCCGTCGCCCTGTCTCGAGGACTTGCGGCAAGGGCTAAGAATGCCCGGCCATGCATCGTAATTATCTCTATTTCGATCCTAGGACCTGTGGGTTATGGGCCCACCACGCTTCCGCTCTCATCTTTTGATCAGAGCCTCTGCTTCTGATCCTTCATCTTGAAATCATAATTCCTTTGTACTCAAGCATCGAATGAGACTTATTAATACTACTACTATATATTGTGCTGATCTACACTCTTCTAATGCTGCAAGATCGCTGAAGATGCTAGTCTTCGATAGGACTAGGCCTTCTCTCTATTCTGTCATTTCTGCAGCCCAGTCCTCGTATATAGCCTTTCTTTGATAATGTTGCATATGTAGTGTAGATCCTTGCTTGCTGAGTACTTCGAATGAGTACTCACGGTTGCTTTGCTCCCTCATTTTCCCCATATCCGTTTGATGCAATCAGATGACGGGGCCTAGGAGCCAGAAGCCCCTGTCGATGATCACTACTACTACCCCGAGGATGGCTACTGCTACGAGTTGGCTGACGACCAGGAGTAGGTTCGGAGGAACCCAGGCAGGAGGCCTGCGCCTTTTCGATTGTAGTGTTTTCTTCTGCCCCGCCTTTTAAAGGCCTATCTGTTTATCTTTTATATCTGTACTCAGATATCTGATGCTTGTAAGCGAGCTTATGTGTTCGAGCCCTCGAGGCCCCTGGCTTGTAATATAAAGCTTGTATTATTTTAATTTGTGTCTAGAGTTGTGTTGTGATATCTTCAAGTGAGTCCTTAGGCTTGATCATGTGCATTTGCGTGTATGATTAGTGCACGATTGAGCCAGGGCGTCATAGGTTGGTATCAGAGCCGACTGCCTGTAGGAATCCCCCTTTCCAACTCCTTGGCCGAAGTTGAGTCTAGTCGTCCAAAACTGTTTTACTAACTTGGTTGTGTGGCTTATGGGCCCACGTTGCCAATTGGGTGGTATTAGGATCTTTTATTCCTCTTCCTTACTCTGGAATTCTGATCTCTCTTCTACTCGGGTTAAAGATTTTACTACCTCTGACATTAGGTTCTCGTAACTACTTCATCCCGGAGAGCCCCTTCACTAGAAATGATCGCTTGCTTCGCCAGAAGATTCTGCAGATACTCCTCGATGTTTTCCTGAGACCCTGTGCCCACTGCTTTGCAGTTCCTGACCACCGACAATCCCCGTGAATAACATCCTTGCCGTTTGTACCTTCATCCCCAGTTGCTCTTATTGTTACAAGTTACCCCTAATACTCTCCGTTGTTCCGAGAATCCTTTGAGCCTTCTGCTTTGCAGCTTCTTGTCGCACTACGGATAATTCACTTACCCGGGGTCCGTTCATCCCCAGTTGTTCATATGCTTTCCAAAATACTTTGAAATGCTATCTGATCTCCTGAAAATCCTCTGCAGCCTACTGCTCTTGATTTTCCTTGCCTGCTTGCATTATGGTTAATTCCACACGTCTAGCAATATTTATTAAAATCCTCTGTGATTGTCATTCTGTTCCTATGGATTCAACGTGTGCGCGAATACTCGCAATCATCAATTAATCCTTAGAAATTTTCTTTCCGGCTCAGACATCATTTCGGATATGAGCTGGTTCTTGCCCAATCAAGATTTGATCGGGTGCGCCTCTAAGTCTGTTCAACCTATCCATCTTCGATCAGAGCATCTGATTTTGATACACCGATCTAGAAATCAAAATTTCTTTGTATTTAAGCATCGAATTATTCAGATGTTTCTATAAGCCAATGCCTTTGCATCCCTTCTTCCCTGATTGATTACCGATACTCACATCAACTCCGCCATGAATCGCCAGATCCATTGTTGGGTTGTTATCCGATAGTGTCCTTAACATCTGAAATCTTGTAAGTTCTCCCCTGATACATAATGCCTTTGGTAAAATGTATCCTCTCCTTTAGTCAGCCATGCTCTACCATCGAGCTTGAGTTATGTACTCCTGAAGTTTGTGGTATATGTTCCTAAGATGCCTTGATGGGTTGAACCTATGCCTTCTTAATCTGTGTGAACCCGATAATTTTCGCGGGTCATACTCCTCTGGTATTTCACCAGGTAGTTCTTCACGTTCTTATAAATTTTAACAGAGCAGTGAGTGAAAGATTATGCATTGGAGAAGTGGGAGTCGACCTTGAACTTTGTGCTCATGCCCATAGACACGATGTAGATCTTATCATGGAAGCTTCTCTTAAAATCAGTTGTTCCCTTGGTATAAGTTCATCTTGTATCTGTGAATTGATCCTTTGCAATCGTGGTTTCGACCATATTTTCTCCTAATTCTTGTGTATAGACACAATTTTCCTTTTCATTGGTCTGTTTAATCTGATAATTTCATTTTTCTTTCCATTGGTTTGTTTAACCTTTCTTGTGATCTATATGTTATAAGCAGAAATAATTCCTTGCTTACAAAACACCCCGATGTACAACCTTGTCAGCGAGACCCTGTTACTATTGTTGATGACATTTCGGTAACCCCCAATGGACGAGAACTTTGCCTATTGGTCCACCTCGTTCTTACGAGCAGGAAAATGGTTTTCTTTGTCCCTCACCCTTGGTACCGATGTTGTCACCGACATAACTGATAGACTATTCTTTGACATAACTTGTTGTCGTGACCGGTAAGATGTCACCGTTCTCCCTACTTTTGATCGACACCACCCCCATAGTTCCTCAGGATCGGAACCTGACTCTCCTGAACATCCTTGATTTTGAAGTATCCTTTGCTCTTGGCTTTGTGTGTTATCACGAGCCACCCTCCGATAGATGATCTATTCCCGATGCTCTGAATTCCTTTACACACTCTGCTCAGGTATCGGTCGGATATACATTCGCTTGAAACTTCTTATCGTACCTTCATACTTTGCTCTCGATGTTTTCCTAAGTTTCAACTCGAGAGATGCTTCTGCCACATTCCCTGAATTGTTCACCAGATAATTAACCCTATAAGGGTCAGTTCTCCCAAAGTTACTCTTCACTTCCCCACTTAAATCTCAGGACGAGATTTCTTGTAGTGGAGGAGATTTGTAACATCCCCAGCATCACACTACAGTAATCCCTTATGATCAGTGCCAAGTCATCTTGATTTACAAATCTTAATCATATTGGGTTAATATCTCATTTCAAATTCCTTCTCTGAATCCAATTCAAATTCAAAGTGTAGTTTGAAGTTGCTCAAAACCTGCTGGAAAAAATGTTCACCATTTGGCAAAAATTCCATAACATTTAATTGTTAAGGAAAACAACATCACTCTTATGCAAAGGTGAACAGTAGCATTTAAAATAGTGCAAAACCAGCATAATTAAATGCTATTTCATTTATGGAAAATCCAAACAGATTCAAATAATCCTCAAACTTGTTGTGGCAGTGCATAAAAATGCCTTGGATTTTATGGGTCAATTTCCATAATTTTGCTAAGATATTTGGATGCCCAATTAATTTCATCTCTCTCACTGTTATTAAATAAAAGAAAATAACAGAAAAGAAAAAGGGCCAGAGCAACTTACCTGGCTCTGGGCCAAACCGGCCCAAGCAGTCCAGCAGGCCCACCTTCCCCTCCTCCCTCTCTCTCTTTCGCGCTGTCGGCGCGCGTATGGCCGCGCCGGCGAGCGCCAGCGAAACGGCGACCGGACGATGCCCACCGACAGCCGAGGGGATAAGGATCCCCTCGTTCACTCCCCCTGGCTCCTCCTCGCTCACTCTCCCCTCTTCCTTCGTCCTCCCCCTCGATCTGGAGAGGAACCGAACGCCACCATCGCCATGGCTGCAGCCTAGCCACAGCCACCGTGCCTCTCTCGCCGTCCCACTGGGTCTCCGAGGCTCGCCGCCGTCCGCCGCTTCGACTGGCGCATCACGTTGGAGCTCGGAGCCACCGCAGCGCCCATGACATCACCGTCTTCCTCCTGTGCTCCGATGAGCTTCACTGTCGATTCCGCCGCACCGAGCCCTCCCCGAGCACGCTTAAACACACCTGTAGGAACACCATGAGCATACGCTTCTTTCCCCTCTTTTCCCCGAGCTCTTCCACCGCCGTAGCCTTCCTTCCCTGTCGAACCTGAACGCCGCTCCGCCCGAGCTTGTCGCCGGCGTGGCTCTGGCGACCAAATGACCTCGGGCCCGTGCGCAACTTGCTCACCGCGTCGCGTAGGTCATGTCTAGCTATTAAGTTCGCTCGTTTACTCACCGTAGCCGCTGTTGCGGTGATCACCGAGAAACACCGCTGCCTAGCTCGCCGCCGGCGTGTTTTCCGGCAACCCCCGCACCTGAAACTGCCCCAGATCGACACGGCGTGCTTTGGCCGTTCGAATGTGTGTTACGGCGCTCGTTTTGGGCCTCTGAAGGCGAAACCCAAGCGTCTCCGGCAAGAGCGCCGCCACGGGGAGCTCGTCGGCGCTACTCCGGCGCCGGTCACCAACGTGGCACACCTGGGGCCCGCCCCTGGATCACTGCGAGTGGGGCCCCTGGGCCCAGTTGACTGGGTTGACCCAGTCAACTGTGCTGACTGGGCGGCCCCAGCCACTGACAAGCAGGCCCCACCGCATAATTATGTTAATTAAAACATTTTTATAAATAAACTTAATTAGTTAGTTAAATGAGTCACTGACATGTGGGCCCCAGCTATTAATTAACTCTGTTTAATTAAAATAAACCCCTGTTAGTTAACCCACTGTCTATGACAGGTGGGACCCAGCTGCCAGGTTTGACCTGAACAGCTGCGGTTGACCTGCTGACGCATTGCTGATGTCATGCTGACTCAATAATAGATTTCTGTTAATTGAAATAATTCCAGAAAATGTTTTAATATTTGAAAATTCGAAGAAAATAAACCGTAGCTCGGATCGAAAAACTTTATACATGAAAGTTGCTCAGAACGACGAGATGAATCCGATCGTGCCATCTGTTTCCGTGTCGGGACCCTCTACGAAGGTGAACCCGCAACATTTTGCCCGTTTCCGGTAGATGAATAGTGCATACGTTAGCATAGCATGCTCTGTGTTGCATATATTTGCTGTGTATTTATTTGTTTCCTCCCCCTCTTCTTTCTCGGTAGATCCCAGTACCGACGCAGCTCCAGAGACCAACGACACCACTGATGACCCTGCCTTTGCCGCAGAGCAACCAGGCAAGCACCCCCCCTTGAACATGCCGATATCGCCTATTCTTTCTCTCTTATGCTTGCATTAGAAATTGCTGTTGCTGCTGCTTTCCTATATCTGATGCATAGCCTGTTTTTGTAACCTGCTTTAAATAATTACCTGCTTATCCTAAACTAACTAGAATAGGCTGATTAGTGTCCCCCAGTGACCCCACTTGTCCCAGTTGCCCCGCTGGATTATCGGAAGACTCGACAACCAGGCCCCGGCACCGCACATCACACCCCCTTTATCTGTACGACACTGCAGCATTACTATCGAGTGCCGAGAGTGATACCTCGTAAGCACTACCGATGTTAACTCTGTGGAGTAGTTACTGGGTCGTGGTCATCGAGGGTGATTCCTCCTTCACCACTCCCGATAACGACGCTATCGTGCAACACCTCAAGTGTGAACCCATCGAGGGTGATTCCTCCGAGTTCACCTTGACGGTTACATCAAGTAGGAATCCAACGAGGGTGATACCTCAGATTCCCCTGATGTTATGGACACACGGATACTTGGACTTTACAACTATTACTTGGAAAGGCGGGTCGACCCTGAGGGGTACCCGCGTGAGCCTAAGTGGCGAGTGATATGGAGTCGGGTTGACCTAGAGGGTACCCGAGAGATAATAACGAGGCGTGGACGGGCATTCTTAGCCCTTGCCGCAAGTCCTCGAGATGGGGCGACGGGGTCACATCGATCATGAGTCTCTGCTCATTACCGCACACCCCCTAATACACTAATGGTTTGGATATTTGATCCGAGTGGGCCTCTGGCCCGATAGCACTAACCATCACGCGGGAATAAATATGGGTACTCTGCGTCGTATGCATCAGCCGAAGCTTTCTAGACGTCAGCGACTGAGCGGCGCGCGCCAAGTTGGACCGCGTGAAGTAATCGCCTTGATAGTGTGGGTTGCTAGGTCTGCTCTCGGTGGCCCCGCAACGTGCAGGAGTTCCCGGGGTGATGGCCCAAGACCCCTGGGGGCATAGGTTTAGTCCGGCGTGCTGACCTCTCTGTTAAGCCTAGGTCGGGTTGCGACGTATCATTTGGCGGAGGCCGGGCATGACCCAGAAAAGTGTGTCCGGCCGGAGTTAATGGAGCGTGGTGGGTAAGTTGGTGCACCCCTGCAAGGAAGAAAACATCTATGCATAGCTGGATCCTCGGTAACGGACGCTCGGAGTTGTATCCCGATCGATACAACTAGAACTGGATACTTGAGATGAGAAATGGATAGTATGGCTCTGGGATTGCTTTCTTGCAGGGAGTTGAGAAAGGATCTCTGGGTGAGGTTGAGACTTATTAATACTACTACTATATATTGTGCTGATCTACACTCTTCTAATGCTGCAAGACCGCTGAAGATGCTAGTCTTCGATAGGACTAGGCCTTCTCTCTATTCTGGCATTTCTACAGCCCAGTCCTCATATACAGCCTTTCTTTGATAATGTTGCATGTGTAGTGTAGATCCTTGCTTGCTGAGTACTTCGGATGAGTACTCACGGTTGCTTTGCTCCCTCTTTTTCCCCATATCTGTTTGATGCAACCAGATGACGGAGCCAAGGAGCCAGATGCCCCTATCGACGATCACTACTACTACCCCGAGGATGGCTACTGCTACGAGTTGGCTGACGACCAGGAGTAGGTTCGGAGGAACCCAGGCATGAGGCCTACGCCTTTTCGATCGTAGTGTTTTCTTCTGCCCCGCCTTTTAAAGGCATATCTGTTTTATCTTTTATATATGTACTCAGATATCTGATGCTTCTGCTGACGCTTGTAAGCGAGCTTATGTATTCGAGCCCTCGAGGCCCCTGGCTTGTAATATAAATCTTGTGTTATTTTAATCTGTGTCTAGAGTTGTGTTGTGATATCTTCAAGTGAGTCCTTAGGCTTGATCATGTGCATTTGCATGTATGATTAGTGCACGATTGAGCCAGGGCGTCACAGGTGCCCCCAAGCTTGTGGGCCCCCCGTGGCACTTCCAACCTTAATTCTTCTTCTATAAATACCCAAATATTCCCCGAAGACCAGGGGGCACAACAAAAATACTTTTCCGCCGCCGCAAGTTTCTCTCTTTGTTAGATCCCATCTAGGGACCTTTTCCGGTACTCTACCGGAGGGGGATTTGATCACGGAGGGCTTCTACATCAACCTTGCTGCCCTTCCGATGATGTGTGAGTAGTTTATCGCAAACCTACGGGTCCATAGCTAGTAGCTAGATGGCGTCTTCTCTCTCTTTGATCTTCAATACAATGTTCTCCTCGATTTTCTTTGAGATCTATTCGATGTAATCTTCTTTTGCGGTGTGTTTGTTGAGATCCAATGAATTGTGGTTTATGATCAGTTTATCTATCAATATTATTTGAGTCTTCTTTGAACTCTTTTATGCATGATTTGTATATCTTAGTATTTCTCTCCGATCTATTGATTTGGTTTGGCCAACTAGATTGATTTTTCTTGCAATGGGAGAGGTGCTTTGTAATGGGTTCAATCTTGCGGTGCTCAATCCCAGTGACAGAAAGGGACATGACACGTATTTGTATCGTTGCCATTAAGGATAATAAGATGGGGTTTGTTCATATTGATTGGATCTATCCCTCTACATCATGTCATCTTGCTTAAGGCATTACTATGTTCTTGTTAACTAATACACTAGATGCATGCTGGATAGCGGTCGATGTGTGGAGTAATAGTAGTAGATGCAGGCAGGAGTCGGTCTACTTGTCTCGGACGTGATGCCTATATACATGATCATTGCCTTAGATATCATCATAACTATGCGCTTTTCTATCAATTACTCAACAGTAAATGGTTTACCCACCGTATGCTTTCTTTCAAGAGAGAAGCCTCAAGTGAAAACTATGACCCCCAGGTCTATCTTTTATCATATTCTTTTCAGATCTACAAAATCAAAAACACAAAAATACATTGCTGCAATTTATTTACTTTTATTTTATTTCGCACTTTTACTTATCTTTTATATCCATCAATATGAGATCTCATCCTTGCAAGTAACCGTGAAGGGATTGACAACCCCTTTATCGCGTTGGGTGCAAGTATTTGTTTGTTTGTGCAGGTGCAATTATTGGAGACTTGTATGTTCCTCCTACTGGATTGATACCTTGGTTCTTAACTGAGGGAAATACTTATCTCTACTTTGCTGCATCACCCTTTCCTCTTCAAGGGAAAAACCAATGCAAGCTCAAGAAGTAGCAGGAAGAATTTCTGGCGCCGTTGCCGGGGAGGATCTACATCAAGCCTACCAAGTACCTATCATAAACTCTCATCTCTTGCATTTACATTATTTTCCATTTGCCTCTCATTTTCCTCTTCCCCACTTATAAAATGCTTTCGAAAAAATACAAAATATTTGTCTTTTTTATTTTCTTTCTTTTCATTTGATTTTTCTTTTCTTGTTTGATCTTTTGATTGCTTGCCTTGAAATTTCCGTCATGAGTGATTTTGGTATGGCAGAAATGGATGATGGTAGAACTCCTAAAATTGGAAGTTCCACTAATCTTGATGCCAAAACCTTTGTCTTGGGACAAGGGAATGTTATAGGAAAAAGTGTCATCCAAGAATTCTTTAATTGTGTTGGAACTTTGACTTGTGATGATGCTCCTATACTTAAAAAAACTAAAACTTATGCAGAAGCTATTTTCACACTTATTCTTAAATTTGAGAGATGATTTATTCGCACTCATCCTACTTTGCAAAGATTGTTTTATGAGTTACCTGTTATAAAAGATATTAGAGCTAAAAAGATAGCCACCCTTGTCCTTATGAATGAGTTTGATCACATAGTGCGGGAAGCTAGGGAGATCTTTGATTTTTATGGTATGAACCATGAAAAACTGGTATAGATGAGATACTTTATAATACTGATTATTTCTTAAGGTACTTAATGCGCAACGATCGCATCTTTGATGAGAACCTTAAGAAGGAAGTTCCTCCTTTAAGTATGATCCAACAAGTTTTCAATGATATTAATCAGCAATATTCTTGGATTGTAGCTGGTAATCAAGGGGGATTGGCATATGGGCAACTTGATAATGATAAAATTTCTATGGATGATGTGTTTCTTGTTATATTTGAAGAACCTCTTGATAGAAACACATCTATGGAAAATAATACCAAAGATGACAAAAGCTAGATCTATGCAATATGCCTAGCTAGGGGCATAAAACAATAGCGCTTGTTGGGAGGCAACCGAATATTTTTTTTTGTTTTTCTTTTTGTTTTTCTGTTTTTCAATAAATATGCCATTATGCCTTTGTTATTTTGGTGGTTTCGTCTTTTAATTAGTGTTTGTGCCAAGTAAGACCTTTGGAATGATTTGGAAGATTGTTGATTTGATTATGTGAAAAAACAGAAACTTTTGCGTCAAGTAGCAGAATTGTTAAAATTTGTTGGAGCGTGATAAAATTCTAGTTTTTTTACAAAAGATATATATATAGATTTCCTACGTTGTCCTAATTGTTCAGAACTTTTGGAGTTACAGAAGTATGGTCAAAATTCAGGTTTATACAGACTGTTCTATTTTTGATAGATTATGTTTTCATTGTGTTGTTCGCTTGTTCTGATGAATCTATGGGTTGTATCGGGGGGTATGAACCATGGTGAAGTTAGAATACAGTATACATAATGCAAATATATAATTGGAATGAGTTTACAACAGTACCTAAAAGTGGTGATTTGCTTTACTATACTAATGGATCTCACGAGTTTTCTGTTGAGTTTTGTCTTGTGAAGTTTTCAAGTTTTGAGTGAAGTTTCGATGGGCTAAGGAATAAGGAGTGGAAAGAGCCTAAGATTGGGGATGCCCATGGCACCCCAAGGTAATATTCAAGGACAACCAAGCGTCTAAGCTTGGGGATGCCCCGGATGGCATCCTCTCTTTTGTCTACGATCCATCGGTAAATTACTTGAGGCTATATTTTTATTCACTACATGATATGTGCTTTTCTTGGAGCGTCGTGTATTATATGAGTCTTTTATTTATTTCCTTTTTAGTTTTCCACAATCATCCTTGCTGGACACACCTTTTTCAGAGGGGCACACATTTATCCTGAATTTATCACAATACTCTTTGAGCTTCACTTATATCTTTTGAGCTAGGCAGTTGCTCTAGTGCTTCACTTATATTTTTTAGAGCACGACGGCGGTTATATTTAAAGAAATTGATGAACTCTCATGCTTCACTTATATTAATTTGAGAGTATTATAAATAGTATGGCAATTTGCTTGGGTTATGAATTTAGTCCTAATATGATGGGTATTCAAGAGGGATATAATAAAAACTTTCATGGATATCATTGAATATATGAGAAGTTTGATTCCTTGCATTTGTTTTGAGATATAAAGATAGTGATATTAGAGTCATGCTAGTGAGTAATTGTGGTTTAGTAAGAATGTTGGTGTTAAGGTTTGTGATTCCCGAAGCATGCACGTATGGTCTCTCGTTATGCTATGAAATTGGAACATGATTTATTATTGATTGTCTTCTTTACGAGTGGCGGTCGGGGACGAGCGATGGTCTTTTCCTACCAATCTATCCTCCTGGGGGCATGTGTAGTAGTACTTTGATTCGAGGGCTAATAAACTCTTGCAATAAGTATGTGAGTTCTTTATGACTAATGTGAGTCCATGGATTATACACACTCTTACCTTTCCACATTTTGCTAGCCTTTTCGGTACCATGCATTGCCCCTTCTCACCTTGAGTTGTGGTGCAAACTTCGCAGGTGCATCCAAACCCCGTGATATGATATGCTCTATCACACATAAGACTCCTTATATCTTCCTCAAAACAGCCACCATACCTACCTATTATGGCATTTCCATAGCCATTCCGACATATATTGCCATGCAACTTCCATCATTCCGTTTTATTATGACACACATCATCATTGTCATATTGCTTTGCATGATCATATAGTTCACATAGTATTTGTGGCTCCGCCACCATTCATGTTATGCTAGATCATTGCACATCCCGGTACACCGCTGGAGGCATTCCTATAGATTCATATTTTTGTTCTAGTATTGAGTTCTAATTCTTGAGTTCTAAGTAAATAAAAATATGATGATCATCATTATTAGAGCATTGTCCCATGTGAGGAAAGGATGATGGAGACTGTGATTCCCCCACAAGTAGGGATCAGACTCTGAACGAAAAAAGAGAGGTAAAATGAGTCCAAGAAAAAAGAGGCCAACGTGCCCAACAAAAAGAAAAAGAGAGAAAAAGAGAGAAGGGACAATGTTACTATCTTTTTCCACACTTGTGCTTCAAAGTAGCACCATGTTCTTCATGATAGAGAGTCTGCTATTTTGTCACTTTCATATATTACTAGTGGGAATTTTTCATTATGGAACTTGGCTTGTATATTCCAATGATGGGTTCCTCAAATGCCCGAGGTCTTCATGAGCAAGCAAGTTGGATGCACACCCACTTAGTTTTCTTTTGAGCTTTCATACACTTATAGCTCTAGTGCATCCTGTAACATCCCCAACCTCACACCACAGTGATCACCCTCTTGACAATGCCTAGTCACCATGCTTAAGCAGTGCTTGATCATCTATAGCATCATATCTCATTTCAATTTCAAATTCAAATGGATTTTCTAACTTATAGTGAAATAAAAGTTGTTCAAATCCAGGAACTAAAATGTTCATAATGTTGCAAATATTCTCAAAGTAATTATAAAAATAAGATCAATATTAATTGAATTAGTTAAATGACTCTAACATCCTAAAACAGTAACAAAACAGCAATGATTAAATCTATTTCATTTAATACAAGTTCAAATGAAAACCTCGGGCCTCCAAACTTTTTGTGGTAGCTCAGAATATTACATAGCATTTATTGGGACAAGTGCTACATTTTACAAAAGCCAAATAATAGCTTGAAGTAATACAAACAGAGACTAAAAGTAAAGCAGAAAAGAGAAAAGGCAGAAAAAGAGAAGGACCTCACTGTGCACTGATGGCCCAACTAGCAACATCACCGCAGCCCAACCCACTGCTACAGTCGTCGTCCCCCTCATGTCGACGCCACAGCCGCCATAGCCGGCGATTGCCGATGCGTCGAGCATCCAACGGCGCCCTGGAGAGGATATAGGGCCTCCCCACACCCTCCCTGCTAACCCTAGATCCCCAGAGCCTCCTCATTTCCCCCTCGTCCTCTCCCTCGCTCGCATTCGAGCTCACCGGCGCAGCCATGGCCAGACCTCCATAGCCGACGCGGTCACCGGCATTCTGTCTTCGCTGCGACCTGTCCAGGAGCTCCAAGAACATCGACTCCTTCCTCCTGGCGCATTACTTCGTCTCGAGGAGCAGCACAACCACGGCATCGAGCCGATCCCCTTCTCTGCATCACGTTGCCATCGCTGTCGTTTCGCGCTGCCTCGACCCCCTTCGGCCTTCCCGAGCCTACCCCAAGCATCACTGTGAGGCCACCTCCCATTCCCCTCACCCCGTATGCTCATTGGCGAGCCCTGCCGCCTAATCCCGCCGCGACCGAGCGCTCCCGCCGCCGCATGTAGTCACCGTCGTAGCTAGGGTCACTGACACGCGTGCCTGAGCCTCGCATCGGGTTCCTGGTGCTCCCAGGAGTCGAACGCGCACACGCACGCACCCCCTCGAGCCCCGTAGCCACGGATCCGTTGATGGCCGAACGCCGGCGCCGCCCCTGCTCGTCTCCGGCGACATTTCGGGCGCCCCCGGTGCTAACCGACGGCGCCATCACACGCGCGACAACGAGCCGCGCCCGTAGAGCCCAAGAACGCCCTCATCCATGCCCCGTGCGCTTTTTCCGGCCAAGTCCGGTGAGCTCCGCCACTGATACGGGTCACCGGAGCAACTCCGGTCGGCGGTGCTGACCTGGCCCGCCAGGTGTGACCCCCTGGGCCGCTGACCGCTGGGCCCCACGGCCACGTTGGCCGGTTGACCAAGTCAACCCGCTGACTGGGCCGGCTACTATCACCGACATGCGAGCCCCGCTAATTTAAACTTTAAATAAATAAATAAATAAAACACTAATTAATCTGTTAATCCTAATTAAGTTAATTAGTTAACTAATATGACACTCACAGTAGGCCCCAGTAACTAATTAACCCAAATAGTTAATTTTAACCCCTCTGTTAAGGCCACTATGTATGACATGTGGGTCCCACTAGTCAGGTTTGACTCTGGTCAACCAGAGTTGATTGCTGACATCATCATTGCGTCATGCTGATGTCACCCTTTACTATTTTGGATAATGCGAATTTAAATAAATAAATAAATTCTAGAAATTCTTTTAAGCTTTGAAATTCAATAGAAAATTAACCGTAACTCCGATGAAAATAATTTATATATGAAAAATGATCAGAAAAACGAGACAAATCCGAATATGTCCTCCTCATACCTGTCACATGCCTCTAGCATGATGAACATGGAACTTCCTCCTTCGTTTCATCTGTCCGATAATCCCCCGGAGCTGGGAGAACACTCCCGGATAATTTCCCACTCCCACTAACTTGCGTAGTACTGCCTTAGGGCACCCCTCGAATAACGTGCTGCCGTGTCATGCTTGTGTGATTGCTTTTACTGTCGTGTATTTATTTGTTTCCTCCCCCTCTTCTCTCCGATAGACCCTGAGACCGATGACGACCCGATGATCGTCTACCTCGTCAAAGACCCGTTGATGACTGCAAAGCAACCAGGCAAGCACCCCCCCCCTTGAGCATGCCTATATCGCCTATTCTCTTCTCTCTTATGCTTGCATTAGAATTGCTGCTGCAACTGCTTTACCTATTCTGATGCATAGCCTGTTTTTGTAACTGTTGTTGATACCTACCTGCTTATCCTAAACTGCTTAGTATAGGCTGGATAGAGACCCCAGTGACCCCACTTGTCTCGGTTGACCCGCTAGATCATCGGAAGACTCGACGACCAGGCCCCAGCACCGCACATCACATCCCTTTTATCTGTACGACACTGCAGCATTACTATCGAGTGCCGAGGGTGATACCTCATAAGCACTTCCGATGTTAACTCTGTGGAGTAGTTACTCGGTCATGGTCATTGAGGGTGATTCCTCCTTCACCACTTCCGATAACGACGCTGCCGTGCAACACCTCAAGTGTGAACCTTGAGGGTGATTCCTCCTAAGTTCACCTTGATGATTACATCAGGTGGAATCCATCGAGGGTGATTCCTCAGGTTTCCCCCTAGTGTTTGGACACACAGTTACTATGACTTTAACCATGAACCATGATAAAGTCGGGTCGGCCCTGAGGGGTACCCGCGCGAGCATGTGATGTGAGTGATGTGGAGATGGGTTGACCTGGACGGTACTCGAGAGATAATTACGAGGCGTGGCCTAGCATTCTTAGCCCTTGCCGCAAGTCCTCAAGACGGGGCGACGGGGTCACATCGATCGTGAGTCTCTCCTCGTTACCGCACACTCCGAATTCACTAACGATTTGGATATTTGATCCGAGTGGGCCTCTGGCCCGATAGCACTAACCATCACGTCGGAACAGTTATGGGCACTCTGCGTTGTATGCATCAGCCGAAGCTTAATGGACGTCAGCGACTGAGCGGCGCGCGTCGGGTTGGACCGCGTAACGCAACCGCCTTGATAGTGTGGGTTGCTAGGTCTGCTCACCGACCGCCCACGCAACATGCAGGAGTTCCCGGGGCGATGGCCCAAGACCCCTGGGGGCATAGGTTTAGTCCGGCGTGCTGACCTCTCTGTTAAGCCTAGGTCGGGTTGCGGCGTATCATTTGGCCGAGGCCGGGCATGACCCAGAAAAGTGTGTCCGGCCAGAGTTAATCGAGCGTGGTGGGTAAGTTGGTGCACCCCTGCAGGGAAGAACTAATCTATGCATAGCCGGATCCTCGGTAACGAACGCTCGGAGTTGTATCCCGATCGATACAACTAGAACTGGATACTTGAGATGAGATATGGATAGTAGGGCTCTGGGATTGCTTTCTCACAGGGAGTCGAGAAAGGATCTCTGGCCGAGGTTGATACTTAAAACTACTACTACTTTATACTATGCTAATCTACACTCTTCTAATGCTGCAAGACCGATGAAGATGCTAGTCTTCGATAGGACTAGGCCTTCTCTCTATTCTGGCATTTCTGCAGCCCAGTCCACATATACAGTCTTTCTTTGATAATGTTGCATATGTAGTGTAGATCCTTGCTTGCTGAGTACTTCGGATGAGTACTCACGGTTGCTTTGCTTCCTCTTTTCCCCATATCCGTTTGATGCAACCAGATGACGGAGCCCTTGAGACAGCTGCCCCCGCCGACGACCACTACTACTACCCCGAGGGTGGTTACCACTACGAGTTGGCTGACGACCAGGAGTAGGTTCGGAGGATCCCAGGCAGGAGGCCTGCGCCTTTTCGATCGTAGCTTTTGTTTTGCCTCGCCTTTCTAAAGGCTTATCTGTTTCTGTTTCATATCTGTACTCAGATATCTGATGCTTCCGCTGACACTTGTAAGCGAGTTTATGTATTCGAGCCCTCGAGGCCCCTGGCTTGTAATATAAAGCTTGTATTATTTTAATTTGTGTCTAGAGTTGTGTTGTGATATCTTCAAGTGAGTCCTTAGGCTTGATCGTGTGCATTTGCGTGTATGATTAGTGCATGATTAAGCCGGTGGCATCACAGGTTGGTATCAGAGCCGACTGCCTATTGGATCCCCCTTTCCAACTCCTTTGCCGAAGTTGAGTCTAGTATCCGAAAAGCTATTTTACTAACTTGGCTGTGTGGCTTACGGGCCCACATCGCCGAATGGGTGGCATTAGGATCTTTAATTCCTCGTCTTTACTCTAGGACTCTGATCTCTTGTCTATTCGGGTTAAAGATTTTACTAACTCTGACTCTAGGATCTCGTAACCAGTTCCTCCCAGAGAGCCCCGTCATTCCAGGTGATCGCTTGCTTCACCAGAAGACTTCGAAGATACTCTCCGATCTTCTCCCGAGAACTTGTGTTCATTCCTATTGCAATCCCTTAACACCGTTGAATCCTTATGGAAAACTATGTACCCTCGCTGTTCATACTTCCATCCCTAGTTGTTCTTGTTATTACAAGATACCCGAAAGTATTCTCCGACTTTCGAGAATCCTTTTTCCGACTGCCTTGCAGCTCCTTTCCGCCTGAATACCCCTACGAATAATTCCTCACACTTATCGGGGATTCGTTCATCCCCAGTTGTTCATATGTCTCACAAAATTCTTCGAATACAATTCGATCTCCCGAAGATCCTCTGCAGCCTAGTGCTCCCGAAAGTCTTGTCTGCCTTCATTATGGTTAAATCCATATGTCCGACAATATTCATTAACATCCATGTCATTGTCATCCTGAGCCTATTGATTCATTATGTTGCAAATGCTCGCAATCATCAGTCAAACCCTGAAATTTGACATTCCTGCTCAGACGTCATTTTCGACCTGAGTGGGTTCTCAGGCAATCAAGTTGCAAAAGATTGTCCATCTAGTTCTATTCTACTTACCCATCTTTTGATCCGCGTGTCTCCTTCTGATCCCTTGCTTTGGAAATCATAAACCCCTTATAATTGAACACCGAATTATTCAGTTGCTTCTACAATCTGATGCCTTTGCATTCTTCTTCTTCTATTTGAGTACCGATACTCACATCAGATCCTTTACCGACCAACTGATCTTTAGTTGGGTTATTATCCGACAGAGTCTTTCATATCCAATAATCTTGCGAGTCCTTTTCTCGGATACATAACGCCTTTGGTAAATGGTATCCTCTGCTTTATCAACCTTGCTCTGCTTCCGAGCTTGAATTCATTACTCCTGCAGTTTGAGGTATATGTTCCTAAGATGCCCCGATGGGTTGAACATACGCCTTCCCTAATCTGTGTGAATCGAAAGTTATGCGGAATATATCTACTCGAGTTCCGTCGAATAAATTTTCAACTCTACAACTTCTTCAAAGACGAGGAGTGAATGAAAGGTTATGCATTGAAGAAGTGGGAGTCGACCTTGAACCTTGGTGTTCATGCCCATGGACCCGATGTAGATCTTATCATGGAAGCTTCTCTTAAAATCAATTGTTCCCTTGATATAAGTTCATCTTGTATCTGTGAATTATTTCTTTGCAACTCTTGTGCTCTTCATATCCAACCTTTTACTTGAAACACCATACCAATGCTACCTCGAAGCATGATTGTGGTATTCCAAATATCCACAAGAACATTGGAAGCACATTGCCAAATGTTTCTTGATCTATTATCCAAACACCGTTGTATGGGTAGTACCATGAATTCCCTTGCCCCTTTATTTAAATGGTGATGTACTTGTTGATCTGACATGTATATCATGCTCTACTTTCCCTTGGGAAAAGATACACTCCTAATTCTTGTGTATAAACACATTTTCCTTTCCATTGGTTTGTTTAACCTTTCTTGTGATATATATGTTATAAGCAGAAATAATTCCCTGCCTATAAAACCCCCCGATGTACAACCTTGTCAGGAAGACCCTGTTAATATTGTTGATGACATTCCGGTAACCCCCGATGGACGAGAACTTTGCCTATTGGTCCGCCTTGTTCTTATGAGCAGGAAAATGGTTCTCTTTGACCCTCACCCTTGGTACCGACGTTGTTACCGACATAACTGACAGACTATCCTCTGACATACCTTGTTGTCGTGACCGGTAAGATAACACCGTTCTCTTTACTTTTGATCGATCCTCATCACAGTTCCACAGGATCGGAAACTGACTCTTCTGAACAACCTTGATTCTGAGATATTCTTGCATTTGGCTTCGTATCATGTCACGAGCCACCCTCCGAGAGATGATCTATTCCCGATGCTCTGAACCCCCTTCTCACACTCTGCTCAGGTATTGATCATTTGTCCATTCATTTGAAACTTCTTATTGTACCTTCATACTTTGCTCTCGATGCTTTCTTAAGTTTTAACTCGAGAGATACTTCTGCCACATTCCCTGAATTGTTCACCAGACAATTAACCCTATAAGGATCAGTTCACCCGAAGTTACTCTTTACTTCCCCACTTAAATCTCGGGACAAGATTTCTTGTAGTGGAGGAGATTTGTAACATCCCTAGCCTCACACCATAGTGATCATCCTCTTGACAATGCCTAGTCACCATGCTTAAGCAGTGCTTGATCATCTATAGCATCATATCTCATTTCAATTCCAAATTCAAATGGATTTTCTAACTTATAGTGAAATAAAAGTTGTTCAAATCCAGGAACTAAAATGTTCATAATGTTGCAAATATTCTCAAAGTAATTATAAAAATAAGATCAATATTAATTGAATTAGCTAAATGACTCTAACATCCTAAAACAGTACCAAAACAACAATGATTAAATCCATTTCATTTAATACAAGTTCAAATGAAAACCTCTGGCCTCCAAACTTTTTGTGGTAGCTCAGAATATTACATAGCATTTATTGGGACACGTGCTACATTTTGCAAAAGCCAATTAATAGCTTGAAGTAATGCAAACAGAGACTAAAAGTAAAGCAGAAAAGAGAAAAGGCAGAAAAAGAGAAGGACCTCACTGTGCACTGATGGCCCAACTAGCAACAGCACCATAGCCCAACCCACTGCTACAGTCGTCGTCCCCCTCGTGTCGACGCCAGAGCCGCCATAGCCGGCGATTGCCGATGCGTCGAGCATCCAACGGCGCCCTGGAGAGGATATAGGGCCTCCCCGCACCCTCCCTACTAACCCTAGATCCCCAGAGCCTCCTCATTTCACCCTCATCCTCTCCCTCGCTCGCATTCGAGCTCACCGGCGCAGCCATGGCCGGACCTCCATAGCCGACGCGGTCACCGGCGTTCCCTCTTCGCTGCGACCTGTCCAGGAGCTCCGAGGACATTGACTCCTTCCTCCTGGTGCATTACTTTGGCTTGAGGAGCAGCACAACAACGGTATCGAGCCGATCCCCTTCTCTGCATCACATCGCCATCGCCGTCGTTTCGCGCTGCCTCGACCCCCTTCGGCCTCCACGAGCCTCCCCCAAGCATTGATGTGAGGCCACCTCCCTTTCCCTCACCCCGTATGCTCGTTGACGAGCCCTGCCGCCTGATCCTGCCGCGACCGAGTGCTCCCGCCACCGCATGTAGTCGCCGTTGTAGCTAGGGTCACTGACGCGCGTGCCTGAGCCTTGCATAGGGTTCCTGGTGCTCCCAGGAGTCAAACACGCACACGCACGCACACCCTCGAGCCCCGTAGCCACGGATCCGTTGATGGCTGAACGCCGGCGCCGCCCCTGCTCATCTCCGGTGACATTCCGGCCGCCCCCGGCGCTAACCGACGGTGCCATCGCACGCGTGACAACGAGCCGCGCCCGTAGAGCCCAAGAACGCCCTCACCCATGCCCCGTGCGCTTTTTCCGGCCAAGTCCGGCGAGCTCCGCCACTGATATGTGTCGCCGGAGCAACTCCGATCGCCGGTTCTGACCTGGCCCGCCAGGTGGGACCCCCTGGGCCGCTGACCGCTGGGCCCCACGGCCACGTTGGCCGGTTGACCAAGTCAACCAGCTGACTGGGCCGGCTACTGTCACCGACATGCGGGCCTCGCTAATTTAAACTTTAAAAATAATAATAAATAAATGAACACTAATTAATCTGTTAATCCTAATTAAGTTAATTAGTTAACTAATATGACACTGACAGTAGGCCCCAGTAACTAATTAACCCAAATAGTTAATTTTAACCCCTCTGTTAAGGCCACTATGTATGACATGTGGGTCCCACTAGTCAGGTTTGACTCTGGTCAACCAGAGTTGACTGCTGACATCATCATTGTGTCATGCTGATGTCACCCTTTACTGTTTTGGATAATGCGAATTTAAATAAATAAATAAATTCCAGAAATTCTTTTAAGCTTTGAAATTCAATAGAAAATTAACCGTAACTCCGATGAAAATAATTTATATATGAAAAACGATCAGAAAAACGAGACGAATCCGAATATGTCCTCCTCATACCTGTCACATGCCTCTAGAATGATGAACATGGAACTTCCCCCTCCGTTTCATCTGTCCGATAATCACCCGGAGCTGGGAGAACACTCCCGGATAATTTCCCACTCCCACTAACTTGCGTAGTACTACCTTAGGGCACCCCTCGAATAACGTGCTGCTGTGTCATGCTTGTGTGATTGCTTTTACTGCTGTGTATTTATTTGTTTCCGCCCCGTCTTCTCTCCGATAGACCCTGAGACCGATGACGACCCGATGATCGTCTACCTCGTCGAAGACCCGTTGATGACTGCAAAGCAACCAGGCAACCACCCCCCTTGAGCATGCCTATATCGCCTATTCTCTTCTCTCTTATACTTGCATTAGAATTGCTGTTGCTACTGCTTTACCTATTATGATGCATAGCCTATTTTTGTAACTGTTGTTGATACCTACCTGCTTATCCTAAACTGCTTAGTATAGGCTGGATAGAGACCCCAGTGACCCCACTTGTCCCGGTTGCCCTGCTGGATCATCAGAAGACTCGACGACCAGGCCCCAGCACCGCACATCACATCCCTTTTATCTATATGACACTGCAGCGTTACTATCGAGTGTCGAGGGTGAAACCTCGTAAGCACTTCCGATGTTAACTCTGCGGAGTAGTTACTCGATCATGGTCATCGAGGGTGATTCCTCCTTCACCACTTCCGATAACGACGCCGTCATGCAACACCTCAAGTGTGAACCTCGAGGGTGATTCCTCCTAAGTTCACCTTGACGATTACATCAGGTGGAATCCATCGAGGGTGATTCCTCAGGTTTCCCCCTGGTGTTTGGACACACAGTTACTATCACTTTAACCATGAACCATGATAAAGTCGGGTCGGCCCTGACGGGTACCCGCGCGAGCATGTAATGCGAGTGATGTGGAGACGGGTTGACCTGGACGGTACCCAAGAGATAATTACGAGGCGTGGCCAGGCATTCTTAGCCCTTGTCGCAAGTCCTCGAGACGGGGCGATTGGGTCACATCGATCATGAGTCTCTGCTCGTTACCGCGCGCTCCCAATTCACTAACAATTTGGATATTTGATCCGAGTGGGCCTCTGGCCCGATAGCACTAAGCATCACGTGGGAACAATTATGGGCACTCTGCGTCGTATGCATCAGCCAAAGCTTAATGGACGTCAGCGACTGAGCGGCGTGCGCTGGGTTGGACTGCGTAACGCAACCACCTTGATAGTGTGGGTTGGTAGGTCTGCTCACCGGCCGCCCACACAATGTGCAGGAGTTCCCGGGGCGATGGCCCAAGACCCCTGGGGGCATAGGTTTAGTCCGGCATGCTGACCTCTCTGTTAAGCCTTGGTCGGGTTGCGGCGTATCGTTTGGCCGAGGCTAGGCATGACCCAGAAAAGTGTGTCCGGCCAGAGTTAATCGAGCGTGGTGGGTAAGTTGGTGCACCCCTGCAGGGAAGAACTAATCTATGCATAGCCGGATCCTCGGTAACGGACGCTCGGAGTTGTATCCCGATCGATACAACTAGAACTGGATACTTGAGATGAGATATGGATAGTAGGGCTCTGGGATTGCTTTCTCGCAGGGAGTTGAGAAAGGATCTCTGGCCGAGGTTGATACTTAACACTACTACTACTTTATACTGTGCTAATCTACACTATTCTAATGCTGCAAGACCGATGAAGATGCTATTCTTCGATAGGACTAGGCCTTCCCTCTATTCTGGCATTTCTGCAGCCCAGTCCACATATACAGCCTTTCTTTGATAATGTTGCAAATGCAGTGTAGATCCTTGCTTGCTGAGTACTTCGGATGAGTACTCACGGTTGCTTTGCTTCCTCTTTTCCCCATATTTGTTTGATGCAACCAGATGACGGAGCCCCTGAGACAGCTGCCCCTGCCGATGACCACTACTACTACCCCGAGGGTGGTTACTACTACGAGTTGGCTGACGACCAGGAGTAGGTTCGGAGGGTCCCAGGCAGGAGGCCTGCGCCTTTTCGATCGTAGCTTTTGTTTTGCCCCGCCTTTCTAAAGGCTTATCTGTTTCTGTTTCATATCTGCACTCAGATATCTGATGCTTCTGCTGACGCTTGTAAGCGAGTTTATGTATTCGAGCCCTCGAGGCCCCTGGCTTGTAATATAAAGCTTGTATTATTTTAATTTGTGTCTAGAGTTGTGTTGTGATATCTTCAAGTGAGTCCTTAGGCTTGATCGTGTGCATTTGCGTGTATGATTAGTGCACGATTAAGCCAGGGGTGTCACACATCCGTTGCATGGCAATCCCTACTCCTTGCATTGATATCAATTGATGGGCATATCCATAGCCCGTTGATTAGCCTCATCAATGTGAGACTTTATTCTTTTTTGTTTTCTCCACACAACCTCCAACATTACTCTATTCCACCCATAGTGTATATCCATGGCTCACGCTCATCTATTGCGTGAGAGTTGAAAAAGCTGAAGCGAGTTAAAAAGTATGATCCAATTGCTTGGCTTTGCATCATATTTTCCAACTGTTATTTATATTGTTTTTAGATATAATAATGCTTTTTGGAGTAATTCTAATGCCTTTTCTCTCATAATATGCAAGGTTCACCCAAAGAGGGAGAATACCGACAGCTGGAATTCTGGACCTAAAAAAGCTACGTCACGCCACCTATCATGCACAACTCCAAATGAGCTGAAACTTCATGAAGATTTTTTATGGAATATATAAGAATTATTGGAGCAAATAAGTACCAGAGGGGGCCCACCAGGTGGGCACAACCCACCTGGGCGCGCCAGGGAGCCCAGGCGCACCCTGGTGGGTTGTGCCCTCCTCGTCCCACCTCTGGTGCCCCTCTTCTGGTATATAAGTCATTTTGACCTAGAAAAAATATGGGGAGGACTTTCGGGATGAAGCGCCGCCGTCTCGAGGCGGAACTTGGGCAGGAGCACTTTTTCCCTCAGGCGGAGCGATTCCGCCGGGGGAACTTCCCTCCTGGAGGGGGAAATCATCGTCATCATCATCACCAACAACTCTCCCATCTTGGGGAGGGCAATCTCCATCAACATCTTCAACAACACCATCTCCTCTCAAACCCTAGTTCATCTCTTGTGTTCAATCTTTGTACCGGAACCTTAGATTGGTGCTTGTGGGTGACTAGTAGTGTTGATTACATCTTGTAGTTGATTTCTATATGGTTTATTTGGTGGAAGATTATATGTTCAGAGGCATTATGCTATTTAATACCCCTCTGATCTTGAGCATGATTATCATTTGTGAGTTGTTACTTTTGTTCTTGAGGTCACGGGAGAAATCTTGTTGCAAGTAATCATGTGAACTTGATATGTGTTCGATATTTTGATGGTATGTATGTTGTGATTTCCTTAGTTGTGTCATGTGAACATCGACTACATGACACTTCACCATATTTGGGCCTAAGGGAATGCATTGTGGAGTAGTTATTAGATGATGGGTTGCGTGAGTGACAGAAGCTTAAACCCTAGTTTATGCGCTATTCCATAAGGGACCGATTTGGTTCCAAAAGTTTAATGCTATGGTTAGATTTATTCTTAATACTTTTCTCGTAGTTGCGGATGCTTGCGAGGGGGTTAATCATAAGTAGGAGGCTTGTTCAAGTAAGAACATCACCTAAGCACCGGTCCACCCACATATCAAATTATCAAAGTAGCGAACACAAATCAAACCAACATGATGAAAGTGACTAGATGAAATTCCCGTGTACCCTCAAGAACGGTTTGCTATCATAAGAGACCGTTTTGGCCTGTCCTTTGCCTCAAAAGGATTGGGCTACCTTGCTGCACTTTTCTTACCGTTACTGTTGCTTGCTTGTTACAAATTACCTTGCTATCAAACTACTCGCTACTTATAATTTCAGTGCTTGCAGAGAATACCTTGCTGAAAACTACTTGTCATTTCCTTCTGCTCCTCGTTGGGTTCGACACTCTTACTTATCGAAAGGACTACGATTGATGCCCTATACTTGTGGGTCATCAAGGCACTTTTCTGGCGCCGTTGCCAGGGAGTGAAGTGCTCTTGGTAAGTCGGAATCGGTAAGGAAAAATTATTACTACGTGCTGAAATTTATTGTCACTTGTTACTATGGAGAACAATCCTTTGAGGGGTTTGTTCGGGGTATCTTCACCTCGACCGGAACCACAATTAGTTACCCCTCAACCTATTGCACCTACTGAAAATATTGGTTATGAAATTCCTTCGGGTATGATAGAACAACTTCTAGCTAATCCTTATGCAGGAGATGGAACCGAACATCCCGATATGCATTTGATATATGTGGATGAAATTTGTGGATTATTTAAGCTTGCAGGTTTACCCGGAGATGAAGCTAAGAAGAAGGTTTTCCCTTTATCTTTGAAGGGAAAAGCATTGGCATGGTATAGGCTATGCGATGATATTGGATCCTGGAATTGGAATTTCACCAAAAAATTTATCCAATGCATCTAGTTCATCGTGATCGGAATTATATATATAATTTTTGGCCTCGTGAAGGAGAAAGTATAGATCTAGCTTAGGGGAGGCTTAATTCAATGTTATATTCATGCCCCAATCATGAGCTCTCAAGAGAAATTATTATTCAGAATTTTTATGCTCGGCTTTCTCGTGATGATCAATCCATGCTTGATACTTCTTGTACTGGTTCCTTTATGAAGAAGACTATTGAATTCAGGTGGGATCTTTTAGAAAGAATTAAACGCAACTCTGAAGTTTGGGAACTTGACGAAGGTAAAGAGTCAGGTATTAAGCTTAAGTATGATTGTGTTAAATCTTTTATGAATACCGATGCTTTTCAAAAGTTTAGCACTAAATATGGACTTGACTCTGAGATAGTAGCCTCCTTTTGTGAATCATTTGCTACTCATGTTGATCTCCCTAAGGAGAAGTGGTTTAAATATCACCCACCTATTAAAGAAGAAATTAAAGAACCGGTAATAGCTAAAGATGAAACTATTACTTATAATGTTGATCCAGTCGTTCCTACTGCTTATATTGAAAAACCACCTTTCCCTGTTAGGATAAAGAACATGCTAAAGTTTCAACTGTGGTCAACAAAAGTTATATTAGAGCATCCAAACCTGCTGAACAAATCAAAGTAGAACCTAGTGTTGCTATGGTTAAAGATCTCCTGGTTGAAAATATAGATGGGCATTTTATTTACTTTTGTGATGAAGCTGCTAGAATTGCCAAACCCGATGAAAAAGATAAACATAGACCTATTGTTGGCATGCTTGTTGTCTCAGTTAAAATAGGAGATCACTATTATCATGGTTTATGTGACATAGGTGCTAGCGTGAGTGCTATTCCTTTTACCTTATATCAAGAAATTATGAATGATATAGCACCCGCTGAAATAGAAGACATAGATGTTACTATTAAACTTGCTAATAGAGACACCATCACACCACTTGGGATTGTTAGAGATGTTGAATTCTTGTGTGGGAAAATAAAATACCCTACTGATTTTCTTGTTCTTGGTTCCCCACAAGATGAATTTTGTCCCATTATCTTTGGTAGACCTTTCTTGAACACCGTTAATGCTAAAATAGATTGTGAGAAACAAACTGTCAGTGTTAGTTTTGGTGATGTGTCTCATGCGTTTAATTTTTTTAAGTTTAGTAGAAAACATCATAAGAAAGAATTGTCTAGTAAGGATGAAATAATTGGTCTTGCTTCTATTGTTGTGCCTCCTACTGATCCACTAGAACAATATTTGCTAGACCATGAAAATGATATGCATCTGCATGAAAGAAATGAAATAGATAAAAATTTCTTTGAACAACGACCTCTGCTTATACACAATTTGCCTATTGAAACTCTAGGAGGTCCTCCTCCACCTAAAGGTGATCCTGTGTTTGAATTAAAACAATTGCCAGACACTTTGAAATATGCTTATCTTGATGAGAAAAAGATATATCCTGTTATTATTAGTGCTAACCTTTCAGAACATGAAGAAGAAAGATTATTGAAGGTTCTGAAGAAGCACCGAGATGCTATTGGATATACTCTTGATGATTTAAAGGGCATTAGTCCCACTCTCTATCAGCATAAAATTAATATGGAACCTGATGCTAAACCCGTTGTTGATCACCAACGACATTTAAATCCTAAAATGAAAGAAGTGGTAAGAACTGAAATATTGAAGCTTCTGGAAGCAGGTATAATCTATCCTATAGATGATAGTAGATGGGTAAGTCCCGTTCATTGTGTCCCTAAGAAAGGAGGTATTACTGTTGTTCCTAATGATAAAAATGAACTTATCCCACAAAGAATTGTTACTGGCTACAGAATGGTAATTGATTTTAGAAAATTAAATAAAGCAACTAGAAAAGATCATTACCCTTTGCCTTTTATTGATCAAATGCTTGAAAGATTATCTAAGCACACACACTTTTGTTTTCTCGATGGATATTCTATTTTTTCTCAAATACCTGTTTCACAACCTGATCAAGAGAAAACCACCTTTACTTGTCCTTTTGGAACTTATGCTTATAGACGTATGCCTTTTGGTTTATGTAATGCACCTGCTACCTTTCAAAGATGTATGACTGCTATATTCTCTGATTTTTGTGAAAAGATTGTTGAGGTTTTCATGGATGATTTTTTTGTTTACGGAACTTCTTTTGATGATTGCTTAAGCAACCTTGATCGAGTTTTGTAGAGATGCGAGCAAACTAATCTTGTCTTGAATTGGGAGAAGTGACACTTTATGGTTAATGAAGGTATTGTCTTGGGACATAAAATTTCTGAACGAGGTATTGAGGTGGATAAAGCTAAAGTTGATGCAATTGAGAAAATGTCATGTCCTAAAGATATCAAAGGTATTCGTAATTTCCTCGGTCATGCTGGTTTCTATAGGAGATTTATTAAAGACTTCTCTAAAATTTCTAGGCCGCTTACAAATCTTTTACAAAAGGATGTTCCATTTGTTTTTGATGATGATTGTGTAGAAGCCTTTGAAACACTTAAGAAAGCCTTAATTTCTGCACCTATTGTTCAACCACCTGATTGGAACTTGCCTTTTAAAATTATGTGTGATGCTAGTGATTATGCTGTTGGTGCTGTTCTAGGACAAAGAGTTGATAAGAAACTAAATGTTATTCATTATGCTAGTAAAACTCTAGACAGTGCCCAACGCAATTATGCTACTACTGAAAAAGAATTTTTAGCAGTTGTGTTTGCTTGTGACAAATTTAGATCTTACATTGTTGATTCTAAAGTGATTGTTCACACTGATCATGCTGCTATAAAATATCTTATGGAAAAAAAGATGCTAAACCTAGACTTATTAGGTGGGTTCTTTTGCTACAAGAATTTGACTTACATATCACTGATAGAAAGGGAGCTGAGAACCCCGTTGCTGATAACCTGTCTAGGTTAGAGAATATCCTTGATGACCCACAACCTATTAATGATAATTTCCATGATGAACAATTAGCTGCAATAAACGTTTCTCATAACACTCCTTGGTATGCTGACTATGCTAATTACATTGTTGCTAAATTCATACCACCTAGTTTCACATACCAACAAAGAAAAAATTCTTCTATGATTTAAGACACTACTTTTGTGATGACCCACATCTTTATAAAGAAGGAGTAGATGGTATTATTAGACATTGTGTACCTGAGCATGAACAGGAACAAATCCTATGGAAATGTCACTTCGAAGCTTATGGAGGGCATCATGCGGGAGACAGAACTACTCACAAGGTATTGCAATCTGGTTTTTATTGGCCTACTCTCTTCAAGGATGCACATAAGTTTGTTTTATCTTGTGATGAATGTCAAAGAATTGGTAATATTGGTAAGCGTCAAGAAATGCCTATGAATTATTCACTTGCGGTTGAACCATTTGATGTTTGGGGTTTTGATTACATGGGACCTTTTCCTTCCTCTAATGGGTATACTCATATTTTGGTTGCTGTTGATTATGCTACTAAGTGGGTAGAAGCTATTCCAACTAGTAGTGCTGATCACAACACCTCTATTAAAATGCTTAAGTAAGTTATTTTCCCAAGGTCTGGAGTCCCTAGATATTTAATGACTGATGGTGGTTCACATTTTATTCATGGTGCTTTCCGTAAAATGCTTGCTAAGTATGATGTTAACCATAGAATTGCATCACCCTATCATCCTCAGTCTAGTGGTCAAGTTGAACTTAGCAATAGAGAAATAAAGTTAATATTACAAAAAACTGTCAATAGGTCCAGGAAGAATTGGTCTAAGAAATTAGATGATGCACTTTGGGCTTACATAACAGCATATAAAAATCCTATGGGTATGTCTCCTTATAAAATGGTTTATGGAAAAGCTTGTCATTTACCTCTTGAGTTAGAACATAAAGCATATTGGGCAATTAAAGAACTCAACTATGATTTCAAACTTGCCGGTGAAAAGAGGTTATTTGATATCAGCTCACTAGATGAATGGAGAACCCAAGCTTATGAAAATGCTAAGTTATTTAAAGAAAAAGTTAAAAGATGGCATGATAAGAGAATCCAAAAGCGTGAGTTTAAAGTTGGAGAATATGTTCTTTTGTACAACTCTCGTTTCAGATTCTTTGCAGGAAAACTCCTCTCCAAATGGGAAGGACCCTATGTTATCGAGGAGGTTTATCGATCTGGAGCTATCAAAATAAATAATGCCGAGGGTACTAACCCGAAGGTTGTCAATGGGCAAAGAATAAAACATTATATCTCAGGTATGCCCATTAATGTTGAAAGCAATATTATCCAAACTATGACACTGGAAGAACACACAAAGGAAACCTTTCGGAATACTCCAGAATCGTGAAAAAGGAGGAGGTACGTGATACGCTAAGTAAACGGACTCCGAAAAATCCGCAAAAATATTTTCTGTCAGTATTGGAATATATCATAAATTAGGAAAATAAGAAACAACCAGGAAGGCACCCCTGGTGGGCACAAGACACCAGGGCGCGCCTGGCGATGGGTTGTGCCCACCTCGGGTACCTTCCGGACTCCGTTTTTCTTCTGTTTGCTTGTTTCCCAAGATAAAAAATATTTATATACCCCCCGAACCTATTGACCACCGTATCATGGAGAAATCTTTTGTTTTCTTTTCTTGCTGTTTTCGGTCAGATCTGTTAAGCCAGGCATCATGTCTTCTCCCTCCTCCAATAACGTAGAAGAGGAGGCTTGGTTGATGAAGATAGAGTTGAAGAGAGAAGAGCCCAAAGAAGTCGTCAAAGGGGACAAGAGCAAGGGGGCCACTGGTGATCAAGCTCCGGTGGTCGAGCAAGCCTTGCCTGCCGAGGAGGAAGAAGAAGATATCCTTAAACCTTACTATGATCATCTTACCCCCACTGAGATTGAAGCCTTTCGGATCATCGAAACGGTTTGTGTGCAAAATAAATATCTCACCCATGAAAATATTCTATTGCAAGAGCATATCATCGCCCTCCAGAGCATCATCCATAGATTGGAGTATCTTTTGAGCTTGAAGGATAATATTGCTACTACTTCATCACCACCACCTCCTTCTTCATCACCAAAGGAAACCTGGGTATCGGGTATGGGCACTCCCCTTGGCTTGTGCCAAGCTTGGGGGAGGTGCCCCGGTATCGTATCACCTCCACTATCTTTTGCCTTTACTTATCTTAGTTTGATCTATAGTTATCTTTTGCTTTAGATGAATAAAAGTTTAGTTTGATCCTTTCTTTTCGAGTGTTTGCTTAGTGATCTATCCTTGTAATCGTGTGCGAGATATATAATAAAGTTTAGTTTGAGTTTAGTTTTTTTTTTCTTTCATGTTCAATAAAAAGAAAGGAAATAAATGAAAAAGATCATATGCTAATCTTATGGTAAGTAATGACATCACATAAGGAAGAGTATAAGTAGAAAATTTTATTGGAGACTTACAAACATAGCATTGGTCAATGATGCAATTCATGAAAGAATTAACAAGGGAAGAGAAGATTCACATGCAAATACACTATCTTGGACATCTTTTGTGATTGTGAGCCCCCATCAAAATATTATATGCCAAAATTGTTGACGTTGGACAAGGAAGACAATGTAATGATTTATGTTTGTTCATATTCACATAGAAGTTATATTGTCATAGATCCTTTAACATGTGGTGCTTGCCCCCCATCTTTGCTAGCCAAAAATTCCGCACTAAGTAGAGATACTACTTGTGCATCCAAAACCCTTAAACCCAAATCTTGTTTTGTGAGTCCACCATACCTACCTATGGATTGAGTAAGATCCTTCAAGTAAGTTGTCATCGGTGCAAAAAGGCAATAAAAATTGCTTCTAAAAGTGTTGGATCATTTAGTGTAAGAGAAAATTGAGCGTTGTACGAACTTGTGATGGCAAAGAATAAAAGCGACAGACTGCATAATAAAGGTTGCTATCATAAGGGGCAATATAACGTGACGTTCTTTTGCACTAAGAGATTGAGCATACAAAAAAAATAAGCGCATGGCAACCTCTGCTTCCCTCTGTGAAGGGCCTATCTTTTACTTTTATGTATTTACTTTTATGCAAGAGTCAAAGTATTTCTCTCTATTCCTTTTTTATTTTTCTCTTTTGGCAAGCATCATGTGGTGAGGGAAGATCTAGGCACATATATCCAGTTGGATATGAGTAGCATGAGTTATTATTGTTGACATCACCCTTGAGGTGAGCATGTTGGGAGGAGAAACTATAAGCCCCTATCTTTCTATGTGTCCGATTGAAACTTTTTGCTCATATGTATGCGGTGAGTGTTAGCAATCATAGAAGACTATATGATGGTTGAGTATGTGGACTTGCCAAAAAGGCTCCGATACGTGACCCTTCCTGAAAAGATGATGAATTGTAGTTGCAAAGTTGACTAAGAACATAGTTTGTTGGTTTTCAATAAAGTTTATGCTTTATACTTCGATGTTGTGATGAATTGTTACTTGTTCATGAGAAGTTTATGATAGAAGTTATATGATAAAAGTTCTATGATAAAGTTTTATGTTAAAGTTTGTTGCTGTTATAATAATATACATGATGCTTCTATGTCTGTATTTTGTTTTTATCGACACCTCTCTCTCTAAGCATGTGGACATGTTTTTCGATTTCGGTTTTCGCTTGAGGACAAGTGAGGTCTAAGCTTGGGGGAGTTGATACGTCCATTTTGCATCATGTTTTCCTACTATTATTTATATTGCTTTTAGATATAATAATTCTCTTTGGAGTAATTCTAATGCCTTTTCTCTCATAATATGCAAGGTTCACACAAAGAGGGAGAATACCGGCAGCTGGAATTCTGGACCTGAAAAAGCTACGTCAGGCTACCTATTCTGCACAACTCCAAATGAGCTGAAACTTCACAGAGAATTTTTATGGAATATATAAGAATTATTGGAGCAAATAAGTACCAGAGGGGGCCCACCAGGTGGGCACAACCCACCTAGGCGCGCCAGGGAGCCCAGGCGTGCCCTGGTGGGTTGTGCCCTCCTTGGCCCACCTCCAGTGCCCTTCTTCTGGTATATAAGTCATTTTGACCTAGAAAAAATAAGGGGAGGACTTTCGGGATGAAGCTCCGCCGTCTCGAGGCGGAACTTGGGCAGGATCACTTTTGCCCTCCGGCGGAGTGATTCCGCCGAGGGAACTTCCCTCCCGGAGGGGGAAATCATTGTCATCATCATCACCAACAACTCTCCCATCTTGGGGAGGGCAATCTCCATCAACATCTTCAACATCGCCATCTCCTCTCAAACCGTAGTTCATCTCTTGTGTTCAATCTTTGTACCGGAACCTTAGATTGGTGCTTGTGGGTGACTAGTAGTGTTGATTACATCTTGTAGTTGATTACCATATGGTTTACTTGGTGGAATATTATATGTTCAGATCCATTATGCTATTTAATACCCCTCTGATCTTGAGCATGATTATCATTTGTGAGTAGTTACTTTTGTTCTTGAGGTCACGGGAGAAATCTTGTTGCAAGTAATCATGTGAACTTGATATGTGTTCGATATTTTGATGGTATTTATGTTGTGATTCCCTTAGTGGTGTCACGTGAATGTCGACTACATGACACTTCACCATATTTGGGCCTAAGGGAATGCATTGTGGAGTAGTTATTAGATGATGGGTTGCGAGAGTGACAGAAGCTTAAACCCTAGTTTATGCGCTATTCCATAAGGGACCGATTTGGATCCAAAAGTTTAATGCTATGGTTAGATTTATTCTTAATACTTTTCTCGTAGTTGCGGATGCTTGCGAGGGGGTTAATCATAAGTAGGAGGCTTGTTCAAGTAAGACCAGCACCTAAGCACCGGTCCATCCAGATATCCAATTATCAAAGTAGCGAACACAAATCAAACCAACATGATGAAAGTGTCTAGATGAAATCCCCATGTACATTCAAGAACACTTTGCTTATCATAAGAGACCGTTTTGGCCTGTCCTTTGCCTCAAAAGGATTGGGCTACCTTGCTGCACTTTTGTTACCGTTACCGTTGCTTGCTTGTTACAAATTACCTTGCTATCAAACTACTCGCTACTTATAATTTCAGTGCTTGCAGAGAATACCTTGCCGAAAACTACTTGTCATTTCCTTCTGCTCCTCGTTGGGTTCAACACTCTTAATTATCGAAAGGACTACTATTGATCCTCTATACTTGTGGGTCATCACGCATGATAAATACTTTGTGTTAAGAAGATGGAGCATGAAAAGACTATATGATTTTGTAGGGATAACTTTCTTTAGCCATGACATTTTGAAAAAACATGATTGCTTTTTAGTATGCTTGAAGTATTATTGTTTTTATGTCAATATTAAACTTTTGTTTTGAATCTTATGGATCTGAATATTCATACCACATAAAGAAAGATTACATGATAAACATGTTACGTAGCATTCCACATCAAAAATTCTGTGTTTATCATTTACCTACTCAAGGACGAGCAGGAATTAAGCTTGGGGATGCTTGATACGTCTCCAACGTATCTATAATTTTTTATTGTTCCATGCTATTATATTATCAATCTTGGATGTTTTATATGCATTATTATGCTATTTTATATCATTTTTGGGACTAACTTATTAACCTAGTGCCCACTGCCAGTTGCTGTTTTTACCTTGTTTTTGTCTTTACAGAAAATCAATACCAAACGGAGTCCGAATGGAACGAAACTTTTTGAGGATTTTTCTTGGACCACAAGACACCCTGGAAGCTTCGGGAGGAGGCCAGAAGGGCCACAAGGCGGCGCAAAGCTCAGGGGGTGCGCCCGGGGGGGGGGGGGGTCCTCCAAGCTTGTGGGCCGCGCGTGGAACTTCCAACCCTAATTCTTCCAAATATTCCCTAAAGACCAGGGACAACCCAAAAATACTTTTTTGCTGTTGCAAGTTTCTGTCTTTGTGAGATTCCATCTAGGGACCTTTTCCGGTACTCTGCCCGAGGGGGATTCGATCACGGAGGGCTTCAACATCAACCTTGCTGCCCTTCCGATGATGTGTGAGTAGTTTACCACAGACCTACGGGTCCATAGCTAGATGGCTTCTTCTCTCTCTTTGATCTTCAATACAATGTTCTCCTCGATGTTCTTAGAGATCTATTCGATGTAATTTTCTTTTGCAGTGTGTTTGTTGAGAACCGATGAATTGTGGGTTTATGATCGGATTATCTATGAATATTATTTGAATCTTCTCTAAACTATTTTATGCATGATTTATATAGCTTAGTATTTCTCTCTGGTCTATTGATTTGGTTTGGCCAACTAGATTGATTTTTCTTGCAATGGGAGAGGTGCTTTGTAATGGGTTCAATCTTGCGGTGCTCAATCCTAGTGATAGAAAGGGACATGACACGTATTTGTATTGTTGCCATTAAGGATAAAATATGGGGTTTGTTCATATTTATTGGACCTATCCCTCTACATCATGTCATCTTGCTGAAGGCGTTACTCCATTCTTGTTAACTTAATACACTAGATGCATGCTGGATAGCGGTCGATGTGTGTAGTAATAGTAGTAGATGTAGGCAGGAGTCGGTCTACTTGTCTCAGACGTGATGCCTATATACATGATCATTGCCTTAGATATCATCATAACTATGCGCTTTTCTATCAATTGCTCAACAGTAATTTGTTTACCCACCGTATGCTTCCTTTCAAGAGAGAAGCCTCTAGTGAAAACTATGGCCCCCGGGTCTATCTTTTATCATATTATTTTCAGATCTACAAAATCAAAAACACAAAAATACCTTGCTGCAATTTATTTACTTTTATTTTATTTCACACTTTTACTTATCTTTTATATCGATCATTATCAGATCTCATCCTTGCAAGTAACCGTGAAGGGATTGACAACCCCTTTATTGCGTTGGGTGGAAGTATTTGTTTGTTTGTGCAGGTGCAATTATTGGAGACTTGTGTGTTCCTCCTACTAGATTGATACCTTGGTTATTAACTAAAGGAAATACTTATCTCTACTTTGCTGCATCACCCTTCTCTCTTCAAGGGAAAAACCAACGCAAGCTCAAGAAGTCGCAGTGGGCAGGACGTAAATTTCACAATCGCCGGTTTTAAGTCCGATCTTGTCATAAACCGAGGTCTGATCGTCCGAGATTGATAATCTCTGGATGTGGTCAAGTATCTCGTGTAGCTGAGATAGTTCCTCAGGTTTCATGGCATGGCTGTAGACAGGGCTAACTTGAAGCACGCCCGGCGTATAGCCTGGCACGTCTTCAGCGTGATGAGGATCCGAAGCCGATTCAGGATCTGGCACAAGAGTTGGTTCTAAATCCGATGTAACGTCCGAGGTGAGGGCCGGACTAGCGCCAAGACTTGACGCCGAGATGAGATCGCCCAGGGTTGAGATATTTGGTTCCTCCGGCGGGGCTGGGGAGCCTGATTCGACATCCTATAAGGAGATCCGTTCCGAAGACGAGCCTCCGACGTCTGATAGGCCCTCAATCCGACCGGGCGTCCAGCCTGACAGGACGAGCTCACTGCAGGAGTCTGCGGTGTATTCCAAGCCTTTGAAAGTCACGATCTGATCTGGGGTATAGTTCTCGACGGAGGCCAGATGGCCTGCCAAGTCGGCGCAAAAGATCATGCTACCGAACACAAAAAGTTGGCTGGGGGCGTATACGTTCCCGTAGCCGAAACCGTAGTTGGTCTGTAGATGAGCCATTGATCCTTCTATTGATCTCACAGCAAAACTCTCAATGAAAGCACTAGCATCGGTGTAAAAACCGGCAGACCTCGGGGTAGGGGGTCTCGAGCTGTGGATCTCAGATCGGTGGTAACAGGAACAAGGGAGACGATGTTTACCCAGGTGCGGGCCCTCTTGATGGAGGTAAAACCCTACGTCTTGCTCTTGTTTATGTTGATAGAGATGTATCGAGTAAAAGCTTGATCTACCTCGAGATCGTAAGTTGTGCTCTCACCCTAGGGCTAGGTGAATGTAATTGTGATTCGGTCCCCTCTACGGGCTAAACCCTTTGGCTTATATACATGCCAGGTAGGGCATCTAGGGTTACATAGTCGGTATCTAGGGGAATTGCATGGAGGCGGCAGGAGATATCTTGGAGTATACGTCAAGACTTCGGCACATGCAGTCTTGATCATGCCCAGGCGTGTAGCTTCCGGAGTCCATCCAATGGAGAGTGAGGCCCACGGGCCCAGCCCGAGGACTACGGGCCGACCAGGTTGGCACCCCTTAATCCAGGACATCGTCAAGAGGGCATCCTATTATTATTATTATTATTATATGAGTTACCGTAGGAATTGCCATAATTATTGGAGGAATTTCCGAGAAACGGCCTAGGATTGAAATTACCCCTATAAGCGTTGTTGGAATTATTTCGAGAAACAAAATTCACATCAATAGCATCACTATTTTGCTCAATCAAAGTATATAATGGCACATCATCAGGATTAACATGAGCACTTTTACTAGCAACCAATTTCATAAGAGCATACATTTTATCACTCAAAGTATTAATTTCTTCGACAAAATTTACCTTCTTACTAGTTGGAGTTCTTTCAGTGTGCCATTGAGAATAATTTGTCATAATATTATATATGAGTTTTTTAGCTTATCCTAATGTGATTTAAATAAAGGTATGATGACCCACAAGTATAGGGGATCAATCGTAGTCCTTTCAATAAGTAAGAGTGTCGAACCCAATGAGGAGCAGAAGGAAATGACAAGCGGTTTTCAGCAAGGTATTTTCTGCAAGCACTAAAATTATCGGCAACAGATAGTTTGATAGCAAAGTAATTTGTATTGAGCAACAAGTAGCAATAGTAACAAAGGTGCAGCAAGGCAGCCCAATCCTTTTTATAGCAAAGGACAGGCCGGAACTTTCTCTTATAGCAAGCAAAGCATTCTTGAGGACACGCGGGAATTTCATCTAGTCACTTTCATCATGTTTGTTTGTTTCGCGTTCGCTACTTTGATAATTTGATATGTGGGTGGACCAGTGCTTGGGTGCTGCTCATACTTGAACAAGCCTCGCACTTATGATTAACCCCTCTCGCAAGCATCCGCAACTCCGAAAGAAGAATTAAGATAAATCTAACCATAACATGAAACATATGGATCCAAATTAGCCCCTTACAGAATAGCGCATAAACTAGGGTTTAAGCTTCTGTCACTCTAGCAACCCATCATCTAATTACTCCTCCACAATGCCTTCCCTTAGGCCCAAAGGTGGTGAATTGTCATGTAGTCGACGTTCACATGACACCACTAAAGGAAGCAACAAAATACATATCATCAAAATAAATATCGAACGAATACCAAATTCACATGATTAATTATGACAAGACCTCTCTCGTCTCCTCAAGAACAAAAGTAACTACTCACAAATCATATTCATGTTCAAGATCAGAGGGGTATTGAATATCATTAAGGATCTGAACATATAATATTCCACCAAATAAACCAACTAGCATCAACTACAAGATGTGATCAACACTACTAGCAACCCACAGGTACCAATCTGAGGTTTTGAGACAAAGATTGAATACAAGAGATGAACTAGGGTTTGAGATGATATGGTGCTGGTGAAGATGTTGATGAAGATTGGTTCTCTCACAATAAGAGGAAAGTTCATAATGACGATGGCTTCGATTTCCCCCTCCCGGAGGGAAGTTTCCCCGGCGAAATCGCTCCCCTGGAGAGCAAAAGTGCTCCTGCCCAGGTTCCGTCTCGAGACGGTGACACTTCGTCCCAAAACCTTCCTTTTGATTTTTTATAGGTCAAATGGCATCATATAGCAGAAGATGGGCTTCGGAGGCCTGCCAGGGGCCCCACAAGCTCGGGGGCGCTCCTAGGGGGTAGGGCGCACCCCCAGACTTGTGGTTGCCTGGTGGGTCCCCCGACCCTCTGGTAATTCTTTCTCCAGTATTTTTGATATATTCCTAAATAAATCTCCGTCAATTTTTAGGTCATTTGGAGTTGTGTAGAATAGGTGTCTTTGATATAGCCCTTTCCGTTCCAGAATTCCAGATACCGGCGATCTCCCTCTTCATGTGAAACTTGCAAAATAAGAGAGAAAAGGCATAAGAATTGTATCATAAAGTCAAATAATAGTCCAAATTGCAATAAATATCAATAGGAAAACATGATACAAAATGGACGTATCAACTCCCCCAAGCTTAGACCTCGTTTGTCCTCAAGCAAAAGATGATATCGATAATCATGACCATATGTTTAGAGAGAGAGGTGTCGATAAAAATAAAATACGGACATGAAAGCATCATGGTCATTACCATAACAACAATATAACATCATAAAACTTCTCATGCTAAAGTAACAATTCATTCATAAGCTAAAGTATGAAACATAAACTTTATTGGAAACTAACAAACTATGGTTTCAATCATTGAAACAATCGCAATCCATCATATTTTCAGAAAAGAGTCTATGTAACAGCTTTGGTTAGCAAGTTCACATACTCAACTATCATTTAGTTTTCTATGATTGCTGACACTCAAGGCATATTTATAGAGCAAAAGTTTCAGTGAGACACATAGAAAGATAGGAACTTATAGTTTCGCCTCCCAACTTATTTACCTCAAGAGTAACGTCAACAATAATAAATGATGATCACCTACATTCAACAGGATATATATATATATATATATATATATATATATATATATATATATATATATATATATATGATGGGTCTATTTTAATAACACCCTTAACACCTTATTCTACACACAAAACCTGCTGATTCTGCTAATAGTATCGAACCAACCCGTAGCAACAAACTAACCCGCGAAAGAAAGCGAACCGAACTGCGCGGGCCAAAAAAAAACCAAGCCCGCCTTATCCTCTCGTGCTCACTCCCCCACTCCCTTTCTCTCTCTCCCCACGACCCCGCCTCCTAGCCCGCAACCTCCCCTGCGCCGCCGCACAGCTAACCTCCCCCGCGCCGGCGAACCGCCACCTCCCCTGCTCCCCCGCGCCGCCAACCTCCCCCGCGGCCACCACCGCACCCCTACCCCGCGCCGCTGTGCGCCACCTTCCCCCGGGCCGCCGCGCCACCACCATCCCCCGCGAAGGCCCCACCGTCCATCCCACGCGCCGATGAAGCCATCCACGGCCTCCCCATGATGAGCCATCGCCGGATCCGGCCAGCGACGGGCCGGCGATGGATCCAGCCATCCACGGGCTTCGGCGATCCGCTATCTCTGGATCCACCCCGCGCTCCTTCCCCGCCCCCCTCCCACCTCACGCCCCAACCCCTCCACCTTCTACTCCGATTCACCACCGGGGGCCCGAGCCGCCATAGCCTCCACACCGCGCTTCTCCTGGAGCTCGCAACCAGTCTCCGCACCAGCTTCTTCCTCGCAGCACCTTCTTCCAATGGAGTGCGCCGCTAGACCCCGCCGGGGCAGCCCCCTCTTTCGGGCGCCATGGCTGGCCACGCAGCCAACACGGACGCGGCCTCGATGTGGAGTGCCTCCACTGCCCCTACCGCGGCCCCAGGCGTCGCGGTGCCCCGACGAAGCAGCTCCGACCGGTTGGATACGGCACTGCAGTCCACATGGCACTACTCGACAGCGTGATCCTAAGGAGTGCAGTTTACTTGTGCATATTTCCATATAATTTTGCACTTAGTCCTGCAGTGCACTCGATGCGGTCCGCTCTGGTCGTGCCCACAATTTAGATGGGAGCTTGATGAGGTTCACATTCGAATGCACTACTCGACAGCGGTTCAGCAGCTCACGCCGTGCAGCTCGGTTTGCACAGGCGTGCGGTTTGGTATATCGCCCCATGCAGCTTGGGTGTGGTGGCGTACAGTTTGTGCACATTTTTTTTACTGCAAGTTGTGCATCCCGTGGTTTAATGTGTAAAGGCGTTGACCATGCAGTACTCGGATGAACGCATGTCTCGTGTAGTTCGGCAAACGTGTGAGTGCAGCTCGGCATGTAATATCTGTGGGGGTTGCATTTTTCTTCTGAATTTGTTGTGCCACGCGCGATGTGTGGTTGCTGGATGTACTTCTTTTCGAAGTACTATTGGTTGTGTCTAGAGGTTCATTTCATATTTCTCAAGCGGTTCATTTTGATGAAAGAAAAAAATAGTTAGAAAAAGAAACTAATGCAGTGCACTAGCCTCTACTCTGGAGTCCAGACATGTTAACACAAAGAAGGAAAAAAGTACAAAATAGAAGAATGCAGTGCACTTGGCTCGTCACTACAGTCCCAAAAACATGTTAATGAAAAACACTGTCCCAAAAAACATGTTACATGAAAAAGTCAGTAGTAACTCATGCGATTCACAGAGTGAAAAAAAGTTAGAAAAATGACAACAAAAGTAATGTGGTTCAATTCTTATGGTGTTTGAGGTTCACTTACGCCCGATGTGAAGCGCACTTCACTGCTTCGTCTGAGAAAAATTTACGTCCAACAAAAGAAATAATGAAGTTCACTTGACTGTCCGATGCAGTGCGATTTCCAGTCTGAAGCAGTGCGTTCTTTTGTCTGATTCAGAACACACGTTGATTTGGGTGTCGCGAAAAATAGAGTGTCCGCATTTCGGTAAAATTGAAACTGCTCTTAAACTGTAAGGAATTAGAGAGTGTGTTCTACATGTAAAAGCTGTGTCTCGTCGATATCTTTCCAATGGTGTATAATTTGGATCATTCCGACCAGCGATTTGTAAAAAGTTCGCGAAAAACGGCCGCTGCCACTCGTCGTCCGCCGCACGATTTTCAAAATTAACTTAAAACCGTAAGGAATCTCGAAAACATTTCTACATATGAAAGTTGTGCCTCGTCCGTATCTTTCCAAAGACATATCACACGCTTCGTTTCGACAAACGTTTAAAAAATTGGAGCGAAAACAGTACAAAAATTGATTTTTTTTTTGAAAAAACACAATTCCGCGATTTACTAAATTTAAAACTGCTCTTAAACCGTAAGGAATTACACAAAATAATACATATGAAAAAGTTGCGCCTTGACGATATCTTTCCAACGGCGTATCATTTGCTTCATTCCACGAGCAGTTTAGAAAAAATCACGAAAAAACGCTTCCTGCCACTCGTCGTGCGCCGCACCATTTTCGAAACTGCTCTTAAACCGTGATGAATCTCTAAAAAAATTCTGCATGACGAAGTTGCGCCTAATTCATAGCTTTCCAACGGTATATTACATGCCTCGTTCCGACAAACGGTTTAAAAACTGGAGCGAAAACAGTACCCAAAAAGTCGTGTGCAGTTTTTTGTGACGTGAAGTTCACTCGCGTGAGAACTGCAGTGTTCTTGCTTCAACAAATGACGTGCGCTTCCGTTGACCATGCAGTTCGAAAGTGTTAGCAGAATAACTATATATATATATATGGATCCATCCACCACATGATGCTTGCCACTAAAGAGTACATAAAGAGGAATAGGGATGAACACTATTGACTCTTGCATAAAAATAAATACATGAAAGTAAAAGATAGGCCCTTTGCAGAGGGAAGGAGAGGTTGTCATGCGCTTTTTGTTTTTGGATGTGCAAGCTCTTAATGTAAAGGAACGTCACTTTATATTGCCCCTTGTGATAGCAACCTTTATTATGCGGTCTGTTGCTTTTATTTCTTCACCATCACAAGATCGTACAAAGTTTATTTTCCCTTACAATAAAAGATCATACATATTTAGGAGCAATTTTTATTGCTTTATGCACCGATGACAACTAACTTGAAGGATCTTATTCAATCCATAGGTAAATATGGTGGACACTCATGAAAAGAAACTGGGTTTAAGGGTTTTGGATGCACAAGTAGTATCTCTATTTAGTGTGAATTTTGGCTAGCAAAAGATCCTAGACAAGCACCACATGTTTGAATATCAATGACAAGATAACTTCCATGTGAATATAAACAACCAGAACTCATCACGTCGTCTTCCTTGTCCAATGTCAACTAATTGATATAGAATATTTGGTGGTGGCTCACAATCATAAAAGATGTCCAAGATAGTGTGTGTATATATATATATGTGAGACCTATCTTTCTTCATTACTTTTTTCATGGATTGCGCCAATGACCAATGCTATGTTTGTCAACTTCCAACAAATTTTATCAACTATACATCTTTTATGTGAAGTCATTACTCCCCATGGGATTAGCATATGATCTTTTCATTCTTTTATTATTTTCAATTGCTAAGATTGAAGCAAGAAAGAAAAGCAAAAACTCAAACTACTCTTTATTATATCTCGCACACGATTGCAAAGATAGACAGATAGATCACTAGGCAAGCACTCGAAAATAGATCAAACTAAAACTTTATTCTTCTAAATCATGAAATAACTAAGGATCAAACTAAGATAGATAATGATGATAAAAGTGATGGTGATACGATACCGGGGCACCTCCCCAAGCTTGGCACAAGCCAAGGGGAGTGCCCATAACCGTGTACTAAAATCTCCTTTCTTTGGTGATGGTGGTGCAATATTCTTGGCGATGATGCCCCTGAGGATGCGATTCTCCTCTTCGAGCCTATTGACTTGATGCTTAAGATCCATAATTTCCTTTCGAAGCTTCCATGTAACTGTTAACGCACCATCCACCCAAGGGTGCCTCCTAGCTGAAGGAGATGAAGCAACACTCCTTTTCAAGTTACGATAAGAAATAAATTAAGTGTACGGAAGTTTAACCGTATTCGGCAAGCTCGATTTCTCGTATTCCACATGCATATTTCCGGATTGTGGTAAAGAGGTTTCCTCATGCTCTGTGGAATCCAGCCTCTTTAAGTCAGCTTCAACCTCCTCATTAGTTAACCACCCATAGGGATCAACATCATCGTAGGCTCTTGGATTTCCAGCAGCGTGGGAGACATGGCTCTCTCCAACCGAGTCTTGAGACGACATGCTGTCAGACCTGCCAGGAAAAGCAACTCAAAACAAGAACAGAGGAGAATCGTGTGATTTGGTGGTCAAAACATCAGGAAGTATATATAATGAATTTTTCATGCAGGACAAGCAATATGGAAGAAAAACAGAGTCGGGAAAGTCCACGAGGGGGCCACAAGCCTGGTAGGCATGCCCAGGGGGTAGGGCGCGCCCCCTAGCTTGCCGCTCCCTCATGCACTTTTCGGACTGTTTATTATTTTCCTAATTTTTCATATATTCCGAAATGAACAAAAAATAATTTTATGGAACTTTTGGAGTCGATTTACTTACCGTACCACATACCTACTCCTTTTCAGGGTTCTGGAGCATTCTGGAAAGTTGCCTCTATGTGCTCTTCCGGTGTCATAGTTTGAATAATATTGGTTTCAACATTGATGAGTGTACCTGAAATATAATGTTTAATTCTTTGCCCATTAACCACCCTCGGATTGGTGCCTTCAGCGTTGTTTATCTTGATAGCTCTTGAGCGGTGAACTTCTTCAACAATATATGGTCCTTCCCATTTAGAGAGAAGTTTCCCTGTAAAGAATCTTAAACGAGAGTTGTATAATAAAAATTGATCACCTACTTTGAATTTTGATACGTCTCCAACGTATCTATAATTTTTTATTGTTCCATGCTATTATATTATCTGTTTTGGATGTTTTATATGCATTAATATGCTATTTTATATTATTTTTGGGACTAACTTATTAACCTAGAGCCCAGTGCTAGTTTATGTTTTTTCCTTGTTTTAGAGTTTCGCAGAAAAGGAATATCAAACGGAGTCCAAACAGAATAAAACTTTCGCGATGATTTTTCTTGGACCAGAAGACACCCAGAAGACTTGGAGTCCAAGCCAGAAGACCCACGAAGCAGCGGCAAGGGCGCGCCCCTCAACCTTGTGGCCCCCTCGGGAGTCCCCTGGCCTACTTCTTCTTCCTATATATTAACATATATTCCCAAACCATCTGAGAGAGCCACGAAAATACTTTTCCACCGCCGCAACCTTCTGTTCCCATGAGATCCCATCTTGGGGCCTTTTTTGGCATCCTGCCGGAGGGGGATTCGATCACGGAGGGCATCTACATCAACCCTATTGCCCTTCTGATGAAGCATGAGTAGTTTACCTCAGACCTACGGGTCCATAGCTAGTAGCTAGTTGGCTTCTTCTCTCTCTTTGATTCTCAATACCATGTTCTCCTCGATGTTCTTGGAGATCTATCCGATGTAATCTTCTTTTGCGATGTGTTTGTTGAGATCCGATGAATTGTGGATTTATGATTAGTTTATCTCTGAATATTCTCCGAATTCTTATATGCATGATTTGATATCTTTGTAACTCTCTTCGAACTATCGGTTTGGTTTGGCTAACTAGATTGGTTTTTCTTGCAATGGGAGAGGTGCTTAGCTTTGGGTTCAATCTTGCGGTGTCCTCACCCAGTGAAATAGTAGGGGTAGCGAGGCACGTATTGTATTGTTGCCATCGAGGATAAAAAGATGGGGTTTACATCATATTGCTTGAGTTTATTCCTCTACATCATGTCATCTTACTTAAGGCGTTACTCCGTTCTTTATGAACTTAGTACTCTAGATGCATGCTGGATAGCGGTCGATGTGTGGAGTAATAGTAGTAGATGCAGGCATGAGTCAGTCTACGTGACACGGACGTGATGCCTATATGTATAATCATTGCCTTGGATATCGTCATAACTTTGCGCTTTTCTATCAATTGCTCGACAGTAATTTGTTCACCCACCGTATTATTTGCCTTCAAGAGAGAAGCCTCTAGTGAAACCTATGGCCCCCGGGTCTATTTTATATCATACTTGTTTCCGATCTACTATTTTGCAATCTTTTATTTTCAGATCTATAAACCAAAAAACCCAAAAATATTTAGTTAACTTTTATTCAGTTTTATCTATCTTTATCAGATCTCACCTTTGCAAGTGACTGTGAAGGGATTGACAACCCCTTTATCGCGTTGGGTGCAAGTGTTTGATTGTTTGTGTAGGTGCATCTATTGGGGACTTGCGTGTTTCTCCTACTGGATTGATACCTTGGTTCTTAACTGAGGGAAATACTTATCTCTACTATGCTGCATCACCCTTTCCTCTTCAAGGAAAAAACCAACACAAGCTCAAGAAGTAGCAGGAAGAATTTCTGGCGCCGTTACCGGGGAGATCTACATCAAGCCTACCAAGTACCCATCATAAACTCTCATCTCTTGCATTACATTATTTGCCATTTGCCTCTCGTTTTCCTCTCCCCCACTTCTAAAACGATATTCAGAAAAACACAAAAAGATTTGCCTTTTTATTCGCCCTTCTTCCGTTCGTCTTTTCGTTTGCCTTTTGGTTGCGTGCGTGACTAGACCATCTGCTTTCATGGCTAGTCTTTCCACTAACGCTAGTACTCCCGAGGGTGAAGTTCTTAATTTTAAGCAAAGGGAGGGAGAAAATTTAAAAGATGCTTGGTACAGAATTTGCAATGCTCAAAATAGATCTACTCGTAAGCAATCTACTACCGTTCTCCTTCGTAATTTTTATGTGGGAGTTACTCCTTGGAATAGATATGTTCTAGATACCATTACTGTGGGGAATTTTTTGGGAAGCCACACCGCGGATGCTTATAATGCTATGATAGATTTGGTAGGCTCACCACCCCTTATGATTAATGAAATTGTTTTGACTTTAGAACATGTGATGCAAATACTTGATATTATTGATAATAAAGTTGCTAACGTAGAGCTCATTGAAAACTTGGATAAAAAGATTCATAATCAAATCACTCAATATGGATCTAAGGTAGGAGTCACTTTAAAGAATTTAAAGGAAAAAGAACCCATAGTTAATGAAAAGATAGATCAAGATTCTACTAGATTTGGCAAGCTAGAAGATATTATTACCAACTTGGGTTCCGCTTTTGCTTCTGTTAAAACTACTCCCAATTTTCCTCCTAAAAAAGCTGCCAAGTTTATTTATGTTCCTAAGAATAAAGGTGAAACTTCTAGTAAGGGAAACGAGGATCTTAAGATGATAAGTGTTCACCCTAATTTTGTCAACATTTTTAAGGAACCAATTGCTACGAGTGAATTCCTTGATTTCTTGCCTAGGAGTGTGATTACTGATAAAATTGAAGAAACTCCTAGGGTTTATAAGTGTTCAATCGAAGAGTTGCATACCAAAGATGGCAATACCTAGATCTATTGCGTTATGCCTAGCTAAGGGCGTTAAACAACAGCGCTTGTTGGGAGGCAACCCAATTTTATTTTTGTTCTTGCTTTTTTGGTTCTGTTTTTCAATAAATTTTTCATCTAGCCTCTGGTTAGATGTGTTTTTATGTTTTAATTAGTGTTTGTGCCAAGTAAGACCTTTGGGATGGCTTACGGTGATAGTTGATTTGATCTTGCTGAAAAACAGAAACTTTTGCGTCCATTCACAGAATGTTTTAAATTCACTGGAGCTTGGAAAAACCCTGAATTTTTTACAAAAGATTCATATAGAAATTTCCTCTGTTGTCCTAATTTTTCAGAATTTTTGGATTTACATAATTATTAGAACAATTCATATCTTCACATACTGTTCTGTTTTTGACAGATTCTGTTTTCTATGTGTTGTTTGCTTATTTTGATGAATCTGTGGGTAGTATCGGGGGGTATGAACCATGGATAAGTTGGAATACAGTAGATATTACACCAATATAAATAAATAATGAGTTCACAACAGTACCAAAAGTGGTGATTTTATTTTCTTATACTAACGGATCTCATAAGTTTTCTGTTGAGTTTTCTGTTGTGAAGTTTTCAAGTTTTGGGTAAATATTTGATGGACTATGGAATAAGGAGTGGCAAGAGCCTATGCTTGGGGATGCCCAAGGCACCCCAAGGTAATATTAAAGGACAACCAAGAGCCTAAGCTTGGGGATGCCTTGGAAGGCATCCCCTCTTTCGTCTTCGTCTATCGATAAATTTACTTGAGGCTATATTTTTATTCACCACATGATATGTGTTTTGCTTGGAGCGTCTTGTATGATTTGAGTCTTTGCTTTCAGTTTGCCACAATCATCCTTGCTGTACACACCTTTTGAGAGGGACACGCATGAATCATGATTTATTAGAATACTCTATGTGCTTCACTTATATCTTTTGAGCTAGGCAATTTTGCTCTAGTGCTTCACTTATATCTTTTTAGAGCATGGCGGTGGCTTTATTTTATAGAAATTGTTGAAGTCTATTGCTTCACTTATATTATTTTGAGAGTCTCTCCAAACAGCATGGTAATTTGCTTTGGTTATGATTTAGTCCTAATATGATGGGCATCCAAGAAAGATATGATAAAAACTTTCATATAAAGTGCATTGAATACTATGTGAAGTTTGATTCCTCATGATTGTTTTGAGATATGAAGATGGTGATATTAGAGTCATGCTAGTGAGTAATTGTGGATTGGTAGAAATACTTGTGTTAAAGTTTGTGATTCCCGTAGCATGCACGTATGGTGACCCGTTATGTGATGAAGTCTGAGCATGATTTATTTATTGATTGTCTTCCTTATGAGTGGCGGTTGGGGACGAGCGATGGTCTTTTCCTACTAATATATCCCCCTAGGAGCATGCGTCTAATACTTTGTTTCGATAGCTAATAGATTTTTGCAATAAGTATGTGAGTTCTTTATGACTAATGTTGAGTCCATGGATTATACGCACTCTCACCCTTCCACCATTGCTAGCCTCTCTAGTACCGCGCAACTTTCGCCGGTGCATTACATCCACCATATACCTTCCTCAAAACAGCCACCATATCTACCTATTATGGCATTTCCATAGCCATTCTGAGATACATTGCCATGCAACTTCCACCATTCCGTTTATTATGACACGCTTCATCATTGTCATATTGCTTTGCATGATCGTAAGATAGCTAGCATGATGTTTACATGGCTTGTCCATTTTTTTATGTCATTTGCTACGCTAGATCATTGCACATCCCGGTACACCGCCGGAGGCATTCATATAGAGTCATATTTTGTTCTAAGTATCGAGTTGTAATTCTTGAGTTGTAAGTAAATAAAAGTGTGATGATCATCATTAGAGCATTGTCCCATGTGAGGAAAGGATGATGGAAGCTATGATTCCCTCACAAGTTGGGATGAGTCTCCGGACTTTATGAAAAATAAAAGAGGCCAAAGAAGCCCAAATAAAATAAAAGAGGCCAAAGAATCCCAAATAAAATAAAAGAGGCCAAAGAAGCCCACCAAAAAAATGAGGGAAAAGAGAGATGGGGCAATGTTACTATCCTTTTTCCACACTTGTGCTTCAAAGTAGCACCATGATCTTCATGATAGAGAGTCTCCTATGTTGTCACTTTCATATACTAGTGGGAAATTTTCATTATAGAACTTGGCTTGTATATTCCAATGATGGGCTTCCTCAAATTGCCCTAGGTCTTCGTGAGCAAGCGAGTTGGATGCACACCCACTTACTTTCTTTTTGAGCTTTCATACACTTATAGCTCTAGTGCATCCGTTGCATTGCAATCCCTACTCACTCACATTGATATCTATTGATGGGCATCTTCATAGCCCGTTGATACGCCTAGTTGATGTGAGACTATCTCCTTCTTTTTGTCTTCTCCACAACCACCATATTCTATTCCACCTATAGTGCTATATCCATGGCTCACGCTCATGTATTGCGTGAAAGTTGAAAAAGTTTGAGAACATCAAAAGTATGAAACAATTGCTTGGCTTGTCATCGGGGTTGTGCATGATTTAATACTTTGTGTGATGAAGATGGAGCACAGCCACACTATATGATTTTGTAGGGATAAATTTCTTTGGCCATGTTATTTTGAGAAGACATGATTGCTTTATTAGTATGCTTGAAGTATTATTGTTTTTATGTCAATATTAAAATTTTGTTTTGAATCTTATGGATCTGAATATTCATGCCACAATAAAGAAAATTACATGGATAAATATGTTAGGTAGCATTCCACATCAAAAATTCTGTTTTTATCATTTAACTACTCGAGGACGAACAGGAATTAAGCTTGGGGATGCTTGATACGTCTCTAACTTATCTATAATTTTGGATTGTTCCATGCTATTATATTATCTGTTTTGGATGTTTTATATGCATTAATATGCTATTTTATATTATTTTTTGGACTAACTTATTATCCTAGAGCCCAGTGCCAGTTTCTGTTTTTTCCTTGTTTTAGAGTTTCGCAGAAAAGGAATATCAAACGGAGTCCAAACGGAATAAAACTTTCGCGATGATTTTTCTTGGACCAGAAGACACCCAAAAGACTTGAAGTCCAAGCCAGAAGACCCACGAGGCGGCGGCAAGGGTGCAGGGGGCGCCCCCTACCTTGTGGCCCCCTCGGGAGTTCCCTGACCTACTTCTTCTTCCTATATATTCACATATATTCCCAAACCATCAGAGAGAGCCATGAAAATACTTTTCCACTGCCGCAACCTTCTGTTCCTGTGAGATCCCATCTTGGGGCCTTTTCCGGCATCATGCCGGAGGGGGATTCGATCATGGAGGGCATCTACATCAACCCTATTACCCTTCCGATGAAGCGTGAGTAGTTTACCTCAGACCTACGGGTCCATAGCTAGTAGCTAGATGGCTTCTTCTCTCTCTTTGATTCTCAATACCATGTTCTCCTCGATGTTCTTGGATATCTATCCGATGTAATCTTCTTTTCCGGTGTGTTTGTCGAGATCCGATGAATTGTGGATTTATGATCAGTTTATCTATGAATATTATTTGAATCTTCTCTGAATTCTTATATGCATGATTTGATATCTTTGTAACTCTCTTCGAACTATCGATTTGGTTTGGCCATCTAGATTAGTTTTTCTTGCAATGGGAGAGGTGCTTAGCTTTGGGTTCAATCTTGCGGTGTCCTCACGCAGTGACATAGTAGGGGTAGCGAGGCACGTATTGTATTGTTGCCATCGAGGATAAAATGATGGGATTTACATCATATTGCTTGAGTTTATTCCTCTACATCATGTCATCTTACTTAAGGCGTTACTCCGTTCTTTATGAACTTAATACTCTAGATGCATGCTGGATAGCGGTCGATGTGTGGAGTAATAGTAGTATATGCCGGCAGGAGTTGGTCTACTTGACACGGACGTGATGCCTCTATGCATAATCATTGCCTTGGATATCGTCATAACTTTGTGCTTTTCTATCAATTGCTCGACAGTAATTTGTTCACCCACCGTATTATTTGCCTTCAAGAGAGAAGCCTCTAGTGAAACCTATGGCCCCCGGGTCTATTTTCTATCATACTTGTTTCTGATCTACTATTTCACAATCTTTTATTTTCAGATCTATAAACCAAAAAACCCAAAAATATTTAGTTATCTTTTATTCAGTTTTATCTATCTTTATCAGATCTCACCTTTGCAAGTGACCGTGAAGGGATTGACAACCCCTTTATCGTGTTGGGTGCAAGTGTTTGATTGTTTGTGTAGGTGCATCTATTGGGGACTTGTGCGTTTCTCCTACTGGATTGATACCTTGGTTCTTAACTGAGAGAAATACTTATCTCTACTGTGCTACATCACCCTTTCCTCTTCAAGGGAAAAACCAACGCAAGCTCAAGAAGTAGCAAATTCCCATTTTTGAATTCTTTTCTCATGCCATCTTTTAACTTTTTGTTTAAACAATTTTGCATTTTCATAAGCTTGTGTCCTCCATTCTTCTAGAGATCTAATACCAAATAGCCTCTTTTCACAGGAAAGTTTGAAATCATAATTAAGTTCTTTAATTGCCCAACATGCTTTATGTTCTAACTCAAGAGGTAAATGACATGCTTTTCCATAGATCGTTTTATAAGGGGACATACCCATAGGATTTTTATAAGAAGTTATGTATGCCCATAATGCATCATCAAGTTTCTTAGACCAATTCTTTCTAGATCTATTAACGGTCTTTTGCAAAATCAACTTTATTTCTCTATTGTTCAAATCAGCTTGACCACTAGACTGAGGATGATAAGGTGATGCAATTCTTTGATTGACATCATATTTAGCAAGAAGTTCATGGAATGCACCATGAATAAAATATGAACCACCATCAGTCATTAAATAACTAGGGACTCCAAACCTTGGGAAAATAATTTCTTTAAGCATTTTAATAGATGTGTTATGATTAGCACTACTAGTTGGAATAGCTTCTACCCACACTTAGTAATGTAATCAACAACAACTCGAATATGTGTATACCCATTAGAGGAAGGAAAAGGTCCCATATAATCAAATACACAAACATCAAATGGTTCAATAACAAGTGAATAATTCATAGGCATTTCCTGACGTCTACTAATATTACCAATTCTTTGAGATTCATCACAAGAAAGGACAAACATACGTGCATCCTTGAAGAGAGTAGGCCAATAAAAACTAGACTGTAATACCTTATGTGCAGTTTTGTCTCTAGCATGGTGTCCTCCGTATGCCTCGGAGAGACACTTCTGTAGGATTTGTTCATGTTCATGCTCAGGTACACAACGTCTAATAACACCATCTACTCCTTCTTTATATAGATGTGGGTCATCCCAAAAGTAATGTATTAAATCAAAGAAGAACATTTTCTTTTATTTGTATGTGAAACTAAGTGGTATATATTTAGCAACAATGTAATTAGCATAGTTTGCATACCAAGGAGTATTACGAGAAGCATTTATAACAGCTAATTGTTCATCAGGAAAGCTATCATCAATAGGTAGTGGGTCATCAAGAACATTTTCCAATCGAGACAAATTATCAGCTACGGGATTCTTAGCTCCCTTTCTATCAATAATATGCAAGTCAAATTCTTGTAGCAAAAGAACCCACCTAATTAACCTAGGTTTAGCATCTTTCTTTTCCATAAGATATTTAGTAGCAGCATGATCAGTGTGAACATTACTTTGGAATCAACAATATAAGATCTGAATTTATCACATGCAAACACAACCGTTAAAAATTCTTTCTCAGTAGTGGCATAATTTATTTGGGCACTGTCTAGAGTTTTACTGGCATAATGGATAACATTCAATTTCTTATCAACTCTTTGTCCTAGAACAACACCAACAACATAGTCACTAGCATCACACATAATTTCAAAAGGCCAGTTCCAATCAGGTGGTTGAACAATAGGTGCTGAGGTTAAGGCTTTCATAAGTATTTAAATGGCTTCTACACAATCATCATAAAAAACAAATGGAACATCTTTTTGCAAAAGATTAGTAAGAGGCCTAGAAATTTTAGAGAAGTCTTTAATAAACCTTCTATAGAAACCAGGATGACCAAGAAAACTTCTTGTACCTTTTATATCTTTAGGACATGGCATTTTCTCAATTGCATCAACCTTAGCTTTATCTACCTCAATACCTCTTTCAGAAATTTTAAGCCCAAGGACAATACCTTTGTTCACCATAAAGTGGCACTTATCCCAATTCAAGACAAGATTAGTTTCCTCACATCTCTGCAAAACTTGATCAAGGTTGCTTAAGCAATCATCAAAAGAAGTCCCATAAATAGAAAAATCATCCATGAAAACCTCAACAATCTTTTCAAAAAAATCAGAGAATATAGCAGTCATACATCTTTGAAAGGTAGCAGGTGTATTACATAGACCAATATGCATACGTCTATAAGCATAAGTTCCAAAAGGACAAGTAAAGGTAGTTTTCTCTTGATCTTCTTTTGACACAGGTATTTGAGAAAAACCAGAATATCCATCAAGGAAACAAAAGTGTGTATGCTTAGACAATCTTTCTAACATTTGATCAATAAAAGGCAAGGGGTAATGATATTTTCTAGTAGCTTTATTTAATTTCCTAAAATCAATTACCATCCTATAACCAGTTACAATTCTTTGTGGAATAAGTTCATTTTTATCATTAGGAACAACGGTAATGCCTCCTTTCTTAGGAACACAATGAATAAGACTCAACCATCTACTATCAGCTATGGGATGGATTATACCTGCTTTCAGAAGCTTTTATATTTTAGTTCTTACCACATGCTTCATCTTAGGATTCAACCATCGTTGATGATCAACATCTGGTTTAGCATCTGGCTCCATATTAATCTTGTGCTGACATAGAGTGGGACTAATGCCCTTAAGATCATCAAGAGTATATCCAATAGCAGCACGATGCTTCTTCAGAGTTTTTAGTAATCTCTTTTCTTCATGCTCTGAAAGATAAGCACTAATAATAACAGGATAATATCTTCTTTTCATCAAGATACGGATATTTCAATGTGTTAGGTAATTGCTTTAATTCAAACACGGGATCACCCTTAGGTCGAGGAGGACCTCCAAGAGTTTCAACAAGCAAATTATGTTTAAGGATAGGTGCTTGATCAAAGATCATCTTATCTATTTCATTTCTTTGTCATATGCATGTCATTTTCATGGTCTAGCAAATATTGTTCTAACGGATCAGTAGGAGGTACGGCAATAGAAGCAAGACCAATTATTTCATCCTTATTAGGCAATTATTTATCATGAAGTTGTCTACGGAATTTAGAGAAATTAAATTCATGAGATACAACACCAAAGTTAACACCGACAGTTTCCTTTTTGCAATCAATCTTAGCATTAACTGTATTCAAGAAAGGTCTACCAAATATAATGGGACAAAAATCATCTTGTGGAGAACCAAGAACTAGAAAACCAGTGGGGTATTTTATCTTTCCGCACAAGACTTAAACATCTCTAACAATCCCAAGCGGTGAAATAGTATCTCTATTCGCAAGCTTAACAGTAACATCAATATCTTCTATCTCAACGGGTGCAATTTTATTCATGTTCTCTTGATATAAGGTAAACGGAATAGCACTCACACTAGCACCCAAATCACATAAACCATGGTAACAATGATCTTCTATCTTAACAGAAACAACAAGCATGCCAACTATAGGTTTATTCCTATCTTTAGTATCAGGTTTAGCAATTCTAGTATCTTCATCATAGAAGTAAATAACATGCCTATCAATATTATCAACCAAGAGATCTTTAACCATAGAAATATTTGGTTCAACTTTAATTTTTTCAGTGGGTCTAGGTTCTCTAATATTACTTTTGTTAACCACAGTTGAAGCTTTAGCATGTTCCTTAATCCAAATAGGGAAAGGAGGTTTCTCAATATAAGCAGTAGGCACAACTAGATAAACAATTTAAATGATAGTTTCATCTTTAACTATAACGGGTTCCTTAATCTTTTCTTCAATAGGGGATGATATTTAAACCACTTCTCCATAGGGAGATCAACATGAGTAGCAAAAGATCCACAAAATGTAGCTACTATCTCAGAGTCAAGTCCATATTTAGCAGTAAACTTATGAAAAGCATCGGTGTCCATAAAGGATTTAACACAATCAAACTCAAGTTTTATACCTGACTCTTTACCTTTGTCGAGTTCCAAATCTTCAGACTTGCGTTTAATTCATTCCAGAAGATCTCATCTGAATTCAATAGTTTTCTTTATAAAGGAACCAGTAGAAGAAGAATCGAGCATGGATTGATCATTATGAGAAAGTCGAGCATAAAAATTCTGTAAGATAATTTCTCTTGATAGCTCATGATTCGGGCATGTGTACATCATGTACTTAAGCCTCCCCCAAGCTTGAGCGATACTTTCTCCTTCAAGAGGCCAAAAATTGTATATATAATTCCGATCATGATGAACCAAATGCATAGGATAAAACTTCTGATGAAATTCCAATTTCAGCCGGTTCTAATCCCATGTTCCAATATCATCACATAGCCTATACCATGTCAATGCATTTACCTCCAAATATAAAGGGAAAAACTTCTTCTTAACTCCATCCTCGGATAAACCTGAAAGCTTAAACAATCCACAAATTTCATCCACATAGATTAAGTGCATATCAGGATGTATTGTTCCATCTCTTGCATAAGGATTAGCTAGCAGTTTCTCTATCATACCAAAAGGAATCTCATAATAAATATTTTCTGTAGGTGTAGTAGGTTGAGGGGAAACTCTTTGTGCCTCCGGTCGAGGTGAAGATACCCCGAACAAACCCCTCAAAGGATTGTTTTCCATAGTGACAAGTGACAGTAAATTTTAGCACATAATATTAACGTTTCCTTACCAAATTCCACTTACCAAAGGCGCTTCACTCCTCGGCAATGGCGCAAGAAAAGAATCTTGGTGACCCACGAGTATAGGGGATCAATCATAGTCCTTTCGATAAGTAAGAGTGTCGAACCCAACGAGGAGCAAAAGAAAATGACAAGTGTCAAATATGTGTCTTGTCCCCTACTTTGTCACTGCGATATAAAGCACCGCAAGATTGAACCCATTACAAATCACCTCTCCCATTGAAAGATAAATCAATCTAGTTGGCCAAACCAAACAGATGGATTGGAGCGAAATACAAAGCTATAAAAATCATGCATAAAAGAGTTCAGAGAAGACTCAGATAATATTCATAAATAATCTGATCATTGATACGTCTCCAACGTATCTATAATTTTTTATTCTTCCATGCTATTATATTATCCATCTTGGATGTTTTATATGCATTATTATGCTATTTTATATCATTTTTTGGGACTAACCTATTAACCTAGTTAATGAAAATATGCCCTAGAGGCAATAATAAAATGGTTATTATTATATTTCCTTAATCATGATAAAGGTTTATTATTCATGCTAGAATTGTATTGACCGGAAACTTAAATACATGTGTGGATACATATGTTGACACCTGATTTTGGCACAATGCAGAATGCAATAGAGATGGCCTCAAATGACAAGATATTCTACATGAGAAACTTCACATTGCTGAGTGGAACGACTTTGATGTTTGGACCATAATCATTCGGCATCATATCAAAGACCAAAACTACACTCAGATTGTCATGTTTAGGTGTTCTGAGTGCTTTTTGGTCAATTACACCTCCAAGAAAATCTCGGATGAAGGAGTGCTCTATATGAGTTGTCTTCGTCTCGTCGAATCGGTTGATTTTCATATAAAAATCATCTCAATCCGAGTTCGTATGTAAAAGTTAGAGCTATCTGAATGCAGCCCTGTCAAGAGGCAAAATATGGCGCGCCCCATCAGACACATGTCTGATGGGTGTCTGATGCAATGCGTGAGTCATTAGCCCTTCAAGATGGCCTCGAATCGAAAAACGTTCAACATAAAATTTGTTCGCCTCGTCGAAACAGTCAACTTTGCTTTTGGGCATATTTTCATCCGAGGTCGTTTACTGCCTCAAAAAAGACCTGCAAGGTGCAGCCAGAAAACTTGCCGGGATGGAAACCTTGCCGGAGAAATTTTGCCGGGAACAGTAACCTTGCCGGGGTGAGAAAACTTGACGGGATGGAAACCTTGCCGGGGAAATCTTGCCGGGAACAATAACCTTGTCGGGGTGAGAAAACTGCCAGGATGGAAACCTTGCCGGGAACAGTAGAAACTGTCAAGGCCAATCCGACCAGATGCTGAAGATGGGCTTAAATACTTATCTAGATGGCCTCGGATGAAAAAGTGTTCAACATAAAAGTTGTTCGTAACGTCGAAACGGTCAACTTTGCTTTTGGAGTCATCATCATCCGACGTAGTATACGACCTGCAGAGACGCTACAAGAGTCAGGCGGTCCAGTCAGCTACATGAACGAGTCCAACCCAAAATTAAAGATGACCCCGTGGAGTATTCAAGATGGCCTTATTTGGGAAAGTGATCAACATACGGATTGTCGGCCTCGTCGAACCGCACAAAATTGATATTTGGACCATCTCCATCGGAAGTCATATGCAGATTCCACAGCCCACGCAAGGAAGACAGAAGATTGGACCAGATTCGGGATGGATCCGAGTGGGACCAGAACTAGGACTCTAGGACGTGAATTGATGTAATTTTCTTGTAAGAAAAGCCTAGATTGAATCCTTTGCTTGTACGGGAAGTCCAGCCGCCTCTTATATATGTTGGGGGTGACGGCCGATTGAACAACACACAATCGAACAAATCAATAGACTACTTTTTATCTCTCCATCATTTTTCTTCCTCGTTCTTCGCTGTTCCTCGAGTTTGAGAGCTGCGAATCCCGAGGCTCTAGGGGCGAGCGAATCGACCTAGGGCAGCCCATTGCCGCCGCGCGCCCTGACGGGGTCCCTCCCGGGCGTGTGGGGTTTCGGGTCTCCAAAAGCGCCCGCCGACTGTCCTGCGTATCGCGCTGTCGGTCGGGTCTCCTTCGATGTGAGCTGCGGTGCATTACCCCCGGCGTCGAGGGTACACATGACGTGTTTGTGTGTCAACACACTTTTTGGCGACTCCGCTGGGGACGAAGATCAATCATCATCATCCACCATGTCCGATCTTCCCAAGCCATCTGAGGTTGACGCCGATAACATCATTAAGCCCAGTCTTGATGAGATATCGGCCGATCATCGCCAAGTCTATGAGGAGTACAAGAAGGCACGCGAGGAGAAGGACTTGCAGGAATTCCTTGCAAAGTTCAAGAAGGATCGCCAAGGCAACATCACTCCGATTGAAGAAATCAAGTTCCCTCCTCTTCAAGCCGAGCAGGTTAAATCCTCTGTAAGTACTGCCTTTTCTCCTGAGCAGTGGGCTGAGATTGAGAGTCGTATTGCTGATGGTAACAATCTGGTTTATCAAACTTTCCTAGAAAATACTAATGCTCAGAAGAATATATCTCAATCATCTAGTGGTAATGGTGGTATAGCTGCTAATGTGCAAAACCCTAATCTGGCTTTACCTATTTCATCGGCGCCTCCCGTGCCGATGACTTATTATCCTACCCAAACCAATTAGATTGTGGCTGCACCCATTAATCCTATCATGAACATGCCAGGTTCGGTGGCAACGCCGAACCAAACCCTACCTACAGGTACAACCACTCGGCCACTACCGAACTATGGTTCGGCGTACATGCCACAATTCCTACCTACAGCTAGTAGTCATACTGCTCCTATGCCACTGCAACAAGCTTCATCGTCTACTACAGACGATGCTCTAGCTAATCTTAGAGAGGAGATGGCTAAGATGCTCCGAGAGAATTTTGGAGTTGAGTTGCCAAGGAACCGTATTTACCAAAAGCCATATCGAGAATACTTTGATGCCATTCAATGCCCTCCGGGATATAAAATTCCAGATTTTGTTAAGTTTAATGGAGAGGGTACAAAAACCACATGGGAGCATGTTAGTCAATACTTGGCACAATTAGGTGAAGCAGGCTCACTAAATGAATTGAAAGTGCGTTTATTTCCTTTATCATTAACTGGTACCGCATTTTCATGGTTTTCTTCTTTACCACATGGTTCCATTCGAGTTTGGTCGCAGCTAGAGCAGAAGTTTCATGATCACTTTTATAGCGGCGATAACGAGCTTAAGTTATCACATCTTACATCAGTTAGACAAAAGCATGATGAATCGGTCTCCGATTACGTCAAAAGATTTAGAGATACAAAAAACCGGTGCTATAGTTTGGTGATAACCGAGAGAGATTTGGCTGATCTTGTGCTTAGTGGTTTGAAAATTCCCATTAGAGAAAAGCTAGAGGGATATGAGTTTTTAAATGTCAACCAAGTATTACAAAGGGCTTTGGCTCAAGAAAGCCGAAGCAAAGAGCTCAAAGAAGTGCATAGATATAAAGCTGATCGTCCTAAGATGAACATGGTTGAATATGATAGTGATCACTCGGACGATGAGGGTGATATTTATGCTACTGAATTTGTTTGGCCATCTAAGGCCAAACCCTTCACTTGCAATGATCTGAAACCGATTCATAAGAATCGTGATGAAGAGATGAAGTTTACTTTTAACATTGCCAAGTGTGATAAAATATTTAATGGTTTGCTGCAAGCCAAAATTATTAGAATATCTCATACTTTACCGCCGTTTGAAGAGCTGAAACGGCGCGCTTATTGCAAGTATCATAATTCTTTTTCTCATGCTACTAACGATTGCAATGTTTTTCGACGACAGATACAATCGGCCATTAATGATGGACGATTGGACTTTTCTGAGATGCAAGTTGATAAACATCCCTTTCCAATGAATACCATGGATTTGGAAGGAAAGAAGCTGCTCATTTGGCCGGAGGTAGCCGAATCTTCTAATAAAGCTAATGTCATTGTTGGTCAGCCCAGGAAAGATAAGGAGAGCGACAAGGTCTTGGGGAGACAAGTCGTGCTTGACAAGCAACCCGGTGGCAAGGAAATAATCAAGATCACCATCAAGAATCCTGCACTCGGGGGGCAACCGCAAGTGCAAGAAAATACTCGTGTTAAATTTGTTAAGCCCAAGAGTCCAGAGGTTGGCAAGTGGAAGACGAATGAAGCTAAAGTGCAGCGCAAGAAGATCAAGCCAACTTTTGATATGTTGTTGTCCAAATATGCCAGTCAAGCGGCCGGTTCTAGCTCTAACTGGTCATCAAATTTGAAGCGCTCATGGTCACCTCCTCGGGAAGAATTTCAGCATCATACAAGGCCATATGGGTCGTGGGCACCGGGACCATGGATGCCGCCACCCCCCTATGCGCCATACTACATGGGAGACTTCAATGGAGGATGGTGGCAGCCCCCAATGGCCCCTTATGCTTTTCATCCGGGTTGGGCAGAACCAAGGAGGCCCGTTCATGAGAGACTTTCTTATCCCACACGAGGCCGTTTGAACAATGGTGTCAATCGGCCAATGCAAGATAATCAAAAAAGGGTTGGCAAGCAAGTGTGGCGTGCTAAATCACCAAGTGCAGAAATTTCAGAGCCTAGCAAGCAAAAGGAGGAGAATACTAGTGCTGAAACTATTATGATAGGCACTAAAGAATTGACAATCAAAGAGCCGATTATTGTTGAAAAACCGGCTGGTTCCAGTAAAGATGTGGTTGTTGTCCAGCAGGGTCCCATGGCTAATGATCGTGAAGCTAGCACAAGCAAGGCCAAGTCGAGGGATCCAAAATATACTCAGCCTAAGTGGTGTCCTTCCGGTCTGACCAAGGCACAAAAAAGGAGACTGCAGCGCATGAGGAGTCAAGAGATGGCAGAACAGGAGACCGAGAAGCAAAGAGATAAATTGTTCAAAGACATTCGGCCCATGGTACCCCCAAAACAAGTGTGGATGCCAAAGCAAAAGGAAAACATAGCAGCTTCTGCATTGATCATAGCAACACCTACACCACCAACGGAGGACGATGCAGCTACTATTACATCGTCCACTTTGCCTGCTGCTTCCTCTTCCCTTGGAGATATTTCGGAGTCAGTGGACATGCTTGCGGAAGGAGATGAAATGCTTGATTATGAGTCTACACCGGTTCATGAAGGTATGGATATTAATATGGTGTATTACTTACCCACTGAATTTCGTGCTATAGATGAAGAAGGGGAAGTGGCTCAGCTAGATTTTGGTCCTAAAAATGCTATATTCGAAAAGCCAAAAGAACCAGTGACGCACTTGAAGCCATTGTTCCTTAAAGGTCATATTAATGGATCGCCGGTGGCTAGAATGCTTGTCGACGGTGGTGCTGTGGTGAATCTTATGCCATATTCGGTTTTTAAAAAATTGGGGCTGCGTGATGAAGAGTTAATAAAGACCAACATGGTGCTTAATGGATTTGAAGGCAAAGAGAAAACTGAAGCCAAAGGTGTAATGTATGTGGAGCTTACGGTGGGAAGCAAAACTTTGGCTACCGCATTCTTTGTCGTTGAGGTGCAAGGTAACTACAATGTGATATTAGGCCGCGATTGGGTTCATGCAAACCAATGCGTACCATCTACTATGCACCAGTTTTTAATTCAATGGGTTGATGATGAAGTAGAAGTCATTCATGCGGATAATTCGGCTTGTGTTGCTTTGGCCGATGCATCAGTGGATTGGCAACATCCCAATGCTACTTGCTTGACGGGGCGCGACTTATCAGAATTTGATTTTCTTAGCGCCACAAAAAGTGGTTTCGTGCCCATTTCTTTAAAGCCGGTTGGTGGTAATCGGCTCCAAGGTATGATGTATTTAAATGGATTCTAACTCAGATTGGTTGCAAAAGCGTCTTGTTGAATATCGGTCCAATGAGAACGATATGTATGAGTCTATAGAGGAGTTAGATGATATGGATAAATTAGGACAAGGTTTTACGTCGGCCGATCCATTAGAAGAGATAGACATAGGAGATGGTTCAATTCCTAGGCCGACATTTGTAAACAAAAATTTAAGAGCCAATCATAAAGCTAAGTTGATCGAGCTATTGAAAGAATATGTTTGTTGCTTTGCATGGGAATATCATGAGATGCCAGGTTTAAACCGAGAGCTAGTGGAGCATCGGTTACCTATAAAGGCTGGTTTTAGACCGTACAAACAATCGGCCAGAAAGTTTAACCCAAAAACATATGACCGGATCAAGGAAGAGATCAGTCGTTTGCTTAAAGCTAATTTTATTAGACCTTGCAGGTATGCCGAGTGGATTTCTAACATTGTACCAGTAGAGAAGAAAGGCTCTGGCAAGTTGAGGGTGTGCATTGATTTCAGAGATTTGAATAGAGCTACACCTAAAGATGAGTATCCCATGCCAATAGCTGATATGCTTATTAATGATGCTTCTGGACATAAGGTCATTAGCTTTCTTGATGGTAATGCGGGGTATAACCAGATTGTTATGGCCGAAGAGGACATGTCCAAAACAACTTTTCGATGTCCTGGTTTCCTTGGTTTATTTGAGTGGACAGTGATGACCTTTGGATTAAAGAATGCCGGTGCCACGTATCAAAGGGCTATGAATTTAATTTTTCATGATTTACTTGGTGTTATACTTGAGGTTTATATTGATGATATTGTTGTCAAATCGGATGCTTTCGAATCTCATCTAGCCGATTTGCGCTTAGCTTTTGAAAGAATGAAAAAATATGGACTGAAGATGAATCCTTTGAAGTGTGCATTTGGCGTGTCGGCTGGGAAGTTTTTGGGTTTCATTATTCATGAAGATGGCATAGAGATTGATCCCAAAAAGATAGAGGCTATACAGAAAGTGGAGGCTCCAACATGCAAGAGAGATATGCAAAAGTTCCTTGGCAAGGTCAATTATTTGAGAAGGTTCATAGCTAATCTGTCAGGGAAAGTTGATGCATTTACTCCTATCCTTCGGTTAAAGAATGATGTTGATTTCACTTGGGGGGCAAAACAGCAAGAAGCATTTGATATGATCAAGAACTATTTGTGCATGCCTCCAGTGATGAAAGCGCCCAAGCATAGGGAACCCTTTAAGCTTTACATTGCAGCAGAAGAAGGTGTTATTGGTGTTGTTTTGACTCAAGAAACCAAAGGAAAAGAGCATGCTATTACATATTTGAGCAGGCGTTTGTTGGACGCCGAGACAAGGTATACATTTATTGAAAAACTATGCCTATGCTTATATTATGCTTGCACAAAATTGAGACATTATTTGGTGCCGAGTGAATGCATAGTAGCTTGTCAAACTGATGTCATTAAATACATGTTGCATAGGCCAATTCTTAGTGGTAGAATTGGCAAGTGGGCTTATGCTTTGATTGAATATGATTTGGCTTATGAATCTCTAAAATCCATGAAAGGCCAAATCATTGCTAATTTTATTGTTGAGCATCGGATTAATGACAAGCATGATGTTGATATAAACCTTGTCTCATTAGTACCATGGAGATTATATTTTGATGGTTCAGTTTGTAGCAGTGGCCAAGGTGTTGGTATTGTTTATATATCTCCTCATGGTGCTGTTTTTGAAGCCTCATGCCGCTTAGAATATTTTTGCACAAACAATCAAGCCGAATATGAGGCATTGTTATTCGGCCTGGAGATGTTGCTTGCCATAGGTGCTACACATATTGAGGCTTTTGGTGATTCGTTATTAGTAGTGCAACAAATATCCAAAGTCTTTCAATGTTTTGACGAATCACTTAATGTTTATCTTGATAAATGTCTAGATATAATTTCTACTTTGGATTATTTTAGCATTGCTCATATATCTAGACATGACAATTGGAGAGCAAATGAGTTGGCACAACAAGCATCCGACTATCATGTTGATCATGGCATGTTTCATATTTCTCAGAAGCCGATGTCTTGTCTTCCAAATATGGGAGAGGCCGAACCAGAGCCCACTGATTCGGCCAGTAACAAAAAATCTAGTGTAGGTGAAAATCATGACTGGAGGAAGCCCATTATGGATTACTTGCGCGATCCGAGTGAAAGGGTGGACAGGACTATTCGGCGTATGGCTTTCAAATATACAATAAGAGATGGTGGTCTTTATCGCCGAACGGTAGAAGATGTTCTTTTGAAGTGCTTGGACGAGGACCAAGCAAGAGTTGCTATGGGAGAAGTACATGAAGGCATTTGTGGTACTCATCAGTCGGCTCCCAAGATGAAGTGGTTATTGCGACGTGCTGGATTTTATTGGCCGACTATGATCAATGATTGCTTCAGGTACTATAAATGGTGTGAAGCTTGTAAAAAAATTGGTGATATTCAATTGGCTCCTGCTGCTATGTTACATCCTATTATCAAGCCGTGGCCTTTTAGAGGATGGGGTTTAGATTTCATTGGGCAAATTCATCCATCTTCCTCGAAGGGGCATCGGTTCGTGTTGGTGGCAACCGATTATTTCACCAAGTGGTCTGAAGCAGTACCTCTCAAGAACATGACACATACGGAGGTAATTCAATTTATGACAGAGCACATTATTCATAGATTCGGTGTTCCTCAGACATTGACTACAGATCAAGGTTCGTCTTTCATGTCACATCAAGTTAGAGAATTTGCCGAATCATATAACATAAAGTTGCTCAATTCATCTCCGTATTATGCCCAAGCTAATGGACAAGCTGAGTCTAGCAATAAGATACTGATCAAGCTCATCAAAAAGAAGATTAAGGATAATCCAAGAAAATGGCATGAGTTATTGTCTGAAGCTTTATGGGCACATAGAATCTCAAGGCATGGTGCTACCAAGGTAACTCCATATGAGCTAGTATACGGTCAAGAGGCTGTTTTACCAGTGGAAGTGAATTTGAGTGCTTTGAGAATAGCCAAACAAAATGATTTATCGGCAGTAGACTTTTATAATTTGATGATGGATAACATTGATGAAGTTGCCGATAAACGTTTGGCTGCTTTGAAGGCCATAGAGAGGGACAAGCTGAGGGTAGCAAGAGCTTACAATAAAAATGTCAAGTTGAAGAATTTTCAGGTTGGCAATCTTGTGTGGAAAGTGATTCTGCCGATTGGTTCTAGAGATAGAAAATTCGGGAAGTGGTCTCCAAACTGGGAAGGTCCTTTTAGGATTGCAAGGATAGTTCCTGGAAATTCATATTTGGTGGAATCCATGCAAGGAATATTATTACCTCGAGCTCTCAATGGCAGATATCTGAAGAAGTACCACCCGAGTGTGTGGCAAGAAGCCTGATTAGGCAATGGCCGATACATGATTATCGCCCTTAGCATAAACACGGATGATACATAATTATCGCCCTGAGAATTATAGATGGTCGATGGAGTGTTGACATCGTCCTTAGAACAAGCATGGTGCAAATTATTTTTCGGCATGCAAGCTTTGCCGAAAAACAGGGGGCCATGTGTTGACACCTGATTTTGGCACAATGCAGAATGCAATAGAGATGGCCTCAAATGACAAAATATTCTACATGAGAAACTTCACATTGCTGAGTGGAACGACTTTGATGTTTGGACCATAATCATTCGGCATCATATCAAAGACCAAAACTACACTCGGATTGTCATGTTTAGGTGTTCTGAGTGCTTTTTGGTCGATTACGCCTCCAAGACAATCTCGGATGAAGGAATGCTCTACATGAGTTGTCTTCATCTCGTCGAATCGGTTGATTTTCATATAAAAATCGTCTCAATCCGAGTTCGTATGTAAAAGTTAGAGCTATCTGAATGCAGCCCTGTCAAGAGGCAAAATATGGTGCGCCCCATCAGACACATGTCTGATGGGTGTCTGATGCAATGCGTGAGTAATTAGCCCTTCAATATGGCCTTGAATCTAAAAACATTCAACATAAAAGTTGTTCATATCATCGAAACGGTCAACTTTGCTTTTGGGCACATTTTCATCTGAGGTCGTTTACTGCCTCAAAAAAGACCCGCAAGGCGCAGCCAAAAAACTTGCCGGGATGGAAACCTTGCCGGAGAAATCTTGCCGGGAACAGTAACCTTGCCGGGGTGAGAAAACTTGACGGGATGGAAACCTTGCCGGGGAAATCTTGCCGAGAACAGTAACCTTGTCGGGGTGAGAAAACTGCCAGGATGGAAACCTTGCCGGGAACAGTAGAAACTGTCAAGGCCAATCCGACCAGATGCTGAAGATGGGCTTAAATACTTATCTAGATTGCCTCGGATGAAAAAGTGTTCAACATGAAAGTTGTTCGTAACGTCGAAATGGTCAACTTTTCTTTTGGAGTCATCATCATCCGACATAGTATACGACCTGCAGAGATGCTACAAGAGTCAGGCGGTCCAGTCAGCTACATGAACGAGTCCGACCCAAAATTAAAGATGACCCCGTGGAGTATTCAAGATTGCCTTATTTGGGAAAGTGATCAACATACGGATTGTCGGTCTCGTCGAAACGCACAAAATTAATATTTGGACCATCTCCATCGGAAGTCATATGCAGATTCCACAGCCCACGCAAGGAAGACAGAAGATTGGACCAGATTCGGGATGGATCCGAGTGGGACCAGAACTAGGACTCTAGGACGTGAATTGATGTAATTTTCTTGTAAGAAAAGCCTAGATTGAATCCTTTGCTTGTACGGGAAGTCCAGCCGCCTCTTATATATGTTGGGGGTGACGGCCGATTGAACAACACACAATCAAACAAATCAATAGACTACTTTTTATCTCTCCATCGTTTTTCTTCCACGTTCTTCGCTGTTCCTCGAGTTTGAGAGCTGCGAATCCCGAGGCTCTAGGGGCGAGCGAATCGACCTAGGGCAGCCCATTGCCGCCGCGCGCCCTGACGGGGTCCCTCCTGGGCGTGTGGGGTTTCGGGTCTCCAAAAGCGCCCGCCGACTGTCCTGCGTATCGCGCTGTCGGTCGGGTCTCCTTCGACGTGAGCTGCGGTGCATCACCCCCGGCGTCGTGGGTACACGTGACGTGTTCGTGTGTCAACAACATAAACAAATACTATGTCCCTAGTAAGCCTCTACTAGACTAGCTCGTTGATCAAAGATGGTTAAGGTTTCCTAAGCATAGACATGAGTTCTCATTTGATAACGGGATCACATCATTAGGAGAATGATGTGATGGACAAGACCCATCCGTTAGCTTAGCATATGATTGTTCAGTTTATTGCTATTGCTTTCTTACTGTTAAATACATATTCCTTCGACTATGAGATCATGCAACTCCTGGATACTGGAGGAATACCTTGTGTGCTATCAAACGTCACATCGGAACTGGGTGATCATAAAGATGCTCTACAGGTATCTCCGAAGGTGTTTGTTGAGTTGGCATGGATCGAGATTGGGATTTGTCACTCCGAGTATCGGAGAGGTATCTCTGGGCCCTCTCGGTAATACACATCATAATAAGCTTGCAAGGAAAATGACTAAGGAGTTAGTTACGAGATGATGTATTACGGAACGAGTAAAGAGACTTGCCGGTAACGAAATTGAACTAGGTATGAAGATACCGACGATCGAATCTCGGGCAAGTAACATACCGATAGACAAAGGGAATTACGTATGTTGTCATAAGGTTCGACCAATAAAGATCTTCGTAGAATATGTAGGAACCAATATGGGCATCCTGGTTCCGCTATTGGTTATTGACCGGAGAGGTGTCTCGGTCATGTCTACATAGTTCTCGAACCCGTAGGGTCCGCACGCTTAACGTTCATTGACGATATAGTGTTATATGAGTTATATGATATGGTGACCGAATGTTGTTCGGAGTCCCGGATAAGATCACGGACATGACGAGGAGCTCCGGAATGGTCCAGAGGTAAAGATTGATATATATGACGATTGTATTTGGTCACCGGAAAGGTTTTGGAAGTACCGGGTATTTTATCAGAGTGCCGGAAGGGGTTCCGGGAGGCCACCAGCAAGCGGTGGGCCTTATGGGCCAAAGGGGGGAAACACACCAGCCCACAAGGGGGCTGGTGCTCCCCTCCACCCCTTGCCCACACAGCAAAGATGGAGGGAAGGAAAGGGGAGTGTCATGGGAAAACACGGCCACCTATGGGGCCATCGGCCCCTTGTGGTTCGGCAGGGGGGAAGGACGCATTGCACAAAGAGCGGAGGGCGCGGGGCAGCACGGCAGCGATCATATGGGCAGTTTTTACCCAGGTTTGGGCCGCCGCGAGGCATAAAACCCTACTCCTGCTTTGGTGGAATGATGAGAGGACCGTGGTGGAGACGCAGTGCTCTAGCCCGGCAAGGTTGCCTCGGGGCGAGAGCAGCTACGCGCGTATGAGTGTACAGGGGTCCGAATCCTTTCTAAGGTTGCCATGGCCCTCCTTTTCTAGATCAAGGGGTCACCACAATGGCAAATCAGTCATTGTGTACTGATTAGATAGCAAACAGTGCCATCATACCTAACTTTGCAGACAGGACAAAGCCATTAAATGCGCCGCTTAGTGTCACATCGTAGCCTAGCACGGCAAGCCTTGCCGTGTTGTTTTGCCACCTTCTCGCCTGCCTGCATGACACATCGCTGGACGAGTGTCACTTGGAAGTGATTTCCTCTGGAGATGGCTGCCACGTGCCAAATAACGGCCACCTAGCATCTTGGGGCCTCGACACCACACCGATCGGTGACTTGCGTTGCTGTGAGGTGGAGCGGTGGAGCCTTGGCGGGGTAATCCGCCCTCAGCGTCCCTGGCAAGCCTGCCGGGGCAATCTTGAGACTTGTCTTCGGGGCAACCTCGTCCCCGCCAGGCTCGCCTGCCCGACAGGGGAGGTTTTCCCATTGCGGTATTTTACTCCTTGGGTTGATCTTGGTCTTCTTGATCCGCCCTTTGATTCCTTAAAGAGCTGACCTCTTCTGCTTGGCCTTGTCCTGGATGTTGCAATCTCGTTCTTGAGCCTGTGTACAGTCTGGGCAACATACCTGGGGTTTGTTGCACCGACAGGAGCCCCCGGGCCTGGCCTGAACACGCTACCAAGCGTCGTCGGGGTAGGCCCTATCCAGTACACAGGCGGGGAGGCCGTAGTAGCTCACCCCTTGAGATCTTCTTTGCTTCTTCATTAATATGAGCTTGAGTCAGTTTCCCGTTTTCCCGCGTGTCGTGTAACGCCAATTGCAGTGGGGCCATCCTGGTAATGGCCCGTGAATGACTTTAACGCACGGGTGAGTAACTGCCAATTCACTCTTCCTACCACGCCCTTATCCTTGGCCACGTATGCTGCATGCATTGAGTGGGGTAGGTAATGGAGGCGCGTGGTGCGGGAGAGGGCGTCATGGCAGAGGCCCGGCCTTCTTGGGTTGGTGGAGCGGGGCGGCGAGTACCCGCTGAGGGATCAGCCCCCCAGCCCGAGCTCGCCTATAAAAATGGGCGAGGAGGAGCGGAGGTGCTCATGCACTCACATCTCCCCTCCATTCTCTGCCTCCCTCCTTTCTTTGTCGAGGTGGATAGGCTGGGACCAGCCCCCAGGCCCCAGCTTGGGGTTGATGACGGCGAATGCTTGTGTAGACGCCCGGGGAGTGAATCTGGTCTGGGGCCGAAAGGGATGCAGTGGTCGAGGGTGTGGGCGTCGGATCGCCCGCAGCGTCGGAGGTGTCGCGCTTCTTCGGAATGATGAAACGCTCGCCTCCCCCAGGCGAGCCATCTGTCCGGCGAGGAGCGCCAGCCCTTGTTGCGGGTCACCGAGGCCCGTTGCCCTACCGACGGGGCCCTTGGGGGCTCCAGCATTTGGCTAGGGTGCAACACTCAGGATCTTCGGTAATCCCGGTGCTATTCCTTCCGCAGGGTCTGGGCGGACTCTGAAGACAGTGGCACCTTCCTGCCCTCCAAGGTGGGGAGCAGTGCTTCTTGCACGCCTTGGGCACCGCCGCTGCCTACTGCTTCTCCGGGGGAGGTGATGGCCCGAGGGGCTGGCGTCCTCCCAGAGTGGTGGTGATGAAGAAACAACGAGGGAAGCGGAGAAGGCGGGTGGCAGGGCGTCAGGTCGGAGTACGATGGTACCGACACCTTCGTCTCGTACTGCCGGCCCGCTGCCTCATCTTTCCGCTCTTCCCCTCCCTCCCTCCCCGGCACCATCATCACCGGCCTCTTTAGGACGGTTGCCGGGGAGGGGGTCGCTCTCTTGGTGCCTTCGCCTCCTCCAGCAGTCTTCTAGCTGGGCTCCGGTAGTTCTTCCTGCCGGTGCCTACGCTGGGGCTTCTTGCTAGTCCTGGAGGTGGTGACCAGGGCACCGCCGAGCTGCTCCCCCCACACCTCTCCTTCGCAGCCTCACCACTCTCGATCTTGTCAGGCTGCGTCTGGCAAGCCCTGACAGGATCGGGCTAGGATTCCACTCAGGCACTCCTTTTGCCCTCTTCCTGTTTCACCACTGTGCCTAGGAGGAGAGGGACAAGAAAGGGATTACGGGGCACTTATCTTTTTTCAGTTTAAAATATGTAGGCATGGGCCAAATTTAGTCTAAATAATGTAAATTTCCTTATCCATGTTTGTGTTCTGTAAGATCTGTATTTGATTATCAGCATATTAATGAAAAAGACAAACTTTGTCGGGCACTTGTGCATGTACTATCTCCATGCAGAGGTGAAATGCCTCTATACATTTAAGTAAACAAGTTGCTTCGGCAAGCTATCCTACTGGTACCCTTAGTTCATTGCCGCGGGGCTAGGCCTGCCGGACACAACCATAAAAAAGGGACCAGCCCCCCGCCAAGCCTTTTCCGTCAAAGGCCACTGTGACCACCCTGACCGAAGCAGCGTTCGAGTCAATGGGTAGGAGCACCTATGCTTCGAAGGTGACGGGGTTTTCATATGCACAAGTTTGCAAATTACAGAACAAACATGGATAAGAAGGAACTTATCTGTTTGGCTTGCCGGGGATCGTCACGTGGGCTCGTCTTCATTCCTTTTCTTCGGGACCAAGTCCACGGCAAGAATCCTGCAATTTAATGCAGATGAAAACAATGCCACATGTGCCCTCTTCTACATGACCATGCTATGCTCATGATATGCTTATGCATGCATGGAAGTTTCGGGGGGCCCCCAGCGCTTCGTTTATTTCTCTGTTGCTCAGGCTCTGCGCCTGGCTTTGTACAAAGGGTTACATGCAACTTAGGCAAAGCTTGTACAAAAGGGTGGCTGCCGGGGAGGGCCCGACAGCCGCGCCTTACGGGTAGAACTTACGGAGATGCTCAATATTCCATGAGTTTTGCAATTGAATGCCATCTCCGGTCTCCAGACGGACCGCGCCAGGTCTGGCGACTCGTACTACCCGGTAAGGGCCTTTCCACTTCGGTGTCAACTTGTTTGCACCCTTGGCGGACTGAGCGCTCCTAAGGACAAGGTCGCCTTCCTCAAGACTCTGGGCATGAACCCAGCGGCTGTGATAGCGACGCAGGGCTTGCTGGTAGCGTGCAGCACACGTAGCAGCCCAGAGACGGTTCTCCTCAAGTAGCACAACATCGTCACGCCGGTGCTATTCCTGCGCTACTTCATCGTAGGCAAGCACTCGAGGAGACCCGTATATGAGTTCCGTGGGGATAACTGCTTCTGCCCCATAGACTAGGGAGAAGGGAGTCTATCCGGTAGCTCGATTTGGTGTCATACAGAGGGACCAAAGAACCACCGGCAGCTCATCGATCCATCGCCTGCCGCACTTCTGTAGTCTATCGAAAGTTCTTGTGTTGAGACCTCGCAGCACTTCAGCGTTCGCCCTCTCAGCTTGTCCATTGCTTCTGGGATGGGCCACAGAGGCAAATGAAATCTTGCTTCCGAGGGCATGAACGTATTGCATGAAGGCGCGGCTTGTGAATTGGGTGCCATTGTTGGTGATGATTCGGGCAGGTACCCCGAAGCGGCACACCAATCCTTTCAAGAACTTGATAGCTGACTGCGCGGTCACCTTTCTCACGGGCTCCACCTCCGTCCACTTTGTAAACTTGTCGATTGCGACAAACAAGAATTCGAAGCCCCCGGTAGCACGGGGGAAGGGACCCAGGATGTCGAGCCCCCAGACCAAAAATGGCCATGACAAAGGGATTGTTTGGAGAGCTTGAGCAGGCTGATGGATATTCTTGGAGTGGAACTGGCAGGCTTCACACTTGGTGACTAGCTCAATTGCATCTTGGAGGGCAGTGGGCCAATAGAAACCTTGCCGGAAAGCTTTCCCAACCAAGGCCCTTGATCCGATGTGGGAGCCACGCATACCCTTGTGTATTTCTGCCAGCAGTTCCTTTCCTTCTTCCCGGCAAATGCACTTCAATTTCACACCATTGGGCCTTCTTCTGTATAGTGTGTCGTCAACGAACTGATACATACTGGCCCTCCGGGCTACTCTTTCAGCTTCTTCTTGTTCTTTGGGAAGTTCTCCTGTTTGGAGGAAACGAACAATGTGCCGTGCCCAAGTTGGAGCCTGGGGCTTGGCAACAAGGACTAGCGGCACCTCCTCGTCGACAGGAGCGCACGCCAACCACAAAGACTGGTAATTCGGCGGGAGGGTGCAGCTCACTGATCGAAGGGGAGTTGTTTCCGCCAAGCCTTTTGCCGGGGGCTTCGGGAAGCTCTACCGGGAGAGGCTTGCCGGAGTTCAATTTCCTCCTCTTGTTGGCCATTGTTGCCGGGGATACGGAGGGTTGAGTCAGATGGAGAACAAAAGTCCCTGGTTCCACAGGGAGTTTTTGCGCAGCGCACTTTGACAGATGATCAGCAATGCTGTTTTCCACACGTGGTACGTGCTCTGTTTGTAATCCGTCAAAGCGCTCCTCCAACTTTCTCATTTCCTCGACGTATGCCTCCAACAATGGGCTTTGGTAGTCCTTGTTGATCTGTCTCACCACAAGTTGTGAGTCTCCACGGATGATCAACTTCTTGATTCCCAACTCGGTCGCAATCCTGAGCGCGGCAAGGAGCCCTTCATACTCTGCAGTATTGTTGGTAGCCTCCTCCCGAGGGAAATGCATTTGAACGATGTACTTAAGGTGCTCCCCAGTGGGAGCAACAAGAAGCACGCCAGCTCCTGCACCCTGTAGGAAGAAGGCACCATCAAAATACATAATCCATTCTTGGGGTGCTTCCTTGCCGGGGATAACTATTTCCAGTACTTCCTCATCAGGGGTTGGCATCCACTCTGCAATGAACTCTGCCAGTGCTCTGCTCTGAATAGTTGATGTGCTTTCAAACCTCAAACCAAAGCTGGATAACTCCAAAGCCCATTCCACGATCCTGCCAGTAGCCTCGGGGTTCCGGAGTATGCGTTGCAAAGGGAAGCGGGTGACAACCGTGATCTCGTGGGCTTGCAAGTAGTGACACAGTTTCCTTGAGGCCATGATGAGGCCAAAACTCAACTTTTGCACGCCAGAGTACCTTGACCTAGCCCCCTGCAGTAGGGAGCTGACGAAGTACACTAGGCGCTACACCACCTTCTTCCTTGCCGTGACCTTGGCACTGTCTCCGCTGCTTTGCTCTTCTTTGCCTTGAACTGCATCTGATCTTGTCGGGACTGGTTCACTTTCCTCTCCAGAGGGGACGGTGGCGGCGGTTGCTGCTTCATCTACCTCCCGCTGTGCCACCAGTGCTGCACTAACCACTTGATTGGTCGCTGCTAAGTATAGCAGCAACAACTCTTGTGGTTTAGGAGCGACTAAGGTGGGAACAAAGGAAAGGTAGGTCTTCAAATCTTGTAGCGCAGCGTCTGCCTCTGGGGTCTACTCCATGGTCCCTGCCTTTTTCAAGATTTTGAAAAATGGCAAGGCGCGTTCAGCGGACTTGAAAATAAACCTGCTCAGCGCGGCAACACATCCAGTCAAAGGCCTCACGTCCTTGACTATCTTTGGTGCTTGAATCTACTCGATAGCCTTGATCTTGTTGGGGTTGGCTTCTATCCCCCGATGGGACGGAAAAAAGCCAAGTAGCTTGCCGGAAGGAACGCCAAACACACACTTCTCCGGGTTCAGCTTCAAATTGAGCCTGCGCAGATTTGCAAAGGTCTCTTCCAAATCCTGAATGAGAGTCATTCTGTCCTTGGTTTTGACCACAATATCATCCATGTAGGCTTCCACATTTCTGTGCAACTAGGACTCAAAGCCAATCTATACTGCTCTTGCAAAAGTGGATACAGCGCTCTTCAACCTGAAGGGCATCCGTACAAAACAGTATGTGCCACATGGAGTTATGAATGCGGTTTTTTCTTCGTCCTAATTGGACATGAAGATCTGATGGTATCCAGAGTAGGCATCCAGGAAGGAGAGCAAGTCGCATCCGGAGGTGGAATCCACAATCTGGTCGATGCGCGGCAAGGGGAATGGGTCCTTCGGGCATGCTTTGTTAAGATCCGTGAAATCTATGCAAAGCCTCCATTTCCCATTTGCCTTGTGTACCACCACTGGGTTTGCTAACCATGTTGGATGCAATACTCCTCTAACCAATCCAGCTGCCTCAAGTTTCTTGATCTCCTCGACAATAAACTGCTGCCGCTCCAAAGCTTGCTTCCGGACCTTCTGCTTGACGGGCCGGGCATGTGGGCAGACAGCAAGGTGGTGCTCGATTACCTCCCTGGGAATACCGGGGATGTCAGATGGTTGCCAAGCAAACACATCGACATTCGCCCGCAGGAAGGCAACGAGTGCGCTTTCCTATTTGTCATCGAGGGTGGCACTGATGGTAAATGTACCACTAGCGCCAGCCAACCCTGCCGGGACCTTTTTCACAGATGGTGCGGCAGCCTTGGATCTCTTGCTATTTGAACTCTCCGGCAAGTCATCAACAGGCGCAGCGTACTCCGGAGAGACACGCTTCCCGAATTCCTCGCTGGCATCCTTGCTTCCTTTCTTCTTTTTCTTGCTTTCCTTGGCGGGAGCAGCGGCTTCCGTAGCTTGTGCAGCAACTGCTTCCCGATACATCTTGTCCACGGATATGATTGCGTCTTTCTTGTCTGATGGGATAGAAATAACGCCAATTGGTCCTGGCATCTTCAAAGTGTTGTAGGCATAGTGGGATGCCGCCATGAATTTGGCCAGGGCAGGACGACCAAGGATTCCATTGTATGGCAGGGGGAGGTCAACCACATCAAACACGATCTTCTCAGTCCGGTAGTTCAACTCCCCCCCCAAATGTTACCAGTAGTGTAATCTTCCCCTTAGGATGACTCCTGCCGGGGTTGATCCCTTGGAACGTACCAGTAACCTTGAGCTCTTCATCTGCTATCTGGAGTTTGCTGATAACCTTTGGAGAAATCAGGTTCAACTCGGCCCCGCCGTCAACCAACATCTTTGTGACCTTGAGGTTGCAGATTGTTGGTGAAACCAACAATGGCAAACACCCCACTGCGGTAGTGAAATCGGGGTGATCCTCCTCATCAAAGACGATGGGCGTGCGGGACCACTTGAGCGGCTTCCGAGAATTTGCCACTGGCTCCACGACATTGACCTCATGCACCCACTTTTTAAGTTGGCGGTGAGAGGAGTGCAGAGATGCACCCCCGTTAATGCATAGGGCGTCAGTGGCTTTCTGGAATTCCTGCTCGTTGGTTTCCTCTTCATCTCCTTCCTTTTGCGGGAGTAGCTGCAAATCGCTGGGCCGTCCTGGTTCTTGGTGGCCGCCCGTGAAGGCGCCAACAAACTCATGGCACAGGTCAGCCCAGGTCGAAATGGAATTCTGTGGCAAGTGCATCAACCAAGACCTCACATTTGGCTTGAGTGCCAAAGGGAAGTAGTTGGCGAATACCTTCTCATCTCTTCCCCCGGCAGCTTGAATATCGATGGTGTAGATGCTCAAGAACTCTACTGGTTTCAGTCTTCCATTGTACTTCCCTGGTATTTCTGGCTTGAACGTGCGGGCAGATGGCCACCGGACTTGCCGTAGCTCACGAGTGAAGGCGGGGCACCCAACCCCGAAAGGTAGGCACCCACCCTCACCGGGCGTAGGCTTGTCGACATCGGAGCCATTGCGCCTATCGGACCGGCGTTGGGTTTCGCGGCATCGTTCGATGGTGACGCGCGCGTCTTCCCCCCACCTGTCTTCCAGGACTCGCCGCTGTTCTCGTCGTGCTCGAGGATCGGACGAGGCCATCGATACATCGTCGGGTTCTTGGTTGCATTGCTCTGGCTGTGACCTCTGCGCTGGCTGCCGCAGAGGGGATTGCATTGTGGGGGCGACCCCTTCGGTACGGCCATCAGCTCGGGCCGTTGCCGCCGCCTATGGAGGCTGTGATGGGCCTGCTCGCTGTGATCCTCCCGCCTCGGCGAAACCAATCAAGCTCTGAATGGTGGCTCTCCACTCGTCCATCTGATCAGCCACCGGCGGAAATCTCAACAGGAGTTGGGCCCGCGCCATGGCCTCCGAAGCAGTGCTCGTCATGGATGATGATGTAGACCGTAGTGTCGCCTGGCTTCTGACGGTGCCAGTAGTAGCAGCTCCGCGCTCCTGTCGCCGTGAGCCAGTCGCCAGGGTGGCGCGGAGGCGAGGTGGATGTGCTTGGGGATTGGCGGCTCCGTTAGGCGCATCCGCTTGGCCAGCCCGTCCTGGGGGTGACGCATGCCTTGTGGCCACATCCGCAGCGGGGGCGGCCGGAGGATTGTGGTTCGCCCCAAGGCGAGCATCACCGCTGTGGCCGCGTCCTTCGGCGGGGTGGAGAGGCACGGATGGAATGATCTCTCCTCCCACACCTTGCAGAGCATGGCCGTTGGGATGTTGTTGGCGCTGTCCTTCTCCGGTGCCTCCTTCTCCCATTTCGGCTATGGGGGAAGTGGTGACGATGCCGCCTGCACCAGTCACGTCCCCCGCAGCGTCCACGTCCCTATGCACCCCCGCAGCGTCCACGGCGTCGGCAGCCGCGTGTGGAGGGGCCTTCGAGGCGGACGGGTGAGCTGCGGCACCGGCTTTCTTCTTGGGCACCATGGATGATGAAGCCGTCGATGAAGAAGACGATGATGAAGATGACGCACTGCGTACGCTCTCGGGTTCGCGCAAGCGCTGCCCCCTACCTGGCACGCCAAAGATGTCGTGGGAAAACACGGCCACCTATGGGGCCATCGGCCCGTTGTGGTTTGGCAGGGGGGGAAGGACGCATTGCACAAAGAGTGGAGGGCGCGGGGCAGCGCGACAGCGATCACACGGGCAGTTTTTACCCAGGCTCGGGCCGCCGCGAGGCGTAAAACCCTACTCCTTCTTTGGTGGATTGATGAGAGGACCGTGGAGGAGACCCAGTGCTCTAGCCCGGCAAGGTTGCCTCGGGGCGAAAGCAGCTACGCGCGTATGAGTGTACAGGGGTCCGAATCCTTTCTAAGGTTGCCATGGCCCTCCTTTTATAGATCAAGGGGTCACCACAATGGCAAATTAGTCATTGTGTACTGATTAGATAGCAAACAATGCCATCATACCTAACTCTGCAAACAGGACAGAGCGCATTAAATGCGCCGCTTAGTGTCACATGGTAGCCTAGCCCGGCAAGCCTTGCCGTGCTGTTTTGCCACCTTCTCGCCTGCCTGCGTGACATTTCGCTGGACGAGTGTCACTTGGAGGTGATTTCCTCTGGAGATGGTTGGCACGTGCCAAATAACGGCCACTTAGCATCTTGGGGCTCGACATCGCACTGATCGGTGATTTGCGTTGCTGTGAGGTGGAGCGGTGGAGCCTTGGCGGGGTAATCCGCCCTCAGCGTCCCTGGCAAGCCTACCGGTGCAACCTTGAGTCTTGTCTTCGAGGCAACCTCGTCCCCGCCAGGCTCGCCTGCCCGGCAGGGGAGGTTTTCCCATTGCGGTATTTTACTCCTTGGGTTGATCTTGGTCTTCTTGATCTGCCCTTTGATTCCTCAAAGAGTTGACCTCTTCTGCTTGGCCTTGTCCTGGATGCTGCAATCTCGTTCTTGAGCTTGTGTACAGTCTGGGCAACATACCTGGGGTTTTTTGCACCGACAGGGAGGCACCCCAAAGGCAGCCAGCCCCCCTTTCCTTCCCCCCATGCACAGATATGGAAGGGGGATATGGCCAGGGCAGGCGCCCTAGGGAAGCCACCGGCCACTTGGGGCTCCCTAGAGGCTGCCTCCCCTCCCCTTCCACCTATATATATGTGAGGAGGGAGAGGGGCAACACACACCACGATTCCCTAGCCATGTGCGGCGCCCCTCTCCCTCTAGTTCGTCCTCGGTCATATTTTCATAGTGCTTAGGCGAAGCCCTGCGGAGATAGCATCACCACCACCGTCACCACGCCATCGTGCTGCCGGAACTTATCCAATACTTTGCCATCTTGCTGGACCAAGAAGGCGAGGACGTCACTGAGCTAAACGTGTGCTGAACACAGAGGTGCAATACGTTCGGTACTTGATTGGTTGGATCGCGAAGAAGTTCGACTACATCAACCGCGTTACTAAACGCTTCCACTTACGGTCTACGAGGGTACGTAGACACACTCTCCCCCTCGTTGCTATGCATCTACATGGATAGATCTTGCATGTGCGTAGAATTTTTTTTGTTTTCCATGCAATGTTTCCCCAACAGTGGCATCCGAGCCAGGTCTATGCGTAGATGATATGCACGAGTAGGACACAAAGAGTTGTGGGAGTCATACTGCTTACCACCAACATCTTTTTTTGATTCGGCGGTATTGTGGGATGAAGCGGCCCGGACCAACCTTACATGTCCACGCACATGAGACCGGTTCCACAGACTGACATGCAACTAGTTTTGCATAAAGGTGGCTGGCGGGTGTCTGTTTCTCCTACTTTAGTTGAATCGAATTTGACTACGGCCGGTCCTTGAAGAAGGTTAAAACAACAAACTTGATAAATCACTGTGGTGGTTTTTGAGTAGGTAAGAACGGTTCTTGCTAGAAGCCCGTAGCAGCCACATAAAACTTGCAACAACAAAGTAGAGGACGTCTAACTTGTTTTTGCAGGGCATGTTGTGATGTGATATGGTCAAGACATGATGTGATATACGTTGTTGTATGAGATAATCATGTTTTGTAATATCGACAACCGGTAGGAGCCTTAGGGTTGTCTCTTTATTGTATGAAATGCAAGCGCCATGTAATTGCTATACTTTATCGCTATGCATTAGCAATAGTTGGCGAGACAACCCCGATGCAATGATGGAGGTCAAGGTGTCGAGCTGGTGACGATGGAGGTCATGACGATGCTTTGGAGATGGAGATCAAAAGCACAAGATGATGATGGCCATATCATGTCACATATTTTTTATTGCATGTGATGTTTATCCTTTATGCATCTTATTTTGCTTAGAACGGCGGTAGCATTATAAGATGATCCCTTCACTAAATTTTAAGATAAAAGTGTTCTCCCCGAGTATGCACCGTTGCCAAAGTTCGTTGTTTTGAAGCACCTCGTGATGATCGGGTGTGATAGACTCTACGTTCACATACAACGGGTGTAAGACAGTTTTGCACATGCAAAAAACTTGGGTTAAACTTGACGAGCCTAGCTTGTATAGACATGGTCTCGGAACACTGGAGACCAAAAGGTCGAACATGAGTCATATAGTAGATATGATCAACATAGAGATGTTCACCATTGATGACTACCCCATCTCACGTGATGATCGGACATGGGTTAGTTGATTTGGATCATGTATCACTTAGATAACTTGAGGGATGTTAATTTAAGTGGGAGTTCATTAGTAATTTGATTAATTGAACTTAAATTTCTCATGAACTTAGTCTTAATAGTTTTTGCATATCTATGTTGTAGATCAATAGCTCGCAATATAGCTCCCCTATTTTCGATATGTTCCTAGAGAAAACTAAGTTGAAAGATGATGGTAGCAATAATGCGGACTGGGTCCCTGATCTGAGGATTATCCTCATTGCTGCACAGAAGAATTATGTCCTTGATGCACCGCTAGGTGACAGACCTATTGTAGGAGCAGATGTAGATGTTATGAACGTTTGGCAAGCTCGATATGTTGACTACTTAATAGTTTAGTGCGCCATGCTTTACGGCTTAGAACCGGGACTTCAAAAACATTTTGAACGCCACGGAGCATATGAGATGTTCCAAGAGCTAAAATTGGTATTTCAGACTCATGCCCATGTCGAGAAGTATGAGACCTCTGACAAGTACTTTTCCTACAAGATGGAGGAGAATAGCTTAGCCAGTGAGCATGTGCTCAGAATGTCTGGGTACTACAATCGCTTGAATCAAGTGGGAGTTAATCTTCTAGATAAGATAGTGATTGACAGAATTCTCTAGTCACTATCACCAAGCTACTAGAACTTCGTGATGAACTATAATATGCAAGGGATGACGAAAAATGATTCCCGAGCTCTTTGCGATACTGAAACCGGCGAAGGTAGAAATCAAGAAAGAGCATCAAGTGTTGATGGTTAACAAGACCACTAGTTTCAAGAAAAAGGGCAAGGGAAAGAAAGGGAACTTCAAGAAGAATGGCAAGCAAGTTGCCACTCCCGTGAAGAATCCCAAAGCTGGACCCAAGCCTGAAACTGAGTGCTTCTACTGCAAAGGAAATGGTTACTAGAAGTGGAACTGCCCCAAATACTTGGCGGATAAGAAGGATGGCAAAGTGAACAAAGGTATATTTGATATACATGTTATTGATGTGTACCTTACTAATGTTCATAGTAACCCCTGGGTATTTGATACCAGTTCAGTTGCTAAGATTAGCAACTCGAAATAGGAGTTGCAGAATAAACAGAGACTAGTTAAGGGCGAGGTGACGATGTGTGTTGGAAGTGATTCCAAGGTTGATACGATCACCATCACACACTCCCTCTACCTTTGGGATTAGTGTTGAACCTAAATAAATGTTATTTGGTGTTTGCGTTGAGCATGAACATGATTAGATCATGTTTATTGCAGTATGGTTATTCATTTAAGTCAGAGAATAATTGTTGTTCTGTTTACATGTATAAAACCTTCTATGGTCATACACCCAATGTGAATGGTTTATTGAATCTCGATCGTAGTGATACACATATTCATAATATTGATGCCAAAAGATGCAAAGTTCATAATGATAGTGCAACATACTTGTGGCACTGCCGTTTAGGTCATATTGGTATAAAGCACATGAAGAAACTCCATGCAGATGGACTTTTGGAATCACTTGATTATGAATCATTTGATACTTGCGAACCATTCCTCCTGGGCAAGATGACTAAGACTCCGTTCTCCGGAACAATGGAGCGAGCTAATGGCTTATTGGAAATAATACATACCGATGTATGCGGTCCAATGAGTGTTGAAGCACGCGGTGGGTATCATTATTTTCTAACCTTTACAGATGATTTTAGTAGGTATGGGTATATCTACTTAATGAAAAACAAATCTGAAAAATTTGAAACGTTCAAGGAATTTCAGAGTGAAGTAGAGAATCATCGTAACAAGAAAATAAAGTTTCTATGATCTGATCATGGAGGTGAATATTTGAGTTATGAGTTTGGCCTTCATTTAAAACAATGTGGAATTATTTCACAACTCACGCCACCTGGAACACCACAGCGTAATGGTGTGTCCGAACATCGTAACCGTACTTTATTAGATATGGTGCGTTCTATGATGTCTCTTACCGATTTACCACTATCATTTTGGGATTATGCATTAGAGACAGCCGCATTCACGTTAAATAGGGTACCGTCTAAATCTGGTGAGACGACACCGTATGAATTGTGGTTTGACAAAAACCCTAAGCTATCATTTCTTAAAAGTTTAGGGATGTGACACTTATGTCAAAAGGCTTTAGCTTGATAAGCTCGAACCCAAAGCGGAGAAGTGCGTCTTCATAGGATACCCGAAAGAAACGATTGGGTATACCTTCTACCACAAATCCAAAGGCAAGATCTTTGTTGCCAAGAATGGGTCCTTTCGAGAGAAGGAGTTTCTCTCAAAAGAAGTGAGTGGGAGGAAAGTAGAACTTGATGAGGTAGTTGTACCTTCTCTCGAATTGGAAAGTAGCACACTAGGGAAAAACGTTTGTGTGATGCCTACACCAACTAGAGAGGAAGCTAATGATGATGATCATGAAACTTCAGATCAAGTTACTACTAAATTTTGTAGGTCAACCAGAACATGTTCTGCACCAGAGTGGTATGGTAATCCTGTCCTGGAAGTCATGTTGTTGGACAACAGCGAACCTACAAACTATGAAGAAGCTATGATGATCCTAGATTCCGAAAAATGTCTTGAGGTCATGAAATCTGAGATAGGATCCATGTATGAGAACAAAGTGTGGACTTTGGTGAATTTGCCCGATGATCGGCAAGCCATAAAGAATAAATGGATCTTTAAGAGGAAGACGGACGCTGATGGTAATATCATTGTATATAAAGCTCGACTTGTCGCGAAAGTTTTTCGACAAGTTCAAGGGGTTGACTACGATCAGAATTTCTCACCTGTAGTGATGCTTAAGTCTGTCCGAATCATGTTAGCAATTGCCGCATTTATGAAATCTGGCAAATGGACGTCAAAACTGCATTCCTTAATGGATTTCTCAAAGAAGTTGTATATGATGCAACCAGAAGGTTTTGTCGATCCTAAAGGTGCTGACAAAGTGTGCAAGCTCCAGCGATACATCTATGGACTGGTGCAAGCATCTCAGAGTTGGAATATACGCTTTGATGAGGTGATCAAAGCATATGGTTTTATACAGACTTACGGTGAAGCCTGTATTTACAAGAAAGTGAGTGGGAGCTCTGTAGCATTTCTAATATTATATGTGGATGACATATTGCTGATTGGAAATGGTATAGAATTTCTAGATAGCATAAAAGGATATTTGAATAAGAATTTTTCAATGTAAGACCTCGGTGAAGCTGCTTACATATTGGGCATCAAGATTTATAGAGATAGATCGAGACGCTTGATAAGACTTTCAATGAGTACATACCTTGACAAGGTTTTGAAGAAGTTCAAAATGGATCAGTCGAAGAAGGAGTTCTTGGTTGTATTGTAAGGTGTGAAGTCGAGTAAGACTCAAAGCCCGACCATGGCAAAATATAGATAGAGAATGAAAGTCATTCTGTACGCCACAGCCATAGGTTCTATCATGTATGCTATGCTGTGTACCAAACCTGATGTGTGCCTTGCCATAAGTTTGACAGGGGGTACAAGAGTGATCCAGGAGTGGATAACTGGACAACGGTCAAAGTTATCCTTAAGTGCCTTAAAGAGGACTAAGGAAATGTTTATCAGTTATGGAGGTGATAAAGAGTTCGTCGTAAAGGGTTACGTCGATGCAAGCTTTGACACTGATCCAGATGACTCTGAGTATCAATCAGGATATGTATTGAACGTGGGAGCAATTAGCTAGAGTAGCTCCATGCAGAGCATTGTAGACATAGAAATTTGCAATAGTCATACAGATCTGAATGTTGCAGACCCATTGACTAAAAACCTCTCTCACAAGCAAAACATGATCACACCTTAGTACTCTTTGGATATTAATCACATGGCGATGTGAATTAGATTATTGAGTCTAGTAAACTCTTTGGGTGTTAGTCACATGGTAATGTGAACTATGGGTGTTAATCACATGGCGATGTGAACTAGATTATTGACTCTACTACAAGTGGGAGACTGATGGAAATATGCCCTAGAGGCAATAATAAAATGGTTATTATTATATTTCCTTAATCATGATAAAGGTTTATTATTCATGCTAGAATTGTATTGACCGGAAACTTAAATACATGTGTGGATACATAAACAAATACCGTGTCCCTAGTAAGCCTCTACTAGACTAGCTCGTTGATCAAAGATGGTTAAGGTTTCCTAACCATAGACATGAGTTGTCATTTGATAACGGGATCACATCATTAGGAGAATGATGTGATGGACAAGACCCATCCGTTAGCTTAGCATATGATCGTTTAGTTTATTGCTATTGCTTTCTTAATGTTAAATACATATTCCTTCGACTATGAGATCATGGAACTCCTGGATACCGGAGGAATACCTTGTGTGCTATCAAACATCACAACATAACTGGGTGATCATAAAGATGCTCTACAGGTATCTCCGAAGGTGTTTGTTGAGTTGGCATGGATCAAAATTAGGATTTGTCACTCCGAGTATCGGAGAGGTATCTTTGGGCCCTCTCGATAATACACATCATAATAAGCTTGCAAGCAAAATTACTAAGGAGTTAGCTATGAGATGATGTATTACGGAACGAGTAAAGAGACTTGCCGGTAACGAGATTAAACTAGCTATGAAGATACCGATGATCGAATCTTAGGAAAGTAGCATACCGATAGACAAAGGGAATTACGTATGTTGTCATAAGGTTCCACCGATAAAGATCTTCGTAGAATATGTAGGAACCAATATGGGCATCTAGGTTCCGCTATTGGTTATTGATCGGAGAGGTGTCTCGGTCATGTCTACATAGTTCTCGAACCCGTAGGTTCCGCACGCTTAACGTTCGTTGACGATATAGTGTTATATGATATGGTGACTGAATGTCGTTCGGAGTCCGGGATAAGATCACGAACATGACAAGGAGCTCCGGAATGGTCTGGAGGTAAAGATTGATATATATGACAATAGTATTTGGTCACCGGAAAGGTTTCGGAAGTACCGGCTATTTTATCGGAGTGCCGGAAGGGGTTCCGGGAGGCCACCGGCAAGCGGTGGGCCTTATGGGCCAAAGAGGGGAAACACACCAGCCCACAAGGGGGATGGTGCACCCATCCACCCCTTGCCCATGCACCAAAGAGGGAGGGAAGGAAAGGGGAGGTGCCCCATGCACAGATATGGAAGGGGGATTCGGCCAGGGCAGGCGCCCTAGGGCAGCCACCGGCCACTTGGGGCGCCCTAGGGGCTGCCTCACCTCCCCCCTCCACCTATATATATGAGAGGAAGGAGAGGGGCAACACACACTATGATTCCCTAACCATGTGCGGCGCCCCTCTCCCTCTAGTTCGTCCTCGGTCATATTTTCGTAGTGCTTAGGCCAAGCCTTGCGGAGATAGCATCACCACCACCGTCACCACGCCATCGTGCTGCCGGACCTCATCCACTACTTCGTCGTCTTGCTGGATCAAGAAGGCGAGGACGTCACCGAGCTGAACGCGGAGGTGTCCTACATTCGGTACTTGATCGGTTGGATCGCGAAGAAGTTTGACTACATCAACCACGTTACTAAACGCTTCCGCTTACGGTCTACGAGGGTACGTAGACACACTCTCCCCCTCGTTGCTATGCATCTCCATGGATAGATCTTGCGTGTGCGTACAATTTTTTTTGTTTTCCATGCAACGTTTCCCCAACACTAGTGCCCAGTGCCAGTTGCTGTTTTTTCCTTGGTTTTGTCTTTTACAGAAAATCAATACCAAACAGAGTCCAAACGGAATGAAACTTTTTGACGATTTTTCTTGGACCAGAAGACACCTAGGAAGCTTCGGTAGGAGGCCAGAAGGGCCACAAGAGAGCCACAAGCTCGGGAGGCGCGCCCCCAAGCTTGTGGGCCCCTCGAGGCTCTCCTAACCCTAATCCTTGCTCCATAAATACCCAAATATTCCCCGTATACCAGAGGGCACACAAAAATACTTTTCCACCGCCGCAAGTTTCTGTCCTCGTGAGATCCCATCTGGAGACCTGTTCCGGTACTCTGCCGGAGGGGGATTCAATCACGAAGGGCCTATACATCAACTTTGCTACCCTTCCGACGATGTGTGAGTAGTTTACCACAGACCTACGGGTCCATAGCTAGTAGCTAGATGGCTTCTTCTCTCTCTTTGATCTTCAGTACAATGTTCTCCTCGATGTTCTTGGAGTTCTATTCGATGTAATCTTCTTTTGCGGTCCGTTTGTTGAGATCCGATGAATTGTGGATTTATGATCAGATTATCTATGAATATTATTTGAGTCTTCTCTTAACTCTTTTATGCATGATTAAGATAGCTTTGTATTTCTCTCTGATCTATTGATTTGGTTTGGCCAACTAGATTGATCTATCTTGCAATGGGAGAGGTGCTTTGTTTTGGGTTCACTCTTGGAGTGTCCTCACCCAGTGACAGAAGGGGTAGCGAGGCACTTATTTTTATTTTTGCCATTAAGGATAAAAAGATGGGGTTTTTACCATATTGATTGGATCTATCCCTCTACATCATGTCATCTTGCTTAAGGCGTTACTCCGTTCTTGTTAACTTAATACACTAGATGCATGCTGGATAGCGGTCGATGTGTGGAGTAATAGTAGTAGATGCAAGCAGGAGTCGGTCTACTTGTCACGGACGTGATGCCTATATTCATGATCATTGGCTTAGATATCATCATAACTATGCGCTTTTCTATCAATTGCTCAACAGTAATTTGTTCAAACACCGTATGCGTTCTTTCAAGAGAGAAGCCTCTAGTGAAAACTATGGCCCCGGGCCTATTTTTATCATATTATTTTCAGATCTATAAAACCAAAAACTCAAAAATACCTTGCTGCAATTTATTTACTTTTATTTATCTTTTATACCTATCTCTATCAGATCTCATCCTTGCAACTAACCGTGAAGGGATTGGCAACCCCTTTATTGCGTTGGGTGCAAGTACTTGTTTGTTTGTGTAGGTGCAACTATTGGTGATTTGTGTGTTCCTCCTACTGGATTGATACCTTGGTTCTCAAACTGAGGGAAATACTTATCTCTACTTTGCTACATCACCCTTTCCTCTTCAAGGGAAAAACCAACGCAAACTCAAGAAGTAGCAGGAAGAATTTCTGGCGCCATTGCCGGGGAGGTTCTACCAATCTATTCCCCTAGGAGCATGCGTATTAGTACTTTGCTTCGATGGCTAATAAACTTTTGCAATAAGTATGTGAGTTCTTTATGACTAATGTTGAGTCCATGGATTATACGCACTCTCACCCTTCCACCATTGCTAGCCTGTTCGGCACCGTGCATTGCCCTTTCTCACCTTGAGAGTTGGTGCAAACTTCGCCGGTGCATCGAAATCCCGTGATATGATACGCTCTTTCACACATAAGCTACCTTATATCTTCCTCAAAACAGGCATCATACCTACCTATTATGGCACTTCCATAGCCATTCCGAGATATATTGCCATGCAACTTCCACCGTTCTGTTTTATTATGACACACAACATCATTGTCATATTGCTTTGCATGATCATATAGTTGGCATAGTATTTGTGGCTTGTCCACCGTTCATATTTTTTATACATGTCACACTAGATCATTGCACATCCCGGTACACCGCCGGAGGCATTCATATAGTCATATTTTTGTTCTAGTATCGAGTTGTAATTCTTGAGTTGTAAGTCAATAAAAGTGTGATGATCATCATTATTAGAGCATTGTGCCATGTGAGGAAAGGATGATGGAGACTATAATTCCCCCACAAGTCGGGATGAGACTCCGGACTTAAAATGAAAAGAGCCCAAAGAGCCCAAAATAAAAAAAGAGAAAAAAGGAAAAATGAGAGAAAAAGAGAGAAGGGACAATGTTACTATCCTTTTCCACACTTGTGCTTCAAAGTAGCACCATGTTCTTCATGATAGAGAGTCTCCTATTTTGTCACTTTCATATATTGCTAGTTGGATTTTTTCATTATAGAGCTTGGCTTGTATATTCTAACGATGGGCTTCCTCAAATTGCCCTAGGTCTTCGTGAGCAAGCGAGTTGGATGCACACCCACTTAGTTTTATTTTGAGCTTTCATACACTTATAGCTCTAGTGCATCCGTTGCATGGCAATCCCTACTCCTTGCATTGACATCAATTGATGGGCATCTCCATAGCCTATTGATTAGCCTCGTCAATGTGAGACTTTCTCCTTTTTTGTCTTCTCCACACAACCTCCACCATCATATTCTATTCCACCTATAGTGCTATATCCATGGCTCACGCTCATGTATTGCGTGAGAGTTGAAAAAGCTTGAGAACATTAAAAGTATGAACCAATTGCTTGGTTTGTCATCGGGGTGTTGCATGATAAATACTTTGTGTTATGAAGATAGAGAATGACAAGATTATATGATTTTGTAGGGATAACTTTCTTTGGCCATGATATTTTGAGAAGACATAATTGCTTTATTAGTATGCTTGAAGTATTATTGGTTTTATGTCAATATTAAACTTTTGTTTTGAATCTTATGGATCTGAATATTCATGCCACAATAAAGAAATATTACATGATAAACATGTTAGGTAGCATTCCACATTAAAAATTATGTTTTTATCATTTACCTACTCGAGGACGAGCAGGAATTAAGCTTGGTTATGCTTGATACGTCTCCAACATATCTACCATTTTTTATTGTTCCATGCTATTATATTATCCATCTTGGAAGTTTTATATGCATTATTATGATATTTTATATCATTTTTAGGACTAACATATTAACCTAGTACCTAGTGCCAGTTGTTGTTTTTTCCTTGTTTTTGTCTTTTACAGAAAATCAATACCAAACGGAGTCCAAATGGAACGAAACTTTTTGATGATTTTTCTTGGTCCAGAAGACACCTAGGAAGCTTTGGGAGGCGGCCAGAAGGGTCACGAGAGAGCCACAAGCTCGAGATGCGCACCCTAGGGGGGCGCCCCCAAGCTTGTGGGCCCCTCGAAGCTCTCCTAACCTAATCCTTGCTCCATAAATACCCAAATATTCCCCGTATACCAGAGGGCACACCAAAAATACTTTTCCGCTACTGCAAGTTTCTGTCCTCGTGAGATCCCATCTGGAGACCTGTTCCGGTACCTAGTGCCAGTTATTTGAGTCTTCTCTTAACTCTTTTATGCATGATTAAGATAGCTTTGTATTTCTCTCTGATCTATTGATTTGGTTTGGCCAACTAGATTGATCTATCTTGCAATGGGAGATGTGCTTTGTTTTGGGTTCAATCTTGCGGTGTCCTCACCCAGTGACAGAAGGGGTAGCGAGGCACGTATTTGTATTGTTGCCAATAAGGATAAAAATATGTTTTTTTTACCATATTGATTGGATCTATCCCTCTACATCATGTTATCTTGCTTAAGGCGTTACTCCGTTCTTGTTAACTTAATACACTAGATGCATGCTGGATAGCGGTCGATGTGTGGAGTTATAGTTGTAGATGCAGGCATGAGTCGGTCTACTTGTCACAGACGTGATGCCTATATTCATGATCATTACCTTAGATATCGTCATAACTATGCGCTTTTCTATTAATTGTTCAACAGGAATTTGTTCACCCACCGTATGCGTTCTTTCAAGAGAGAAGCCTCTAGTGAAAACTATGGCCCCCGGGTCTATTTTTATCATATTATTTTCATATCTATAAAACCAAAAACCCAAAAATACCTTGCTGCAATTTATTTAGTTTTATTTAGTTTTTTACTTTTATTTATCTTTTATACCTATCTCTATCATATCTCATCCTTGCAAGTAACCGTGAAGGGATTGACAACCCCTTTATCGCGTTGGGTGCAATTATTTGTTTGTTTGTGTAGGTGCAACTATTGGTGACTTGTGTGTTCCTCCTACTGGATTTATACCTTGGTTCTCAAACAGAGGGAAATACTTATCTCTACTTTGCTGCATCACCCTTTCCTCTTCAAGGGAAAAACCAACGCAAGCTCAAGAAGTAGCAATCATAAACCCACAATTCATTGGATCCCAACAAACACGCCGCAAAAGAGAATTACATCAGATAGAACTCCAAGAACATCGAGGAGAACATTGTATTGAAGATCAAAGAGAGAGAAGAAGCCATCTAGCTACTAGCTATGGACCTGTAGGTTTGTGGTGAACTACTCACGCATCATCGACAGGCGGTAAGGATGATGTAGAAGCCCTCCGTGATTGATTCCCCCTCCGGCAGAGTACCTAAAAAGGCCTCCAGGTGGGATCATGAAAGGATCGAGAAGAGGGGTCTAGAGGGGGGGGGTGATTAGACCCTTAACAAGCAAAAGTGGTAATTTTTAATTTCTTCAAGTTAAGGTTGAGTTTAGCACATGTTAAAGGGCACACAGTACATTTTACACAAGTATATAGCAAGAGTATGGGTAGCGGAAAGAGTAAAGCATGCAAGTGCAAGATTTTAAAGGGATGGGATTGGAGTATGCAAACGCAATGGAGACGCGGAGAATTTTTGGCGTGGTTCCGATAGGTGGTGCTATCGTACGTCCACGTTGATGGAGACTTCAAACCATGAAGGGTAAAGGCTGCACGAGTCCACGAAGGGCTCCACCCACGAAGGGTCCATGAAGAAGCAACCTTGTCTATCCCACCATGGCCATCACTCACGAAGGACTTGCCTCACTCGGGTAGATCTTCACGAAGTAGGCGATATCCTTGCCCTTACAAACTTCTTGGTTCAACTCCACATCACGTCGGAGGCTCCCAAGCGACACCTAACCAATCTTGGAGACACCACTCTCCAAAAGCTAATAGATGGTGTGTTGATGATGAACACCTTGCTCTTGTGCTTCAAATGATAGTCTCCCCAGCACTCAACTCTCTCTCATAGATTTGGCTATGGTGGAAGAAGGATTTGAGTGGAAAGCAACTTGGGGAAGGCTAGAAATCAAGGTTCAAATGGTAGGAATGGAATCTCTTGATCTCAACACATGAGTAGGTGGTTCTCTCTCAGAATATGAATGGTGGAATGTAGGCACGTTCTGATGGCTCTCCTCTATGAGGAAGAGGGGGTGGAGGGGTCACTGGTACAGCGAGGTGCTATACAAACGGTTTTTAACCCCTTTCCGCGACGGTATTTTAAACCGTCGCCTAGTGAGTGTGGGCGATAGGGGGTCCTTCCCACACGACCCAGAAACCATCGGGGATAGGGAGCCATGATGCATACAGTTGTCCCTATAAAACTGTTTCTGATATCACGAATATCCCAAATGCTCCATCCTTGCTACTCGTGTGTGCTGGCATTACCATCGCAGTCGGTATTCTGTGGTGCTATGTTTACGATGCACGGCCCATCACAAACAGTTCACGATTATAGAACATGTATGATAAGCAGCCAATCACACACATTCACTTTTCCCGAACCGTATGCGATAACTAATTAAGAAGATTAGCTAATCATCGTATGAGTGTCAGATAGGATTATGAAACGTCGAACCGTTGTAACAACGTCGTACGTGATAACTATCGCACACGCTATTCAGTGGTGCAACGTTTACGATGCGTACCACATCAGAAACAGTTCATGATTACAAATCATGTACGATAAGGCAAATATCACAAACATTTAGTTTGCCCGCACCGTTTGTGATATTGTTTGACGTCACACACGCTTTGTAAACGGCAACTGTATGCATGCGCGCACATGTTTCCTCTCTGTGAACCATGTCGGATAATGGTGTATATCACAAATGTTTGTGTTTTACCGACCGTGTGCGCCGTAACGACCTGCAGAGCGTAATTTCACCGTAATTTAATTGCTGCTATTTAAAATTGTACCAGATTTGAATTTGAAAGTATGATATAGCTTTATTCATATCCATCAGGTTCAAACAACCAATGCATTATTTGATTCATAGGTACATATGTTCAAGAATTACATAAGCACCAAATAAAGAATGATGAACCACAGTTGTATACTTGTACTATTAAAGACGGTAAAGAAAGAGGCGAAATACATTCTGGTTGCTGAACTAGGTGAAGCGGAATGCCCATATTGTGCCCTCCTCCATGCAGAAGGCATGCACGACTCTAGTCCAACCCCTTGTGATGGCCGACCGCCCATCCTTCACCGTCTTCATGAAGACATCTAGATAGTCATCGTGTCCTGGTAGAAATACTTTAACCTTTGCATGCCCACCAATCATGTAGTTTGAGAGGTAATATTGAGTAAACTGCTTTGGGAACCACTGCAAAGGAAAAAGATTCAGACATTGTCATCTAACACAACTCATTATGAGCAGTAAAAAGAAGGCTGCAGAGTTCTTACTTACCATCCTGAAGTTCGCTGTTGTCTTGGATAAAGTGTAAACAAATAGTTTAATTGCCATCTTTTGACCCATTTTACTAATAATATTTATCATCTTCCTCACTTGATGTTGGTTCATCAATATCTCATTGCCCCATACGCAGAAAGGGTCGAAGCGCAGATCTTTACCAATGACATATGTACCTAAAAGCACCAAGTTAATATTAGAAGCTAAATAGCAATTGCACAATAATGTAGTACAACACTCCCTCCGTCCCATTATATAATATCTTATAACATCCAATATACTCACATATTGGATGAATTAACATCTTATATTATGGGCCGGAGGGAGTTTATTGCATTTTTACAAATTATCGGGTGATTAACGGCTGCTGATGTGTTGTTGTTGTTGTTGTTGCTGCTGCTGCTCTTCTACGTATATCTAGACATCATCAGAACATTAAGGTAACACTCTTCCTTGTTGCTATGTAGCCTAGGATTGCATATTTAGACATTCAGTACAGTGCATGTTGCTATGTAGCCTCAGATATATTAGATATGCCCTAGTTATCCTAACGATAAATGGGTTACAGATATATTCAGTTAAAAGTCCGATTCACCGATTAGTCCCTTATCAGCCCCAGGCCTATATGGTACCAGCTACCGATGTCCTGAACAATGAGTATATATAAGCCATGGGATGAAACTAACCTCGGTGGAAAACAGCAGTCGTTCCCAAAATTGTCCTATGTAAGTACATCGAGAGGCATGTTAAGCACAACAGGCTAAACATCAACCAAATATATCCATGGCAAACAAAATAATCTCCAAACGATAGCTTGAGTGTGCAGGTTTAAGCACGCTAGTTAAGCAAAACAAGAAGTGGAAAGGTGTTTTAACTGCAACAGGCCTAACATTTACCAACAAGCAAATATAGTCATTGAAATTTGTATTGTGCCGGTCTAAGTACACTGTTTATTGTTAAATAAAAATGGAAAGGCGTGTTAACTACAACATGCTTAACAGCAACCAAATGTAATCATTCATAGTGGTATTGTTGAAACTGGTATTAATGAAATTGAACTGCATAGTTCATACTTGCACATATAGAACATCATGTTGTGAATAACTGGAATAAACAAGGCATACTACGAACAACCAAAGGTAGCATTTGAAACAGGACATATGCTAACTACAAACAATCGAACAACCAAAAAACTTTAAAAGAGGCATATGCTAGCCATAACAGGCTTAACAATAAGCAAATATACGCATTCCTATCGGTATGTTTAAAACTGGTATTGATGAAAATGTATTGCACAGTAAATAGTTGCACATATAGAGAATCACATTGTGAACAACTGAAATAAACAAGGCATACTGCAAACAACCAAATATAACAATTAAAATTGGACATATTCTCACTACACTACAAAAGGGACTCGACAAAACAAATCATGGGTTCCCCCCTGTGAAGAGGCACGGCAAAACAAATCATGGGTTTCCTCACTTGTCACAGATGGGCTTGTTCCCGTGGGAAGAGCACGGACCCTGGGTGCGCTCCATGTTGTCGCAGATGGGCTCCTTCCCCTTGGAAGCGCACGACTGTATGGTGCCCTCCCTGATGTCGCAGATGGGCTCTTTCCCCTTGGAAGAGCCGGAGAGGGTGCCCTCCTCGTGGTCGCTGTCATGGTTTTGTCACGGCGGATGCCCTTGTGAAAGGACTTAGGTGTGGAGCCATCGCAATGTAGGTTAGCTTGAAGGGGTTGTGCGGGACGAGAGACACGAGTTTACCCAGGTTCGGCCCCTCACAATCCAGGTAAAAGCCTACGTCCTGCTTTGAGTTGTATTGATTGGGTACGGATTACAAGGGAGTGGAATTGCTTAACATAGATCTCGATCAATTGTTTCTTGAGTTTACCCGCCACAGGGTCTCGCCTTTATATACATAGGTCGAGGCCTCGGGCTTACAAGAGTCTAGGTCGGGTCATACAAATGTAACCGACTCTGGTTCTAAGTCAGCTTGCCTTGCTAGGCAAGTCACTATCGGGCAGCTTACAACACCGGGTCTCGCATCGTCCTCTGGGCTTGGGCCTCCGGCGGTTCACCATGCAAGTCGCCCTCCGGGTTCCTCATCTGGTTTCTTGGGCCTACACAGGCTTTCTCTCTCAATCGCCAACAACGTAACCTGGCCCCTCCCGGGCGGGTCACATCATGGGGTTATATCCCCAACATTAGGCCCCAGATTGATTTGAACTTTTTCATGTCAATCTTCATCTTCTGGTTGGCGAATATTCTTTGATACTTACAATGCTTAACCTTAAACGGATTCTTGTAACCCGCCATGACGTCATGCAAAATAAATCCAGAAAAGCTTATGACATCACAACAAATCTTTTTGGATTAACCAGCCATCCGAGAATCGAGGCGCCTCCTCTGTTAAGATAATCATGACGCCTCCTCGAATTTTGTGCATGCCATTTCACTATTTTTTGCCAACTTTTCCTTATAAATGTTCACGGGGTCCCCTTTCTTCACCAGCAACTCCAACAAGGCCGTTGCATCAACCTGACTAGACCAGAAATCTGCGGCACACTCCCACTATTCTTCAGCACCGTCAGGTATTCCTCTTTCTTCGCTTCAGATCCGCATTAGGTCACCCTAGTTCGTAGAGTTCGTCGGTGTTCATCCTAGCTCATCCAAGCTCATCCATTCCCCACCTAGAAGTTGTATTTCAATCTGAAAACAGAATAAGATCGGAGCGGTAGCTGCTTTAGCCCTTGTTTTGCATGTTGGATGAATCCCCTTTTCTTTCAGAATCAGCACATTATCTGTCAGTTCTTCCACTGCCGCCTGCTAGATTTAGTAATTTTTCATCTTTTTCTAAACTGCTGTAGATCCAAAATTATAGGCATAAATTGCGAAACTTGTTTGCCCCATACTTAGCAAAATTCCACAATCTCAGATCTGTAGATAATTGACTCGCCCTTCGTTTTTCGGGCGTCTTAACATTGTATTTGTAACCCGCCCGCATCCAGCCGGCTTAAATTGCCATAATTTAACCCGCCATATATCAATCTACCTGAGAGTCGCCTTACCCTCTTATAAGGGTGGCTTATGATTTCTCCATGCTCTGTAATAATGATTAACCTTATATCCACAACCTGTCTACAGCTACTGAATTGTCATTGTAACCATTTAGGCGGCTTATCACCGTAATATTGACCCGCCATACTTTTATTCTCCGGTTGTAGCTTTTAACTTGCCAATCATGACTAAGACTCCCACGTCCTGTGACTGGATCATCTCCAAAGTCACTGAAAGCACACTCGATTTTGTGGTCATGGGGGTTTTGCCTGCAAAAGATGTCATCCACTGGCGGGTTCTAGGCTCCGAATGCCCCCCTCAGCCCCAAGAAGGTGAGGTTGTGATTTTCACGGACCACCTCCTCCGTGGCTTCTCATCGCCCGGGTCAAAAAAATTCCGGGACGTTCTGCATTTCTATAATCTCCATCCACAAGACATTGGTCCCAACTCTGTTTCCAATATATGTAACTTCCAAGTATTCTGCGAAGTGTACCTTGGGGAAGAACCCACTGTTGATCTCTTCAGGGACTATTTCTATATCAACCGTCAGACTGCAATGTCAGACGGCCCCAGCCTTGAACTTGGAGACGTTTCTATTCAGAGGCGAAGAGATGTTACTTTTCCCTCAGCTGCATTGCCCAGTCACCCCAAGGACTGGAATTTTACCTGGTTCTACTGTAGAGACACCTCCCCAGGTAGAGAGAACCCTTTGCCAGGTTTTCGTTCCTACCAACTCACCACCACCGGCCAGCTTCCAGGTCGCTTAACTGCTGCCGAGCATGCCCCTTTTGCTGCCACCTTTTTCAAAGGTAAAGGCCTTGATCGCTAATGGCCTAACTGGAGTTGATCTGGTCCGCTGCTGGGTCGCCTGGAGGATTTTACCATTGAGCCGGCGCAGCGGCCTAATGTGCTAGTACACCGGTGACCCCAAAGACTCGCAGTGCTACAATCAAGCTCGTCTGACTGACAAACAGATCAATAACATGGTCAAGACGCTGCTCGGCTAATCTCTGGAGAATTGCAGCAAAGTGGGATTGAATCCTTTCTGCACACTTAACCTGGCTCCTCCTGTAAGCAATCAGATCAAACTTCATCCTGTTTACTCATCTCTTTAACTTTCACATTATTTCAACTCTTTGCTCATATGTATACAGGCCGACCCTCGCTTCTGGAAAAAGAAACTTCAAGCCGCCGCCCCAGCCAAGAAGTCCAAAACAAAGACTCGTGGTCCAGGTCGTCGCAAGAAGCCATCAGCCAAAGAACTGCTCAATCTTGATGATGAGTCGGAGGTAGAACTTGATTCCCTTGGCTTTCTTTTCATGCAACTTATTGACACTGATTCCTCTCAGGAAGAGGTAGAGACCAGCCATGCAGACGCAGCAGAGGTAACTATAATTTCCTCTGACTCAGAACCCTTGCCAAGAAAGAAAACTTGGTGGGTTACCCAAAAAGTAAGGTTTTCTCACCCTCTTGCTCATTTGGATCCCAACTTTCTGTTGAAGAAACAGCAACATGAATTGAGGCGTAAGACCCGGAGTGATGGAACTGAAGATCTCATGTCCGGCTTACCCAACACCCCAGCTCCTCGAAAACGTCGCAACGAGGTGCCTCATAGCCCGACTCTATCTCTTCCACAAGCCGATCTCATACGTCAACCTCTTAATTCTTCTGAATCAAAATATATCAGGGACGCCGCCATCATCTAGCGACTCTAGTGGAACTCAAATGCCTGCTTTCAAGGTTGCTCATGGGTAAGTACTTTCACTTGTTCATAAATGACTTATAGTTATAAATTTATGAACTCTTGTAATCTTATCACAGAGGCGTAGCAAAGGCGGGCAAGAAACAAAAGGTGGGCGGTTCTTCAAAGGACCCCAAAGCTGCTGAGCCGGAGAGGCAGATGCCAGAGGCCCCTGAGGCTTCAATCCAAAATCCTGAAGACCTTGCCAATGATCCGCCACCGCAAACTGACGTTGCAGTCTTTGAGCCAATGAATATTGAGGTTAACATGGCCGCCAGTCATGACCCGCCAAGTCCTAAGCCGCCCACTCCTGCTAAATCAACTGACAAGAGCCCTGCCGCTGCTGATGTCGATGATGTGACTATTACCGGCTCTGCCTTTAAAGCGCTCGAGGTCTCCAAAGTGCTAGCCAAGTGCTCCACTAAAGAAGAATCACCTTCCTTGGAAAAAGGCAAGGCTAAACTGGATCTGGAGAGCTATTCCTCCTTCAATGCAGGTGATGTGTACGCGGGCTATTTGAGCCGCCTTCACACAAGCCGGGACATGGAGGCTGGGTTAGTCCAGTTGATGAAGTAGAAATATGAGGTATGAAGATACACAATCCTTCTCTAGCATTGTGCATATACATATGACCATACTAGCCCCCAAGTCTGAAGTATAGGAAAATCACTGAGTATGCTAGAGACTTGTGAAAATTTCCATAGTGTAGTCCCCAAGGGCCGGCTTATCTTGATAAGATGAGCCGGGTCTTAATCACTTGATAGAACCAAATACATAACCCCCAAGGGCCGGCTTAACTTGATAAAATGAGCCGGGTCTTAATCACTTCATAGAACCAAATACGTAGCCCCAAGGGCCGGCTTAACTTGATAAAATGACCGGGTCTTAATCACTTGAGAGAACCAAATACGTAGCCCCCAAGGGCCAGCTTAACTTGATAAAATGAGCCGGGTCCAATAGATTAAACTGGCCTACATTAGCCCCCAAGTGCCAAGTATATTGCTTGCAATGTGCTTGGGACTTGAATAACTGTATTATAAAAGTTTTCTCCTTTTGTTGTGACCATTCTCTCAATATTGTATTTCAGGAGTTGTTGAATGTGAAAGAGTCGCAGCTTAGCGACTTAAAGAAGAATATAGAATTGTAGCAAACAGAAACTGCTAAGGCCGAGTCAAAGCTGAAAACTTCATTGGAAGAAATTGAAAAGATCAAGGCGGATTTTGATGCTGAAAGAACCGCCTGGGAGACTAACAAGGCTGCACTGCTGAAAAGAGCAGAAGATGCTGAGGCTGAGCTTAAACCAGTAACTGAAGAGTTAACCGGCTTAAAGCAACATATCACTCAAATATCAGCCGCCATCTTTGGTAAGCTTAATATGCAACCTATCATTTGTTTTAATATTTCGTTAACTCGCCTGGTGATTCATAATGTATAGCGTCTAACACGCCTGGCGACTCTTGTGCAAAAAACTGAACAGGCCCCAGAAGCGCCAGTCTTGGTCAAAATATGCTTCTAAAGTTGAAGGCGGTTTATTCATTGACTAAGCAGTTATACGCTGGAACTTTGCACAACCTTGTAGCCTTATCCGGTGGCAAAAAACCTCCAACCCTTATCAAGACTATGCTGGAGCAACTTTCAACTGTGTTGGCTCAAATTGAAGAACACAAATTATCAGCCGCCCGCGCAGGAGCCATTGTTGCTCTAGGCCGAGCCAAGGCATGGCAATCAGAACTTGACCCGGAAGAAATAGCTACCGGATGCCTAGAGTTCAAGGATGATGAGTCGATCTTTGAAGAGAGAGACTTCAACAACTGCGTCAGAGAGATGCGGCCCGTGGCATGCAAACTTATAGAAGAGCTGAATTTGAACAAGTGCACGCCGGCTTACGATGACAACAATAATAAGATTAAGCCGCCCTCGCATGATGTTATGGATCTTATTCCTCCAAGGCGTAAGCATACCTTCGCCCCTGATATTGATCCTTCTGTTATGCTTAACGATGAAGCCATATTTGAAGCTTTAATCGGCATCGACTGGACCTCGCCCAATCTCTAGATGGCCATCGACGAAGAGCCGGCACAGGATGATCTAGGGGCTTCAAGCTCAAGGCAGCAAGATGAGAACAACCCGACAGGCCAAAACCCGGACGGCGCTGACGCCGGCTCATTGGAGTAATTTAACTCCAAAAACACTTGGTCGCCAATTTTTGGGCTCAGCTGAAGCCTTCGAGCATGTTATCTCAACTTTTGATCCAGCAGCTGAACCTGGTTGCATGCTTGATTTGATCATATATATACGAGCCGTGCAATGATTCTGCTCTTCACCTGAGGTCTTGTATTTTTTTGAAAGACCGATCAACAGTGGCGCTGGCAACTTAAAGCCGAGAACCAGGGTGGGCTAATAAACCCAAAGACTTGTAGCCTTATTCAGTTAGGAATATGGCTGTTTGAGCCAAAAATAAACATACTGGCGACTTATAGTCAAAAGCCAGGGCGGGTAACAACCCGGAATACTCAAACATGAGCAATCATAACCCGAATATATCATGACCCGGAGTTCATAGCTTGTACAAAAGCAAAAAAAATGAAGGCATAAAAATGTCAAAAAAATCAAAAACAAAGAATATGCAGATCTCAACCATTTTTAAGCCGGCTTATGAAGCACGACTGAAAAAAGTTGGCTCACAGGCCTCATGTTTGCTTTCAAGGCCGCATAGCCATTTTTACCCTGTAAGCCGGCCTCCTATGACATAAATCCGTTATTTTAACCTTAACAAGTTCAGGGTCTTAAAAAAGATTGACTGTTAAGAGTACGACGGGCCATATAGCGGAGTAGCACTAAACAGACAGATGAGTTTATCCTAGCTCACTGTAAGCCGGCTCTCACGTGACACAAAACCGCCGTTTTAACCTTGACAAGTTCAGGGTCTTGAAAAAGATTGACTTGTCAAGAGTTTGGCGGGTCACCTAGCGGAGTAGCAAGTTGCAAACAGGCAGGTTTAACCCATAATGTGGCATTTCATGCCGGTCAAGAGGGTATGAAAGCTAAACCCGGTGGGTTGGAAGCCCCCAAGTGACCTTATGGTCAATTAACAAAGACTCAGATGCACAGAAATGAAATGACAGAGGCCCCGAATTTCAGGGATGCCGGCTTTATTATATTGATAATAAAAAGATATATACATCGACAAAGGTATGTACAATGGTGAGAGCCGGTGGCTCAAGTGTAGTAAGGCCGAAGATGAGCAATGTTTAATGGCCTGTTGGTCTCCTCCTCAGCAGTGCGTGACTTACTGCGTTCTCATATATCAATGACGTAATAGGATCCATTGTTGAGATTCTTACTGACCACACAAGGTCCTTCCCAAGGTGGAGATAACTTATGCATATGTGTCTGATCTTGAATCAGCCGGAGCACTAAGTCGCCCTCCTGGAAAGTCCGGGACTTAACTCTGCGGCTATGATAGCGACGCAGGTCTTGTTGATAAATCACCGAATGGGCTACTGCAAGGTCATGTTCCTCATCCAAAGCATCAAGTGCGTTTTGACGCGCCGTCTCTCAGCTTCAACATAAACCGCCACTCGTGGCGAGTCATGACGGATATCGCTAGGGATAACCGCCTCTGCGCCATAAACCATGAAGAAAGGCGTATAGCCTGTTGATCTGTTGGGGGTAGTTCTGATACTCCAAAGTACGGAAGGAAGCTCTTCAACCCAACAACCCAGCGTTTGCTCCAAAGAACCATAAGCTGGGGCTTAATACCTCTCAAAATTTCTTGATTAGCCCGTTCCGCTTGACCATTAGATTGTGGATGAGCCACTGAAGAAACATCAAGCCAAATATGCTCTCTTTGACAGAACTCCTTCATAGCTCCTTTGGATAGATTTGCAATTATCAGTGATAGTACTATGAGGATAACCAAAGCGGAAGATCAGCTTTTTAACAAACTGAACTGCAGTCGCCGCATCACACTTGCTAACAGGCTCTGCCTCAACCCACTTGGTAAACTTGTCAACCGCCACCAAAAGGTGGGTCTTCTTATCCTTAGACCTCTTGAATGGTCCAACCATATCAAGCCCCCAAACTGCAAATGGCCAAGTTATTGGAATCATCCGCAACTCCCGAGCTGACACATGAGCTCGTTTGGAAAATTTCTGACACCCGTCGCACTTGCTAACAATATCCTCTGCATCAGCATGAGCTGTTAACTAGTAAAACCCATGAAGGAAAGCTTTAGCCACCAAAGATTTTGAGCCGGCATGATGACCACAATCACCTTCATCAATCTATCGTAAAATTTCACGGCCCTCCTTAGGAGAAACACAGTGTTCGAACATGCCTGTGACACTGCATCTGTGTAACTCGCCGTTGACAATGGTCATAGACTTACATCTCCTGACATTCTGTCGTGCAAAAGTTTCATCCTCGGGTAACTTGCCCCAGGTCATATAAGCCAAATAAGGCAGCGTCCAGTCAGGAATAGCATGAAGAGCCACCACCAACTACGCCTTCGGGTAAGGGATAGCAAGGTCTTCTTCAGATGGCAACTTGACGGAAGGATTATGTAAAACATCAAGGAACACATTTGGAGGTACCGGCTTACGTTGAGACCCAAGCCGAGACAACGCATCAGCCGCCTCGTTCTTCCGTCGATCAAGGTGATCCACCTGATAACCCTTAAAGTGACCAGCAATGTTATCAACCGCCTGGCGATAAGCCGCCATGAGTGGATCTTTAGAGTCCTACTTACCAGGGACCTGCTGCGCCACAAGGTCTGAGTCGCCCAGGCACCTGACCCGGCTTAGATTCATCTCCTTAGCCATACGAAGGCCATGGAGCAAAGCTTCATACTCAGCTGCATTGTTAGTACAAGGAAACATTAGCCTTAAAACATAACAAAATTTGTCACCTCGTGGGGAAGTCAAAATAACTCCAGCCCCCGAGCCCTCCACTGTCTGGACCCATCAAAGTGGATTGTCCAATATGTGTTGTCAGGTTTCTCCTCCGATGTCTGCAACTCTATCCAATCATTGATGAAATCCACCAAAGCCTGAGATTTGATGGTTGTTCTTGGCACATGCCTCAAGTTATGAGGCCCAAGCTCAATTGCCCACTTAGCAACCCGGCCCGTGGCTTCTCTATTTTGAATAATATCTCCCGAAGGAGCAGAGCTGACCACGGTAATAGGATGACCAAGAAAATAATGCTTCAGCTTGTGACTTGCCATGAACGCCCCAAAGACCAATTTCTGCCAATGTGGATATCGTTGCTTGGACTCAGTCAACACCTCACTGACATAATAAGCTGGCCGCTGAACTGGGTACTCTTTATCTACCTCCTTTCGCTCCACGACAACTACCACGCTGACAGCTTTATTATTAGCCGCCACGTACAAGAGCAAAGGCTCTTTATCGATAGGAGCAGCTAAAACAGGCGGCTCAGCTAACTGTTTCTTGAGCGCCTCAAATGCCTCATTAGAGCATCACACCAGACAAAATGATCCGCCTTTTTCATCATCTGATATAGAGGAAGCGCCTTCTCTCCTAGGCGGCTTATAAACCGGATCAAAGCTGCAATACGACCCGCCAAACGCTGGACGTCATTGATACACGCCGGCTTATAAAGCGAGGTGATAGGCTTGATCTTCTCCAGGTTAGCTTCAATACCCCGTTCTGAGACCAGGAACCCCAACAGCTTACCTGCAGGTACACCAAATACACACTTGGCCGGGTTAAGCATCATTTTGTAGACCCGGAGATTATCAAAAGTCTCTTTCAGATCATCCAGGAGAGTCTCCTTCTTCATAGACTTAACCACAATATCATCCACATAAGCATGAACATTGCGTCCAATTTGGCTATGAAAAAAATTCTGAACACAGCGCTGATAAGTCGCCTGGGCACTCTTGATCCCAAAAGGCATAGAAACATAGCAGAAAGCTCCAAAAGGTGTAATGAAAGCCGTCTTCTCTTGGTCCTTGACTGCCATCTTGATCTGATGATAACCAGAATAAGCATCCAGGAAGCATAGGCTCTCACAACCCGCCGTTGCATCAATGATCTAGTCAATACGGGAGAGAGCAAACGGATTAGCTGGACAAGCCTTGTTAAGATCTGTGTAATCAACACACATACGCCATGTGCCGTTCTTTTTAAGTACAAGCACAGGGTTAGCCAACCACTCAGGGTGAAAAACTTCCACGATAAACCCAGCTACTAAGAGTCGGGCCACTTCTTCTCCAATAGCCTTGCGTCGCTCTTCATTGAAATGACGGAGAAACTGTTTAACCGACTTAAACTTAGGATCCACATTAAGGTGTGCTTAGCGAATTCTCTCGCTACACCCGGCATGTCAGAAGGTTTCCATGTAAAGATGTCCTGATTCTCATGGATGAACTCGATGAGCACGCTTTCCTATTTAGGATCCATGTTAGCCCCTATGGTGAACTGCTTAGATGAATCGCCAGGGACAAAATCAACCTCCTTGGTATCATCAGCTTTAAACTTCAACAGAGGATCCTGCTCCGTAGTGGGCTTCTTGAGGGGGGTCATATCAGCCGGGTCAACATTGTCCTTATAAAACTTGAGCTCTGCTGTGGCGCAAGCCGACTCAACATAAGTAGCATCTCTTTCCTCACATTCCAAGGTGATTTTCCGATCACCATGGACCGTAATTGTCCCTTTTCGCCCTGGCATCTTGAGTTGCAGATAGACATAACAAGGGCGAGCCATGAACTTGGCATAAGCCGGCCATCCGAACAAAGCATGATACAGACTCTTGATTTTAACCACCTCAAACCACAACGTCTCTGCCCTGTAGTCATAGTCATGACCAAAGGTCACTTCTAAGGAAATTTTTCCGACAGGATACGCCAACTTACCAGGCACCACACCATGGAAAACTGTGGAAGACGGCTTAAGATCCTTGTCAGTTAAATTCATCCGTCGAAACGTGTCATAATACAGGATGTTGATACTGCTGCCACCGTCCATAAGCACCTTAGTGAGCTTATAACCACCCACTTGAGGGGTTACCACCAATGCCAGATGACCTGGATTTTCAACCCGGGGCGGGTGATCCTCCCGACTCCATGTGATCAGATATTTGGACCATCGTAAGTATTGAGGTACTGCCGGCTCAACAGCGTTGACCGCACACTTACGAACCTTCTGATCTCGCTTGCAGAGACTTGTAGTGAAAACATGGTATTGACCCCCCCTTAAGCTGTTTCGGGTTACTTTGATATCCTGACTGATTATTTTGCTGCTGGTTGCCCTGACCCGGTTGCTGATTATGACCACCATGGTTACCTCGAGCTTGCTAGCCTAAGTTTGAGCCGCCACGACCAAAGCCGGACCCCTGAGCACCAGATCCTGACCCGCCGGGCTGACCATTATTGCCACCTGATTCTAATTAAAACTGTAATTCCTGTATTCGCGCATGATAAAACAATCCTTCCAGGCATGGGTCGCTAGCTTATTAGGCAGACTATGCTTTGGGCAAGGGTCATTGAGCATTGCTTCAAGATCAAAGTTTTTTCCTGCAAAGGATGGCTTACCATTACCATTACGGCGCTGGTTTTTATACCTAGCATTGGTGTTAGCTACGAGATCTGACCCGCCATCGGGGTTTCGTCGCTTACCACCATTGCCTTGGTTGTTGGCATTATGCCCTGCCATATTCTACTGCTAACCCTTACCATTGTAACTCTTCTTGCCCTTGTTGGATTTCTCATCATCAGATCCAGGGTCCTTTGTGGTATCAGAATCGGCGTATTTAATGAGAGCCGCCATGAGCTCACCCATGTCACTACAATGACGCTTAAGGCGCCCAAGCTTCTGCTTAAGGGGATAAAGTGAAGGTTCTTCTCCAAGACTAGAACCGCCTGGCCCGTAGCAATACTATCCGACGAGTGAATAATAACATAGACCCACCGAACCCAATGATGGGTGTCACACCCTAGCTAGTTCAGGCATTAGAGTGTTGCATCATGTTTAAGCTTTTCCAGAAACTTGAAATGGGGATGATAGAACCCCCAGCCCCCCTGGAAACAACTAGGGTTTACTAAAATCTTTTTCAATGAACCTGAAATGCCCTTCTAAAATGTCCATCATTTTTGTCTTGGGTTAGAACCTCTGCCAAAACTGGTTCACATTTTTCTAGGTCATCATAAGGTCATTGAATTAAATCATATGTAACCTGCATTTGGGCATTTAAATGCTAGTAAATATTTTAAATGTCCAAATAATCCCAAACTGAAATGTTCCATGTTGGATATACTCTATACAGTGGGCATGAGCAGTTTGGTGATTTTTGAAAGTGCCTAGGTATTTTTAGAAAAGCCACAAACTTGCAGAAATTAGAAAACAGAAATAAAAAAAAGGAAATAAACTTACCTGGCAAAGTCACCAGCCGGCCCACCTGGCGGCCCAGCACTGTGCTGGCCCATGCCAGCCAGCTGCTTCGTCCCCGCCAGGCAGGCAGGGAGGTGACGCCGGCGTGCGCGAGCCCGCCACGGCGCCAGCTGCTTGCCGCTCGAGCCGCTGGATGCCTGGACGTCCTCCACGTCGTCACCTCGACCCCCTAGACACCTCATTCCCCCCCTGCGCCTCTCTCTCGCTCTCTCCCCACCATGACCGACGCAGCCGCAGCCGCGCCACCGTGAAACCCGCGTCCACCATCGTCCCCGAGCCGCGCTGCCGTGTCCACGAGCTCCGTCGTCGTCCTCTCCATCGAACAGACCGAGCCCCGAGCGCTTGTTCACCTCGAAACCACCGCAACAGCCTCGCCCGACCTCACCATCGCCGGAGATCCCTTTCGCCGTCACCACCGCAGCAGCTCGTCCCCGACCTCGCCGTCTGCTCCGTCGTGCCCGCTGTGAGCTCAGCTACCTCCCCATCCTTTCCGTTCTCGCTCTCGAGCCCTGCATCGACTGCACCAAGCTCGGCCGCACCCGCCGCCACCTCAGCACGTCGCCGTCGTGGCCACAGCCACGTTGGCTCGATTCCGAGCACGCCATCGTCTTCGCCGCACTCGCAGGAGTCCACAGAACCACTCCACGCACCTCGCCGTGCCCCCTAGCGACGAGCCCGAGCTCGCCCGAACTCCGGCAGCCGCACAGCTCGTCGCCGGCGTCGTTTCCGGCCACCCCAGCTCCACCCACTGCCACCACTTGACGCGGCTCACTCCCCGCATCACGTAGATGTGCTCCGCCGTCGTTTTGGTCGCCGGAGCACGAATCCCGCACTGCGCCGCCGTGTCTGGCCTCGCCGGCGGCTAAACGCCGGCGGGTTTGACCCCGCTGACCCAGTTTGACCCCCCTGGGTCTATGACAGGTGGGACCCGCCTGCTAATTAATTTAGGATTAGGACTAAACAAAAAATTAGTTAGACTAATGACACTGACACGCGGGACCCACTGGCCAGGTTTGACCTGGACCGGCCCCGTTGACCGCTGACGTCATCCTGACGCAATGCTGACGCAATAAGTATTTCTCTGGATTTATTTTTATTCAGGAAATTCCAGAAAATTCTACAAACTTCAAAAATTCATAGAAATTAATCTGTAGCTCCAAATCAAACAAATTATATATGAATTTGGTTCAGAAAAATCCAATCTTTCCATCTGTACTGGTTTCATGCATGTCAGAACACTTTAACCTTGCTGATTAGATGAAACAAGTTAATGCACTAATATGACCTCTTATTTTGGGTTTGCATTTGAATCCTTGATTCAAATGAACTCAAACCAACCTGTTCTAAGATGCATTAGCCAAAACACACTCATTTTGCCATGTCATAGCATGCATCATATTGTTGCATATTGCCATGTGATGATTGTGTTTCGATGTGTTCTTCGTGGTAGGTTCTGCCTCCGAGGATATTCACGAGTATCCAACTGAAGGGCAGTATTCCACTACCACTCTGTCAGGCAAGCAACCCCATTGATCATTTCGATACCAACCCATCTTCTCGCTTCTGCTCTTGTTTACTGCATTAAGACAACGCATTTCAAACTGCTGTGTGTTGCGGTAGTTGAACCCATATCCTCTGCATGACCTGTCATTGCCACAGTAACTAGATGAAACCCACTAGCATGTGTAGGAGTTGATTGAGCCAAGTCTGTGTTTCCTACCATGCTATGCCTGCTATGCTTAGAGTTGTGTCAGGTCTGGCTCATCAGGGTGATGAACTAGAGTGAATGGTTGTGTCGGTAATGAGAGTGAAGTGTTGAACATGATTTGGTAAAGGTATCGATGGAAGGCCATGTAGGAGTACATGGTGGGTTGTTTCATTGAGGCCGTCCTTAAGAACTGAGATCTGTATGCGTGATTTAAGATTCAGCTACTACCACACGTTGGGCCCTGAAATATGACCCCGCTCGACTTACTGACCCCTCTCGTCCTCTGTCCAGGAGTTGCAAGTAGTTTTTGGTGTTTGTAGTTGCTGGAGGCCGTGCGCAGCGCTGACCTTAGGGGTGGGCTGTGATGCGGTAGATACACCGTGGCACGGTGTACCGGGCGCCCGTTTGGTGTCTCGGGAACCCTGCACACATCGTTTGGGGCTGTGAGCGAAACTCCGGCCGGATCTCCTCGCGGATGGAACCCGAATAGGCGATAAACCTGGACTAGAGACTTGTGTGGTTAGTTAGGTCGTGGTCTACACCCACGTCGGCTTTCGCTTGAAGTCTGCCGAGCACATGTCGTGTGCAGACGCTAAGTGGTGGAAACATGTGTGAAGAAGTACACCCCTACAGGGTTATAAATGATCTATTCGAATAGCCATGTCCGCGGTAAAGGACTTCTGGTTTGCCTGTACAGTTCATAGACAAGTGAAAGTGGATACTCTAAAACTCGCAAGATAAGCGTGAGTGCCATGGATGGCGTTCTCGTAGGGAGACGGGAGCGGATCCATAGTGGTGTATTGATATGGTGAATATGTGGACTCGTGTGCGCCACCTCAAAAGAGTTACTTGCTGTCGTAGTTCAGGTTAGCCACTGAGTCAAAGCTGGCCTGCTGCAGTTAAACTCCACCACCCCCTTTGTTGATACCGATGCATATGTAGTTAGTTCTGATGTAAGTCTTGCTGGGTACTTTTGTACTCACGTTTGCTTAATTTATGTTTTTGCAGAGAGACTCAGTCTCGCTAGTAGTTCCGTGTGGACTTCAACGTTTAGCTTGTTACCTCAGCTACGATCTTGTGCCCTCGACAGGATCTGGTAGATAGTCGGGCTTCTCAGCCTTTTTTTTTCACTTGTAGATGTCTGTACTCAGACATGATAGGCTTCCGCATGTGCTTTGACTTGTATGCTCTGAATGTTGGGTCATGAGACCCATGTTTGTAATACTTGGCTCCTCGGAGCCTAATGAATAAATACTCTGAGTTGTAGAGTCTTGTTGTGATGCCATGTTGTATTTGCCCATATCCAGCATATTGTGTGTATGATTGAAATGCTTGGTATGTGTGGGATCCGACAACCTAGTTGTTTATCCTTGGTAGCCTCTCTTATGGGGAAATGTAGTCTTGTGCTTCCATGAGTCATAGTAGTCCGCTACAGCCCGGTTCACCGGAGTCCTGCTAGCCCAGCACTACTGCTCCGGAACACTTAGACTGGCCGGCATGTGTCCTTCCTCGATCCTGTGTCTGTCCCTTCGGGGAAACGTCACGCGGTGTCTTTCGGAGTCCTGTTAGCCTGCTACAGCCCGGATTCCTGGAGTCCTGCTAGCCCAGTTGTTACAGCCCGAATTCACTCGCTGATGACTGACACGTTCGTTGCTGGGTCATGTATGCCTGTCCCCGTAAGTTAGTGCCACTTTGGGTTCACGACTAGTCATGTCGGCCCGGGTTCTCTGTCATATGGATGCTAGCGACACTATCATATACGTGAGCCAAAAGGCGCAAACGGTCCCGGGCCATGGTAAGGCGACACCCGTGGGAATACCGTGCGTGAGGCCGCAAAGTGATATGAGGTGTTACCGGCTAGATCGATGTGACTTGGAATCGGGGTCCTGACAATGGGCCGACTCATCCTCACGCTGCACGAAGTTATCAAGATCGATAATCGTCAGAGGCTGCTTGCATGTCCCTTGAAATTTCTTAATGGACCGCGCTTTCAACTCTCCCCATGAATTGATGGAATTAAGAGGCAATCCTTTTAACCAGGTTCGAGTTGGCCCATCCAACATCATAGTAAAGTATTTGCCACATACAGCATCATTGACATCCAACATCTCCATGGCTAATTCATAACTCTCAATCCAGCCCTCAGGGGGGAGATCAGCTGTGTAGTTAGCCACTTTACGAGGACCCTTGAAATCCTTGGGCAGGCGTTCATTACGTAAAGCTGGTACTAAACAGGGCACCCCAACAGACCTGGAAATTATACCAGCCCCTACTGAGGCCATAGGGGTCACCGGAGGCTGCTGATAAGCCCCTAGTTGAGCCGCCACTGCTCCCTCCGCCTCTCGGCGAGCTCTGGCTTCGTCCACAATCGCCTGTGCATGAGTGAGGGGCGGGTTATTCCCACGGGGCGGGTCATCCTGATTCGGTCGACGACGTCGTTCGCTACTTGAAGCCGCCGGCGACTCAACGCGCCGGTTGTAACTGCGACTTGGGAGGGGGGTTGAATGGACCCGGTCACGACTGTGTGAATTATTCTCTTGATGTGCAACCGCCGTCTGCAGGAGCTCAATCGCGTTCTGCGCCTCAGCTGCGAAGGGCGCCTCATCAGTGATAGGTATCACATTGAGCCGGGTAGCCGCCGCTACCATGTTATCCACCGGATTAGAATAATGGCCAGATGGTGTTGAAAAACATCGAGGCGAGGTCTGATCCCTACGGGGCGGGTCTGGCCGATGAGGCTGAGCCGCCGCCCCACTCCCTGGTGCCTCAGCAGCCCGAGTCATGCCTGGCGGGTTACTTGGCCCTGCCCCAGGCGTGTTAAAGAGGTGCCACGCCTCATACTGCAAAGGCAGGCGGGTTTGGTGTCTCCTTCAAAAAACAGCATTGGACGCATTCAGATCCAGACTCAGGCGAAAAGCCTCCGCTCTTATACGCTGTGACTCGGCATCCATCAGTGCTCGTTCCGTTGCCATCCTAGCGTTCTCTGCATTAAGATCCTCCTGAGCCTTGGCCACCTCATCTCGCACCTTTGCAACCTCTGCATTATGCTGTGCTTGATTCGCCGTAGTGACCTCTGTTGCTAACAGGGTCATCAAAGTGCCCAAGAGTTCAAACAAAACCTGAGCCAGCGGCCGAGCTGACACGCCAGCCCTAGCCGCCGCATTCGCTGAACTAGATGTCACGGCTGCGGTTGTTGATGAATTGAGAATCGGCCCTGTGCCAGCCATGAAGATAGCAGCCCCGTACGGCGGCTCATAGGGGTCCGGAATAATGCCGCCATCGAAACAGCCCCCAAGCCCGCCGTCTTGAAGCTGGTAGATCGACTCCGTCTCTCCGATCGAGGACTCATCACCTGAGTAGATGTGAGTCTCTCCTCCGGATACGGAATCCTTCGCAAGTTCTGTGCCATGCGCACATCCAATGAAGACACGCTTCTGGCCAGGTTGAGCCCTGGCAGGTTGCACAAGCCGAGCCGCCTCGACGATGTCGGTGCAGATGTCCGGCTCAAGCTCTGATCCACCAATCTTGCCGATGAAGACGTGAATCCCACTGAAGGGGACCCGGTACCTGTACTCGATTGAGTCAACCTCGGGGCCCCAGCCAGCATCGTCGATGTAGAGCTTACCACGGTGACTCTTGGTCATCCTGCCCATGGCGTACCCCTCGATCCATGGGAAAGAGCCCTTCAAGAACTCGGAACCACCGTGCGCTGGCACCACGGTGGGCGCCAATTGTCGTGGTTTTGTCACGGCGGATGCCCTTATGAAAGGACATAGGTGTGGAGCCATCGCAACGTAGGTTAGCTTGAAGGAGTTGTGCGGGACGAGAGACACGAGTTTACCCAGGTTCGGCCCCTCACAATCCAGGTAAAAGCCTACGTCCTGCTTTGAGTTGTATTGATTGGGTATCGATTACAAGGGAGTGGAATTGCTTAACCTAGCTCTTGATCAATTGTTTCTTGAGTTTACCCACCGCAGGGTCTCGCCTTTATATACATAGGTCGAGGCCTCGGGCTTACAAGAGTGCAGGCCGGGTCATACAAACGTAACCGACTCTAGTTCTAAGTCACCTTGCCTTGCTAGGCAAGTCACCATCGAGTGGCTTACAACGCCGAGTCACGCACCGTCCTCTGGGCTTGGGCCTCGGACGGTTCACCATGCAAGTCGCCCTCCGTGTTCCTCGTCTAGTTTCTTGGGCCTACATAGGCTTTCTCTTTGAATCACCAACAATGTAACCCGGCCCCTCCCGGGCAGGTCACATCGTGGGGTTATATCCCCAACAGTCGCCGTCGATGAGGTCTGACTTGGCAGCTGTGGATCCCAAGCCAGCGTCGCAGAACGTGTCCTTCAAAAATGACAAAAAGGGGCTCGATGGCGATGTAGGATGGCAAATTCTTGACAGCGAGCCAGAGGAGATCAGCGGCAGGGCCATGGATGAGATCGACGGTGGTTGAACCCGAGGGGGTGGGGGTGGGCCACTTAACCTGTGACATAGCCCGTGGCAGGCCGTCGCTGTTGACGACCTCGATGTCGTAGCCGACGTCCGTGACATACCCGCATACTCTAGCCCGCTGATTGAAAGCCTGCGGCCAGTAATGGTCGTCAGCTTCCTCGACGGCCACCTCGGCGACGTCAGGCGAAGAGGCCGTGATACACCTCTTTTGGGCCAGTCGCTCCTCGAGCTCCACGGGAAGCGTAGCCAGGCTTAGGCTGCTATGCTCTGGAGTGGGGGTGGGGATGGGGATGAGGATATGTGGGAAAGGATGCATTTGGCAGGCGTCATCTAAGAAACTCAGGGCGGCTAGGGTATGGAGATCGGTGGGTAAGCTGCACGGGCAAATCGGCAGATGTTGACAATGGAGGCCTTGCGGCGGCGGCGACCTTGCTAGGGTTTCGAGCGAGGGAGGGGTTTTGGTGGGGTGTGTGTGTGCGTGCACGTGCTCGAGGAGTTTTTGGGGTGTGTGTGTGGAGGGGGCGTTTGAGGAAATGACGCTGCTACTGAAAATTTTACTACGCGGGAGTAATTGGATGATGCATCGCACACCGTCCCGAAATAACAACTGTATGTTATGAAACAGAAAAACCCTCGAGCCAGGGAGATATTTTCGAGGGATGCAGGCGGGAGCAGGAACAACAAACATAACACACGGTCGAAACATAATAACCGTGTGTTATCAAACAGAAAAACCCTGCAGGCGGGTAGATATTTTTGAGAGGGGAAGCCTTGTGGACCCCAATGTACTGTGCTGATGTGTGTGATAGGGGCACCGGCATGGCACACGGTTAGTGTGAGTGAACCGTGTCTGTTGTGCCATCCGACTTGTCTAGTGTTCATAAATTTGGCGAAAATGACGCGGGAAAGAGTCATAAAACGAACACACTTGCATGTGGACGAAATATATGTATGAAAAGGGTGGTTTGATGTTCAAATACAAAATGCACAACTTCAATGTGGCACCTATCTCACAAAGCGCATAGTATTGCTTGCCCCCCCCTTCGTGTCGGCAGGAGGGGAATCCTAAGCTATGAATGCATGCCCGCCCCCAGGGTGGTTCACCTAGCAAAGTGCGAAGTAACAGTCCCCCCCGTCAAACACACACACACACACTTTCAGTTGGTGGGAGAGGGCATCTCACCAAGATGTATCATAAAAATGGACCAAGAAGAATCCACCTTGGTCGTACAACCTCTCTCTTGTTGTTGGTCAAAGTGATGGATGTCCATGCGACCCCAGAGATGGTCTAGCTCACCAATAATCATGCAAGTAGCTAGTCCCCGAAGACAACCACTGCCTGCATGTGGCCCAAACATATGTATGGAGTGTTAATGTTTGAATACACAATGGAACAACTTTGTTGTGGCAACGTGCTTTGGAACCAGAAATCCCCACACAGAGCGAGGGGTAGTTGACGATGCATTGTATATATGTATGTCACACCACACTTCGAGCCGATGATGGGGATTCATGCATGCATGCATAGTATGCGCTCAAACTTAGGTCTGAATCTCACCATGACCTACTACGATAACACAAACCAAAGGAAGAATGCACCATGGTAACCTATCTCATTGTCGGTCAAAGTGATCATGGATGTCCACGCGGGCCCATGAATATATAGGCTTGTCACCGATAACCACGTGAGGGAGTGTACCGTTCGAAGACAACCACTGCATGCATATGTATGTATGGAGGTGATGCGTGCATGTTTGTGTACCATGCATAACATTGATGTGGCGCGTGCGTTGATAACCCACAAGTATAGGGGATCGCAACAGTTTTCGAGGGTAGAGTATTCAACCCAAATTTATAGATTCGACACAAGGGGAGCCAAAGAATATTTGTAAGTATTAGCAGCTGAGTTGTCAATTCAACGACACCTGGAGATTAATTATCGGCAGCAAGATAATCAGTAGCACAATAATATGATAATTGTGATAGCAGTGGTAATAGTAACAGTAACGGTAACAGTGATAGCAATGATTTTGTAGCAAGTGTAACAGTAGCAATAGCAATAGTAACTTAGCAAGAACAATATGTGAAAAACTCGTAGGCATTGGATCGGTGAATTCGTTGGATGATATTCATCATATAACAGTCATAACCTAGGGCGATACGGCACTAGCTCCAGTTCATAAATATAATGTAGGCATGTATTCCGTAAATAGTCATACGTGCTTATGAAAAGAACTTGCATGACATCTTTTGTCCTACCCTCCCGTGGCAGCGGGGTCCATAAGGAAACTAAGGGATATTAAGGCCTCCTCTTAATAGAGAACCGGAACAAAGCATTAGCACATAGTTAATACATGAACTCCTCAAACTACGGTCATCATTGGAAAGTATCCTGACTATTGTCACTCCGGGGTTTGCGGATCATAACATGTAATAGGTGACTATAACTTGCAAGATCGGATTCTAGAACATGGATATAATGGTGATAACATAAACGGTTCAGATCTGAAATCATGGCACCCGGGCCCAAAGTGACAAGCATTAAGCATGGCAAATTCATAGAAACATCAATCTCAGAACATAATGGATACTAGGGATCAAGCCCTAACAAAACTAACTTGATTACATGATGAATCTCATCCAACTCCCTCACCGACCGGCGAGCCTACGAAGGAATTACTCACTCCCGGTGGGGAGCATCATGGAATTGGCGATGGAGAAGGGTTGGTGATGACGAAGATCGAAGATTCCCCTCTCTGGAGCCCCAAACGGACTCCAGATCTGGGCTCCCGATGAAAACAGGAGGTGACGGCAGCTCCGTCTCGTGAAACACGATAAATCTTCCTCCTCGATTTTTCTCTCCAAATATAGGTATTTATGGAGTCGGGATCGGGGTCTGCGGGACCACCAGGTGGGCACAACCCACCTGGGCGCGCCAGGAGGGGGGGACGCCCTGGTGGGTTGTGCTCACCCAGGGGCCCCCTCCGGTGGTGCTTGGCTCCAGTATTTTTCTTTTATTCCATAAAAATTCTCCAAAAAGTTTCGTTCCATTCCAAGAACTTTTATTTCTGCACAAAAACAACACCATGGTAGTTCTGCTGAAAACAACGTCAGTCCGGGTTAGTTTCATTCAAATCATGCAAATTAGAGTCCAAAACAAGAGTAAAAGCGTTAGGAAAAGTAGATACGAAGGAGACGTATCAACTCCCCCAAGATTATACCTTTGCTTGTCCTCAAGCAATTCAGTTGATAAACTGAAAGTGAAAAAGAAAAACTTTTACGAACTAATTTGCTCTTGTTTACATAAATGAGCTTAAGTAGCACCCAGGTTTTCAGCAAAGATTATGACTAACCATGTCGACAATAACTCTTAAAAATTATATTAACTCATATCAATGGCATAAGCAACTAGCAAGCAATAATAAAGCATCTCAAACAACAACACTTTGTCAAAACAATCATGATATAATATGACAACAGTGGTATCTCGCTAGCCCTTTCTGAGACCGCAAAGCATAAATGCAGAGCACCTCCAAAGTTCAAGCAGCGACTAAACATTGTAATTCATGGTAGAAAAGATCCAGTCATGATGCATCCAACATTAGCTACACACAATGCATGAGGATGACAATAGTGCTCTCAGATCTGGCGCTTATTTGAGAAGGTGATGACACAACATAAAATTAGATAGATAGTCCCTTCGTAGAGGGAAGTAGTGATATGCAGCGGTGCCAGAGCTCATATTTTTAAGATAGGGATAAATGAAATTTTGAGAAATGCACCCTTTCTATTTACTTCGTGACCATTGGTTATCGATATCTTCCATGCTAAACACATTAATGGCGGTTCCCAAGCAATAAAAGTAACGGTTTACCCCCCTCCACCAACAAACACACTCCACGGCTAGCCGAATCCACGGGTACCGTCCATACCAACATCAGTCCTGGGGGAGTTTTGTTTAATTAGTTGCAATTTTTGAATTCGGGACTGGGAATCCCTATTACCGCCCCTCTCGTGCAAGGACAAGTGAATAAACACTCATCATGAGACTAACCCTCTTAGCATGGAAGATATTGACTACCTCCTGTCACTCTATGAACAATCCAGGCACACAAAAATGGATGTTTATTTGAATTTTTAGAGGTGGCACATGCAAATTTACTTAGGACAACAGGGTAATACCGCATATAGGTAGGTATGGTGGACTCATCTGGAATAACTTGGGTTTTAGGATTTTGATGCACAAGCAGTATTCCCGCTTAGTACAGGCGAAGGCTAGCAAATAGGTTGAGAAGCGGCCAGCTAGAGAGCGAAAACGGTCATGAACATGCATTATGCATAAGTAACATTGGATACTAGCATGAGTAGGATATGAACACCATGAACATAAATATCATAGAGGCTATGTTGGTTTTGATTCAACTACATGCATGAACATGTGCCAAGTCAAGCCACTCGAACATTTAGAGGAGGATACCATATCATCAAACTACATCACAATCATTTTAATGCATGTTGACATTCAAGATAAATTATTATCCACTCCTAGCTACTTAAGCATGGCATGAGAAACTATAATCTCTAATTGTCATTGCAAGCATGTTTGATCATAATGGGCTGAATCATGGATACTAGGTTAAACATATTTACAAAAGCAGAACAAGTTGAGTTCATACCCGTTTCTCTCTGCCACAGCCAGTTCATCAAATATCGTCATTATTGCCTTTCACTTGCATGGATGAATGATATGAAAATAATAATTGCAAGAGTGCCATGGACTAAGCTGGAATCTTCAAACATTTTATTCAAGAGGAGAAGACAAGGCAATTTGAGCTCTTTGTTAGATCAACAGTAATGCATATGAGAGCCACTCAACATTTTCATTGTGGTCTTCTCCTCGGTATGACTCAGTAAAGGGAAAAGAAATTCAGAGAAACATACTGAAATATTTTTGGAGTTTTTAGTTTTTCTTGAGCAAAGCAAATTAAAGAGAAAAACAAAAAACGAGAAAAACTATTTACACGGGAAAGCTCTCAACAAGCAAAAGAAGAACAAGGAAATATTTCTGGGTTTTCTTTTAAACACTACAACTAATTAAACTAGAAAGAAAAACCGAAACGAAGCAAGAAATATTTTTTGGATTTTCTCAATTTTTTCAAACACACAAAAAGAAAGCGAGAAAATAAATCTAGCATGGATAATACAATGAAAAAATATAAACACCGACAACTGGAATGAAATGTGTGAACATGAATGTAATGTCGGTGGAAATACGTACTCCCCCAAGCTTAGACTTTTGGCCTAGCTTGGTAATCACCACTCGTAGTAGCCTTCGGGTCCCACGTTGAAGTGCTGTGGAGTGGGTACTTGAGGATCCCATTCCTGAGGCTCCTCCTCAGCCGTTGCCTGGTTGTTCCAGTGGGTGACGATGTCCTCTGGCATGATCTTGTATCCTCTCCTGGCAATAGAATCAAACAAAGCAGGTGCAGGCAATGGAATAATATGACGGGTAATCACACTGAAAACCAGGTTGTAAGGAATATCAATAGTAGTGTTCTCGCCATCAAAAAGCTGATGATCTGCCATGGCCCAATGATCTAGGTAAACCTTGGGAAAACGATAATCATGCTGGCCAATCTGAAGGTTAAAGTGACTCGCTAAACGAGTTGCATAAATACGGCCATGAAATTTCCCTTTGGTTCTGTTAAGGTGCAGGCGTCGCGCAGTGATAGCCCCAAGGCTATAGCTGTTATCACCGTAAAGTGCACGGCGTAAGATGGCAAAATCGGGGGCACTAAGTGCACCAACCTTCTCTCTAGCAAGTAAACACTTCGTAATGAATAGAGCAAAATAATGCACAGAAGGAAACTGCAAGCTAGTGGCGGTGACACTCGATACCCCTCCCTCATCTCCCACTGAGAGAGTGCGATAAAAGTCCTCAAACTCTGCAGGCCTAGGCTCTCTTATTTCCCCGTCATAAGGGATCAAGCAAATATCACAAAATTCAGTGAGTGGTATCTGACAGGTTTCAGCATATAAATTAAACTGCACCTCAAGAGGGTTATTCCTACTCAGAAAATGAAAGCTTTGCACAAAGGAATTTGTAAGGAGATGATATTGTTCACACTCAGCTGCGATGAAGTCGGTGGGGCTAGCATTAGAAGCAAATTGTGCAAACTCTTGACTGATCCCGGCACCATCCATGAAGGGGTTATGCGGCCATTCGCATGGCCGCACCTCCGCCATTCTCCGAGTGCGGAGATCGTTGTCAGATGACTCCCCAATGACTCCCTTAGAGTTATTCTTGGAAGCAAACTTCCTAAAGAAACTCATCTTATTCCTATAGATAAAATTCTGAAAATTTTAGTCCACAAAATTTTTTTGTCAACAAAACTTCACAAGATTGGTAGCAACTACTCATAAGGAAGCATAGAGGCCATATTGAGCATTCAAACTACTTAGAACTCTAAGAATTCAACATGCAAGCACATCTACAGCAGCACCAGGAGTAGCTAATTATTCAAAATGTAATCCACTAAAAGAAAAACTAATTGGACCAATGGAGGAGTCACATACCAAGTAGCAATCTCCCAAAACAGTTTCGGAAATGGAGCTTCGAGCAAAGAGATCGAAGTCCGTGGGTTTGAGAGCAAGAACACGAGAGAGAGAGAAAGAGCAATGGTGAATTGGAGGTAGGTGATGACATGGGCTAAAGAGATAAGTGAGGGGGCCCACGTGGGGACCACAACCCACCAGGGCGCGCCTGGGGCTGCTGGCACGCCCAGGTGGGTTGTGCCCACCTGGAGCACCCCCCCCCTCTGATGTTATTTGCACCAAAAATTCTTAAATAATCAGAAAAAATTGTATTAAATTTTCAGGGCATTCTGAGAACTTTTATTTTTGGGTCATCTTTTATTGCACAGGAAATTCAGAAAACAGACAAAACATGGCATTTTATTTTATTTAACTAATAAACATAGAAAACAAAAGCTAAGGACAGAAGGTTGTGCTTACTAAATTCATCAACTTCATACCTCTCAAAAGTGATCCATTAATAAGGTTGATCAAGTCTTATTAACAACCACCTTCGATTAGCATGAAACAAAAGAACTTTTGTAAAAACACTAAGTTACCTCAACGGGGATATGCATGTCCCCCACAATAAGCATTTCATATTTCTTTTTGACAGTAGGTAGAGGTAGTTGAAAACTTCCAATAGTGAGTGTCGGAGTTTTTTCAATGACATGAATACCATTCACTTGGAATTGTTTCTTCAGAAAGTGCACCATATGCTCATTACCATTGATATGAAACATGACCTTGCTTTTATTGCAATCAATAACAGCCCCTACAGTATTCAAGAAGGGTCTACCAAGGATAATCGACATGTTGTCGTCCTCGGGCATCTCAAGTATAACAAAGTCAGTCAAGATAGTAACATTTGCAACAACAACGGGCACATCCTCACAAATACCGATAGGTATGGCAGTTGATTTGTCAGCCATTTGCAAAGATATTTTAGTAGGTGTGATTTTATTCAAATCAAGACTTTTATATAAGGAGAAAGGCATAACACTAACACCAGCTCCTAAATCACACAAAGCAGTTTTGACATAATTTCTTTTTATGGAGCAAGGTATAGTTGGTATTCCCGGATCTCCAAGTTTTTTAGGTACTCCCTCCATAAAAGAATAAATAGCAAGCATAGTGGAGATTTCAGCTTCAGTTATTTTTCTTTTATTAGAGATGATGTCTTTCATATATTTTGCATAAGGGGCCATCTTTAAAATATCAGTCAAGCGAGTGCACAAAAAGACTGGCCTAAGCATTTCAGCAAAGCGTTCAAATTCTTCATCATCCTTTTTCTTAGTTGACTTAGGTGGAAAGGGCATGGGCTTTTGAACCCATGGCTCTATTTCTTTACCATGTTTTCTAGCAACAAAGTCTCTTTTATCATATCTTTTATTTTTAGATTGTGGGTTATCAAGATCAACAGCTGGTTCTATCTCAACATCATTATCTAGTTGTTTATCATTGTCAAGTTGAGTATATTCATGAACATTATCATTATCTTTTTCATTATCACTAGGTGAATGTTCATTACCAGATTGAGTTTCAGCATCAGAGATAGAAACGTCATTATCAGTATCAGGAGGTTTTTCTATTTTAGGTTCACTGGAGGCATGCAAAGTCCTATCATTTTTCTTTTTCTTCTTCCTTTTAGATGGACTAGGTGCATCAGTGTTAATTCTTTGAGAGTCTTGTTCAATTATTTTAGGATGTCCCTCAGGATAAAGTGGTTCCTAAGTCATTTTACCTCCTCTAGTTTCTACTCTAAAAGCAAAGTCATTTATATTATTGTTCATTTCAGCAAGCAATTCTCTTTGAGATTTAGCAACTTGTTCTAGTTGAGTTTGAACCATAGTGGCATGTTTTCCTACACCTCTAACATCATTTGAGATTCTAAATAACAAGTCACTCAAGCGAGCAATCATATCAGAATTATATTTCAATTGTTTCATAACATTGGCGTTGAATTGATCTTGTTTTCTGATGTAATTATCAAACTTATATAAGCACTGACTAGGATGTTTATTATAAGGAATATCACCTTCATCAAACTTCAATAAAGAATTTACCTCTACCACCTTGGGTGGTGGTGCATCAAGTCCATGTATCTCTTCAATAGGAGGTAAATTTTTAACATCCTCTGCTTTAATACCATTTTCCTTCATAGATTTGTTTGCCTCTTGCATATCTTCCGGACTGAGATATAAGATACCCCTCTTCTTTGGAGTGGGTTTATGCGGTAGTTCAAGAAGAGTCCAATCATCATAATTTTTCAATAATTCCTCAGCTTGTCCAACAGTTCGTTCCCTGAAAACACAACTAGCACAACTATCTAGGAAGTCCCTAGAAGCATCGGTTAGTCTATTATAGAAGATATCAAGTATTTCATTTTTCTTGAGTGGATGATCAGGCAAAGCATTAAGCAATTGGAGAAGCCTCCCCCAAGCTTGTGGGAGACTCTCTTCTTCAATTTGCATAAAGTTAAATATTTCCTGTAAGGCAGCTTGTTTCTTATGAGCAGGAAAATATTTTTCAGAGAAGTAATAAATCATATCCTCGGGACTACGCACACAACCAGGAGCAAGAGTGTTGTACCATGTCTTAGCATCACCCTTTAATGAGAACGGAAATATTTTAAGGATATAGTAATGGCAAATTTTATCCTCTTGAGCAAAAAGGGTGGCTATATCATTTAACTTGGTAAGATGTGCCACGACAGTTTCAGTTTCCTAACCATGGAAAGGATCAGATTCAACCAAAGTAATTAACTCTGGGTCGATAGAGAATTCATAATCCTTATCATCAACAAAGATAGGTGAAGTAGCAAACTTAGGATCACATTTCATTTTAGCATTCAAAGTCTTTTCTTTCAACTTGCATAATAATTTTTTTAGATCATCTCTATCCTTACAAGCAAGAATATCTCTAGTTACCTCTCCGTCCATAACATAACCCTCTGGTATCTCAGGCAATTCAGATCTAGGAGAGCTAGTTCTAATAGGTGTTTCAAGATTTTCAGTTTCAGGTATTTCATCAGCTTCAGTGATCTCATCAGTTTCAGTAATTTCATTCTCTCTAACTCTAGCAATTTGTTCATCAAGAAAATCACCTAGTGGAACACCATCATCAAACAAGGTACTAGCATCATCATGAGTATCATTCATAGAAGTAGCACCATCAATAACTTGTGACATATCAGGATTAATAGCATGTGGTGGTGTTGCAAGTCTACTCATAACAGAAGGTGAATCAAGTGCAGAGCTAGATGGCAGTTCCTTACCTCCCCTCATCTTAGAGGAAAAAAATCTTAGTCTTGGTATCCTTCAAATTCTTCATAGTGATAAATTGATAATAATCCCAAGTGACTCAACAAATATAGGTATGCTCCCCGGCAACGGCGCCAGAAAAACGTCTTGATAACCCACAAGTATAGGGGATCGCAACAGTTTTTGAGGGTAGAGTATTCAACCCAAATTTATAGATTCGACACAAGGGGAGCCAAAGAATATTCGTAAGTAATAGCAGCTGAGTTGTCAATTCAACCACACCTGGAGATTAATTATCTGCAGCAAGATAATCAGTAGCACAATAATATGATAATTTTGGTAGCAGTGGTAACAGTAACAGTAACGGTAACAGTGATAGCAATGATTTTGTAGCAAGTGTAACAGTAGCAATAGCAATAGTAACTTAGCAAGAACAATATGTGAAAAACTCGTAGTCAGTGGATCGGTGAATTCGTTGGATGATATTCATCATATAGCAGTCATAACCTAGGGCGATACGACACTAGCTCCAGTTCATAAATATAATGTAGGCATGTATTCCGTAAATAGTCATACGTGCTTATGGAAAGAACTTGCATGACATCTTTTGTCCTACCCTCCCGTGGCAGCGGGGTCCATAAGGAAACTAAGGGATATTAAGGCCTCCTTTTAATAGAGAACCGGAACAAAGCATTAGCACATAGTGAATACATGAACTCCTCAAACTACGGTCATCACCGGAAAGTATCCCGACTATTGTCACTCCGGGGTTTGCGGATCATAACACGTAATAGGTGACTATAACTTGCAAGATCGGATTTTAGAACATGGATATAATGGTGATAACATAAACGGTTCAGATCTGAAATCATGGCACCCGGGCCCAAAGTGACAAGCATTAAGCATGGCAAAGTCATAGCAACATCAATCTCAGAACATAATGGATACTAGGGATCAAGCCCTAACAAAACTAACTCGATTACATGATGAATCTCATCCAACTCCCTCACCGACCAGTGAGCCTACGAAGGAATTACTCACTCCCGGTGGGGAGCATCATGGAATTGGCGATGGAGAAGGGTTGGTGATGACGAAGATCGAAGATTCCCCTCTCAGAAGCCCCAAACGGACTCTAGATCTGGCCTCCCGATGAAGAACAGGAGGTGACGACGGCTCTGTCACATGAAACACGATAATTCTTCCTCCCTAATTTTTTCTCCAAATATAGGTATTTATGGAGTTGGGATCAGGGTCTGCGGGGCCACCAGGTGGGCACAACCCACCTGGGCGCGCCAGGAGGGGGGCGCGCCCTGGTGGGTTGTGTTCACCCAGGGGCCCCCCTCCGGTGGTTCTTGGCTCCAGTATTTTTCTTTTATTCCACAAAAATTCTCCAAAAAGTTTCGTTCCATTTCGAGGACTTTTATTTCTGCACAAAAACAACACCATGGTAGTTCTGCTGAAAACAGTGTCAGTCCGGGTTAGTTTTATTCAAATCATGCAAATTAGAGTCCAAAACAAGAGTAAAAGCGTTAGGAAAAGTAGATACGATGGAGACGTATCATGCGTAAAAAATCGTACAGTCCCCACACAGAGCGAGATCGGTTCATGACGTGTCGTTGTACTTCCCACTTGGACTCGGTGGGAGGGATTCATGAGTACACATGCATGTGTGCTAAAACTATATCATGTCATCCCAGAGCATGACCTATATACCGTAATACAAACTAAAAAATAATCCCCTCCTAAGTCAAATTAACCTCTCTGGTTGTCGAGCAAATTAGTGATGGACCAAGCAGGCCCATAGATGGAAAGCATCGAGATCGCTGATAACCGCGTGAGTGGGTGCCAGAGGACAACCATGATTGCTTTGCATGTGGCCCAAACATATTTATGGAGAGATGTGTGTGGTTGTGATGTTTGACTACCCAAAATGCACAACTTTTATGTGGCACATGCCTCAAAAACTGTAAAGTCCCCACACAAAGCGAGGTTAATGAAGCGTACTACATATGCTGGTCCCCTTCCCCCTCTTGGACACATACTATATGTTCCTACCGTAATACAAACCAAAAAGAATCCTCCTTGATGGTGAAATTAATTAACCTCTCCCAATGTAGGTCAAAGTGATCCATGCATGGACGACGACCTCGTGGGCCCACAGATGGAAGCGTCAGACGTGAGTGTCCTAGGATAACCACCGCCTACACGCATGTGGCCCCAAGAGGTGTTGTGTGATGTCTGAATAGCCAATGCACAACTTTGATGTGGCGCGTGCCTCGGAAACCAAAAAGTCCCGACACTGAGTGAGGTGTGTTCACGGATGCGTACGTAGTATATATGCTGGTCCCCTCCCACCTCTTCGACCCGTAATATATACTCCCACCGTAACACAAACAAAAAAGAATCAACCTTGCTGGTCAAATTAACCTCCCTGCCGGCTGTTGGTCGAAGTGATGGACGACGACCTCGCGGGCCCACAGAAAGTGTCACATGCGAGTGAGTGTCGTGTAGGACAACCACCGACTGCATGTGGCCCAAACATTTATGTATGAAAGGGTTGTGTAATGTTTTAAATAATGAATTCATGACTTTTATGTGGCACCTGCCTCACAAAATGGCCAACCCACACGGTGGCTCATGATTTGTAGTGTACTGCCAGCCCCCGCCCCCACCCCAGACGTACACACACACACACCGCACATCCACTGCAACTATGATGCATGTTAAATTTTCCCGTCGTGAACATATGTTACCAAAGGAGGGACGTTTTAATTTTGAAAAAAACAGAGACCATTAAGACGTTTTAGTACATTGATTGATGTTCTAGGGGTATAATCTGCAAAAAATCAAATTTGAGCTACATGCAAACATGACAGTGCACCTAAATGGATTGGAAAAACACATGTGTCTCACTAGGTGCATGTTTACTCCCCGTGCAAGAAATTTCAAACATTGGGAATCTTGATTTTTAAAATCTAGTACATCCAAAACTTATTTGAAATTCATGAAACTTATCGTGTTGTCACATGGACACCAATACACAGTGGTATTGTACTTTTTTGTCAAATTTGAGGCAAGTTTAGATGTAATCTTTATCTTCTTACAAACGGGAGATTATTAATAATTGGGAACCAATATCGCAAACGGATTATTTATTCGAACCATGGGCGTCAGACCAACAATGAATACGTGCCATGCATCGTTTAAGCAATAAAGCGGCATCATTAATAATCAAAATAGAAAAACAATATACGTGCTGCCATGCGACCCGTGTGTCGTGCGAGAAGGCGTGTGATGACCCACAAGTATAGGGGATTCAATCGTAGTCCTTTCGATAAGTAAGAGTGTCGAACCCAATGAGGAGCAAAAGGAAATGATAAGTGGTTTTTAGCAAGGTAATGTCTGCAAGCAATGAAATTGTCGGTAACAAGTAGTTTGATAGCAAGATAATTTGTAACGGAAAAGTAACGGTAACGGTAAATAAAGTGCAGCAAGGTAGCCCAATCCTTTTGTGGCAAAGGACAGGCCAAAACGGTCTCTTATGATAAGCAAAGCGTTCTTGAGGGTACACGGGAATTTCATCTAGCCACTTTCATCATGTTGGTTTGATTTGCGTTCGCTACTTTGATAATTTGATATGTGGGTGGAGCGGTGCTTGGGTGCTGTTCTTACTTGAACAAACCTCCCACTTATGATTAACCCCCTCGCAAGCATCCGCAACTACGAGAAAAGTATTAAGATAAAATCTAACCATAGAATTAAACATTTGGATCCAAATCGGTCCCTTACGAAGTAGCGCATAAACTAGTGTTTAAGCTTCTGTCACTCTAGCAACCCATCATCTAATAAATACTCCACAATGCATTCCAACATTTGATCAATAAAAGGCAGAGGGTAATGATCTTTTCTAGTTGCTTTATTTAATTTTCTAAAATCAATTACCATTCTATAGCCAGTGACAATTCTTTGTGGAATAAGTTCATTTTTATCGTTAGGAACAACAGTAATACCTCCCTTCTTAGGAACACAATGAACGGGACTTACCCATCTACTATCAGCTATGGGATAGATTATACCTGCTTCCAGAAGCTTTAGTATTTTAGTTCTTACCACTTCTTTCATCTTAGGATTTAATCAACGTTGGTGACCTACAACGGGTTTAGCATCAGGTTCCATATTAATTTTGTGCTGATAGAGAGTGGGACTAATGCCCTTAAGATCATCAAGAGTATATCCAGTAGCAGCATGATGCTTCTTCAGAATTTTCAATAGTCTTTCTTCTTCATGTTCTGAAAGGTTAGCACTAATAATAACATGATACATCTTCTTCTCATCAAGATAAGCATATTTCAAAGTGTCTGGCAATTGCTTTAATTCAAACACAGAATCACCTTTAGGTGGAGGAGGACCTCCTAGAGTTTCAATAGGCAAATTGTGTTTAAGAAAGGTTGTTGTTCAAAGAATATTTTATCTACTTCATTTCTTTCTCGCAAGTGCATATCATTTTCATGGTCTGGCAAATATTGTTCTAATGGATCAGTCGGAGGCATGGCGATAGAAGCAAGACCAATTATTTCATCCTTACTAGATAATTCTTTATTACGGGGTTGTCTACTAAACTTGGAGCAATTAAATTCATGAGACTCATCACCAAAGCTAACACTGACAGTTTGTTTATGGCAATCTATAGTAGCATTGACAGTGTGCAAGAAAGGTCTACCAAAGATAATGGGACAAAAGTCATCTTGTGGGGAACCAAGAACTAGAAAATCAGTAGGGTATTTTATTTTCCCACACAAGACTTCAACATCTCTACCAATCCCAAGTGGTGTGATGGTGTCTCTATTAGCAAGTTTAAGTGTTACATCTATGTCTTCTATTTCAGCAGGTGCCATGTCATTCATGATTTCTTGATATAAGGTAAAAGGGATAGCACTCACGCTAGCACCTAAGTCACATAAACCATGATAACAGTGATCTCCAATTTTAACTTAGACAACAGGCATGCCAACAACAGGTCTATGTTTATCTTTTTCATCGGGTTTGGCAATTCTAGCAGCTTCATCACATAAGTAAATAACATGCCCATCAATATTTTCTACCAAGAGATCTTTAACCATTGCAACACTAGGTTCTACTTTAATTTTCTCAGGAGGTTTAGGTGCTTTAATATTACTTTTTTGAACCACAGCTGATACCTTAGCATGTTCCTTTATCCTAACAGGGAAAGGTGGTTTTTCAATATAAGCAGTAGGCACAACTGGATCAACATTGTAAATAATAGTTTCATCTTTAGCTATTACCGGTTCTTTGATTTCTTCTTTAATAGGGGGATGATATTTAAACCACTTCTCCTTAGGGAGATCAACATCAGTAGCAAATGATTCACAAAAAGAGGCTACTATCTCAGAGTCAAGTCCATATTTAGTGCTAAACTTGTGAAAGGCATCGGTATTCATAAAAGATTTAACACAATCAAACTCAAGCTTAATACCTGACTCTTTACCTTCGCCGAGTTTCCAATCTTCAGAGTTGCGTTTAATTCTTTCTAAAAGATCCCACCTGAATTCAATAGTCTTCTTCATAAAAGAACCAGTACAAGAAGTATCGAGCATGGATTGATCATCACGAGAAAGCCGAGCATAAAAATTCTGAATGATAATTTCTCTAGAGAGCTCATGATTGGGGCATGAATATAACATTGACTTAAGCCTCCCCCAAGCTAGAGCGATACTTTATCCTTCACGAGGCCAAAAAATTTATATATAATTCCGATCACGATGAACTAGATGCATATGATATTTTTTTGGGTGAAATTCTAATTTCAATCGATTCCAGTTCCAAGATCCAATATCATCGCATAGCCTATACCATGTCAATGCTTTTCCCTTCAAAGATAAAGGGAAAACCTTCTTCTTAGCTTCATCTTCGGATAAACCTGCAAGCTTAAATAATCCACAAATTTCATCCACATATATCAAATGCATATCAGGATGTTCGGATTCGTCTCCTGCCTAAGGATTAGCTAGCAGTTGTTCTATCATACCCAAAGGAATTTCATAACCAATATTTTCAGTAGATGTAGTAGGTTGAGGGGCAACTAATTGTGCTTCCGGTCCAGGTGAAGATACCCCGAACAAGCCCCTCAAAGGATGGTTTTCCATAGTAACAAGTGAGAATACATTTCAGCACGTAGTAATAATTTTTCCTTACCAATTTCCACTTACCAAGAGCGCTTCACTCCCCAGCAACGGCGCCAGGAAAGAGCCTTGATGACCCACAAGTATAGGGGATCAATCGTAGTCCTTTCGATAAGTAAGAGTGTCAAACCCAACGAGGAGCAGAAGGAAATTACAAGTGGTTTTCTGCAAGGTAATTTGTAACGGACAAGTAACGGTAATGGTAAATAAAGTGTAGCAAGGTAGCCAATCAGTTTATGGCAAAGGATAGGCCAAAACGGTCTCTTATGATAAGCAAAGTGTTCTTGAGGGCACACGGGAATTTCATCTAGCCACTTTCATCATGTTGGTTTGATTTGCGTTCGCTGCTTTGATAATTTGATATGTGGGTGGACCGGTGCTTGGGTTCTGTTCTTACTTGAACAAACCTCCCACTTATGATTAACCCCCTCGCAAGCATCCGCAACTACGAGAAAAGTATTAAGATAAAATCTAACCATAGCATTAAACATTTCGATCCAAATCGATCCCTTACGAAGTAGCGCATAAACTAGGGTTTAAGCTTCTGTCACTCTAGCAACCCATCATCTGATAACTACTCCACAATGCATTCCCTTAGTCGACGTTCACATGACACCACTAAGGGAATCACAACATACATATCATCAAAATATCGAACACTTATCAAATTCACATGATTACTTGCAACATGACTTCTCCCGTGGCCTCAAGAACAAAGGTAACTACTCACAAATAATATTCATGCTCAAGATCAGAGGGGTATTAAATAACATAATGGATCTGAACATATAATCTTCCACCAAATAAACCATATAGTAATCAACTACAAGATGTAATCAACACTACTAGTCACCCACAAGTACCAATCTAAGGTTCCGGTACAAAGATTGAACACAAGAGATGAACTAGGGTTTGAGAGGAGATGGTGTTGTTGAAGATGTTGATGGATATTGGCCTCCCAAAGATGATAGGGTTGTTGGTGATGACGATGGCTTTGATTTCCCCCTCCAGGAGGTAAGTTCCCCCGGCGGAATCGCTCCGCCGGAGGGCAAAAGTGCTCCTGCACAAGTTCCACCGCGAGACGGTGGCGTTCCATCCCGAAAGTCCTCTCCTTATTTTTTTTCTTGGTCAAAATGACTTATATACCAGAAGATGGGCGCCGGAGGTGGGCTGGGCTGACCACAACCCACCAGGGTGCGCCTGGGGGGCCTGGCGCACCTTGGTGTCTTCCGGTCACCAGGTGGCCCCCCTTCGGTAGTTATTTGCTCCAGTATTTTTCATATATTCCAAAATAATTCTCTGTGAACTTTCAGCTTATTTGGAGTTGTGCAGAATAGGTATCTCTGACGTAGCTTTTTCAGGTCCAGAATTCCAGCTGCCGGTATTCTCCCTCTTTGTGTAAACCTTGCATTTTATGAGAGAAAAGGCATGAGAATTACTCCATAAAAAATTATTATGCATAAAAACATTATAAATAACAGTAGGAAATCATGATGCAAAATGGACGTATCAGCGTGCGTGCAGGTGTGTGAATTGACGAGAGGCGTGCTCGCTGCGCAGTGTCATCGGGAGGTGTCGTGGGAAACCACGGCCACCTATGGGGCCAAGGGCCCCTTTTGGTTCGACAGGGGGACTGAGCACGTTGCACAAAGAGCGGAGGAGTGCAGCGTAGCGTGGCAGAGATCACACGGGCAGTTTTACCCAGGTTCGGGCCGCCGTGAGGCGTAAAACCCTACTCCTGCTTTGGTGGATTGATGGTGGTGGAAACGCAGCGCTCTTGCCTGGCAGGGTAGCCTTGGGACGAGAGCAGCTACGCGCGTATGAGTGTACAGGGGTCCAAATCATTTCTATGGTTGCCATGGGCCTCCTTTTATAGATTAAGGGGTCACCACAGTGGAAAATCAGTCACTGTGTACTGATTAGATAGCGAACAGTGCTATCATATCTACTCTGCAGACAGAGCAGTACACATTAAATGCGCCGCTCAGTGTCACATCATGGCCTACCCGGCACGCCTTGCCGGGCTGTTTGGCCACCTTCTCTCCTGTCTGCATGACACGTCGCAGGACGGGTGTCATCTGGAGGTGATTCCTAGTGATTCCTGTAGGAAATGGCTGCCATGTGGCAAAAGGCAGCCACTTAGTCATCTTGGGGCTTGACACCGCACCGATTGATGACTTGCATCACTGTGAGGTGGGGCGGTGAAGCCTTGGTGGGGCGTTTTGCCTTTGTATGCCCCAGCAGGCCTGCCGGGGCGGTCCTAAGGCTTGCTTCAAGGGCAACCCTGACCTTGCCAGTCTCTCCTGCCCGGCAAGGGAGGTTTTCCCTTAGCGGTGTCTTGCTTCTTGGCTTGACTTGGTCTTCTCAACCTGCCCTTTGATTCCTCAAAGAGCCTATCTCTTTACCTTGGCCTTATCTTGGGTGTTGCAATCTTGCCGGGTTCGTGGCTCACTGTCCATGCACAAGTCAGGGGAAAACATACACCCCTTTTTGTGTACCCCGACAGAAGCCCCCGGGCCTGAGCCATACGTGTCGCTTGGCACGTTGGGTTAGGCCCCAAACAGTGCACGGACACATGGCGAAAGAAGGCCACGCGTATGGTGGTCTGATATGATGACCAGTAAATCCAACGTCCACTTCGCGCAATCATCGCGGGTTGTGGGGGCGTGGGACTTGCTGCAGTTAATGTAAAAAGGTAACTTTTTGAAGAGTCGCGTACTTCCCCACGTCCTGTCCCTTAAGAGAGGAAAACACGGAAGGGTACTGCTCATTCATAGTCTGCCTCGCTTCCCCACCATCTTCCTCCGCAAGCCAAGCAACTATTCTTCTTCCTCGCCCGCACCCGCCGCCAATCCCCTCTCCATTCCCTTCCCACATCCCCGCAACATTTTGGAGACATGGGGAAGAAAATTGCCGCCAGGGGGAAGCGGGCGACCACGATGAAGAAGGCGGCCGCTGAGGGGAGGAAGAGGGCGTCGGAGCTGGACAGGAAGAGGAGGGCAGATGTTGTCTTCTTTCCGTTGAATCTGGACGGTGAAGTGCTTGAGGAAAGGTATGGTTATCTTTGGGGGAGGGAAGTCCCAATAGGGCACGGCGCGCCCAAAGTTCTGGTGGAGGGGAAATAGGACCCGCCAGATTCGTACCGATTGTTTTGCGCGTACTTCATCTGTGGCCTCTGTTCCCCTTTCTCGGATTTCTTGGAAGCAATGATGGTGATTTATGGCTTCCATCTCTTGGATTTCACGCCAAATGCAATGGCGTGCATGGCGATCTTTGCTCACTTGTGCGAGAATTTTGTTGGAGTCACCCCCAATGTTGATCTGTTCAAGCACTATTTCGTTCCACGAGTGGAGAACAAAAACCACCGCTCCGAGAACATAAGTTGGATGCCACGGGTAGTGCCAAGGGAGAACTGGGATTACATCTCTGGCCAACAGGGCAACAGATGGGAGGAGTGGAGAGGAGATTGGTGTTGGATGCAGGACGAGGAGGCCCCAGAGTTCTGCCAGGCGCGGACGGAATGCATTGAGTGCAGTAATGACTGGAGGGAGCTTGGCCTCACCGATGATAGGCTTCGCCCGACAATAAACATGATCACCCGTCTGAAGGCTGCCGGGCTAACCGTTGAGCATGTGGGGGCCGACTTCCTTCTCCGCCATATCACGCCATTGCAGAAGAGGGACAAGTTCGCCTAGCTATATGGGGATGCCGCAGACAGGATGAGGTTACTTCCTGGTCTGGACAACAACTTGTCAGTCTACGGCCATGCCTGGTTGTGCGACCAGCTGTTTGGCAGCTTCGAACTTTTCAAATTGCCCGCCAACAACATCCCTCTGAACATCAACTCCGCCAGGGATCAGATCTTGAAATGAATGCCGCATTGCGATGCTCAAGGAGTTGCAAGTGACTGGGAGTTACCCTCGCTCGACGAAGAGCTGGCGTGGTCCTCCACCCTAGTGGAAAGAGCTACCAGGGTGGAGGCCAATATGTACAAGTGCACCTCTAGGGTGGAGGAGGCGTACATCAAGAGGCGGCTTGAGGAGGACAGGGCATCCCAAGCTGCAGCAGCGGCGATGGCCGGGAAGGCAGCAAGGGGAAAGGAAAAGGCCAGAGACGAAAGTTCTTCCTGTGGCAGGGATGAGGCGCAAGTCTTGGAAGAGGTTGCCGGGGACGAGCCTGCCGTGGGCAAGCCTTCCGGGATCAAGGCCCTATATACCATGGTGGCAAAGGATCTAGATGAAGAAGAGGTTGAGGAGGCGGAGCAACCTGGAGAGGAGTGGCTCGCGAAAGGCCCTCAAGCCCCCGAGCCTGTCTTGGATCAACGCCCTCGTAGGCGGGCAGCCAACCGGGGAGCGGCAGTCTCCGATCCTACGCCCACAACCAAGAAGGTGAAGGAGACCACCTCCAGGAGCTGCATCCCCGAAGCTACGCGCCGCCACTCTCCTCGGCTTTCCAGGGCCAGGGCCCCTCCTACCAAGCAGCCAGTAGCCACAGAAGACGACTCCTTCTCCCAGTTGGATTCGAGCTCTTTGCAGAGCTCGTCTTCGTCGGAGCCCCCTGCATCTCAGCAGGGCTCAATGTTGCCGAAGAGCTCAGCTCCCCTGCCCCAGAAGAGAAGCAGGGCATCTTCCCCGCCGATTGATTTTGTGCTGAGCTCCATGCTCATCGACGAGGAGTAAGAAAGAACTTCCTCCCTTCCTTGCTGTTATTTCCGAGTGTTTCCTTGCTTGTTGATGAATCTTTGCTTGCCGCCTTTGTCAGGGAGGAAGAAGAAGAAGAAGAATAGCCCCTCATTCATCAGACCAAGCGGCTCAGACGCACGGAGCCACCAAGGACGATGGAAGGGTCGGGCTCGGCAGGGGACGGCGCGAGGCCCCCAGCATCAAGCCCCCAGTCCAGCCCCTAGCTTGAACGTGCAGGGGTGGTTCCTCCCTTCGGGAGCGATGGAGGAGAACTCCCCACCACTGAAGCCAAAGGAGGAGAAGGAACCACCGTGGATGAGCCTTTCCAGGAGGGGCCCACTCTGCCCCTCGATCGGGTCGAGAGATCCCCGCCAAGGGTCTCCACGGAAGAGTCCGGCCTTGGCCCGGCAACTAACGTTGCCGGAGAGACTGAAGCTTCCGCCCGGCAGACCTCTCTGGGTAACTTATTCATTCTTCTTTCCCTATTCCTTTTCATTATCTTGCTTCGTACTCCTCACTTGTTAACAATCTGGTATTTCTGTCATTGATTACTGGATCTGCTTGCAGCTCCTTTAAGCAAGGAGCCAGATTTGCTGGATGAGGTGGCCAGCATAGGGAAGGACGCCGCGGAGGAGGCCGCCAAGATTACTGCCACGAAAGGGCAGGAACATGCTGCCGGGGGTGCCCTGGGGCCCCTGAAGGAGTCCGGGAAATCCCCCGGTAGCACGTCTGGATCAGGGGTGGTGATTGAAGAGAAGATACCTCTCCAAACCATGGGTCCCCTTCCCCTGTTCGGCACCCCGGCGGGGGCCCCGCCATCATCCTCGAGCCACCTGGCGCTGGTGCTCGCACAGCCCGGGCTTGGAGCCCCCGGCTCGTCAATGGCGATGAGCACGGAACTTGATGAAGAGCTTCAGTGCATTCTGGCGTCGCTGTACCAAGGGGTCGAAGAGGTGGATGACTCCGTCGCCGTCGCTTTGGATTTGTCCTTCATGGAGTCCGTGGCGACGAGCTTCAAGGAGATGCGGGATCGGCACAGCCAGAAATGGCAGGAGCTCAAGGAGCAGCGCAAGTCCGCCAATGAGGTAGGCCAGAAGTTGAAGGACAAAGGCGCCGAGCTGCGCGATTGGCACGGCAAGCAGTTCTAGGTCCTCTTGAGGCAGCAGGAGACAGTCTCGATGGCGAGGGAGGATGTCATTGCTCGGGAGGCGCACCTGGCGGATCGCAAAGTGCTTCTGGACGCCAGGGAGCAGGACATTTCTCTTCGGGAGGAGAAGCTCGAAGCTGCTCTCTGTGCCAAGGATGATGATCTGGAGGTCCTTGTGCAGAAGCGCACCAAAGAGCTGGAAGACAAGCACAAGGCCGCCCTGGATGCCCTTACCGTCGACTCTGCCGCTCGGCTGAAGAAGCTTGCCGATGACATTACCGCTGCCTCTTCCGCCAAGGTCGACCTCGACCAGCAGGTGGCCGAGCTGACGGAAAAGCTTGCCGGGAGTGCCAAGGAGGTCGAGACTCTCAGGGAGGAGACATGGAAAGCAGAATTCCTCTTAAAGGATGTGCAATCGCAGCTCTCCTCTAAGAGCCAAGACCTCAAGAGCGCCAACGGCACGATCGAAGATCTGAAGGCCAGGATCGGCACCCTGGAGAGCTCGGCAGAATCTAGCGGGGCCCGTGAGTAGCAGCTGACGAAAGACCTGGACACCGTGAAGCACCTCCAGAAGGATGCAGAGGACAAACTGGCGAACCAGTCTGAGCAGGTTGACCTCTGGAGCAAGAGCTTGATCGATGTTCCTGAGCGCCTCACTGCCCAGACCGCAGCGATGGGCATGGAGGGGCCAGTCTACTTGGCCAACAAGCAGGAGGCCCCCAGTGTTAAGCTAGTGGCCTTCTTCAATGAGCTGATCGACAAGCTGAAGGTGCATGAGGAGGGAAGAGCTGGTCGCTTCGAGGCTGAATCCCGGAAGCTTGCCCGTAATTCCCTCTTCATGGTTTTGAGCAACATTGCCTGCCGCCACCCGGACCTCGACCTTGCCGACGGCTTCAGGAAGCCGCCGTGCAGCACGGATGTTTCTGCTGCTGAGGAGAAGGCCACCCCTTTTGCCGACAGGGTTCTTGGCGTTCCTGTTGCTCCCCCAGGTCGCAAGGACCGGTCTTGAATCATACCCACTGCTGCGTCGCTCTGTAATCAAAACATGATGCATGCTCTGTGTTTAGACATCATACTATTTATGCTTGCGTGAAACTTGATGTCTTTGTTAAATCTGAATTGTGTGTTTTATCCCTTTTGAATGTTACCCCATCGGTGTTCGCATGATTAATCTCTATGCACGCTCTGGTTGCCTGCCGGTATCATATTGCCGCGAAAGTCGTAAGGGTCTGGCCCTTAACATTTATCTTGGCGTGGATGCGTCCCGGAAGGTTTTTCCTTAGTAGTTTCCGACACAGCCACCCATTCCGCGAGCAGGCTTTGAACGGAATGAGGGTGCAGACAAGAATCTAGCAAAGGTACCATCTCGTGAAAGATTTCTTCACACGAACACTCCGGCATTCAAGAGATAAACAAACGCAAATTCTTGATTTATAAGTAAAGCAAAGATTGAGTAAACTTAGCTCTTATTTGTGCTTCCATCTACTCTTCCCGGCTACGGCCGCTTGCTGAGCTCGCACGTTCTGGGAAGGGTGGTGCCGCACGTATATCGACTTCTAGCTCCCTGCAAGGGTCGGCTAGAAGTATATTTATCTTGTGGGCGGCAGGATGCGACGTTAGGCATGGCTGGTCCCTCTCTCCCCCTCTTCACACTTTTTGATCAATCCAAACGGCTATTGGCACGAAAGTCATGCCAGCGCGGACGGCCTTGCTGGAGCGTACTTGCCGGGGTGTCAACCAATGGATTCGCACTGGCGTCCTACCCAGGATTTCCCCAAGCAGGGTAAATGCTGGACCAAGTACCACGCAGGCTCATCGACGTTGATGATGCTAAAACCCAGAGTAGCTCGATTGTCAATAAGTGAGAGTGGCAGGGAGAGAAATACGATACCCTTGCTCATCGCTCCTTTTCCCGAACGGGGCTCGCAGGGCCTTTCTGCTGTCTGATCCGTTTGGGACAGTACTGTCGCCCTTGTCGCTAGATTTCGCCGCCGCTGTGACCACGGCATACGGAGGTGGCGGAGGTTGGACGAGGTCGGCGGGTGAGCGGCGTCGCTCTCCCGCTCCACCCCTGCCATTCCTCCGAGCGCCATGAGTGGTGACGCTGTTGATGAAGAAGATGGCGGCGAAGATGTCGTGTTCGTGCAAGCGCATCCCCCTACGTACACTTCTCGGGTTCGCGCAAGCGCATCCCCCTACCTGGCATGCCAAAGATGTCGTGGGAAATCACAGCCACCTATGGGGCCAAGGGCCCCTTTTGGTTCGGCGGGGGGACTGAGCACGTTGCACAAAGAGCGGAGGAGCGCAGCATAGCACGACAGAGATCACACGGGCAGTTTTACCTAGGTTTGGGCCGCCGCAAGGCGTAAAACCCTACTCCTGCTTTGGTGGATTGATGGTGGATGGTGGTGGAAACGCAACGCTCTTGCCCGGCAGGGTAGCCTTGGGATGAGAGCAGCTACGCGCGTATGAGTGTACAGGGGTCCGAATCCTTTCTATGGTTGCCATGGGCCTCCTTTTATAGATTAAGGGGTCACCACAGTGGCAAATCAGTCATTGTGTACTGATTAGATAGCGAACAGTGCTATCATATCTACTCTGCAGACAGAGCAGTACACATTAAATGCATCGCTTAGTGTCACATCATGGCCTGCCCGGCACGCCTTGCTGGGCTGTTTGGCCACCTTCTCTCCTGTCTGCATGACACGTCGCAGGACGGGTGTCATCTGGAGGTGATTCCTGTAGGAAATGGCTGCCATGTGGCAAAAGGCAGCCACTTTGTCATCTTGGGACTTGACACCGCACCGATTGATGACTTGCATCGCTGTGTGGTGGGGCAGTGAAGCCTTGGCGGGGTATTTTGCCTTCGTATGCCCCGGCAGGTCTGCCAGGGCGGTCCTGAGGCTTGCTTCCAGAGCAACCCTGACCTTGCCAGGCTCTCTTACCCGTCAAGGGAGGTTTTCCCTTAGCGGTGTCTTGCTTCTTGGCTTGACTTGGTCTTCTCAACCTGCTCTTTGATTCCTCAAAGAGCCTATCTCTTTACCTTGGCCTTGTCTTGGGTGTTGCAATCTTGCCGGGTTCGTGGCTCACTGTCCGTGCACAAGTCATGGGAAAACATACACCCCTGTTTGTGTACCCTGAGAGGAGGCGTGCGAGTAGCTGTGTGAAATGACGGTAGGTGTCGTGGCCTTATCACGGCAGATGTCCTAGAGAAAGGACTTAGTCGTGGAGCCATCGCGACGGGTTAGCTTAAAGGGGTTAAAGCGGACAAGGGACGCAGAGAGTTTATACTGGTTCGGCCCCTTGCGGTGAAGGTAAAGGCCTAATCTAGTTGTTGTGGAATTGTTAGGGTTTCGATGACCAGGGAGTGAATCCGCTATGCCTGGCTCTCGAGTTGTTGTCCTCAAACCGCCGCCGGGTCGTCCCCTTATATACATGGGTTGACGCCCGTCGGTTTACAGAATCCCGAGGCTGGCTCATAAACGTGTCCGGCTCGGTCTCTACTCTTTTCTTATCTTACAAGTTACATATAATATGGTGGTTTACACCTACAAGCCCTTAATCCGCCTTTGGGCCCTGGGCCTTCATAAAGCACCATACTCCTTGTCTTCATGGGCTTCAAATACAAATAACTCATTATGGGGATAACCCGGCCTCTGCTGGCCGGTTTACGCCCAGTAATAATATCCCCAACATTAGGCCCCAAATTGATTTGAACTTGTTCACATCAATCTTCAATATCTGACTTGTCACAATCTTGCATCACTTGTCTGATAAACCTTGCTGTAACCCGCCATGACGTCAGCTCACAGAATTTTCTTAAACCGCCATGACATCGCTTCACATTAACCTCGCACGTGGCCCAGAACATCTTAACTGATCTTTATCTTAATAACCGTCCCGAGAATTGAGGCGTCCGTATAGCCATATGATGATTTTGGCGTCCTCGATTCCCGCGTATGCCTTGTTTCCACCCCCTTATAAATAGGGACAGGGGTCCTTATCATTTCCCCCCTCATTTCCTCCTTCGTCTTCCTCCTTTGCACAGCCGCATCAGCGCTCGAGCTCCGCCGCCGCGACCTCCGACCGCCGCATCAACGCAGGCCACTGCATCGACCTGATCGGACCAGAAAATCGCGATGCCTCTCCGCTGTTCCTTTTATACTGGCAAGCCTTCTCTCCTTCCACCCTAGATCTTATCATTAGGGTTTGTACTCATCGGAGTTCTTCAAAGTTCTAGAGCTATTCTTCCCTGTTCTTCTCAGTAGCGCAAATGGCAAGTTAGATCTGATATTTTCCGGTGCCTTTGTAGTTAAAGCTCCCTTTTTCCCCATTAGAGCATCCCTTTCATACAGAAAAACTCATCTGAACCTTATGAACTGTTTAAGTACCTGAAGTTTAGGTCTGAGTATATTCCAGTTTTCTGTCGCGCTGCAGATCCGAAATTATCATATCACTTTGTGAAACTTGTTTTTCCCTCACTTAGGTATTTTAGATCTGTTATCTTTCATACAAATATAGGCGGTTTAGCTTTGTCAAAGAACAATAATCCGGTAGGCATCATTAGTCCCCTCTTAAACCACTGATTCATTGATCTTTGCACCTTCTCCACTGTCAGACTCCGGTTTAGTAATACCAAACTCCGGTTTTATAATATGTATATACCTTTGCTTCTGCTTATCTTGCATTGTTTTATGCTCGCCCGTCATAAATCTTAAACCGGCAATAAATGTGTTTCAGCTTCCCATTGAAATGGCCAAACAAGTTTACGAGTGCAACTGGGTTCCTTCCCGGGTTACTGAAGAGCAATTAAACATATGTGTCACAACTGGAGCTTTAGCCAAGAAAGAAGTCATCCACTGGAGGGCTCTTGGTCCGGAAAATCCTCCTGAACCCAAGGACGGAGAAGTAGTTGTATTCACTGACCATCTGGGTCGAGGCTTTAGCCCTCCCGGTTCAAAAAAATTTCGGGATGTGCTGGCCAGCTTCCAACTCCACCCTCAAGGTATTGGACCAAACTCTGTGTCCAATATTTGCAATTTCCAAGTATTTTGTGAGGCCTATCTTCAAGAGGAACCCACAGTTGAACTGTTCAGGGATTTCTTTTACTTAAACCATCGCACAGAGTTCACAGATGGACCCAACACTGAGCTTGGTGGAATGGCAATTCAAAAGAGGAAGGATGTCAGCTTCCCTCATGCCAAGCTTCATAGTCACCCCAAGGACTGGAATCAGACTTGGTTTTACTGCAAAGACACATCTCCAACTGATGAAAATCCTCTGCCGGGTTACCGTCCCTACTGGCTTAGCAACACTCATCCCTTCCCTCAAAGGCTGACTGCCAAGGAACGGTCCAACTATGCACCACAACTGTCAAAGCTCAGAGCCTTTATGGCAAACGGTTTGACAGGTGTCGACTTTGTTCGCTGTTGGATAACTTGAAGCATTCTGCCCTTAAGCCGGCGCCCCGGTTTAATGTGTGAGTACACAGGGGATTCGAAAGACCCTCAACGACACATCAACATTCAGCTAATAGAAGCCGAAGTTACTGAGGCTGTCAAGAAAATACTGAATGAACCGGAAGCTGTCTGTAGCCAGACCGGGTTAAGCCCTTTCTGCGTCTCCAACAGGCCGCCAACTGTAAGAATCACAACTTTCTTGTTTTAGTTTACCCCCTTTCAAATAGTCTCAAAATTTTGTCCATCTTTCACAGGGCGATGACCCATTCTGGAAGAAAAAACCACAGGATAAACCGGCCAAACCACTTCGCCCGAAGACCAAGGTCACCAAGAAACCTGCCAAGAAGAGGACCACTGAATCTTCTGAACCAAATGCTGATGCGGATCTGGCTAATCCGGACTCAGAGGTAGAACTTGACTCTCTTGGTTCTTTCTTCATACACCTTATTGACAATGACTGTTATCAGGACGACGCCGAAGGCAGCCAGGCTGACGATGCAGAGGTAACTATCCTTTCTTCCGGTTCAGACCCTCTGCCAACATAGAAACTCCGTCAAGCAAACCGGAAAATAAAATTTTCTCACCCCTTAGCTCACTTGGACCCAAACTTTCTTTTGAAGAAACAGCAACATGAATCCCGCCGCACAACCCGGCACAGTGGTCAGGTAGTTACCTCTGCCGGTTTACCGAACACTCCAGTCCGGAAACGTCGAATAGAGGTCTCTTATACTCCTGATATTTCTTGCCCCAAGGCGGGTTGTTTTCGACAGCCCCTTAATCCGTCTGATTCAAATTATCAGGGAACACCTAATTCGTCCTCTGGTGAATCAACGGCCACACAACTTCCAACCCTCAAGACGGTCCCTGGGTAAGTTATGCTTTAATCTTATCCTTAATGTGTTATGTTTGCATACTGTACTGATCTTTATGCTTGTTCTTCTCAGTGCCAAGCCTAGACCCAGTAAGAAGGCCCGGTTAAATAAACCGTCTGATGACAATGTGGATATTGAACCGGAGAAGACTCCAGATCCGAAAAGAACAAATATTGATGTTACACATGATGATCCACCATCTCAAGATTATAACTTCATAGTTGAACAAACAGAAGTTGACACCAGAGGCCACACTGATAAACCGACTAGCCCGGCTCGCGCGGATGATACGTCGGCCAGCCCAGCTAAGGCTGCTGATAAACCATCAACTCCCAAGAAGGCGGCTGATGATAAAGAAGATGATATTATGATTACTGGCGTCGGACACACCGCTCCCGGCAATCCTGTTGCTTTATCAAAGCATAGTGCCAAGGACGAGGTTTCTGCTACGGGCAAAGGCAAATGGAACACATATTTGTCAACCTATGCTCACCTTAATGCCCAAGACATCCATTCTTGTTTTTTAAACCGCCTGTACACAAGCCGCGACTTTGAAGCCGGTTTAGTGAATCTAATGAAGGAGCGATATGAGGTAACTGCATAACTACCTCTCTCTTGTGTTCAATTCCAAATATTAACTCCAGTAGCCCCCAAGTGCCGGTTTATGATAGTCATCTAAACTGGGACTTTGTAATATCTCAACTTTGCATGCTTAGCCTCCAAGGGCCGGGTTATCTTTCTAAGATGAAACGGTACCTTAGAATTGCAATATTACAACTTTCACCGGTATAGTCCCCAAGGGCCAGTTTAACTGATGAAGATGAACCGGGACTTTTAAAAGAATACTCATAATGTCACTTTGAACCAGCATACATTAGCCCCCAAGTGCCAAGAGTAATACTTGTATTGCGCTTGGGACTTGCAGAAATTTCTGATTACGAGCAAATATGCATTAGCCCCCAAGTATCAGGTGCATGACTTGTTATGTGCTTGGTACTTCAAATATGCACTGCCAATTCATGATATGTTTGTCTCTTATAGGATGAGCTGAGCAAAAAGGAAGCTCAAAACGCTAATCTGCAAGAAAACATCAAGTCCCACCAGGCAGAAACCTCCAAAACCAAAGATGAGCTTACCATTGCCTTAGCCGCTATGGAAAAGCTGAAGGAGAGTTTCAACAAGGAGCGGGCGGATTGGGACAAAGAAAAATCCGCATTGCAAAAAAGAGCCGAGGATGCAGAAGCAGCTCTCAAACCGGTGGTGGATGAGCTAACTGGTGTAAAGCGGCAAATACATGCCATGACTGCTGCTGTGTTTGGTAAATATCCTGGCTTTAAATTTTCAACATATCATCCCATACATTGCCGGTTTACTGATGTTTGTAATGGCGCAGGAACTCGCATTAGTCATCTGGGCTCTGACGTACAGAAGAAGCTGAAGGCTGCCTATACTCTTATAGAGCAGTTATATACCGGCGCGCAATGGATCATCTGCACTGCTTCTCACAACAAGCCGCCCCCAACTTTAATCAAGGAGACCTTAGAAAGGTTGTCAATGCTGCCTGTCCGGGTAGAAGAGCTAAAGAGATCTGCTGCCAGGGCTGGTGCTCTGACCGCACTAACCCGGGCAAAAGCATGGGTGCCTGATCTTGATCCGGTGGATGTGGCTAAAGGCTATCCAAGCTTAAAAGAAGACGGATCAAAATTTGGCCATGAGGACCTCCTAGCAATAAACCGGGAAGTACGTCCACTGGCTTGCCAACTGGCGGAAGAAATTGATCTTTCATATTACCAGGCAAGTTATGATGTCAACAACAAACGGGTTGCTGCACCAACCCCTGAAGCTCAAAATCTTATCCCGCCAATCCGTAAGCACACCTATGCCCCTGACGTTGAACCGTCCACACTTATAAGCGATGAAGCTGTGTTCCGAGCCTTAACTGGGATCGATTGGGCCACCATTGACTTCCAGCCGCTGGGTAGAGAGGATGAACCGGCGCAAGGCGATCCACAACCGTCAGGGTAGCCCGGTGACGAGTCATGATCCGGAGGCCGATTTAACCTTCCGCGTGCTGCAATACTTGCCAAAAAACAATTATTCTTTTGGGCACTGAAACGCCTTGTAATAGGCTAGTTCAAACACTTGGTCTGCTATGCCATCATGCATATTTTCTTTGCTTGATACTGTTAATTCATCATGCTTAAGATATATGATGTTCATAATCCAGAGCGATTTATTCAGGCTGTTCCTGCATATAGAAAGTTGAACTTGTCCTGGCGGTTTACCACCGGACGGGTCATGATGCCCAAGCATATAGCCTGGGTTTATAAACAAGGCTGTTAAAAATAATCGAATATGAAAATAAATGATACCTGTGACATTGAATCACATCGTAGGTTGACCAACTTTTGTAGTAAGGGCGATACCCCAAACATGAGTATTGATAACTCCTTCCATATTGTGCCGGTTTATGACAAACCCATACCGGGTTGTGAAAAAATACCGGATTACTCATATATAATACTGGCGACTTATAGTCAAAACCAGGCCGGGTTAATAAGCACCGGAATATGACTAATCATGTACTGACAACTTGTAGTTGAAAGCCGAGCCGGGTTGATTAACGCCGGTTTACCAAAATTATCATAAATCTCACCAAAGGAGAAAAAACTTGGCAAATAAAAGCATATGAAAACTTGTAGTCGAGGCTTTTCACGGGCTGCCAGGCCCCAAATTCGAGGCTTTTCATGGGCTGCCAGGCCGCTGAATTAAACCATTTTACAAAGCCTTTTAAGATGGACCTCAATCTTTAACCAATCGTCGTTTTAACTTTGACAAGTTCAGGGTCTTATGAGATTGACTTGTTGAAGTTCGACGGGTCATACCAGGTTTACCTGGACGGAGTGACTTACTTAAAAAAGGCAGGTTAACCCGGGGTTTTAGGTGTACACACCAGGCTTCCAAGCCGTGGCTTGATAGCCTATTACAAGTGTAGATTCTTTGTTCATTGCGATAGCAAAGAATCCCCAAGCAATATTTTGAGCTGTGCTCAGTGAGTGCCTATGTTTGAGTTGTTCTGGAACACTCTCTTTGGCCCCTAAGTAATTTTTCTTTTTGGCTCTGAGCCAATCAAGAGGTGTAGCTATGGTTCGGGTATGACCAAGCCCCCAAGCGATTTTTCTGGTGGCCTTGCGCTTATCAAGAGGCGTAGCTAAGGTTCGAATACGACCAAGCCCCCAAGTGATTTATATATATGGCTTGATAAGCCGAATCAAGGGATAACCCCGGACGCCGCTTTATAAGCATAAATCTCCATGTAACCACACTTGATGTAAAAAACAATAGATACCCCGCTTTAGCTGAGGCTCCGGTTTACTATATTGATCATAATATATACATTGTCATAACTATGTACATGGCAGAGCCTAGGGCTCAGGTATAGTAAGGCCGTAGATGAGCGATATTCCACGGCCGGCGGGTCTCCTCCTCCGATTTACGTGAGTCTTTGTGCTCTCGAACATCGATTAGATAGTATGACCCGTTGTGCAGGTTCTTGCTGACCACAAAGGGTCCTTCCCAAGGCGGGGATAACTTGTGCATATCCGACTGATCCTGGATGAGTCGGAGCACCAGATCACCTTCTTGAAAAGTTCTGGTTCTAACCCGGCGGCTGTGATAACGACGCAGATCTTGCTGATAAATCGCCGAATGGGCTGCTGCAATGTCACGCTCCTCATCTAACAGGTTAAGTGCTTCCTGCCGTGCCTTCTCATTATCAGCTTCAACATAAGCCGCCACACGAGGCGAGTCATGACGGATGTCACTCGGGAGAACTGCCTCTGCTCCGTAGACCATGAAGAAAGGTGTGTAACTCGTAGACCTGTTGGGCGTGGTATTGATGCTCCATAACACAGAAGGTAACTCCTCCACCCAACAACCCGGCGTCCGTTGCAAAGGAACCATAAGCCGGGGCTTGATGCCTCTCAAGATCTCCTGATTGGCTCTCTCCGCTTGACCATTAGATTGGGGGTGAGCCACTGAAGATACGTCAAGCCGGATGTGCTCACGCTAACAGAACTCTTTCATAGCCCCTTTGGACAGATTAGTACCATTATCAGTTATAATGCTGTGTGGAAAGCCAAACCGGAAAATCACCTTCTTGATGAATTGAACCGCCGTAGCTGCATCACACTTACTGACTGGCTCTGCCTCCACCCACTTAGTGAACTTATCAACCGCCACCAAAAGGTGGGTCTTCTTGTCCTTGGATCTCTTAAAGGGCCCAACCATATCCAGCCCCCAAGTTGCAAATGGCCAAGTAATTGGAATCATCCTCAATTCTTGGGCCGGAACATGAGCTCGGCGTGAAAACTTCTGACAACCATCGCACCTTTTCACCAAGTCTTCCGCATCAGCATGAGCCGTCAGCCAATAAAAACCGTGACGAAAAGCTTTAGCTACCAAGGACTTTGAACTGGCATGGTGACCACAATCCCCTTCGTGGATCTCACGCAGGATCTCACGGCCCTCTTCCGGAGATACACAACGTTGAAACGCCCCTATTACACTGCAGTGATGTAATTCGCCATTGACAATAGTCATTGATTTGGATCGCCGGATTATCTGTCTGGCCAAAGTCTCATCCTCTGGTAACTCGCCCCGGTTCATGTACGCCAGATATGGGATGGTCCAATCCGGAATAACATGAAGTGCTGCCACCAATTGAGCCTCCGGATCAGGAACAGCCAGATCCTCCTCTGTGGGAAGTTTAACCGATGGATTATGCAGCACATCCAAAAAGACGTTGGGTGGAACTGGCTTACGCTGGGAACCCAAACGGCTTAAAGCATCCGGCGCTTCATTCTTCCGCCGGTCCACATGATCAACCTGATAGCCTTTGAAGTGACCTGCAACAATATCCACCTCTCGACGATATGCAGCCATGAGCGGATCCCTAGAATCCCAAGTACCAGACACTTGTTGAGCCACCAGGTCCGAGTCACCGAAGCACTTAACCCGGCTCAAATTCATCTCCTTAGCCATCCGGAGACCATGTCGTAAGGCCTCATATTCAGCTGCATTATTAGTGCAAGGGAACATTAAACGGAGAACATAACAAAACTTATCACCTCGTGGGGAGGTTAATACGACTCCAGCCCCCGAGCCCTCCAATTGCCTGGACCCATCAAAATGAATAGTCCAATAAGTATGATCCGGCTTCTCTTCTGGTGCCTGTAACTCTGTCCAATCATTGATGAAATCCACCAATGCTTGTGATTTGATTACCGTCCGAGGCACATAATTTAACCCGTGAGGTCCAAGCTCAATGGCCCACTTGGCAATCCGGCCAGTCGCTTCCCTGTTCCGGATTATTTCCCCCAAAGGAGCAGAGCTGACCACAGTGATGGGATGACCCTGGAAATATTGCTTAAACTTCCGGCTTGCCATAAAAACTCCATACACCAGCTTCTGCCAATGTGGGTACCTTTGCTTAGACTCAATAAGTACCTCACTGATGTAATAAACCGGCCGTTGAACGGGATACTCCTTTCCGGTCTCCTTGCGCTCCACCACAATAGCCACGCTAACTGCCCGGGCATTGGCAGCCACATATAACAGCAAAGGCTCTTTATCAACAGGAGCAGCAAGGACAGGCGACTCGGCTAGCTGCCGCTTTAAATCCTCAAACGCTTCATTGGCGGCGTCGCTCCATACGAAATTGTCCGTCTTCTTCAGCATCTGATATAAAGGGATAGCTTTCTCCCCGAGGCGACTGATAAACCGGCTCAAGGCTGCAATCCGGCCTGCCAAGCGTTGAACATCATTGATGCACTTCGGTTTAGCCAAAGAAGTTATGGCCTTGATTTTCTCCGGATTAGCTTCAATGCCCCTGTTGGACACCAGAAAGCCCAAAAGCTTGCCTCCGGTACACCAAAGACACATTTGGCCGGATTAAGCATCATTTTATAAACCCGGAGGTTATCAAAGGTCTCCTTCAAGTCATCTATCAATGTCTTCTTCTCTCTGGATTTCACGACAATATCATCCACATAAGCATGAATGTTGCGGCCGATCTGATCATGAAGACAGTTCTGCACACAGCGCTGATAAGTCGCTTGGGCACTCTTTAGCCCAAAGGGCATAGACACATAGCAGAAGGCTCCAAAGGGAGTTATGAAAGATGTCTTCTCCTGGTCCTTAACTGCCATTTTGATCTGATGGTAGCCAGAATAAGCATCCAGAAAACTCAAATGCTTGCAACCCGCCGTAGCATCAATGATTTGATCAATACGAGGGAGGGCAAAAGGATCCGCTGGACAAGCCTTGTTCAGATCTGTGTAGTCCACACACATACGCCAAGTGCCGTTTTTCTTAAGTACTAGCACCGGATTAGCCAACCACTTAGGATGAAATACCTCAACAATAAAGCCAACTGCCAAGAGCCTGGCTACTTCCTCACCAATAGCCTTGCGTCTTTCTTCATTGAACAGGCGGAGAAACTGTTTGACCGGTTTAAACTTGGGATCAACATTAAGAGTGTGCTCAGCGAGTTCCCTCGGTACACCTGGCATGTCAGAAGGCTTCCACGCAAAGATGTCCCGGTTCTCACGGATGAACTCGATGAGCGCGCTTTCCTATTTCGTATCCAAGGTAGCGCTGATGCTGAACTGCTGGGATGAATCGCTAGGAACGAAATCAACCAGCTTAGTGTCATCAGCTGACTTAAATTTCAAGGCCGGATCATGCTCTGTAGTTGGCTTCTTCAAGGAAGTCATATCTGCCGGATCAACATTGTCTTTGTAAAACTTCAACTCCTCTGTTGCACAAACCGACTCCGCATAAGCCGCATCACCTTCTTCACATTCCAAAGCGATCTTACGACTCCCATGTACCGTGATGGACCCCTTATGACCCGGCATCTTGAGCTGCAGATAGACATAACAGGGCCTCGCCATGAATTTAGCATAAGCCGGCCGCCCAAACAGGGCATGATACGGGCTCTTGATTTTCACCACTTCAAAGGTCAATGTTTCTGATCTTGAATCATGCTCATCACCAAAAGCAACCTCCAGAGCTATCTTACCGACCGGATACGCTGATTTACCAGGTACCACACCATGGAAGACCGTGCTGGACGGTTTAAGATTTTTATCTGTTAACCCCATGCGACGGAAGGTTTCATAATAAAGGATATTGATACTACTCCCCCCATCCATGAGTACTTTAGTGAACTTGTAACCTCCCACTTGAGGTGCCACCACCAACGCCAGATGACCCGGATTATCAACCCGAGGTGGATGATCCTCTCGACTCCACACAATGGGCTGTTCAGACCAGCGTAAGTAACGGGGCACCGCCGGTTCAACGGAGTTTACTGCCCTTTTATGAAGCTTCTGATCGCGCTTGCACAGGCTGGTGGTGAAGACATGGTACTGTCCACTGTTTAACTGCTTCGGGTTGCTCTGGTAACCCGACTGCTGCTGCTGCTGTTGGTTCCCCTGATGATTATAACCACCTTGGTTGCCTTGATTGCCTTGATTGTCATGTCCGCTTTGATTACCATGGAACCCTGAACCGGAACTGCCTCTACCATAACCCGGCCCATGAGACCCGGGGCCTGAACCGCCAGCCGGTCCATTATCATTCCGGAAAAAATTTGAATCTTCGAATTCTCGCATAATATAACAATCCTTCCAGAGGTGCGTGGCCGGCTTGTCCCGCGATCCGTGCTTTGGGCAGGGCTGGTTCAACAGGTAATTCAGGTGCTCCGGATTGGGACTTGGTTCTCTTCCACGCGAGGGCGGTTTACCCTTCCGACGCTGACCATTACCCTGCGCGTTGGTATTAGCTACAAAATCTGAACTGTTATCCGCTTTACGCTTACCGCTGTTTGCATGCCCCGCCGAGTTATGCTGCTGCCTTTGGTGTTACCACCATTCTTTCCCTTTCTTGTCTTGTCATCATCAGATTCAGGGTCCTTGGTACTATCAGAGTCGGTGTATTTCACCAGAGCTGCCATAAGTGTCCCCATGTCATTGCAATGGCGTTTGAGCCGTCCCAGCTTCAACTTAAGAGGCGTAAACCGGCAATTGCCTTCCAACGTCAAAACGGCCGTATCAGCGTTGATGCGGTCCGATGAATGCAAAATCTCTGAAACCCGACGCACCCAATGGGTTGTTGATTCTCCTTCCTCCTGGACACAGGCAGCTAAATCCACAATTGACATGGGCTGTTTGCACGTGTCTTTGAAATTCTGAATAAACCGGGCTCTTAGCTCGGCCCATGACCCAATGGAGTTAGCTGGTAGGTTCTTCAACCAAGTGCGAGCTGTCCCTTCGAACATCATGGTGAAGTACTTAGCACATGCCGCATCATCTACGTCCAGCATCTCCGTTGCCATCTCATAACTCTCCACCCACGACACGGGGGATAAATCGGCAGTGTAATTCGGCACTTTACGTGGGCCTTTGAAGTCCTTGGGCAGCCGTACATTGCGTAATGCTGGGACGAGACACGGCACCCCCAAAGAGTTGGAGGTAACCCCTGGTTCCACCAGAGTTGTTGGACGAATCGGAGTAAGCTGACGGGCCGCATTCTGTGCTGCTAACTCAGCCTCTCGACGTGCCCTAGCACGGCCCACCACATCCTGAGCATCAACACCGCCACCCGCCAGGTTATGGCCTCGCGGCGGATTACGATTGCGGGCACTGCTAGACACAGCCGGTTCATCAACATGCCTGCTGTAACTCCGGCTTGGGCGGGGGGTGGAATGAATCCTCTCGCGACTGTACGAATAAGCCTGTTGCTGAGTCAAAGCTGTCTGAAGGAGCTCCCTAGCCCGTCGCGTCTCCACCGCTACCAGGGACTCACCATCAACCGGAAGGGCTGCCAATCGTGAAGCGGCCGCGACTATGTTATCCAAGGGGTTGGAATAATGACCCTGAGGCGTGGGCACATGCTGGGATGGGTTATTCTGAAGAGGCGGATCCATTGCGCGCGGCTGAACCGGCGTTCCCGTTCCAGGTGCTTCCACCCGGTTTACCACTGGCTGGTTGCTGGTTCCGGCCCCTGGCGTATTGAAGAGATTCCTGGCTTCGTAAACCGGAGGCAGGTGAGACCGGTACCTTCTCCTCATTACATCATTGGACGCGTTCTGATCCAACGTAAGCCGATAGGCCTGTGCATCTAACTCGGCCCGCTCTGCAGCCATCCTGGTGTTTTCAGCTGCCAAATCCACCTTGGCTTGGGCTATCTGATCCTTCACCTTTGCCACTTCTGCGTTGTGCCGCTCCTGATCCGTCGGGCGGACTTCGGCCGCTAACAGTGCTGCCAAGGTGTCGAATAAATCGGACAGAGCCTAAGCCGGTGATGGCGCGGGGCCTCCTGCCCCAGCGGCCGTCACCGCCGCTGAACTAGAGATCATCGCCGCAGCGGTCGAAGATTGTGGCGCTGACTGTGTACCGGCCATGAAGATCGCAACCCGGCTTGGTGGGTCAAGAGAGTCTGGAATACTGTCGCCATCGGAACAACCACCAAACCGGCCATCTTGCAGCTGGTACAATGACTCGGTCTCCCCAGTAGATGACTCGTCACCAGAATAAACAATGGTTTTGCCATCATACTCCGATCCATCTTCAGATTCCACTCCATGGATGACTCCCATGAAGGCATGCTTTATGACAGGCTTAACCCGGGCAGACCTCGCATGCTGAGCCGTTTTGACAATGTCGGTGCAGATGTCCGGCTCAGGGCCCGGTTCGCCAATCTTGCCAATGAACACATGAATGCCGCTGAAGGGGACCCGATACCCATACTCAATCGAGCCGGCCTCGGGGCCCCAGCCTGCGTCGTCGATGTAGAGCTTGCCGCGATGACTTTTGGTCATCCGGCCCACAGCGTATCCCTTGAGTCCTTCAAAGCTGCCCTCTAAGAACTCGAAACCATCGTGCGATAGCCCCACGGTGGGCGCCAACTGTCGTGGCCTTATCACGGCAGATGTCCTAGAGAAAGGACTTAGTCGTGGAGCCATCGCGACGGGTTAGCTTAAAGGGGTTAAAGCGGACAAGGGACGCAGAGAGTTTATACTGGTTCGGCCCCTTGCGGTGAAGGTAAAGGCCTAATCCAGTTGTTGTGGAATTGTTAGGGTTTCGATGACCAGGGAGTGAATCCGCTATGCCTGGCTCTCGAGTTGTTGTCCTCAAACCGCCGCCGGGTCGTCCCCTTATATACATGGGTTGACGCCCGTCGGTTTACAGAATCCCGAGGCCGGCTCATAAACGTGTCCGGCTCGGTCTCTACTCTTTTCTTATCTTACAAGTTACATATAATATGGTGGTTTACACCTACAAGCCCTTAATCCGCCTTTGGGCCCTGGGCCTTCATAAAGCGCCATACTCCTTGTCTTCATGGGCTTCAAATACAAATAACTCATTATGGGGATAACCCGGCCTCTGCTGGCCGGTTTACGCCCAGTAATAATATCCCCAACAGTAGGCATGCCAGCAGTCCGGTGCGCAGGCTCACCGGGAGGCGAGCCAGTGGTTTGACCGCCGCCCGCCTCTCTCCCACTACTCCATGTTAATGGTGTGCCCTAGCGGCCGCACCCCCCATCCTCGCCACACACACAATCCTCTCTCTCCGCCTGCATCCTCGATGCCGCTCTCAGTCCTCAAAGCCCTTAGTGTATGAGGATGCCGCCAAAGCACCCCATCGGAGGGAGTGTCGACGCTGGGGCTGCTGAAGCACCAGAGCATGGCGTGAAGATGGAGAGAGAGTTTGCCATTGCCGCCACCAAGGTATCGCTGCACCTTGCCATCATCGACAGCGTCATGCTTCCACAGCCGGAGCTGGAGGCTCACACCGACTTCGGCGATGACTCCGGCGATGACTCCGACGACGACGGAGAACCGGTTAGTCATCTATACCCATTTATGTGTCAAATACATCCTAGGGTTTCTCTGGTTACTCCCGCCTCTCCCTTTTTGGAATAGAATCCTATGGTTATGTTCTCTCAATCCATGAAATCTGAGTAAGTTTCGTTAGATCCGTGTAGTGTATTGATTGTTTGAATGGTACAAATGATAAGTGATTAGTTGTTTCATCTGTGCAAATGATTTCTGCTAATAATCCGACTAGGGTTAGTGTTCGTGCTAATAATTCCTAGCCAGGTCTTGACAATTGATTTTGAATGACCTACATATATGTTTGCCATTTTTTAAAGATTGGTGTGTACATAGACGATTGTGCTTAAATATCGAACCATAATCTTTGGATATGTCTAAAAAATAGCCATAAATTCCTAATCCTACTTTACGGCATGTAAAAATTGATTTGATGCCAAATTTTGGCAACTGCCAAATGTTCGCTAGAGATTAGTTTGTATTCCAAATTTGACGCCACATTTTTTTACTATATGTATAGGTGCTATCTGACGATGTCAACAATGAGGATGAAGATAGCCAGAGGAGGTACAAGAGGCAATTCCTCAGGGAGCTTTATGCGGGAATGCATAACAAGCGTATTAGGACCTGGAACGGGGGCTTTCGATGCCCATTTTCCAACCAAAAGCTTCATGATGCGTATCAAAGTGTTCTGGCGCATGCAAGAGGACGAGCCATTGGCTCCTTCAGGCAAAAGTATTCTCGCAGGGTGGTGCACGCCGCGTACGCTGAGTACCTGGAGAAGCTTCACAATTGTGCCGGCAGATGAGATGTGGGATTGAACTATGTATGGCTATGTAGTGTCTTAATTATAAATGTTCTTGAGTATGGTTAATGACGCTTGAACTATATACTTATGGTTGAACTATGCTTGTGTATGCTTATTATTTATGCCTGAGTATGTTTAATCTATGTTTACTTATGTCTAAATGTGGTATATGGATGCAATCAGTTCGGTTGATGGAATCTACCTCCGTCCTGGTTTATTGGTCCCCTTTGTAATTTGTGTTAAATTCTGACCAAAGATTTAACTGACAAAATGTTAGTGCAGGTCAGCTACAATTATGTCGTTGGATTCGTATTTGAACATAGTGTTCAATGATATAATTTTTGGTGACATGCATAAACATTTGTTAGTTAAATCTTTGGTCAAAATTTGGCACAAATTACAAAGGGGGCCAATAAACCAGGACAGAAGTAGTACGTCAATCACACACAGTTCCCAAATTGGAACCGTGTGCAATGACTTTCATTTGCCCAGTGACGTCAATCACACGGTTGGCTCTAGCAAACCGTTGCCTCTGTAATTCTTTGCGGGACAGAAAACCCTCACCACCAAATTCAAAAAGAAAAAAGAAAACCCTCACCATCCCCACGTCACAAAAACCCTCACCCCGCCCGCCACCCCCTTCGATCCCCATTCACACCTGCACAAGCTCCTCCGCGACTCTTCATGGCACCGCCTATCGCCGCGGGAACCACTTAGCTCGAGGCTTGTCACCACTGCCAGGCTGCCGGAAAACCCCACCGCATTATGCCACTTCCGCTTGCTGCCACCTATCGCCATCGACTTTCTCGACACTGCTCGCCATCGACCCAACTCCGCCCGATTGGGGAATCCACCGTATTGAGTGTTTTTTATCATGGACAACAAGGTAACTAATTTAATGAGATATTCTCTCATCTCTTATCCCAGTTCATCTACCTCCTTTAATCACCCGGCCGAAATCATCGTGAATTCATTTTTATTTGAGCTAATTTGAGGGTTTTCTTTCATTCATAGAGTGTACAGTGTGTGGACACATCAGGACTTTGCGGCCTCGGTCAGACATCCATGGAGTTCCATCTCACTGTACCAGATGACTTGAGGATGCGCGCGGTATGTTCAATCTCACCCTACATCGGTTGGCATGGCCTACTTTGTTGAACATATACTATATATTGCTACATTTGGATAAAAGGTGCCACATGCAGCATATACGTCAAAGGGGATTTTTTCCCTCTTCTTTCTATATTAGGCAAATTAATGATGTATTGTTCTTTCAGTTACTCTCATATTAATATGACATCATGGTTACACTATCTGTTTAATTATAGATTTTTGTCCTTTGATTTCAGCTAGTGTACAGCTCTTTCAATTTCGCCCATATTTGCATGTTACCATATTCTTTAACAATCCTACCATTTTCTGGAGCACGTCCCTTCCTATGCAATAGCATCTGTAGTACACAATCTTGCCCTTTACATAATTCAAGACTGCAGGGATGTCATACTGAACACAAACCATGGATTTACAATTGTTGCTTCTATAAGACTTGATGAATGTGGTCACTCCTATTTTTGCATGGGCCTTTGGATAGAAATTTCTAAGTTTTATGTACTGAAAGCTGGCATTAAAATTGCACTGCACATAAAAGATCTTGGTTATGAGATATATGCTAACTTCCCCGATGATATCATCCGTCCAGACTTTGTTCGAAGTAAGTGTTCTTTTCAAGTATCTACATGTTGACTTACCCAACAATATCGAAGGAAGTGTGTAGTATTTAAGCAACCAATTGTTATTCCATTTTCTTACTCTATTCCTACCTACTAACTTCTAGTTACCAATACACTTTTCTTTTGCCCTGTTTTAACGAAATATTCCCTGTACTCCCACTTCTATCAGAAAGCGCCGCTGACGAGGAGACTCCGGAGGTGGAGAACGAGGCTGCGAACAAGCGAGGGTGGGTCGACCAAGAACCGCAAGCGACTCCCGCAGGCCTAGACTTCATCAGCACACTCCCCGATGATATGTTGATAGTCATCATCTCCCTCCTCCCAATCAAATATGGGGCACCGACAACCGTCCTTTCCCGGCGGTGGCACCCCCTATGGCACTCCACCCCTCTCGACCTCATCGACGCCCACGAGCTCTGCCATGGCTATCACAAAAGCTTGGATGTGTTCTCCCAGATCCTCGGTAGTCACCATGGCCCGACCAGAGGCCTTAGCATGGGCAAGTTCCGTTCCAACGGCAAGGACTGAGCCAAGCTTGACGAGTAGTTCTGATCCCCCGCCCTAGATCAGCTCGAGGAGCTCACTTTTAATGATGGGCATATGCGCTCACTGCCAATGTCCGTGCTCTGCCTCGCGCCCACGCTGTGCGTCACCAAGTTCATGAACTGCCATCCCCCCTTAATGACGTGCCTGCTCTTACTCTAGCACGACTGAAGCACCTCGAGCTTGTCGCCGTCTGCCTCCCAAAGGATGACATGGAGCGCCTGCTCCGCGGCTGTATTGCACTCGAGTACCTTTGTCTTCAGGCGATCAATGGGTTGAGTTGCTTCCACATCACCTCCTTGACTCTCCGGACTATTTATGTGTGTTGTTGGTGCTGCAAGAAGAGATCATAAAAGGTGTACCACAGTATGGTCATTGAGGACACACCTTCACTTGAGAGAATACTTGTAGTTGATCAAGAAGGTCGAATAAGAATCAATGTCATTTCTGTGCCGAAATTGACAGTGGTGGGCTACTCGTATGACAAATACTCCGAACTTGTTATTGGATCCACACTCGTTCAGGTACAATAGTCGCCTTCTACCTATCCTTCTTGAAATTAACATTATTTCTAATTTTGAAGATGTATGTTCGTCTATCATCCAGAAAATGATTCCGACAAGCTTGACCCCGAATCTGCGCACAGTGAAGGTCTTGGCACTAGAATCTATCGGCCCCAACCTGGACCAAGTTGTCAGTTTCCTGAGATGCTTTTCGTGCCTGGAGAAGCTATATATCGAGGTGATGTTCATTTCCTGTTAAATGTTAACCATAAGGGAGTTCAATTTTTGACACCTTTTCCCAAGTTTACAATGACAATGTACTATGATTTCTGAAGGAATTTTGGAGGATTTCAGTACATACATGTCCCTCCCCATATTGGTTGCTTGATCCATATGGTTACAATCCATAAGCATTTCTCCTTTGGATTCATCTGTACTAATTTTCTTAGGGAACTTTTTATCCACTCCAACCTCTTGTGAAGAAGGCTACATTTTTCTAGATTGTAATCAAATGCCCATGTTAATCATGTCGGATTGAAGATGGCACGTTAGTGCATTTTACAAATCCTGCAAACCAAATAGGCATGTAGTAGTGTCCAAAATGGCATGTAGGCACTAACACGTTTTCTTCTTTTGCAGATAAGATTAGGCTCGGTGGTGGATAATGTGATACAATATAACAATCACATCGAATGCCTAGATCTGCATCTCTCAGAAATTACTTTGAACTCATACCGAGGGAACTTATCGGAGATTATATTCGCCAGGTTCTTTGTTGTCAGAGCAAGGGTGCTGAAGGTAATGAGGTTTGCCCTACATTTATTTTGCAAAAATGAATGGTTTGTTGATTAGCGCCAGCGGCTGCGGCAAAATGGAAAAGGCTCTGAAAAAGCTAAATTTCATTTTGGAACTTCAGCTGACAGAGTAATCGGAAGTCATTGTGTCAACCCCATACAAGACTTCTCAGTGGCTAATCCCTTTGCAAAAATGATGAGGTTTCGAAACCAGCCTTACAAGTGGTAATATTAGTTTGAACCTCTCTTATATCCATGTTCAGCTGATCAGTGCGGGCGTTTGCAGCTGAATGGGCTGAATTTCATTTCTAATATCAGTTTGAACCTTGTAATCTTCGAATTTGAGCCATATAACTTTGGAATTTGAACCTTGTAATATTTCGAGCTTTTGTGGTACAATCATTGAAATGGCATCGTATGAGACTCGTATATTGGTAGTATTATTTTGACCTTAATATGCAATGGACTTAGATTTTATTAACCATTCTCGAATGTGTTTCCCTTGTCGATCTCATCAGAAACGATCTGTATAGCTAACTCGACTGCGATCTTTGACATTATTGCATAGAGTTGGTTTCTTCAATCGTGTGCCCTATAGAGCGCGGAATTAATTATCGCACTAGAGTGTCCATCAGCACCCTTCTGTGTAACTTTGACCACATCACCCACGGGTAAACTTATGATCGAAGTCATTCCACACACTTCGTTTTTACAAAGCTTTTTTTGAATAAATGCCCACGATTTGCCCCTCTTCTAGCCGACGTGTGGCCAAACTAGTCAGGCGGGAAGCTTACACGGTAAACTGTGCATTGCGCGGGAACAGGCTCACCAACGATACATTTGGCACCTCTTCGAGCCCACGCGTGGTCAAACGAAATGTGTGTGGGGTGCTCAAGCATGCACTGGAATCCTCTGCTATGAACGAGGTGACAAGACGTGACAATTATAGGCCGTCCGGCCCCCATTTATTACAACGGCCATTTAACCCTTGTGTCTCTTCAACCTTTTGATCATGTCCCACTATTGCAAGAAGCACACCCACCATGACAAATTCTTAGAGGGTATCTTGCGCGGCTCCAATGGTGCTCCGAGCGGCTGTCGACGACGAGCAGCAGTTCACCATGCATGCCGTGGTGGACACCCACAGAAGGTTCACGGAGCTCTCAGTGGTGTACACCAACAACCCGGTCTGGGTGGAGCACTCCATCCACATCATGGAGATGTTGCTTGCTGAGAAGAAGTACAATGTGGTCGGTTCGACCTTGAGTACACCCGTGCTCTTGCCGGGTCTCGTCCCAAGGTCGCCGTCACCCAGATGTGCGTGCACAATCACGTCCTCGTCTACCACTACTGCCTGGCCACAAGGCCTTGCGAGTGTTTCGCCAGGTTTGTCAGCCCCCACTACATGTTCACTACGGTGGACATCACCAATGATGTAAAGGTGCTCAAGAATTCGGGCATCGCCTGCGAGAATCTTGTCGACATCCAGGGCCAATACAAGATCTAGGGCACCAAGAAGCATGAGAAGGACTCACTGGTTCACCTCGCCGAGCCATCATCGACCCCTACTACAGAGACATGAAGGATTCCTACAACAAGGACAAGCATGCCTGGCACTCGGCCTGGATGGAGAAACTCGACAAAGCTCACGTCGTGTACGCGGCCAAGGAGGCATACACGAGCTACGAGATGTACATGCGGATCATTGACATGAGGAAGTCCCTCCTTCCCCAAAACGCAAAGGATCCAGCCGGAAGCAGAGCAATGGCAAGTGTCGTCACAACAAGAAGTAGATGATTAGATCCTCGTTTCTCCTGGTTTAGTATGCATGTAATTACTTAGTTTGGTCTGTGGAAATGTTATGTGTGTAGTCACTTGTGCAATTGTATGCATAACTTGCTTATGCAATGTTGTTTTGTAAGTATATATGTTGATGCTCTATAGATAGAGCATGGATGTTGTGCAGATAGATCAAATCACATCGCACACAGACTAAACAATGGAACCCGTCGGTGATGATTTCATCAATCACTCACAATTGTATACCAGCAATCGTTTGCTCACAACACACACGGCTTGTTAACAGGAATCGTCTGTGTTCTTATCGGTCTTCCCACACATTTCTGATTACTGACCTGTTTCCCGCGTATCACACACACATCTTGTTAAGTTGAACCATTCCTGTTGTGTTGGCTAATCACAAACAGTTCATCCGAGTGAACTGTGTGCCGTATATCGCACACACCTTGATCTGGCTGACTATTTCTGTTGTGTTTCCTAATCACAAACAGTTCATCCGAGTGAACTATATGCCGTATATCGCACACACCTTCATCTGTCTGACCATTTCTGTTGTTATGCTCATCACAAATAGTTCATTCGAGTGAACCATATGCCACGCATCGCACACGCAACTATAATCTAAACCGTATTTGATGTCTCCGCCATCGCAAATGTTTTGTATCATTTTTTACGGTTTTATTACATCTTCATTTGCGATTAATGCATCGCACACAGTTTCGTCGAAGGGTCTCTGATTGTAGTGTCATGTTAGCAGCATCCTGCCATAGTGGGTATATATAGCCTCCACACAAAATCCAACTGTCACACACTTTTGACCCATCTCGGTGACACCGATCAGAGACTCAGCGGCACCGATCTATGCAAAAAAAATGAACGTTAGGAATCTCGGTGGGACCGACTAGAACAACTCAGTGGGACCGATGTGCTAGGGCTTAGGGCAAACCTCATCTCGGTGGCACCGATTGCATCATCTCGGTGGAACCAAAGTGAATCAATAAGGCAATAGAGAATCATTCAAGCCAACTCGGTGGGACCGATTGCAACATCTCGGTGAGACCAAAGTGAGCGCAACAAGTCACAGAGCGCTGGCAAGGCCATCTTGGTGGGATCGAGATCCATATCGGTGTGACCGAATTGTTAGGGTTTTTTGTTGTGTCTATGTCTGGATGAACTCGATGGCTCCGGATGAGAACTTTTGGTCGGGCCGAGTTTGGGAATTAGGGTTTTGAAATATTTGGGTAGAGAAAGTGGTTGAGGGTTTTGGAGCAATATCACTAAGCACTTGAGCAACAAGATCATTAAGCAACACCTCATCCCCTTCTAATAGTATTGGCTTTCCTATGGACTCAATGTGATCTTGGATCACTTAAACAAAAGTGTAGAGTCTTGATCTTTTGCCAATCCTTATCCTTATTATTTTGAAGGGCTTCCACATTCTCTTGTCCTTGCCACGCCACTGTTGAACTTATCTGAAATATACTAGATAATACTATTAGTCCAACAAGAGATATGTTGACATTAATTACCAAAATCACCCAGGGAGCACTTATGCTTTCAATCTCCCCCATTTTGGTAATTGATGAAAACTACTACTTCTTGAGCTTGTGTTGTTTTTTCCCTTGAAGACGAAAGGGTGATGCAGCAAAGTAGAGACAAGTATTTCCCTCAGTTTGAGAACCAAGCTATCAATCCAGTAGGAGGAACACACAAGTCACCAATGATTCCACCTACACAAACAAACAAGTACTTGCACCCAACGCGATAAAGGGGTTGTCAATCCCTTCACGGTTACTTGCAAATATGAGATCTGATAGAGATAGGTATAAAAGATACATAAAAGTGCAAAATATAGTAAAGGTAAATAAATTGCAGCAGGGTATTTTTGGGTTTTTGGTTTTATAGATCTGAAAATAATATGATAAAAATAGTCCCGGGGGCAATAGTTTTCACTAGAGGCTTCTCTCTTGAAAGAACACATACGGTGGGTAAAGAAATTACTGTTGAGCAATTGATAGAAAAGTGCAAAGTCATGATGATATATAAGGCAATGATCATGAATATAGGCATCACGTCCATGACAAGTAGACTGACTCCTGCCTGCATCTACTACTATTACTCCACACATCGACCACTATCCAGCATGCATCTAGTGTATTAAGTTAACAAGAACGGAGTAACGCCTTAAGCAAGATGACATGATGTAGAGGGATAGATCCAACCAATATAGTAAAAACCCCATATTTTTATCCTTAATGGAAACAATACAGATACGTGCCTCGCTACCCCTACTTTCACTGGGTGAGGACACCGCAAGATTGAACCCAAAACAAAGCACCTCTCCCATTGCAAGATAGATCAATCTAGTTGGCCAAACCAATTCAATAGATCGGAGAGAAATACAAAGCTATCGTAATCATGTAGAAAAGATTTCAAAGAAGACTCAAATAATATTCATAGATAATCTGATCATAAATCCACAATTCATCGGATCTCAACAAACACACAGAAAAATAAGATTACATCGAATAGATCTCCAAGAAGATCAAAGAAAGAGAACAAGCCATCTAGCTACTAGCTATGAACCCGTAGGTCTGTGGTAAAATACTCACACATCATCGGAAGGGCGGCAAGGTTGATGTAGAAGCGCTCCATGGTCGATTCCCCCTCCGGCAGAGTACCGAAAACTGTCCCCGGATGGGATCTCACAAAGACAGAAACTTGCGGTGGTGGAAAAGTATTTTGGTGTGCCCTCTAGTATACTGGGAATATTTGGGTATTTATAGAGCGAAGATTAGGGTTAGAGGAGCATTAGGGGGCCCACAAGCCTGGGGACATGCCTCCCGAGCTTGTCGCCAACTAGTGGCCCCACTGACCTTCTCTCGAAGGTTCCTGTGTGTCTTCTGGTCCAAGAAAAATTGTCAAAAAGTTTCTTTCCATTTGGACTCCGTTTGGTATTGATTTTCTATAAAAGATAAAAACAAGGAAAAAACAGCAACTGGCACTGGGCACTAGGTTAATAGTGTTGGAAATATGCCATAGAGGCAATAATAAAGTGGTTATTATTATATTTCCTTATTCATGATAATCGTTTATTATCCATGCTATAATTGTATTGATTGGAAACTAAAATACATGTGTGGATGCATAGACAACAACATGTCCCTAGTGAGCCTCTACCGGACTAGCTCGTTGGTCAAAGATGGCTATGGTTTCCTAGCCATAGACATGAGTTGTCATTTGATACGGGATCACATCATTAGGAGAATGATGTGATGGACAAGACCCAAACTATAAGCGTAGCATATGATCGTATCAAGTTTATTGCTATCGTTTTCTACATGTCAAGTATCTGTTCCTATGACCATGAGATGATGTAACTCACTGACACCGGAGGAGTACCTTGTGTGTATCAAATGTCGCAACGTAACTGGGTTACTATAAAGACGCTCTACAGGTATCTCCGAGGGTATCTTTTGAGTTGGCATGGATCAAGATTGGGATTTGTAACTCCGTATGACGGAGAGGTATCTCGGGGCCCACTCGGTAATACAGCATCACAATGAGCTTGCAAGCAATGTGACTAAGGAGTTAGTCACGGGATCTTGTATTACGGAATGAGTAAAGAGACTTGCCGATAACAAGATTGAACTAGGTATAGAGATACCGATGATCGAATCTCGGGCAAGTAACATACCGATGGACAAAGGGAACTGCATACGGGATTAGCTGAATCCTTGACATCGAGGTTCGATCGATAAAGATCTTCGTAGAATATGTAGGAACCAATATGGGCATCCAAGTCCAGCTATTGGTTATTGACCGTAGAGGTGTCTCGGTCATGTCTGCATAGTTCTCGAACCCACAGGGTCTACACACTTAATGTTTGGTGACGATCTAAGTATAGTTGAGTTATTGTGTTGGTGACCGAAGGTTGGTCAGAGTCCTGGATGAGATCCCAGACATCACGAGGAGCTCCGAAATGGTCCGGAGGTAAAGATTCATATATGGAAAGTTGTTATCGGGATTCCGGAAAAAGTTCGAGTTTTTTCGGTATTGTACCGGGAAGATTCTGGAAGGTTCCGGAGTGGGGCCCACCTGCATGGGGGACCCACATGAACGTGGGTAGTGTGGAAAGTCCCCATAACCCTGGTCTAGGTGCACCAAGATCCTCCCTTAAAAGGAATAGTATCATATCCCAAAGGGATAAGATCAGGATCCCTAAAAAGGGGGATAGCGATCGGTGGGAAAGGAAAAGAGGGATTTCCTTCGTCCCCCTTTGGCCAATGACCCTAAGGCCTTGGAGGGCAAGCCACCAGCCCCCTCCACGCCTATAGAAAGGTGGGTCAGCATTGGGGGCAGCCACCCTTCAACCCTTGCCCGTCTCCATCCCGTTACACCTCCTCCACCTCGCACAGACGCTTGACGAAGCCCTGCTGAGATTTCTCCACCACCACCGCCGCCACGCCGTCGTGCTACCGGAGAACTCGAGATACTACTTCACCATTGCTTGCTGGATCAAGGAGGTGAAGGCGTCACCAAGCCGTACGTGTGTTGAACACGGAGGTGATGTCCGCTCGGCACTTGATCGGGAGTTCGTGGGACGGATCATGATTGGATCGCGAAGACGTTCGACTACATCAACCACGTTTCCTAACACTTCCGCTTGGCGATCTACAAGGGTCTGTGGATCCAATCTCTCCTCTCGTAGATGGTCACCTCCTAGATTGATCTTGGTGAGCGTAGGAAATTTTTTGTTTCCCATGCAACGTTCCCCAACAGTGGCATCATGAGCTAGGTCTATGCGTAGATGACATCATGAGTAGAACACAAAGGAGTTTGTAGGCGTTGATATTCAAATTGCTTCCTTCCTTGGTCTTATCTTGATTCAGCGGTATTGTGGGATGAAGCGGCCCGAACCAACTTTACATGTCCATGTACATGAGACCGGTTCCATCGACTGACATGCAACTTGATTGCAGAAAGATGGCTGGCGGGTGTCTGTCTCTCCCACCTTAGTTGAATCGGATTCGACAATGGCGGTCCTTGTAGAAGGTTAAATAGCAACTTGAATATCACCGTTGTGGCTTTGCGTAGGTAAGAATGGTTCTTACTAGTCACCCATAGCAGCCACGTAAAACATGCAACAACAAAGCAGACGACATCTAACTTGTTTTTGCAGGGTATGTTGTGATATGATATGGCCAAAGACATGATGAGATATATTTGATGTATGAGATGATCATGTTTTGTATAGATTATCATGACTTGCATGTCAATTTATACGGCAACCGGCAGGAGCCATAGGGTTGTCTTTAATTATTGTATGACCTGCGTGTCAATCATTAAGCACTATGTAATGCTTTACTTTATCGATAAGCGGTAGCAATAGTTGTAGAAGCATGGTTGGTGTGACAACCCCGATGGCGACACGATGATGGAGATCATGGTTTCATGCCAGTGACAATGGAGATCATGCCGGTGCTTTGAAGATGGAGATCAAAAGTACAAGATGATGGCCATATCATGTCACTTATGGTTTGCATGTGATGTTAATCCTTTTATGCATCTTATTTTGCTTAGGACGATGGTAGCATTATAAGGTCCTCACTAAAATTTCAAGATAAAATTGTGTTCTCCCCAAGTGTGCACCGTTGTGAAAGTTCATCGTTTTGAAACACCACGTGATGATCGGGTGTGATAGACTCTGCATTCACATACAACGGGTGCAAGCCAGTTTTGCACATGCAGAACACTTGGGTTAAACTTGACGAGCCTAGCATGTACAAACATGGCCTAGGAACACAAGAGACCGAAAGGTCGAACATGAGTCATATAGTAGATACGATCAACATGGAGATGTTCACCATTGAAACCACCTCATCTCACGTGATGATCAGACTTGGGTTGGTGAATTTGGATCATGTTACACTCGGACAACCGGAGGGATGTTGATTTGAGTGGGAGTTCTTAGGTAATATGATTAATTGAACTCATTATCTTGAACAATAGTCTAAGTTATCTTTGCAAATTATGTTGTAGATCAATGGCTCGCACAGTAGCTCCCCTAAATTTCAATGCGTTCCTAGAGAAAGCTAAGCTGAAAGATGATGGAAGCAACTTTGTGGACTGGGCCCGTAATCTGAGGATTATCCTCACGGCTGCCCAAAAGTCTTATGTCCTTGATGCACCGCTTGGTGCGCCACCCTCTCCAGTGACTGTGGACGTTGTGAACGCCTGGCAGTCACATGTTGATGACTACTCAATAGTTCAGTGCGCCATGTTGTATGGCTTAGAACCAGGACTTCAAAGGCGTTTTGAACTTCATGGAGCATAGGAGATGTTCCAGGAGTTGAAGTTTATTTTTGAGAAAAATGCCCGGATCGAGAGGTATGAGACCTCCGATAAGTTCTATGCCTGCAAAATGGAGGAGAACAGCTTTGTCAGTGAGCACATACTCAGAATGTCTGGGTATTACAACCGTCTGGCTGAGTTGGGAGTTGAGCTCCCGCCTGAGGCGGTCACTGACAGAGTTCTTCAATCGCTACCAACTAGCTACAAGAGCTTTGTGTTGAACTATAACATGCAAGGGATGAACAAGTCCGTCTTTGAGCTGTTCACGATGCTGAAAGTCACAGAGACAGACATCCAGAAGGAGCATCAAGTGTTGATTCTCAATAAAACCACTAGTTTCAAGAAGAGCAAGGGAAAGAAGGGAAACTTCAAGAAGAGTGGCAAAGCAGTTGCCCCTCCCCTGAAGAAACCCAAGGCTGGCCCCAAGCCGAAAACTGAGTGCTTCTATTGCAAGGGAACTGGCCACTGGAAGCGGAATTGCCCAAGTATCTGGCCGACAAGAAGGGGGCCAATGTCAACAAAGGTATATATGATATACATGTTATTGATGTGTACCTTACCAGCTCTCATTGCAGTGCCTGGGTATTTGATACCGGTGCGCTTGCTCACATTTGCAACTCTAAACAGGAACTACGGAATAGACGAAGGCTGGCGAAGGACAAAGTGACAATGCACGTGGGAAATGGTTCCAAGGTTCATGTGATCGCTGTCGACATGCTTTGTCGGGGCAGGATGCTCATGATCACATATGGGGCCACGGGCCCCTTGTGGTTCGGCAAGGGGAAGATCACAATGCACAAAGAGCGAAAGCCATGAAGCAACTCGGCTACGATGAGACTCCGGTTTTTACCTAGGTTCGGGCCGCCGTAAGGCGTAAAACCCTACTCCTGCTTTTGGTGGATTGGATGGTGGAACACTACAACACACGACACTCAAACCCGGCAAGGTGGCCTCGGGGAGAGCGGCTACGCATGTACGAGTGTGCAAAAGTCTGCATCCCTCTCTAGGTTGCCTTGGACCTCCTTTTATAGCCCAAGGAGTAACCATAGTGGCAAAATAGACATTATCTTGTGATTAGATAGCCAACAGTGCTATCATACCTAATTCTGGCACTTAGGACAAAATGCCATAAATGCTACCTTAGGTGGCATGCGGAGATGCATCCCCGACAAGATTATGCCACCGCTTAGCCATCTTCTGCTTATCATCTTGACACGCCTCAGGACGGGTGTCGAGTGGTTGTGATCCGTCTTTTAGCCAGCTGCCACGTGCTTAGTGATTGCCACTTAATCGCCTGGGGGGTTTGACACCGCATTAATAAATGACTGGCGTCGTGGTGCGGTGGAGCGGTGGCAACTTGGCGGGTTTCCTTGTTGAACGAAGCTTGGCGGGGGTTTGGTTCCGGCGGCCCCGGCAAGCTTGCTGGGGGGATTTTGGACTTGTCCTTGGGGCGGTCTCGACCTATCCTGGCTCTCCTGCCCGGCAAAGGAGCCCTTCCCAAGGAGATATCTTGATGTCTTGTTCTTCTTAATGCTCTCCTTGATCTCACGAAGAGCGGCTTCTCTGGTTTGGCCCTGTGTCACATGTTGGTACTGGATATGTGATCGTTAGCACACCTGTGTATGAGTTCAATCAGCGAACGTTGATGTTTGTTGCACTGACAGGAGCCCCCGGGCCTGGCCCACACATGCTGCCGGGCATCATAGGGGTAGGCCCTAACAAATACACAGGCGGGCACTTCGATCATGCCGCAACGGGGGCCATATCTTCCTTGACATCTCCTTTGCTTCTTCATTAACCTGGGACTGAATTAGCTTCCGGTTTCCCCACGAGTCATGCGATATCAAACGCCATGGGGTTACCCACATATAGGGGCAGGGGGCACCCACGTTCTGGGGAAGTTAATTGAAGTGCCCGCGCACAACCCCGGGGGAAGAGGTAACTGCCATTTTACTCTCCCCACTACGCCTGCGGTTTCCGCCACATGCGCTGCATGCATTACATAGGGTAGGTAACGGATGCGTAGGGCGCGGGAATGAGTGCCATGGCAGAAAGCTAGGTGTCCCGGATAGGTGCAGGAGGCACTACAAAAAAAGACACATCCGTGACATTTTGGGCCGAACTAATTTTTTTCTGTCATGCTTATGACACTTCTATGACGATAATTGTGACAAAACACGGTATCACCATAGATGTGGTGGGCTCCTACTTCCATGACAAAAAATCATGACAGAAAATGGGCTTTTCGTCCTGGGCGGGCCGAAGACGCACCTGCATGACATTCTTTGGGCTGTCCATGACGGAAAAAACCGTGGTAGAAGCGAGGGCGAGGAAAATATCGGGGAGTTCCCGGTTACGGTGGGTGGTCGGGGCCGAGCGATGCACGGAGGGATTTCGTGTTTCTCTCGTACACGTACGCGCGTGTGTGCGAGGCGTTGGGCTCTAACTGAACCCGAGCGATTGCACTAGCTACGTTACTGAACCCGAGCGACCGATCCCTGGCTGTTAACTGAACCCGAGCGATTCCTTCGCTACTGCTGCTAACTGAAGCCAATCAAACCCGTTGCCTCTTGATGAACAGTGACCGTTGTTGGGGGTTGGATGAACAGTTCCCGGTGGGGGTTGGATGAACACGACCCCGTGGTAGTAGAGGTCGTTGCCGCTGGATGAACAGGACCCTGATCGAGGAGGCCGCCACACACACCCGAGCCGGTTGGGGGTGGATGAATAGGACCCCGTGGAGGGCTGGTTGAACAGTAGCCAGTGGAGGCTGGATGAGCAGGACCCCGTGGATGAAAAATAGCTGGTGGAGGCTGGAGGAAGTCGACGGTGGATGAACAGTAGCAGGTGGAGGCTGGAGGAAGTCGATGGTGGATGAACAGTAGCCCGTGGAGGCTGGAGCGAGGCTGTAGACGGTGGATGAACAGTAGCCTGGGGAGTCCCATTTTGTAGTACGCCACACCCCTCCTGATGAACAGGACCCCGTTTCGACCGTAGGCGCTCCAACACAAGTCTGTTTCCTCCGTTTTGCGGTACGCCACACCCCTCCTGATCAACAGCACCCCGTTTCGACCGTAGGAGCTCGAACACAAGTCCATTTCATCCGTTTTGTGGTACGCCAGACCCCTCCCGATGAACAGGTTCCCGTTTCGACCGTAGCCGGTCGAACAAAAGGCCGTTTACTCCATTCTGGGGTACGCCAGAGCTTGTTTCGGCTATTCCATCCAAGCCGGTTGGCTCCCGATGAACATGCGACACTGTTTAATCCGTGCCGACCCAGCTGGTTGGCTGCCGGTGAAGAGGACGCCGTCACTGTATGCATTAGAGACCCCACCCGTATGTACGTATGTAGCCGTATTTACTATCTTGCAGCGTGGCTGTACGTACGTGTACACGATATAGACAGGACTGCGTGACATGCTACGTCGGTGCCTCTACTTCAACACGTGCCGCTCCTTACTCGGCCATGGTACGTCGCTGCAGAGAGACTGATCGACCGCTATGTATGTACACGTTCGTGGCCAGACAGATAATGCAACCTTTGCTTCAACCTGGTTGGTCCCAGCTGTCAGGGGGTAAGAAGGCACTTCCTTCCATGTGAAGGTAAAGTCGGTGGGTCCCAGCTATCGAGGGGAACTTTTTTTCGTGAAATACAGAGGCCCTTCCTGTGGGTTCGAGCTATCAGGTGGAGGAATCATTATTTTGCGCGTAATAAGGAGGCACTTACTTGCATGCGGCCATGGACCCAGCTGTTAGCCTCTCCACGTACAGTCCTCTTCTGATGGTTGTCGTTCGTTCACTGCGTTGACCACGCCACGTGGACAGCACCCAGGCGGTGGACGACGGTGAGGCAGGGAACGACGCGGAGCCTGGGAACATGCGGAGGGTAGTACATGGAATGACTAGTTCGGCTGCGGTGTGAGGCTGCCATCGCCGCAGAATAACAGGGGGTGTGGGTGAGTAGAGGGATGGCTTGGCCAACGGTGGGAGTAGGGTGGGGCAGTGAGGCCTGCGCGGCAGCACAGCTAGCCACTGGAGGCAGGAGCAGGCGGTCCCGCCGGCGCTGGTTTGGGCGGCTGGTGCAAGAAGATCAGAGATTAAAGAAGCAGCAGGACCGTTCGATTAAAATCCAATGGTTACTGCTACTAGAATCGTTTGTTGACTAAGTTGACAAAGCCCTGCGTACGCGTCAACTTAGTAGGCCCACAGGTCAGCCTCCGAACCGGTGTGCCCAAAATGTCAGTGGGAGGAATCATTTTTTTCACGTAATAAGGCGGCAGTTGCTTGCGTGCGGCCGTGGACCATGGGGGTCCCTACTGTCAGCCTCTCCACGTACATCCCTATTTTGATGGCTGTCGTTTGTTGAATGTTGACCACGTTGAGGACGCCACGCCTAGAGCACCAACGCGGTGGACGATGGTGAGGCCTAGGAATGGAACGACCCGGAGCCAGTGAAGACACAGTAGTGGATGCCCACCCTGAGGAGAGTATGACGGTTGACTGGTTCGGTTGTGGCCTGAGGCTGCCGTCACCGGAGAATAACAGGAGGTGCGGGTGGGTAGAGGGATGGCCAGGCCAGCAGAGGGAGTAGAGTGGGCCGGTGAAGCCTGTGCGACATCACAGCCGGCCACAAGAGGAGGGAGCAGGCAGTCCCGCCAGCGCTGGTTTAGGCGGCTAGAGCAGGAAGATCAGATATTGAGGAAGCACGTCGGCCATTGGATGGACATCCAACAGTCACTTCTGCTAGAATCGTGTGTTGACTATAAGTTGACAAAGCCTTGCGTAAACAAGTCAGCCTCGAAATCTGTGGCGTGTACATCCCATTTGCTTTTATTTTTATAATTTACAGCCCATTTGCTAATCCATATGGAATTTATTGCAGCCCATTTTCCATTTTTAGAATTGCTGCCCATTTTCTGGTCAGTATCAGGGTTAAAAATTTGAACTAAAAAATATGCAAAATTTTAAAAATTCGCATATTTTTGCTAGGGAACAATTATTTTTAATCCAAAAATTAGTAGCCATACTAAAACAACTTTAAAAAATAAAGTAGTACTATGTTATGTTAAAATCCAATGAAATATAAAATATCAGTGAAGAACAAAAACAAAAAATGAAACTGTTCGCACACAAACACGTCACCGTGTACCTCCAATGCCGAGGGTGATGCACCGCAGCTCACGTTGAAGGAGACCCGTCCGGAAGCGCGGTACGCAAGCAAAACGGCGGGTGCTTTTCAGGACACGAAACCCCACACGCCCGGGAGGGACCCTGTCAGGGCGCGCGGCGGCTATGGGCTGCCCTAGGTCGACCTGATCGCCCCTAGGCCCTCGTGGATCGCCGCCCTGCAACTAGAAGAATGAACGAAGAACGAGGAAGAAGAAGAACAAGGGAGAGAGATAAAGGTAAAGGTAAAAGGTGATATATTGATAGATCGATTGTGTGTTGTTTCAATCGGCCATCACCCCTAACATATATAAGAGGCGGTTGGACTTCCCGTACAAGTAAAGGATTCATCTAGGCTTTCCTTACAAGAAAATTACATCAATTCATGTCCTGCAGTTCTAGTTTCAGTCCAACTCGGATTCAGCCCAAATCTGTCCCATACTTCTGTCCTGCTTCTTACGCGGGCCGTCGAAATTGCATACTAACTCGGATGGAGTCGAGTTCGACATCAAACTTGTCCGCCTCGATGATCTGCATAATTCAGCATGGGCCACTTCTCCTTTTAAGGCCGTCTTTATGACTTTTAGGGCCCACCTTTAACTGTGGGTCAGATTCAATTGTGCAGTTTTCTGAACTGTCCAAGTGTTATAACAATTTTGCAGGCCGTATACTATCTCCGATGATGATGACTCCAAAAAAAAGGTGACCGTTTCGACGATACGCACAACTTCCGTGTAGTACACTTTTCCATCCGAGGTCATCTGAATAACCTTTCGAGCCCATCTTCAACTTCTGGTCGGATTGACTTTGACAGCTTCCACTTTCCCGGCAAGCTTTCCACCCTGGCAAGGTTTCCACCCCGGCAAGCTTTCCACCCCGGTAGGGTTTCCACCCCGTCAAGCCACCCCGGGAAGCTTTCGATCCCGGCAAACTTTCCACCCCGGCAAGCTTTCACACCGGCAAGGTTTCCATCCCGGCAAGCTTTCACACCGGCAAGGTTTCCACCCCGGCAAGCTTTCACACCAGCAAGCTTCCATGCTGACAAGCTTTCCACGCCGGGAAGCTTTTCCTTTTGCTGGCAAGCTTTTTACTCGGATTTCTCGACTGAGAATATAGCCTGATCTTGATTTGCCTCTCGAGGTCGCATACGACCTTGGATTGAGACGATTTATATATGAAAATCGATCGGCTCGACGAGATGAAGACAATCCATGTAGAGTGCTCCTTCATCCGAGGTCGTCTTAAAGGCGTAACCAGTCGAAAAGCACTCGGAACACTAAATTCTGCCACTTGGAGCACAGTTTCGGCCCCTAAGATGGGGTTGGACGATGATAACCTAAACATCAAAGTTGTTCCACTCGGTGACGTGAAACTTTTCATGCTAAAAACTCTTTCACTCGAGACCATCTCATTTTCTTTTTATGCCGTGCCAAAATCTGATGTGAACACATGCCCCCCTGTTTTCTGGCAGAGCTTGCGTGCTAGAAAATACTTTGCCTAGGGCAATGTTTAAGCACGATGTCAACACTCCATCGGCTGTGCATGCTAAGGACGACAATTATTATCGGCCATATGCTCAGGTACTTCTTGGGAATATTAGAACCGTTCGACGATACATCGTTCTGGCTGCCAAACGATTATGGCCATGCACCTCAAAGGAATACCGTCAACTATTCGGCAACACAAATCATCAAAGATCAAACTGTATATTAAGCCATGTGCCGAACAATCTTGCTTCACTTGGATCCTGCAAATGACTGACACTCAGATTTCTTCCAGTTAGCTTCCTGAATTGCACTAGATCCTTCATTACTGGCTGAATCGACTAAGGAGTCGGTCACATGTAGTTTTCCTGGCCGATTCAAAGATGGGTCAGCCGTATTTTCCTCACAAGCCGAGTGAATAAATAAGTCGGCCATATGTGAATTGGCTACACCAAGCATCAGGCTGTTCAGATGTGAAAAACACGCCTCTTGTTGGATCAACCCCATCTGAAGTTATTTGAACAGTTCTGATAGGTCCATCTTCAGTTTTATCGATATTACCCGAGTGATGATCCACTCAGATTCTGCTGAGATAGTATCTAAATGCTTGTTGCACCAACATGACGAATTCTCAGGATGATAAACAAAATATCGGCCATGCATCCTCATCTCAAAGGATCTGGGGAACCTTCCCACCAAAGTGTGAATAGCCGAAATAAACTAGATATTTCAGCTGTGGAAAAATTGTTGGGCACAAACTCTGATGGCATGGTTGAAGAACATGGATGATGCGCCGTGTGGAGTCTCCCATAGTGACACGAAAGTTGTCGGCTTCGCCTGCTGGTTTCACGCTTGTCCTCCTTTACTCTTGTCAGCCTTGCAACAAAAGCTAGCACATCACTCCCTTCTCGAGGGCTACCCTTGGGAACCCACGCCATATTCCTCTTCTCTAGCTCTTCGGCCTTGAGTCGCTTTAACTGTCTCTCTTGCCAATGTGATAAGCCGAGTGAGCATCCCGACTATGATTTTGTTTTATGCACTGGCAATTCTTTCCTGGCTTTGGGCACCTCTGGCTTGGCCTGTTGAAATTCGGCAATTGGATCCTTGAAAATTACACGCTTCATGTCCTTGCCTTTAGTAGCCAACATAGACTCGGCTGAATTTTTGTCATCTGGAGTCAGATCTGAAACAGCACACTTGCGGTCATCCTTTTTCACTCGGTAAACTTGATTGACCGCATCCATCTTTTCCGCTGAGCTCCGGACTGATTCTTTTTTGTTGAGCCGGTCATTAACATATGGATGTTGATCAAACGATGTTCCTCTTGGAGCTGCGTAATTTTTGCGAGGCATTCTATAATAAAATAGATGGTGTGCCCTCGATTTATACCTGTCCCATGATTGATATGAATAATAGTCAGCATGAGAAGGTACGTATGACATCGGCATTGGTGACCCAAAAGGAGGATACGGAGTCAACTTCTTCCTTCGCCAATCCTGGTGTTCAGATTTATTCTTTGGGGGTGACTTCAATGCCTTTGTTTCACTCGGCTGATAAGCACTCTTCTCCTGAATTAACTTCTAATATTTTTCCAATAACTACGCGAAAGTGACTTTCGGCTTTTTACCTTTGTGTTTACCGCGGCCTTTTCTTTCTTTGGTTGTGTGTGCATCGGTCTTTGAATTTTCTTGTTGCCCCCCAGTGCTAAACGTGTCAGTTGTAGCTTTGATGGAATTCCTGTCTTCAATATTGTTGCTGATGCACTCTTGAATGATTACCTCGCTTGAATATTTGATCACATCATCATTAGCATATACCAGTCCATCTTTGGATGAGCCAGCTTGCGGTAGCCGAGTCAATACTTGATCGCCATCAAGACCAATCTGAGTCGACTAGCCGTATGCTTGTGCCTCAACGAGGTCCAATCATCCTTTGTTGGCCGATTGTGTGGCATGATAAATCACATTGTTGTCTTTGACATTGTGCTCAAACGAACATTGCATTTGTTCTTGTCTTGACAGCTCGACATCGTGATCAATTATAATAATAGGATTAGTCGATGATGCACCGACGACATGATCACCTATGCTCGGACTGAAGGTACACTGCTCATCCATTAGCTGATACTGTGATACCGGCTCTGAAACAAAACAACCGAGTGGTGATGGCTTAACGTCATCCGACTCGGATATACATTGATTTTCGTCCTCCTTTCTTGATGCTCTTGAATCGGCTATCTCAGAGGACTTTGGACCTGGCTTTATGTTTCTGCAACCAAAATAATTACAGAATATACGTCTCATCTGAGACCAAATGTTAGCCAGGCATAAAACAAACAAAGTTGTCCATATGAATATAATGTTTAGCCGACATGACGGGAACAACTTTGGTTGTGATAAGTTGTCACCATTATCTTCTGTGAACAGTGCCATGTGTTGATCAGCATGATTAGTGACAAGATTATTCCAAACAAACAGATTACTCATCTCGATTGGTCTTTCAAATTTAATTAGAATCTTGCTAATGGGTGGATTAACAATATGATTTTGGCCGAATCGAAAATTGAGTAAACTGTCAGCCAGGCGTACCTTTGTGAAGACGTTGGGAGGAGCAGGTGGTTGCATAACTGGAACAATATCTTGCTCCACTTCTAAATAATTCTCCAATGCCCCTTCCTCTTCTTCTAGATCTCGTGTCTCATCACTTGGATTTCCTGTGTAGATTTCACTCGGACCATCCGAATGGATTCCACTCAGACGCTCTTTGTCAGCTGAACTTTGCTTAGCTACATGTTCTTGTTCTTGATGTTCATCGTTAACCGAACTGTGTTCGGTCATATTATTTTGTTCTTGATGTTCATCAATTTCTTTAGCACGAAACTCATAGGGCAGCATGTAAGCTCCCTCACATCCAGAAAAATCGAGCACGGCCAATTTGCTGCATTTGTCGTTCCTTTGCTCGGTGAAGCTTGCATCATCTGTTTTGGTACACTTGACAATAACTGGCTCGATGCACTCGACATTAGCCAGTGATGCACTCGGATGACTCAATGCACTCGGCTGACTTGATGCACTCGGCCTTAACTGGCTCGATGCACTCGGTTGGCTCGATGCACTCGATATTGACTCTATGCACTTGACCTTGGCCATCTCGGTGCTCAATCCGGTTTTGACCGAATCCACCATTGTCTTGGCTTTAAAGGAATCGTTCAACTCGGCTGTAGATGACTTGCTCATATTTGACTCGGTTTCAACTGAATCAACCAGATTAGTCGAGTGAATCCTTTTTTGTTGTTCGGCTTGCATAGCTTCTGTTTTATCTTGCCTCAACATCATGGAAGGGCTAACATGGTTGCTGCATAGAGAAAAGGACTTGACGTATTCTTGCAAATCTTCCTCCTCACGCTTCTTCTTGAGTGCTTCATAAGCCTGTTGATATTCTGCTGGTAACTCCTCAAGAGTTGGTGTGATAAAATTGTTGATGCAATTCCCTGTGAGCTTTGGCTTGATCTTTCCCATTCGGGCGACATCTTTTTCGTTAGATTCAGCCCTACTCGGATCCGCTTGCCCCCGAATACTATTAGGATCTTTCGGCAATGAGTCAATGCTGCCGAAGTTTTGCAATTGTATAGGAGGTGCATAACATCCTGCAATGATAGATGAAGACATATGTACTGTTGTTGAACCATATTTCCTCTTGCCAATTTGGTCAATTGGCAACATGTCGTCTTCTTGCAAAACCCTAGCTCTTATTGCCTCATAATTAGGAACAAACCCTTTATCATGTTGCTCAAGGCAAAGAGCGCTAATCTTCTTGTTTTGCGCTAAGGTTTTTACTGCAGCCAAAGCCACCTCATCTCCTGCAATATTAGGCACATACACTCCTGTAGAATCTCCATTTACTCGGCCATAGCCATGAAGGTGAGCCGAGTCATGAATATGTTTATTTGCGTATGTTGCTGAGCAATTAATCTCATGAGGTATAATATATGATGATTGAGAATAACCGGCCAAATAGCTAGTAGAAGCATGGCCGATTCCCTCTTTCATCGGCATGTTTGGGGACAGATCCGCATATCGCGAGTCAGCTGCCGATGAATAAAATTTTGAGACATCCTCTTGCACATGAGGTCTCCCAAATTGATCACTCAAAACCATCGTGTTGTTCATCGGCATATTGAAGGGAATTGCCGATGCACGAAAGTTTGGATCCATAAGTTGTTTGTCGCGATTATGTAAATTCCAAGCTTTTCCAATAGAATAACTAGTCGACCTTTGCTCGTTAGGGCTAGCCAACATGACATGTCTATTGAAAGATCTAGCGACACCAACATACTGGTTACTTGCATCTACATAAGGAGACTGATGATACATATTACCGTTGTAGATTGCAGCCTCTTGATGATGCTCCTTGTAGCAAGAACAGGCCGGAGACCGTTCGAAGCTTCGTGTCCCCAGCGGAGTCGCCAAAAAGCGTGTTCGCACACGAACACGTCACCATGTACCCTCGACGCCGAGGGTGATGCACCGCAGCTCACGTCGAAGGAGACCCGTCCGGAAGCGCGGTACGCAAGCAATCCGGCGGGTGCTTTTCAGGACCTGAAACCCTACACGCCCGGGAGGGACCCCGTCAGGGCGCGCGGCGGCTATGGTCTGCCCTAGGTTGACCTGATCGCCCCTAGGGCCTCGTCGATCACCACCCTGCAACTAGAAGAACAAACGAAGAACGAGGAAGAAGAAGAACAAGGGAGAGAGATAAAGGTAAAGGTGAAAGGTGATATATTGATAGATCGATTGTGTGTTGTTTCAATCGGCCATCACCCCTAACATATATAAGAGGCAGCTGGAATTCCCGTACAAGTAAAGGATTCATCTAGGCTTTCCTTACAAGAAAATTACATCAATTCACGTCCTGCAGTTCTAGTTTCAGTCCAACTCGGATTCAGCCCGAATCTGTCCCATACTTCTGTCCTGCTTCTTGCGCGGGCCGTAGAAATCGCATACTAACTCGGATGGAGTCGAGTTCAACATCAAACTTGTCCGCCTCGATGGTCTGCATAATACAATGGTGGCCACTTCTCCTTTTAAGGCCGTCTTTATGACTTTTAGGGCCCATCTTTAACTGTGGGTCGGATTCAATTGTGCAGTTTTCTGAACTGTCCGAGTGTTGTAACAACTTTGCAGGCCGTATACTATCTCCGATGATGATGACTCCAAAATAAAAGTTGACCGTTTCGATGATACGCACAACTTTCGTGTAGAACACTTTTCCATCCGAGGTCATATCAATAACCTTTTGAGCCCATCTCCAACTTATGGTCGGATTGACTTTGACAGCTTCCACTTTCCCAGCAAGCTTTCCACCCCGGCAAGGTTTCCACCCCGGCAAGCTTTCCACCCCGGTAAGGTTTTCACCCTGGCAAGCCACCCCGGCAAGGTTTCCACCCTGGCAAGCCACCCTGGCAAGCTTTCCTTCCCAGCAAGCTATCCACCCCGGCAAGCTTTCCACCCCGGCAAGCTTTCCATCCCGGCAAGCTTTCACACCGGCAAGGTTTCCACCCCGGCAAGATTTCACACCAGCAAGCTTCCATGCCAGCAAGCTTTCCACGCCGGCAAGCTTTTTCTTTTGCTGGCAAGCTTTTTACTCGGATTTCTCGACTGAGAATATAGCCTGATCTTGATTTGCCTCTCCAGGTCGCATACGACCTTGGATTGAGACGATTTATATATGAAAATCGATCGGCTCAACAAGACGAAGACAATCTATGCAGAGTGCTCCTTCATCCGAGGTCGTCTTGAAGGTGTAACTGGCCGAAAAGCACTCGGAACACTAAATTCTGTCACTCGGAGCATAGTTTCGGCCCCTAAGATGGGGTTGGACGATGATAACCTAAACATCAAAGTTGTTCCACTCAGTGACGTGAAACGTTTCACGCTAAAAACCCTTTCACTCGAGACCATCTCATTTTCTTTTTATGCCGTGCCAAAATCTGATGTCAACAGAAACTAATTGCCCATTTGCTATATTTTTTTTGGAATTTGCAACCCCTTTCATATTACTTTTAAGATTTACTGCCCATACTTTCTGGCCAGGCCGGAATGCATCCCTCCTCATCTTGAAAGATTTGCAGCCCAGTAAGTCAGAGAAAACAATATGCTTAGCTTGGGTATTCTTCAAAAAGAAATAGTGGGCTACCTATTGTCCCAAAGAAAAAACTGCTGGGCTGGTCATGTTGTTAGACGGGCCACAGAGACCGCACAACCAAGCTTATAGCCTGCTCCTCTGAACAAATCCTAAAAAAAAGCGTTGTGTAATTCTGTCGCGAATTGACTATACATTGACAATGATGTGGGTCCCCAGATATCAGCAGGGTGGATTAGAGTAAAAAAACAAGGGGTGCATCTGAGTAGTAAAGAGGCGCTTGCTTGTGTTTGGGAGTGGACCTGGTGGGTCCGTACTGTCATACTCACAACTACAGTCCTCTTCCGATTCACTATGTTGACAAGGCCAGACGGCGGCGCCGCTGTGAGCGCACCAAGGCGGCACTACAAAAAAACCAATTCCGTGATGATACGTGTTTCTCACAGTAGGTCATGTTTTCTGTCATGCATGTACATCCATGATGACTTTATGATAGAATCAAGATAGTCATACCTGTGCTGTCGTAGAAGTGTTCCATGACAATACCAAAATTATCATCACGAAAGTGTCCACTTCCATGACGATAAATGGCGTGTCATGGAAGTGCTTTCGTCAAGGGTAACCGACACATGGCATCCACCGTAACGGGTCGCCGTTAAGCTATCGGGTTCTGGATTGAATCCGATAACCCATTAACAGCCCGGACCAATGGGGATTTTCCACATGTAAAATTCTCAATGGCCAGAGGAACCACGTGTCGGCTCACCATTGGGACAGATGTCAACCACTCATTGGACCGGAGGCACCTATGATACGTCGACAAGTGGCACGGCCCAACAGAGGCCCATTCCGGTGAAAAGGCCGGCCCGTTTGACTTGGTCAAAAAGTAGCGGGCCGGCCCACGGAAAGCGTGTTAATGGCTTGTTTGCATATAGCCCATTTACAGCCCGCTAACTCACGGCCCGTTATGGCCTATCCGAATTAGGCCCAGTAGCATCATCTGGGCCGTCCAATATGATTCCGGCCCATGTATGGCCCATGACGTCTTTCGGCCCATACGAGGCCCTTTGTAACTCTGGGCCCATTAAAGGACCGAGGTGAAACTGGCCCATAATAAACAGTGTATCGCTTTATACCGATTAATGGCCCATTATTCCGTAGGCCGTTTCCAGCCCGTGTTAACTTTTGGCCTTCTAAGGGCCCATTTATTCTTGGGCTCATTTTCAGAATTCGGTTACTTACGGTCCGTTACTGGCCTGTTCCGCTTGTGGGCCAAATTCAGCCCGTGGTTACAGTCGGCCCGACTGTGGCCCGTTAACACATTGGGCTGTTTTCATAGCGTCATAAAATACGGCCTATTAACGACCCGTTATGGTCGGGCCATAAATAGATGATTTCCACTCTAGCCCGTTTATGGCCCATTTTGCGGACCGTTATTGGTCCACGAATAGTACGGCCCATGTTTGGCGAAACGATTATATGGCCCATAGAAGGCCCATTGATTAGACGGCCCGTAGAAGGCCCATGGATCCTACGGCCCGTAGAAGGCCCTTGGATCCTACGGCCCGTAGGAGGCCCATGGTCACTACAGCAGGTAGCAGGACCATGGTTACAACAGTCCATGTGTTGCCATGGTTATTGTGGCCTAGTTATAAAAATAGGTTATTGTGGCCACTAGAAAAATGCGGAAAAAGAACTGCAGTGACTACAAGCAAACAACTAAACAAGACAATAAGGAAATAAATAAGCAAGCAACTAACGCTAGGCTATTATGGCTATTACACATATTACATCCACTGGGCATCAAAGTTCGCCACCAGTGCAAATATAGGGAACAAAGCAGCATATTACATACACTGGCCATCTAAATTGGCCACCAGTGCAAATAAATGCGGCAGCAAAACAAGTCCATAACTGAAACAACTTCAGAAGAGCTCAAGAAACGTTATCCTGGGTATCCACCATGCTGGCAATAAGCTTAGCAAGCTTATTAGCTTTCTCCTGTTTGGCGCTAAAATCCTCCAAAGCTTGTTGTTGCACCAGAAAGTATGCATCTGAATTCTCCAGGGACTTCCTCAGTCCTTCGGCTTCTTGTCGCAGCATAGCTGATCGATGTCTTTCAGCTTGTAGTTGAGACTCAAGAAACCGAACTGATTCAGACAGTGAGTTTGAATAGCTTGTGCCAGCGGTAGTGGCCAGTAACTCGAACACTACACCAAGACATGACTTTGGGGTTGTCTCACTATCTTCAAGATAGTTTTCCTTAGCTGTTTTATCAGCTTTGTTGGAGACCAACAAGGATGTCTCACTATCCTAAACCTTATCTGCAATACTTCCTTTACCATTGCTTAATAAGGCACTCTTCCCCAATATTCTGTCAGCATTCTAAAAGAAGAAACAAGCTGACACATAACAGGTTTAGCATGTACTAGTATATGAAACTCATTTCGGTGAACCAGTTCATTAGTAAGGTGGACAGGATTAAACTACCAAGTCTTCTATTGCCAAGTACTCCCTCCGTCCCAAAATTCTTGTCTTAAATTTGTCTAGATACGGATGTATCTAACCATAAAATGTAACTAGATACATCCGCATTTAGACAAACCTAAGACAAGAATTTTTGGACGAAGGGAGTAGTACATAATAAAAGGATCAAACAAACATATATATATGTCCTATGGTCACTGCATTGTCTTGCCAAATCAAAATAGAGACACGGTTCAAATCATATCAGTTCAAGACAAAGCAGCACTGAAAGAATACAAAGCGTGGGAAACTACACGGCACAACAAGATTTTAGATGGGTACCACGGGTCTACATGTACAACAACACTATTGGCTCTGTTGTGATGCTAGTAATGTGCATGATATAAGAAGTCAACTGTATACACAATTGAAATTGAAATCAACAGAGCTATTTATAAGAGCAAACCTGTTAAAGAAACATGCGTAAACATACCTGTTGTGCCATTGGAGTTTCGATTGGATCCTTCAATTTAAAATTAAGTTTGTATGAGTAAATACAGTGATACAAGAGCAAAGCAGTATGCACGATAGCAATGGAATCTTAAATGAGAACAGTTGTTCTTTAGGTTTAAGCACTTGTTCTACACGAACAGAGTACAGTAAGACGTAGGCATATAGTATTTAAAAATAAAAAATGAGCTCATAGACCTTACCACATTCTTGGTTCGGGACCAGTACAGAACAAGGCGTTCCCAGTCATCGTCCAGTAAATGTGTCTCAGGAGAACGTAAGGGAATTTGATGAGTTTCTTTGCCAGTGAAGTACGTTTTCTTCAGGTAATTCCGATACTGCACCAAGCATTCTTGAAGATAGCAGAGGTATTAGCACAGGTTACCTCATCCTGAGTTTCCAAATCAGTCCTTCTCTATAGAGAAAAATGGGAAAATTTGATGTATTATAAGCATCATGGAGGTAGAATGTATGGGACAAAGCAAAGTAATTGCCATGAATAACATTACTTACACATAACTCCTGGACGAACACCTGCAACTGGCATTTTCCTTCATCTTCAGTATAATATTTCCATGATGGGAAGATACGCACATAGGATTTAACAACATCAAATGCGATAGATGCTAAACTACGAATGGCTAGTTGTGCTTCCTCCACAGGAATAGGTGTACTAACTGGTGGAGTTGGGGTTCGCCGTGGTAGTACTGGTGCTTTGGGCACTGGAGCTGCCTTACTAACTGCTCTTGTTTGGGAGCTCTGTGGTGGAGATGGTGCTGTGTCAACAGGAACTGGGTTACTATCTGCTGGGGTTGGGGTTAGATTGGGTGAAGCTGGTTCTCTGTCCATCGCAGTAGGGGTACAATCTGCGAGAGTCTGGGTTATGTGTGGTATTGCTGGTTCTCGTGCATGTACAACTGGGGTGCTATCTCCACCAAGAGGTAGCACTGTTTTATTTGAAGACCGTGTTTTTACTCCGCTAGATACTGCCATCACCCGCTCCAATTCAAATGGCTGATAAACAGGAAACATAGTTGAGTGTACAGACCTTGTATGAGAGACAGATGCATAGTGTGGAAAAAAGAGGGCATGAAATAGTTGACATGTATATTGTTTAACTAAAAAGGATAGCATGACATAATTTCACATATATGATGTCTATCTAAACTAGATAGCATAGCATGACATAATTCAAAGATATGATGACTAACTAAACAGGATGGCATGAGATAATTATATGATGTCTTTAGTAAACAGGTTCGCATGACATAATTCACATACATGTTATCTAAGTAATCAGGATCGCATGATTTAATTCACATATGTGATTTATATGCTAAGCAGAGGGCATTCGCATATATGATGTCTGAACTAAGAACATGGTGTTGAATATTGTGTATATGATGTCTAAACTATGCAATGCAAGACACCATATGCATGATATGAGCAGTATAACCGTGCCAAGTTAGAGCATACACCTTGGTGGGGGAATAGGACTGGTCATCTGTCTCTGAATCCATCTCTGAGGAGCTATCGGGGCCCAGCAAGAGATATGCTTCGACAGGTAGCACTGTCTGCTCTGAAGACCTTGTTTTCACTCCAGATTTTTCCATCACCCACTCAAATGGCTGATTCACAAGAAGAGTATTTTAATGTACAAACATTGTCGACAAATGGAAATGTAATGAAGAAAAGGATGGGCAAGATATCATTCAAATATATGATGCCTGGTTAAACAGGATGGCATTGCATATTTCACATATATTATGGCTGGCTAAAAGAGAAGAGACTACATAATTCCCATATGTGATATAGAAACTAAACAGGTGGCATTACAGAACATGTCTAAACTAAGCAGATGACATATATGATGTCGAAAGTAGGCACTGCAAGGCAACATATGCATGATATGACCAACATCATCATGACAAGTTAGAGCAAACACCTTGGGGGGTAAATGGGAGTGGTCAGCTACGTCTGAATCTGCCTCAGAACAGATATCTTCCTCTGGATTACAATCTGGAGAGGGGGAGGGTTTGCCATTGAACCCACCATGGAGCGATGTCTGCATGACATTGTATTGCCGCGCAAAACTCTTCTCTTTTTCTCTACATATTCAGCATGACTGTGTACAATGTCTGATGCATACGAAAAAAATATAGTGAGATTATGTAAGGAGAGCATGCAGAAATCTAGAGTGATGGTACCAACCAGTGGATGGATCCAAAAATAATGATAGCAGGCTGATGATAGCTTTAATTTAATAAAAAGACAAATGATGATTGCTTTACTATTTGTTTCCCACCCAAGATGAACAACATAGGCATACCCTAGGTGAACCAGATAATAGACAGAGATACTATTCATTGCTGCCTTGATATGTGCCCCACAAGTAATTTTAAAACTCAAGTTTGAACTTTAATTTGGACCTGACTTGGAGTCTAAGAGATCAACAGGATGATAAAGTAGAAGGTCCAGGTGGATGTTCTGCTCCATTCCTTTCAACAAAATGCATGAATAATTGAATAGTAGAGTGCCATAGGAAAATTTCCTATTGCTATGTTTTTCCTTCACTTTTTCCTTTGAACCAAAATAGCCCTAATGGATTGACATGAATGTAGAGTAATAAGTGATGCGACAAGTGTACAACCTCTTTGCTGTAGCCGTGTCGACCTCAACATCATTGGGTTGGTCGCTGAAGAAGTTGCGGCAGAGGTGGCTAACGGAGGTGTGGAGGAAGATCCGAGGAATCTGTAGACAACGTCCAGGGCACTGCTCTGTTGTGATGGATGGTTCCGTCGTTCGAGACTGAAGCAGTACAAGACAGACATCGTTAATCTCAAGTGGGATTCTAATAGCATCTCCAATAGATGATGTAAAATACATTACCAAAAATTGATAGATGTAAAATTTTCATCACCAAAAAACACCTGACTACAACAGATGAGGTAAAAACTGTTGACTCTAAACTTAACTGTCGAAACTGAAATTTACTATGGAATCTGAATGTTACTGTCGAAACAGAATGCACTGGTAGCAGAGAGGCACTTCACATGTAGTTTAGGCGGCTCGAGCACTAGTAGTAGAGAAATAGTGATCTAAATCAGCAGGCGATCGATGGGGAACACAGTAGCAGATAGCAGCCGGAGCAGCAGCGCCTGGAGGAGCAGCGCGAACTAGAGCCAGAGCAGCAACTCATGTAGCTGCAGCAGCCCATGTACCAGCATCAGCAGCGCGAGCGAGAGCAAGAGCAGAGCAGCAGCATGAACGAGGGGGAGAGCAGATCAGCAGCGCGACCGAGCGAGAGATGGAGCAGCAGCAGTGCGAGCGAGCGAGCGAGCGAGAGCCGGAGTAGCAGCAGTAGTGCGAGCGAGCGAGCGAGAGCCGGAGCAGCAGCAGCAGATCTGGCTGGTATGGCCGCCACCGTCGAAGGGGCCTCGCACTGGGGGAGAGCCGCCGTGGAGATGTCGCCCGCGGCGCCGGCTTCGAATTAGCCGTGCCATGGGGGTGCGGGATGGAGCACCATTGGCGTCGGGAGGTCGAGTTATGGAGAAGGTGCGATGCGATGAGTGTACAACCTCTTTGGTGGCACCGAGTAGGCCTCGGCTACGTCTGAGGAGTCGGTGAGGATGTTGCGGTTCCGGTGGAGCAGGTTAAGGCGGCGCTGTGGAGATGGATCAGCCGCGATAGACGAGGCGATCGTCGAAGCAGCTCCTTGGAGGTGAAGGATGGGGCGACTGAACCGGCGGGACGATGAGATCAATGACGGATCCTCATCCTGGGAGGTGGATGAGGGACATCGGGCTGTTGCGGTGGATGACATCGTCGGTGAAGAGGCTCCGGCTGGGCAGCGATGGGGTGGCGGACAGAGGAGGGTGGGGTTTCACGGCTGGAGCAGAGAGGTTATGGCAGCCTGGGATTTCGAATGGGGATTTCAAATGGCGAAAAGGAGGTGATGGGAGGGGGGGAACCATGACTTAGGGACACGCTTGTCCAAAATGTAGGGTGTGTTACAAAAGTACCCCCATCGATATGAACTAGCGGCCCTTTCGGCTCAGGGTTAGAAGGGGGATTTCGCATGTCGGGATTTGGGAGCTGGAGGGAGTTTTCGCGCGCGTTGTAATTTCGGGATAGCAAGGCGCGGGTTCTGAAGGCGCGAGTTTTGGGAGCACGATATCTGAATTTTCGGGATATAACAAGGCGCAGGTTGAATTTTAGGGACAAGCCTAACGTGTAATATTGTACGTACCAAATCAATTCGCACTTCCCTCAACAAAAAAACAAAATAAATAAATAAAACTATTCGCACCACACAAAGAGAGAGTCTTGTCCCGTTTTACTGTACAAATGCTATTCAAAGCTATGAATCCATGTTATGTCCAATTAAATTTTTTCGCTGGCTGTATAATGCATGTAACCTACTCATACCAACATTTTAGTGCATTCCAAATGTCTATACTACCGCTGCAATTCAAACTAAATTTGAATTCATTTCTTTATTTGAATAAGAATCTACAATCATGATTGTTGCCAACTTAAACCATCATTCGTGTATTATCTTAACAACACACCACATGATTACTATAGAGATAGATATGAACTATGTGTACTATATGAACTCCAATTCAAAATTTTGAATAAGCTGGATGTTGATTCCAAATAACAGTACATTTGATGTACTAACTAGATCTTCATAATCTAAACCATGTTCCATACGTACACCGTGTCTATCACACAAAGTATAGTGCCCCGCCCCCTACATTATGACAAGTATTTAGCCCTGAGGTGCAAAAGCCACACATTATCACAAATTATAATCAATGTTCTATATATTATATGTAGTATAACATGTTCATAACCACACCATGCGTATCACCATTATATATATTCATTCATGCATGCGTCGGTTTAAAACACTATGATATCTTCTTCAAATATCCGAATCCACTTTTTTATAATGAATTATGATCTCTGTTCGTCCTTTACACCCACACAATCCTCTTCTCTTTGTAGCTAGCGCTAACTTTCTATCGTGCATGCACACGCCCGCCCCCTCTCACCCTCCCTCAGCGTCCCCTCCATCGCGCACATTCGTTATTTCTCTTTAGGTCATTCGCCCATGGTGTGTGTAGGCCCCCTGGCTCCTTTCCGGCAAACACCGGTCGATATACCTCTCTAGCCAAGTGTGCCTACCACAAACACACACTTCCCCTCTTCTCTTCTCATCGTCCATGCCCCCTATGTCCAATACAGTTCCACGCAGGTGCACACTCCCGCCCCTCTTTTCATCGATCTCATACTCGCACACTCCTCCCCCCTTGACATAGTAGGCCTCTCGCACCACCTCCTAGCCGCACCCCTCTCCCTTGTCCGTCTCTCTGGACCTTATTTGCTTCTAACACATGCATGCATGTATACGTACCGATCTCCCTACGTATAGCTAGGTCGACTAAAATTCTTTTTCCCCATGCACCGATCGACATACCTCACTAGTTATATCTCTCCCTTTCTCCGACACATGATGATTGATCTTCCTATGTAGTTACGTCTTCTTACCACAACCATATCGTCCCCCCTCATCATCCTTGCATACCTCCCGACCCGTCTCTCACACGCACATGCATAGACAGGCAGACATCCCCTCTCTTATTGATATTGCACTCGTACCCTCCATTTGTCTCGCGGCCTCTCCCACCGTTAGTGAGAAGCAACTCCACCACCAACCCTCCGACACTCTACCTTTGTCTCTCTCCCAACCTTATTCCTCTGCTACACATATGCATGGATGCCGATCGATCTCCCTCAATACATAGCTAGGTCTCTCTCCTTCTCCACACATATACCAGTCGATCTACCTCTCTATAGTTAGGTCTCTGCCCCCTCCCCCCCCCCACACACCGATAGTCGAACGTTGTAGGTAGGTATCCATGCCACAGAGACGAACTGCACCTCTGCCCTCTCACATTCCAGTAGGCCAGCCGCCCTGTATCTTTGACGTGGGCAAACAGAAATTCGATGGCACTCTTTATCGATCGCGCACCCACACACTTCATCCGTGTTTTCGATTCTATCGATATCTCATGCCGATGATCCCTCCACTCTCTTCTCGTGGATCGCTCCCTCTATATATGATATATCCATGACTCTGTTTCACACACATTGCATATGTTACATTTTTTTGTTTGAGATATCATCGACACATTGCCTCTATTTCGCACAAACCATCTCTCTCACACCCACCCACGTACGTACCTGCACGTAAAGAAGAGGTGCACGCACGACGCACGTACTCACGTCTCGTTCCCGGCCACACCCGTGCGGGTACACGATGGAGTTCATTTCTGTACGAAAAGGCAGCCCACGTGATAATTTGACGCGTGTATCGGTTGTTTAATCAAAGGAGGGTCGTGTACCACGCGTAGACGGAACAAAGTTCGACTTGACGCATTAGTATTAAATAAAGTTATATTCCTCAATGGCACGTACAGAATATAAAACGATTGTCGTCGGGAAAAAAGAAATCCGCTCCACTATATACAATGGAGCCTGCCTGCCGGGGTTTGTCTCTCGTCACACTATCTCACACAAGGCGGCGGTGGCCTCTCTCTCTCACCGTGGGTCACTGATCCGGCCACATCCAGTCCGCCGGCGGAAAGGGAGGATGTGCATCATTTCTCCGTTCGACGGTGTTGAGGCAGCACGTCCCGATCTGCGATACCCGTCGTTCTCTCTGACCAAGCTCCGGTGCGGTAGGGCCTTCGCCAGTTGCTCGCTGCCGCAGTATGGGCAGATCCCGGCCGCCGGCGTCCTCCTAGTTACATCCCGACGACCCTCAGGTACAGCTTACTCCGGCCTTTCTCCACTGCCCATCTTCCCACGTTGTTGCATATGGAAAATCCTGCATGTGGATCTTCTTTAGTTCTTTGCTTAAAACGTATCTCGGCTGGCGTACTTTCCATCTTGCAATCTCATCCTCAAACCGTTTTTGATAAACCACCATGCTGCTATCTTTCCCTTATGACATGGAATATGCTTCTTTTTTGTCGGCGTATGTGTCTTCAACTCCTCTTATTGGGCAGTAATTGTTTCCTTTCTACCTCTTTTTGCAAACAGGGATATCCATTTCACCTCGTTGCTATTGCGACCTTTTGGTGAACTGCACAAATCACTTTTTTCTTAAGAGTGTTTTGTGCAGTTCCGCCAAAATGTCACACGGGCAACGTTTTTACATTTCTGTGGGACTGTAGAATGGGAGATTGGTTTTGCTATCCTCCTCATCCAACTCCGTGCCTAATCTTCTCCAACAAGTAGTTAGTCCTAAAGAGAGATCACAGAGGTGATCGGCTTCTATTTGTGTGTGTTATGTTTCATCATCTAGTTCCACTATTATTGTAATAACACTGACTGAATATCTTTGCAAACAGGGATGATCAGCTCGGTTTGAGTGGAACTGCACAAAATGATCGGATTGTGATGTCCTCCATACACTTCTTTCTTGGCTATAGAGATACGTGAAACTAGCTGCCAACCAATGAACAATGTGCCCTGGAAATGGAGCCATGCCTACGAACAGCATCGATCAATTATAGATTTTTCTTTATTTGTACACCTTCTCACAACTTTGTCTTCAGTTGTGATGTGAATATTGGTGCTGATCTGCGAACCATTGAGATGCATTAGCAGCCATGGTAGTTTCATTTGTATTTGATGGAATGTTGTAACGAGACAATCTTGAGGCAAGAGGACACATGAATCCTAAGTTGAAACCTTTTTTTCTGCGGGAACCAAAGTTGAAACCTTCATAGCATCACGGTAAATTTCATTATGCTGGAAAATTATGCGTGCATATAAACAAATCCTGAAAGATTGATAGCAATGCCAGAAACAATTCAACTTCATTTCGCCGACATGTGGGACATCCTTCATCCGGCTCCACCTACCATGAAGCAATATTGAGTGCACAACTGCAGGGGAGATTCACCCCGGTCGTTGCGCTGCAGTAATAATGACTAGTGAGCAGTCAAATTATAGAGCCCCACCTTCGCCATAGTAAGTTGCTCGGATGAAGCAACCATCATTTCTCTCTTCGTTGAATCTGCTGGTACTCCAATATTCCCAGAGTAATAAGTTGCACAGGCGAAGCAACCATCACTTCACCTTTCCCACAGTAAGTACTACCTCCTTTTTTTATTCTAGAAACAACCACACGCGAATATTGGATGGTAGCAGCACAGCAACTGAATCAAAAATCGAAACCAACCAATGAACTACTACTAATGGTGAGCGTTTGCTAGTATCATGTACTCCGTCTGTCCATGTATATAGGGCTTAATGCATTTTCTGAGACTAACTTTGGCCCTGTTTGGATCCATGGGTTAGAGTTAGTTTGAGCTAGTTGGGGCTCAAATAGCCCTAAAGTATCCAAACATGAGGGTTAAATTGGAACAAGTTGCACCTAACCAACCAAAAAAAACTATCCCGCCCAAGAGGTGCTAATTGGAGCTAGTTCTCATTGGGCCCACTGAAAAATCACTTTTCTCTCTCTATCCCGCCAGCCAAGTGGTGCTAATTGGAGCTAGTTCTCGTGGGGCCCACTGAAAAATCACTTTTCTCTCTCCATCAAGTGCATTTATTGTCAATCTAACCCTGTCATCCAAACACCTCTTTGGCTAGAGTTAGTTTAGGGTTAGTCATGAGTTAGTCTAACATCTAGCTAAGTTAGAGTATCCAAACAGGAGCAGTATAGGACATGCAAGTTGCTCAAAGCATACCGTCAAATTCGTACGTGAAAGGATCTTCGAATGATATAATTTTCAAACTATATAAAATCTTATCAATAGTCAAAGGCAACCTCGAAGAATACATTAGGCCCTATATATACGTGTGGATGAAGGGAGTACGTAGTACTAATCGCAACGCATGCATGCGTGTGGAGTACTATAGTACTAAACAAGAATTTTTTACATGCATTGGTTAATTATATCTTAGTTATGGCACTTACCAATTTAATGCACAAAACAAGAATGGTTGACGGGATTAGCAGAAAGCAGAGCGCCTTTTTAGCGGGGTTTTTCATCATTCTATGAAGGTGCAAAACAAAGTGTTACTACTACACCAAACAAGTTTAAAACGAGAAACTGCACCCACTCATGGCACGGCACGCCTGTCTCGTTTGGTCCGTCGGTTAAAGCGCTTCCTCTTCTTGGCATAACAATAGAGTACAGTAATTTTTTTAGAATGCTCTTGGCATGTCGCTAACATGAGGGAGCAAGTGATGAGTTAACCGACCTCAATAGACGGCAAAATAGCCAGCCCGCCACACTTTGAGAGAGACGAGGAGCGAGAAGCGGTACGGGCTGGTGGAATATACTAGAGCTAGGTGTCGCACGGAGGCCAAGAAATATGGTGATAGCGTGGGTTGGCCATGTATGATGTAACTACACTGGCTGCCGTGTTTCGAACTCTTTCGGTCTACTGTAGAGAAGATTGGGTAGATTTTATATTGTTGAATAAAAATATTAAAGAGTCCAGACGCTCCACCACGAGGTTTCTTGCTCCTTCTCGGTCGTCGGAAAGCGTTCTTCTAAGTTTTGCCGACACGTGGGACATCCAGCGTCCAGGTCCATGTGTCATGCAAGAAAATGGAGTTAAGTATAGTAGGAGAGTTCTCGCAAAAAAAAATTATAGTAGGAGAGACTCACCAACGGTCACGAACGTAGGTGGAGTACGTGCACGAACCACCTGAAAAAAAAGGAATACGAGCACGAAGAGAAGAGGTCCAGGCACCGACGCAGGTACTCTTTGCCTCTTTCCCTAATACTCACGCGCGGGTACACGTTGAGCTCATTTCTGTACGAAGAGGCAGCTCACCTGATAATTTGGCGAGTGTAGTACTTGTTCATGGGAACCACGCATGGACGAACCAAAGTTCGATCATGATGCGGTGGCACATTTTTTATAAATTAAGTTATTCTATTCAATGGCACGTACGCAACATTATTTTCTCAATGGAACATGAATCGTGCATGCACTGAATGACGGAGCACGGGATGGTAGCCATGGACATGGTCATCCCTTTTTGGAGACTAATACACTACTGTTGATGTGTCTCGTCAACTCGCAAACGAGGAGAAGCTTTGCTTACTACTCCAGTACGACCTCTCCCTCACTCACGCGGCGCGCGGTCGCTCGCAGGACGAGGAGAAGCTTTTGCTTTACGATAGTGCGCTTAATACAGGGGATGAACGTGCAGCAGTTCATTCGGTGTCAGATTGCCAGAAGTATCTATACTATAGTACCATCATCATTGTTCGACTTCTGGAAGAGGCAAAGAGCCAAGCGCACGGTCACCTACTCATAGTATAACCGGCCGTGTTAGCACGAATTTTTTAACGTAGTACAATCTGAGTGGATTGCTCCAGTGGTCATCACACATGAGCCAATCGATTCGCACCCTTCCGTGCTCCATTTTGTCTTGCATTCCTTCCACCTTCCAGCACGCTGACAAGTGGGCCCCATGCTCATGTATGCCAACATGATACTCAATTATTTTGCCAGAGTCAGCTATCACACCCTATCGATGCCACGTCAATGTACCCACTAGAAACAAGTGAGACTTCTTCGGTTCAGCCGCCTCCGTAGGTGTTTGGAGAGGAATTGGCCGGCGCGAGGCGGTTCTATAGGTGGGCAGGCGGCAAAAAACAGGGGGAAACGCGTGAACCAGCTAGACGAGGGAGGGAAGCTTCTACATTCGCGAGGGACGTGGCATTGGCCATTGGGCGGCAACACGCGGTCATCCGGGTATGCAATAAAGGATGCGAAGAGGCTTCCTATATCGGCAAGGACCATCTTCCCTACCGATTGCTTATCCAATAGAACTCCGTCCTATTAGTTGAACCTCAGGTCTTTGTTTTGTAATTTTTGACATTTTTTGTTTTCTGAACACATGTTAATCGAAGGTCTATCGTGTTACTTTTTGATAATTTTTTGTTTTTTGAACACATGTTAATTGGCTTGAAAGAAGGTATATCATGTTACTTCATGACATCTTTCCAAAAAAAGTGATATGACTTTTGTCAACCTATAAGGCATGTCTATCAAATTAACCTCGAGGGACTTGTTCTCAAATTAACCTCTGGGTCTTGCAGGAGTACTTATTTTTTGAACACATGTTAATCGAAGGTCTATCGCGAGGTCTTTGTTTTGTAATTTTTGGCATTTTTTGTTTTTTGAACACATGTTAATCGATGGTCTATCACGTTACTTTTTTATAATTTTTGTTTTTTGAACACATGTTAATTGGCTTGGAAGAAGGTCTATCGTGTTACTTCACGACATCTTTCCAAAAAAAGTGATATGACTTTTGTCAACCTATAAGCCATGTCTGTCAAATTAACCTCGAGGTACTTGTTCTCAAATTAACCTCTGGGTCTTGCAGGAGTACTTGTTTTTTGAACACATGTTAATCGAAGGTCTATCGCGTTACTTTTTGATAATTTTTGTTTTTTGAACACATGTTAATTGGCTTGAAAGAAGGTTTATCGTGTTACTTCACGACATCTTTCCAAAAAAAGTGATATGACTTCTGTCAGCCTATAAGGCATGTCTGTCAAATTAACCTTGAGGTACTTGTTCTCAAATTAACCTCTGGGCCTTGTAGGAGTGCTGCAATGTGTCAGCATCAATTGCAAGATGAGCCAGCAAGCTAGAAGTGGAGTTGCCAACATACTCAAAGTGCACGCAACATTGAGTAGAAAGAAGCATGCCCAGGAAATTAATGCGTGCTTAGGGAGGCCTTTGCTCAAAGAGCAAGTGTATATAAGGTACAGTCAGCAGGCTATAAGGACGAGGAACGAGAAGCGATATGGGCTGCGTGATATACTATAACTAGGTGTCCCACGGAGGTAACATTCAAAGTTATTCTCACACTATAGAATGGTACAGGAATGTGGAGAGATTTGGTTGATTTTATATCGCTGAATAATATAAAATATTATGAGTGCAGACGCTCCACCGCGAGGTTCCTTGCCCCTTCTCGGTCATCGGGAATCTATGTTCTTCCACTCTTTTTTTTTTTGACATGAGCTTTGTTCATCCTTTTGCCAACACGCGGGACATCTAGCATCAAGGTGCACGTGTCATGCAAGAAAATGGAGATAAGCAGTGCGTAAGTGAGTCATGCACTTCGATGGCACCTACTACGCAATATTTTTTCTCTTTGATGGCACGTGAATAGTGCACGTACTCAATGACGGAGCACGGGATGGTAGCCATGGACATGGTCGGCCCTTTTTGGAGAGAGTACTAGTAAATAACTTTGATGTGTCCTGTCAACTCACAGAACGACGAGAAGCTTGCTTACTAGTATGCCTTCTCCCTCGCCAACACGTGCGCGGTGGCTCACAGCACGAGGAGAAACTTTTGCTTACAAGCGGTGGACGTGCAACAGTTCATTTGGTGTTAGATTACCAGAAGTACTACTGTAGTACCATCATTATTGTTCGACTTCCGGAAGAGGCGAAGAGCCAAGCGCAAGGTCACCTACTAACCTAGTACAATATACTATAGCCAAAGCCGGTCCACCTTTTTAGAGCATGGTTAATTAATATAGGCGGCTCTTGCAGCGGCACATCATTTAGAGCAAGTACTCTCTTCGTAGGAACTTAAAACGCAGGAATAGGAAAAATAAAGGATTGGAGTGGCATGTCCACTTGAATCCCATAGCATTAACACAGTGTTCCCCTAAAAAAACAGAGTGTTTGACACAGGAAAAACAAAGGAAGTGAAAAAAAAGTTGGAGTGGATGCTAGATTGCCAATTAACACATGATTTCATAGGACAAAAATCCTATAGCATTCTATCCTATGAATCAAACGACCAATGTAGGAAAATTATGAGGGGGGTCTCTCCAACAGTGTTCCTCGGCTCGCACCTAGCATCACGGTGGTCGAACTTGGAGTCATTCATCTGGTACACGTGGCATCTCAGATCTGGACACAAGGTGACGTACACTGTCAAGGTCCACGATCAAGGGGGTCAGGGCGAACGAGACCTCTCACTGCGTCTGCCATTTGAAGCGGCGCACCGACCGAGGGCGCCACCCACTGCACTCCTAGCTATACCCGCCTCCTCGCCGCATTCAAAAACCTACATTTAAACCCGCGTGGAATGCGAGAAACCCACTCCGGCCACACACATCCGCTCAGGAGCAGGACGCCGGCCAAGATCCTCCTTGCACCATTTTCTCCACTCTTTCGGCGGCATCGGACGAGCAGGAAGAGCAGTTCTCCGGCATAAAGCCGTCTGGGTGGCCCGCCGAGCCCGGCAGTTACGAGTGAGGCAGCTCGTTGCTCCACCTACCTTGCCTAGCCCGTCGGAGGCAGTTGCCGCACTAAGCCAGCGCGTGGTTCCGCAGCTGGCTGTTCCAATACAGCTCGAGGAAGAGTGCCGACTTGCTCCACGCCGGCTTGTCGGGGAGCACGGCGGCACGGGCATTGTCGCTGCCCTCGACGCCGCCACGTTGTACAGTGCCTCCAGTGCCTACGACTGCGCCATCCGCCGTCGACGCTCGCGTAGCCGCGCCATGCAGGCAAAGAAAGAAGCCGCCGGGGATATCGACGAGGTGACGCGGCTACGTGGATGTCGATGAGGTGACAGCCAGCACGTCCCCGCCCACCGCCATCATCGAGGAGAAGTAGAACACGGGAGGCCGCCGCCAATTGTATCCCATGAAGGCCACCGCCGAGGCAACGCCGGCGAAAACAGCCGGTGTCTTGCATGATTTTGCTTCAGCCGGATGCTGGAGGAGGACAAAGAGATCGGGCGGCGACCATTTAGATTAGGTATATTAATTCTACCAGGCTGGTTGTAATGGGAGTATCATAAGTAGTATCATGCATGCCAACTAGGCAAATTTGATGAGGTGGCGTAGAATTAAATGAAGAAAGAGAGGGCTGAGTATCATATTATGATACCATATGGAGTTAAGTTACTCCCACTGTGGTTAATCTTAGGCCTTGTTCGGTTCAACCTCCTCCCAAGGGGTTTGGAGAGGAATGGAGGGGAATTTGGCTTATACATGATTTAATCCCCCATAATCCCTGTTAATCCCCGTTAAAACCCCTTGAACCGCACATGCCCTTAAGGTTAAAACTGACCGGGATTATAGAGGACAGGGTACAAACTTCAAGGATTTAAAGGTGAGGGTTTGTTTCCGACTAGCTCTACAACCTCAAGGTTTATACTCCCTCCGTCCCAAAATAAGTGTCTCAACTTTATACTAACTCTAATACAAAGTTGTACTAAGCTTGAGACACTTATTTTGGGATGGAGGGAGTAAATCGGACTTCACTCTCCCCTCACGCACATGCCCGGGTACACTCACGGTGGAGCGCTTTTGCACACGAAAAGGCAGGTAACGTGACAATTTGAGACATCTAGTCGTCCACTTAATGTGGGGCCTGGGACCAAATGCCAGCCATACCAAGTGCGACCTGAACGCGGTAGCGCGGTTATTGATCGAGTTTCTTTTCACTTGTATGTTAAACGAAAAAAATATGGCTGCGCGCGTATTCAATTTAAAATGATCGCTACGGAGGGAAAAACAATTACTACTCCACTAGTCCACTTCGGGACTTGCTTGCTAGGGTTGTTCTGTTCTTCTCACTCTCTCACCCTCTCCAGATCTAAACAAGACTGTGGTGTCCACTCTCTTTGTCTCTCTCTCTCTCTTCTCTCCGGTTGACATAGATCCGGCCGGATACCTTCCGCTGGTGGTCGCCGGTGGCGAGGGAGGAAGCCGACGCGCGTCGTCTTCTCTGACCTAGCGCCGGCGTGGGAGGTCCTCCTCACCCTAGCTCCCCGCCGTCGAGTTGGAAGATCATGCCGCCTGCCTCTCCACATCCCGCCGATCGGAGGTATAACTTTTTTAGAACAGGCCTTGTTCTAATGGCCCAGCTCCCCACGTCGCTGCATCCCTTTTTTTCATCAAGTTAGGATTGCTCCCCATGTTGCTGCATCCTGCATGTGGATATTCTTCTAGTATTACAAAGATCTCCATGTAGCTAGCTCCGTCGGCTTGTCGAACACTCGAACACCACCTAAATTTTTACTATTGGAGGAAAAAAGGTACTGCACATACTGGCTAACGAACCGATCTCTTGGTTGGAAAGGGAAATAAAGATGCTGGCCTGACCGGTCTCTTGGTCGAAAAAGGACAGAAAGTGGGGGGTGTTGGGTCGACAATGCAACCTAGAATGAGCACGTCTAGATTTCTTGTGGTCACATAGGAAAGGTCACTAACGAGAACAAAAAATGCACAAATACAGATATGCTTTGCATGTTTGCCGCACTCGGCAACACCTCTGCCTCACCACTTTATGCCTCGGTGGAAGTAAAACGTGCTTGTGCCTCCCCTGTCCCTATGCCCTTACTGCTGCTGTTAATCTAACATCACAGGTAAAATGAAACAATGCCACTGTTAATGTGATGTCACTGTTAAGTAATGCTGCTGTCAATCTATTGCTATTGATAAAATGAATTAATGCCACCACCGTTTTATGAAATGCTTCTATCTTGCTTTATTTCTCATAAAGAGTGTTTTGGGCCACTACACTAAACTCTGACACCGGTAACATAGCTGCATCTCCGTTGAACTGCACAAAATTTAATTGCACAATGGTTGACACGACGATGTGTTTCTCCTTTCCGTATCACCCTTTGTTAGAATGATCGTTCCTGTTAACCGTGCACGTTCATACTGATCAAGTGCTACTCCCAATCTGTCATCACATAGTCATAATGCAATTGTTATGCATGTTAATGTAAGCCCCCGTTAATCTAGTGCCAGTGTTGATTTGATGTGAGGGCACTTCTGAGTTAATGGCACTTTTTCATACTGTCACTGTAATGCCATTGATAACATATGAGATGCTGTTGTTAATCATATGCCGCTGCAAAAAAATGACACTGCTTAAATAACCATGTTACATATTTGTGCAAACAGGGTTGTCTATCTCCATATGGTGTCTATTTGTGCAAACGGAAGCACAAACCTCAATTTTAGTGGAACCTGCTGTCAGCTGACCTCACGGTGCTCCAGGTATTCCTACATTCTTAACTAGGTAGAATGACCGTCGCAAGATGAAATAAGCTTATTCGTACATTGACTTGCCGTTTGCAGTGTGGAATGAGCCTGTCATGTGTGGAGGAGCAAACAAGCACTGCAGCACTCCGTCAACGCAAGATAAAAGAGACCGAGTCATTGATGGCCTGTCCGGCGAGTAGGGGTCGTGCAAACAGTGGTGCATTATTTTAGTGGAACTGCACAAAAAAGATATTGGGGTTAGTCGGACAAATTTTCTACAGCCACACGGAAGGAATTGCGCTCATCGATTGCATAGAATTTCCTCCGTGACATCAAAGGAGATCCCAAGGTGGAAATCAACTAACCACCTACAAAATTATGCATAATCTTCCTCACGCAGGTCAGTACCCCCTTCGTCCAGATCATCGTGTTTTGTCATGCCGAGCTATTGATATCTGCTACTATTTTGCGACACCATTTAAGTACAGCGCTTTCCTATCTTTTCACATTCAGGACAATGAAGATGATTTCAGTGGAACTGCACAAAATGGTCTGATGTTGAGTGATCTCTATTGCCTCCTCTGTTTGCTGCAATGTGTCAGCGTAAATTGCAAGATGAGCCATCAAGCTAGCTGTGGAGTTGCCAACATGCTCAAAGTGCACGCAACATTGAGCAAAAAAAGAAGCATGCCAAGGAAATTATTGCATGCGTAGGGAGGCCCTTTGCTCAAAGAAGCATCTATCATTTTTTGTTTATTTCTACACCTTCTCACAGCTTTGTCTTGGTTATAGTCTTGTGAATCATTTAGATGCATAAACATGCTGAACTTAAGTGCTTGTGAATGTTAGCTAGTATGCATACCGTATCTTGTGAAGCTTAGTTTAGTGTGAATGTTAGCGTGTCAACCTTTACAATCTATGTATATTGTGGGCATGTTATTTGACCCCTCATTTTGCCGCGCTACGACCAGTGTGAGTGTCTGCATGCAGTACACCATCCTCTAATTTAGTGGATGCCAAGCCGGCCCGAAAAGGAGCTACAACTTTTTTTCAAGTTGAAAAATGTTACCGATGAGGAACCATAATTAAGCTGGAGGCGTCTCTTTTTTCTTTCGACTGGGCAATAAGCTGGAGAGCTGGAGAGTGTCTCTAATGGGCTGCCTCTAGTGTTAAGTCCCTCCAGTACGAAACACGGGCAGCCGACTGGGCTGATACAAAAGCCTATCCATCTTAAAGCCCATTTGTTTTTGTTTTTTGCGAGGAAAAGCCCATATTTCTTGAAGAGGGGGCGATCCTAGAAAAACCCTCCTTCCTCCTCGCTTCCACTTATACTTCAGCTCGCTGGACTCTCCCGCTTCCGTCGCCCCCCAATCCCCCCACTCCCCATCTTCCTCGCTCATACAGAAAACCCCCGCTCACCTTCTTCCTCACTCGTACAAAAAAACGCCTGCTCCTCTTCTTCCTCGCTCCTACAGAAAACCCCAGCCATCCTTCTTCCCCACTCGCAATGCCACTAGGCCCGTCTCTCGCTACTCTGCTCAAACCCATGAGCTCGACGCGACGCCCGCAAGGAAAATGGAGTCGGCTGGCCCCATTGCCAAGAAGATGAGGCTCCTGCCAGCGGCGACGCCGGTTGTAGATCCCGCACCCGGCAGCGCGGGGAGAAGCGGCGAGCCCCCCACCCGGATCTGAGGAACCCGTAGAATCTCCGGTGGACCGCATCGGCGATCTCCAGGATGACATCCTTGGGGAGATCATCTCCCTTCTCCCCACCAAGGATGGCTGCCGCACACAAGTCCTCACATCTCGGTGGCGCACTCTCTGGCCACCGCGCCTCTTAATCTCGACTGTCGTCAGATATCTGTCCTTCCTGAATTTGATCTCCTCAGAGCCATCGTCTCCTCCCACCAGGGCCCCGTTCAACGCATCTGCATCCCGACATGCTACCTACTGTCCATACCCCGCTCGGTGGACACCTGGCTGACATCCACTGAATTCGAAAAACTCCAGCAGCTTGAGTTCTACCATTACTATGAAAAATATATGCCACGATCCCAACTCCATGTATTTGTGCCCATACCACCGTTGTCCATCTCGTGGTTTTCCTCCTCTCTCCACACCCTCACCATATCCCGGTGCCATCTACCAGACAATCTGGTACTAATGATTCGACTCCCACTGCTAAAAAGACTTTCGCTTGTGGTGGTTGATCTGTCAGAGGCCTCACTACACACCATCATCCAATCTGGTTGCCCTGCCCTAGAGCGCTTTGCCAGTAATTTTTTTGGCACAGGATGTTGATTTTATGGATCAGACCGACCCATTTGTTTGTGACTGCCAAAAATGGTGGTTGGGTTAGATGTTATTGTGATGCATGTTCAGTCTGGGTTTTGTCTAAACCTGATGAACAATTAACCCTCATTCTTTTGTACAGTTTGTAATCTGGGTTTCAACTCGGCTGTGACTGTCATATTTTGTTTGAAACAAGGCAAATGGCTGTCGGGGTACGACACCTATGGGATCCCGAGAGATCCCTTTACGATTCGGCGGGGGTAGAGGTATACACAAAGAGCAGAACCAATGATCGACGCGTGAGGTTTTTACCCAGGTTCGGGCCGCTGACCAGCGTAAAACCCTACTCCTGCTTTGTGTTCTTATTGATGTTCTTGAGCCCAGCCTTCAGGAGCGCTCACAATGAACAGTACGTTCAAACAGCGACTACGCATGCAGAATGGGCCAGAGGTTCCCCTCCTCCGTAGCAGTTGCCTTGGGCCTCCTTTTATATGCTCAAAGGGGTCTCCACAGTGGCAAAATGTACATACATTGAGGTGTAAAGTAGCTACAGGGTATCATACCTAACCCCTGACGGATTAGGACAAGCACATTTAATGCACCGTGAGGTGTCCGTTTAGGTGTCCTCACTTTCTTGGGGATGGAAAAAGGGGCCATCCCATCAGCACCGCTTAAGCTCTCCTCCACTGGCGCGTTGCCACGCATCCAGGGAAGGACCTAGAATGTCAGACTTGTTACTGTGCCGAAGCGGTGGCACAGTGGCAGAATCCCGCCAGACGCTGAATCTTGCCGAGCTCCAAGCCTTGCCAGGCGCCAAGCCTTGCCGGGCGCCAAGCCTTGCCGGGCTCCACAGGTTATCCCGGCAAGGATCTTGCCGGGGAAGCTGGCCTTCGGATTCCAGCTTTGCTTATCTGCTGATCCTCAGATCTCTGACTTGATGATTTCCTTGATGGCTTGAATCGACCTCGAGCTGTTCCCAGCAAGCCTTGCCGCGAGGATGGCTACAACTGCCCGTGCACAAGTACGGGGTACTAGTGACCCAATACTTAGTACACCGACGGGAGCCCCCGGGCCTAGACCATACACGAGTGCGAGGCGTTGTTGGGCTAGGCCCAAACAGTGCACGGGCACGCATGGCAGGGAATTAACTGCACATAAATATCTCGTTTTACTGTGCCCCCCACTACGCGCACGGAGCGCGCGATGTGGGAAGCGTGCCAAAAAGGCTGCAACTGCCTCGTGCCTATAGAGGCACATTCACATTGGGGAATAAAAGAGGCGGCCCCGCTCCTTCCCCATAAAAAGGAGAAGTCGCAGAGGCACAAACCTATTTACCCCCCTCTTCTTCTCAATCTGGCCATCGCCATCGCCTTCCTCCTCTCGAGCTCAGAGCGAAGCCTTTTCCTCTTCCGCCCGCTGCTTCCACGCTCGCCCCACTCCTAGCTCCCGTCCTCACAATCGCCATGCCGCCCAAGGCCAGCAAAGGCAAGGGTAAGGAGGCGAAAGCCGATGTTCCGGAGAGCGAACTGGCGAAGATGCGGAAGAGGCTCGTCGTCTTCCCTCCAACGCTCGATGCTGAAGCTCTAAAGGGGCGATACCAATGCATGTGGGCGAAAGGGACGCAAGCTCACCCCGCCACACGCGTAATCCCAGGTGCTTGTTCCAAAGGCGAATCGGACAGATACCCTTTCTTCACTGCATATTTCTATTGCGGGCTCTGTCCCCCCTTTTCCGACTTCTTCAATGATATCATGTACACATACGGCTTTCGCCTTCTCGATTTCACGCCGAATGCAGTACTTTGCATGTCCATATTTGCCCATCTCTGTGAAAATTTTGTCGGCGTGATTCCCAATTCTGCTCTTTTTCGCCATTATTTCTTCCCTTGAATCCAAAAAGGAGAGGCTCTCTCTGGTTCTATCGCCTGGATTCCAAGAGCTTGGAATAAGGAAATATACCCAGAAGGAGTTTACCGCGAAAAGTGGGACGAGTGGCGGGCTGAATGGTGCTGGATCCAGGAAGCAGATCCCCATCCGTTTTGTCATCCCCGGCAACAGAAGGTGGTCCGCGGCAAGGATTGGAGCGACCCCGCAGCGGAGGACGAGAGGCTCACAATCGCCACCACCAGGATCCTTCGCCCGAAGGCTGCCGGACTGACGATGGAGATGATCGGCTTCGACTTTCTCCGCCGCCGCATTGCCCCTCTGCAGAACAGGGGAAGGCCGGCTTGGGAATACAAGAATGCGGCAGATATCATGAGATTGTGCCCCGGGCTAAACAACAATCTGACCGCTATGCAGCTTGGCGCTCTCCGTCAGAAATTATTCCAGCGCGAAGACAAGCACCGGCTGCCGGCAAGGATTGTTCCCTTGTGCAACAATTCTGCCTTGGGGTCAATCATTGCCTTCCTGCCGATGTTCAACGCCCACGGTCTTGACCTGACCTGGGCCGAGCCAACCGAGGAGCAAGCACAGAAGTTCTTTGACAGCTTGACGGAGAGGCCTGTCCGGCAAGAGTCAGAATTCATCCGAGCCACCACCGACCAAGAAGTAGCTTACATTGCTACTAGGGTGGAAGAGGCAAATCTTGCCGCGGAGGCCGGCAGCGTCGGCTTCACAGAGTGGGAAGCCAGCGACGCAGAGGTGGTAGTGGAGGTAAAGCCTGCCGGGGAGGGCAAGGTTACCGGGGAGGAGAGCAGCGCAGCCGCTGAGAGCTCGTCCGGCGAGGACACGGCCGAAGAAGAGACGCGAGAAGAGCCCCCACCCCCGAAGAAGACGAAGCGTGTTCTTCGGAAGGCTGCATCTGGCATCCCGGCAAGCCAGCCTTCTTCGAGCGGCGAAGCTCCTGGCAAGAAAGTGGCCGGCAAGACTGGACCGCGGCAGGGGGCTCGTCAATAGCTTGCGCGGCGCACGAGACCCACACCAGCGGCCACTGCTGGGGCGGCAGGAGGGTCTCGTAATACCGCACCGGAAGCTGCCCGGCGCCTGCGACAGCCAAGCGGCCTAGGACTCCTCCTCCACCTCCCCACTCAGACGTCGCAGCGGAGGTCGACTTCGACAACTCCGGCTTTAGTCCGGAGTGAGAGGAGGAAGAGTGAGTACTTTGCCACAGCTTCTACCTTCCAATCTTGGATCGATCTTACTAAGTTACTCGTATTGTCTCTGTAGTGACACAGAAACATTGCTGGAGAGGATGACGAAGAGGTCAAGGGCTTCTACGGGTGACGAGCCCCCGGCAGGCTCCACTAGCGTGCCAGAAACCATCGTTGTCAGCCCGGAGTCCAGTCCTCAATGCAGCCCCCAGCGCAGCCCCCAGCACAGCCCCCAGCGTAAGTTCACTGTTCTTATTTTTTCGCTGGCGGGTGCCGAGGCTTTCATTCTTGCCGCTGATATCTTTGGGTTCGCAGGAGAAGAACGGCAACAAGGAGAGCTGTCGGAAGACACCCCCATTGTGCCTCCTTCATCGACCGCTCCGCCCACAAGCACGTCCCCGGCAAGAGATCCTGCCGACGAGCCCGTCCTAATTGAGGAGGAGCCAGCAAGCGCGGACTCCGGCAACACGACCCGGCAACCGGAGTTGCCAGGAGGGGCGAAGCAACCTCCCGACAGCCCGACGCAGGTACTCGATTGCCTCAGAGTGCTTGTTACTCTTTTTCTCTTATCTCTCTGTCTTTAGTCACTTCAAACTTCAACCTCGATCTTATTCTGTTTTCCTCCTTCGCCCTTCAGAGTTCCCTGTGATGGAACACATGGACGTCGACGTTGTCATCGAGGAGACCGCCAGGGATGCCACCGCCGAAGCAGACAGGATCGCTGCCAGCGAGGCCACCAAGGATGACACTGTCGAGGCTGGTGGTGCTCTTGACGGGGAGGCCGCCAAGACAGCACAAGAGGAAACCGCCGAAGAACCTGCTGAAGGGGGCGACAGGGAGGCTGAGGACCGCGCTAACGGCATTCCTGCCGCAGGAGCGCCAGGTGCTGCACCGGCCACAGAGCCCCCTGCCACTGGTGAGGCGGCCACTGAAGACTAGCCGTCAACATCTGAAGGCCCCTCATCCAGCAAGTACCTCAAGGTTGGCGAGAACCTGTTCGTCAACTTGCCGGGGACGGCAAGCACTGGGGCACCAGCCGAAGGAGAAGTTTTTGAAGAAATCATTGCTGCTGCCGGGCTCGAAGTTGTTGACGACCCCATCACTAGCAGCGGCAAATCTGAAGAGGATCAGCTCCTTCAGGCCATCGGCAAGAATTTCCGCAAGCTCCAGGCTCTCCATCGCGCCCGGAAAGACAAAGCGGACTCCAGAATGGCAGTTGTCGAGGCAGCCAAAGCAGATTTTCAAAGGCGCGTCGCACAAATGCAGATCTGGCACGTCGAGGCCCTCCAAGAGTTGGTTGCCGTCCGGGAACAAGTGAGCCAGCACTGGAATGAGATCCTCCTGAAGCAATCCGATATGGAGAAGGCGCATGATGAAGCTGCTCAAAGGATTGCTGCCGAAGATGCCCTCCTGACGGGGCGCCGCGTTGCTCTTGATGCTCATTAGGAAGATCTCACCGCACGTGAGCAGGCGCTCGCCGCCAAGCTTCGTAGCAAGGATGAGGATATCGAAAATCTTGTCGTGCGGCGGACCCAGGAGCTGGAGCAAAAACATAAGGAGGCGCTCGAAGCTCTGACTGCAAGTCACGCCGGCAAGCTCAAGGAGGCCGTCGATGCTGCCGAAGCTGCAAAGGCCGCCAAGAACGAGCTGAGCGACAAAGTGAAGAGGCTGGAAACAGATCTCGAAGAGCACGGCAAGGAGCTCTCGACGCTCAAGGGGAACAGGGAAAAAACCCTCCACTCCTTGGCGGAGATGCAAGTTGCCCTGTCCAACAAGACCAAGCAGCTCTCCTCTGCGGCTGATAATATTGTGGTTCTGGAGCTGAAGCTGACCACGCTGCAGAAGTCTCTCGAGACCGGCAAGGCCCGTGAGAAGGCTTTACTCAAGGATCTCCAAGGAGAGAGGAACCTGCTCAAGAGTGCCGCCGCCGCCCAAACCGAGTATGAGAAGGGAGTGGAGATCTGGACTGGACGTCTCATCGCCACCGCAGAGAAGCTTACCGCAGAACTGTCAACCATGGGCCTGTCGAACTTCAAGTATTCTTCCGAGGAAAGAATATCTCCAAGTGCCAGGTTGACGATGTTCTTTGAAAGCATCATCAACGCGTTGAGGGTGCTCCAGTCTAGCCGGGCGACCCAACTGGCCAACAAGACTCGCCGGCTTTGCCGGGCCGTCCTCCGCAAGGTGCTCATCAAGGTGGTGCACAGCAATCCCGGCATCGACCTCTCCAACGCACTCGACCATCTGCCAAGGGATGCAAATGTTGAGGCGCTTGAAGAGTGCATCACGCCTATCCTTGAGAAGGTGGACTCCATCAAAAGGATCAAAGGCCAGCGCAGGGATTGAGTGCTTCCCTTTTTTTCCTTGCCGTCGTCATCTCATGTAAAAGACAATTAAGTCTCAAGTTAGAATTGCGGCAACTCATGGATGTAATACAATTTGCCTATGTTTAGGTTCATGCTTGCTATTTTCCTTGTCTGATTCCTTTATGTATGGAGTTCATCCTACGCTTATTGAAAAACTTGCCGGCACGCAACCTGCCGCGATCGCTGGGTGCGGGACTTCAGCAGCCTGCTGGAGGCGCAGCGGCCGGCAAGACTCCTTGGTGTTCTCAGTGCAGCCACTTAAATCGCTGAGCGGGCTCGAAACAAAATAAGGGCGCGACCGATTACAACAAGGGTTCCTTCACGTGCAAATTTTCCATACAAAAGTCGGAATCGTCCAAGGAAATAACTTTGTAATAAAAGAAAAACTTGCTCTGAGTTTTTAGGACTTAGCTTTATGTCTTTGTCCTTCCTCCGGCAAGCGTCGATTCCGAACGTCGCCAACTAGTATTCATATCTCCATTCACCCCCCCACCACCCCCGGCAAATGTGCACGCGAGGAATCCTTCTGTCTTTTGAGAAAAAGGAAGAAGAGAAAATAAAGACATGAAACCTTGGCGGTTCGTTAGAACTTACCGGGATTAGGTGTCATACAACATCTTAGACAAACATGCATATATATAAATATGAACATGGGAATCAATAAGGGAATGTACAACACTTAAATTTATTCATCTGTGCTTAGGGTCTGCGCCTGGCTTTGTACAAAGGATCACATGCCTTGCCGGCAAGACTTGTACAAAAGGGTGGTTGCCGGGAGCCCCCGGCAACCGCGCCTTATGGGTAGAACTTGCGAAGATGTTCGATATTCCAGGAATTACTCACTGGAACGCCATATTCGGTCTCCAGGCGGACAGCGCCAGGCCTGGTGACTCATACTACCCGATAAGGGCCTTCCACTTTGGCGTCAACTTGTTTGAATTCTTGGCGGACTGAATCCGCTGAAGAACAAGGTCTCCTTCCTCAAGGCTTCGGGAATGAACTTTGCGGCTATGATAGCGGTGCAAAGCTTGCTGGTAGCGTGCAGCTCGCACAGCAGCCTGAAGACGATTCTCCTCAAGGAGCACAGTGTCATCTTGGCGCAGTTGCTCTTGCTCGAGCTCATCATAAGCGAGCACTCGAGGAGATCCATATATGAGTTCCGTGGGGAGAACTGCTTCTGCTCCGTAGACCAGAGCGAAGGGCGTCTGGCCGGTGGCTCGATTTGGTGTCGTTCTGATTGACCAAAGAACCGCCGGCAACTCATCAATCCAGCGTCTTCCGCACTTTTTCAGCCTGTCAAAGGTTCTGGTCCTGAGACCGCGTAGCACTTCAGCATTGGCCCTCTCCGCTTGGCCGTTGCTTCTTGGGTGAGCAATAGAGGCAAAACAAATCTTGCCGCCAAGGTATTGGACGTACTGCAAGAAGGTGCGACTTGTGAACTGCGTGCCGTTGTCGGTGATGATCCTGTTGGGCACACCGAAACGGCAAACAATTCCCTTGAAGAACTTGACAACTGATTGCGCTGTCACCTTCCTCACTGCTTCCACCTCCGGCCACTTTGTGAACTTGTCGATAGCAACGTACAAGTACTCAAAGCCCCCGGTAGCACGGGGGAAAGGGCCCAGTATGTCGAGCCCCCAGACCGAAAATGGCCAGGAGAGAGGGATTGTCTGAAGAGCTTGAGCTGGCTGATGTAATTTCTTCGAATGAAACTGGCACGCTTCACACTTGGTTACTAGTGCAGTCGCATCCTGGAGAGCGGTAGGACAAAAGAAACCTTGCCGGAATGCTTTTCCGGCAAGCGCTCTTGACCCTATGTGAGAACCACATATGCCCCCATGTATCTCTACCAACAGCTCTAGTCCATCCTCCCGAGGAATGCACTTCAATTTCACACCGTTTGGTCTCTTTCTGTACAGGACGTCATCGACGAACTTGTACATAACAGACCGACGGGCTACTCTCTCTGCTTCTTCCTGTTCCTCCGGGAGTTCACCTGTCTGAAGGAAATGGACAATGTGCTGCGCCCATGCTGGAGCCTGAGGCTCGACAGCTAGGACTAAAGGCATCTCCTCTACCAGGGGAATGTTTGTCTCGCCAGCAAGGGCCTGAGGCCCTGCCGGAGCCTGTTGTTCCCCGGCAGGTATGTCGATCCCGGCAACTTCCTTGCCGGCGGCACCGGGGAGCTCTGCCAGGAAGTACTGGCCAGAGTTCAACTTTCTTCTCTTTTCTTGCCGCATCGATGGCGCCACGGATGGTTGAGTCAATTGGAGCACAAAAGTTCCTGGTTCCACATGCAACTTGAGGGCGGCACACTTTGACAGGTCGTCAGCAATATTGTTCTCGGCACGAGGAACGTGCTCCATTTGAAGACCGTCAAAGCGCTCTTCCAATTTCCTCACTTCATCTACGTAGGCTTGCATCAATGGACTTTGATAACTCTTGTTAACTTGCCTGACGACAAGTTGTGAATCGCCTTTGATGATGAGCTTTTTGATACCAAGGTCTGCCGCGATCCTGAGACCGGCAAGCAAACCCTCGTATTCTGCAGTGTTGTTGGTCGAACTCTCCCAGGGAAAGTGCATTTGGACTACATACTTGAGGTGCTCTCCGGTGGGTGCGACAAGCAGCACGCCAGCACCGGCGCCGTCAAAGTAAATAACCCATTGCTGATCGATTTCCTTGCCGGGGAGAGTTGTTTCTTGAACTTCTTCGTCTGGCGTTGGGGTCCATTCTGCAATGAACTCCGCCAAGGCCCTGCTCTGGATCGTCAAAGTGCTTTCAAACTTAAGGCCAAAGCTGGACAACTCCAATGCCCACTCCACGATCCTGCCGGTTGCCTCCGGATTTTGCAAAATCCGTTGCAACGGAAAGCGAGTGACGACGGTGATCTCATGTGCTTGAAAATAATGGCGCAGCTTCCTCGAGGCCATAAGGAGGCCGAAAAGCAACTTCTATACACCAGAATATCTTGACCTAGCTCCTTGTAAAAGAGAGCTATCAAAATAAACTGGGCGCTGCACCACCTTCTTCTTCTGCACGGGTTTTTCTGTTTGCGCAGATCCTGTCTTGCCGGGATCAACCCTTGCCGGGGAAGATCTTGCCGCGTCATCTGGCGGTCCTGCCGCTGGTGTTGCTTCCTCATCAGCTTCTCTCTGCGCCACTAGCGCAGCGCTAACCACTTGATTTGTTGCTGCCAGATACAGCAGCAATGACTCTTGTGGTTTAGGCGCGACTAGTGTCGGCGGAGAGGAAAGGTATTTCTTCAAATCTTGCAGCGCAGCCTCCGCCTCCGGAGTCCATTTCATCGGGCCTGCCTTCTTCAAAATTTTGAAGAAGGGCAGGGCGCGCTCAGCAGATTTGGAAATAAACCAGCTTAGAGCAGCAACACAGCCGACAAGACGACGCACGTCCTTGACGCGTCTCGGTGCTTCAATTTGCTCAATAGCTTTGATCTTGTCGGGGTTCGCTTCGATTCCCCGGCAAGATACAAAGAATCCAAGGAGCTTGCCGGAAGGAACACCAAACACGCACTTCTCAGGATTGAGCTTCAAGTTGATCTTGCGCAAGTTTGCAAATGTTTCTTCTAAATCTTGAATGAGCGTTGCTTTGTCTTTGGTTTTGACCACTATATCATCCATATACGCCTCCATATTTCTATGGAGTTGTGGCTCAAAACCAATCTGGATTGCTCTGGCAAATGTTGAACCAGCACTTTTCAACCTGAAAGGCATTCGTATAAAACAATACGTACCACATGGGGTGATAAAGGCGGTCTTCTCTTCATCTTCTTTTGCCATAAAAATCTGATGATACCCTGAATAGGCATCAAGGAAGGACAGGAGATCACAACCAGCGGTGGCGTCCACAATCTGGTCGATGCGCGGGAAGGGAAAGGGATCTTTTGGACAAGCTTTATTGATATCTGTATAATCGATACAAAGCCTCCATTTCCCATTCGCTTTCCGCATTACGACTGGATTGGCCAACCAGGTTGGATGAAGCACTCCTTTGACCAGTCCTGCCGCCTCCAGCTTTTTAATCTCTTCGGCAATGAATTCTTGCCGTTCCAAGGCCTGCTTCCTGACCCTTTGCTTGACGGGCCGCGCATGAGGACAGACAGCGAGGTGGTGCTCAATTACCTTCCTGGGAACACCGGGGATGTCAGACGGTTGCCATGCAAACACGTCAACATTCGCCCGCAAGAAAGCAACGAGCGCGCTTTCCTATTTGTCATCTAGGGTGGAACTTATGGTGAAAGTTCCCCCCGTTCCGTCCTCTCTGACAGGCACCTTCTTGGTCTCCGGCGGAGCAGCCTTGGACTTCTTGTTCTTGCCGGTGGAACTCTCTGGTACGTCCTCGACGGAAGCGCAGCACTCCGAGGAGGTGCACTTGCCGGAGTTCGCGCCAAGGTTCCTGCCGGTCTTCTTCTTCCCCCCGGGAGTTTCAGCGGCAGGAGCGGGTGCCTTGATGGCAGGTGCTGCAACTGCTTCCCGGTAAAGTTGGTCAGCACAGATGAGCGCATCATTCTTATCGGAATGGATAGTGATGACGCTCAACGGCCCAGGCATCTTCAAGACGTTGTACGCGTAGTGTGATGCCGCCATAAACTTAGCCAGCGCTGGACGACCAAGGATCCCATTATACGACATGGGGATCTTGGCGACATCAAACACCACCTTCTCGGTCCTGAAATTGAGCTCGCTGCCAAATGTTACTGGCAGCGTAATCTTGTCCTTAGGCTGGGTTCTTCCCGGATTGACCCCTTGAAACGTACCTATTTCCTCGAGGTCCTCGTCGGGAATCTGGAGCTTTCTGAGCACATCCAGTGAGATTAAGTTTAGGCCGGCCCCGCCATCAACTAACATTTTCGTCACCTTGAGGTTGCGAATCGTTGGCGAGACCAACAATGGCAAGCACCCGACCGCAGTTGTGCGATCAGGGTGATCCTCGGCATCGAAAATGATAGGCGTGCTGGACCACTTCAGGGGCCTACATGCATCTGGGGATGGCTCTGTCGCATTGACCTCCCGCACCCACTGTTTGAGTTGGCGGTGGGAAGAATGCAGCGAGGCACCCCCATCGATACACATGGCCTCCGTAGCCTTCTGGAATTCCTGCTCACTGGATTCATCATCTTCCTCATCATCATCTCCTTCTTTGTCTCGGCCTCGAGTGGGCCCTTTTGCTGCTTGGCCTTGCCACGGCGACCCCATCGGCCACCGCGCTTCTTGCCGGACCCCTCAGCACCATCTTGGGCCTTCTCCTTATCTCGCCTCTCGTATTCGGCCCTCTGCTTCTCGGCAAGCTGCTCAACTTGCCGGCAGTTCTGGAGATCGTGGCCCTTGGTGCGATGGATCTTGCAATACTGCTTGCCGGAGTTCTCCGACTTGTCGGCAGCCGCCAAGGCCTGACAGGAAGGGCACCCGGCAAGATCCTTGCCGGGGTCACCAACCTTGGCCTTCTTGGCGACACCGGGGTTGTCGGATTCCTCGACAGCAAGCACGGCCTTGCCTCCGCGCTTCCTGTTCCGCCGCCGGCCTTTCCTTGACGGGGCCGCGGCGTCTTCATCTTCGGACTCGCCCGCCGCGCCAACAGCCTCACCAGGGAGTTTCCTCCCCTCTTCAGCTCGAGCGCACTTGTCGGCCAGAGCGTAAAGCTCGGCAATACTCCTGACTTTGTTCATTGCCAGCTCTTCCTACATTTTGCGGTTACGCATGTTCTGGTGGAACGCGCTAACGACAACGGCAGGATGAACGTCAGGAATATTGTACTGCACCCAGCTAAATCTCTGGATAAACTTGCGCAGGGACTCGCCCTCCTTCTGAGGGATGATGTGCAAATCGCTCTCTTGGCCAGGAGCTTGGTGGCCTCCAACGAAGGCGCCAACAAACTGATGGCACAGATCTGACCAGGAAGAAATAGAATTCTCCGGCAGATGCATCAACCACGACCTGACGTTGGGCTTGAGCACCAACGGGAAGTAGTTGGCAAGTATCTTGTCATCTCGGCCCCTGGCGGCCTGCACCGCAATGGTGTAGATGCTCAGGAACTCCGAGGGATGGGTCTTACCGTCATATTTCTCCGGGACCTCCGGCTTGAAGGTTCGGGAATTGGGCCACCGGACTTGCCGCAGCTCACGGGTAAACGCTGGAGTTCCTACCTCATAAGGCAAGTCTCCTACGTCCCCTGGCGCAGGCTCGTCAACAGCCGGCCCCGCGCGCTTATCAGACTGATAGTGCGCTTCCCGTCGCCGCTCGATGGTAGTTCGAGCGTCCTCCTTGCCTCGCTCCTGGAGAACTTGACGCTGATCGCGGCGCATCCGTGGATCGGACGACGCCGTGGAAACTTCTTCATGGTGGTCGACTTGCTGAGTTGTCGGCCGCCGATGGTGCCGTGGAGGGGAGTGCACTATGGTTGCACCACCTCTAGTTTTCTCTACATCGGCTCGCGCCGGATCGATAGGCCTCCGCTGCGAGGGCCCTGCCTCTTGCGGTCCATCTTTGTTGGCGAAGCCGATGAGGCTCTGGATGGTAGCTCGCCACTCCTCCATCTTCTCCGGGGTAGGAGGAAAATCGAGGAGCAGTTGCGCACGTGCCAAGGCTTCCGCAGGCGTAGGTGGCAGTGACAAGTGCGAGGTACGTGAGGTGCTCTGACTCCTAACCATGTTAGAAGGAGCACCACCACGGTCACACGACCGTGCGCCACCTCCGCCGGCAGCTCGGTGTGCATGCTGGTCCCGCGCATCTTGGGATCTATGCACAGAAACCTTTTCATGGGGATGCCCTAAACCACCAGCGCCATGACGTCGCTCATCATGCACGACCTGGGTAGGTCGTGAGGTTTGCGCCGGCGCGGGAGCTCCAGCAGGCGCCCTCCGATCTCTCGAGTTCGTTGTGCCACCCGTAGGCAACACAGCGCCATCTCTAGATCCAGCGGCGTGCAGGTTACCGCTACCACTGCAAACGATACCGCTTGCTTGGCTCGGATCACCAGAACACTGCGGGGGTTCTAGTCCTCTTCCTTCTGCATCCACGCCGTCGCCTGTATGTGAAGGTGTAGGCAAAACGGACGTGGACGGTTGCGCCGTCGCAGCGCTCTTCTTCTTGGGTGGCATGATGATGAAGATGATGAAGAAACTAAGATGCCGAGCACTAGATCAGGTTCATGCAACCTTCAATCCCCCTACCTGGCGCGCCAAAGATGTCGGGGTGCGACACCTATGGGATCCCGAGAGACCCATTTACGATTCGGCGGGGGAAGAGGTATACGCAAAGAGCAGAACCAATGATCGACGCGTGAGGTTTTTACCCAGGTTCGGGCCGCTAATCAGCGTAAAACCCTACTCCTGCTTTGTGTTCTTATTGATGTTCTTGAGCCCAGCCTTCAGGAGTGCTCACAATGAACAGTACGTTCAAAGAGCGGCTACGCATGCAGAATGGGCCAGAGGTTCCCCTCCTCCGTAGCAGTTGCCTTGGGCCTCCTTTTATACGCTCAAAGGGGTCTCCACAGTGGCAAAATGTACATACATTGAGGTGTAAAGTAGCTAAAGGGTATCATACCTAACCCCTGACGGATTAGGACAAGCGCATTTAATGCACCGTGAGGTGTCCGTTTAGGTGTCCTCACTTTCTTGGGGATGGAAAAAGGGGCCATCCCATCAGCACCGCTTAAGCTCTCCTCCACTGGCGCGTTGCCATGCATCCAGGGAAGGACCTAGAATGTCAGACTTGTTACTGTGCCGAAGCGGTGGCACAGTGGCAGAATCCCGCCAGACGCTGAATATTGCCGGGCTCGAAGCCTTGCCGGGCGCCAAGCCTTGCCGGGCGCCAAGCCTTGCCGGGCGCCAAGACTTGGAGGGCTCCACAGGCTATCCCGGCAAGGATCTTGCCGGGGAACCTGGCCTTCGGATTCCAGCTTTGCTTATCTGCTGATCCTCAGATCTCTGACTTGATGATTTCCTTGATGGCTTGAATCGACCTCGAGCTGTTCCCGGCAAGCCTTGCCACGAGGATGGCTACAACTGCCCGTGCACAAGTACGGGGTACTAGTGGCCCAATACTTTGTACACCGACAATGGCTTGCCATTTGTTTAATTAAGAGAGAAATATTGTAACAAATCCCAACCAAGGGAAATAACATCACTCTCGCCGGCTGCTTGAGCTCACTGTGCATTACAGAACCCAAGTGATTAGCCCCCACCAGCACCCATAAACCTATTTTGAACTAGCACACCAAATGGGCTGTAAATTTTCATAAGAAAGGCAGCATGGCCATGACAGATTTGGATTCTGACATTTGGGACCCACGACGAAAAAGCCTATCCAAGGTGGTGTCGACTTACTAGTCAACAAACGATTCTGCCTACCAGCCGTTGGATTGGCATCCAACATCTGTCGTGTATCTTCTATCTCTTGTCTTCTTCCTCCAGCTGCCCAAACCAAACAACCCCGTCGGTTCCGCCTGTTCCCGCCTCCCACGGCTGGCTGTGCCTTTGCCGCCCTACCGTACCCTCAAATGTTAGCCAGTCCATCCCTCTCTTCCCCCACACGTCCTGTTATTCTCCGACAACGTCAGCCCCAACACGCACCCGCACCCGAACCAGCCAACCCTCGTACTCCACGGCTCCTGTTCATTCTGTCCGAGGCCTCGCAGTCGTCCTCCGCCTTGGTTCGCTCACCGTGCGCGGTGTGCCACTGTCTGGCATTGCCAACGTGGTCAACAACCGAGAGGAATAAGGAGATGATTGTACGTGGTGAGGATGACAGTAGGGACACACCAGGGTCATGGCAGTACGCAAGCAAGTGCCTCGTTATTACAAGCCCAAAAAATGGTTCCTCCTAATGGTTGGACATCTGGGTCCCACGCCATTGTCAACGTAGTCAATAAACGAGAGAATTACACAACGAGCGGCTGACACCAGGGACCCAGCAGGTCGCGCAGTTGTTATTTACTTTTTTTTAGGAACAAGCAGTTGTTATTTACTAGTTTTAGAGACGGATCAGGGTAACAACGGGGCTGTGCGGGTGCTGTGGCACATCTAGCCAGGGTTTTATTTTATGTTTATCACATCATGAGCCCAGTTGTGTTTTTTTCTTGCTAAAAATGGCTAGCCCAGTTCTACTTTTTTTAAAGAGATACCCAACGGAGGCCTACTTGCTTTCTCAGCCCTGGTGGGCTACAAATCTTTCAAGACAAGAGCGATGTATTCGCTTGCCCAGAAAATGAAGTAGTAAGAAATGGGATGTAAATTTATAAACACAGCAAACCGGCAATTAGTTTCAAATATCATTTTTTAAAAGATTTCGACATTTCGAATTTAATTGTTTTTTGCGAGGAAAATTATGTTGTATTTTAAATTGATATAAACTTATTATTTTTAAATTAGTTTGAACGTGACTTGAAATTTCGGGATTAAAAACAGTTCGGACCGCACCGAAATATGCAAAATTTCGTAGAAATTTTTAACCGTGGCCACAATATGGGCTGTAATGCTAACAAAAAGAATATGGGCTCCAAAAAAACCCTTAAGAATTAGCAAATGGGCTGTAAATTATTAGAAATAATGGCAGATGGGATGTATGCTGCTTTCAATAGATTTGAGGCTGACTTGTGCGCCTACTATAGGTTGACGCGGATGCTTTACTAAAAAAAAGGTTGACGCGCACGCAAGGCCGTGTCAACTTAGTCAACACACGAGAGCAGTGACTGTTGGATGTCCATCCAATGGCCGCCGTGCTTCTTCAATCTCCGCTCTTCTTGCTCCAGCCGCTCAAACCAGCGCCGGCGGGATTGCCTGCTCCCTCCTCCCGTGGCCGTCTGTGCTGCCGCGCAGGCCGCACCGCCCCACCCTACTACATCGCTACCAGGCCATTCCTCTACTCACCCACACCTCCTATTATTTTCCGGCGATGGCAGCCGAACTAGTAAACCCTCGTACTCCCCACCATGTGGGCAACAACTGCCGAGTCTTCCCCAGCTCCGGGTCGTTCCCTTCCTAGGCCTCGCCGTCGTCCACCGCCCTGGTGCTGTCGGTGCGGCGTGGTCAACATGGTCAACGAACGACATCCATCGGAAGAGGACTGTACGTGGAGAGGCTGACAGCTGGGACCACAGCCGCACGCAAGGAAATGCCTCCTTATTACGCGTAAAATAATGATTCCTCCACCTGACAGCAGGGACCCACCGGAAGGGCCTCTGTATTTTGCGAAAAAAAGTTCCTCCCGCTAACAACTCCGACCCACCAGCTATATCTTCGCACGGAAGGAAGTGCCTCCTTATTATGCACAGAAAATGAATACCCCACTTGCTATCTAGGACCCACCATAGTTGAAGGCTGACTTGTGGGCCTACTAAGTTGACGCGGATAGAGGGCTTTGTCAACTTAGTCAATATGAACGGTTCTAGCTCCAGTGACCGTACGATGTCCATCCAACGGCCGTAGTGCTTCTTCAACCTCTGGTCTTCCTGCTCCTGCCTCCCGTGGCTGGCTCTGCTGCCGCGCAGGCCTCATCGCCCCACCCTACTCCCATCGCTGGCCTGGCCATCCGTGCACTCACCCAGACCTACTGTTATTCTCCGACGACGGCAGCCTCACACTGCAGCCCAACCAGTAAACCCTCATATGCCCCTCCATGTGGGAAACAACTACCGAGTCTTCCCCGGCTCCGGATCATTCCCTTCTTAGGCCTCGCCGTCATCCACTGCCTTGGTGCTCTCGGTGCGGTGTGGTCAACATGGTCAAGGAACGACTTACATCGGAAGAGGATTGTACATGAAGAGGCTGACAGCTGGGTCCACGGCCGCAGCAAGGAAGTGCCTCCTTATTACGAGCAAAATAATGATTCCTCCACCTGACAGCAGGGACCTATGATACGTCCATTTTGCATCATGTTTTCCTACTGTTACTTATATTGTTTTTATGTATAATAATGCTTTTTGGAGTAATTCTAATGCCTTTTCTCTCATAATATGCAAGGTTCACACAAAGAGGGAGAATAACGGCAGCTGGAATTCTGGACCTGAAAAAGCTACGTCAGGCCACCTATTCTGCACAACTTCAAATGAGCTGAAACTTCACGGAGAATTTTTATGGAATATATAAGAATTATTGGAGCTAATAAGTACAAGAGGGGGCCCACCAGGTGGGCACAACCCACCTGGGCACGCCAAGGAGCCCAGGCGCACCCTGGTGGGTTGTGCTCCCCTCGGCCCACCTCTGGTGCCCATCTTCTGGTATATAAGTCATTTTGACCTAGAAAAAAATGAGGAGAGGACTTTCGGGACGAAGCACCGCCGTCTCGAGGTGGAACTTGGGCAGGAGCACTTTTGCCCTCCGGCGGAGCGATTCCGCCGGGGGAACTTCCCTCCCGGAGGGGGAAATCATCGTCATCATCTTCACCAACAACTCTCCCATCTTGGGGAGGGCAATCTCCATCAACATCTTCAACAGCACCATCCCCTCTCAAACCCTAGTTCATCTCTTGTGTTCAATCTTTGTACCGGAACCTTAGATTGGTGCTTGTGGGTGACTAGTAGTGTTGATTACATCTTGCAGTTGATTACTATATGGTTTATTTGGTGGAAGATTATATGTTCAGATCCATTATGCTATTTAATACCCCTCTAATGTTGAGCATGATTATCATTTGTGAGTAGTTACTTTTGTTCTTGAGGTCACGGGAGAAATCTTGTTGCAAGTAATCATGTGAACTTGATATGTGTTCGATATTTTGATGATATGTATGTTGTGATTTCCTTAGTGGTGTCATGTGAACGTCGACTACATGGCACTTCACCTTATTAGGGCCTAAGGGAATGCATTGTAGAGTAGTCATTCGATGATGGGTTGTGAGAGTGACAGAAGCTTAAACCCTAGTTTATGCGCTATTCCGTAAGGGACCGATTTGGATCCAAAAGTTTAATGCTATGGTTAGATTTATTCTTAATACTTTTCTCGTAGTTGCGGATGCTTGTGAGGGGGTTAATCATAAGTAGGAGGTTTGTTCAAGTAAGAACAGCACCTAAGCACCGGTCCATTCACATATCAAATTATTAAAGTAGCGAACACAAATCAAACCAACATGATGAAAGTGACTAGATGAAATTCCCGTGTACCCTCAAGAACGCTTTGCTTATCATAAGAGACCGTTTTGGCCTGTACTTTGCCTCAAAAGGATTGGGCTACCTTGCTGCACTTTTGTTACCATTACCGTTACTTACTCGCTACAAATTATCTTGCTATCAAACTACTCATTACTTATAATTTCAGTGCTTGCAGAGAATACCTTGCTGAAAACTACTTGTCATTTCCTTCTGCTCCTCGTTGGGTTCGACACTCTTACGTATCAAAAGGACTACGATTGATCCCCTATACTTGTGGGTCATCAAGGCTCTTTTTTGGCGCTGTTGCCGGGGAGTGAAGCGCTCTTGGTAAGTGGAAATCGGTAAGGAAAAATTATTACTACATGCTGAAATTTATTGTCACTTGTTACTATGGAGAACAATCCTTTGAGGGGTCTGTTCGATGTATCTTCACCTCGACCGGAACCACAATTAGTTACCCCTCAACCTACTACACCTACTGAAAATATCGGTTATGAAATTCCTTCAGGTATGATAGAACAACTGCTAGCTAATCCTTATGCAGGATATAGAACTGAACATCCTGATATGCACTTAATATATGTGGATGAAATTTGTGGATTATTTAAGTTTGCAGGTTTACCCGAAGATGAAGCTAAGAAGAAGGTTTTCCCTTAATCTTTGAAGGGAAAATCATTGGCATGGTATAGGCTATGCGATGATATTGGATCTTGGCCTTGGAATCGATTGAAATTGGAATTTCACCCAAAAAAATTATCCTATGCATCTAGTTCATCATGATCGGAATTATATATATATTTTTTGGCCTCGTGAAGGAGAAAGTATCGCTCTAGCTTGGGGGAGGCATAAGTCAATGTTATATTCATTCCCCAATCACGAGCTCTCAAGAGAAATTATCATTCAGAATTTTTATGCTCGGCTTTCTCGTGATGATCAATCCATGCTTGATACTTCTTGTACTGGTTCCTTTATGAAGAAGACTATTGAATTCAGGTGGGATCTTTTAGAAAGAATTAAACACAACTCTGAAGATTGGGAGCTCGACGAAGGTAAAGAGTTAGGTATTAAGCTTAAGTATGATTGTGTTAAATCTTTTATGAATACCGATGCTTTTCAAAAGTTTAGCACTAAATATGGACTTAACTCTGAGATAGTAGCCTCCTTTTGTGAATCATTTGCTACTCATGTTGATCTCCCTAAGGAGAAGTGGTTTAAATATCACCCACCTATTAAAGAAGAAATTAAAGAACCGGTAATAGCTAAAGATGAAACTATTATTTACAATGTTGATCCAGTTGTTCCTACTGCTTATATTGAAAAACCACCTTTCCCTGTTAGGATAAAGGAGCATGCTAAAGTTTCAACTGTGGTCAATAAGAAGTTATATTAGAGCACCCAAGCCTGCTGAACAAATCAAAGTAGAACCTAGTGTTGCTATGGTTAAAGATCTCCTGGTAGAAAATTTAGATGGGCATGTTATCGACTACTGTGATGAAGCTGCTAGAATCGCCAAACCCGATGAAAAAGATAAACATAGACATGTTGTTGGCATGCCTGTTGTCTCAGTTAAAATAGGAGATCACCGTTATCATGGTTTATGTGACATAGGTGCTAGTGTGAGTGTTATTCCTTTTAATTTATATCAAGAAATTATGAATGATATAGCACCTGCTGAAATGGAAGACATAGATGTCACTATTAAACTTGCTAATAGAGACACCATCACACCACTTGGGATTGTTAGAGATGTTGAAGTCTTGTGTGGGAAAATAAAATACCCTACTGATTTTCTCGTCCTTGGTTCCCCACAAGATGACTTTTGTCTCATTATCTTTGGTAGACCTTTCTTGAACACCGTCAATGCTAAAATAGATTGTGAGAAACAAATCGTCGGTGTTAGTTTTGGTGATGAGTCTCATGAGTTTAATTTTTCTAAGTTTAGTAGAAAACATCATAAGAAAGAATTTCCTAGTAAGGATGAAATAATTGGTCTTGCTTCTATTGCTGTGCCTCCTATTGATCCACTAGAACAATATTTGTTAGACCATGAAAATGATATGCATATGCATGAAAGAAATGAGATAGACAAAATTTTCTTTGAACAACGACCTCTGCTTAAACACAATTTGCCTATTGAAACTCTAGGAGGTCCTCCTCCACCTAAAGGTGATCCTGTGTTTGAATTAAAACAATTACCAGACACTTTGAAATATGCTTATCTTGATGAGAAAAAAATACATCCTGTTGTTATTAGTGCTAACCTTTCAAAAGATGAAGAAGAAAGATTATTGAAGGTTTTGAAGAAGCACCGAGCTGCCATTGGATATACTCTTGATGATTTAAAGGGCATTAGTCCCACTCTCTGTTAGCATAAAATTAATATGGAACCTGATGCTAAACCCATTGTTGATCAGCAACGACGGTTGAATCCCAAAATGAAAGAAGTGGTAAGAACTGAAATATTGAAGCTTCTGGAAGCAGGTACAATCTATCCTATAGCTGATAGTAGATGGGTAAGTCCCATTCATTGTGTCCCTAAGAAGGAAGGTATTACTGTTGTTCCTAATGATAAAAATGAACTTATTCCACAAAGAATTGTCACTGGCTACAGAATGGTAATTGATTTTAGAAAATTAAATAAAGCTACTAGAAAAGATCATTACCCTCTACCTTTTATTGATCAAATGCTAGAAAGACTATCTAAGCACACACACTTTTGTTTCCTTGATGGATACTCTGGATTTTCTCAAATACCTATGTCACAACCTGATCAAGAGAAAACCACCTTCACATGTCCTTTCGGGACTTATGCTTATAGCTGTATGCCTTTTGGTTTATGTAATGCACCTGCTACTTTTCAAAGATGTATGACTGCTATATTCTCTGATTTTTGTGAAAAGATTGTTGAGGTTTTCATGGATGATTTTTTCGTTTACGGAACTTCTTTTGATGATTGCTTAAGCAACCTTGATCGAGTTTTGCAGAGATGCGAGCAAACTAATCTTGTCTTGAATTGTGAGAAGTGCCACTTTATGGTAAATGAAGGTATTGTCTTGGGACATAAAATCTCTGAACGAGGTATTGAGGTGGATAAAGCTAAAGTTGATGCAATTGAGAAAATGCCATGTCCTAAAGATATCAAAGGTATTCGTAGTTTCCTTGGTCATGCTGGTTTCTATAGGAGATTTATTAAAGACTTCTCTAAAATTTCTAGGCCTCTTACAAATCTTTTGCAAAAGGATGTTTCATTTGTTTTTGATGATGATTGTGTAGAAGCCTTTGAAACACTTAAGAAAGCCTTAATCTCTACACCTATTGTTCAACCACCTGATTGGAACTTGCCCTTTGAGATTATGTGTGACGCTAGTGATTATGTTGTTGGTGCTGTTCTAGGACAAAGAGTTGATAAGAAGTTAAATGTTATTCATTATGCTAGTAAAACTCTAGACAGTGCTCAACGCAATTATGCTACTACTGAAAAGGAATTCTTAGCAGTTGTGTTTGCTTGTGACAAATTTAGATCTTACATTGTTGATTCTAAAGTTACTGTTCACACCGATCATGCTGCTATAAAATATCTTATGGAAAAGAAAGATGCTAAACCTAGACTCATTAGGTGGGTTCTTTTGCTACAAGAATTTAACTTGCATATCACTGATAGAAAAGGAGCTGAGAACCCCGTTGCTGATAACTTGTCTAGGTTAGAAAATATTTTTAATGACCCACAACCTATTAATGATAGTTTTCATGATGAACAATTAGCTGCAATAAATGTTTCTCATAACACTCCTTGGTATGCTGACTATGCTACTTACATTGTTGCTAAATACATACCACCTAGCTTCACATACCAACAAAAGAAAAAAATCTTCTATGGTTTAAGACATTACTTTTGGGATGACCCACATCTTTATAAAGAAGGAGTAGATGGTATTATTAGACGTTGTGTACCTGAGCATGAACAGGGACAAATCCTACGAAAATGTCACTCCAAAGCTTATGGAGGGCATCATGCGGGAGATAGAACTGCTCACAAGGTATTGCAATCTGGTTTTTATTGGCCTACTCTCTTCAAGGATGCCCATAAATTTGTTTTATCTTGTGATGAATGTCAAAGAGTTAGTAATATTGGTAAGCGTCAGGAAATGCCTATGAATTATTCACTTGCTGTTGAACCATTTGATGTTTGGGGTTTTGATTATATGGGACCTTTTCCTTCCTCTAATGGGTATACTCATATTTTGGTTGCTATTGATTATGTCACTAAGTGGGTAGAAGCTATTCCAACTAGTAGTGCTGATCACAACATCTCTATTAAAATGCTTAAGGAAGTTATTTTCCCAAGGTTTGGAGTCCCTAGATATTTAATGACTGATGGTGGTTCACACTTTATTCATGGTGCTTTCCGTAAAATGCTTGCTAAATATGATGTTAACCATAGAATTGCTTCACCCTATCACCCTCAATCTAGTGGTCAAGTTGAACTTAGGAACAGAGAAATAAAGTTGATATTTACAGAAAACTGTCAATAGGTCTTGAAAGAATTGGTCTAAGAAATTAGATGATGCACTTTGGGCTTATAGAACAGCATATAAAAATCCTATGGGTATGTCTCCTTATAAAATGGTCTATGGAAAAGCTTGTCATTTGCCTCTTGAGTTAGAACATAAAGCATATTGGGCAATTAAAGAACTCAACTATGATTTCAAACTTGCCGGTGAAAAGAGGTTATTTGATATTAGCTCACTCGATTAATGGAGAACCCAAGCTTATGAAAATGCCAAGTTATTTAAAGAAAAAGTTAAAAGATGGCATGACAAAAGAATCCAAAAGCGTGAGTTCAAAGTTGGAGAATATGTTCTTTTGTACAACTCTCGTTTCAGATTCTTTGCAGGAAATTTCCTCTCCAAATGGGAAGGACCCTATGTTATCGAGGATGTTTATTGATCTGGAGCCATCAAAATAAATAATGCCGAGGGTACTAACCCGAAGGTTGTCAATGGGCAAAGAATAAAACATTATATCTCAGGTACGCCCATTAATGTTGAAAGCAATATTATCCAAACTATGACACCGGAAGAACACATAATAGAAACCTTCCGGAACACTCCAGAATCGTGAAAAAAAGAGGAGGTACGTGATATGGTAAGTAAACGGACTCCAAAAAATCCGCAAAAATATTTTCTGTCAGTTTTAGAATATATCAAAAATTAGGAAAATAAGAAACAACCAGGAAGGCACCCCTGGTGGGCACAAGACACCAGGGCGCGCCTGGCTTGCCAGGCGCACCCAGGTGGGTTGTGCCCACCTCGGGTACCTTCCGGACTCCGTTTTTCTTCCGTTTGCTTATTTCCCAAGAAAAAAATCTTTACATACCCTCCCGAGCCTATTGACCACCGTATCGCAGAGAAATCTTCTGTTTTCTTTTCCTTGCTGTTTTCCTGGCAGTTATGAAAATAATTCATCTCAAGACTCGGAGGGTGAGAGCTATGCTACTGATTTTATCGCAAACCCGAAGGTCTATGGGGATGTGGAGCACTATAGCTAGACTTCGGAGGAAGAAGAAGACTATGATCCTAAAGGGGATGAGGAGACAAGCTCAGATGAAGATGAAGTTCCATTGCCCCAACCTGGTGACATGCACGTGGATTTCAAGAAGTCAAGTCTCCCCAACAAAGCAGAGAAACCTAAGGTCCAGTTTATTCCCTTTCGTCTCTTGCAGTAAAACAAGCAAGAATTATGCAAAAAGATATTAGAGCTCGAGCAAGATATCGTGGACCTAAAGGAGGAAAATTTCATCCTCAAGCGTAAGCTAAGGAAGGCAGGCAAACCCTCTACTACTTCATCACCACCACCTCCTTCTTCATCACCAAAGGAAACTTATGTATCGGGTATGGGCACTCCCCTTGGCTTGTGCCAAGCTTGGGGGAGGTGCCCCGGTATCGTATCACCTCCACTATCTTTTGCCTTTACTTATTTTAGTTCGATCCATAGTTATCTTTTGCTTTAGATGAATAAAAATTTAGTTCGATCCTTTCTTTTCGAGAGTTTGCTTAGTGTTCTATCCTTGTAATCGTGTGCAAGATATATATAATAAAGTTTAGTTCGAGTTTTGTTTTCTTTACTTCCATGTTCAATAAAAGAAAGGAAATAAATAAAAAAGGATCATATGCTAATCTTATGGTAAGTAATGACATCACATAAGGAAGAGTATTAGTAGAAAACTTTATTGGAGATTTACAAACATAGCATTAGTCAATGATGCAATTCATGAAAGAATTAATAAGGGAAGAGAAGATTCACATGCAAATACACTATCCTGGACATCTTTTGTGATTGTGAGCCCCCATCAAAATATTATATGCCAAAATTGTTGACATTGGGCAAGGAAGACAACGTAATGATTTATGTTTGTTCATATTCACATAGAAGTTATATTGTCATAGATCCTTCAACATGTGGTGCTTGCCCCCATCATTGCTAGCCAAAAATTCCACACTAAGTAGAGATACTACTTGTGCATCCAAAAACCCTTAAACCCACATCTTATTTTGAGAGTCCACCATACCTACCTATGGATTGAGTAAGATCCTTCAAGTAAGTTGTCATCGGTGCAATAAGGCAATAAAAATTGCTTATAAAAGTGTTGGATCACTTAGTGTAAGAGAAAATTGAGCATTGTACGAACTTGTGATGGCAAAGAATAAAAGCGACAGACTGCATAATAAAGGTTGCTATCATAAGGGGCAATATAACGTGACGTTCTTTTGCACTAAGAGATTGAGCATACAAAAAAATAAGCGCATGGCAACCTCTGCTTCCCTCTGTGAAGGGCCTATCTTTTACTTTTATGTATTTACTTTTATGCAAGAGTCAAAGTATTTCTCTCTATTCCTTTTTTATTTTTCTCTTTTGGCAAGCATCATGTGGTGAGGGAAGATCTAGGCACATATATCCAGTTGGATATGAGTAGCATGAGTTATTATTTTTCACATCACCCTTGAGGTGAGCATGTTGGGAGGAGAAACTATAAGCCCCTATCTTTCTATGTGTCCGGTTGAAACTTTTTGCTCATGTGTATGCGGTGAGTGTTAGCAATCATAGAAGACTATATGATGGTTGAGTATGTGGACTTGCCAAAAAGGCTCCGATACGTGACCCTTTCTGAAAAGATGATGAATTATAGTTGCAAAGTTGACTGAGAACATAGTTTGTTGGTTTTCAATAGAGTTCATGCTTTATTCTTTGATGTTGTGATGAATAGAGGGGGCCCACCAGGTGGGCACAACCCACCTGGGCGCGCCAGGGAGCCCAGGCGCACCCTGGTGGGTTGTGCTCCCCTCGGCCCACCTCCGATGCCCATCTTCTGGTATATAAGTCATTTTGACCTAGAAAAAAACAGGAGAGGACTTTCGGGACGAAGCGCCGCCATGTCGAGGCGGAACTTGGGCAGGAGCACTTTTGCCCTCCGGCGGAGCGATTCCGCCGGGGGAACTTCCCTCCCGGAGGGGGAAATCATCATCATCATCATCTTCACCAACAACTCTCCCATCTTGGGGAGGGCAATCTCCATCAACATCTTCAACAGCACCATCCCCTCTCAAACCCTAGTTCATCTCTTGTGTTCAATATTTGTACCGGAACCTTAGATTGGTGCTTGTGGGTGACTAGTAGTGTTGATTACATCTTGTAGTTGATTACTATATGGTTTATTTGGTGGAAGATTATATGTTCAGATCCATTATGCTATTTAATACCCCTCTGATCTTGAGCATGATTATCATTTGTGAGTAGTTACTTTTGTTCTTGAGGTCACGGGAGAAATCTTGTTGCAAGTAATCATGTGAACTTGATATGTGTTCGATATTTTGATGATATGTATGTTGTGATTCCCTTAGTGGTGTCATGTGAACGTCGACTACATGGCACTTCACCTTATTAGGGCCTAAGGGAATGCATTGTGGAGTAGTTATTAGATGATGGGTTGCGAGAGTGACAGAAGCTTAAACCCTAGTTTATGCGTTATTCCGTAAGGGACCGATTTGGATCCAAAAGTTTAATGCTATGGTTAGATTTATTCTTAATACTTTTCTCGTAGTTACGGATGCTTGCGAGGGGGTTAATCATAAGTAGGAGATTTGTTCAAGTAAGAACAGCACCTAAGCACCGGTCCACCCACATATCAAATTATCAAAGTAGCGAACACAAATCAAACCAACATGATGAAAGTGAATAGATGAAATTCCCGTGTACACTCAAGAACGCTTTGCTTATCATAAGAGACCGTTTTGGCCTGTCCGTTGCCTCAAAAGGATTGGGCTACCTTGCTGCACTTTTGTTACCGTTACCGTTACTTACTCGCTACAAATTATCTTGCTATCAAACTACTCGTTACTTATAATTTCAGTACTTGCAGAGAATACCTTGCTGAAAACTACTTGTCATTTCCTTCTGCTCCTCGTTGGGTTCGACACTCTTACGTATCGAAAGGACTATGATTGATCCCCTATACTTGTGGGTCATCAACCTACCGGAAGGGCCTCTGTATTTTGGCTTAGCTATATTTTGCGAAAAAAACATTTTCCCCCCTGACAGCTGGGACCCACCAGCTATATCTTCGGACGCAAGGAAAGTGCATCCATATTAGGCGTGAAAAAAATGAATCCTCTCACTGACAGCTCGGACCCACCATCAATAACTTCGCACGCAAGGAAGGGCCTCCTTATCTTCCCTGACAACCGGGAGCCACCTGGTCGAAGCGTACGTAGCTTTGTCGCGAACGTGTACGTACATACTGGTCGATCGGTCTCTCTGCAACGATGAACCGTGGCCGAGCAAGCAGCGGCACGTGTAGTAGTAGAGCCCCTGACGTAGCAGTTCAGGAAGTCCCTTCTAAACCGTGTACATGTACGTACAGCCACATGCCAAAAAATACGGCCAGGTACGTACATACGGGCGGGGTCTCGAACGCGTACTCACGCATACGTACGGCCAGGGCTCGTGTACATGGAGAGGCAACGGACTGCAGCAACGGCGTCCTGTTCATCAGAAGCCAACCGGCTGGGTCAGAATGGAGAAACTGCGTCATGTTCATCGGGAGGCAACGAAATGCGTCGTGTTCATCGGGAGCCAACCGGCTTGGACGGAACAGCCGAAACGGGGTCTGGCGTACTGCAGAACGGAGGAAACAGACTTCTGTTCGAGTGCCTACGATCGAAATGGGGTCCTGTTGATCAGGAGGGGTGTGGCGTACCGCAAAACGAAGGAAACGGACTTGTCTTGGAGCGCTACGGTCGAAACAGGGGGTCCTGTTCATTGGGAGGGTGTGGCATACCGCAAAACGGGACTCCACGGGCTACTGTTCATCCACCGTCGACTTCCTCCAGCCTCCACCTGCTACTGTTCATCCACCATCGACTTCCTCCTGCCTCCACCAGCTATTGTTCATCCATGGGGTCCTGTTCATCCAGCCTCCACCGGCTACTGTTCAACCAGCCCTCCACGGGGTCCTGTTCAACCAGCCCTCCACCGGCTACTGTTCAACCAACCCTCCACGGGGTCCTGTTCAACCAGCCCTCCACGGGGTCCTGTTCAACCAGCCCTCCATGGGGTCCCTCCATCGGCTACTGTTCATCCACCACCACCTCCCCGATCGGGGTCCTGTTCATCCAGCAGCAACGGCCTCTACTACCATGGGATCCTGTTCATCCAACCCCCATCGACACTGTTCATCCACCCCCACCGGGGACTATTCATCAAGAGGCAGCTTCGATCGGCTTCAGTTAGCAGCAGTAGCGAAGGAATCACTCGGGTTCAGTTCACAGCAAGGGATCGATCGGGGTTCAGTAACATAGCTAGTGCAATCGCTCGGGTTCAGTTAGAGCCCAACGCATCGCTCAGGTTCAGTTAGAGCACAATGCCTCGCACACACGCGCATACGTGTACGACATAAATGCGCAAACCTTCGTGCATCGCTCGGCCCCGACCACACCCACAGTAACTGGGAACTCCCCAAAATTTTCCTTGCCATCGCTTATACCATGATTTTTTCCGTCATGGACGACCCACAGAATGTCATGCAGGTGCGTCTCCGGCCCGCCCAGGACGAAAAGCCCATTTTCTGTCATGATTTTTTGTCATAGAAGTAGGAGCCCACCACATCTATGATGATACCGGGTTTTGTCACACTTATCGTCATCGAAGTGTCATAAGCATGATAGAAAAAAATTCATTCGGCCCAAAATGTCATGGATGTGTCTTTTTTTTGTAGTGCGGAGAACGACGGCGAGGCCTCGGACGGGAATGAACAGGAGCCGGGGAACATGTGGCAGTATGGCCGTAGGTGGAGGGGAGTACGAGGGTTCACTGGTTCTGGTGTGGGGTAGGCTACCGTCGCTGGAGAAGAATAGGATGTCGGAGGGAGTAAAGGAATGGCCTGGCCAGCATTTCAGGGTACGACAGGGCGGCGATGCGTGCACGGCAGCGCAACCAGCCGTAGAAGGCGGGAACATGCGCTCCCACCGGCGCAGGTTTGGTTTTGGCCGCTGGACCGGTCAGACCCAAAAACTCATTATGCTGGATTATAAGAATTAATTTTATATGGCTAAAACTTATTGTAAAATGCTACGGAGCACCTTTTTCTTCTTGAGGTTTTTTTTAGACAATTTTCTTCTTGAGGTGTGAAGCCGAGCACATTCAGAAGCCCTGGGATAAAGTGGTGTCGCCAATGTGTTGGGCTGGGTTGGGCATTCTTATCGAAAAATAATAATGAACTGGAACTATTTACGACGTTGACTATGATTTGCATGGGTCCGCTGGTTGCAGGAAGAAAATGGTGGGGAAAAAAGACTGGTCGCTATCTTTGCCTAAGAATAATATCGACTGAATGTAATGACACTCTCATAGGAAATAATATCCTCCTGTTAAAAATTAACTTTTCAAATCGTAAATTTAAAGAGCTGGTGCATGAGCATTTAGCTTTATTTATTTATTTACTTATTTATGTTTAGGGGACCATGAGCATGTACCTGGGCCGGATTCATGTGAGAGCCTCCCTTCCAGTTAATTATGGGCTCCTCTATTGGGCCTTCATCACTAGGCTGCATGTTATCGACAAGTGGAAAATGTGTTCCGTACCAAAAATAATATGCGCCACGTACAGGGCACTAAAGGATCAAACCATGCAACGACTTCCAAAACATTGTGTTTGTCGTTCTAGCAACACATTTATTCAACCAACAGACAAAATATACTACTGATTGTACATTGAAAACAGCAGCAGCAGCAACCAGGGCTGGGGGTGCAACAAAAGCAGTAAGCAGGCCAGAAGAGTAAAGACGAAACTCTCTTTTCCAAACCAAACATCAACCATCATTACAAAAGGGCTACCAAAAAAGAACAAGTGTATGCATCAAACTAAATAAAGATCATACTACACCAAGTGTACGCATCTAACTAACTGGCTCAGTTAGACATTACTATTTATTAAGTTGTGGAGATTGGCTAGCGGCTTGAACCAGATGGGTGCCTGATGGGGGAAACTCCAGCCAGCAGGTCGAAGTCTGATACTTGCAACCCTCTCTCCTACTTTGGGCTGCAGAGCGTGGCGGCACATATCAGGGTATGGTGCATGGAGAGACGCATGGTACGCTGTGTACACACAGTTTTGCCTAATGAACGAAACCGCGCTGCCATCATGATCCTTGCCATCGCTTATCTCCTGGTTAATCGGATAATTCAGTCCGAGAAACAGAGAGCGTGTACCAAGGCTACTTAGCAGCCTCTAGTCAAAAATTCCTGAAGGCCCAGAGAAGCTGGGATCCTGCTCAAAGACCTTGTAGTGACTGTGATTGTATTCCGCGAAACAACACATCCGGTACGTGCGAACGATCATCAATCGTTCGTCATCGTCTGATCAAGCCAGGAACCACCTGCAACTGCCATGCCGCTTTTCTTTGAAAGGTTATGGGATTAGGAAGGGTAGGGACACCAGGCAGCCTACAACATCATATCAAGTTGGAGTCAAATAAAAAAGGGCTCTTACTGTAGTCAATCTTAAGAATAGCATGTTATGAGCATGAATATTTTTTCAGTAAATGTTGACAGTAATATAAGCAAACCATTATGATATCATTGGAAAGTAACATACTGCTGTAACAGCCATTTGTAGCAATGACTGGAGTAGGCTAGCAATACGTCCAGCCATAGAAGGAGTCCACAGCGTAAATGAAGCCCTTGTGTTCAATGGCATCAGAGAACCATGGAGGATGTATGATCCTGCGATGGACGTGCAGATTTATCCACTTACCGCAGTGACCTGTCAGATAGGCGAGACCGCGGTTAAAGAACGCAATTAGCCTAAAGTCTTTATAATTCGCAGATCTTGTGGGCACTTGGCAGATTACAACCTTGAGCAAATCAAACTTGGTATCATGTTGGCTACTATAAGATTCTGAGTATTCTGGGCCGCGGTGCCAAAGCAGTGCAGTGTTAATCGAAGGAAGGGGGATCAATCGCCGGGTGTAGACCTCCACGAGCATCCAGCTGCCGTGACCGTCGACGAGCACCATCCAAGACGTGTTCATGCCGACCCAGTACATACCGTTAATGTAGTTGAGGGTGACAGGGATCGGATCGCAGTCGAGGGGGTTGATGCTCGCCACCCTACGATCATTATGCTGCGCAACACACTGTTTCTGAAGATCAAGCAACATCAGCAAGAAGGGACCTGGCTTAAAAAGCTCCGGCCTAAGGGCTTTGAGTAAACGGTACAACCCTGATGAGCACGCGGCGAGCGGCATGGTACTGAGATTGTCCACACGCGAAACAATGAGCTTGATTACCTCTGTGGGGAGCGAATTCCAGCCACTCTTTTGGCGTACGTTGCTCGGTTCTGCCATTGTTAGTGTTTGTGTTTCGGAAGAGGGGGAGGTGCCTAGCGGGGATGGAAGATTGGACGATTATGTGCGGACGAGGATGGAGAAGCGAATATGTGCTGCGGGAAGTGGACAAGTGATAATAACAATGTAGCAGCAGCACGCCGCTTGACTTACGAGACACATCGCAGCAGCCTAGGGTCATATCGATGCCAGACAACTTGCTTGAGTGATCACAGTACTAGTACAATAAACTACAGTACCTACTACTATGCACGAGTAGTATAGTGGAGTAGGACTCTGCTCTACTACTAGCACCGGAGTAGTAGTATATTGTAAAATAGTTACAAACTTCAATGCCCGAGTGTGGAACAACTACGAACTGCCATCGATGCTAACTCCAATCCCCAGCAAACGTTCACTGGGAGACATGGTAGTTGCAAACGCCCGCGACGCAGTTACAGTACGTGTGTAACGGTGGCGGTTTTGTCAAATACTATGGTTTAAAAACTTCATCCGATGGTTATGTGGGATTCGCCAGGATTGGGCTCGTGGCGAACAATCGACAAATATCATTACTAAAAAAAAGGTTAAAACACCTGGGGCTAGAACTTGCACCGGCTGACCACAAACAATGATACTAACATAGTTGTAAAATGGTCAGAGAACGTGTCTACATGGTGTTTGGAATTATATGCAAACTAGCAAGATGCCCGTGCATTGCACGGAACATCAAGATGCATTTTTTTACAAAACACCTGTTGTGATTAACCCATGCAGGAGTAATCCCATGTGTAAAAACTAATGATATATCGAGAATTTCATCGGGAAAAAATGGTATCTCGAGAATTTCATCGAAAAAATGATATCTCGAGAAAGATGAGAGATAAGGTGAGGAGGAGTGGGGCGCGGTGGTGATTGGTGGTCGGACTTAGCGGAGGCATGGGGATGGACGACACCGGGCTTCCTTTTTTAATTACTCAACAATGAAGTTGTGGGAGATAAGGATGAACGAGAGAGGTGTGGGTATCCTTTTGCAAAAAAATGCCATAGTTTGCTTTCTATCCGTCCGATATAGATCGGACAGTCTATATTGCAAGATGACAGGCACACCATCATCACCAACTCGGGTTTTTATAAGAGTATATATAGATATATATAGATATAGATATATAGATAGATAGTAGAGATAGAGAGTAGTAGTAGTAAAAGAAATGGAGGGAGTACTAGTAAGTACACCATCTACAGCTTCGTGTGCTACTCCTGCGCTCCATGTGGCGGGTGCAATGTCCCCACAGCCACTCCCATTTCATGGACGGCCTGGTCGATGCCTGCAAGGTGCCCTGTGTCTACAAGAGTTTCAGCTACAAGAGGTACGTCAACTAGCACTCGCTGGCGGAGCATAGTTCCAGATGCGCGCATGCGCCCTGCTACTGCCATGAGTGCACGCCGCCATTTGAAGGCTCGCCAGCAAGCCTCATGCATCACCTCACGGCATCGTCCGGTAATCACTACTGGCCCGCGCTGACCATCAGGTACGAGACGTGCTACCCGTTCGCCGTGCTAGAGTCGCTGGAGGATCACCGCCGCCTGCTAGTCGCGGAGGAGGACGGCAGTGTCTTCCTCTTGGCCGTGGGCACCGACAAGGCCCGCGCAGGCTACCGCCCCATCTCTGCAGTGTGCATCAGGGGCAACACCGCTGACGCTGACACGAGGCCGCTGTACTGGTGTGTGCTCACTGCTACTGCCCCTCTAGCGTACGAGGGCGACCTCGGCGCCTCCATCATGCTGAATGGGACTGTGTCGAGCTGCTCCGTTCCCGGCAATGTGGACATGGAAGAGGCCTGGTATCATCTTCCCCCCAAGATGATGCACGGGGACTCCAAGGAGGTTCACCTGGGCATATGCATTACTAAGTTAGCTGTTCATCATTAGTCTTCACTCAATGTAAGCCGCTGTCTAAGCATGTGGACACTTCTTATTTATATAGTATAGAACCATCGATGCATGATCTTGCTCTATTAGAGTATCGCGCTTGAATAAAAGTGTATCCATTTATGGTTTAGTCTAGAATCTTCCATGTATGCTTTTGCTCCATTAGAGTTCTCGCTTGCCATTTATCAGATTAATTGAGATTTTTTTACTACAACAATGGTGAAAGACTTATGATGAACTATTTCTTACATCTCCTCTGCCCCCTTCCAAGTCATCCTAATTTACATTCATGGTGGTATAGAAAAAATAAACAAAATCGATACTCAAAAAATAATTCTTAAATATCATTTCTTGCAAAGCACAATAAGTGTTATTTCTTCAAAAGTTTTGGATGCAGGTTGCACAGTTGAACGCTTTTGTTTGCAAAAGATACTTTTTTATCTATTTAGCCTTTATTTACTATTCACCTGAATGCTTGTGAGCTCTAGAGAAGAAATAATATCTGAAGAAACCTATTGATACTCGTTACACGTGAGATGACCCCCACATACTTTGTCAAAATACATAACTCCCCGATCAATGCATTTCACTGTTCCGTGCAACGCACGGGCACCTTACTATATATAGTACGACAATAAGTTTAACTAACATTATATATAGTACGATAAATGCTCATGCATGTCACCAAAAAGTATATCATTGAAAACTATGTTCAAATACGAATCCAACGATATAGTTTTTGGTGACATGCACTAACATTTTGTCAGTTAAATCATCAGTCAAATTACATGGGGGAGTAATAAACCACGACGGAGGTAGTGCTAGTGTAGAGGGCGGCGCTACATGGGAGTCTCACCCCGCTCGTGGTACGGCAGTAAAGCCGTCATATCACAAAACCCCACTTTCATATTCCTATTCATAGGATTTTAGATACATGTCATCTCATTTCCTATGACTTTCCTATTCCTATGATTTTCCTACCCTATGAACCAAAGAAGGCCTAAGTGGCCTGGTAAAATAAAAGGACAAGCAACCATCACATCCCTCTGTCTTTTTTGCATTTCATCTCTCTGCATTTACTTTGTCCGGTTCATCTCGCACACTCGATCCCTAGCTACTACTCCTAGTATCCCTAGCTACTACTCCTAGTATCCCTAGCTACTACTCCTAGTATCCCTAGCTACTACTCCTAGGGCCAGTTCTTTTGGCGGCTTAAAAGATAAGCTGTCTCATCCCCAGCTTTTCCCATAAGCCGCCTCACTCATTCATTTGGTCTTCTAAACTACTACCTCCGTCCTGGTTTATTAGTCCCCATTGTAATTTGTGCTAAATTTTGACCAAAGATTTAACTGATAAAATGTTAGTGCATGTCAACAAAAGTTATATTTTGGATTCGTATTTGAACATAGTTTTCAATGATATATTTTTTGGTGACATGCATAAACAATTCATTATTTAAATATATGGTCAAAATTTGACACAGATTACAATGGGGACCAATAAACCAGGACAGAGGTAGTAGTTATGGGATTACTAATCTACTAGTAGAAGCCTAAAAGAACTGGCCCCTAGTACTCCTTGTAGTAGTACTCAAGTTGGAATTCCAATTGGACGGCACAACTTGTTAGGCAAAAAATTCGATACAGGGTGTACGAAGCGGTTTGGGAATTTGCATGTCTTCCCGACCAGTGAGATACTCCGTACAAAGTACGATAGAGAAATAACCACAGAGAAGGAAGCTAAAGTAAACAATCAACTGAGCATTTTTGCATTTCTTTTGCATTGAATCGTTTCACAAGCTTGACTAGTGTTGTTTTTCTACTTTTACAAAAACCGCATCATAATGTTAAAACATGCATTTGCACGTACATAAGTAATAGTAGTAGCATAGTTTGCAAGCATATATAGAGAGATGTGTAGTGCGATATATAGTTAAGTTTGTGCTATATGCACGTACTTACAAAATGCGTACAGATACACAAGGTTTCCAAACTTTTCCTTTTACATACTTAATTAAGGATGCTAATAATTCCTGAACATTCGGGATTTATCATTTCCATCCCAAAACTAATGAGATCGCCTTACGAAACTAAATTACTCCTAATAAAAGCCACGGCGCTCACCGGAGTGCTTGCGGCGCGCCACGAGTGCCCTGGTGCGCGCCCGTTTCCCAGCGCGGTGACACAACGCCTCTTCCTTAGCCTCGCAACTCGCGAGGTGCTGATTGGCGGCTTACCGGCAGGCGAACGCGATCCCACCGGTCTGGTGATCCGGTGCCAGCAGATACTCCTCCTCGCTGGAAGCGTGCACCCGGTCCACGTACCGCAAGCGTAGATGAGGCGCTTGGGCCCGACTGCACTTAGGGCTTTGGCACGGGCGTCCTCCACCACCCTCACGGCCCTTGCACGAGCCTTTTGGCAAAGAGCCAATTGCCTGACTCTCTCGGACGCGACATAGGCCTGCCAGGCAGCATGCCTCGCGGCGCGCTTCTCTTCCTCGGCCTTCTACTCCACCTCTATTTTGGCGCGCTCTGCCGGAGGCAAAGCCTCCAACAAGGCGACCTCCATTTCTTTCCAAAGCTCCTCAAGGCTGGGGGGCTCGACGGGCGGCGCGACGTTCTCCTTGTAGCGGGGAGCTGACGCATCCTCCGACGCGTGTGCTGCCGAGACTGGGAACGCCGACGCGTCCACCTCGACGCATCGTGGCGAGGAGCGGAACACTGACGCGTCCACCTCGACACATCGCGGCAAGGAGCGGAACTCCGACGCGTCATCCTCCACTGGTGGCAGCGAGGAATGGAACGCCGACGTGTCCTCCTTGACTTGTGGCGGCGAGGAACCGAACGGCGACGCGTGACCCTCCGCGCGGGGCAGCGAGGGGCGCCTAGGGCTTGGGAGGGGCGATGCCATGGTGGTCGACGTGAGAGGGAGGAGGAGGATATAGCGATCAATGTGAGCGTTCTTCCGAATGTCGTGGGGGTGCAGTATTTATAGCGAGCAATGGCACACCTACGTAAGATATGTTGCGTGATTAACGTAACAGCTAGGTGGGCATATTTTTGTTGGAGGAAATTACAGGGGAGGGAAGGGGTGGAAATATTGCTAGTCACAACGGATTGGACGAGTGCGGGGGGAGGAGAGTCATGCATGCAGATTTTTTTCACACGGGGTGGAGTGGTGGGACTGCCGGAGGGAGAAGGAGAGTCAAGCAAGCAGATTGTTTTCACACATGGAGAGGAAAAGATTTGGAGACAAACGGGCTTCCTGCAGGTATGGGGAACGGTGCATAATAAGTCATCTTACATGCAATGAACTGAGCATTACATGTCGGGCTAGGTATAGTCTCAAGTCATTAAAAACATACACGCCCCACACATGTTCAGATTTCAAGGTGCACTAAATTATTGCATGCGATGATTAAGGCTGGCCATAGCTGGTATCATGCACACGGGAATATCAAACATGCTGATGTGGCAAAGAATTAAAGAAGAGAGGGGGTTAGAGTAATATAGGTAGATACCGTATCATGTTAAATGCTATGCTACTTTGTGTCATGCACGGCACTATAAAGGTAGTCCCGTATCATACACTAGTATCATGCACATGATACTAGTATATGATTATCATACACCAGTATCATGCACATGATACTAGTATATGATACTTTCCACTATGAGTAGCCTAAAGAGAATATTGACTAATGCATGTAAAAATCTTTGTCATTTAACTAGTGATCATGCATGCATGCAATGCGATAATGCATTGGTAAACACATTTTTTGTGAAGAACGAGAGCATTAATTGAGTACTTTTGCAGAGTACAAAAACTATTCCACCGCCTCTATCTTGGTAAGAGTAGGTGAAAATTTTGAATTGAACCCTTTAAACTAGAAGGGAGGTAGTAGTACTCTAATAGCTAACCTTGTTGTGATGACTATATAGGACATGGCACACACCTAGACGGAGGAACTAGTCTGCATTTGCATATAAGTTTTGTCTGAAGTCAATGTACCTCTACTTTGACCAAACTTATAGAAAAATGTATCAACATTCACAATGTCAAATCAATATTTTTATACTCATTATGAAGTGTAGTTTTATAAAATATATATTTGGTATAGTAGATATTGATATTTTTAGTATAAATCTGGTCAAACTTTGCAAACTTTGACTTGACACAAATCTTACGAGGGGTAAAAAGGACCAGAGGGAGTATCATGCATGCGGAGTAGGCAAAAAAATTTGCTCATTTATAGCCGTACGAAGTCTCAAAGGGCGCGACCGCGCGAGGGAGGCAAAGGTCGTGGGAGGCGCGACGGTTGACGGAATTAAGTGAAAGTTACATGCACGCACCGGCATGGCATGCGAACACGCAGAAGCTATACCGTCAGGCCTACGATGTGGGTCTAGTAGACATGACATCTAGTGGGTCCCGCATAGTACTCGAGAACTCTTTGGGGGCATGCAGCCATTTATCCACCGGGCAAGCGACCACCCCACACCGTTCGCACGCCCTACTCGTCCCCGTCTTCTACCTTACAACAGTTCACTCCCAGTCATCCCGTCCTTTCACATTACACCAGTTCCACTTCTCCTAACCCGCCTCCAAAATCCATGGCCTCCCAAATCTCCATGATCGGCAGTGAGTACAAGGTTAGAACCATCACCGGCAATGAGTTCATCATCATCTACACCCGTAGATCCGCGACGGTGGAAGCATGCCTTGGTCGCTTCCTACACATGTTCAAAAGTTCAAAGGATGAGTGGGTCACTGGGCTAGATGTTGAGTACACCATAGTCCTGGAAAGGGAGAAGCTCCTAAAGGTGGCAGAGATGAAGAAGCCCGCCATGATCCAGGTTTGCGTACATAACATATGCTTGGTCTACCACATATGCCATGCCGATGTTAGGTGCCAGGATTTTGAGTTCTTCCTCAAGGACAAAAGAGTGAAATTCGTTACTGTAGACTTTACGAACGACGGGAGAGTCCTGGATCAGATAGGCCTCGTTGTAGGCCAGCCCTTCGATCTCCAGAAGGAAAGCCTGGTGTCCTCCTCTCAGCCTTCAATGCTGACCCTGGCAGCAGCCATGATTGATCCTTCGTACGCTGAACTGAAGAAACCTCATCCGGAGTTTCATCATGCATGGGAGTCGAAGACAATAGATGAAGATCACATCATGTACACAGCAACGGATGCCTACCTTTGTTTAAATATCTACAAGGGTTGGATGAAGAAACAGAGGCCAGTGTCCGGTTCAAGCAAAGAAGTGTCGGCGAAGAGGAAGAGGAAGAGGGACGAGGACGAAGTCGAGGACGTGGACTCGGACTCCGAGTAAGGTGGCAGTGCCGTTGCTCATGCTGGTTCTACTGCAGTGTCAAGCGGACTAGTTGCTTAGTTTTATTTCAGGGGTGTGTTGTGCTGAGCCCCCAGCAGAACTATGTTATGTTCTTTCTCATTATTTGAACTCTTTAGTACGTACAGTAGTACTAGTATGTCTTACTACTGTTCTTCTTGTAGTTGGTACTACTACTCGTATCTTCTTGTTCCTACTGTACTTAATACGTACTAGTAGTATAATTTGGGTCAGTCGATTTGTGAAAGAAGTTCGATGGAGCGAAGGAAGAAGACGGCAGAGAAGCTACCCTGGTGTCTATATTAGGGTGGCAGGGTGCCCATGATCTATCTTATGAGTGTTGGGTGTGGAATGCAGTTCACCGGAAAAAATGGATCGTGCCCGGGGTTAAACGGATGGCGGGGGTGGAGGGAGCATGGCGGTGGCAGGCGGTTCAGGGGAGGGCGGGGCGACGGCGGCAGGCGGTTAGGCCTGTGTCGGGCTGGCGACTCGATGCCTGAGAGAGAAGATGAACGGTGCATCATTTTTGGAGGTTGAAGAAGCCCTTCTGGCCGTCCATGTTGCATCCAACAGCTCACAAGAGTCGACTGACCCAAAATGTTCCTTCAGATTGCAGGATCCACGTGGCATTCAAGGTCTCGAAGGTAGATTCCATGTCCGCACCCGGTTTGCGGGCTCGGCGCGGGCGCGACTGGCTTCCGCCGCGACAGCCACCATGCGGGCCTCCTCCGCGTGGGCGGAGACGACAATGACACGCTAGCTCCTCCTCGCCGGCGTGCTGGAGCACGCGCTCGTCCTCCTATTCGTACGCTGTGAGCATAGACGCAGCTCCACCTGCTCGCGTGCTTGGCAGCTCGGCGGCATCGCGAGGAGGGACTGCAGACGACATGAGCGGGCGAGCCTTCGGCTTCATGGCACAGGTATGGCGGGACACGGCGGTGATGGGCGAGAAATGGTCGGCCGGAGCAGGCGGGCGCCAGCACGCGCAACGGCGGCGGCGGCATATTGATGAGTGCTTGTATGGGAGCTTAGTTTAGTTTTATATAGGGTTGGTCAAACTTAAAAGAACACCGTACTAGCACACTTAAACATTAGACTGAGGCAGCGCTATACTACCACATGAGTTAGCACAGCATCGATACGGAATCCTGTGCAAGCGAGTGCATCGCGGCCACGTGGTCGATCGAACGGTGCGTCACCATGTCGCGCTTGAAGGACATCCACTGAACCTTTTTGTGTGTGTGAAAACAATCCCCGAATATTACTCTACTTTTTTTCTTGGAAAAGTTCTTCACGCTACAATATTTCCATATATTTGAATTTAGCTTCAGTTTGTGCTTATTTGGATTTGGACGTTTTAGGTGTGCCCTAGACATTTTTTTAATACTGATTATGTGTGTGTGACTGAGAGAGAAGGCGTGTGTGTGTCTATATGTGTGTTGTGGCGGAAGGGCAATGTGGAGACGGTGTGCGTGTGATAGAGACATAGAGAGGTGTGCATGTGCAAATGATCATGCTTGAGTGAGACATAGAGAGATGCCGATATGTTGTGTATACATGAGAGAATGGTCTTATATTTGTACCTCTGTGTGTGTGTCTGAGAGAGAGAGAGAGGAGCATCTGTAACACAACAACCATCTCTCTCGATTCGTCCGTCCCTCGCATGATCGCATGTAACACATGCATCAACGCACACATTTTGACACCCTCACCCGGCCCCTGCCTGCCTCAAGGCCCGCACATCGCTCTCTATCTCACACGCACAATATCTTCGTGAAAACCCTATTTAGCATGTAGCTTTCCGTCACATACACACACATTCTCTCCATAGGTTTGATTTCTCTCAATATCTGACACACACACACACACACTGCACACACACTCCCCCCTCCCCCGAGCACACAATTCATCCCCATCCAAGGTTATATGGCGAACACTCTCTCTTGTGCTTCTCTGCAACCCAGCATGCACGCCACCTCAATGTTCAAAGAGGGCATCGAGGAGATCGAAGATGGCGCCAGACTGCACTAGAGAATGCGGGGCCATTTGGAAGCAGGATGATGTGACGATGGCTGACTGACTCCTCCCCCCCCCTCTCTCTCCCGCACAAAATTATCGATCCCTCAACCCACGAGATCCTTCCCCTCTCATCCACGTTTTTCCAGCTCTCTCATCAAACCCGTTGTCTCTTCTCCTTCCACATGTACAAAATCCGGATGCACACGCATCTCACGTATATTACATGTCTCCATCTTTCTCACAGACCTAACTTCTTCCTCTCTCTCTCTCTCTCTCTCGTGAGGTTTGTCTCCTACTCTCTCGCCCACATACATACAATCTTTCCCACCCTATTTCTCTTTCTTACATGGGGTGTATATCTTGTGTGTTCAGCGCACACATCTCTCTCCCGCCATTGCTCCATCTTCACAAGCTCTCTCTACATGTTTCATTCACACATTGGGATGTGTTCAAAATGTTGCTTTATAATGGATCATGTAGAGTTACGGTTGGTTTTGTTGCATCCTACAAAGTAATAACTATGAAATGCATTTAGATTTTCATTTGATTGGGATTATGTGAGTTTGAGCATATTGTGAAGTACTATAGACGTGGTATACATCTTGGAATTCAACAATGATTCTAACTATTGAATTGCATAAACCATTACATTCGAAGTCAATAGCTTAATATATTTATTTCACGATTACAACAAATGATTAATTCCATTGCAAACTAAGAAAACAAATGTGTACTCCCTCCGTTTTTATTTAAGTCCGCGTATTAGCATTGGTCAAAATCAAGTTTTGTAAACTCTCACAAAGTTTATAACAAAAAATATTAACATATACAATAACAAATAAATACCATTATTTCATTATTGAATGTACTTTCACATCATACATATTTGTTATGGTAAATGTTTATATTTTTCTATAAACTTGGTCAAACTTTAGGAAGTTTGACTTCGGTCAAACCTAATATGCAGAGTTAATAAAAATGGAGGGAGTACTAGTAGTTACTAGTACTACTCGCTAGTTGCTTAGCCCAATCACCCAACACGCCAGACGGGGAGTTCAGTGTTACAAAAATTTTAGGTCGGCGGGAAAATCTCCCGCGACCCTGAGTCGAGCAGTGCGAAGTTACCATCATACCCTTTGTAACTGGCCTATGGATGCTGGTGGGTAGGGGGCTATTTTGGTAACTTCAGGTTCACCCTACCCAGCCAACCCCACCCCGGCACCCAGAGTAGTACACCTGAATAATCCCTATTTTCTATCCCCACCGCAAAATAGACTTCACCACGGCACCGCAGCCTTCATGCTCCTCCCCTTCTTCGTCGTCGCACTCGTCCACCGCAGCACATCTGCCTCATCGACGATGTCGTACGCCGCACTGGAGCCGGTCCATCGTCGTCGTCGTACACGGAGCCTCTTCCCCGGCACCGTCTTCCATGGTCTCGGATCTGCTTCCCGGAAGCCGACGCCAAGCGCAGAAGCACCACCTTTGTGGACAATGAACTGACTCCCGTTGCTGACCATGACGCACAGACGCCGCAGCGACCATCGTACTCCTCCTCGATTGGTAATGTGTATATTGAATCTCTTAGCAGTACATGTGCAGTTCCAATTTTGTTCATACCTACCCTTCAAATTTCCTGGTTGCTATTGTTCCGGTAAAAGTAATTACTTATAGCTTGCATTGTCCAACAGAATATCACATTGTAAATGTGCGCCACTCCTGTATTGTGCTGTGCTTAGGTAGGTTCTTCATCTGCAACCAGTAGTGTGGCAAATGATGGAAAGTTTTTTAGAACTAGCAAGATGCCCATGCGTTGCACGGAACATCAAGATGCATTTGTATGAGTAGTTTATCTTGTGGGAGAAAAGGATGAACGAGGGAAGGCCTTATTTGCAAATGTGGAGAGGGGTGTGGGTATCTTTTTGCAAAATTGCCATAGTTTCCTTCCTATCCGTCAGATATATTGCAGGATGGCAGGCACACCATCATCACCAACTCTGTTTTTATAAGATATATATAGGAGTAGAGAATAGAGAGTAGAGATAGCAGGGACGTCGGGAAAGGATCACGCGCGGGGAAAAAAGCGGCCGGGCGCGCGCTAGTTTTGGCACGCTGCGTCCGGCGCGCTTTATAAAATCCAACGCCCTCCCGCGCCCTCCCACCGCTTTGTGCCTCGCCACCACTCTCTCCCCGCTCTTTCTCGCATCACCGTCGCTCTTTCTTGCCTCGCCGCCGCCGCGCCACCATGTCGCCGAGCCACCGGGAAACTTGGGGATATCACGGCGTCCGCGCGCGCCCCTCCGGTGCCTTCTCCGCCGAGATCCGGTTCGACGAGATGCACCTCGGCCTCGGCACCTTCGACACCGCCCACAAGGCCGCCCGCGCATACGACGTGGCGGCGTGGTGCCTCCGGCGGCCTCGTAGGGACATGAACTTCCCCAACGTGCCGACACGGGAGCAGGCGCAGGAGCTCGCGCCTCCCCCGCGGCTTATCACCGACGAGGATCGTCGCGACAACCGGAGGCGGGAGCACCATCTCAGCATCGCCTAGGTGCATAAGGAAGCCATGGCGCTGTGGAGCCAATGCTTCCCGTAGGACATAATCAACGAGCGCGAGTTCTACGCGCAAAGGAGGGTGGAGAGGGAGAAGAGGAGGGCGGAGCGAGCCGCCTATCACGAGGACAGGCGTACATGGAAGGCGGCCGCTCAATTCAACATCAAGCTAGGAGCAGCATCACCCTGGGACTGCGACGACGATCGGTATCTTGACGCCTTCACTGAGACGTCGGAGGAGGACATCACCGAGGCGGAGTCGAACGACGAGGAGTAGTTAAACTATCTATTTTTTATCTATCTATGCTGAACTATCTATGTATCTATCTATGCCAGTATCGACTCGGAGTCGAATGTGTATCGAGTCAAAGTAGAAAGGAGAAAAAAATATAGCGCGTCTGCTGGAGCGGCACGCGCGCGCAATTTTTTGCAGCGGCCGCTGGAGCCAGCACTCCGCGGCCCGCAAAAACTGGCTATTTCGGAGCTGTAAACGCTTTTTTAATGTGCCACGCGTTGCGCGCCTGTTGGAGATGCTCTAACATGGCAGATGAGTGCTTTAATGTTGTCCACAAGATGCGTGAGTATTACTATATTTTTCTTGGCATGTTGAGATTTTAAAACTACGAATGCGAACATGCAGAGGAGCAATGAAGACCAAACACGTGATATTGGGGACATCTTCAAGGAACGTGGCAAGTTAAAGAGGAGCTGCACCGAACCTGTAAAATGAGCTTTGGTAAGTAACACCCTTTCAATTACTTTCGTTTAGCCTCGTGTTCTTTGATGTGTATATGTTGTAGTTTCTATTTCTCTTAGCCTCGTGTTCTTCGATGTGTAATAAGAAGAGTCTTAATCGTCCTAATGCTTTCGTTTTTAGCTTGATGTAGGAAGTGGGTGTTCTCACCTTGGAGTCTGTTTTTATATTTCTCCTTTTGAATTCACTTCTCCGAGTCCTGTTTATCTGGCTTCTACTTAATGGATCTGGGTAGCTCTGACTATTGATCTAAAAAAGAAGTAACTTCATGTCAGGATGCAGTTCCGGCAAGGAGGGAAGTATGGCCAACCTCGAGATCATGTTGCCAAAATGAGGCTGGATTACACACAAGGTGCCTGTTCCCTAATGATGCTGGATTAGACACAAGGTGCAAATTCCCAGATGATGCTGGATTACACACAAGCCAGGTGGAGTCGTCAACTGTTCGTGTCCTTGTTGCTCTAGTAAAGGCTAAAAGAAAGCGTGCAGCAGCCCTTGAGAATGTAGCTGAGTTCCTGAAGAAGAGAAAAGAGCAATCAGATGCTCTCTTCACACAAGCCAAAGAAGAGATGGAAGAAGCTAGAAACAAGCTAGCAGAGGCAGAGCAGGCTAGGCATCTCTTGCCATCTAAAATTGTTGTCAATACAAATTTTCATTCATAATAACTAGGTTCAAGTGTTTATCCAGTCAGCATGCCTGTTGTGATATCCGTGCATCGACTGAGATCTATGTAAGTCTGATGCCGAGATGTGGCACAAAATATATTTTTTCTGGGTCTTGTAATAACATCCATTACTTTCCAAACAATAACAGACGAACCATTGGACATGGTATAGTTCACACGCAAGCCCAACATTCCAAGTTCAACTTTCACATCAAACTCATGTTCACAGATATCTTCACATTCATAGATAATGTCCACAACCATGATTCACTTCAAAGCAAAAAAATGTGAGAATTAGAAATAAAGAAAAATCTCTAGTTCTTACTACCAACATCAATGCTTCTCCAAAACAACATTTAGTTCAGAGCCAAAACACAAATTCCTTCTGAGAGCATTGATGAAAAAGGTGCATTTCCTACAAGAGTGGAGTAGGGACTCGCGTATAAAATATTGTGGACTTCCACTAGAATTGAGGTACATCCTTGGTCCTCCGCTTGCCCGCTTGCAGCCTCACCCATGGCACTGACGGCCTGGGGCAGGGAGGGAGAGGTGGAGCAGCAAGTTGCCTGACTCGTCGGGGCACCCAGCCAGCTTTTATGCAAGAGAACTCGTCTTTGTGCTCGCCGGATGCTATGGAGAGTCGAGAAAATGGTGCAAGGAGGATATGGGGAGCGGAGGTGTGGTGCGGTTCTTGCCAAGCGTCTGGCCTTGTTTAAATAGCGGGCCAACGAGAGGAACCAACCGGCTCGCGGAAGGACACGTGTTGCCGCCACACGTGCGGATTCAATGGAGGTAAGCGGGGCATTCTGAAGCCCGTTGAATGCGGTGAGGAGGCATGTTCAGCCTGGCGTGCAGCGAGTGGGGCTATCTTGGCCGGCGCGTGATGTTTGCTTGAACTACGTCGGTATTTCCCCAAAGAGGAAGGGATGATGCAGCACAGCAACGGTAGGTATTTCCCTCAGTGATGAGACCAAGGTTATCGAACCAGTAGAAGAACCACGCAACACCACGTAAACAGCTCCTGCACACAAAGAACAAATACTTGCAACCCGACGTGTTAAAGGGGTTGTCAATCCCTTTCGGGTAACGGCGCCAGAAATGGCTAGTGGCCAGAGATAATATTGTAGTAGATTGGATAAATGGATCGTGAATAAAATAAAGTGCAGCAAAATATATTTGGGTTTTTAGAAATATAGATCTGAAAATAAAAGATGCAAATAAATAAAAAGGCAAATAGCAAAATAGATCTGAAAATATATGATGAGAAAATAGACCCGGGGGCCGTAGGTTTCACTAGTGGCTTCTCTCGAGAAAAATAGCATACGGTGGGTAAACAAATTACTGTTGGGCAATTGATAGAACTTCAAATAATTACGATGATATCCAGGCAATGATCATTATATAGGCATCACGTCCAAGATTAGTTGACCGACTCCTGCCTGCATCTACTACTATTACTCCACACATCGACCGCTATCCAGCATGCATCTAGTGTATTAAGTTCATGGAAAAACGGAGTAATGCAATAAGAACGATGACATGATGTAGACAAGATCTATTTATGTAGAAATAGACCCCATTTTGTTATCCTTAATAGCAACGATACATACGTGTCGCTTCCCCTTCCGTCACTGGGATCAAGCACCGTAAGATCGAACCCATCACAAAGCACCTCTTCCCATTGCAAGATAAATAGATCAAGTTGGCCAAACAAAACCCAAATATCGGAGAAGAAATATGAGGCTATAAGCAATCATGCATATAAGAGATCAAAGAAGACTCAAATAACTTTCATGGATAAAAACATAGATTTGATCATAAACTCGAAGTTCATCGGATCCCAACAAACACACCGCAAAAAGAGTTACATCATATGGATCTCCAAGAGACCATTGTATTGAGAATCAAAGGAGAGAGAGAAAGCCATCTAGCTACTAACTACGGACCCGTAGGTCTACAATGAACTACTCACGCATCATCGGAGAGGCACCAATGAAGATGATGAACCCCTCCGTGATAGTGTCTAGATTGGATCTGGTGTTTCTGGAACTTGCGGCGGCTGGATTTGATTTTCGTCGACTCCCCTACGGTTTCTAGAATATTGGGGTATTTATAGAGCAAAGAGGCAGTGCGGGAGGCCACCGAGGTGGGCACAACCCACCTGGGCGCGCCTGGGCCCCCAGGCGCGCCCTGGTGGGTTGTGCTCCCCTCAGAGCACCCCTTTGGTACTTCTTTGGCCCAACAGGTGTCTTCTGGTCCAGAAAAAATCCACAAAAAGTTCTGCTACGTTTGGACTCCGTTTGGTATTGATTTCCTGCGATGTAAAAAACAAGCAGAAAACAGCAACTGGCACTGGGCACTATGTCAATAGGTTAGTACCAAAAAATGATATAAAATGATTGTAAAACATCCAAGAATGATAACACAACAGCATGGAACAATCAAAAATTATAGATACGTTGGAGACGTATCACCATCCCCAAGCTTAATTCCTGCTCGTCCTCGAGTAGGTAAATGATAAAAACAGAATTTTGGATGTGAAATGATGCCTAACATGTTCATCACATATTCTTTTCTTTGTAGCATGGACATTTGGACTTTTATATGGTTCAAAGCAATAGTCTAATTTTGACATGAGGACTTTAATACTCAAGCATATCAACAAGCAAATATATCTTTCAAAATATCAACACTAAAGGAAGTTATCCCCTAGCCAATTATGGTCAATCATTGATCCATTCATGAAACACACTCGAATATTAGCTACACCCAATGCTCAAGTACGATCATAGTGCCCCTGAGTTGGTGCTTTATAAGAGAAGATGGAGACTCGAATAAAAATAAAAATTGCATAAAGTAAAAGAAAGGCCCTTCACGGAGGGAAGTAGGGATTTGTAGAGGTGCCAGAGCTCAAAGCTTAAATTGAGAGATAAAAAACATTTTGAGAGGCATATTTTTCCCACCAATGAAAATACTTAGAGTTCCCTATACTTTCCATGCTAGATATATCATAGGCGGTTCCCAAACAGAAATTAAAGTTTATTCCTTTTTCCACCATACTTTCACTTTCCATGGCTACCCGTATCCACGGGTGCCCTCCATACCAACACTTTCCAAGGAATTTATTATTTGACAACATAAAGTAAATTCATTTTTCATTTCAGGACTGGGCATCCCTAATACCTTTGTCGTACTCTCGTGCAATGACAAGTGAATAAACACTCATCATGAGAATAACACATCTAGCATGGAAAATATCGGCCACCCCTCATCGCCTCGCGAGCGGTACGAGCACACAAAAGAGAAATTTATTTTGAAAATTAGAGATGGCACATACAAATTTGCTTAGAACGGCACGAAAATACCGCATATAGGTATGTATAGTGGACTCATATGGCAAAACTGGTTTAAAGGGTTTGGGATGCACAAGTAGTGATTATACTTAGTGCAAATGAAGGCTAGCAAAAAGATTGAGAAGCGCCCAACCAAGAAATGAAAAATCTCATGAGCAAGCATTAAGCAAGAGAGAATTTTTTTAAAATTTTACTAACTCCCAAATAAATCTAAGTGAAGCATGAGAGCATTTCTTCAAAAATAACAAAGCACACCGTGCTCAAAAAGATATAAGTGAAGCACTAGAGCAATTCCATAGCACATAAAAATTTAAGTGAAGCATAGGAGCAAGCATAGCATAGTTTTTGGCTCTCCCAAAAAGGTGTGTCCAGAAAGGATTCAAGACTTAAAATAAAAAGCAAAACAAGCAAAGACTCATATCGTACAAGACGCTCCAAGCAAAACTCATAATTTGTGACGAATAAAAATATAGCTCCAAGTAAAATACCGATGGTCGTTAGAAGAAAGAGGGGATGCCACTCGGGGGCATCCCCAAGCTTAGTTACTTGATACTTATTGAATATTATCTTGGGGTGCCTCGGGCATCCCCAAGCTTAGCCTTTTGCTAATCCTTATTCCTTCATCCATCGTAATCTCACCCAAAACTTGAAAACTTGAATCACACAAAACTCAACAAAACCTTCGTGAGATCCGTTAGTATAAGAAAACAAATCTTTACTTTAAGTACTGTAGAAAACCCATTCAAATTTTGTTCTTGCATTATATCTACTGTATTCTAACTTTTCTATGGCAAAAACTCTTCAAAGAAAACCATAGATTCATCAAAATAAGCACACAATGCAAAGAAAACAGAATCTGTCAAAAACAGAACAGTCTGCAAAGATACAAATTGTTCTCATACTTATGTAACTCCAAAAATTCTGAACAATTAGGAAAATATAGGAAATTTGCACATAAATCTTTTGTAAAAAAATCCGAATTTTTAGTCTCTTCTGTTAATTTTCAAAATTGTTTTACTGGACGCAAAAGTTTCTATGTTCCAACAAGATCAAATCAACTATCACCCAAATCATCCCAAAGGCTTTGCTTGGCACAAACACTAATTTAAACCACAAAAATACATCTAACCAGAGGCATAATTGGGTATTTTATTGAAAACAGCAATAAAACTAAAATGCACAAAGATACAAGTTGGGTTGCCTCCCAACGAGCGCTATCGTTGTACGCCCCTAGCTAGGCATAATGCAAAGGGTCTAAGTTTTGTCATCTTTGTTCTCCAACTCTTCAATCAAACACTTAGAATTCTTCAAGAATTTAGCATATAAATTCTCAACGAAAAAACTTCTAGGAACGAGATTGAAAAATTCATTCTTGCAAAAAGGGTCTCTTATCACTTCGATAAAATTGGGGTGGACACTAATCATCTTAAGATCTCCTTTATCATTACTAGAAGTTGCACCCTTGTTTTTAGTAACTTGAGTAGTCTTGCCAATTTTTACGGGAGTTTTGGTGGAAGCAAAAGCCATACTTAAATTACTAAAGATTTCTTCCGGTTTATCAATCCTAGATGGGCTTTCTTCAATTCATTCATGAATTACAGTCCCCTTTTCTTTTAACAACTTAAAAACCTCTCCCGCTTTTGACCCAATTTTGGTAGCAAAATTATGCATCTTTTTATCCAAGTTTTCAATATGTTCCTCGCTAAGCATTTTCTTTTCGATAGTATCTAGTCTTTCCATAACATGCTCAAGAGTCAAAGTTGTTTCATTAATCATAAGCGGTGGTGAACCCACTAAATTTCCCATAGCATTAAAAGCATCAAGAGAGGGACACATCAAGAAATTTCCACCGGTAATCGTATCAAGGACGAATCTATACCAAGTGGTGATGCCCACATAAAAACAGCAAAGAAGAACAACGGTAGATTGCTTACGGATAGATCTATTATGAGCATTGCAAATCCTATACCAAGCATCTTTTAAATTCTCCCCTCCCTTTTGTTTAAAGTTAAGAACCTCGCTCTCGGGGGTGTATGCAATAGAGGAAGAACTATCCATAACGACAAAAGGTCAACAAGATTGCACACAAAAATAGATCTGACGAGAAAACGGCGAACGAAAAAGAGGGCGAATAAAACGGCAAATTTTTGTGAAGTGGGGGAGAGGAAAACGAGAGGCAAATGGCAAATAATGTAAATTGCACGGAGATGAGATTTGTGATTAGGAACCTGGTAGATGTTGATGATGTCTCCCCGGCAACGGCACCAGAAATTCCTTTTGATGTTGCTTGAACTACGTCAGTATTTCCCCAAAGAGGAAGGGATGATGCAGCACAACAACGGTAGGTATTTCCATCAGTGATGAGACCAAGGTTATCAAACCAGTAGGAGAACCATGCAACACCACGTAAATAGCTCATGCACACAAAGACCAAATACTTGCAACCCGACGTGTTAAAGGAGTTGTCAATCCCTTTCGGGTAACGGCGCCAGAACTGGCTAGTGGCCGGAGATAATACTGTAGTAGATTGGATAAATGGATCGCGAATAAAATAAAGTGCAGCAAAATATTTTTGGGTTTTTAAAAATATAGATCTGAAAATAAAAGATGCAAATAAATAAAAAGGCAAATAGCAAAATAGATCTGAAAATATATGATGAGAAAATAGACCCGAGGACCGTAGGTTTCACTAGTGGCTTCTCTCGAGAAAAATAGCATACGGTGGGTAAACAAATTACTGTTGGGGATTGATAGAACTTCAAATAATTATGACGATATCCAGGCAATGTTCATTATATAGGCATCACGTCCAAGATTAGTAGACCGACTCCTACCTGCATCTACTACTATTACTCCACACATCGACCGCTATCCAGCATGCATCTAGTGTATTAAGTTCATGGAAAAATGGAGTAATGCAATTAGAACGATGACATGATGTAGACAAGATATATTTATGTAGAAATAGACCCCATCTTGTTATCCTTAATAGCAACGATACATACGTGTCGGTTCCCCTTCTGTCACTGGGATCAAGCACCGTAAGATCGAACCCATCACAAAGCACCTCTTCCCATTGCAAGATAAATAGATCAAGTTGGCCAAACAAAACCCAAATATCGGAGAAGAAATACAAGGCTATAAGCAATCATGCATATAAGAGATCAAAGAAGACTCAAATAACTTTCATTGATAAAAACATAGATCTGATCATAAACTCAAAGTTCATCGGATCCCAACAAACACACCGCAAAAAGAGTTACCTCATATGGATCTCAAAGAGACCATTGTATTGAGAATCAAACGAGAGACAGAAAGCCATCTACTCCCTCCGTTTCTTTATATAAGGTGTATTTTTTTTTCAAAAGTCAAATGAGTTCATGTTTGACCAAGTTTTTAGAAAAATATATCAATATCCACAATATGAAATTTATATCATTTGATCGATCATGAAAGGTAGTTTCATATTTTATCTATTAGGTATTGCAAATGTTTCTATTTTGTTCTATAATTTTGGTCAAACTTTCAAATGGTTTAGTTGCACGGAAACCAATACACCTTATATTATGGAACGGAGGGAGTAGCTACTAACTACGGACCCGTAGGTCTACAATGAACTACTCACGCATCATCGGAGAGGCACCAATGAAGATGATGCACCCCCCCGTGATGGTGTCTAGATCAGATTTGGTGTTTCTGGAACTTGCGGCGGCTGGAATTGATTTTCGTCGACTCCCTAGGGTTTCTGGAATATTGGGGTATTTATAGAGCAAAGAGGCGGTGCGGGAGGCCACCGAGGTGGGCACAACCCACCTGGGCGCGCTTGGGCCCCCAGGCGTGCCCTGGTGGGTTGTGCTCCCCTCGAAGCACCCCTCTGGTACTTCTTTGGCCTAACAGGTGTCTTCTGGTCCAGAAAAAATCCAAAAAGTTTCGTTGCGTTTGGACTCCGTTTGGTATTTATTTCCTACGATGTAAAAAACAAGCAGAAAATAGCAACTGGCACTGGGCACTATGTCGATAGGTTAGTACCAAAAAATGATATAAAATGATTGTAAAACATCCAAGAATGATAATATAACAGCATGGGATAATCAAAAATTATAGATACGTTGGAGACGTATCAGCGTGCCGGTTCAATGCCTGCGCCAGTGAGAGGTCACGTCTGCTCTAGTAGTGTGAGAGCAATTACTCCCTCCGGTCCTTTTTTTGTTTCGGTACTACTACTCTAGTAGCAAGATGCCCGTGCATTGAACGAAAAGCCAAGATGCATTATTTTACAAAATATCTATTGTGATTGACCCATGCGGGAGTAATCTCATGTGTAAACACTAACGACATATGTAGCTTTACATAGCTCAGCGCGTACACCGCTCATGCTGATCCTCTCCGACACTGACCTCCGTAAGCACGTCGATGGCGCCGTCCGTGTCCCAACACCTTGGACTGAGCGGAGTGGGGGAGACGAGAAAGAAGAGAGATAAGGTGAGGAGGAGTGGGGCGTGGTGGTGGTAGGTGGTTGGACTGAGCGGAGGCATGGGGATGGACAACACCGGCAGCGGCCACCATGCCAGATTGTTACGTAGGCTTCCTTTTTTAATTGCTCAACAATGAGGTTGTGGGAGATAAGGATGAATGAGGGAAGGCCTTATATGCAAATGTAGAGAGAGGTGCGGGTATCTTTTTGCAAAATTGCCATAGTTTGATTTCTATCCGTCGGATATAGATCGGATGGTCTATATTGCAGGATGGCAGGCACACCATCATAACCAACTCAGTTTTTTAAAGAGACTAGCAAGATGCCCGAGTATTGCACGTAACATCAAGATGCATTTGTATGAGTAGTTTATCTTGTGAGAGAAAAGGATGAACGAGGGAAGGCCTTATTTGCAAATGTGGAGAGGGGTGTGGGTATCTTTTTGCAAAATTGCCATAGTTTCCTTCCTATCCGTCAGATATAAATCGGATGGCCTATATTGCAGGATGGCAGGCACACCATCATCACCAACTCTATTTTTTATAAGAGTAGAAAAAAAGAAGAGGGAAGATAAGAGAAGAGAAGAGAGAAGTAGAGATAAAGAGTAGAGATAAGATAACCTCATTTTGCATTCACATTTTGCAAGTTAAATTCATGGACAAACTTTGACCCAAAATACGATGGGGACTAGTAAACCAGGACGGAGGTAGTAGTGATCAATTCCATTTTTCGCTCCATACCAATTGTTCTAAAAAAATGGTATAACGCGCCATTGAAGATCGGAATTCTTACCCCCCTAAAAAATGATTTTTTAAACGTGGCAATTCGATCAGTGGCTGCTGGCGAGCCACCGCCTCCAGGTCATTCACCTGTGGTCCCCGACCATCAATTCCTACGGATTAAATTATCACGCGAGCTAGCTATTCCTACAAAGGTGCGCTCCACCACGTACCCGGTACCCGCGCATGCAGTAATCATGCACCTAGGGTTTATTTGTTTACGTTGCCTTTACGTAACTCTCATGTGTGCGAGACAGCGAGAGACCGACTACGTGTGTGCGCCTCTTCTCTTTGTATATGTACTCCACCGTTTGTCTGGTGTCCAAAAAATTATACAGTAATAACTAGCAATGTGCCAATGCGTTGCAACATGTTCAAAGTAGATTAATACATATTCACCGATTTGATAGAAAAGAGTCTAGTTTTGAAATACGTATATCACTAAAAATATGTTATGTTTCACTCAAAATATATTCCTTTGGCAGTTTTGATGAGATAAGGGAGGAATGTGGTTGGTTTCAAGATTCGAGAAGTGGTATATTGTTGCAAAAAGCCCGTGTGTGTGTGTGTGTGGTGTGTGTGTGTGAGAGAGAGGGAGAGAGGAGGAGGACGGAGTGCGTGTGTGACAAAGACACAAAGAGTGTGTGTGCGAGAGGCATCACCATAAAATGAGGCGATAGTGTGTGTGTGCATGATCGAGAGGGCGTGTCTCAAGAAGGGAAGGAAAATCTACATAGATACAAGGAGCGCGAGAGAGACATGTACGAGATAGTGGAAGCAAGAGTGTGCGGATGTATAAACCTATCTGGAGGCTGGTCGATCAATGTTTGTGAGAGAAATACGAGTCGGGGGTGTGAAAGCGAGAGTTTTGTGGGTGAGAGAGAGAGACGGTAGTCGGGAGGGGGAGTGGAAGCAGGAGTTGTGTGTGTGTGTGAGAGAGAGGGGGGAGAGTTTGTCTGATCGGTAAACAAATGAATAATGTTAGTTTTATAACTGAGATGAACAAGGAAAGGAGACCCCAACAAACATTGTGTGTGCGGGAGAGAGTAATTTTAGTTGTAGGAGTCATATCTAGAAAGATATAGGGTGCGTGAGAGAACCCTAGAGAGAAAGACAAAGTGAAAGACGAGTGAGAGTGTGTGTGTGGCGGTGAAAAAGAAAGCTTAGGTACCTAGTGATAGCAGAGAACGATAGAGACACGAGAGATAATGAAAACCGTGTAATGTATAATGATAGGGAGAGTGTAACACTTCTCGAGGGAGACGGCGAGAGACCATGTTTGCGAAAATAGGAGAAACATGAAGTGAGCGTGCGGGTGAGCTGGAGAAAAGAGAGTGATAGCTACATGAAGGAGCACGCGAGAGAGATGGGCGTGAAAGGATATTCAAATATTTAGTTGCGTGTATAGAAAATGTCAACATAAAAGGGATTCAAATATTTGAATTCGAGATGATGATACATGTAATTCATACTCGAACCAAAATTGATCTATCAAACATGCATACTCAGATGAATTCACGCGCATCTATGTTATTTAATATCTAGATATTACTGATCCATACATTTGAGTAGAACATAATTTGGTTTAAAAAATTTGAATTCAACCTTATGATTTTGAGATCATTGTATTTGTAAATCATATTATATATATAAAGGAGCAGAATTCTTTGTTGTGCTTTTGAAAGTATATATAAAAAAACGATGTATATAGAGTTTTATTCGAATCGAAAATGGATCCTGCCCAAAAAAACCAATACAAAATGGATTGGAATTGAGTTGGCACGGTAGACGTGCAAGCTTTTTCTCAAAAATTTGAACGAAGCGGCGAAACTCACAGTAACCGCCCGAAACCAAAATATGGGAGATGGAAATTACTATCTGTCCCTGACATGCAACACATGTCGGCTCGATTTCAATAGGTCTTGATAGGGGCAGGTTTGTAATTTCACTCAAACGTGACATAACCGCCTCTTACCCGGATTCGTACATGGTGGGCGCCAAAAAAAACTCTCCTCGGCTGAAATCTTCGTCTGCAAATATTCAGTGTATGCGAGATTACCGTCCTATCCCCAGCAGCCCAATATTCCTGCGATGTCTAAAATTTTAAATGGGGATAAGTTGGTAACCTTCCCCGCATTTGAGACAAGCGTGTCCCAAAGACATGGTTCCCCCCTACCTCTCTCCCTCCATTTCCCCATTCGTACTCTGTGGGCGCCAAAACACCCTCTCCACCCCAGCCTCCTCCGTCCGCCACCCCATCCACCACCGTCCTCCTCCACCATGCCGGAGCTGATACCCCGACGCCATCGTCCATTACATGAGATCGACCTCTCTCATCCACGACTTCGGACCAGGATCCTTGCATCCTGTCCTCTCGCTTCATCCCCGCCGTCGTCCACCTTGCCCGCGCTGCTCCTGCGACTGTCTCGTCCACCGCGCCAGGATATTTCACCCGCCACCACCGTCTACCCTCCTAGATCTACTTCCATGCCACCGACAGCCATCGATACCGTAGCACCGTCAAATTATCAGCAGATGCATACACGGCGCCGCACCGGAGGCGGTACTCTCTTGTATCTGCTCAACTTATTTATCGCAGCAAGAAAATAGATCGCCACTGCTTTACTGTGATTTCTTGTCCATCACTTAGGATCTTACTTGTTAGTTGAAAGCAAACATTGGTTGCGAAGTTGCCTTTGTCCGGTTTGCACCTTCAGATCCACCATGGCATGCTCAACACGATACTCGCAATGCTTATGGTTTTCCCCTTTTATATTCCACACTAGTTAAATGATAGTAGACTAAATTTCAAAATTAGGTCAGTCGATTTTTGAGAGCTCGCCGGAGTTCGCCGGAGGGATGGAAAGGGCTCGGGTGGGGACGGTGGTTGTGGGGGGCGGTGGCCTGGCGGTGGTGGGGCCTCGCCGGAGGAAAACAACTCGACGCGGGTGGGGGCGGGGCAGGGGCGGAGGAACACAGGTGGTGGGGGCGGTTCAGGGGAGGGCGGGGGGGTCGGGCCGGTGGTTCGGCCGGCGGCCCGTGCAGTGTTCTGTAGAGGAAGAATCAGAGACGAGGAAGAAGAAGGGTTAGGAGACGTAGGATCTTCATCCAACCGCCTGAAATGGTCGACTGACCCAAATGACGAAAGTCACGCGACTTGCATGTAGACATTCCTTTATATTCAGTACCATCATCGTAGCTGCTTAGCACTGCTCCTCAATCCATCAAGCTGAACAACGTGCCACTCATAATTCCAAACTTGTTGCTCAAATACAAATCTGATATGATGCTGATATTACTAAAACAGATAATGTTTAATTGGTCAGCTAATGTTCCTACTTTACTTTCGAAAAGCACGTGCACCACATATAGAGAGACAGCAGGGAGTTGCATTATTAATGTGCTCTGGTTCATCATGTGTGGGCACTGTGCAATGAACATTTTATTATCCAAAATCTGCTTGCTCTTCTTTAGCATGTTCCTCTTCTATTCTTCTTTAATAAGTACTCTCTCCGTTCCTAAATACAAGTCTTTGTATAGATTCCACCATGGACTACATATGGAGTTAAATGAGTGAATCTACACTCTAAAATGTATCTATATACATCTGTATGTGATCCATAGTGGAAATCTCTACAAAGACTTATATTTTGGAACGGAGGGAGTATAATAGTAGTACAGTATGTTCCTTGTAGTGAAGAGGAGCAGGGACATTTGCAGTGTACAGGTCTATTCGGTCGGTTGTGATGGACACTTTCAACTCTTCAGGCCTCTTTGATTCGTAGGATTTTGCAAACATAGGAATAGGAATTGTAGTGGCCTGCCCACTTGAACCCTATAAGATTAACAAGGAAATGCAGGGAGTTGCGTCACCTTTGAGAGTTACAGTGATATTAACAGTACCGCACCTTCAGTTGAAGAGAGTTGGTATCCGAAGCCTTTCTAGCCGTACCGGCAATAGTAGCCCATATTTTCCAGCAAGTTCCACTTTCCTGATTTTACTTGTGATGCTTACGGTTTTCCCGTTATATCTACACTATGATCTGTGTAGCTGCTTTGTGTCGCACTAGCAGCAGTCCACTCTTGAAGCTAAACAACACACCAATCATAAGTCCATCGCTTACTTCTTCAAATACGAATGGTGATATGATACTAATATTAGTTAACAGACACGCATTTAATTGGTCAGCTAATGCTCCCACTTGATTTTTTAAATGCATGTGGCCACATATAGAGAGACAGCATGGAATTGCATTTCTTTGGGCGCTGTGATTCATCATGAGTGGGCAACCAACATTGTATGGAAAGAAGCGGAATCTCAAGAATATGCTTCCTCTTCTGTTCTTTAACATGTTCCTCTTTTGTTATTCTGTAGTTAGTACATATAGTATGTTCCTTGTCAGGAAGGGGAGCAGGGACATCTGCAGTCAACAGATGATAGAGCTGGCCTGTACGTGATCGATAGGCTTTCAATTAGTAGCGGCAATACAACACCGTATTTTCTAGCCAGTTCCACTTTCCCGATTTATATATGCTGGTTATGGTGTACCCCTTTTATGTACACTATGATCTGCCTAGTTGTTGTGTGCTCTTGTTATCATGGTTTGGCAATAAACTTTCTATACAGTATATTATGAACCTATCATCTGCCAAATATCCTTACTTCTGGGGCTCCCAACAGGGAGCCTATTTTTTTGTGTACTTGTGCCAGATTATATTAATGCACGCACCATATTACAGCACACATGGGCTCTCTCATCAGAATCCGGTGATAGCACACAAGGGTTTACAGGGAGCCCCTATTATATTAGAATATCCTCTGCATTACAAAGATAATCTCACTAATACTTATGTTTTCATGCTTCTCAGATGTTGTACGTAATCACAATGAATATGAGAATGCGTGCATCAAAAGAATATTGTGGAACACTGCAATGACTAACAAAATTGGCACCAAGGCATTGAGTTCCATTCTGGATGCAATGAAACTCATACGCTCCCCACCTGCAGATTCTTGTTCAGAATATGATCCTAATGACTATTCTGACCTCGAGGAGTCGAAGGCAGATGGCCTGTGATGTTCACCCATCAAGGTGCATGTTCTAATTTGGCAAGGTTTTATTGATTGCGCGTATCTTGCATAAGGTGTCTTGCATTTCTTCTACTTTGTTGCACCGCCATCTGCTTAGTTTACTCATCATATATGTCAAGATGCCATGCCCATCCATTATCAATACATATTCCATCTGTCATCAAACCATGTTTTTTCACTCAAATGTTGTTCTTAAGCATCAGACATCAAAAAGGAAGAGGGTGATTGCCGAACCTGAAGGAGCACCAGCAAAGTCCTTGAAAAACGTGGTTGTGCCGGAGAAATCAGATAGCACCCCACTTATATTGGCTCTACAACCAGTGACACAAAACATAGGACCGACTCCAGCAGACTGTACCCATACTTCACTAGCCACACCACTAGCCCCACCACACAGGACCTGCACTCCAGCAAAAGGTATGCCGATTTCAGTTGCCATAGCACCAGCCGTACCACAGAAAAATCCCACTCCAGCAAAAAGTACAGCAAGTCCACCGGCCGAAGACCTATCCCAACTGCAGGGACGGCCAATTCCTGCAGATCGGAATGCCATTCCAGTTATTCCTAGTTTAAAAGACAATGCTTTCAATGTTGTTAGGAACTACGTGCATATATTCCCATCATGGGAAGATTATAGTGAAGACAAACACCATTTTCACATCTTCCTATCCCACTTGCGTGTAAGTGCTATTATTCATGGTGATTATTTTCCTGTTTGCTGCTGATTGAACACATCAATGATTTACATTACATTGTTGTAAGTAGGCGAGGGTCAATCTGGATAATCATGACAACCAAAGCTTGCTTGCGCTTTTCAAGGAAGCATTGCAGCAGTATCGGTGTTACCTGAGGAAAACACACTTTGATGGCAAGTCTATAAACGAATTTCCGGTGAAGTCTCATGTGCTAAATTTAGAAGACATTGAATGGAAAAACCTTGTTATGCACTGGTCTCGTTCCCAGGATGAGGTACTGTCTATGATATCACATGACAATTTGAACTTCTAATTTTCCGCATGTGCCTTACGGATCTCTTTTGCACGAAATCTGCTCGAAGAAGAATTCTAGTTTGAAAAGGACGACAGGATATCACAAATATGTTGCCCGCTGCTTTGCTCTTGTTAGTACCTGTTGTCCTGTATCACTGTACTTGCATTCATACCTGGTTCATTATGTGACAACAGTATGCATGATAGCTTGCTTATCAAATATTCGCTCCAAATTATTAGATCTAAATTAATGGTTACATTAATGTAGAATATACCCAATGCCAATGAAAATTTTTAGCTCTGCATTGTTCTTGTAAGTACCTGATGTCCTTTATCAGTGTACTTATATTGACAGCTAGTTGTTAATGTACCATCACTCTGTAGCTTATTTTCCTTTGCCCTCCATTTTCTACACATCAGATCTATATTTACTCTTACCATAAGGTTGGATAAAACCAATGGTATTGAAGAAGTTTAGCTCTGCATTGCTCTTGGTTGTACCTTTTGCCTGTATCGATGTACTTACATTTATAGCTACTTGATTATGTAGCATCACTCTTCATCTTATCTTAAATATTCTCCATTTTTTCTTATATTATCACATCTATATTTACTCTTAACAAAATGTAGAATAAAGGCAATGCTTATGAAGAAGATTCTTTCGTAAACTTCTTAAATTGCCCCCCCCCCATCAGCATGGACAAGGTCTTTATAGAGCCGGTCTTCACCACTAATGTAAGTTTGTCCTTCTCAAGCCTTCAAACTTTGTTCTGTATATTTGGTTAGGCATGACTGCAACAGCTATTTATTTTTGGTGTTTGCATCAAATTGCATATTTAAAGTTTATTATGAAGTTCATAAACAAAAGTTTGTCCTTCTCAATTTAAGTTTTCAGTTGTACAACCAAGTTCCTTCTTCATACCATGTAAATTAAACTATATAGAGCAAGTGATCTTCTTTTACACTGCATGTATGCTTCTGTTCTTGATCCGTAATCCAGTGGTGTGGTGAAACTACCCACTACAGCACAATGTCATATTCTGCAATGTCTTAAATATGAACAATGTCATATTATTCTACTATTATTTAAACCATCTCTTTATTTGCCAATCTGAAATGGGATAAATTGACAGCACACTAACCATTGATACTTATGAGTTCTTGATCTGTAATCCAGTGGTGTCGTGAAGCTGCCAACTCCTTCACAATGTCATTTCCTGCCATGTCTTAACCTGAACAATACCATATTGTGTTAATGCTATTTTAAATTGTGTCTCTTTATTCGCTAATAAGAAATGTGATGAATTGTCAGCACTGATACTTATATGTGCAAAACCTGTCATCTGTCTGCTTGTTTCTCTTTCAGAGTGAGGAGGATATAAGTGTCAAACAAGCGCAGTCTCATCAGCTTGCTCAGCTGCTTGCGATGAAGCTCCCGAGCAGGACTAACCTTTCTTGAACTCTATTGAAGTGTTGTCGGTTTTGTATATTATTTTGTCGGCGTGTTTATTTGCACTGGTGGTGATCTTTGATGCCCAGTGTATGTAATCTGCTGTCTGCTTGTGCTTTATTATCATAGTGGCGAACTTTGATGCCCAGTGGATGTAATATGCCGTAATTTCTTTATTGTATAGTCTAGGTTTTTTCTTATTCACGATGGTACAGTTATTTTACTGTATATATATCTTGTCTTTGCTCCATGAAAAGTAAACCGGCCAAACTGTAAAATTATGGTACATAATCGGGCCGGCATGCAAATCACTATATATGGGCCGCATCATGGGCCCAGTCATCTTGGTCCGTTAACAGGCCTAAATGTAAACTGGCCCACTAGTAGTTTCGGGCTTTTAATAGGCCGAGTAAACCGCCAGCCCTATTTTGGCAAGAAAATTCAATGGGCTTTTAGTAGGCTGAAAAGTAGGTTGGGCCTGAAACGTGCCGAACAGCTCACGGCCCGACAGCCGTTAACAGGCCAAAATTTTCTCGGCCCTTGTTTGGCCCAATCAGATTATCGGTTGCGAGCAGGCCGGATGCAAAGCGAACCATAATTAGGCCCAACTATATGACTGGCTTTTAACATGCCGAAATAAATATAGGGCCGAAATGTTAAACGGGCCTTTAACAAGTCAAAACTAATATCAGGTCGTACTATTAAATGGGCCTTTAGCAAACAGAAATCCTAATCGGGCCTCAAGTGGGCCCAAAAGCACAACGTCCAGTTGACGGGCTGAATCTGATATGGGCCATAATTTAGCCCAAAGAGTGAAAGGATCTTAAAGGGCCGGATCTGATATGGGTCGTAATATGGCCCAGAACGTGGTAGGCTATTTACAGGTCGGATCTCATATGGGCCCTTATTAGGCCTAGAACGTGGCAGGCTGTTAATGGACCGGATCAAATATGGGCCGGCATTTGGCCCAAAACATGGCAGCCTATTAACGGGCCGGCCCACTAGTGTCTTCAAAATCTTGTGGGCCTTTAGCTAGGCCGGCCCATTATGGTCTTCAAAATCTTGTGGGCCTTTAGCTGGGCCAGCCCATTATGGTCTGCAAAATCTTGTGGGCCTTTAGCTGGGCCGGCCCATTATGGTCTGCAAAATCTTGTGGGCCTTTAGCTGGGCCGGCCCATTTAATCTTTATGGGCCACTTTTGGGCCGATCCATGTGTCAACATATCATAGGCGCATCTCGCCCATTGGATGAGTGACATCTGTGCCAACGCGGAGCTGGCATGTGGTACCGTCGGCCAATGAGAATTTTACATGTGGAAAATCGCCATTGGTCGTGGCTGTTAGCGGGTTATCGGATCCAAAACCGGACCCGATGGCTTAATGGCGACCCGTTACGGTGGATGCCACATGTCGGTTACCCTTGACAAAAGCACTTCCATGACGCGGCATTTATTGTCATGGAAGTGGACACTTCCGTGATGATAATTTTTGTATTGTCATGGAACACTTCTACGACAGCATAGGTATGACTATCTTGATTCTGTCATAAAATCGTCAAGGATGTACATGCATGACAAGAAACATGACCTACTGTGACAAACACGTATCATCACGGAAGTGTATTTTTTTGTAGTGAGGGCGGTCCGCGAATCTGGATGCTGTCAGCAGCGTAGATGAACCAGATAGGCGAAGCGGGGCGGTTGCCTTCTGGGCGGTGAGGAGCCAGCCCCCGGCCACGCTCCGCTATAAAAGGAGGCGCGGAGGTGATGGGAGGAGCTCACCCACGCATTCCCTTCTCCTTCTGTTTGTGCCCCTCTTCCACCATGGTCAGGGGAAGTGGGTGCGGTCGAGCTCCAGCAGCGGCGACAAGGGCTTCCTCTCAGCACCGTATCCTTGCCCCCACTAGGGACGCAGGGGTAGGATCCAGCGCGCAAGGCGGGGCCGCGGGACGTGGTCATGGCCGGCGCGGTGCTCGGGGCCGAGGAGGACGCGGCGGTGGCCCTACCACCCCTCCTCCAGCTGCTTTGACTCTGTTGGAGGGCCATGTCAGAGACACAGCGTTGGAATTCCTCATTAGGCTGCATGAGCCCCCACGCAGCCGCCTTCGGCTTCCCACTCCCTTTGCGAGGGTAATGGAGGTCGACCAACCGCATGGACTGAAGCTACACATGAGGGGTTGCTGTAGTGGCAACATGCGGGTGGATGTGGAGTTTCCCGCACCTCATGTCATGCTTCTTCAGCGTGGCTGGAAAACCTTTGCTCGTGCCCACAGCTTTGCGGAGGGGCACGTTCTTCACTTCAAGCTAATGGAGGTTGATCTGCTCTCCATCAAGGTCTTCGGACGCTCGAGTGCTTGTTTAGGGTGCTGCGCAGAGAGCTCCACTGATGATGAAAGTTCCTCCTCGAGCGATAGCGATGAGGAGGACACCGGTGGGGAGGACGACGACAGCGAGCCCCCGATCGCCAAGCACAAAGGCAACGACACGGACTCTAGCTGAACGTTGGTCACACCGTCAGCCAGGCACCGGCAGCTCTGTCATCTGCACCTGGTCTTCTCCCCGGCAAAGCGATTTGCGGGGGCTGTTGGGTGTAGGTGTCTCCGCCTCCTCCAGCTGGACTCTGGCAGGCTTCCTCATGGACTCCGGCTTCATCTTCCCAGCCAGCGTCCCTCCTGTCGCGTCCCTCTGATCCTGGCGGTGGTGACCAGGGCATTGCCTTGCCGCTCCTTCCAGCCTTCCGGCTTCGTCCTCGCCCTTCCGATCTTGTCAGGCTACGTCCCGCAGGCCCTAACGGGGACAGGCTGGGCTTCTGCCCAGGCGCTCCTTTTGCCCTCTTCACCTCCCACTGTAGTTCCTAGGAGGAGAGGGAAAAGAAAGGCATTATGGGGCACTTATCCTTTTTCTATTAAAAAGATGTAGGCATCTGCCAAACTTTAGTTTGAATTCTGTAATCTCCCATCCATGTTTGTATCTTGTATGATTTGTACTTATTTCACATGAATGGAAAAGATGTTTGCCGAGTGCTTGTGTATGTGTTTTTCAACACACTAAGGGAAAAGTCCCTTAGTACTCTCTAGTAAATAAAAGTTCTCTTGGCAAGACATCCCGCCAGCCCTTCCCCCACCATGGCTTCCACTGGACCCTGTCGCCGGGCCAGGAGCAAGGACGAGAGGTGGCTCCCCCCCCCCCGCCAGCTCCCTGCAGATGTTACTACGACCATTTTGGACAAAATGGGAGCACATATGATGGAAGCGGTGAGGGTTATCCATTCGCATAAATTTTTCATACTTCGAACAAAACATGGAAGGCAAGGCAAAACTTATCTGTGCTGGTTGCCCCCTTTTATTGTTTTGACAATAAGGAGTTGCTGGGGACCGGTATGCTAGGCCGCTCTCCCTCCTTCTCTTCGAAAAGTTCATCCGCGGCAGGAGCACTGTCGACATCACAGGGGAAAAAGCAGCAGCATACGATCCTCTTTAAACAGATTGAGCATCATGGCAAAATCACATTTAAGAAAACATGCATGCAAGTCTAGGCGCCAGCGCTTCATTTTATTATCTTTGCACAGGGTCTGCGCCTGGCTTTGTAGAAAGGGTTACATGCCCAGCGGTAAGGCTTGTACAAAAGGTGGTTGCCGGGGACTGAGCCCGGCAACCGCGCCTTACGGGTAGAATTTACGAAGATGCTCAATATTCCATGAGTTTTGCATTTTGATGCCATCTTCGGTCTCCAGATGGACTGCGCCAGGTCTGGTGACTTGTACTACCCAGTAAGGGCCTTCCCACTTCGGCTTCAACTTGTTGGAACCCTTGGCGGACTGAACGCACCTAAGGACAAGGACGCCATCCTCAAGGCTCCGGGCATGCACCTTGCGGCTATGATAGTAGTGCAGGGCTTCCTGGTAGCGTGCGGCATGCACAGCGGCCCGGAGACGATCTTCCTCGAGGAGCATGGCGTCGTCATGCCGTAGCTGCTCTTGCGCTACTTCGTCGTAGGCAAGTACTCGAGGTGACCCATATATGAGTTCTGTGGGGAGCACCGCTTCCGCCCCATACACAAGGGAGAAGGGGGTCTGGCCGGTAGCTCGATTTGGTGTCGTTCTGAGGGACCAAAGAACCATCGGCAGCTCATTAATCCAGCGCTTGCCGCATTTTTGCAACTTGTCAAAAGTTCTCGTCTTGAGCCCGCGCAGTACGTCGGCATTCATCCTTTCAGCTTGCCCATTGCTTCGTGGATGAGCAACGGAGGAAAAGGAGACCTTGCTTCCAAGGCTTTGGATGTACTGCATAAAGGTGTGGTTCGTGAACTGGGTGCCGTTGTCGGTGATTACTCTGTTGGGTACTCCAAAATGGCACACCAATCCTTTCAAGAACTTGACAGCTGATTGTGCGGTCACCTTCCTCACTGGCTCCACCTCAGGCCAATTTGTAAACTTGTCGATTGCCACGTACAAGAATTCAAAGCCTCCGGCAGCACGAGGGAAGGGGCCCAAGATATCAAGCCCCCAGACCGAGAATAGCTGATACGTCTCCAATGTATCTATAATTTTTTATTGTTCCATGCTATTATATTATCATTCTTGGATGTTTTCAATCATTTTATAGCAACTTTATATCATTTTTTGGGACTAACCTATTGACATAGTGCCCAGTGCCAGTTGCTGCTTTTTTGCTTATTTTTCACTTTGCAGAAAATCAATACCAAATGGAGTCCAAATGCAGTGAAACTTTTTGGAGAATTTTTCAGGGCCAGAAGACATAGGATGGGCCAAAGAAGTACCAGAGGAGTGCCCCGAGGGGGGCACAACCCACCTGGGCGCACCTGGGGGCCCAGGCGCGCCCTGGTGGGTTGTGCCCACCTCGATGGCCTCCCGCACCGCCTCTTTGCTCTATAAATACCCAAATATTCCAGAAAACCCTAGGGGAGGCGACGAAACACAATTCCAGCCGCCGCAAGTTCCAGAACCACGAGATCCAATCTAGACACCGTCACGGAGGGGTTCATCATCCTCATTGGTGCCTCTTTGATGATGCATGAGTAGTTCATTGTAGACCTACGGGTCCGTAGGCAGTAGCTAGATGGCTTCTTCTCTCTTTTTGATTCTCAATACAATGGTCTCTTGGAGATCTATTTGATGTAACTCTTTTTGCGGTGTGTTTGTTGGGATCCGATGAACTTTGAGTTTATGATCAGATCTATTTTATCCATGAAAGTTATTTGAGTCTTCTTTTGATCTCTTATATGCATGATTACTTATAGCCTCATATTTCTTCTTCGAATCTTTGGTTTAGTTAGGCCGACTAGATCGATTTTTCTTGCCATGGGAAGAGGTACTTTGTGATGGGTTCGATCTTACGGTGCTCAATCCCAGTGACAGAAGGGGACATGACACATATGTATCGTTGCTATTAAGGATAACAAGATGGGGTCTATTCCTACATGAATAGATCTTGTCTACATCATGTCATCGTTCTTATTGCATTACTCCGTTTCTCCATGAACTTAATACACTAGATGCATGCTGGATAGCGATCGATGTGTGGAGTAATAGTAGTAGATGCAGGCAGGAGTCGGTCTACTAATCTTGGACGTGATGCCTATATAATGATCATTGCCTGGATATCGTCATAATTATTTGAAGTTCTATCAATTTCCCAACAGTAATTTGTTTACCCGCCGTATGCTATTTTCTCGAGAGAAGCCACTAGTGAAATCTACGCCGCTCGGGTCTATTTTCTTATCATATATCTTCAGATCTATATTGCTATTCACCTTTTTATTTATTTGCATCTTTTATTTTCAGATCTATATTATCAAAAATCTAAAAATATCTTGCTGAATTTTATTTGCCGTTATTCTATTTGCATCTACAAAATTATATCTTTACCAATCATTTACCCTAGAGGGATTGACGACCCCTCTTACGCGTCGGGTTGCAAGTATTTGTTCTTTGTGTGCAGGTACCGTTTACATAGTATTGCTTGGTTCTCCTACTGGTTCGATAACCTTGATTTCATAACTGAGGGAAATACCTACCGTAGCTGTGCTGCATCATCCCTTCCTCTTCGGGGAAAAACTGACGCAGACACGAGCCATCAAGAAAGGATTTCTGGCGCCATTGCCGGGGAGGATCAAGTCAAGATAGTCTCCCTGCCATGTGCCGATTTCTGGCGCCGTTGCCAGGGAGACATCATCAACATCTATCAGGTTCCTAATCACAAATCTCATCTCCTTGCAATTTACATTATTTGCCATTTGCCACTCGTTTACATCTCCCCCACTTCACAAAAATTTGCCGTTTTATTTGCCCTCTTTTTCGTTCGTTGTTTTCTCGTCAGATCTGTTTATGAGTGTAACCTTGCTTGCTTACTTTGTCATTATGTCTAGCATGGGTACCCCTCCTTTGTCACCAGATTTTAAGTTCTATACTTCAACCAAAAACAAGGAGAAAATTTGAAAGATGCTTGGTATAGATTAATGGAATTTTATCGTATTAGCAATCTTAAGGGAGATGCAAGGATTTTGCTTCAAAACTTTTATATAGGATTAGCCTTGCATCATAGACAACTTTTGGATTTTGCTGCTAAAGGAAATTTTATTGAACTCGATGCTAATGCTGCTTATGAGATCCTAGAGGGAATCTTGGGAATTCCACCAACCAAAAAGGGGATTTCTTTTACTCAAGAAGGGGTCCAAATTTTAGATAAGTTGAGTCATTTGTATAAACATATGGTCGAGTTGCAAAAATATAATGAACCTCTCAAACATATTAGTGGAAACCTCAATCGCATGAATACCTTGATTACTCTTTGTAATAAACGGTTGGATATTTTAGATCTAAAGATGGTTTCCTTTCCTGAGAATTTAGAGAAGCGTAAAGATCCTCCCGGGTTTGAGAAAGCCCTTACAAAAGTTTCCAAAACCAAAGATGACAATACTTAAATCTATGCTTTATGCCTAGCTAGGGGCGTAAATCGATAGCGCTTGTTGGGAGGCAACCCAATGAATAAAATTTATTTTTGTCTTTTTATTTCTGTTCTTGAGTGTCTGCACAATTATGCTACTGTTATGATTGTGTTTTTATGTTTTAATTAGTGTTTGGGCCAAGCAAAGCCTTTGGGATCATGTTGGGTGATAGTTGATTTGATCTTATTGAAAAACAGAAACTTTTGCGCTCAGTAAAAAAATTCTTATAAATCACTGAAACGTGATTTTGCTCTGATTTTTTTTACAAAAGATTTATATACAAATTTCCCACATTGTCCTAATTTTTCAGAATTTTTGGAGTTACATAAGTATACGAAGTTTTCAGATTGCTACAGACTGTTTTGTTTTTGACAGATTATGTTTTCTTTGCGTTGTGTGCTTATTCTGATGAATCTATGGACTTTATCGGGGGGTATGAGGCATAGTAAAGTTGGAATACAGTACATATAATGCAATAATAAAATATGAATGGGTTTGCAACAGTACTTAGAGTGGTGATTATCTTTTTTATACTAACGGATCTCACGAAGATTTTGTGTGATTGAAGTTTTCAAGTTTTGGGTGAGATCATGATGGATGAAAGAATAAGGAGTAAGAAGAGCTTAAGCTTGGGGATGCTACCGCACCCCAAGGTAATATCCAAGGATGAACAAGCAACTAAGCTTGGGGATGCCCCGAGTGTCATCCCCTCTTTCTTCTAACGACCATCGGTATTTTACTTGGAGCTATATTTTTATTCGTCACATATCATGAGTTTTGCTTGGAGCGTCTTGTATGATATGAGTCTTTACTTGTTATGTTTTTTGTTTTGTGTCAAGTATACTTGCTGAACACACTTCAAAATTATGCTATGATTTGTTAGAATTGCTCTATGTGCTTCACTTAAATATTTTTGAGCTATGGAATTGCTCTAGTGCTTCACTTATATCTTTTTGAGCACGGTGTGCTTTAATATTTTTAAAGAAATACTCTCATGCTTCACTTAGATTTATTTGAGAGTTTGTAATTTTTTTGAAGAAATTCTCTCATGCTTCACTTATAATTATTTTGAGAGACCAAAATTTTATGCTCATGTTCTTCACTTAGATTTGTTTGAGCTATCAAAAGCAACATATGAATCTAGTCCCAAAGTGATAGATATTCAAGAGGGATATAATAAAAACTTTCATGAAGATCATTGGACAAATTAATTTTGATTCTTTGTAATAGTTTTACGATATGATGATAGTGATATGTGAGTCATGTTGCTGAGTAATTGTGCTTTAGTAAGAATATTGGTGTTAAGGTTTGTGATTCCCTATGCAAGCACGAAAGTCAATAGTTATGCAATGAAATTACATCATACTTGTGGTGCATTATTCGGTGTTAGTTAGGCTTAATGTTGCTTATGAGATTTTTCGTTTCTTGGTTGGATGCTTCTCAATCTTTTTGCTAGCCTTCACTTGTACTAATTAGGAATACTACTTGTGATCCAAAATCCGTAAACCCAGTTTTGCCATATGAGTCCACTATACCTACCTATATGCGGTATTTCTGTGCCTTTCGAAGCAAATTTGTATGTGCCATCTCTAATTTCAAAATAAATTTCCTTTTTGTGTGCTTGTACCACTCATGAAGCGGCAGGGGGTGGCCAATATTTTCCATGCTAGATGTGTTATTCTCAAGATGAGTGTTTATTCACTTGTCATTGCACGAGAGTACGGCAAAGGTATTAGGGATGCCCAGTCCCGAAATGAAAAATAAATTTACTTTATGTTGTCAATTAATAAATTCCTTGGAAAGTGTTGGTATGGACAGCACCCGTGGATACGGCTAGCCGTGGAATGTGAAAGTATGGTGGAAAAAGGAATAAACTTTATTTTCTGTTTGGGAACCGCCTATGATATATCTAGCATGGAAAGTGTTGGGAATTACTCGGTCGTTTTCGTTGACGGGAAAAGTATGCCACTCAAAATGTTTTATCTCTTAATTTTCGCTTCGAGCTCTGGCACCTCTACAAATCCCTACTTCCCTCTGCGAAGGGCCATTCTATTTACTTTATGCAATTTTTATTTTTATTTGAGTCTCCATCTTCTCTTATAAAGCACCAACTAAGGGGCACTATGATCGTACTTGAGCATTGGATGTAGCTAATATGCGAGTGTGTTTCATGAATGGATCAATGATTGAGCATGATGGGCTAGGGATAACTTGCTTTAGTGTTGATATTTTGAAAGACATGGTTGCTTGTTGATATGCTTGAGTATTGAAATCTTCATGTCAAAACAACACTATTGCTTTGAACCATATAGAAGTCCATATGTCCATGCTACAAAAGAAAAGAATGTGATGAACATGTTAGGCAGCATTCCACATCAAAAATTCTGTTTTTATCATTTACCTATTTAAGGACAAGCAGGAATTAAGCTTGGGGATGCTGATATGTCTCCAATGTATCTATAATTTTTTATTGTTCCATGCTGTTATATTATCATTCTTGGATGTTTTACAATCATTTTATGGCAACTTTATATCATTTTTTGGGACTAACCTATTGACATAGTGCCCAGTGCCAGTTGCTGTTTTTTTGCTTGTTTTTTACTTCGCAGAAAATCAATACCAAACGGAGTTCAAACGCAACAAAACTTTTTGGAGAATTTTTCTAGGCCAGAAGACACAGGATGGGCCAAAGAAGTACCAGAGGGGTGCCCCGAGGGGGGCACAACCCACCTGGGCACGCCCTGGTGGGTTGTGCCCACCTCGGTGGCCTCCCGCACTGCCTCTTTGCTCTATAAATACCCAAATATTCCAGAAACCCTAGGGGAGGCGATGAAACACAATTCCAGCCGCCGCAAGTTCCAGAACCACGAGATCCAATCTAGAAACCATCACGGAGGGGTTCATCATCCTCATTGGTGCCTCTTAGATGATGCGTGAGTAGTTCATGGTAGACCTATGGGTCCGTAGGCAGTTGCTAGATGGCTTCTTCTCTCTTTTTGATTCTCAATACAATGGTCTCTTGGAGAGCTATTTGATGTAACTCTTTTTGCGGTGTGTTTGTTGGGATCCGATGAACTTTGAGTTTATGATCAGATCTATTTTATCCATGAAAGTTATTTGAGTCTTATTTTGATCTCTTATATGCATGATTACTTATAGCCTCGTATTTCTTCTTCGAATCTTTGATTTATTTAGGCCGACTAGATCGATTTTTCTTGCCATGGGAAGCGGTACTTTGTGATGGGTTCGATCTTACGGTGCTCAATCCCAGTGACAGAAGGGGACATTACACGTATGTATCCTTGCTATTAAGGATAACAAGATGGGGTCTATTCCTACATGAATAGATCTTGTCTACATCATGTCATCATTCTTATTGCATTACTCCGTTTCTCCATGAACTTAATACACTAGATGCATGCTGGATAGCGGTCGATGTGTGGAGTAATAGTAGTAGATGCAGTCAGGAGTCGGTCTACTAATCTTGGACGTGATGCCTATATAATTATTATTGCCTGGATATCATCATAATTATTTGAAGTTCTATCAATTGCCCAACAGTAATTTGTTTACCCACCGTATGCTATTTTCTCGAGAGAAGCCACTAGTGAAATCTACGGCCCCCGGGTCTATTTTCTCATCATATATCTTCAGATCTATATTGCTATTCGCCTTTTTATTTATTTGCATCTTTTATTTTCAGATCTATATTATCAAAAACCCAAAAATATCTCGCTGAATTTTATTTGCCGTTATTCTATTTGCATCTACCAAATTATATCTTTACCAATATTTTACCCTAGAGGGATTGACAACCCCTCTTACGCGTCGGGTTGCAAGTATTTGTTCTTTGTGTGCATGTACCATTTACATAGTGTTGCTTGGTTCTCCTACTGATTCGATAATCTTGGTTTCATAACTGAGGGAAATACCTACCGTAGCTGTGCTGCATCATCCCTTCCTCTTCGAGGAAAAAACTGACACGGACATGAGCCATCAATGGCCAGGATAAAGGGATTGTCTGGAGAGCTTAAGCTGGTTGATGAATGTTTTTGGAATGGAACTGACAAGCCTTACACTTGGCGACCAGCTCAGTTGCATCTTGGAGTGCTGTGGGCCAATAGAAACCCTGCTGGAAAGCTTTTCCGACATGGGCTCTTGATCCAATGTGGGAACCACACACACCCCTGTGTATTTCTGCCAACAGCTTCAGCCCATCTTCCCGGAAAATGCACTTCAATTTCACGCCGTTTGGCCTTTTTCTGTACAGTGTGTCATCAACAAACTGGTACATATTGGACCGCCGAGCTACTTTTTCAGCTTCTTCTTGCTCTTCGGGAAGTTCTCATGTTTAAAGGAAATGGACTATGTGCTGCTCCCAAGTTGGAGCCTGTGGCTCGACAACAAGGATTAAAGGCACTTCCTCGTTCGCGGGAGCGCTTATCTCAACTGCAAGAACTCGTGGTTCTGCAGGAGGGTGCTGCTCACCAAATGAAGCGAGGTCGTCCCTGGCAGCCTCTCTACCGGCCGCCTCAGGAGGCTCTGCCAGGAAATGCTCGCCGGAGTTCAATTTTCTCCTTTTTCTGGCCAACGTTGAAGGGGACACGGATGGCTGAGTAAGGTGAAGGACAAAAGTCCCTGGTTCCACAGTGAGCTTTTGCGCGGCGCACTTTGACAAGTGATCAGCAATGCTATTCTCCGCACGTGGCACGTGCTCTGCTTGTAACCCATCAAAGTGCTCTTCCAGCTTTCTCACCTCCTCCACATATGACTCCATCAACGGGCTCTGATAATCCTTGTTAACTCGCCTCACCACGAGCTGAGAATCTCCGCGGATAATCAATTTCTTGATTCCCAACTCCACGGCAATTCCGAGTCCGACAAGGAGCCCCTCATACTCAGCTGTGTTTTTGGTAGCCTTCTCCCGGGGAAAGTGCATTTGAACCACATACTTGAGATGCTTTCTTGTGGGGGCGACAAGGAGCACGCCGGCTCCGGTGCCCTATAGCAAGAAAGCTCCATCAAAGTATATGATCCATTCTTGAGGTGCCTCTTTGCCGGGGAGAACTGTCTCTGGTACTTCTTCGTCTGGAGTCGGTGTCCATTCTACAATGAACTCCACCAGCACTCTGCTCTGAATAGTCAAAGTGCTCTCATATTTCAAGCCAAAGCTTGACAACTCTAGTGCCCACTCGACTATCCTGCCGATGGCTTCAGGGTTCCTCAATATGTGCTGCAGCGGGAAACGGGTGACAAATGTGATCTCGTGGGCTTGGAAGTAGTGGCACAGCTTCCTCGAGGCCATGATGAGGCCGAAGATCAGCTTTTGCACTTCAGAGTACCTCGACCTGGCCCCTGCAATAGGGAGCTGACAAAGTAAACTGGCTGTTGTACCACTTTCTTCCTTGCCGCGGTCTTGGAGTCGCCTGCGATAGCTTGCCCCGCCTCCTCCTGGTTTGTGTCAAGTCCTGCCGCAGGTGTTTCGGTTCCATCTCTGGTAGGGTCAGATGCTGCGGCTGCTTCCTCATCCACTTCTCGCTGTGCCACCAGCGCTGCACTAACCACTTGATTCGTCGCGGCTAAGTATAGCAACAACGGCTCTTGTGGTTTAGGCGCGACTAAGGTGGGAGCAGAGGAAAGGTAAGTTTTTAGGTCTTGCAGTGCTGCTTCTGCCTCCGGGGTCCACTTCACTGGGCCAGCTTTTTCAAGATTTTGAAAAAAGGTAAGGCGCACTCAGCAGACTTGGAGATGAACCTCCTCGGTGTGGCAATGCATCCGGCCAAGTGCCTTACATCTTTGACAGTCTTAGGCGCTTGTATTTGCTTGATTGCTTTGATCTTGACGGGATTTTCCTCTATTCCCCGCTGGGACACAAAGAAACCCAGGAGCTTACCGGAGGGGACCCCAAACACACATCTCTCAGGGTTTAGCTTCAAATTGATCTTGCGTAAGTTTGCAAAGGTCTCTTCCAAGTCTTGAATGAGTGTTGATCTATCCTTGGTTTTGACCACTATATCATCCATGTAGGCTTCTACATTTCTGTGTAGCTAAGGTTCGAAACCGATCTGCATAGCTCTCGCAAAAGTGGATCCAGCGCTCTTTAACCCGAAAGGCATAATCATAAAGCAGTACATGCCACATGGAGTTATGAACGCGGTTTTCTCTTCATCTTCCTTGGCCATAAATATCTAATGGTATCTGGAGTACGCATCCAAGAAGCAAAGCAAATCACACCCGGAAGTGGAATCAACAATTTGATCAATGCGCGGCAAGGGGAAAGGGTCCTTTGGACATGCTTTGTTTAAGTCAGTGAAATCAATGCAGAGCCTCCATTTCCCGTTTGCCTTGCACACTACCATTGGATTCGCCAGCCAAGTTGGATGTAGCACCCCTCTAACCAAACCAGCTGCTTCAAGTTTGTTGATCTCCTCAGCAATGAACTGCTGCCGCTCTAAAGCTTGCTTTCTGACCTTCTTCTTGACGGGCCGAGCGTGAGGGCAGAGAGCAAGGTGGTGCTCGATTACCTCCTTGGGAACACCGGGGATGTCGGACAGTTTCCAAGCAAACACATCGACATTCGCCCGCAGGAAGGCAACGAGCACGCCTTCCTATTTGTCATCAAGGGTGGCACTGATGGTAAAGGTATCGTCAGCGCCATCCTGCCTCGCTAGGACCTTTTTCACAGCAGGTGAAGCAACCTTGGGTCTCTTGCTAGTGGAACTCTCCAGCATGTCGTCAACAGGCGCAGCGCACTCCAGAGAGGCGCGCTTCCCGGAGTCCTTGCCGGCATCTCTGCTAGCTTTCTTGCCCTTCTTAGTTTCCTTGGCGGGAGATGAGGCCTCTTTCACCTCAGCTGCTACCGCATCCTGGTACATCTGATCCACACATATGATTGCATCTTTCTTATCTAACGTGATGGAAATGACACCCATCGGCCCTAGCATCTTCAAAGTGTTGTAAGCATAATGGGATGCTGCCATGAATTTTGCCAGAGCAGGGCGACCAAGAATTCCATTGTAAGGCAAAGGGAGTTCAACAACATCAAACACGACTTTCTCCGTCCGGTAGTTCAACTCCCTGCCAAATGTCACAGGCAATGTCACCTTTCCCTTAGGCCGGCTCCTGCCGGGGTTGATTCCCTGGAACGTACCCGTAGTCTTGAGCTCTTCATCAGGAATCTGTAGTTTCCCAACCACTTTAGGAGAGATCAAGTTCAGCCCAGCCCCACTATCAACTAACATCTTTGTTACTTTGAGGTTGTGGATTGTCAGGGAAACCAACAATGGCAAACACCCAACCGCAGTGGTACGGTCAGGGTGATCCTCTACATCAAAGATGATAGGCGTGCGGGACCATTTGAGTGGCCTTTGGGAATCTGCCGCTGGCTCCACAGCATTAACCTCAGGCGCCCACTGCTTGAGCTGGCAGTGAGAGGAGTGCAAGGATGCGCCCCCATCAATACACATGGCTTCAGTGGCTTTCTGGAATTCTTGCTCGCTGGTTTCTTCCTCATCCTCTTCATCACTCTCATCGTCTCCTTCTTTCTTTTCCCGGCCTCTGGCAAGTTTTTCCTTTTGCTGCGAGGCCTTGCCGCGGTGACCTCCTATACCACCACGGCCCTTTCTGCCAGCACCTTCTGGGCCTTTCTCCTGGTCACGCTTCTCGTACTCAGCCTTTTGCTTCTCAACAAACTGCTCAACTTTGCGGCACTCTTGGAGATCATGGCCTTTGGTGCGGTGGATTTTGCAGTATGGCCCGTCGGACTTCCCAGCTTTCTCTGCTGCCGCGGCCTCCCGGCAATCAGCGCACGCAGCGGCTCCCTTGCCGGGGGCCTCAGTTTTGGCCTTCTTGCCAGCACTAAGATCACCAGAACTCTCAACGGCCAACACTGCTTTCTCTTTGTGTTTTTTGTTGCGCCTCCTGTTTTTCCTCCTGGGGTTGGCGGCATCGTCATCATCTTCTGAATAAATCTCGACGCCAGCCTCCTACCCAGGGAGTCGCCTTCCTTCCTCTTCCTGAGCACACTTGTACGCCAAGGTGTACAGCTCGTTGACGGTCTTGGGCAGTCGGACATTCATCTCACTACAAAAAAATACACTTCCGTGATGATACGTGTTTGTCACAGTAGGTCACGTTTTCTGTCATGCATGTACATCCATGATGATTTTATGACAGTATCAAGATAGTCATACCTGTGCTGTCGTAGAAGTGTTCCATGACATTACCAAAATTATTATCACGGAAGTGCCCACTTCCATGACGATAAATCACGCGTCATAGAAGTGCTTTCGTCAAGGGTAACCGACACGTGGCATCCATCGTAACGGGTTGCCGTTAAGCTATCGGGTTCCGGTTTGGATCCGATAACCCGTTAACAGCCCCGACCAATGGGGATTTTTCCACGTGTAAAATTCTCATTCACCAGAGTATCCACGTTTCAGCTCAGTGTTAGGCCAGATGTCATCCAGCGAATGGACGGGACGCGCCTATGATACGTTGACACATGGCTCGGCCCAACAGTGGCCCATTCAGGTCAAAAGGCTGGCCCGTTTGACTTACTCAAAAGGTAGCGGCCCGGCCCACGAAAGGCCTATTAACGGCATGCTCGCATATAGCCCATTTACAGCCCGCTAACTCATGGCTCGTTATAGCCTATCCAAATTAGGCCCAGTAGCGCCATATGGGCCGTCCAATATGATTCCAGCCTGTTGTAACTTCCGGCCCATGTATGGCCCATGACGTCTTTCGGCCCATATGAGGCCCTTTGTAAATCTTGGCCCATAAACGGCCCGTGGTGAAACTGGCCCATAATGAACAGTGTATCGCTTTATACCCATTAACGGCCCATTATTTCATTGGGCCATTCCAGCCCGTGTTATCTTTCGGCCTTCTAAGGGCCCATTTATTATTGGGCTCATTCCCGGCATTCGATTACTTATGGTCCGTTACTGGGCTGTTCCGCTTGTGGGCCATATTCAGCCTGTGGTTAAAGTCGGCCCGTCTGTGGCCCTTTAATCCGTTGGGCCGTTTTCATAGCGTCATCAAATATGGCCCATTAATGACCCGTTATGCCTGCCGATAGAATTAAGCCCGTTGTACACATGGGCCTATTAACGGCCCATTATGGTCGGCCCATAAACAGACGATTCCCATTATAGCCCGTTTATGGCCCATATTGCGGTCCATTAATTGTCCATGATAGTACGGCCCATGTTTGGCAAATCCATCATACGGCCCGTAGCAGCCCCATTAAATCTACGGCCCATAGAAGGCCCATGGATCATACGGACCTTAGGAGGCCCAATACAGCAGGCAGCAGGACCCACGGTCCGTATGTTGCCCATGGTTATTGTGGCCTAGTTCTAAATAAAAAGGTTACCGTGATGTCTACTACACAACTTGTTTTTGTAGACTCATGTTGGGCCTCCAAGCGCAGAGTTTTGTAGGACAGTAGCAAATTTCCCTCAGGTGGATGACCTAAGGTTTATCAATCCGTGGGAGGCGTAGGATGAAGATGGTCTCTCTCAAACAACCCTGCAACCAAATAATAAAAAGTCTCTTGTGTCCCCAACACACCAAATACAATGGTAATTTATATAGGTGCACTAGTTCGGCGAAGAGATGGTAATAAAAGCATAGTAATGATAGTAGATATTGATTTTTGTGATGGGAACAATAAAAAACAGCAAGGTAGCAATTGATAAAATGGAGCACAAACGGTATTGCAATGCTTGAAAATAAGGCCTAGGGTCCGTACTTTCGCTAGTGCAATCTCTCAACAATGCTAATATAATTGGATCATATAACCATCCCTCAACGTGCGATGAAGAATCACTCCAAAGTTCCTATCTAGCGGAGAACATAAGAAGAAATTGTTTGTAGGGTACGAAACCACCTCAAAGCTATTCTTTCCGATCAATCTATCCTAAAGTTCGTACTAAAATAACACCAAGCTATTCTTTCCAATCGATCTAACCAAGAGTTCGTACTAAAATAACACCAAAGCAAATTCAGATTCATAATACTCAATCCAACACAAAGAACCTCAAAGAGTGCCCCAAGATTTCTACCGGAGAAACAAAAGACGAGAACGTGCATCAACCCCTATGCATAGATTACCCCAATGTCACCTCGGGAATCCGCGAGTTGAGTGCCAAAATATATCTCAAGTGAATCAATATAATACCCCATTGTCACCACGGGTATTCATATGCAAGACATATATCAAGTGCTCTCAAATCCATAAAAGTATTCAATCCAATAACAACGAAATCTCAAAGGGAAAACTCAATTCATCACAACAAGATAGAGAGGGGAAAACACCATATGATCCAACTATACTAACAAAGCCCGCAATACATCAAGATTGTGCCATCTCAAGAACACAAGAGAGATAGATTAAACACATAGCTACTGGTACAAACCCTCAGCCCCGAGGGTGGACTACTCCCTCCTCATCATGGTGGCCGCCGGGATGATGAAGATGGCCACCGGTGATGATTTCCCCCTCCGGTAGGGTGCCGGAACAGGGTCTAGATTGGTTTCTCGTGGCTACAGAGGCTTGCGGTGGCGGAACTTCTGATCTAGGGTTACCCCCAGGGTTTTTGGAATATTTGGGAATTTATAGGGCGAAGAGGCGGTGCGGGAGGCCACCGAGGTGGGCACAACCCACCTAGGCGCGCCTGGGCCCCCAGGCGCGCCCTGGTGGTTTGTGCTCCCCTCGAAGCTCCCCACTGGTACTTCTTTGGCTCACCGGGTGTTTTCTGGTCCAGAAAAAATCTCCAAAAAGTTTCGCTGTGTTTGGGCTCCGTTTGGTATTGATTTTCTGTGAAGTAAAAAAAAAGCAAAAAATAGCAACTGGCACTGGGCACTATGTCAATAGGTTAGTCCCAAAAAATGATATAAAGTTGCTATAAAATGATTGTAAAACATCCAAGAATGATAATATAACAGCATGGAACAAGCAAATATTATAGATATGTTGGAGACGTATCATACCGCAGAAAAAGAACTACAGCGACTACAAGCAAAAAAATAAACAAGACGATGAGGAAATAAATAAGCAAGCAACTTACGCTAGGCTATTACGCCTATTACAAATATTACATTTACTGAGCATCAAAGTTCGCCACCAGTGCAAATATAGTGAACAAAGCAGCATATTACATACACTGGGCATCTAAATTGGCCACCAGTGAAAATAAATGCGGCAGCAAAACAAATCCAGAACTGAAACCACTTCAGAAGAGCTCAACAAACGATATCGTGGATACCCACCATGCTGGCAAGAAGCTTAGCAAGCTTATTAGTTTTCTCTTGTTTGGCACTAAAATCGTCCAGCGCTTGCTGTTGCACCAGAAAGTATGCATCTGAATTATGCAGGGACTTCCTCAGTCCTTCGGCTTCTTGCTGCAGCACAGCTGAGTGATGCCTTTCAGCTTGTAGCTGAGACTACAGAAGCCGAAGTGATTCAGGCAGCGAGTTCGAAGAGCTTCTGCCAGCGGTAGTGGACAGTAACTCGAACACTACATCAACGCAGGACTTTGGGGTTGTCTCACTGTCTACAAGATAGTTTTTATCACCTTTCTTGGAGACCAACAGGGTTGTCTCACTATCTTGAACCTTATCTACATTACTTTCACTACCATTGCATAATGGGGTGCTCTTCTCCAATATTCTGTTCGCATTCTACAAGAGAAACAAGCAGACACATCACAGGTTTAGCATGTGGTATATGAAACTCATTTTGGTAAACCGGTTCAGTAGTAAGGTGGACAGGATAACAGCATGAAACAAACATATATCTATGTACTATGGTCACTACATTGTCTATATCATCCTAGTTTATGTTGCCAAATGAAGATAGAGACACAATTCAAATCATATCTATTTAAGACAAAGCACCATAGGCAGAATATAAGTGTGGGAAACTACACAACACTAACAACACTTGTAATGTGCATGACATGAGAACATAACTGTTTATACAACTGAAACTGAAATCAACATAGAGCAAGAAGTTAGAACAGCAATCCAGTTAAAGAAATAGGTTTAAAACATACCTGTTGCGCCATTGGAGTTTCAATTGGATCCTTCAAAAAATTAGTTGGTATGAGTAAATACAGTGATGCAAGAGCAAAGGAGTATGGACCATAGCTATGGAATCTGACCTGTGAACAGTTGCTCTTCTGCTTTAAACGTGGAGCTTGGGTTCGCTGTGGTGGTCTTCGTGCTTTGGGCACTGAACTTGCTTTACAAACTGCTCGTGTGCGGGTACTCTGTGGTGGACATGATGCTGTGTCAACTAGAAGTGGGTTACTATCTGCTGGGGTTGGGGTTAGATGGGGTGTAGCCAGTTCTCTGTCCAACAGTGTAAGTGTACAATCTGGAAGAGTCTCGATTATGTGTGGTGGGGCTAGTTCATGGGCCAGTACAACCATGGTTCTATCTACATAGACGGGTAGCACCGTCTTTTGTGAAGATCGGGTTTTTACTCCCTTAGATACTACCATCACCCCCTCCAATTCAAATGGCTGATAAACAAGAAAAGAAATTGAATATACAGACATTGTATGATAGACAGATGTGGTAATTCACATATATGTTGTCTAACCAAACAGGACAGCGTGACACAATTTCACATATATGATGGCAAACTAAACAGGATAGCATGACACAGTTTCAGATATATGATGGAAAACTTAACAGGATATAATGGCATAATTCAACATATGATGAGTATCTAAATAGGATGACATGACAAAACTATATATGATGTCTTTCTAAAATAGGTTGGGATGAAATAATTCACATACATGTTGTCTAAGTATACAGGATGGCATGATATAATTCACATAATTGATGCATATACTAAGCAGCTGGCACTCGCATGTATGATCTCTAAACTAAGCAGATGGCATTGAATATTGTGTATATGATGTCTAAACTAAGCAATGCAAGACACTGTATGCATGATATGAGAAATATAAACATTGCAAGTTAAAGCATACACCTCAGGTGGGATATAGGACTGGTCATCTATCTCTAAATCCTCCTCTGAGGAGCTATTTGTAACCATCGAGATATATGCTTCAATAGGTACCATTTCCTGCTCTGAAGACCTTATTTTCACTCCAGATTTTTCCATATCCGGCTCAAATGGCTGATACACATGAAGAGTAGTTCAATATACACAGATTGTCGACAAATGGAATACGTCATGAAAAAAAAGGATGGCATGAGATAATTCACATATATGGTGCCTGGATACAGAGGATGGCGGTGCATAATTCACATATATGATAACAGGCTAAAAAACATGGCATTGCATAATTCACATATCTGATATAGAAAGCAAACATGAGGCATTCACACAAAGCATGTCTAATCTAAGCAGATGGCATGGCAATGCAAGACACCATATGCATGATATGAGCAATATAACCCTGCCAAGTTAGAGCATACACCTGGGGGGGGGAATACGACTGGTCATCTGTCTCTGAATCCTTCTCTGAGGAGCTATCTGTAACCAGCAAGAAATCTGCATCGACAGGTAGCACTGACTGCTCAGAAGACCTTGTTTTCACTCCAGATTTTCCCATCACCGACTCAAATGGCTGATGCACAGGAAGAGTAGATGAATGTACAAACATTGTTGACAAATGGAATACATTATGAAAAAAAATAGTATGGCACGATACAATTCTCGTATACGATGACTGGCTAAACAGGATGGCATTGCATGATTCACGTATATGATGCCTGGCTAAAGAACATGGCATTGCATAATTCACATATAGGAGTATGATATAGAAACCAAACAGGTGGCATTCACACAAACCTAATCTAAACTAAGCTGATGACATATAAGATGTATAAAGTAAGCAATGCGAGGCGCCATATGCATGATATGACCAACATCAACATGCCAGGTTAGAGCAAACATCTCAGAGGGTAAATAGGAGTGGTCGGCTCCCTCTGAATCCCCCTCTGAACAGTTATCTTGCTCTGGAATACAATCTGGAATGAGGGGAGGGGGGCCCCCACTTCGCCCACCATGGAGCGGCGTCTGCATGACATTATATTCCCATGCAATGGTCTTCTCTTTTTCTCTATTATGTACAATAACTGACATACATAATAAAAAAACATAGTTTGATTATGTAAGGTGCATGCAGAAATCAAGACTGATGGTAGCAAATGAGTGGATAGATCCAAAACTAATGATAGCAGGCAGATGATAGCTTCAGTTTAAAAAGATAGACGATGGCTCATCTATTGTTTGTTGCCACCGAACATGAACCACATAGAAGACCCCAGATGAACCAGATAGTAGACAGATACTATTCGTTGCTACCTCAATATGTGCCCAACGGGCATTTTAAAACTCAAGTTGGAACATTAGTTTGGACCTGACTCGGAGTCTAAGAGGTGAACAGGACGATAAAGTAGCAGGTAATAATAACCGATGTATAACGTAAGCAGACACGAAAGAGTGTGACCTCTCTTCCAGAACTGTGTAGTCCTCAGGTTCATCTGCTCAGTCGATGATGGTAATGCAGTTGGCGTGGATGCCAGCAATGGAGAAGATGATCTGAGGCGGCTAAAGAAGGTCTGCAGGGGGAATCTCTGCTGTCGTGCACGCTTCCATCGATGGTGCACCTCAGGTGGGGTGGATGACGGCATGACAGGAGCAGGACAAAACAAACAGAGTTTTCTTTGACACCTATCTGAAAATGAAGTAAATCTGTAAGGGCTCCTTAGAATTGGAGGATTCTAAAAATGCAGGGACAGGAAAAACACAGGAATAGGATAGGAATGCACGTGCAAAACAGAGCATTTGCAAACAAAGAATTTCTGTCAACCTGGGTGTTTGGTTCACATGAATTGGAAGAACACAAGAATGGAGAAACATGGTCAAATTAAAGTCAAACCACATGAAAATGTAAAATAAGAATCTTATTATGCCGGTAATGCACTTAGTCCTGTTCTTCATGCATATTAATTTGAAAAGGATGTCCAAGTGGATATTAAAATTCCTACATTTTTTCTTTGAAGAGACACCAAAGGAAAAAAATCCTCCAGTTTTGCTTTGCTCCATTCCTTCTAACCAAATGCATGAATAGTAGTACCATAGTAAAGTTTCCAATTCCTATGTTTTCCTTCACTATTTCTTTGAACCAGTGGCGATTCTAGTAGGCAGTCTTCAACAGGTTGATGCCTGCCCTCGAAATATTTTGTGAGCTTAGATTTGGTCCACGTGAATATCATATAATGGCTATCTTGCTAAACCGACTCAAACTGTGGTTCAAAAGAGCATTTAGTTTTCTCCCTGTTTACTTTGTGACCACGATTCATTTCTTTCTAGATTTGCAACTGCTTTGAACCAAAGGATCCCAGAGGGATCAACACGAATGTAGAGTAACAAAGTGATGCGACGAGTGTACAACCTCTTTGGCATGGCCTTGTCGACCTCAGCATCATTGGGTTGGACATGGAGGATGGTGATGCTGGTGTGACTGTCAGAGGCGGGGAAGCAGATCTGAGGCATCTGGAGACGGCGCAGAGGGTACTGCTCCGCTGTGATGGACGGTTCCATCGTTGGAGCAGCTCCGATGAGGTGTACGATGGCGAGGCTAAAGCAGGACAAGATAGACAATGTTAATCTGAAGTGGGAGTCTAATAGCATGTGCAATAGATGATGTAAAATACATCACCAAAAAGTGCTAGATGTAAAATGCATCAGCCGCGCCGCGGCCACTCTGACAGATGCTGTAAATACTGTTGACTCTGAACTTAACTGAAGAAACTGAACTTTACACTCGAAATTGAATTTTACTGTCGAAACTGAATTTTACTGACAAAACTGATTGAACTAGTAGAAGAGCACTGCAATAGAAGTTTAGGGCATTCGAGCACTGGTAGCAGAGAAGCAGTGATCTAAATCAGCAGCCGCTCAAGCAGGGAACACACTAGCAGAGAGCAGCTCATGCATCAGCACCGCGAGCGAGTGCTAAAGCAGCAACTCATGTAGCTGTCGCAGGTCGTGCAGCAGCAGCAGCGCGAGCGAGAGCAAGAGCAGAGCAGAGCAGCAGCAAGAACGAGAGCAAGAGCAGAGCAGCAGCATGAGTGAGAGCAAGAGCGGAGTAGCAGCATGAACGAGAGCAAGAGCGGAGCAGCAGCGCGACCGACAGCAAGAGCAGAGCAGAGCAGCAGCGCAAACTAAAAGCAAGAGCAGTGCAGCAGCGTGAGCGACAGCAAGAGGACAGCCGCAGCGCGAGCGAGAGCCGGAGCAGAGCCACAGCGCGAGCGAGAGCCGGAGCAGCAGCAGCAGCGCGAATGAGAGCCAGAGCAGTAGCAGCTAGTGCTGGTGTGGAAGTCGCCACCGGGGAAGCAACGACATGGGGGAGAGACGCCATGGAGGAAGTGGTCGGCGATGGCGCCATCGATGGAGACCCGCCATGGCTGCTCGGTATCGACCACCGGCAGCCCCGTGAGATCAAATAAAAGATAAAATGCAGCGGTGAGTGCAGAACCTCCTTGGTGGCGCCGAGTAGGCCTCGGCTTTATCGGAGGAATTGGTGAGGGTGTTGCGGTTCCGGTGGGGCAGGTCAAGACGGCGTTGTGGGGATGGAGGTGGCGTGATAGATGAGGCGAACGTCTGGGCAGCTCCTTGGAGGTGGAGGACGGGACGGCTAATCCGGCGGGACGACGAGATCGACGACGGATCCTCATTCGGTGCGGTGGATGAGGGACGTCGAGCTGTTGATGTGAATGACGCCGTCAGGGAAGAGGCTCCGGCTGGGCGGCGGTCGGGAGGCCGACGGAGGAGCATGGGGTTTTGCGGGTTTTGGTGGCCTCGGTGTATGAATGGTGGGGTACGAAGGGGAAGGTAGGGGGAGCCATGGCTTAGGGACGCACTTGTCCAAAATGTGGGGTAAGTTACGAATGAACCCCCACCAGTTTTGACCACGCGACATCGAGGCGGCACTTCCGGCTGAGGGGTAGAAGGGGGATTTTGCGTGTCTGGGCTGCTGGACCGATTTCGGATGAGGAGGGAGTTTTCACGCGCGTCGAAATTTCGGGATAATACGGCACGGGTTGAAGAGGCGGGAGTTTCACAGCAGAAGAGACAAAAAATACTTGAGCTTGAAAATTTCGGGATAACAAGGCGCGGATTCCATGTTCAGCAGAACAAACTTAACATGTACAAAAAAAAGACAATTCATACAAGACACAAGAGAGTCATGTCCCCTTTTACTATATTGCTATAAATGCCATTGAAAAACTACAAGAAAAATATAAAAAAATCGGGAGAACAAGATTAGCATGTACAGTACCCAATCAATTCGCACTTCCCTCAACAACAACAAAAGACAAATCAATTCCCACCACAAGAAAGAGTCATGTCCCTTTTTATATGATTACAAATGCCAGGATCTCGAATTTCAATTTTTGAATCCACGTTATGTTGAATTCGAATATATCGTTAGGTGATCTTGCGGTTTACAATGGATGTAGGACTACAATTTGATCCTCCATCTTATATGAACATTTAACTTCACCCTATGAATATATATATTGTCGTCTACCATATGGACTAAATTTGAATCAATTTTCCTTATTTGAATACGATTGTTGTCAAGTTATACCATCATTTATATATTATCTTGATAACAGAAAACATGCATATAGTAGTAATCATATTTAAATATGAACTACATGTACCATACGATCTCCAATTCAAATATTTGTATCCATTTTATGTTGAATTCAAATCACAGTACATTGGTCTAGGTAGCGAGATGTTCCGGATAATCTAAACCCTGTTTTCATATGTATAAAATTTGGCCGAATTGGGACAAGTATTGGTATAAGCTTCTTGCAAACCGGAGCTTCTCTCGAGAATCCTCATGGTTCCGAGAGGGAACATGTCACCATAGAACTATATGAGTGCCGTGTTAAATTTTGAAATTATTCCGAGTTCGTTTGGCCTTTTTTATACATTAATTGAGTTAATGGTCATTTAATGTGCATAATTCAAATTTGAACTGCAAGCACATGCTCCAGTGCACCAAAGTTTGTTGAAAAATCACATGTGTGTCCTTGGGTGAATTTCTAGGTCCCATGCAAGAAATGGGAATGAAATTCAAACATCTGGGCGTCGTGGCTCGGCGGAGAACATTGAGAAACTTGGTTTTTAAATTCCTGTAAATCCAAAACTCGCATGAAAATCATGAAACTTGGCATGGTGTTATGTCATGGCACTAACATGCTGTGGTAAAAAATTTGGCCGAATTGGAACAAGTTTTGGTATAAGCTTCTTGCAAACCGGAGCTTCTCTCAAGAAGCCTCATGGTTCCAAGAGGGAACGTGTCACCTTTGTGTGCGAAACGACATACGCTGCCTCCCCCCTGATTTTCTTTACAGAGGCAACATAGAACTATATGAGTGCCGTGTTAAATTTTGGAATTATTCCGGGTTTGTTTGGCCTTTTTTATACATTAATTGAGTTTCTGGTCATTTAATGTGCATAATTCAAATTTGAACTGCAAGCACATGCTCCAGTGCACCAAAGTTGGTTGAAAAATCACATGTGTGTCCTTGGGAGAATTTCTAGGTCCCTTGCAAGAAATGGGAATGAAATTCAAACATATGGGCGTCGTGGCTCGGCCGAGAACATTGAGAAACTTGGTTTTTAAATTTCTGTAAATCCAAAACTCACCAGAAAATCATGAAACTTGGCATGGTGTCCTTCATGGCAATAACATGTTGTGGTAAAAAATTGGATGAATTGGAACAAGTTTTGGTATAAGCTTCTTGCAAACTGGAGCTTCTCTCAAGAAGGCTCATGGTTCTGAGAGGAAATGTTTCACCTTTGTGTGCGAAACGATATACGCTGCCCCCCTGATTTTCTTTACAGAAGCAACATAGAACTATATGAGTGCCGTGTTAAATTTTGGAATTATTCCGGGTTCGTTTGGCCTTTTTTATACAATAATTGTGTTTATGGTCATTTAATGTGCATAATTCAAATTTGAACTACAAGCACATGCTCCAGTGCATCAAAGTTGGTTGAAAAATCACATGTGTGTCCTCGGGTGAATTTCTAGGTCCCATTCAAGAAATGGGAGTGAAATTCAAACATCTGGGCATCGTGGCTTAGCCGGAAACATTGAGAAACTTGGTTTTCTAATTCCTATAAATCCAAAACACGCATGAAAATCATGAAACTTGGCTTGGTGTCATGACATGGCACCAACATGTTGTGGTAATTTTGCTGTCCGATTTGCGAAGGCGCACACATTAAAAATCAACAAAGTCATTTTGGAACAAGTGTTGTCACGTTACAATCGGAAACACAAGTATTATTGAAACCGTGGGTGTTCTACTTACCATTTACGTGCCGCCACGCGTCCCCTTTTTTTATTTGCTAGGAGGCGCCGTGCGGGGTAGGTATTTGAGTATGGGAGGCGTGCGATTAGACCCCTGTGCGTGCTTATCAGGAGGAGAGCCCTTTGACCTCCATCTGACGCCCACCTCTCTCCCAAAGTCTCCATTAATGGCGCCCGAGCCCCTGTTTAATGGCGTGGCTATGTCTCACTCGACTGAGATTTAAGAGAGAGAAAAGAAAATCCGAAAAGAAAAATTTGCATGGATCTTGATGTAAGATCCGACGGACCTATATAGCATCTACTGCGACTTACAGCAAGACTGATGAATATATAAGGACGATGACAGTGGATAATAATTATCTTACATATTTAGGAAGATAATTAAAAAAGCCACATGCGGCTACGCCCGAAATACACAAGGGCAAAAGAAGAAGGAAGACGCATACAACGCTCTGGCTCGCTGATCTCTACTTTCTAGATACGCTGCAGGTCACGGAGACTAGTTCTCGCTGCGAGCGGCGATGATATATTTCATCAGTTTCATGTCCTCAATACACTGCTTGGCAGCATCCACGGATTCCTCCACCAGCCTTTCGCGCTCGATGCGGAACATGGCATTCTCGTCCATAAGTTTCTTGATGATGATGCCCGTCCTCTTCAACAAGGCAGCGGTCTCCTCCGCCTGCTTCGCCCTTCCGGTGATCTTCGATCTCAGCAGGTCGTGCTTGGTGCGGAGCTTCGCCTTGTCCTCCCTTAGTCGCTGGATGACGCCGGTAGCATTTTCAAATGAGACATTCATCTCATCCTGCAGCTTCATTCAGCCGGAGATCCGACCCATCAGGCCATCGAGCATAGAGCGCATGCGCCTGTGAGAGTCCTCGCCTGCCCGCGAGACATTTTTCCCAGGCCGCCGTGGCGCGGGAGGACCTCCCTGCTGCATTCGCGGCGCGACGGCACATCTCTGCTGCTTCTGCGGCACGGCTGGACCAATCTGCTACATCGACGGTGCGGAGGGACCTCTGTGCTGCTTCGGCGGCGTGGCGGGACCTCTGTGCTGCTACAGCGGCGCGGCGGGGCATGTCGGCTGCTTTCGCGGCGAGGCGGGACATCTCTCATGCTTCCGCTTCCATGCTCGCCTCTCCCTGGTAGTAATCTCAACCCAGAACTCATGCGGGCCATGGCAGATGCAAGGGAACGACGATGAAAGACTTGTTTGTTTTTGTGGATGGGGAGTTGAGGAGGAATGTGCAGTCATCTTGGAGTAGAGTATTTATAACCGAGTATAATATGCTCCTAAGTGGGAAACCATTTAGGTTTTGATCGGTGTGAACAGGTTTGCAATTAAATATAGCATGGTAGTAATTTGGAATGTGACGAGACGCAAGCTCAAAATTTCTTGACGGTTCTAGTTTCGAAGTGCGGCACTATTCCCGGATGGCGTAACATGGGCACGCGTTCTCGGCCATGGTGTAGCAGTTTTGTAATATGCCATGGTACTTCTTTTTCTACTGCTGTGTACGTGCAATAACTAGCACCATCGGATACATATCTTACGGTTATTGGGGCGTTCACCAGGAATAGCCTCGTGGCGAGCTATAGACTAGTCTTTTTTTCACACGCATTATATCGACACATATCATCTCTCTCTGTCTTTCCCACACACACACCTAGTCTCTCGGGACTTCTCGCACGCACCATCTCTAGCTCCCTAGGTCGATGCCACCCACATACACTTGTACTCTGAGTTTAGTACGTTATACACGAAGAGAAGAGGTGCACGCACGCACTCATCCTCTCTCACACACGCATTTGTAGCTACGAATTGTAGTGTTCTCAACCATCCGATTGGCTCTATCATAGGTTCCTGTTGCTCCTTGGCCTTGAGATTGAGAAGTTTAAAACGCGGAGGCTAAGCTGGAGGCGCGAGATTTTGGTTAATGTGCGGGCCGCACACGGCACCAACACGACACGAGCTTCGTCTGCCTGGTGCGCTGTCGGGTGAGTACTACTAGTAGTAGTACTACTTTGATGTGTCGCGTCAACTCGCAGAAGTATGCAACACTTCCTCAACAAACAAGCATATAAGCAGCTTATACTTCTTACCCAAAGGATCTTTATATCCAACACATACAAAATATCCATTCGACTATTGGAAATTACTTTAACTGCTGATCTGATGTCGAAGTAATTGCTGCATCGCCACCAAAATCCACCATCTCTTAAGCTAAAGTAGACCAAGCTAACCCCTATATTAGCATATTACTAAGATAAACAGAAGGCACTGTAGAATCATTTAGGAGGTGAGCTTGTCAATCTAAATGTGGAGGGACACCGTCCTCGACAACCCAGCCCCGGCCAGCAGCTTGGGCAGAACTGTGAAGAAGGTCAGCTCCTGCACGGCAACGGCGCCGGGATCCTTGCTGCTTGTCACCTTGATTTCCACCTTGACGGCGTCGGTCCTGCCTTTGGGCTCCCCCGGCGGGCCGTTCGCCCACAGCTTGGCCATGTAGTGCGGCGATGGGGACGCCCCCGTTGTGATGCAGACGACCGACACGGCGATAGGCGCGCCGATGTCGAGCACGCCACCGACCAAGAAAAACGCATGGCCGTCCTCCCCCGCGAACAGCAGGAGCCGCGGCTCCGACACTGGCACTTGCAGCTGGAGCACCTTGCGGTACTAGATCCTGTGCACGGGCGTGGGATGCACGATGCTGATGTGGTGGGGGAGCGCCGGCGGCGGGCCTTCGTAGCCGCAGATGGGCATGGGCATTTGCAGGGCGCGAGCGGACACACGCTCTGGTGATCGGCGAGCTTGTGGTAAGTGACGTAGAGCCCACAACCTTCGTGTGGGCACTCCACCCTCACCGAGGAGAGGACGGCATCCATCGCCGTGTTCTGCACGTCGAAGCCGCCGCCGCGCTGGCACTTCTGGCACTGCCGCTGGTTCCCGGGGCGCTCACCACGGCAGTCCGCGCAGGCCAGGTGCCCTCCCTTGCACTGCACAAATCAATCGAACAGCACATCAATCAAGAAACCTGCACCTTGCTCGATCAGCCGAACGTACGAGGTGTATTCAAACCTCATACACTGGAGGCTTCAAGGGGCGGAGGCACAAGGGGCAGTGGAGCAAGGTGAGGTCCATAGAGACCATAGAGAGCTCCATCGTCGGGTCCTGTTCTGTCGGCATGGTCTCACCCTCCTCGTGCACCACCATCTCTCGCTTTAGGGCCGTGGCATTAGAAAGTTTTACCATCACATATTCATACTACTTCAAGGTGCATTAAATCAACACATGCAAGTATCAAAAGGAAAGTCATGGCATGCATGCATGCGTTGTAATTAATGCATCGGTAAACGCAAATTATTGAAATATATCGAGTGCACTGCTTTGATGTGTCGCGTCAACTCGTACAATAAGGAGAAGTTTAATTACAACGCCTCTCCCTCGCCCATGAGTGTGGTGGCTCGCAGGACTAGGAGAAGCTTTCGCTACACGCTCTCCCTCCCGCACGCGGTGGACATGCAGCAGTTCATTCGGTGTCAGATGGCCAGAAGCATACTAGTAGTACTCCACTATAGTAGTACCATCATTGTTTGACTTCTCGAAGAGGCAAAGAGCCAAGCGCAACCCGAACGCTCATGTGGCAGTTTCATGTGTAGGGGAGGTAGTATAGTAACATAGTCTAGGATAGCGTGTACCGTGCCTCTAAGCTTAAAATCGTTGGAGTCGGCTCCATGCTATGAGGCCGTCTCGAAGCAGTTTTTTGATTAAAATAATCTTCTGGCCCTACCTGTCATCCTGGTTATTGTACTCCCTCCATTCCTAAATATTTGTCTTTTTAGAGATTTCAAATGAACTACCACATACGGATGTATATAGACACATTTTAGAGTGTAGATTCACTCATTTTGCTCTGTATGTAGTCACCTGTTGAAATCTCTAGAAAGATAAATATTTAGGAACGGAGGGAGTAGTTTGCACGCTGATCTGGTCAAGAGGAGGAATATATATTTTAATTTGTGGTGGGGTAAATGTTAGAGATTGCAGCAAATATTGTACAATGTGTGTCTTTTAGCCAAGTTTAGAGGCAAGCATGTGGGGCCCGTGCTATGATGTGTCGCGTCAACTCGTACAACAAGGAGAAGCTTGATTACTAGTAGTACGCCCTCTCCCTCGCCCATGGGCGCGGTGGCTCACAGACGAGGAGAGGCTTTTGCTTTTACTACTCCTACAACAAGCTATTCCTCACCCACGTGGTGGACGGGACATGCAGCAGTTGATTCGATACTGTAGAAGTAGTAACATCATTGTTTGACTTCTCGAAGAGGCAAAGAGCCAAGCGCAACCCGAACGTGGCAGTTGCGAATGCTCGCGTGGCAGTCGTATGTGTAGGGGTGGGGCATGGTGTGGCAGTTTTGTGGCAATTCTTTTCTATTGCTGTTTGCGTCCAATAGGTGCCACCATCGGATTCAGATGTGACGGTTATTGTGACGATTGCTAGTTATAGTCATCTTACGAAAATCGAATAATCCCAAAACAAACCCGACCACGTTTCTTGTTTCTAGACATGAATAGGAATCAACCAATAAGACTACCCACAATGGGAGTAACATAGGTGGTAACATCACACAGGTCTAGGCAAAGTAGATGATGTGGCAAGTAATTAATGAAGAAAGAGAGTCATGTGGTAACATAGTAGTAGTACCATCAAGTTTGACTTCCCGAAGAGGCGAAGAACCAAGCGCAACCCTAACACTCATGTGGCAGTTTCATGTGTATGGGAGGTAGTAGTAACTAGTCCAGGATTAGCATGTACCATGCCTCTACTAGTCATAGTGGGAGTAACTTAGATAGTAACATAGCGCACTCCAAGAAAATTTTGCTTATGTGGCATGTAGTTAATGAGGAAAGAGGTGTTTAGAGTAACATAATATGTTATTGTAACTTAGCGCTTCCCGAGAAAGGATGAATCTATAAGGCTAATAAATAAAGCCATATATGATACTGCTACTACTATGTTACTTTGCACTATGGTGGTAGTAACTTAGACTAGTGTCATATGCATGACACTAGTATAATTTACTCCCCACTATGACCAGCCTTTAAGGCTGGCCATAGTGGGGGTAAACATGCTTATGTGGCAGATAACTAAAGAAGAGAGAGAGGGTAACATAGGTAGATACTGTATCATGTTTGGCAATAAATATGATCATATATGATACACTACTCTATGATATTATGCACTATGGAGGTAGTATCATACACTAGTACTATCATATATGCATGATACTAGTATATGATACTCTCCACATAATCTTTGGAGTCGGCTCCATGCTATGAGGCCATCTCGAAGCATTTTTTGATTAAATAATCTTCTGGCCCTACCTGTCATCCTGGTGATTGTAGTTTGCACGCTGATCTGGTCAAGAGAGGAATATATATTTTAATTTGTGGTGGGGTAAATGTTAGAGGTTGCAGCAAATATATTGTACACTGCAGGTCTTTTAGCCAAGTTTAGAGGCAAGCATGTGGGGCCAGTGCTATGATGTGCCGCGTCAACTCGTACAACGAGGAGAGGCTTGATTTTACAACTAGTACACCCTCTCCCTCGCCCATGCGCACGGTGGCTCGCAGACGAGGAGAGGCTTTTGCTTACTACAACAAGCTATCCCTCCCGCACGCGGTGGACGGACATGCATCAGTTGATTCGATACTGTAGAATTAGTAACATCATTGTTCGTCTTCTCGAAGAGGCGAAGAGCCAAGCGCAACCCGAACGTGGCAGTTGCAAACGCTCGTGTGGCAGTCTTTGTGTAGGGGTGGGGCGTGGTGCGGCAGTTTTGTGGCAATTCTTTTCTACTGTTGTTTGCGTCTAATAGGTGCCACCGTCGGATGTAGATCTTACGGTTATTGTGGCGATTGCTAGTAATAGTCATCTAACGAAAATCAAATAATCCCAAAACAAACCCGACCACGTTTCTTGTTTCTAGACATGAATAGGAATCAACCAATGAGAGACGTGGGACGTAGTACCTAGCATGGCATGCAGCGGTCAGTTCAGAGCAAGTACAATAGTGGGCTTATAGCCTACTTACATGGCAACTTTGCTTATGTGGAGGAGAGAGACATAAAAAAGTAAGAGCATGGTTAGAGCATGGTTAGTAATACAGCCAACTGCTGACTACAAGATGTTGCCATATCATTTATAGCCAACACATATAGTCACTTATATACAACAAGCTTAGCTATAAGGTTGGCTATAAGATTAGTAGTACTTTTTCTCATCTTCTCTCTATCTCTTTCCTTACATTTATTGCATCTACCTTGGAGCATGCATATAGCCAGGCTCTTGCATGAGAGCCCACTCCCCTTACTTTTTTATGTCTCTCTCCTCCACATAGACAAAATTGCCATGTAAGCAGGCTATAAGCCCACTATTATACTTGCTCTTAATAGTATAGCCCTGTAAACCGGAAAGGAGGGACTACTCCCTATGTTCCTAAATATTTGTCTTTCTAGAGATTTCAACAAGTGACTACACCGTAAATGAGTACATACAGAGCAAAATGAGTGAATCTACACCATAAATAAATACGTATTGAGTTCTCTCGTTTTCCTCTCCGCCTTGGTCGCGGTGCACAATATTGAGTATACTACTACTAACTAGTCTCTTTTTTACACGCATTTACGTTGATACGGCTTGAATGCCAACGAGGGAGAGGGTAGCGGTTTCGGAAACGTTGAACGGTCAATGATGCCTCCGCATTCAATTAGCATGCAGAGGTAAGTAAATGGAGAAGTAGAATGGAGCCAGCACGATGTGAATGCAATGCAGTTTGGACTCTCATATAAAGGCGCCCCACCACTCCAATCCATCTACTCCAAGTGACCAGAAGACACAAGCACCCATGGCGTCTATGGACGCGAGTGGCAGTCGGCTGTGCCAGATCATCCAAGACGCCGGCCTCCGGCCCCGCACCACGCAGCATTTCCAGACGGTGCTGGCAACCATCGGCGTCATAGCCCTCGTCGATGCCGGCTTCGCCTCTCGCATGTGCGAGATGATGGTCGGCTCCATCCGCAAGTTCACCGCTGTCAAGAAGTGCATGGACGACCTTGCTGTACTGCTCCAGCCCGCGCGTCCAGGCTCCTTGTTGCCCGCCACCCTCATCGGCCTCCAAGGTGACGAACTCTTTGAGTCACTGGTGGCCCTGCAGCTGCCGGAGGTCACGATGAAGAATGTGCACCTCGAGGCTGCGCTCGCCACGCAGCGCCTCGCCATGCAAGAAACCGTCGACCTGCACATCCATGTCTACGAGGAAATCATCTACTTAGGCCACTACAAGGCCAGCGAGGACAGAAAGACGTTAGCCTTCTTCCAGCAGCTAGAATCTTTGGACGCCATTGTTCAGAAGCACGTCGACCTGGCCACGAAAGCTTCTGCTACTTCACCGCCATTCAGTGGGCCGGCGCCCTGAGTCGAGGAGTGGACGTCATCGATGGATGCATCTTTCTTCTTGCCTCCTGTAACCAGCACTGCATCGCCTCGTGGCCTTAATGTTTTATTAGTGTATGGCATTTTTATTCCAGTAGTAAATGACATGTGTGATCCCTTGCTCTTATTTGGCGTTAAATTATATGTAGTATCACTGTCTTCGTTCTGGTGTACTACCTAGGTCCTGGTTTATTAGTCCCTTCTGTAATTTGTGCTAAATTTTGACCAAAGATTTAACTGACAAAATGTTAGTGCATATCAACAAAAATTATATCGTTTGATTTGTATTTGAACATAGTTTTCAATGATATAATTTTGGTGACATGCATGAACCTTTTGTTAGTCAAATTTATGGTCAAAATTTGGCACAGATTACGATGGGTAGCGATAAACCAGTATGGAGGTAGACTGGTCCATCACCATCGTGTTTTGTGTCTAATTTTGACTTCAGCGACCCAACCTACATGGAGGGAGTACTGTATATATTGGCGCAACAACAAAACTTATATATTCAAAACTGAGCATTACTACATGTCACGAGTTCAAAATGAGAAAGTGGAACAAGTACAGCATGCCTGTGCCGTTCGTGTCGCACCCCCACACGGTCTGTCTGGCACGCCGCTCAAGCTAGGGAACGCTCGTTGTCTTAGCATTTTCACTGTCAGGTGGGGCCGCAGTTGAGCAAACCGACTATCGGCAAATCCCCACCACGCCCACCGCGCATCAGCTGAGTTAGAATTAGAAGAGAGAAACGAGGGAGAAGAGCTAGCTGTAGCACGGACGCTGTTGTCAGATGGGACTCGCGTTGATAGAATAGGCGTACTGAGTACTCGTACCTTTTTTTAGGGAAAAAGTAGTCGTACGTCTAGTACCACTAGTTGGGTGCGTGCGACCTATACCTGTCATCACTTTAGGTCTCCTTTTCGAACCGCAGCTACGCTTCATAGTACATTTTTTTATGCATTTATCCTCCTATATGTACTCCTAGGCTATTTCCACGTGCTTCCTTTCGCCGACATGTGGGACATAGAGCATCTGGGTCGTAGTGCATGCACGACTCGGAGCATATGCAATCATGTCGGCGTACTTTACATTTTAGACCTCACGAGTTACATGCAAACCCCCCGCAGAAGAATAAATAGATAAATGAATTACTACATGAAAATCAGATTATTTCCATAGAAACCGGAGCGCGTTCATTAAATTTTGGACATAACACATTTATAAAAAACGACTTGACCTAAACTAGTCTACGGGCCTCTTTGATTCACAGGATACTGAAAACACAGGAATGGGGAAAGTATGACGGCGATGAACTGAGAGGAGGAGGAAGAGGAGGAGTATTGTACATGCTAGAGACTGGACTGTAGCACATTGTTTTTTATGGCCATATGACCACATTGTTTTCTATGGCCTATCGCCTGCTGGTTCACTGGGCTGCCGTGGTTCGCACTCCTTCGACGTGAGTAGTAGTACTAGTATATACATGATACATCTCCAACGTATCTATAATTTTTTATTGTTCCATGTTGTTATATTATCATTCTTGGATGTTTTACAATCATTTTATATCATTTTTTGGTACTAACCTATTGACATAGTGCCCAGTGCCAGTTGCTGTTTTCTGCTTGTTTTTTACATCGCAGGAAATCAATACCAAACGGAGTCCAAACGCAGCGAAACTTTTTGTGGATTTTTTCTGGACCAGAGGACACCTGTTGGGCCAAAGAAGTACCAGAGGGGTGCTCCGAGGGGAGCACAACCCACCAGGGCACGCCTGGGGGCCCATGCGCGCCCAGGTGGGTTGTGCCCACCTCGGTGGCCTCCCGCACCGCCTCTTTGCTCTATAAATACCCCAATATTCCAGAAACCCTAGGGGAGTTGACGAAAATCAATTCCAGCCGCCGCAAGTTCCAGAAACCACAGATCCAATCTAGACACCATCACGGAGGGGTTCATCATCCTCATTGGTGCCTCTCCGATGATGCGTGAGTAGTTCATTGTAGACCTACGGGTCCGTAGTTAGTAGCTAGATGGCTTTCTCTCTCTCGTTTGATTCTCAATACAATGGTCTCTTGGAGATCCATATGATGTAACTCTTTTTGCGGTGTGTTTGTTGGGATCCGATGAACTTTGAGTTTATGATCATATCTATGTTTTTATCCATGAAAGTTATTTGAGTCTTCTTTGATCTCTTATATGCATGATTGCTTATAGCCTCGTATTTCTTCTCCGATATTTGGGTTTTGTTTGGCCAACTTGATCTATTTATCTTGCAATGGGAAGAGGTGCTTTGTGATGGGTTCGATCTTACGGTGCTTGATCCCAGTGACAGAAGGGGAACCGACATGTATGTATTGTTGCTATTAAGGATAACAAGATGGGGTCTATTTCTACATAAATAGATCTTGTCTACATCATGTCATCATTCTTATTGCATTACTCTGTTTTTCCATGAACTTAATACACTAGATGCATGCTGGATAGCGGTTGATGTGTGGAGTAATAGTAGTAGATGCAGGCAGGAGTCGGTCTACTAATCTTGGACGTGATGCCTATATAATGATCATTGCCTGGATATCGTCATAATTATTTGAAGTTCTATCAATTGCCCAACAGTAATTTGTTTACCCATCGTATGCTATTTTTCTCGAGAGAAGCCACTAGTGAAACCTACGGCCCCCGGGTCTATTTTCTCATCATATATTTTCAGATCTATTTGCTATTTGGCTTCGCGATCTATTTTTATTTGCTTTTATTTTCAGATCTATTAATCCAAAAATACCTTGCTGCAATTTTTATTTATTTATTTTATCTCGCGTTCCCGCGAGATCTATTTATCCAATCTACTACAATTTATCTCCGGCCAGTAGCCATTTCTGGCTCCGTTACCCGAAAGGGATTGACAACCCCTTTAACACATCGGGTTGCAAGTATTTGTTCTTTGTGTGCAGGAGCTGTTTACGTGGTGTTGCGTGGTTCTCCTACTGGTTCGATAACCTTGGTCTCATCACTGAGGGAAATACCTACCGTTGTTGTGCTGCATCATCCCTTCCTCTTTGGGGAAATACCGACGTAGTTCAAGCAAACATCAGAAGGAATTTCTGGCGCCGTTGCCGGGGAGGATCAAGTCAAGATAGTCTCCCGGCCACGTGCCAATTTTTGGCGCCGTTGCCGAGGAGACATCATCAACATCTACCAGGTTCCTAATCACAAATCTCATCTCCTTGCAATTTACATTATTTGCCATTTGCCTCTCATTTTCCTCTCCCCCACTTCACAAAAATTTGCCGTTTTATTCGCCCTCTTTTTCGTTCGCCGTTTTCTCGTTAGATCTATCTTTTTGCTTGCAATCATGAGTGATTTCGGTATGGCAGAAACAGATGATGGCCTAACTCCTAAAGTGGAGCGTACGGGTAATCTGGATGCCAAAACTTTTGTTTTGGGGTAGGGGAATGTTATTGGAAAAGAACATATCCAAGAATTTTTCAATTGTGTTGGAAATTTGAATCTTGATGATGCTCCTATACTTAAAAGGACTAAATCTTATGCGAAAGCCATTTCAGCACTAGTTATGAAACTTGAAAATAGATTTATCCGTACTCATCCTACCTTGCAAAGGTTGTTTTATGATTTATCCGTTATAAAGAATCCTAAAGCTAAAAAGTTGGCCACTCTTGTTCTTATGAATGAATTTGACTATATAATACGAGAAGCTAGGGAGATCTTTGATTTTTATGATATGAACCATGAAAAACCGGTAATAGATGAGATCCTTTATAATAGTGATTATATGTTAAGACACTTGCTTGGAAATAATCAAATTTTTGATGAGAATCTTAAAAAGCAAGTCCCTGTTTTAGACATAATCCAACAAGTTTTCAATGATGTTAATCAACACTATTCTTGGATTGTTGCCAGAAATCAAAAGGGATATGATGATAAGCAACTTGATAGTGCTAAAGTTTCCATGGATAATGTGTTTTATGCTGTTTTCGCAAAGTCTCCTAAGAAAAACACCTCCAAGGGAAACAAGGACAAAGATGACAATACTTAGATCTTTGCATTATGCCTAGCTAGGGGCGTAAAACGACAGCACTCATTGGGAGGCAACCCAACTTGTATCTTTTTGCTTTTTGCTTTTCTTGCTGTTTTCAATAAAATACCCAATTATGCCTCTGGTTAGATGTGTTTTTGTGGTTTAAATTAGTGTTTGTGCCAAGCAAAGCCTTTGGGATGATTTGGGTGATAGTTGATTTGATCTTGTTGGAAAACAGAAACTTTTGCATCCAGTAGAACAATTTTGTAAATTCACAGAAGAGACAAAAAATTCTTAATTGTTTACACAAGATTTATATACAAATTTCCTCTGTTGTCCTAATTTTTCAGAATTTTTGGAGTTACATAAGTATGAGAACAATTCGTATCTTTGCAGACTATTCTGTTTTTGACAGATTCTGTTTTCTTTGCATTGTGTGCTTATTTTGATGAATCTATGGTTTTATTTGAAGAGTTTTTGCCATAGAAAAGTTAGAATACAGTAGATATAATGCAAGAACAAAATTTGAATGGGTTTTCTACAGTACTTAAAGTAAAGATTTGTTTTCTTATACTAACGGATCTCACAAAGGTTTTGTTGAGTTTTGTGTGATTGAAGTTTTCAAGTTTTGGGTGAGATTACGATGGATGAAGGAATAAGGATTAGCAAAAGGCTAAGCTTGGGGATGCCCGAGGCACCCCAAGATAATATTCAAGAAGTATCAAGCAACTAAGCTTGGGGATGCCCCCGAGTGGCATCCCCTCTTTCTTCTAACGACCATCGGTATTTTACTTGGAGCTATATTTTTATTCGTCACATATTATGAGTTTTGCTTGGAGCGTCTTGTATGATATGAGTCTTTGCTTGTTTTGCTTTTTATTTTAAGTCTTGAATCCATGCTGGACACACCTTTTTGGGAGAGCCAAAAACTATGCTATGCTTGCTCCTATGCTTCACTTAAATTTTTATGAGCTATGGAATTGCTCTAGTGCTTCACTTATATCTTTTTTAGCATGGTGTGGTTTGTTATTTTTGAAGAAATGCTCTCATGCTTCACTTAGATTTATTTGGGAGTTAGTAAAATTTAAAAAAAATTCTCTCTTGCTTCACTTAGATTAATTTGAGAGAAAGAAATATTATGCTCATGTTCTTCACTTATATTTGTTTGAGCTTATTAAAAGCAACATATGAAATTAGTTCCAAAGTGATAGATATCCAAGGAGGATATAATAAAAACTTTCATGAAGATCATTGGACAAAATAAACTTGATTCTTAGTAATGGTTTTGAGATATGAAGATATGATATGTGAGTCATGTTGATGAGTAATTATGCTTTAGTAAGAATATTGGTGTTAAGGTTTGTGATTCCCTATGCAAGCACGAAAGTCAATAGTTATGCAATGAAATTATATCCTACTTGTGGTGCATTATTCGGTGTTAATTATGCTTAATTCTTGCTTACGAGATTTTTCATTTCTTGGTTGGGCGCTTCTCAATCTTTTTGCTAGCCTTCATTTGCACTAAGTATGATCACTACTTGTGCATCCAAAACCCTTTAAACCAGTTTTGCCATATGAGTCCACTATACCTACCTATATGTGGTATTTCCATGCCGTTCTAAGCAAATTTGTATGTGCCATCTCTAATTTTCAAAATAAATTTCTCTTTTGTGTGCTCGTACCGCAGGCGAGGCGGTGAGGGGTGGCCGATATTTTCCATGTTAGATGTGTTATTCTCACGATGAGTGTTTATTCACTTGTCATTGCACAAGAGTACGACAAAGGTATTAGGGATGCCCAGTCCCAAAATTAAAAATGAATTTACTTTATGTTGTCAAATAATAAATTCCTTGTAAAGTGTTGGTATGGAGGGCACCCGTGGATACGGCTAGCCATGGAAAGTGAAAGTATGGTGGAAAAAGGAATAAACTTTAATTTCTGTTTGGGAACCACCTATGATATATCTAGCATGGAAAGTATAGGGAACTCTAAGTCATTTTCGTTGGTGGGAAAAGTATGCCTCTCAAAACGTTTTTTTTATCTCTCAATTTAAGATTTGAGCTCTGGCACCTCTACAAATGCCTACTTCCCTCCGTGAAGGGCCTTTCTTTTACTTTATGCAATTTTTATTTTTTACTTGAGTCTCCATCTTCTCTTATAAAGCACCAACTAAGGGGCACTATGATCGTACTTGAGCATTGGGTATAGCTAATATTCGAGTGTGTTTCATGAGTAGATCAATGATTGAGCATAATGGGCTAGGGATAACTTGCTTGAGTGTTGATATTTTGAAAGACATGGTTGCTTGTTGATATGCTTGAGTATTAAAGTCTTCATGTCAAAACTAGACTATTGCTTTGAACCATATAAAAGTCCAAATGTCCATGCTACAAAGAAAAGAATATGTGATGAACATGTTAGGCAGCATTCCACATCAAAAATTCTGTTTTTATCATTTACCTACTCGAGGACGAGCAGGAATTAAGCTTGGGGATGCTGATACGTCTCCAATGTATCTATAATTTTTTTATTGTTCCATGCTGTTATATTATCATTCTTGGCTGTTTTACAATCATTTTATATCATTTTTTGGTACTAACCTATTGACATATTGCCCAGTGCCAGTTGCTGTTTTCTGCTTGTTTTTTACATCGCAGGAAATCAATACCAAACGGAGTCCAAACGCAGCGAAACTTTTTGTGGATTTTTTATGGACCAGAAGACACCTGTTGGGCCAAAGAAGTACCAGAGGGGTGCTCCGAGGGGAGCACAACCCACCAGGGCGCGCCTGGGGGCCTAGGCGCGCCCAGGTGGGTTGTGCCCACCTCGGTGGCCTCCCGCACCGCCTCTTTGCTCTATAAATACCCCAATATTCTAGAAACCCTAGGGGAGTCGACAAAAATCAATTCCAGCCGCCGCAAGTTCCAGAAACCACAGATCCAATCTAGACACCATCACGGAGGGGTTCATCATCCTCATTGGTGCCTCTCCGATTATGCGTGAGTAGTTCATTGTAGACCTACGGGTCCGTAGTTAGTAGCTAGATGGCTTTCTCTCTCTCGTTTGATTCTCCATACAATGGTCTCTTGGAGATCCATATGATGTAACTCTTTTTGCGGTGTGTTTGTTGGGATCCGATGAGCTTTGAGTTTATGATCAGATCTATCTTTTTATCCATGAAAGTTATTTGAGTCTTCTTTGATCTCTTATATGCATGATTGCTTATAGCCTCCTATTTCTTCTCTGATGTTTGGGTTTTGTTTAGCCAACTTGATCTATTTATCTTGCAATGGGAAGAGGTGCTTTGTGATGGATTCAATCTTACGGTGCTTGATCCCAGTGACAGAAGGGGAACCGACAAGTATGTATCGTGTCTACTAAGGATAACAAGATGGGGTCTATTTCTACATAAATAGATCTTGTCTGCATCGTGTCATCATTCTTATTGCATTACTCTATTTTTCCATGAACTTAATACACTAGATGCATGCTGGATAGTGGTCGATGTGTGGAGTAATAGTAGTAGATGCAGGCAGGAGTCGGTCTACTAATCTTGGACGTGATGCCTATATAATGATCATTGCCTGGATATCATCATAATTATTTGAAGTTCTATCAATTGCCCAACAGTAATTTGTTTACCCACCGTATGCTATTTTTCTCGAGAGAAGCCACTAGTGAAACCTACGGCCCCGGGTCTATTTTCTCATCATATATTTTCAGATCTATTTGCTATTTGCCTTCGCAGTCTATTTTTATTTGCTTTTATTTTCAGATCTATTAATCCAAAAATACAAAAATACCTTGCTGTAATTTTTATTTATTTATTTTATCTCGCGTTCCCGCGAGTTCTATTTATCCAATCTATTACAATTTATCTCCGACCACTAGCCATTTCTGGCGCCGTTACCCGAAAGGGATTGACAACCCCTTTAACACGCCGGGTTGCAAGTATTTGTTCTTTGTGTGCAGGAGCTGTTTACGTGGTGTTGTGTGGTTCTCCTACTGGTTCGATAACCTTGGTCTCATCACTGAGGGAAATACCTACCGTTGATGTGCTGCATCATCCCTTCCTCTTTGGGGAAATACCGACGTAGTTCAAGCAAACATCAATACACTATATATACTGCATGATTCTTTGCTCCTCCTTACTTCGCCGACATGTGGGAGAGCCAGCATCCGGGTCGACGTGTCATGCACTAGATTAGAGTGTGGAACGGAAGGGGGCATCACCCCGGTCGTAGCACCAGTAATTAATGACTATAGTGAGTAGTCATATCACAAGACCCCGTCTTTCCAGCAGTAACACGCCGTCAAATCGCACAGCCCTACCTTTCCAGCAGTAAGTTGAATCCGCTACTCCCTCACCCTCCTATCCTCTCTGTCAAACCAGCTACGCGAAAACTGCCGCGCGTACTGCCCGGGAAAAGCCTCGACCTCTACTTTTAACTACTCATAGTATAATTTTGTATCGATGAATTGCGCCATGGAGCAAAAAACCAAAAGAAAAAGGTGGTACATGTAAACAAATACAGTTCAAGCTCTAGCTAGCGATTCGGAATGTAAACTATGCATGTGTTTATACGTATAGGTTACTTCAAAGTACTGAGTCCATTGATGCAATGTGGTCAAACTGTACCATCGATATCTCAAAGCCAAAATAGTTCGAGCTTGTTCGTCTATATAAATAGTACTGTATGTTTATTCACCCGTGGGGCTGTTCAATGAATGGAGGGCCGGGGAGCACAAGTGAACAATACTACTACTAGTAGGTAGGAGTAGTACAGTTAGTCACGTTAAATAGAGAGTTTATTTTCTTTAATGCCACGTACACAAATTGAAACGCTTGTTGTGGAGAGAAAAAGATAATCACTCCACTATATATATAGGCAGGGGCCTGAGCGCTTGCTTTACTAGGGCTGCTCTCTTCATTCTCTCATCCTCTCCAGATCTAAACAAGACAGCGGTAGCGACATTTTCTCTCTGCTCACCGCTGGTCACTGATCCGGCCGGATCCCTTCGGCCGGTGTGTGTAGAGGACTAGGTGCATCGTTCACGTGGTCATCGGCAGCGAGGGAGGAAACCCACAACTGCCGGCGGGTCCTGATCCTCTGCCTGTGCCGTTCTCTCTGACACAGCGCTGGCTCGGGAGGTCCTCCGACCCTTCTTCCTCCCTGTCGTATTGTGCGCAGATCCAACCTACCACCGGCCTCCTAGCCACATCCCAACGACCCTCAGGTATAAGTTCCTTCGAAAGCGGCCTTGCTTTACTGCCCCAGCTCCCCACGTGTCTGCATGTTGATCTTTTTCTACTTCCATCAGCTCTTCCAAAGCCACCTAAATTTTTAGTATTATTAGAGGTAAAGCTACTTCATGCAGTCGAATCTAGGACTTGGTTCAAACAACGAAGAAAGGGGGGAAAGTCGTAGCATGAATCTAGGACTTGATTCAAAGAGGAAATAATAGGGGGAAAGTAGTAGAGACTGGATACCCAACCGGTCTCTTGGTTGAAAAGGGAAATAAAGGGAAAAGGAAGTACAAACTGGATAAGGAATAGATCTATTATTGGTTGAAAAAAGGATAGAAATTGGCGTCCGGTGGACAAGTCAACAGAGTATGTCCAGGATTAGATTTGCTGCCCTCACAGAGTATGAACAAACTCGTCATCACCACTTTATGCCTCCTTGTAGGTACATTGTGCTGATGCGTCCACTGTCGCATGTCCTTATACCAACTTTTTGCTGTTGTTAATGTAAGGGCGCATGTAAAATGAAGCAATCACATTGTTACGGTAAGGACATGTCTAACCAGTGTTATTGTTAATCTAATGCCTCCAGTAATATGATGCAATTAAACTGTGTTACAAATGGTACTCCTGCTGTTTTCCCAGTATGATAAGTAAGTTGCTTCTTTACGCTGCTGAGTGTCTTGGTGTCCCCACTGTCCCATGCCCTTAAACCAACTCTTTAGATGATGTTGATCTACTGTATCTGGTAAACAAGCAATGCCACCATTAAAGTAATCCCATATTTGACGAGTGTCATTGTTGATCGTAATGCTTCCGGTAAAATGAAGCAATGCTGCCGTTTTAAAATTTCTATTGTCCTTGCGTGATTGCCATGAACATAATCAAGATGCTTCTTTTCATTTCGTGTATGTTTCGTATCTTGTTATTGACCAGCAACTGTTTTCTTTCTATCTTTTTGTGCGGATAGGGATATCCATTTCGCCTCGTTGCTATTGTGACCTTTTGGTGAACTGCACAAAACACTTTTTTTAATGAGTGTCTTGTGCAGTTCAACTAAAATGTCACGTGGGCAACGTCTCTCAATTTTGGTGGAACTGCACAAAATGGTGATTGGGGTTTCCAAAATCTCTGTCAAATTATGCCGGTAATCTCGTGCAACATTTTATTAGCCTTTGCAAGATGAGTCATCACTGTCACCACAATGGCACTTTATTTTAGTGGAACTGCACAAAAGGATAAGCAAATTATAGTTGCACCTTACATGAGCAGGACAGCCAACCTTAATGTTGCTCAATTTTAGTGCAACTACTAAAGAAGAACCTGCCAGCTCATGAGAGCAACTACTTCTTGCTAGTTGAATGATGCAATCTTTGCTTCATTTTAGGTGAACTGCAGAAAAAGTCGCATGAATTGAATCATGGAGCTGCAGGTTGACCTCATCGAGTCGTGGCAGCGTAGGGGCCCCTCTCTCAGTTATGGTTCCCATGACCGGGTATGTTCCTTTTTGGTTGATTTTGACTCTGCATCCATCTAGTGATCTTGTGCTACTGTTTTGGCACTGCTACTGCCACTGATAAAATGAAGTAATAATACATTTAAAATAGAGCTACTGTCTTAGCTACCATTTCATTTCCAATGTAGATAATGTGTAGAAGGCCTATGCGGCAGAATGAAGTCCATGTGCACTGCATTAATCACATAGCTGCACTGAACCAGTTGAGTCCATCAGGCCTGCTGTTGAGGTGGCGCAGGCCCCCTCTCTAACTGGCGGGCGCCATAATTTTAGTTGAACTGCAGAAAAAAAGTGATTGAAATGAGTCGACACTCCTCCTTCTACTGCCACATTGAGGTGTTAATGAATGTCAATGAATCGCTTTCATGGCAAGATATGGGGACATGAAGAATAACTTGATCTCCCAAAGTCATCTCACACAGGTCAGTACTGTCCTTTATCAACATGATTGTGCTTTGTCATACTGTGCTAACATTGTATTTTTTAAATAAAGCTATTCTATCGCAATCTTTTCTTGTTTTGGAAATAAAGTTTGCTTCAACTAGTGCCACTATTATAGTAATCATGCTCTTTCTTATCTATGCAAACAGGAATACTCAACTACAGATGTTGTGATGGTCAAGAGCATTTGCCAAGTTCTTGGGTTGTATGACACGGCTAGCCAAGATGGATTTAATCCTGATATTCACTTTATCAGAAGGCTCTAATGGGTTGGTTCTGAATCTTGCAAGCTGGGAATCAATGAGATGTGTAGGCATCTTTGTTGTACTTATTATTTGAATATTATTTGTTGATTCTGAATCATGCAAGCTGGGAAACACGGCATGATGATGCAGAGGACAGCAACCATAACAAGCTGTTCAAACTTGGTAGTATTGTCTGTGTTAAAGTGCGGCAAATGTGCTGATCGTGTGCGTCCTGAGAATAATAATTCTAATTGTTGTGCATGTTGATCCTGTGGCACTGATAGAACGAGCCAATGCTTTGCTTGTTTTAAGAATAAATTTTAATTAAAGCTAATTAAATTTAGGTAAAGTGACCACTAACACTTGTTATTAGAGTACCAATACAGACCCGCTCGTGAACCGACGTGTGGCTGGAATAGGTTTCTTACTGGAGGTGTTTGAATGCGTCGAGGGTGCATGTTCTGTCGGGCGTGCAGCAGGCAAGGGAGGGGTAGTAACTGTTGTCGCCTATACACACTCAGTTTACTGTTGAATCCAGTTCCCCAAGAGCTGAAAAATGAACTGTTGTCGCCACCTACCCACTCGTTCACTTGAAGAGACTCCAATGGCGATCCGAGGGATGAGCCTGCTGGATATGGACTTCAACAAGGAGTTCACCTTTGAGTTCGCCGTTTAGAACCATGGCAGCACCAAGTTGAATGTGATGTACACCAATGATCCGGACTCGGTGAAGCTCTGCCCCACCAAGTTCAAGCAGTACCTACAGGAGGAGAAAGCACAAGGTCGCAGGACCGGACCTTGTGCCCATCCATTCGTCTCCTCACAGGGACCAGTGGATCGCCGTCGCCCAGGTATGCATGCGGGATGAGGTTCTTGTCTACAACTGTTGTAGGGCCATCAGAGGTTCTGGAGCATTTGCCCGTTTCATTGGCAGCGCCGACTGCACCTTCGCTACGGTGGAGAGAAGGAAGAACGCGACGATTCGGCCATCTGGTGCAACAAGCTTGTCGACATCCAGAAGCAATACAAGATCATCGGCAACGGGCAGGAGAAGGACTTCGTTGTTGACCTCGTCGCGACCATCATTGACCCCTGCTACGCTAACACGAAAGAATTCGACGATACCAAGGACCTAACACGTGGGAGGTACCTCTGAATCTAGCCTACATAACCTACGTGGCCAACGACGCATACGCATGCTATGACATGTACAGTCGGGTCTTGGACATGAGGGCGTGTCTGCTTCCCGTAACCGACGAGTACACGGACAGCCATAGCGTCATGATCAATACTTTATCTGTTTAAGCACCTTTATCATCTAAGTGTTTCATGCATTAGCCTATGTGTCGTAATTATCTGTTTTGTCCGAAATATTTCGTCTAAGAACCCATTAACCTATTTGCTTTTTTTAGTGGCTATTTGCTTATGTATGTAACTAGTTCACTGGGCTGCCGTGCTTTGAATCTCCTTCCTCCCAACATATTCCCCTTCTCAGGTGGACCTAGCAGGTCTCGTACACAGACATCTGGGACCAACCACCTATCCATTTCTATTTCTTTATTTTGTTCAATCTTTCGTCCTCTTCCTACAGCGGCTGGCGGCGCTGCCGCGCACGCCTCGGTGACCCATCATAGCCTATGGTGCTGGCCAGGCCATCCCTCTACTCCCGCACATTCTCCGACGGCGGCAGCTCCACCGGCCCACCCTGCACCCGAACAAGTCAACCCTCGTACTCCCCTCCGTTTGCGTCTTCCCCAGCTCCGGTTCGTTCGGTCCGAGGTCTCGAAGTCGTCCTCCGCCTTGGTGCTCTTGTCGCGGCGCCGCCGTCTGTCGTTCCCAACATGGTCAACAAAACAAGAGGAATCGGGAGACGACTGTTTGTCGAGAGGCTGACAGTCCCGGGCCCACCAGGTCCATGGCCTAGGTTTTGTTGTTTAACATGCGCAGCCCATGACATGCAGACACAGTTGATCCAGCTGGTTTCAACTTTTTTTTGGGGTCCAGCAGGTATCAAGCGACCTCTGGGCCTCCCAGCCTAGCTTGTCTATAACATCAGCAGCCCAAGTTATGTTTGTTTTTTCAAGATGACGCACGGCTCAGTTCTATTTTTCTATAAGAATGCAAAACTGAACCTATGTTTTCCCTTCTATAATAGTATATATATTTATATATATTTTTATATCTTATTTTATTACATATATATAATAGAAACAACATAAGGTTCCGTTAAACCTGTCGTTCGTCCAACCATTGTATAGACCTTCCCACTTCCTTTATTTTTTGTTTTTATTAATCCTATATCTGAATTTTCTCCCACTTTCTTTTTTGATGTAATCTGAGTTTTCTCCCAGTACTTTTCCCTAGAACCAACTCAACTGTCCCACGTCTAGCCTAAAAAATAATAATACCCGACGTCCTATTAACTCATCAAATTAAAATGATATTTTATTTCATAAATCGAAAGTTCTTAAAAAAATAATTCTTTATATATAACTTGGCAAGTTAACTCCTGGTGATTGCGTACATAAGCTTGCAAAGATTTTACTGACCAATGCAGTAATAGACGTGCAATCATGTGTTTATGTTTTTATAACATTTCTCCGTCCAGCCCAACATGATATTTTCACCCAGCCCAGCAAGTCCGCGGATTTCGAGAAAAATGCAAATGGGCTTTAAATTCTAACATAATATATAAACGGGCTGATAGATGCTTGTTTTGCGCGCCTCATAGCGAAACGCTACCCCACCGACGGCCAGGCCATCCCTCCACTCCTCCACACCTCTTGTTATTCTCTGCCAAGTGTAGGCCCACCCCGCACCCGAACCAGTCAAGTTTCCCACTCCTTTCTGTCTGCGACTCCACTACCGCGTCTTCCCCATCTCCGGGGCGTTCCAGTCTGGGGCCTCGCCATCGTCCACCAGCCTTGGTGCGCTCTGCACGGTGTGGTCAACAAACGAGAGTCATCGGAAGATGATTGTACGTGGAGAGGCTGACAGTGGGGACGCACCACGCCCATGGACACATGCATGCAACTGCATCCTTTTTAACCTGAAAAATAATGTTTTCTCCCCCTGACAGCTGGGACCCATCAGCTACATCTTCGCACACAAGGAAGTGTGTCCTTATTACGGGTAAAAAAAAATGATTCTTCCCCCTGACAGCTGGGACCCACCAGCTATATCTTCGCATGCAAGGAAGTGCGTCCTTATCCTCCCTGACAGCTGGGACCCACCCGGTCGAAGCATACGTAGCGTTATCTGTCTGGTCGTGAACGTGTACGTACATACTGGTCAATCGGTCTCTCTGCAGTGATGAACTATGGCTAAGTAAGGAGCGGCACGTGTCATAGTAGAGGCGCGGACGTAGCATGTCACGCAGTCCCGTCTATATCCTGTACACGTACGTACAGCCACGCTGCAAGAAAGTAAATACAGCTACGTACGTACATACGGGCGTGGTCTCGAACGCGTACAGCGACGTCGTCATGTTCATCGGCAGCCAACCGGCTGGGTCGCAACGGAGGAAACAGCGTCGTGTTCATCGGGAGGTAACTGACTGGGTCGGAATACGTCGTGTTCATCAGGAGCCAACCGGCTTGGACGGAACAGCCAAAACGAGGTCTGGCGTACCGCAGAATGGAGGAAACGGCCTTCTGTTCGACCGCGTACGGTCGATACGGGGTCCTGTTCATCGGGAAGGGTCTGGCGTACCACAAAACGGAGGAAACGGGCTTCTGTTTGAGTGCCTACGGTCGAAACGGGGTCCTGTCGATCGGGAGCGGTACGGTGTGGCGTACCGCAAAATGGAGGAAACGGACTTCTGTTGGAGCGCCTACGGTGAAACGGGGTCCTGTTCATCCACCGTCTACTGCCTCGCTCCAGCCTCCATGGGCTACTGTTCATCCACCGTCGACCTCCTCCAGCCTCCACTAGCTATTGTTCATCCACGGGCTACTGTTCATCCAGCCTCCACTAGCTACTGTTCATAGAGCCTCCACAGGGTCATATTCATCCACCCCCAACCGGCTGGGGTGCGGCGGCCTCCTCGGGGTCCTGTTCATCCAGCGGCAACGGCCTACTACCACGGGGTCCTGTTCATCCACAGCCAACCAACCGGCTCAACTCACCACGTCTCGACTCATTCTACGTACCGCGCGCATGGTAGCAATGGTCACTATTCATTGAGAGGCAACCCAACACGGGCTGGCTACATCTCGCACGGGGGCTCGATCGGCTTCAGTAAGCAGCAGCAGTGATTGATCGCTCGATTCAGTTAGCAGCAGCAGCGAAGGAATCGCTCGGGTTCAGTCAATAGTGAATGAATCGCTCCGGTTCAGTTAACAGCCAAGGGTTCGATCGCTCGGGTTCAGTAACGTGCGATCACTTGGGTTTAGTTAGCCAACACCTCGCACACATGCGCGTACACGAGAGAAATGCGCAAACCATAGTGCATCACTCGGCCCCGACCACCCACCGTAACCGGGAACTCCCCGATATTTTCCTCGCCCTCGCTTCTACCATGATTTTTTCCGTCATGGACGGCCCAAAGAATGTCATGCAGCTGCGTCTCCAGCCTGCACAGGATGAAAAGCCCATTTTCTATCATGATTTTTTGTCATAGAAGTAGGAGCCCACCACATCTATGATGATACCGGGTTTTGTCACAATTATCATCATAGAAGCGTCATAAGCATGACAGGAAAAAAAACCGTTCGGCCCAAAATGTCACGGTTGTGTCTTTTTTTTGTAGTGTCTTGCTTTGCATTCTTCTGTTGCGCACATTTGAATGGAACGCGACAATCACTGCTGCTGGGTGTATCTCAGGAATGTTGCGGTGCACTCGACTGAACCTCTGTATATACTTTCGCAAGCCCTCCCCTTCCTTCTGTGGGAGGACTTGTAAGTCACTGGGCTGTCCAGGCTCTTGGTGGCCACCTGTGAAGGCGCCAACAAACTCGTGGCATGGGTCAGCCCATGACAAAATGGAGTTTTCTAGCAGGTGCATCAGCCATGACCTCACATTCGGCTTGAGCGCCAAAGGAAGTAGTTGGCAAGTACCTTCTCATCTCTACCCCCGGCGGCTTGAACGGCAATCGTGTAGATGCCCAAAAACTCTGCCAGGTTTAGCTTGTTGTCGTATTTTTCTGGCAGATCAGCTTTGAAGACTCGAGCAGATGGCCAGTGGACCTGCCGCCAGCTCTCGAGTGAAGGCAGGGCACCCAACCTTGTAAGGTAAGTACCCGCCTGTACTGGGCGCGGGTTTGTGAACGACTGGGCCATTGTGCCTGTTGGATTGGCAGCGAGCCTCCCAGCATCGCTCTATGGTGACGCGTGTGTCTTCTTTCCACCGATCTTCCAGAACCCATCGTTGATCTTGGCGAGTTTGTGGGCCGGACGAAGCCATCGACGTCTCGTCGGGCTCGTCAACACACTGAGTTTGCTGAGGCTGCCCCTGGGCCTGTCGTCGCGGAGGGGATTGCACCGTTGGTGTGGCTCCCTCGATGCGGTCGTCAGCCCGGGCTGTCGTCGTCGTTTGTGGGTATCGCGATGGTTCTGCCTGCTGTGATTTTCCAGCTTCAGCAAAGCCGATCAAGCTCTGGATGGTGGCCCTCCACTCATCCATCTGATCAGCCGCTGGTGGGAATCTCAGCAGGAGTTGGGCTCGTGCCATGGCTTCCGTAGCTGTGCTTGGCATGGCTGACAAGGCAGATCGCGACGTCACTCGACTCCTGGTAGAACCAACAGGAGCGTCGCCGTGTTCACACCGTCGCGAACCAGTCACCAAGGCAGTCTAGTGATGAGTGGATCGCGTTCGGGGGTTGATGACCCCGTTCGGCACTCCGTCTTGCCCGTCTCGCTCTGGGCAAGGTGTGTGCCTAGCAGTCGCGCCTATGGTAAGCACGGCTGGAGGATCACGACTTGCGCCAGAGCGGGCATCATTGCTGCGGCTGCGCCCGCTAGTGCGGCGGGGAGGTGGAGACTGGACGTTCCCTCCACCCGTGGCTTGTGGGCCATGCACGTCGGGATGCTGTTGATGTTGTCCACCCCCGGCGACTCCTGCTCCAACTTCGGTCACGGGAGACACAACGATGGCGCCGCCTGCACCGGTCGCGTCACCCGTGCTACCCGCCTCATCCAACGCTGCCGCGGCGCCTATGGCGTCCGTGGCTGCGTGCGAGGGGGCCTTCAAAGTGGAAGGGTGCGCGGTTGCGTCAGTTTCTTCTTGGGCGCCATGGACGAAGAAGATGATGATGTAGATCGGCGCACTGTTCACAACCTTGGATTCACGCAGGTGATCCCCCCTACCTGGCGCGCCAAAGATGTCGGGGCCGTATGCTCACGATCACCTATGGGGCCATGGGCCCCTTGTGGTTCGGCAAGGGGAAGATCACAATACACAAAGAGCGAAAGCCATGAAGCAGCGCGGCGATGATGAGACTCCGGTTTTTACCCAGGTTTGGGCCACCGTGAGGCGTAAAACCCTACTCCTGTTTTTGGTGGATTGGATGGTGGAACACTACAACACACGGCTCTCAATCCCGGCAAGGTGGCCTCGGGGAGAGCGGCTACACGCGTACCAGTGTGCAAAAGTCCGAATCCCTCTCTAGGTTGCATTGGACCTCCTTTTATAGCCCAAGGGGTAACCACAGTGGCAAAACAGACATTATCTTGTGATTAGATAGCCAACAGTGCTATCATACCTAACTCTAGCACTTAGGACAAAATGCCATAAATGCTACCTTAGGTGGTGTGTGGAGATGCATCCCCGGCAAGATTATGCCACCGCTTAGCCATCTTCTGCTTATCATCTTGACACGCCTCAGGACGGGTGTTGAGTGGTTGTGATCCGTCTTTTAGCCAGCTGCCACATGCTTAGTGATTGCCACTTAATCGCCTAGGGGGTTTGACACCGCATTGATAAATGCCTGGCGTCGTGGTGCGGTGGAGCGGTGGCAACTTGGCGGGTTTCCTTGCTGAACAAAGCTTGGCGGGGGTTTGGTTCCGGCGCCCCCAGCAAGCTTGCCGGGGTGATTTTGGACTTGTCCTGGGGGCGGTCTCGACCTAGCCTGGCTCTCCTGCCCGGCAAAGGAACCCTTCCCAAGGTGATATCTTGCTGTCTTGTTCTTCTTAATGCTCTCCTTGATCTCACAAAGAGCGGCTTCTCTGGTTTGTCCCTGTGTCACATGTTGGTACTGGATATGTGATCGTTAGCATGCCTGTGTATGAGTCCGGTCAGCGAACACTGATGTTCGTTGCACCGACACGCTCGCTCTTCGATTACCATCGGGATTAGTGATAAACCTGAATAATTGTTATTTAGTGCCTGTGTTGAGCATGAACATTATATCTGGATCTTGTTAATTGCGAGACGTTACTCATTTAAATCATAGAATAATGGTTGTTCTATTTATATGGGTAATATCTTTTATGGTCATGCACCCATTGTGAGGGGTTTATTCTTATTGAATCTCAATAGTGATGATACACATGTTCATAACATTGATGCCAAAAGATGTAGAGTTGATAATGATAGTACCACTTTCTTGTGGCACTGCCGCTTAGGTCATATTGGTGTAAAGCGCAAGAAGAAACTCCATGCTTATGGACTTTTGGATTCACTTGATTTTGAATCACTTGACACATGTGAACCATGCCTCATGGGCAAGATGACCAAAACCCGTTTTTCGGAACAATGGAACGGGCAAGTGACTTGTTGGAAATCATGCATACTGATGTGTGCGGTCCGATGAGTGTTGATGCGCGCAATGGATATCGTTACTTTCTCACCTTCACCGATGGTTTGAGTAGATATGGGTATGTTTACTTAAAGAAGCATAAGTCTGAAACGTTTAAAAAGTTCAAGCAATTTCAAAATGAAGTTGAGAATCATCGTAACAAGAAGATTAAATTCCTAAGATCCGATCGAGGGGGACAATATCTGAGTTATGAGTTTGGCAATCACTTAAGACAATGTGGAATTGTTTCGCAACTGACGCCACTTGGAACACCACAACGTAATGGTGTGTCCGAACGCCGTAATCGTACCTTATTGGATATGGTGCGTTCTATGATGTCTCTTGCCAATCTTGCCACTATCATTTTGGGGTTATGCGTTAGAGACATCTGCATTCACTTTAAATAGGGCACCATCTAAGTCCATAGATACGACACCGTATGAACTATGGTTTGGCAAGAAACCTAAGCTGTCGTTTCTTAAGGTTTGGGGCTGCGATGCTTATGTCAAAAGGCTTCAGCCAGAGAAGCTCGAACCCAAAGCGGACAAATGTGTCTTCATAGGATACCCGAAGGAGACGATTGGGTATACCTTCTATCTCAGATTCGAGGGTAAAGGGTTTGTCGCTAAGAACGAGTCCTTTCTCGAGAAAGAGTTTCTCTCGAAAGAATTGAGTGGGAGGAAGATAAAACTTGATGAGGTTGTTGAACCTTCAGTTCAGCCAGAGAGTAGCGCAGCGCAGAAAGATGTTTCTGTGGCACCTACGTCAATTGAAGAGGAAGCTAATGATAGTGATCATGAAGTTTCGGATCAAGTTACTATCGAACCTCGTAGGTCGACAAGGATACGTACTACTCCTGAGTGGTACGGTAACCCTGTCTTAGAGGGCATGTTGTTGGACAACAATGAACCTACGAGCTATGGAGATGAGATGGTGGGCCCCGATTCCAACAACTGGTTAGAGGCCATGAAATCCAAGATGGGATCCATGTATGAAAACAAAGTGTGGACTTTGGAAGTATTACCTGAAGGGCAAAAGGCCATTCAGAATAAATGGATCTTCAAGAAGAAGACGGACACGGACGATAATGTCACCATCTATAAAGCTCGACTTGTGGCAAAGGGGTTTTCAAAAGTTCAAGGAGTTGACTACAATGAGACTTTCTCACCCGTAGCGATGCTTAAGTCCGTCAGAATCATGTTGGCAATAGCTGCATTTTTCGATTATGAAATCTAGCAGATGGATCTCAAAACAGCGTTCCTTAACGGTTTCCTTAAGGAAGAGTTGTATATGATGCAAACGGAAGGTTTTGTCGATCCAGAGAATGCAAAGTGTGCAAGCTCCAGCGATCCATTTATGGACTGGTGCAAGCATCTTGGAGTTGGAATCTTCGCTTTGATGAGGTGATCAAAGCATTTGGGTTTATACAAGCTTACGGAGAAGCTTGTATTTACAAGAAAGTGAGTGGGAGCTCTATAGCGTTTCTAATATTATATGTGGATGACATATTGCTAATTGGAAACAATATAGGACTTTTGGAAAACGTGAAGGATATTTGAACAAGAGTTTTTCAATGAAGGACCTAGGAGAAGCAGCTTTCATATTAGGCATCAAGAACTATAGAGATAGATCGAGACGCTTAATAGGACTATCACAAAGCACATACCTTGATAAGATTTTGAAGAAGTTCAAAATGGATCAGTCCAAGAAGGGGTTCTTGCCTGTTTTGCAAGGTGTGAAGTTGAGTAAGACTAAATGCCCAACGACTACAAAGGATAGAGACAAGATGAGTGTCATCCCCTATGCTTCTGCCATAGGCTCTATCATGTATGCGATGCTGTGCACAAGACCAGATGTCAGCCTTGCCATAAGTATGGCCGGAAGGTTTCAAAGTGATCTAGGAGTGGAACACTAGATGGCAGTCAAGAATATCCTTAAGTACCTGAAAAGGACTAAGGAAATGTTTCTCGTTTATGGAGGTGATCAAGAGCTCGTCGTAAAGGGTTATGTCGATGCAAGCTTTGACACTGATCCGGATGACTCTTAAGTCTCAAACTGGATACGTACATATTCTAAATGGGGGAGCGGTAAGCTGGTGCAGTTCCAAGCAAAGCATGGTAGCTGATTCTACATGCAAAGCAGAGTACAAAGTTGCCTCGAAGGCAGCGAAGGAAGGTGTCTGGATGAAGCAGTTCATGACAAATCTTGGAGTTGGGCCTAGTGCAGTGGACCCAATGACTCTGTTCTGTGACAACACTAGTGCCATTGCTCTAGCCAAGGACCCAATGACTCTGTTTTAACCCCTTTCCACGATGGCGTTCTGAACCGTCGCCTAGTGAGTGACTGCGATAGGGGGGGGGGGTCCTTCCCACATGACCTAGAAACCGCCGGGGATAGGCCCTCCTAGCACACACGCTCGGCAAAATGAGGTCGTGTGCGACGGGCGAGCGATGAAATATGGTTATACGTATAGTTGTGCTAAAAAACACAATTATACAGGCCAAATCGTTTTCGGTCGTAAGTATATCCCACACAGTCAGTCCTGGCTAAACGTTTCCTTTCGTATGTACATTCCACACAGTCAATCCAAGGAATACGTTTCCGTTAGTATGTACATCCCACACAGTCAAACCAAGAAGTACGTTTTCGTTCTTATATACATCCCACACAGTCACTCCAAGAAAAACGTTTCCGTTCGCAGGTAAATCACACACAATTTTCCCCATTAAATCGTTTGTGATAGCGTTGCCATTGCACACGATATTAACAATTTTATCATTTGCGTTATTGAATGCATCACACACGGTGCGTAGAAGAAACTGTGTGGCATAGGCTGTCCATCACACACACTTTTTATGTGGTAAACATTTGCGCAAGGTGGCCTAATGCAAACAGTTTTCAAGAGGATGTCGTGTGTGATTGTTCATTGATCCAACACGGTTTATTCCTAGAAACTGTGTGCGTTGCCTGAGGTCATCGCTCACGGTGTTTTCTCAATAACCGTTTGCAATAGAAAAATCCAATTAGCAGGCTAATTGGCCTATTATTAATAATCCATTTATTAATCTAATTGACATTTCATATTAAGCACACAATATATTTCATTTCCATATGAAGGAAGCAGGATTTCATAATTGAAATACATTAGAGTACAACATCATATAGCTTCAGCACTCAGCTACCCCATTACACAACTGCACTAGCACCAAGTTTCACATGCAACATCTATAACCTTTCGAAATTAGCATCATAGACGGTACATAGACAGATGAATCTCATCTGGAAAACTGCTGAAGTGGAAGGCGAATATTGAGCCTTCATTGATGTTGAAGGTCTTTGCAACTTTAGGCTAGTGCTTGTGGATGATTGACCGTCCATCCTTCGTCCTCTTCAGGAACACTTCAATATTGAACCATGGGTGTTGTATGAATACCTTCCTCGCCTCCTGACCATAGAGGTGGTTTGAGAGGTAATCATCAGTGAACTGCTTTGGAAAGGCCTGAAAACAAGGATGTGCATAAATATCTTCTCTAAATTGGAAATGGGGCAAAGGAATAAAAAAAGGCAAGGTATAATAGTTAGTACCATCCTGTAGTGAACTGATGTCTTCTTCATTGTAGCACCACATTGCACGACATATAGAACATATAGACTAGAGCAACAGATTGCATGGTAAAAGTAGATAGGATAATTCACTAGAATTTGTTAAGGAAAGGTAGGAGCAGCACATGCAATGGGTAAACCGAGCATGCTTAACCGGCGTAGCTAGCAAACTGAACATAGGTCCTTATAGTGAGCTAATAAGACAAGCTACTCCTCATCGTCGGAGATATCAATGATGATTGGCTCCCTGGACATGGAAGAGGGCGAGGCCTCCACATCATGGGTGCCCTCGTCATAGTGGTGAGTTGCCTGGGCCGCTTCGGGCACCAACCTGCTGCCTCTTGAGTTGAGGTAAGCACGGGCACGCTGAGAAAACACCTCATAGTCTTCGTCGAAGGCACCGACAGTGGCCTCGAGGAAATGCCATGAACTGTCGTTTAAAGCAGTCAACCACGTCGCGGCGTCGGCTCGCGAGGCATCGACGGTGGCCTCGACGGCGAGGTGCTCCTCCAATATCTGGGGGTCGGCACGAATGTCAGCCATCGCGACCTCATCCGCTCGTGCGGCCGCGATTTGCTTCTCCGCTGCCAAATGCTCCTTGAGCTCCTGGCTATACTGCGTGTACAATGGCTTAGGGCGGCGCTTATTTGGGGGAGGGGTCGGTGATTTGGTTGGAAGGTGTCGCGCCAGCGATTGGGGCATGTGGGATGTGGAAGGAGGAGGAGGATGGAGGTCGGGTGTGGATTACCTGCCTGGATCAATGAGGCCGAGCAGCGTGAAGGAGGGTTGCCGGCAAGGAGGCGGTGCTGCAGGCAAGGAGTGAAGGTTTCAACTTGGAAAGGAAGGCGAAAATAGAGGAAATGTGGCTTTTGGTAAGGGGGAGGGGGCGGGGAGGTAGATATTTCCGCGAAAGCCAAAAAATTTGGATCGGTGCAGCAAAAAAACTGGCGCGCAAAGTGTCATCAGACACAGTCCCTTATTCAGAACTGTGTACGATATGTGAACATCACAAACGATTCAGATAGCTTAACCCGTGTGTGATGACTTTGAACGTCAAAAACTTTGGTTCGAATTTCCCTGGTTACAGTGGTCATCCACGTCATTGCATAATTTGGGTACACAAAGGAGACTATAGCACACCCACACTTCTTAATTGAGCAAGTTCAGCAATTAAACAGAGCTAGCAGACCTAAACATTACTCTAACAAATTAAAGACCATTGCTCTTAATTAAACTAAACAAAGAGTACTACTACGGCTGGTGCTCGTCGATCTCCGCCGCCTCCTCCATGTCCAGCTCGCACCCGACGGTCTCTTGGGGAAGGGGCTCCATGGCATCCATCGCACCATACTTGGAAAGCATCTCGCCATCCGTGTCCGCCATCTCTTTGGAAAAGGCCGCCACGAGCTGGGCGTGGGCGGCCGCGATCTGGGCTTGGACGGGCTCCATCGTGGCAAGGTATGCGGCGGAGGAACGGACGGCTGCTCGAACGCTCTCAGCGATTGCCAACTATTCGGCCGTGGGTTGCCGACCGTTGTCGGAGAAGCTTCGTTCGATTTGTGCGGCGACCGCCATGAGCTGGGCGTGGGTGGCCTCAACATGGTCCCGGGCGGCATCCATCAGGGCTAAGGCCGCCGCTGTGGAACGGATAGTTGTTGTGCCTCTCTTGCCAGTTGCTATCCCCGAGGCAGATGTTGTTGCCGCCACCTGAGAAGCAACAGTGGCTATTTGGGCTGCCTTGGCCGCCCGGTCGCAGATTGCAGCCGCGCTCATGAACCTTGTTAGCACGCGCCTGGCGGCTGCGACCGCGCTCTCGCCGGAGTGGGCCATCGGAGTTGCCCTGACGAAGCGGGTCCACGTCCCCATCTTTCACCGGTGACGATTGAACAGGGAAATGATATTTGGGGAGCGAACTAGTGTGCTTGACACACCGACTGTGGACTGTAGCCGACGCACCTTCTCGCGTAAGCCATATGTGTACTATACTCCGACGGTGCTCCAAGATATTTTGTGTTGCATCTCACACGGTTGGTGATAATTAAATGTGTGCGATCTACTTGATTTTTTGTCTTGATTTGAATTACATAATGGGGTCACAGCGGCAAAAGAGGGTGTTTGAATTGCTAGAACTTTTATCTGCAGTGAACATGCAACTATAGGTGTGTCGTAAAAAAAATTGGAATTATTCAGGGTTCGTTTGGACATTTTTATACATTAACTTGGTTTTCTAGGCATTTCAGGTGCACAATTCAAAATTATACTACATTCACATGCTCCGGTGCATGAAAATGGGTTGTAAAATCATATATGTGTCCATGGGTTGATGCTTATGTCCCATGCAAGAAATGGGGATGAATTTCAAACACCACGGCACTGTGGCTCTCCGGCAACATTGAGGTACTTGCTTTGTAATTCTCGTAGATCCAAAACTCATCTGAAATTCATGAACCTTGGCATGATATCATGGAATGGCATCAACATGCTGGGGTAAAAAACATTGTCCCATTTGGGGTAGGTTATGGTATAAGCTTCTCACAAGAAGCCTCATGGTTCCGGTAGGGAAACGTGTCACCTTTGTGGACGAAACGATATCTGTTGCCTCTTCTTAATTTCAAAAATTTTCTAGTGTCAATGTAGAACAACAGGAGTATTGTGTCATTTTTTGGGATTTTCCGTGGTTCGCTAGGACATTTTTATACATTAACTGAGTTTTCTATGCATTTATGTGCATAATTCAAATTTGAACTACATGCACATGCTCCAGTGCATATAAACGGGTTGAAAATCAAATGTGTGTCCTTGGTTGCAAGCGTAGGTCCCATGCAAGAAATGGGAATGAATGTCAAACACCTTTGCCACCATCGCTCGGCCGCTAACATTGAGATACATGATTTTAAAATTCTAGTAAATCAAAAACTCGTCTGAAATTCATGAAACTTGACATGATATCATGGAATGGCATCAACTTGCCGTGGTAAAAATATTGTCCCATTTGGGGCAGGTTTGGGTATAAGCTTCTCACAAACCAGAGCTTCTCACAACAAGCCTCATGGTTACGTTATGGACCGTTTCACCTTTCTGGACGAAACGATATCCGTTGCCTCTTCTTGATTTCAAAAAAAAATTCTACTGTCAACATAGAACAACAGGAGTGTTGTGTTAAATTTTGGAATTTTTCGGGGTTCGTTTGGACATTTTTATACATTAACTGAGTTTTCTATGCATTTATGTGCATAATTCAATTTTGAACTACAGGCACATGCTCCAGTGCATATAAATTGGCTAAAAAATCAAATATGTGTCCTTGGTTGCATGCTTAGGTCCCATGCAATAAATGGGAATGAATGTCAAACACCTTGCCACCGTCGCTCGGCCGCAAACATTGAGATACATGGTTTTCAAATTCTAGTAAATCCAAAACTCGTCTGAAATTCATGAAACTTCACATGCTATCATGGAGCGGCACCAACATGCCGTGGTAAAAAATTTATCCCATTTGGGGCAGGTTTAGGTATAAGCTTCTCACAAACCAGAGCTTCGCACAACAAAGCCTGGTGGTTTCGGTAGGGAACGTGCCACCTTTGGGGATGAAACGATATCCGTTGCCTCTTCTTGCTTTCAAAATTTTTATAGTATCAGCATAGAACAACAAGAGTGTTGTGTTAAATTTTGGAATTTTTCGAGGTTTGTTTAGACATTTTTATACATTAACTGGGTTTTCCAGGCATTTTATGTGCATAATTCAAATTTGAACTACATGCACATGCTCCAGTGCATATAAATTGGTAGAAAAATCAAATATGTGTCCTTGGGTGCATGCTTAGGTGCCATGCAAGAAATGGGAATGAATGTCAAGCACCTTCCCACCATCGCTCGGCCGCAAACGTTGAGATACTTTGTTTTTAAATTCTAGTAAATCCAAAACTCGTCTGAAATTCATGAAACATGGCATGCTATCATGTAGCAGCATCAACATGCTGTGGTAAAATTTTTGTCCCATTTGGGGCAGGTTTGGGTATAAGCTTCTCGCAAACTAGAGCTTCTCACAACAATCCTGATGGTTTCGGTAGGGAACGTACCACCTTTGGGGACGAAACGATATCCGTTGCCTCTTCTTGCTTTCAAATTTTTTCTAGTGTCAACATAGAACAACAGGAGTGTTGTGTCAATTTTTGGGATTTTTTGGGGTTCGCTATGACATTTTTATACATTAACTGGGTTTTCTAGGCATTTTACGTGCATAATTCAAATTTGAACTACATGCACATGCTCCAGTGTAAAAAAATGGGTTGAAAAATCAAATGTGTGTCCTTGGGTGCATGCTTAGGTCCCATGCAAGAAATGGGAATGAATTTCAAACACCATGGCACCATTGATTGCCGGCAAAACGTTGAGATACTTTGTTTTTAAATTCTAGTAAATCCAAAACTCGTCTGAAATTCATGAAACTTGGCATGCTATCATGGAATGGCACCCGACATGTTGTGGTATTTTTCGTGTCCATTTTGAGAGAAGGCACACTCGAATAACAGCCAACAAAGGCATTTTGAAACAAATAGCTGCCAGTTTAACATCTCAAACATTTTGTATAATTTAAATCGTGTGCATTCTGTTAACCATTCACGTGACGCCACGCCTCACTCTTTTAATGGATAGGAGGTGCCGTGCGGATAGGTGCTTGACTGAACGGGAGGCGTGTGTGCTGTACTCCAATGCGCAGTCTCACCGGGAAGCGTGCAAGCTGTAGTGTTGTACGCCACGCAGGCTCAAGGGGAAGCGGGCCCTTTAACTTCCATGGCCGCCGCCCGCCTTGCTCACATCCTATCCATTAATGGCACCCAAGCCACAGTTTAATACGAGCCATTCCCCTCCCACAGACCTCCACCAATGCCATGGCGCAGAAGGATCATTTGCCACTAGTCTTCCAGTTGGGTTTAATACTGTATCTCGATCATATGAATATAAATTCGCAGTGTGACTGAATGAAAGATATGGTTTGAACGAACTTGCGTCTTTCTCTCTGAATGTACAGACTTATCAAATGATTTTCTTTAAAAAAATGTCAATGGTTTTTAAATATAAAACACTCATCGCAAACGTTTTAGTTAGAACACCCGTATGCAAACCGACAGCTTCCCCAGGAAGCCAAGAGAAAATGCACCGAGCAGGATTTGTGCACCTCTTGATTGCAAATGTTTTAGATAGAACACCCGTATGTAAACCGACAGCTTCCCCAGTAAGCCAAGGGAAAATGTGCCGAGCAGGATTTGTGCAGCTCTTGTTCGCAAATGTTTTAGATAGAACACCCGTATGCAAAGTGAGAGCTATGGTCTTCCCCAGTAAGCCAAGGGAAAATTCGCTGCGCAGGATTTGTGCATCTCTTCAACGCAAATGGTTCAGATTGAATATGGTATGCAAAGCGAGACTTCGGCGCTAAGCCAAGAGAAAATCTGGCAAGCAGGATTTGTACCTCCCTTCAATGCAAACGGTTTTTTCGGATGACCCGTGTGCAACCGCACGTACAGACAATTTGGTAAGATTTGCATCTCTCATATTGGGTATATTCTATATTGCCATTTGTCAAACTAGAAAGATTGACATTTGTTGATCTAGTAACATTGCCATTTGTCAACCTTGTAACACTGTCATTTGTCAAAATATGCAGCTAAAAATCACTAGCACTATCTAATTTTTGCAACTAAAATTCAGTAATTAAGCATACATTTCATTCATAGATTAAGCAGTCATTCTTTTATACAAACAGATCAACTCGACAGCTGAACCGACCAAACTTTTCCCCAATTGTTGCCAACCACGTACTGAAATAGCTAGTTCAACTATATATACTAGCCAATTTTAAGTACGTTGTACAGTTCCACCACATCTATAGACAGATGAACTGAACAAAATAGCCCCTAAATACTACTACTACTACGGAGGGGCTTTGTACTACTTCCAGCAGCCTCTCCTCTGCCGAGCGCGCTCAGTAAGAGGCAGAGGAGGACGAGTCTACCGACGAGCTGGACAACTGCAATACGGTGTCTGTCGCTGCTGCACCTTCAGTGACGCTCACCTCGAACGCCCTCTGCCACTCCAGACGACCCCTCTCAAAGCAGCGGGACTCCTCGTAGATCTCCTGATTCCTCGCCTCTGCGTCAGCGTGTGCTGCGGCCACGGCGGTGGTAAGGCTCTTTGCGTGCTCGACGAGGCGCTCCTCCTCCTCCCGCAAGAACTCGATGTAGCGCTCAAGGTCGCTGACGCATGTGCGGGCCTCCACCTCCGCCTCCCGCCTTCGGGCGGCGGTGGCGGAGCGGGTGATGACCCCGGCGGTCAACGGTGGGCTGGTGGCCACAGTGGCCGATGATGGGGTGGCGGCCACGACCACCACCTCCCGCCTTCGGGCCATGGTGGCGGAGCGGGTGATGGCCACAGTGGCCGACAGTGGGGTGGCGGCCACGATGGCCACCTCCCGCCTTCGGGCCACGGCGGTGCAGCGGGCGATGGCCCTGGCTTTCGACGATGGTGTGGCGGCCACGGCGGCAGACGATGGGGTGGCGGCAACGGCGACCGGCAACAGCTGTCGACGGGCAGCGGCGGCGGAGCGTGTGGTGGGTGTTCCGCGCACAGCCAATAGGAGGGACACCACCCGCACTACACTACGCCCAGGACTGAGCCGCCACCGCAGTGTAGCCTCCCAGCTGGAGCTGTTCTCTGATGACGGTGGAGTGGCTGAGCGACGACGACGGACCAGTGCCATTAGCGATTGTGGCAGAAGCAGACGAGATAAGCTACAGGGAGGGAGGGGAAAATGCGACGCAGGACTCGCCGGCCATGAGGGTTTATATAGCAGGCTAGTAAGCATTGGGATTTTGGGGGATTTCACCGAATCGGGCGAGAAGCTTGCGCTGCGCGGTTGTGCGGGAACGGGCTCACCACCGTTTGGCCAAAAGAACGCTCCCGCGCGCTGCTCAAGCTTGCGCTCGAAGCCATCTGCGGCAGTGGGGTGACAAGACGTGCGAGAAGAGGATGTACACATACGGTTAATAAAAAAATGTTTGCGATTTTATTACTTACTACCCCGGCCCCATCCTGGTTTATAAGTAGGATTTAACTAATAAAATACAAATGCATATCGCCAAAGATTACATCGTTGGATTCGTATTTGAACATAGTTTCCAATTATATAATTTTAATAACATGCATTAACATTTTGATGGTTAAATTTTAGGTCAAAATATGGCACAGAATATAAAGGGGACTAATAGACCAAGACGGAGGTAGTAGCACACGGTCGCTCTCTACGCAGCGACGCAACTGCCGGCTGGCTTGTAGACGACCATTCCCTGCGTGTTCAAGTGCTCTATGTGTGTGCTTGCTCGCAGTTGAGGCGGCCGAGGCGCGCTCTGCTCGCGTCCCGCCCGACTCGGTGTTAGCAGCAATCATAGACAGAGCAAATCACATGGCTCATTAGCAGCAATCGTCTGTGTTATTATTGGTCTTCGCACACATTTCTGATTATGGACATGTTTGCCGCGTATCACACACATCTTGTTCAGTTGAACTGTTTCTGTTGTCTTGGCTCATCGCAAACAGTTCATCCGAGTGAACTGTATGCCCTCCATCGCACACACCTTGATCCAGCTGACCGTTTCTATTGTGTTGCGTAATCACACACAGTTCATCATAGTGAACTGTATGCCATATATCGCACACACCCTCATCTGGCTACCTGTTTCTGTTGTTCTGCCTCATCGCAAATAGTTCTGCTGGATTAACCGTTTGCCACGCATCGCACATGCAACTCTAATCTAAACCATGTTTGATGTCACCGCCATCGCAAACGTTTTGCATCTTTTTTGACAGTTTTATTACATCACCGTTTGTGATTGATCCATCGCACATAGTTTCACTGAAGGGTCTCCGATTGACTGTCACGTTTGGACCATCCTGCAGTAGTGGACGCTTCAATTCCATCTGTGATGCGATCAAGGAGAAGGACATAAACATTTGCAAAGTACATACAGATCTGAATGTCGCAGATCCGTTGACTAAACCTCTTTCACGGGCAAAACATGATCAACACCAGAACTCTATGGGTGTTAGATTCATTACCATGTAATACTAGATTATTGACTCTAGTGCAAGTGGGAGACTGTTGGAAATATGCCCTAGAGGCAATAATAAAGTGGTTATTATTATATTTCCTTGTTCATGATAATCGTTTATTATCCATGCTATAATTGTATTGATTGGAAACTCAAATACATGTGTGGATGCATAGACAACAACATGTCCCTAGTGAGCCTCTACGGACTAGCTCATTGGTCAAAGATGGCTATGGTTTCCTAGCCATAGACATGAGTTGTCATTTGATAAGGGGATTACATCATAAGGAGAATGATGTGATGGACAAGACCCAAACTATAAGCGTAGCACATGATCATATCAAGTTTATTGCTATCATTTTCTGCATGTCAAGTATCTGTTCCTATGACCATGAGATCATGTAACTCACTGACACCAGAGGAGTACCTTGTGTGTATCAAACATCGCAACATAACTGGGTGACTATTAAGACGCTCTACAGGTATCTTCGAGGGTATCTGTTGAGTTGGCATGGATCAAGACTGGGATTTGTCACTCCGTATGACGGAGAGGTATCTTGGGGCCCACTCGGTAATACAGCATCACAATGAGCTTGCAAGCAATGTGACTAAGGAGTTAGTCACGGGATCTTGTATTACAGAACGAGTGAAGAGACTTGCTGGTAACGAGATTGAACTAGGTATATATAGAGATACCGACGATCGAATCTCGGGCAAGTAAATACTGATGGACAAAGGGAACTGCATACGAGATTAGCTGAATCCTGGACATCGTGGTTCGACCGATAAAGATCTTTGTAGAATATGTAGGAACCAATATGGGCATCCCGGTCCCGCTATTGGTTATTGACCGTAGAGGTGCCTCGGTCATGTCTGCATAGTTCTCGAACCCGCGGGGTCTACACACTTAACGTTTGGTGACGATCTAAGTATAGTTGAGTTATTGTGTTGGTGACCAAAGGTTGTTCGGAGTCCCAGATGAGATCCCGGACATCACAAGGAGCTCCGGAATGGTCCGGAGGTAAAGATTCATATATGGAAAGTTGTTGTCGGGATTCCGGAAAAAGTTCGACTTTTTTCGGTATTGTACCGAGAAGGTTCCAGAGTGGGGCCCACCTGCATGGGGAACCCACATGAAAGTGGGTAGTGGGGAAAGTCCCCACAACCCTGGTCTAGGCGCACCAAGATCCTCCCTTAAAAGTAATAGTATCATATCGCACAGGGATAAGATCAGGATCCCTAAAAAGGGGGATAACGATCGGTGGGGAAGGAAAGGAGGGATTTCCTTCCTCCCCCTTTGGCCAACGACTGTAGGGCCTTGGAGGGCAAGCCACCAGCCCCCTCCATACCTATATAAAGGTGTGGAGGCGTTGGGGCAGCCACCCTTCAATCCTTGCCCGTCTCCATCTCGTTACACCCCCTCCACCTCGCGTAGACGCTTGGCGAAGCCCTGCTAAGATTTCTCCACCACCATCGCCACCACACCATCGTGCTGCCGGAGAACTGGAGCTACTACTTCAACAACGCTCACTGGATCGAGGAGGTGAAGGCGTCACCGAGCCATACGTGTGTTGAACGCGGAGGTGTCGTCCGTTCGACACTTGATCGGGAGTTCATGGGACGGATCGTGATTGGATCGTGAAGACGTTTGATACGTCCATTTTGCATCCTATTTTCCTACTGTTATTTATGATGTTTTTATGCATAATAATGCTTTTTGGAGTAATTCTAATGCCTTTTCTCTCATAATATGCAAGGTACACACAAAGAGGGAGAATTCCGGCAGCTGCAAATCTGGACCTGAAAAAGCTATGTCAGGCTACCTATTCTGCACAACTCCAAATGAGCTGAAACTTCACGAGGATTTTTTATGGAATAAATAAGAAATATTGGAGCCAATAAGTACCAGAGGGTGCCCACCAGGTGGGCACAACCCACCTGGGCGCGCCAGGGAGCCCAGGCGCGCCCTGGTGGGTTGTGCTCTCCTCGGCCCACCTCTGGTGCCCATCTTCTGGTATATAAGTCATTTTGACCTAGAAAAAATAAGGAGAGGACTTTCGGGACGAAGCGCCACCGTCTCGAGGCGGAACTTGGGCAGGAGCACTTTTGCGCTCCGGCGGAGAGATTCTGCCGGGGGAACTTCCCTCTCGGAGGGGTAAATCATCGTCATCATCATCACCAACAACTCTCCCATCTTGGGGAGGGCAATCTCCATCAACATCTTCAACAGCACCATCTCCTCTCAAACCCTAGTTCATCTCTTGTGTTCAATATTTGTACCGAAACTGTAGATTGGTGATTGTGGGTGACTAGTAGTGTTGATTACATCTTGTAGTTGATTACTATATGGTTTATTTGGTGGAAGATTATATGTTCAGATCCATTATGCTATTTAATACCCCTCTGATCTTGAGCATGATTATCATTTGCGAGTAGTTACTTTTGTTCTTGAGGTCACGGGAGAAATCATGTTGCAAGTAATCATGTGAACATGATATGTGTTCGATATTTTGATGGTATGTATGTTGTGATTCCCTTAGTGGTGTCATGTGAACGTCGACTACATGACACTTCACCATATTTGGGCCTAAGGGAATGCATTGTGGAGTAGTTATTAGATGATGGGTTGCGAGAGTGACAGAAGCTTAAACCCTAGTTTATGCGCTATTCCGTAAGGGACCGATTGGATCCAAAAGTTTAATGCTATGGTTAGAATTTATTCTTAATACTTTTCTCATAGTTGCGGATGCTTGCGAGGGGGTTAATCATAAGTAGGAGGTTTGTTCAAGTAAGAACAGCACCTAAGCACCGATCCACCCACATATCAAATTATCAAAGTAGCGAACACGAATCGAATCAACATGATGAAAGTGACTAGATGAAATCCCCGTGTACCCTCAAGAACACTTTGCTTATCATAAGAGACCGTTTTGGCCTGTCCTTTGCCTCAAAAGGATTAGGCTACCTTGCTGCACTTTTGTTACTACTACCGTTACTTGCTCGTTACAAATTATCTTGCTATCAAACTACTCTGTTACTTACAATTTCAGCACTTGCAGACATTACCTTGCTGAAAACCACTTGTCATTTCCTTCTGCTCCTCGTTGGGTTCAACACTCTTACTTATCGAAAAGGCTACAATTGATCCCATATACTTGTGGGTCATCAAGGCTCTTTTTTGGCGCCATTGCCGGGGAGTGAAGCGCTCTTGGTAAGTGGAAATAGGTAAGGAAGAATTATTACTACGTGCTGAAATTTATTGTCACTTGTTACTATGGAAAACAATCCTTTGAGGGGTTTGTTCGGGGTATCTTCACCTCGACCAGAACCAGAATTAGTTACCCCTCAACCTACTGCACCTACTGAAAATATTGAATATGAAATTCCTTCGGGTATGGTAGAACAACTGCTAGCTAATCCTTATGCAGGAGATGGAACCGAACATCCTGATAAGCACTTGATATATGTGGATGAAATTTGTGGATTGTTTTAGCTTGCAGGTTTACCCAGAGATGAAGCTAAGAAGAAGTTTTTCCCTTTATCTTTGAAGGGAAAAGCATTGACATGGTATAGTCTATGCGATGATATTGGATCTTGGAATTGGAATCGGTTGAAATTGGAATTCCATCAAAAAAATTATCCTATGCATCTAGTTCATCGTGATCGGAATTATATATATAATTTTTGGCCTCTGAAGGAGAAAGTATCGCTCTAGCTTGGGGAGGCTTAAGTGAATGTTATATTCATGCCCCAATCATGAGCTCTCAAGAGAAATTATTATTCACAATTTTTATGCTCGGCTTCCTCATAATGATCAAACCATGCTCGATACTTCTTGTACTGGTTCTTTTATGAAGAAGACTATTGAATTCCGGTGGGATCTTTTAGAAAGAATTAAATACAACACTGAAGATTGGGAACTCGACGAAGGTAAAGAGTCAGGTATTGAGCTTAAGTTTGATTGTGTTAAATCTTTCATGAATACCGATGCTTTTCAAAAGTTTAGCACTAAATATGGACTTGACTCTGAGATAGTAGCCTCCTTTTGCGAATCATTTGCTACTCATGTTGATCTTCCTAAAGAGAAGTGGTTCAAATATCACCCACCAATTAAAGAAGAAATTAAGGAACCGGTAAAAGCTAAAGATGAAACTATTATTTATAATGTTGATCCAGTTGTTCATACTGCTTATATTGAAAAACCACCTTTCCCTGTTAGGATGAAGGAACATGCTAAAGTTTCAACTATGGTCAACAAAAGTTATATTAGAACACCTAAACCAGCTGAATAAATCAAAGTAGAACCTAGTGTTGCTATGGTTAAAGATCTCTTGGTCGATAATATAGATGGGCATGTTATTTACTTCTGTGATGAAGCTACTAGAATTGCCAAACCCGATGAAAAAGATAAACATTGACCTGTTGTTGGCATGCCTATTGTCTCAGTTAAGATAGGAGATCACTATTATCATGGTTTATGTGACATAGGAGCTAGTGTGAGTGCTATTCCTTTTACCTTATATCAAGAAATTATGAATGATATAGCACCCGCTGAAATAGAAGACATAGATGTTACTATTAAGCTTGCAAATAGAGATACTATATCACCAATTGGGATTGTTAGAGATGATGAAGTTTTGTGTGGGAAAATAAAATACCCTACTGATTTTCTTGTTCTTGGTTCCCCACAAGATGACTTTTGTCCCATTATCTTTGGTAGACCTTTCTTGAACACCGTTAATGCTAAAATAGATTGTGAGAAACAAACTGTTGGTGTTAGTTTTGGTGATGAGTCTCATGAGTTTAATTTTTCTAAGTTTAGTAGAAAACCTCATAAGAAAGATTTGCCTAGTAAGGATGAAATTATTGGTCTTGCTTCTATTGTTGTACCTCCTACTGATCCTTTAGAACAATATCTGCTAGACCATGAAAATGATTTGCATATGCATGAAAGAAATGAAATAGATAAGATTTTCTTTGAACAACGTCCTCTACTTAAGCACAATTTGCCTATTGAAACTCTAGGAGGTCCTCCTCCACCTAAAGGTGATCCTGTGTTTGAATTAAAACAATTGGCAGACACTTTGAAATATGCTTATCTTGATGAGAAAAAGATATATCCTGTTATTATTAGTGCTAACCTTTCAGAACATGAAGAAGAAAGATTACTGAAAGTTCTGAGGAAGCACCGAGCTGCTATTGGATATACTCTTGATGACCTTAAGGGCATTAGTCCCACTCTATGTCATCACAAGATTAATATGGAACCTGATGCTAAACCCGTTGTTGATCACCAACGTCGGTTAAATCCGAAGATGAAAGAAGTGGTAAGAATGGAGATATTAAAACTTCTGGAAGCAGGTATAATCTATCCTATAGCTGATAGTAGATGGGTAAGTCATGTTCATTGTGTCCCTAAGAAGGGAGGTATTACTGTTGTTCCTAATGATAAGAATGAACTTATTCCACAAAGAATTGTCACAGGCTATAGAATGGTAATTGATTTTAGAAAATTAAATAAAGCAACTAGAAAAGATCATTACCCTCTGCCTTTTATTGATAAAATGCTAGAAATATTATCTAAGCACACACATTTTTGCTTCCTTGATGGATATTCTGGTTTTTCACAAATATCTCTTTCTCAACCTAATCAAGAAAAGACCACTTTTACTTGTCCTTTTGGAACTTATGCTTATAGACGTATGCCTTTTGGTTTATGCAATGCACCTGCTACCTTTCAAAGATGTATGACTGCTATATTCTCTGATTTTTGTGAAAAGATTGTTGAGGTTTTCATGGATGACTTTTCTGTTTATGGGAAGTCTTTTGATGATTGTTTAAGCAATCTTGATCGAGTTTTGCAGAGATGTGAGCAAACAAATCTTGTCTTGAATTGGGAGAAGTGCCACTTAATGGTTAACGAATGTATTGTTTTGGGCCATAAAATTTCTGAAAGAGGTATTGAGGTGGACAAAGCCAAGGTTGATGCAATTGAGAAAATGCCATGTCCTAAAGATATCAAAGGTATTCATAGTTTCCTTGGTCATGCTGGTTTCTATAGGAGATTTATCAAAGACTTTTCTAAAATTTCTAGGCCTCTTACAAATCTTTGGCAAAAGGATACTCCTTTTGTTTTTTATTATGATTGTTTAGAAGCCTTCGAAACACTCAAGAAAGCCTTAATTTCTGCACCTATTGTTCAACCACCTGATTGGAAATTGCCTTTTGAAATTATGTGTGATGCTAGTGATTATGCTGTTGGTGCTGTTCTAGGACAAAGAGTTGATAAGAAACTAAATGTTATCCATTATGCTAGTAAAACTCTAGAAAGTGCTCAACGAAATTATGCTACTACTGAAAAAGAATTCTTAGCAGTGGTGTTTGCTTGTGATAAATTTAGATCCTATATTGTTGATTCTAAAGTGACTGTTCACACCGATCATGCTGCTATAAAATATCTTATGGAAAAGAAAGATGCTAAACCTAGACTCATTAGGTGGGTTCTTCTACTACAAGAATTTGATTTGCATATCACTGATAGAAAAGGAGTGGAGAACCCCGTAGCTGATAACCTGTCTAGGCTTGAAAATATCCTTGATGACCCACAACCTATTAATGATAGCTTTCTTGATGAGCAGTTAGCTGCAATAAATGTTTCTCGTAGTACTCCTTGGTATGCTGACTATGCTAATTATATTGTTACTAAATACATACCACCTAGCTTCACATACCAACAAAAGAAAAAATTCTTCTATGATTTAAGACATTACTTTTAGGATGACCCACATCTTTATAAAGAAGGGGTATACGGTATTATTAGACGTTGTGTACCTGAGCATGAACAGGAACAAATCCTACGGAAATGTCACTCCGAAGCTTATGGAGGACATCATGCGGGAGACAGAACTGCTCATAAGGTATTGCAATCTAGTTTTTATTGGCATACTCTCTTCAAGGATGCTCGTAAGTTCATCTTATCTTGTGATGAATGTCAAAGAATAGGTAATATCGGTAAGCGTCAAGAAATGCCTATGAATTATTCTCTTGTTGTTGAAACATTTGATGTTTGGGGATTTGATTACATGGGACCTTTTCCTTCCTCTAATGGGTATACTCATATTTTGGTTGCTGTTGATTATGTTACTAAGTGGGTAGAAGCTATTCCAACCAATAGTGCTGATCACAACACCTCTATTAAAATGCTTAAGGAAGTTAATTTCCCAAGGTTTGGAGTCCCTAGATATTATTGGGGAACGTAGTAATAATTCAAAATTTTCCTACGTGTCACCAAGATCAATCTAGGAGATGCTAGCAACAAGTGAGAGGGAGTGCATCTTCATACCCTTGAAGATCGCTAAGCGGAAGCGTTACAAGAACGCGGTTGATGGAGTCGTACTCGCGGCGATTCAAATCGCGGAAGATCCGATTCAAGCGTCGAACATACGGTGCCTCCGCGTTCAACACACGTACCAGGGACGTCTCCTCCTTCTTGATCCAGCAAGGGGAGGGGAGAAGTTGAGGGAGAGCTCCGGCAGCACGACGGCATGGTGGTGGTGGAGCTCGTGGTTCTCCGGCAGAGCTTCGCTAAGCACTACGGAGGAGGAGGAGTAGGAGGGGGGAGGGCTGGGCCAGGGGAAGGGTTGCAGCTCCCATGCACCTCCCCACTATATATAGGGGTGGAGGGGGCTGGTTTCTTACCCTCCAAGTCCATTGGGGCGTTGGCAAAGGTGGGAGGAAAGAAATCCCATCCTTTCCCTTCCCCACCGATTGTTATCCCCCCTTTTTAGGGATCTTGATCTTATCCCTTCGGGATATGATCTTATTCCTTCTAAGGGGGGATCTTGGTGCGCCTTGAACAGGGGTGTGGGGCCTTGCCCCCACTACCCACGTTCATGTGGGTCCCCCCATGCAGGTGGGCCCCACTCTGGAACCTTCTAGAACCTTCCCGGTACAATACCGAAAAATCCCGATCATTTTCTGGTGGCCAAAATAGGACTTCCCATATATAAATCTTTACCTTCGGACCATTCCAGAACTCCTCATGACTTCCGGGATCTCATCCGAGACTCCGAACAACTTTCGGTAACCACATACAATTCCCATTACAACTCTAGCGTCACCGAACCTTAAGTGTGTAGACCCTACGGGTTCGGGAACCATGCAGACATGACCGAGACACCTCTCCGACCAATAACCAATAGTGGGATCTGGATACCCATATTGGCTCCCACATGTTCCATGATGATCTCATCGGATGAACCACGATGTCGGGGATCCAATTAATCCCGTATACAATTCCCTTTGTCCATCGGTATGTTACTTGCCCGAGATTCGATCGTCGGTATCCCTATACCTTGTTCAATCTTGTTACCGGCAAGTCTCTTTACTCGTTCCGTAATGCATGATCCAGTGGCTAACTCCTTAGTCACATTGAGCTCATTATGATGATGCATTACCGAGTGGGCCCAGAGATACCTCTCCGGCATACGGAGTGACAAATCCCAGTCTCGATTTGTGCCAACCCAACAGACACTTTCGGAGATACCTGTAGTGCACCTTTATGGTCACCCAGTTACGTTGTGACATTTGATACACCCAATGCATTCCTGCGGTATCCGGGAGTTGCACAATCTCATGGTCTAAGGAAATGATACTTGACATTAGAAAAGCTCTAGCAAATGAACTACACGATCTTGTGCTATGCTTAGGATTGGGTCTTGTCCATCACATCATTCTCCTAATGATGTGATCCCGTTATCAATGGCATCCAATGTCCATGGTCAGGAAACCACAACCATCTATTGATCAACGAGCTAGTCAACTAGAGGCTCACTAGGGACATGCTGTGGTCTATGTATTCACACATGTATTACGGTTTTCGGTTAATACAATTATAGCATGAACAATAGACAATTATCATGAACAAGGAAATATAATAATAACCATTTTATTATTGCCTCTAGGGCATATTTCTAACAGATATTTAATGACTGATGGTGGTTCACACTTTATTCATGGTGCTTTCCGTAAACTGCTTGCCAAGTATGATGTTAACCATAGAATTGCATAACCATATCATCCTCAGTCTAGTGGTCAAGTTGAACTTAGCAATAGAGAAATAAAATTAATTTTGCAAAAGACTATTAATAGGTCCCGGAAGAATTGGTCTAAGAAATTAGATGATGCACTTTGGGCTTATAGAACAACATATATAAATCCTATGGGTATGTCTCCTTATAAAATGGTTTATGGAAAAGCTTGTCATTTGCCTCTTGAGTTAGAACATAAAGCATATTGGGCAATTAAAGAACTCAACTATGATTTCAAACTTGCCGGTGAAAAGAGGTTATTTGATATTAGCTCATTAGATGAATGGAGAACCCAAGCTTATGAAAATGCCAAGTTGTTTAAAGAAAAAGTTAAAATATGGCATGATAAAAGAATCCAAAAGCGTGAGTTCAAAGTTGGAGAATATGTTCTTTTGTACAACTCTCATTTCAGATTCTTTGCAGGAAAACTCCTCTCCAAATAGGAAGGACCCTATGTTATCGAGGAGGTTTATCGATCTGATGCTATCAAAATAAATAATGCCAAAGGTACTAACCCGAAGGTTGTTAATGGGCAACGAATAAAACATTATATCTCAGGTACGCCCATTAATGTTGAAAGTAATATTATCCAAACTATGACACCGGAAGAACACATAAAAGAGACCTTCCGGAACACTCCAGAATCATGAAAAAAAAGGAGGTACGTGATACGGTAAGTAAACGGACTCCGAAAAATCTGCAAAAATATTTTTTGTCAGTTTTGGAATATTTAAAAAATTAGGAAAATAAGAAACTACCAGGAAGGTAACCCTGGTGGGCACAAGACACCAGGGCGCGCCTGGCGCGCCCAGGTGGGTTGTGCCCACCTCGGGTACCTTCCGGACTCTGTTTTTCTTCCGTTTGCTTATTTACCAAGATAAAAAATCTTTATATACCCCCCGAACCTATTGACCTCCGTATCGCGGAGAAATCTTCTGTTTTCTTTTCTTGCTGTTTTCCTGACAGATCTAAAAATATGTCATCCCAAGACTCGGAGGGTGAGAGCTATGTTGATGATTATATCGCAAACCCTAAGGTTTATGGGGATGTGGAGCGCTATGGCTGGACTTCGGAGGAAGAAGAAAACTATGATCCTAAAAGGGAGGAGGAGACGAGCTCAGACAAAGATGAAGCCCCATTGCCTCAACCTGGGGACATGCATATTGAATTTAAGAAGTCGAGTCTCCCTAACAAAGCAAAGAAGTCTAAGATCCAGTTTATCCCCTTTCGTCTTTTGCAGGAAAACAAGCAAGATTTATGCAAAAAGGTATTGGAGCTTGAGCAAAAGATCGGTGAATTGAAGGATGAGAATTTTATCCTCAAGCGTAAGCTAAGGAAGAAAGACAAACCCTCCACTTCATCACCACAACCACCTCCTTCTTCATCACCAAAAGAGAATTGAGTATCGGGTATGGGCACTCCCCTTGGCTTTCGCCAAGCTTGGGGGAGGTGCCCCGGTATCGTATCACCTCCACTATCTTTTGCCTTTACTTTTCTTAGTTCGATCCATGGTTATCTTTTGCTTTAGATGAATAAAAGTTTAGTTCGATCCTTTCTTTTCGAGAGTTTGCTTAGTGATCTATCCTTGTAATCGTGTGCGAGATATATAATAAAGTTTAGTTTGAGTTTTGCTTTCTTTACTTTCATGTTTCAATAAAAAGAAAGGAAATAAATGAAAAAGATTATATGCCAATCTTATGGTAAGTAATGACATCACATAAAGAAAAGTATAAGTAGAAAATTTTACTGTAGATTAACAAACATAGCATTAGTCAATGATGCAATTCATGAAAGAATTAATAAGGGAAGAGAAGATTCACATGCAAATACACTATCCTGGAAATCTTTTGTGATTGTGAGCACCCATCAAAATATTATATGCCAAAAAATTTGACGTTGGACAAGGAAGACAACGTAATGATTTATGTTTGTTCATATTCACATAGAAGTTATATTGTCATAGATCCTTCAACATGTGGTGTTTGCCCCCTATCTTTGCTAGCCAAAAATTCTGCACTAAGTAGAGATACTACTTGTGCATCCAAAAACCCTTAAACCCAAATCTTATTTTTCAAGAGTCCACCATACCTACCTATGGATTGAGTAAGATCCTTCAAGTAAGTTGTCATCGGTGCAATAAGGCAATAAAAATTGATTCTAAAAGTGTGAGATCATTTAGTGTAAGAGAAAATTGAGCGTTGTACGAACTTGTGATGGTGAAGAATAAAAGCGATAGACTGCATAATAAAGGTTGCCATCACAAGGGGCAATATAACGTGACGTTCTTTTGCACTAAGGGGTTGAGCATACAAACAAATAAGCGCATGGCAACCTCTGCTTCCCTCTGCGAAGGGCCTATCTTTTACTTTTATGTATTTACTTTCATGCAAGAGTCAAAGTTCTTCTCTCTATTCCTTTTTATTTTCTCCTTTGGCAAGCATCATGTGGTGAGGAAAGATCTAGGCACATATATCCAGTTGAATATGGGTAGCATGAGTTATTATTGTTGACATCACCCTCGAGGTGAATACGTTGGGAGGCGAAACTATAAGCCCCTATATTTCTTTGTGTCCGGTTGAAACATTTTGCTCATGTGTACGCGGTGAGTGTTAGCAATCATAGAAGACTATATGATGGTTGAGTATGTGGACTTGCCAAAAGGCTCCGATACGTGACCCTTCCTGAAAAGATGATGAATTGTAGTTGCAAAGTTGACTGAGAACATAGTTTGTTGGTTTCCAATAGAGTTTTTACTTTATACTTTGATGTTGTGATGAATTGTTACTTATTCATAAGAAGTCTATGATAAAAGTTCTATGATAAAAGTTTTATGTTAAAGTTTGTTGCTATTATAATAATTTACATGATGCTTCTATGTTCGTATTTTGTTTTTATCGAAACCTCTCTCTCTAAGCATGTGGACATGTTTTTCGATTTCGGTTTTCGCTTGAGGACAAGCGAGGTCTAAGCTTGGGGGAGTTGATACGTCCATTTTGCATCATATTTTCCTACTGTTATTTATGATGTTTTTATGCATAATAATGCTTTTTGGAGTAATTCTAATGCCTTTTCTCTCATAATATGCAAGGTACACACAAAGAGGGAGAATTCCGGCAGCTGGAAATCTGGACCTGAAAAAGTTACGTCAGGCTACCTATTCTGCACAACTCCAAATGAGCTGAAACTTCACAAGGATTTTTTATGGAATAAATAAGAAATATTGGAGCCAATAAGTATCAGGTGGGCACAACCCACTTGGGCACGCCAGGGAGCCCAGGCGCGCCCTGGTGGGTTGTGCTCTCCTCGGCCGACCTCCGGTGCCCATATTCTGGTATATAAGTCATTTTGACCTAGAAAAAATAAGGAGAGGACTTTCGGGACGAAGCGCCGCCGTCTCAAGGCGGAACTTGGGCAGGAGCACTTTTGCCCTCCGGCGGAGCGATTCTGCCGGGGGAACTTCCCTCCCGGAGGGGGAAATCATCGTCATCATCATCGCCAACAACTCTCCCATCTTGGGGAGGGCAATCTCCATCAACATCTTCAACAGCACCATCTCCTCTCAAACCCTAGTTCATCTCTTGTGTTCAATCTTTGTACCGGAACTATAGATTGGTGCTTGTGGGTGACTAGTAGTGTTGATTACATCTTGTAGTTGATTACTATATGGTTTATTTGGTGGAAGATTATATGTTCAGATCCATTATGCTATTTAATACCCCTCTGATCTTGAGCATGATTATCATTTGTGAGTAGTTACTTTTGTTCTTGAGGTCACGGGAGAAATCATGTTGCAAGTAATCATGTGAACTTGATATGTGTACGATATTTTGATGGTATGTATGTTGTGGTTCCCTCAGTGGTGTCATGTGAACGTCGACTACATGACACTTCACCATATTTGGGCCTAAGGGAATGCATTGTGGAGTAGTTATTAGATGATGGGTTGCGAGAGTGACAGAAGCTTAAACCCTAGTTTATGCGTTATTCCGTAAGGGACCGATTGGATCCAAAAGTTTAATGCTATGGTTAGAATTTATTCTTAATACTTTTCTCGTAGTTGCGGATGCCTGCGAGGGGGTTAATCATAAGTAGGAGGTTTGTTCAAGTAAGAACAGCACCTAAGCACCGATCCACCCACATATCAAATTATCAAAGTAGCGAACACGAATCGAATCAACATGATGAAAGTGACTAGATGAAATCCCCGTGTACCCTCAAGAACACTTTGCTTATCATAAGAGACCATTTTGGCATGTCCTTTGCCTCAAAAGGATTGGGCTACCTTGCTGCACTTTTGATACTACTACCGTTACTTGCTCGTTACAAATTATCCTGCTATCAAACTACTTTGTTACTTACAATTTCAGCACTTGCAGACATTACCTTGCTAAAAACCAATGTTCGACTACATCAACCGCGTTTCTTAACGCTTTCGCTTAGCGATCTACAAGGGTATGTGGATCTAATCTCTCCTCTCGTAGATGGTCATCTCCAAGATTGATCTTGGTGAGCGTCAAATTTTTTTTGTTTCCCATGCAACGTTCCCCAACAAATAGGTTAGTCCCAAAAATTGATATAAAATAGCATAATAATGCATATAAAACATCCAAGATTGATAATATAATAGCATGGAACAATAAAAAATTATAGATACGTTGGAGACGTATCAAGCATCCCCAAGCTTAATTCCTGCTCGTCCTCTAGTAGGTAAATGATAAAAACAGAATTTTTGATGTGGAATGCTACCTAACATGTTTATCATGTAATATTTCTTAATGTGGCATGAATATTGAGATCCATAAGATTCAAAACAAAAGTTTAATATTGACATAAAAACAATAATACTTCAAGCATAATAATAAAGCAATCATGTCTTCTCAAAATATCATGGCTAAAGAAAGTTATCCCTACAAAATCATATAGTCCTGTCATGCTCCATCTTCTTAACACAAAGTATTTATCATGCACAACCCCGATGACAAGCCAAGCAATTGGTTCATACTTCTTAATGCGCTTCAGCTTTTTCAACTCTCATGTAATACATGAGCGTGAGCCATGGATATAGCACTATGGGTGGAATAGAATATGATGGTGGAGGTTGTGTGGAGAAGACAAAAAAGGAGAAAGTCTCACATTGACGAGGCTAATCAACGGGCTATGGAGATGCCCATCAACTGATGTCAATGCAAGGAGTAGGGATTGCCATGCAATGGATGCACTAGAGCTATAAGTGTATGAAAGCTCAAAAGAAAACTAAGTGGGTGTGCATCCAACTTCCTTGCTCACGAAGACCTAGGGCATTTGAGGAAGCCCATCATTGTAATATACAAGCCAAGTTCTATAATGAAAAATTTCCACTAGTAATATATGTAAGTGACAAAATAGGAGACTCTCTATCATGAAGAACATGGTGCTACTTTTAAGCACAAGTGTGGAAAAGGATAGTAACATTGTCCCTTCTCTCTTTTTCTCTCATTTTTTCCTTTCTTTTTTATTTTTTTATTTTGGGCTCTTTGGCCTCTCTTTTTTAATTGGGCTCTTTAGCCTCTTTTTTTATTTCTAAGTCCGGAGTCTCATCCCGACTTGTGGGGCAATCATAGTCCCCATCATCCTTTCCTCACATGGGACAATGCTCTAATAATGATGATCATCACACTTTTATTTACTTACAACTCAAGAATTGCAACTCGATACTAGAACAAAAATATGAATCTATATGAATGCCTCCAGCGATTTATCGGGATATGCAATGATCTAGCATGACATGTATAAAAAATATGAACGGTGGCCAAGCCACAAATGCTATGTCAACTATATGCTCATGCAAAGTAATATGACAATGATGGTATGTGTCATAATAAAATGGAACGGTGGAAGTTGCATGGCAATATATCTCGGAATGGCTATGGAAATGCCATAATAGGTAGGTATGGTGGCTATTTTGAGGAAGATATAAGGAGGTTTATGTGTGAAAGAGTGTATCATATCACGGGGTTTGGATGCACCGGCGAAGTTTGCACCACAACTCAAGGTAAGGGCAATGCACGGTACCGAAGAGGCTAGCAAAATGCGGTGCGTATAATCCATGGACTCAACATTAGTCATAAAGAACTCACATACTTATTGCAAAAGTTTATTAGCCCTCGAAGGAAAGTACTACTACGGATGCTCCTGGGGGGATAGATTGGTAGGAAAAGACCATCACTCCTCCCCGACCACCACTCATAAGGAAGACAATCAAAAATAAATCATGCTCCAACTTCATCGCATAACGAGAGACCATACGTGCATGCTTCGGGAATAACAAACCTTAACACAAATATTCTTACTAAACCACAATTACTCACTATCATGACTCTAATATCACCATCTTTATATCTAAAACAAATGCAAGGAATCAAACTTCTCATATATTCAATGATCTTCATGAAAAAATTTATTATATCCCTCTTGAATGCCCATCATATTAGGACTAAATTCATAACCTAAGCAAATTGCCATACTATTTATAGGACTCTCAAAATAATATAAGTGAAGCACGAGAGTTCAACAATTTCTTCAAAATATAACCACTACCGTGCTCTAAAAGATATAAGTGAAGCACTAGAGCAACTACCTAGCTCAAAAAATATAAGTGAAGCACATAGAGTATTCTAATAAATTCACGATTAATGTGTGTCTCTCTCAAAAGGTGTGTACAGCAAGGATGATTGTGGAAAACTAAAAAGAAAAGACTCATATAATACAAGATGTTCCAAGCAAAACACATATCATGTGGTGAATAAAAATATAGCCTCACGTAATTTACCGATAGATTGAAGACAAAAGAGGGGATGCCATCCGGGGCATCCCCAAGCTTAGATGCTTGGTTGTCCTTGAATATTACCATGGGGTGCCTTGGGCATCCCAAATCTTAGGCTCTTGCCACTCCTTATTCCAAAGTCCATCAAAACATTACCCAAAACTTGAAAACTTCACAACACAAAAGTCAACAGAAAACTCATGAGATCCGTTAGTATAATAAAACAAATCTCTACTTTTAGGTACTATTGTAAACTCATTCCAATTTTATATTTGTATTATATCTACTGTATTCTAAATCCACCATGGCTCATACCCCCCGATACTACCCATAGATCCATCAAAATAAGCGAACAACACAATGAAAACGGAATCTGTCAAAAACAGAACAGTCTATAAAGACCCGAATTAATATTATACTTCTGTAACTCCAAAAATTCTGAAAAATTAGGAACACGTATAAAATCTGTATATAAATCATTTGTAAAAAATTCAGTTTTTTTCCACGTTCCAGAGAATTTTAACAATTATTCTACTGGACGCAAAATTTTCTGTTTTTTCTCAGAATCAAATCAACGATCTTCCAAATCATCCCAAAGGTCTTACTTCGCTCAAACACTAATTAAAATATTAAAATACAATCATAACATAGGTATAATTGCATAAAGTCATAAAAACATAAAATAAAAATATTGGGTTGTCTCCCAACAAGCGTTTTTCTTTAAAGCCTTTTAGCTAGGCGTTGATAATTTTAATGATGCTCACATGAAAGACCAAAAATTGAAGCACAAAGAGAGCATCATATAGCATGTGAAAACAAGTTTAAGTCTAACATACTTCCTATGCATAGGCATTTTATAGGGAAAATATTTATCAAGACAAGCAAAAACTAGCATATGCAAGAAAGAAGAAAGAAACAATAGCAATCTCAACATAACGAGAGGTAATTTAATGACGTGAAAATTTCTACAACCATATTTTCCTCTCTCATAATAATTACATGTAGGATCATAATCAAATTCAACAATATATCTATCATATAAAATTTTCTCTTCATGATTCACATGCATAAAAGTTTTATAATCTTCCAAGATAGTGGGATCAACATCAACTAAAGTCATGACCTCTTCAAACCCACTTTTATCAAAAAATTCATAAGATTGAACACTCTCCAAATATGTGGGTTTATTTTTAGCTAAATTTTACACTCTTCCAATCCCACTTTAAATATCATCGCAAACATATTCATCGTGAGGCTTAAATAAATTTTCAAGATCATAAGAAGCATTATCACCCCAATCATGATCATTGCAATAAGTAGTGGACATAGCAAAATTAGCATCCCCAAGATTGGGCTTTTGCATATTATTAGCACAATTTACATTAATAGAATTTATAATAACATCATTGCAATCATGCTTTTCATTCAAGGAGCTATCGTGAATCACTTTATAAATTTCTTCTTTTAGCACTTCATCCAATTTTTAGATTCACGCATTTCAAGCAAAACTTCATAAAGATAATCTAGTGCACTCAACTCACTAGCAATTGGTTCATCATAGTTGGATTTTTTAAAAAGATTAGAAAGTGGATGAGGGTCCATAAACCTTTTGCTTCCTGATTTTCAATAAACATACAATTATGCCAAGCGAACAAGCAAACAAACCAAGTAAGACATAAAGGCAAACGAAAAGGCAAACAGAAAGAAGGCGAATAAAAAGGCAAATATTTTTGTGTTTTTCTAAAAATGATTTAGAAGTGGGGGAAAGGAAAATGAGAGTCAAAGGGCGAATAATGTAAATGCAAGAGATGAGAGTTAATGATGGGTAATTGGTAGGCTTGATGTAGATCCTCCCCGGCAACGGCGCCAAAAATTCTTCCTGCTACTTCTTGAGCTTGCGTTGGTTTTCCCTTGAAGAGGAAAGGGTGATGCAGCAAAGTAGAGATAAGTATTTCCCTCAGTTTGAGAACCAATGAATCAATCCAGTAGGAGGAACACACAAGTCATCAATGTTTGCACCTACACAAACAAACAAATACTTGCAGCCAACGTGATAAAGGGGTTGTCAATCCCTTCAGGGTTACTTGCAAGGATGAGATCTAATAGAGATAGGTATAAAAGATAAATAAAAGTGGAAAACAAAGTATAAGTAAATAAATTGCAGCAAGCTATTTTTGGGTTTTTGGTTTTATAGATCTGAAAATAATATGATAAAAATAGACCCGGGGACCATAGTTTTCACTAGAGGCTTCTCTCTTGAAAGAACGCATACGGTGGGTAAACAAATTACTGTTGAGCAATTGATAGAAAAGCACAAAGTTATGACGATAACTAAGGCAATGATCATGAATATAGGCATCATGTCCGTGACAAGTAGACCGACTCCTGCCTGCATCTACTACTATTACTCCACACATCGACCGCTATCCAACATGCATCTAGTGTATTAAGTTAACAAGAACGGAGTAACGCCTTAAGCAAGATGACATGATGTAGAGGGAAATATCCAATCAATATGAAATAAACCCCATCTTTTTATCCTTAATGGCAACAATACAAATATGTCTCTCGCTACCCCTTCTGTCACTGGGTGAGGACACCGCAAGATTGAACCCAATACAAAGCACCTCTCCCATTGCAAGAAAAAACAATCTGGTTGGCCAAACTAAATCAATAGATCGGAGAGAAATACAAAGCTATCTTAATCATGCATAAAAGAGTTCAGAGAAGACTCAAATAATATTCATAGATAATCTGATCATAAATCCACAATTCATCGGATCTCAACAAACGCACTGCAAAAGAAGATTACATCGAATAGAACTCCAAGAACATCAAGGAGAACATTGTATTGGAGATCAAATAGAGAGAAGAAGCCATCTAGCTACTAGCTATGGACCCGTAGGTCTCTGGTAAACTACTCACACATCATCGGAAGGGCAACAAGGTTGATGTAGAGGCCCTCCATGATCGAATCCCTCTCCGGCAGAGTACCGGAACAGGTCTCCAGATGGGATCTCACGAGGACAGAAACTTGCAGCAGCGGAAAAGTATTTTTGGTGAGCCCTCTGGTATACGAGGAATATTTGGGTATTTATGGAGCTGAGATTAGGGTTAGAGGAGACACGGGGGGCCCACAAGCTCATAGGGCGCCCCCCTAGGGCACGCCTGATGAGCTTGTCGCTCACCCGTGGACCTTCTGGCCTCCTCCCAAAGCTTCCTAGTTGTCTTCTGGCCCAAGAAAAATCGTCAAAAAGTTTCATTCCATTTGGACTCCGTTTGGTATTGATTTTCTGTAAAAGACAAAACCATGGAAAAAATAGCAACTCACACTGGGCACTAGGTTAATAGGTTAGTCCCAAAAAATGATATAAAATAGCATAATAATGCATATAAAACTTCCAAGATGGGTAATATAATAACATGGAATAATAAAAAATTATAGATATGTTGGATACGTATCAGATTGCGACGTTTAACAATCAGACTCATATGGGTGTGTTCTTCAAAAGATGTTCTACAGGACATCTCTGCTTAAATGAGCCACTTAGAACACATTAAGATATACATCAACCTGCCATGCAGATTAGGTGAGCATTACATCTTCATGGAGTGGTATTGTTAATAGTAAGGATACTCTCCTCTCAGTTGACCAACAGCTTGTCTTCCACATCTAATTCACGGGATCTCCGATCACATAGACTAGGTTACCACTGTGAACAACTCATATTGTGGGTCTCATACCCATCACCTTCGATGCATTATCTATCACATTACGTGATAGACCCTTAGTAAAAGGATCTGCCAGATTTTTAGGCGTTTGGATATAATCCAATGCAATAACTCCAGAGTTTCTCATTTTTCTGACAGACTTTAACCTTCTCTAAACATGTCTTGATGACTTCATGTTATCCTTTGAGCTGCTCACTTTTGTGATCACAGTTTGATGGTCGCAGTTCATAAGGATATCCGGTACAAGTTTCTCAACTACCGATAAGTCATTCAAGAGCCGACAAAGCCAATCCGCTTCGACCGTAGCTGTATCTAGTGTTGTGAGTTCTGCTTCCATTGTTGACCTCGTTAAGATGGTCTGCTTGCAAGACTTCCAAGAAACAGCGCCACCTCCATGAGTGAATACATATCCACTCTGGCCTTTATCTCATCAGCATATGAGATCAAGTTTGAGTTACTATACCCTTCAAGCACCTTTGGGTACCCAGTGTAGTGAATTCCATAATTCGTAGTGCCTTTCAAATAACGCATAACTCTCTCTAGAGCTTTCCAATGATTATCTCCCGGTTTTGAAACAAATCGGCTCAGTTTGCTAACAGCAAAAGAGATGCCAGGTCTTGTAGCATTGGCTAAATACATAAGAGAGCCAATAATCTAAGAATATTTCAATTGATCTCTAGCAATTCTTCGATTCTTTCAAAGCAGCACGCTAGCATCATATGGTGTTGGAGAGGGCTTGCGGTCACTATAGCCAAAGCGACTCAAGATCTTTTCCACATAGTGAGATTGAAGCAATGTAATCCCACCATCATCGTCTCTCAACATCTTGATGTTCAGAATAACATCAGCCACTCCTAAATCCTTCATCTCAAAACAACGAGATAGGAAATCCTTGACCTCCTTAATAACATTCAGATTTGTTCCAAAAATCAATATGTCATCAACATACAAGCAAAGGATAACTCCCACGCCCCCACCATGGCGATAGTATACACATTTATTAGCTTCGTTTACAACAAAGCATGCAGCTGTTAAAGTTCTTTCAAACTTCTCATGCCACTATTTGGGTTCTTGCTTAAGTCCATACGAAGACTTCAGCAACTTGCACGCTTTTCCTTCCTGACCATCTACTACAAACCCATCTGGTTGTTCCATTTAAATTTCCTCGTCCAACTCTCCATTTAGGAAAGCAGTCTTAACATCCATTTGATGAATGAGAACACCATGTGAGGCAGCTAGTGAAAGTAGTACTCAAATAGTGGTCAGTCGAGCCACATGTGAGTAAGTATCAAAGAAGTCTTCACCTTCCTTTTGGGTATAACCCTTGGCCACGAGCCGTGCCTTGTACTTCTCGATAGTACAAGCTTCTTCTTGAATACCCATTTGAACCCTATAGGTTTGCACCCATAAGGACGATCTGTGATCTCCCAAGTTTCATTGGACAAAATGGAATCCATCTCACTATGGACTGCTTCCTTCCAGTAGTCAGCATCTTCGGATGCATAGGCCTCTGAAATATATCTGGGAGTGTCATCTATGAGATACACAAGAAAATCATCACCAAAGGACTTTGCAGTCCTCTGTATCTTGTTCCTAGTAGGAACTTCATTATTCTCCTCCACAGTATTTTCAAAGTGTTCCATCGAAATGGTAGGTTCAGTAATTGTAACCAATTCCTAATTCGATGAACTAGGCATCTTCTGATTTGATGAGCTAGCCATATCCTTCATGGGAGAGATATCTTCAAAGAAAGTCACATCATTCAACTCCATGATTGTACTGACATGCATGTCAGATACTTCAGATTTTACAACCAAGAATCTATAGCCAACGCTATGAAAAGCATATCCCAGGAAAACACAATCCACAGTTTTTGGTCCAAGCTTGCGCTTCTTTGGAATTGGCACATTGACTTTCGCCAAACAACCCCAGGTTCGTAGGTAAGAGAGTTTTAACCTTTTCTTCTCCCATTCCTCGAATGGATTTATCTCTTTGTTCTTTGTGGGAACTCGGTTTAGGACATGACATGTAGTCAATATCGCCTCCCGCCACCATGCCTTGGAGAGACCCGATGTGTCTAACATGGCGTTAACCAAATCAGTTAGAGTACGGTTCTTTCTTTCTGCTACCCCATTTGACTGAGGTGAATAGGGAGGCGTCCTCTCATGGATTATACCATGTTCCGCACAAAAAGAATCAAATTCATTGGAAAAATACTCTCCACCACGATAGGACCTAAGCCTCTTGATTTTTACAATCAAGTTGGTTTTCCACTTCAACTTTATAGATCTTGAAAAAGTTCAAAGCCTCATCCTTAGATTTCAGAAGATACACATGGCAGTATCTAGTGGAGTCATCAATTAAAGTCATGAAATATTTCTTTCCACCTTTTGTCAAAACACCATTCATTTCACATAGATCTGAATGTATGAGCTCTAGTGGTGCAAGATTTCTTATTTCCGTAGTCGTGTGAGACTTACGATGTTGCTTACCTTGCACACAAACTTGACACTTAGATCCCTTGACAGTGGTGAAACTAGGGATTAAGTTCAACTTGGCTAGTCGTGACATGCAACCAAAGTTAACATGACAGCGACGTGAATGCCACACATTTGATTCACTATTGTTGCAAACATGATTAACAACTTTATTGCAAACATCTAACAAGGATAAATGGAACAGGCCTCCTGACTCATAGCATTTACCAACAAAAGTTCCATACTTGGATATTACAAATTTATTCGACTCAAAGACAAGCTTGTAACACATAAGAGATCTGCTAACAAGATTTTTATTGACGGAGGGGACATAATGCATGTTCTTCAGCCGCACGATCTTCCCCGAAGTAAACTTCAGATCGACCATGCCAGCACCACGAACAGAAGCACTTGAACCGTTGCCCATCAGCACTGTGGAAGTCCCTGCGGTCTGATAAGATGAAAACATGGAAATATCACCGCATACATGCACATTAGCACCCGTGTCAATCAACCAATCAGGAGAATGACATACTGAAAGAATAGTGGGAAATATACCATACCCAGCATCCTTCATGTCAATGTCACCAATGACAACATTAGCAGTCTTGCCGCCTTTCCCAAGATGATGCTTGTCATAACGATTAGGGCAACTAGGACCCCAATGGTCAGGATCTCCGCACACATGACAAACACCTTTCTTCTTGTCATTCTTCTTCTTGAAGTTGGTGTGCTGTACAACCTTGTTCTTCCCATCAAACTTTGCTTTACCATCAAACTTGCCCTTGTTCTTGAACTTGTGGGGCTGGAAGTTTTTCTTCTGTACCAGATTGGCACTAGATCCTCCCTCAATACCTCGAGCACGTGTGTCTTTTGCTCTCGCCTTTTCTTCCACATCAAGAGTACCAATGAGACCCGGAACGGAAAACTCCTGTCTCTTGTGTTTCAGAGAGGTAGCAAAATTCCTCCACGAGGGAGGAAGCTTAGTGATGATGCCTCCGGCAACAAACTTATCCGGTAACATACAATTGAAGTGCTCAAGTTCTCTAACAAATGACTGTATCTCGTGAACTTGCTCAACCATGGAGCGCTCATTAGTCATCCTGTAGTCATAGAATTGTTCCATGATGTACAACTCAGTGCCGGCATCCGAGACCCCAAACTTGGCCTCGAGTGCGTCCCACATATCTTTTCCATTATCAATTGATGCATAAGCATCAACTATGTTCTCACCAAGAACACTTAAGAGAGCAGCCTTAAAAAGGGTATCCATTTTCTGAAAAGCTTGTTCATGTTGAGGATCAAGATCTCCTTCAGGTTTGCCAAGAGTGGCGTCATAGCAACTCGTGGTTTGAAACAATAAGACTGCTCTCACGCGCCATCTCTTATAGTGCACACCCTCAAACATAGGAGACCTGATGGATGCAGCAAAACCACTTGGGGTAAATTGCCTATAACAAGATTTTTGGATTGTTGGAAATATGAGCAATTTATCATATGATTTTATTAACAGAAATACTAGATAAAACATGACTATTATAGCAGAGATAAAACAAGTCATGCAATCTGACGGAGAGAAGGTAAATAGCATCTGCATATATGAACTAGAATAGGACATATCTAGAACAGACACTAGAGCAAGAAACTGTGGCAGGATCTCAAACAGAAAGAACATGAGAATGTACGGAATAGTGGCAAAAGCATTGGTCTTGGGGTCGACGTCCTCGCCGGCCATGTCGTCGAAGAGGTTGTTGACGTCGGGAAAGTGGTCGTCGGCGCCCGGATCGTCCGTGATGAACCGGTTAGTAGTCGCGCAGAGCGCTCCCCAAAAACCTTATCACCCTTCTCCCGTACAGGACTCAAAGAGGTGGGGTTTCGGAGGCCTACTGTCCCGACCTGCGGTGGACGCCGCAAGCCGGGATGGGGAAGATCGTAGCAGCAGCTCCGAGATTGGAACTCGGTAGCGTGAGGGAGATGATCTTCTGGTGTGTCACTCTGGAGAGGAGCGACCTCTCTTTTATAGGCACATGAGAAGGAGGTGGCCAAGCTGCGACGGGAGGTGAAGCAAAAGAGGGAGACGAAGCGAATAGCCTGCAGCTGAAGAGGTGCGCCGTTCGGATTCAATCTCCACTACAACAAAATGTTTCAGCCCCCGTATGACTATTCGTATACCCGTTGTGCGCGGCAAAAATTTAGACTTCGGCTCATTCCCGCAACCTGCGACGCGGCGTGGCGAGACGGGCGGCGGAGGAAGAGCGCGCGTGAATGTCCCTCTTATTCTCATGCTCATACATGTGAGGAAACAACCTCCCTTATAAGGAGGTCCAACTTCCACCAAACTAGCAATGTGGATGTGGGACTAAATTTTAGGTCCACCTCTTGCATTGCATGAATGGGCTGCGTGGGCCTATAGGATTTATTAGGAATTCTGAAAATGCTATTGGGCTGGCCCAAAATAGACTAAATTCCAGCAAATACAACACCCCCCCCCCCCCCCCCGGCGATGCCTCTGAACTTCATGGAGCCCCCCAACCCACATTAGCTTGTGCGTAACTTTCGAAAGGGGATTGTGGCATGTAGGGGCGGGGGCATTGAGTCTTTTTCTTTTTGCCTTTTGATTTTCAATCTTTTATATCTTTTGGAACAAAAGTCCAAATTAAGTTTCGTTTGCATATTCGTGTTTTTTGTGACAAGGGTTTTCAAATAAAATCAATTTTAAATAGATTTTGATTTAAAATTTCGTTAAGTTTCAACTGCTAAAACTTGGTACGAGCGAACGATAAAATCATTGTGAAACTAAAACTTATAACTCAGTATGCCCTCATGCGCAGTCCAACGACTTTGTAGATCAGGAGGTAATCGGACGGACGGCACAACTGGGTAGGTGTGTGCTCCCACACCTGCGTGTCCTGCGAATTTCTCAATAACTTTTTATTAAAAAACAGCCCGTGACTGTAGCATTGCTCCTCCAAGAGGCTAGCAAAAGAAGATGCACAAGACTCCTGTCGCCCAAAATTCTCCGGCGTCAAGCCGTCGCCTTCCGCAATACTCGTTCAAATGCCTTCGCTTCGAAGGAAACCCAAAAGCTCTCCCTGCCATGTGCCCCCGTTTGGTCGATGCTTTTGCTCTTTTGCCATGTGTAATCCCCTCGTACCGGTTCTACTACATTTTAAATCCTCGCCTCGTCTGCCTCCGAGAGCTCCTGGCGACCAAACGCCATCCAGACGCGAAAACAATTCCATCCACGTCTCAGATATATCTGGTCTCACGCACAACGCCTAGCGCAGGTAGAGCATGGAACAATAAACAAGGTCAATGGGGATTAGGTGCAGAGGGCTCCTTTAGCCATCAGCTTGCTAATTTTCCACGCGTAAGTTGTTGACGTCCTTGTCACTGTCGCGCATGGATTTTGGGATGTACTCATGCTCATACAGATAAGAGTGATGTGACCATTGAGATTTGAGCAGTTGAGCTCAAAGTCGTTTTCACGCCAGACCCGGCCTCGACCGCGTCTCTCATCTGTAGAAGAAGCTCGGAGAATATGCTCGCACTATGTACACGGCAACATGACCCTTCCGATCTGATTATGCGGTGACACAAAAGGTAGGCAGCCGTACTAACTGCAACTTCTCCAACTAGATGCCTTGGCAATATGCTCCCTCCGGCATACAGTACGTGATGTAATAGACGCCTTCAAAAATACAGTTGAAAACTCTCCTAAAAATACAGTTGAAAATATCGACTGGCAATGTAAGCTGGCCGGAGTCACATTTTTTTGACCCAGACGGGCTCCTTAAACGGGCCTCAAATGCCCGGGCTGACCGACACCTTCCATATTCAGTCCAAATATGGGACGGATATGGGGGCGCCCGGGCACGCCCGCCACGTAGGACTGACGAAGGGGTCCCACGTGGACTCGCCCGGAAACCCGGCGGTCCGACGGACACCTCCTCCGTCGTTGCGGTGTGAACGTCGCGTGGCGCCCTCTGGCTCGCCGCCCGAGAGCAAATCAGCCTATTTAAGCCGGCCGGAGTCCCGCAACCCTAGTCCATCCACCTCCCCCCTCTCCGCGCCGCTAGTCCGAGCCCATCCACCTCCTCCCTCTCCCGCTCCGGTGCTCTGCCATGGTCCGGACTAAGATCACGTACTACACAATGCTCACGCCGGAGCGTCGCGCCGAGATCCAGCAGGAGATCCGGGCGAGACAAGCCGTGCGCGCAGCCCGCATCGCTGCCTGGCTGCCTCCGGACTCGCCGGAGCCGGAGGAGGAGGAGCAGCCGGGGGAAGAGAAGGAGGAGGAGCTGGCGCCGATGAGGGTGGAGGAGGCGGAGGAGCCGGAGCAGCAGCTGTTGTCCTTCAACATGGAGCAGGCGGAGGCGGAGTTCGCCGTCGCCCAGTCCGACGAGATGGCGAAGCAGCATGCCATCCTATAGTCCATCCAGAATGAGGCCTATGTGGAGGCCAACCGGGCGTTCCTCCGGCGGGAGCAGGTGGAGTCTGACACGCTCTTCGCCGAACTCGACGTGGAGATAGAGACGGAGAAGGCCGAAGCGGAGCAGCCGGAGGAGGCAGAGCTGCAGCTGCCGCCAATCCTGCTGGAGCCAGGTACGGAGATTGTCGACATCTCCGACGATGAGTAGCTAGGTGATCGACGTAGTACGTAGGTTATTTTGTTTGCATGTCTTTGTATGAATATAAGAATTTAATATGAGATGTCCGAATGTAACAAGTAAAATTTGAGGCGTATCTGGTCACTACCCATGGATGCGCCGCGCGCGTCCACGGGCGTTTGAGGGGCTATATTTAGGGTATCCGGCTGTAGATGCAGTGCACTTCCCATAATTATTGGCTGGTTGTCATGTTGGTGCCGCTGCATTCCGCAAACTGTGTTTGACCACGGAGGGTGCTGGAGCCAGGTCATTCGGGGCATATTCTCCTGAACAAGCCCACGACAGATTTTGAAATTTAGCCTAATGGCCAGCTGCAACCTGGAAGGTTTAGGACATCTCCAACGTCCCCTAAAAAAAAAAAGACATCTCCAACGTAAGAGCATCTAAAACCAGAGTTGACAAATTCGGGCACATATATGTCCGCGGGCGCACAGCGCCGGCCCGGCCCGCAAATGTTCCTATTAGGAACCACAACCCTTACTTTTGAAATCTTAAATCCATATAAACCCATGCACGTTGATCATCACATACGAAACAATGAATAGCATACACACAAAAATCCAAACGTCGACACTAAAAATATATAAGTCAAACATTGTCCAAACTTAAAATGTATTCATACATAAATACAAACGTTGATCACCACATGCACGTTGATTATCACATACGAACAATGAATAGCACACACAAATACAAACGTTGACAAATTATTCGTACATAAAAATATATAATCCAAACGTTGTCCAAACTTAAAATTTATTCATAGTGCATAATTGAAACATAAAATCACAATTCAATTATTTCCGGCATAGATCCACATATGCTCCACAAGATCATTGAGAAGATGCATATGCACCTGTTGGTCCCGAAGTTGACAATGCATCTCAAGAAAGTTGGCAATATGCTTCGCCTCTTGTTCAGGGAGGCGGACCTAAACTCTGGGCATCTCAAAATTATGCGTGCATGCTACCCCTTGACCCTCATCCTCGACTATCATGTTATGTAAACTTACACAACATGTTATGCTGCCAAAGTGTCTCCGCTTTTCATATCATTGCAGCTCCACGAACAATACCCCGTCGAGCTTGGAGCACCCCAAATGCTCTCTCCACATCCTTCCTAGCACCTTCTTACGCTTGTGCAAAGAGACATTGTTTCCTACCACGAGAATCCGATATAGTCTTCAAAAGCGTCGCCCATTGAAGATAGATATCATCGACAAGGTAGTGCCCCGTGTTGTAGTTGTGCCCGTAGACAGTGTAGTTGTACGATGGAGCTTCCCCATCACAAAGTCTCTTGAACAAAGGAGATCGTTGGAGTACATTGATGTCATTGTCCGAACCAGGCATGCCAAAGAAAGCATGTCAAATCCACAAGTCCTTCGATGCCACTGCTTCAGGTATGATGGTGGCTTCTTTGGTGTGACCTTGGTACTGCCCGTGCAAACCTCTTGGGTAGTTCTTCCATTGCAAGTGCATGCAATCAACTGAACCGAGCATACCTGAGAATCCTCTTGACGCTCCAATTGGCAATAATTTTTCTATGTCCTCCACAGTTGGCTCTCTCGGGTACTCTGCTCCAAACACCTTCACCACAGTGCGTGCGAATTGCACCGTGGTGTTCAAGTTCTTGGTCTCTTCCATCCAGATTTTAGTATCAATGGCATCTGTGCCCTTACCATAAGCAAGAATCTTGAGAGCAGTCATACATTTCTGCAAAGGAAAGAAAGAAAGTTTTCCGCAACAATCCTTCCTCAGCTTGAAGTTATCATCAGCTTTCTCCACAACAGTCACTATGCGCAATGACAAAGCTCTGCTCATCCGGAAGTGGAGTCGAAAGAAACCTTCATGGTATGTTGGGTCCATTGTGAAGTAGTCCATGTACAGAAGTCATGCGCCGGCGATCCTATCTCGGGGAATAACTCTCCGGCCCTTTATCGAGCCCTTGAAGTTCAGTATGTGCTCCTCTTCCTTCTCTATTTCTTCTTGGATGCTCATCATTTCAGCATCTTCGTCGTCTGAATCTGACGAATCGATGAACTCATTATATTTGAACTCGTTAAGATCTGTGTTTCCATAGCCATCATTCCACGACGAATCCATGGGTGACCCACAAATAGCCAAAAGAATACAAAAATTGCTCAGAGACTTCATCGAACACATAGCGCGTGAGGTATATATATGAAGGAGTTGGACGTACCGGGGCGACGTCCAGTGGAGGTGGCCCTGTCCGATGGCGGCACGGTCGACGACGTTGTGGGTTGGGGCCTCTAGTGGCGGCGTTGTGGGCTAGGGAAGATGACGGAACAACAATGGCGGTCGAACTACGGTGGCGGCTATGCAGAGGAGGCAGAAAAGAGAAGAGAAACATGGCAGGTCATGAAAGAAGAGGGCGACTTCAAGCGATTTGGTGCGGGGCCTTGTGGTCAGTCCGAGCGTCCCCATATCCTCCCTACACATGGGCCGGGTATGGGAGTTGCCGACTAGCCTGAGTGTTTGGGTTGGTTTGCCCAATCCGGTTGGGTGGATTTTTTATGTCCGAGCACTGACCGGGTAGGCTGCTCGGATGTTTGGGGGTGTATTGGGTGCCTAGTTGTAGATGATCTAAGAACTCACACGTGGGTACACAATCAAAAAGGAAAAATAGAACAACCTACTAGGCTTTATTGATCAATAATAATAGATACAATGATAATGTTTAGATCATGAGGTTGATCCAACAAGATATGATGTTCCTGGCCTAGAGAAAAACCACGCATAACAGGATTGTGAGCATCATAATTGAGCTCCTACTTTCATGAACAAAGGTGCAATTAGCAATAGAAATCTTCCAGCTTCTCATTTCTTTAATGACCGCACCATACTAGCCACCTGCTCCCTCCTTGATGTTCTTGATTACCATTAGGTAATCCGAAGTGTTATAGGGATGATGAATATCAAGATCATCGGGCGGTGAAAATGCTTCCTGATAGGCAAGCGCCTCAAGAGTCAGCGGGCCCGAGATGCCTGGGTATACAACCGCGAAAGATCCTAGGTACACACCATAATCGTCACTACACACAACAAGCATAGTAGCCCCATCTCTAGCTCTAGAAACTCGAGTGTCAGCATTAAGTTCAACATAATTAGTTGGAGGTAGAATCTACTTCCTGATTGGCTGACCGATAGACCTAAAGGGAAGGCTATCTTGTGGTGCATGATTTGATTTGATGTGACCAAGCTTGCTGTGACGACCCCGGCTTAATCGTGCACTAACCATACACGCAAATGCGCACGATCAAGCCTAAGGACTCACTTGAAGATATCACAACACAACTCTAAAACATAAATAAAGTCATACAAGCTTTATATTACAAGCCAGGGCCTCGAGGGCTCGAATACATAGCTCGATGGCATACAAGCGTCAGCGGAAGCATCAGATATCCGAGTACAGATATTTTACAGAGAGAGAAATAGGCCTTCATAGAGGCGGGGTAAAATAGAATACTACGATCGAAAGGCGTAGGCCTCCTGCCCTGGACCCTCCGATCCTACTCCTGGTCGTCAAACGGCTCCTCGTAGTAGTAGTACTCGCCAGGCGGGTAGTAGTACTGGTCGTCGGCTGGGGCGTCTGGCTCAGGGGCTCCGTCGTCTAGTGGCATCAATTGGATATGGGGGAAAAAGAAAGTAAAGCAAACGTGAGTACTCATCCGAAGTACTCAGCAAGCAAGGATCTACACTACATATGCAACATTTTCAAAGGAATGGCTGTATATGTGGACTGGGATGCAGAAATGCCAGAATAGAGGGGGAAGCCTAGTCCTATCGAAGACTAGCATCTTCAACAATCTTCGACAGTCTTGCAGCAATAGAAGAGAACAGATGAACATAATGTAAAGTAGTAGTAGTAGTATCATCAACCTCGACCTGAGATCCTTTCTCGACTCCCTGCGAGAAAGCAATCCCAGAGCCGTACTATCCAGTTCTCATCATATGTTCTAGTTGTACTGATCGGGATACAACTCCGAGTGTCCGTTACCGTAGGACAGGCTATCGATAGAAGTTTCTTCCCTGCAGGGGTGCACCAACTTACCCACCACGCTCGCTTAACTCCGGCCGGACACACTTTTCTGGGTCATGCCCGGCCTCGGCTAAACAACATGCCGCAACCCGACCTAGGCTTATAAGAGAGGTCAGCACGCCGGACTAAACCTATGCCCCCAGGGGTCTTGGGCCATCGCCCCGGGAACTCCTGCACGTTACGGGGCCACCGAGAGCAGACCTAGCAACCCCTTATACAAGCACGGTTGCGTTCCCAGTCCAACTCGGCGTGCGCCGCTCCTTACTGACGTCAAATAAGCTTCGGCTGATGTATACGACGCAGAACGCCCATACTATGCCCACGTGATGGTTAGTGCTATCGGGCCAGAGGCCCCTCGGATCAAATATCCAAACCGTTTAGTGGTTTAGGATCGCGCGGAAACGAGCAGAGACTCACGATCGATGTGACCCCGTCGCCCCATCTCGAGGACTTGCGGCAAGGGCTAAGAATGCCCGGCCACGCCTCGTAGTTATCTCGCGGGCACCATCCAGGTCAACCCGACTCCACATCACTTCGCATTAAGCTCGCGCGGGTACCCCTCAGGGCCGACCCGTCATTAGAATCATGTTTCAAAGTCAAGTCATAGTATCCAAAGTAACTGTGTGTCTGACACCGAAAGGAACCCTGAGGAATCACCCTCGATGGAATTCCCGCTCGATGTTATCATCAAGGTGAACGAAGGAGGAATCACCCTGTCGGTGTACTAAGTATTGGGCCACTAGTACCCCGTACTTGTGCACGGGCAGTTGTAGCCATCCTCGCGGCAAGGCTTGTCGGGAATAGTTCGAGGTTGATTCAAGCCATCAAGGAAATCATCAAGTCAGAGATCTTAGGATCAGCAGATAAGCAAAGCCGGAGTTCGAAGGCCAGTTTCCCCGGCAAGATCTTTGCCGGGATGGCCTGTAGAGCCCGGCAAGGCTCGGCGCCCGGCAAGGCTTGGTTCCCAGCAAGCCCTGGCGCCCGGCAAGGTTTGGTGCCCGGCAAGGATCGGCGCCTGGCGAGATTCCGCCACTGTGCCGCCGCTTCGGCACAGTAACAAGTCTGACATTCTGGCTCCTTCCCTGGATGCGTGGCGACGCGTCAGTGGAGGAGAGCTTAAGCGGTGCTGATGGGATGGCCCCTTTTTCCATCCCCAAGAAAGTGAGGACACCTAAACGGACACCTCACGGTGCATTAAATGCGCTTGTCCTAATCCGTCAGGGGTTAGGTATGATACCCTGTAGCTACTTTACACCTCAATGTATGTACATTTTGCCACTGTGGAGACCCCTTTGAGCATATAAAAGGAGGCCCAAGGCAACTGCTACAGGGGGAGAGGACTTCTGGCCCATTTTGCATGCGTAGCTGCTCTTTGAACGTACTGTTCACTGCGAGCGCTCCTTAAGGCTGGGCTCAAGAACATCAATAAGAACACAAAACAGGAGTAGGGTTTTACGCTGATCAGCGGCCCGAACCTGGGTAAAAACTTCCCGCGTCGATCACTGGTTCTGCTCTTTGCGTATACCTCTCCCCCCGCCGAATCGTAAAGGGGTCTCTCGGGATCCCATAGGTGTCGTACGCCGACATCTTTGGCGCGCCAGGTAGGGGGATTGAAGGTTGCGTGAACCTGATCTGGTGATCGGCGCCTTAGTTTCTTCATCATCATGCCACCCAAGAAGAAGAGCGCTGCGACAGCGCAACCGTCCGGGTCCGTTTTGCCTACGCCTTCGCGTACTGGCGATGGCGTGGGTGCAGAAGGAAGAGGACTAGAACCCCCGCGGTGTTCTGGTGATCCGAGCCAGGCGAGCGGTATCGTTCGCAGTGGCAGTGGTAACCTGCACGCCGCTGGATCTAGGGATGGCGCTGTGTTGCCTACGGGTGGCACAACGAACTCAAGAGATCGAAGGGCGCCTGCTGGAGCTCCCGTGCCGGCCCAAGCCTCACGACCTATCCAGGCCGTGCATGATGAGCGACGTCATGGCGCTGGTGGTTCAGGGCGTCCCCATGAAAAGGTTTCTGCGCATAGATCCCAAGATGCGCGGGACCAGCATGCACACCGAGCTGCCGGCGGAGGTGGCGCACGGTCGCGTGACCGTGGTGGTGCTCCTTCTAACTTGGTTAGGAGTCAGAGCACCTCACGTACCTCGCACTTGTCGCCGCCACCTACGCCAGCGGAAGCCTTGGCACGTGCGCAGCTGCTCCTCGATTTTCCTCCTGCCCCGGAGAAGATGGAGGAGTGGCGAGCTACCATCCAGAGCCTCATCGGCTTCGCCAACAAAGATGGACCGCAAGAGGCAGGGCCCTCGCAGCGGAGGCCCATCGATCTGGCGCGAGCCGATGTAGAGAAAACCGGAGGTGGTGAAACTACAGTGCACTCCCCTCCGCGGCACCAGCGGCGGCCGACAACTCAGCAAGTTGACCGCCATGAAGAAGTTTCCATGGCGTCGTCCGATCCACGGATGCGCCGCGATCAGCGTCAAGTTCTCCAGGAGCGAGGCAAGGAGGACGCTCGAACTACCATCGAGCGACGACGGGAAGCGCGCTATCAGTCTGATAAGCGTGCGGGGCCGGCTGTTGACGATCCTGTGCCAGGGGACGTAGGAGACTTGCCTTATGAGGTAGGGACTCCAGCATTTACCCGTGAGTTGCGGCAAGTCCGGTGGCCCAATTCCCGAACCTTCAAGCCGGAGGTCCCGGAGAAGTATGACGGAAAGACCCATCCCTCGGAGTTCCTGAGCATCTACACCATTGCGGTGTAGGCTATCGGGGGCTGAGATGACAAGATACTTGCCAACTACTTCCCGTTGGTGCTCAAGCCCAACGTCAGGTCGTGGTTGATGCATCTGCCGGAGAATTCTATTTCTTCCTGGTCAGATTTGTGCCATCAGTTTGTTGGCGCCTTCGTTGGAGGCCACCAAGGTCCTGGCCAAGAGAGCGATTTGCACATTATCCCTCAGAAGGAGGGCGAGTCCCTGCGCAAGTTTATCCAGAGATTTAGCCGGGTGCAGTACAATATTCCTGACGTTCATCCTGCCGCTGTTGTTAGCGCGTTCCATCAGAACGTGCGTAACCGCAAAATGCGGGAAGAGCTGGCAATGAACAAAGTCAGGAGTATCGCCGAGCTTTACGCTCTGGCCGATAAGTGCGCTCGAGCTAAAGAGGGGAGGAAACTCCCCGGTGAGGCTGTTGGCGCGGCGGGCGAGTCCGAAGATGAAGACGCCGCGGCCCCGTCAAGGAAAGGCCGGCGGCGGAACAGGAAGCGCGAGAGGCAAGGCCGTGCTTGCTGTCGAGGAATCCGACAACCCCGGCGCCGCCAAGAAGGCCAAGGTTGGTGACCCCGACAAGGATCTTGTCGGGTGCCCTTCCTGTCAGGCCTTGGCGGCTGCCGACAAGTCGGAGAACTCCGGCAAGCAGTATTGCAAGATCCATCGCACCAAGGGCCACGATCTCCAGAACTGCCGGCAAGTCGAGCAGCTTGCCGAGAAGCAGAAGGCCGAATACGAGAGGCGAGATAAGGAGAAGGCCCAAGATGGTGCTGAGGGGTCCGGCAAGAAGCGCGGTGGCCGGGGAGGTCGCCGCGGCAAGGCCAAGCAGCAAAAGGATCGGCCCGCTCGGGGCCGAGATAAAGAAGGAGATGATGATGAGGAAGAGGATGAATCCAGTGAGCAAGAATTCCAGAAGGCTACGGAGGCCATGTGCATTGATGGGGGTGCCTCGCTGCATTCCTCCCACCGCCAACTCAAACAGTGGGTGCGGGAGGTCAATGCGGCAGAGCCATCCCCCGATGCGTGTAGGCCCCTGAAGTGGTCCAGCACGCCTATCATCTTCGACGCCGAGGATCACCCTGATCGCACAACTGCGGTCGGGTATTTGCCGTTGTTGGCCTCGCCAACAATTCGCAACCTCAAGGTGACGAAGATGTTAGTTGACGGCGGGGCCGACCTAAATTTAATCTCATCGGATGTGCTCAGAAGGCTTCAGATTCCCGACGAGGACCTCGAGGAAACGGGTACGTTTCAAGGGGTCAACCCGGGAAGAACCCAGCCTAAGGGCAAGATCACGCTGCCGGTAACATTTGGCAGCGAGCTTAACTTCAGGACCGAAAAGGTGGTGTTTGATGTCGCCAAGATCCCCATGTCATACAATGGGATCCTTGGTCGGCCAGCGCTGGCTAAGTTTATGGCGGCATCGCACTACGTGTACAACGTCTTGAAGATGCCTGGGCCGTTGAGCGTCATCACTATCCATTCTGATAAGAAGGATGCGCTCATCTGTGCCGATCAACTTTACCGGGAAGCAGTTGCAGCACTTGCCGTCAAGGCATCTGCTCCTGCCGCTGAAACTCCCGGGGGGAAGAAGAAGACCGGCAGGAACCTTGGCGTGAACTCCGGCAAGCGCACCTCCTCGGAGTGCTGCACTTCCGTCGAGGACGTACCAGAGAGTTCCATCGGCAAGAACAAGAAGTCCAAGGCTGCTCCGCCGGAAACCAAGAAGGTGCCTGCCAGGGAGGACGGAACGGGGGGAACTTTCACCATAAGTTCCACCCTAGATGACAAATAGGAAAGCGCGCTCGTTGCTTTCCTGCGGGCGAATGTCGACGTGTTTGCATGGCAACCGTCTGACATCCCCGGTGTTCCCAGGAAGGTAATTGAGCACCACCTTGCTGTCTGTCCTCATGCGCGGCCCATCAAGCAAAGGGTCAGGAAGCAGGCCTTGGAGCGGCAAGAATTCATTGCCGAAGAAATTAAGAAGCTGGAGGCGGCAGGACTGGTCAAAGGAGTGCTTCATCCAACCTGGTTGGCCAATCCGGTTGTAGTACGGAAAGCGAATGGGAAATGGAGGCTTTGTATCGATTATACAGATATCAATAAAGCTTGTCCAAAAGATCCTTTTCCCTTGCCGCGCATCGACCAGATTGTGGATGCCACCGCTGGTTGTGATCTCCTGTCCTTCCTTGATGCCTATTCAGGGTATCATCAGATTTTTATGGCAAAAGAAGATGAAGAGAAGACCGCCTTTATCACCCCATGTGGTACGTATTGTTTCATACGAATGCCTTTCGGGTTGAAAAGTGCTGGTTCAACATTTGCCAGAGCAATCCAGATTGGTTTTGAGCCACAACTCCATAGAAATATGGAGGCGTATATGGATGATATAGTGGTCAAAACCAAAGATAAAGCAACGCTCATTCAAGACTTAGAAGAAACATTTGCAAACTTGCGCAAGATCAATTTGAAGCTCAATCCTGAGAAGTGCGTGTTCGGTGTTCCTTCCGGCAAGCTCCTTGGATTCTTTGTATCTTGCCGGGGAATCGAAGCGAACCCCGACAAGATCAAAGCTATTGAGCAGATCGAAGCGCCGAGACGCGTCAAGGATGTGCGTCGTCTTGCCGGCTGTGTTGCTGCTCTAAGCAGGTTTATTTCCAAATCTGCTGAGCACACCCTGCCCTTCTTCAAAATTTTGAAGAAGGTAGGTCCAATGAAATGGACTCCGGAGGCGGAGGCTGCGCTGCAAGATTTGAAGAAATACCTTTCCTCTCCGCCGACACTAGTCGCGCCTAAACCACAAGAGCCATTGCTGCTGTATCTGGTAGCAACAAATCAAGTGGTTAGCGCTGCGCTAGTGGCGCAGAGAGAAGCTGATGAGGAAGCAACATCAATGGCAGGACCGCCAAATGACGCGGCAAGATCTTCCCCGGCAAGGGTTGATCCCTGCAAGCCAGGATCTGCGCAAACAGAAGAACCTGTGCAGAAGAAGAAGGTGGTGCAGCGCCCAGTTTATTTTGTTAGCTCTCTTTTACAAGGAGCTAGGTCAAGATATTCTGGTGTGCAGAAGTTGCTTTTCGGCCTCCTTATGGCCTCGAGAAAGCTGCGCCATTATTTCAAGCACATGAGATCACCGTCGTCACTCGCTTTCCGTTGCAACGGATTTTGCAAAATCCGAAGGCAACCGGCAGGATTGTGGAGTGGGCGTTGGAATTGTCCAGCTTTGGCCTTAAGTTTGAAAGCACTTCGACGATTCAGAGCAGGGCCTTGGCAGAGTTCATTGCAGAATGGACCCCAATGCCAGACGAAGAAGTTCAAGAAACAATTCTCCCCGGCAAGGAAATCGATCAGCAATGGGTTATGTACTTTGACGGGGCTTTCTCGCTGCAAGGCGCCGGTGCTGGCGTGCTGCTTGTCGCACCCACCGGGGAGCACCTCAAGTACGTAGTCCAAATGCACTTTCCCCGGGAGAGTTCAACCAACAACACTGCAGAATACGAGGGTTTGCTTGCCGGTCTCAGGATCGCGGCAGACCTTGGTATCAGAAAGCTCATCATCAAAGGCGATTCACAACTTGTCGTCAGGCAAGTTAACAAGAGTTATCAAAGCCCATTGATGCAGGCCTACGTAGATGAAGTGAGGAAATTGGAAGAGCGCTTTGACGGTCTGCAGATGGAGCACGTTCCTCGTGTCGAGAACAATATTGCTAATGACCTGTCAAAGCGTGCCGCCCTCAAGTTGCCTGTGGAACCAGGAACTTTTGTGCTCCAATTGACTCAACCATCCGTGGCGCCATCGATGCGGCAAGAAAAGAGAAGAAAGTTGAACTCTGGCCAGTACTTCCCGGCAGTGCTCCCCGGAGCCGCCGGCAAGGAAGTTGCCAGGATCGACACGCCTGCCGGGGAACAACAGGCTCCGGCAGGGCCTCAGGCCCTTGCTGTCGAGACAAATGTTCCCCCGGCAGAGGAGATGCCTTTAGTCCTAGCTGTCGAGCCTCAGGCTCCAGCATGGGCGCAGCCCATCGTCCATTTCCTTCATACAGGTGAACTTCCTGAGGAACAGGAAGAAGCGGAGAGAGTAGCCCGTCGATCTGTTATGTACAAGTTCGTCGATGACCAAATGGTGTGAAATTGAAGTGCATTCCTCGGGAGGATGGACTAGAGCTGTTGGCAGAGATACATGGGGGCATATGTGGTTCTCACATAGGGTCAAGAGCGCTTGCCGGGAAAGCATTCCGGCAAGGTTTCTTTTGGCCTACCGCTCTCCAGGATGCAACTGCACTAGTAACCAAGTGTGAAGTGTGCCAGTTTCATTCGAAGAAATTACACCAGCCAGCTCAAGCTCTTCAGACAATCCCTCTCTCCTGGCCATTTTCGGTCTGGGGGCTCGATATACTGGGCCCTTTCCCCCGTGCTACCGGGGGCTTTGAGTACTTGTACGTTGCTATCGACAAGTTCACAAAGTGGCCGGAGATGAAAGCAGTGAGGAAGGTGACAGCGCAGTCAGCTGTCAAGTTCTTCAAGGGAATTGTTTGCCGTTTCGGTGTGCCCAACAGGATCATCACCGACAACGGCACGCAGTTCACAAGTCGCACCTTCATGCAGTACGTCCAAGACCTTGGTGGCAAGATTTGTTTTGCCTCTGTTGCTCACCCAAGAAGCAACGGCCAAGCGGAGAGGGCCAATGCTGAAGTGCTGCGCGGTCTCAGGACCAGAACCTTTGACAGGCTGAAAAAGTGCGGAAGACGCTGGATTGATGAGTTGTCGGCGGTTCTTTGGTCAATCAGAACGACACCAAATCAAGCCACCGGCCAGACGCCCTTCGCTCTAGTCTACGGAGCGGAAACAGTTCTCCCCACGGAACTCATATACGGATCTCCTCGAGTGCTCGCTTATGATGAGCTCGAGCAAGAGCAACTGCGGCAAGATGACGTTGTGCTCCTTGAGGAGAATCGTCTTCAGGCTGCTGTGCGAGCTGCACGCTACCAGCAAGCTTTGTGCCGCTACCATAGCCGCAAAGTTCATGCCCGAAGCCTTGAGGAAGGCGACCTTGTTCTTCGGCGGATTTAGTCCGCCAAGAATTCAAACAAGTTGACGCCAAAGTGGGAAGGCCCTTATCGGGTAGTATGGGTCACCAGGCCTGGCGCTGTCCGACTGGAGACCGAAGATGGCGTTCCAGTGAGTAATTCCTGGAATATCGAACATCTTCGCAAGTTCTACCCATAAGGCGCGGTTGCCGGGGGATCCCGGCAACCACCTTTTTGTACAAGTCTTGCTGGTGAGGCATGTGATCCTTTGTACAAAGCCAGGCGCAGACCCTGAGCACAGATGAATAAATTTAAGTGTTGTACATTCCCTTATTGATTCCCATGTTCATATTTATATATATGCATGTTTATCTAAGATGTTGTATGACACCTGATCCCGGTAAGTTCTAACGAACCGCCAAGGTTTCATGCCTTTATTTTCTCTTCTTTCTTTTTCTCAAAAGACAGAAGGATTCCTTGCGTGCACATTTGCCGGGGGGAAGGGAGATATGAATACCAGTTGGTGAAGTTCGGAATCGACACTTGCCGGAGGAAGAACAAAGACAGGAAGCTAAGTCCTAAAAACTCAGAGCAAGTTTTTCTTTTATTACCAAGTTATTTCCTAGGACGATTCCGACTCTTGTATGAAAAATCTGCACGTGAAGGAACCCTTGTTGTAATCGGTCGCGCCCTTATTTTGTTTCGAGTCCGCTCAACAATTTAAGTGGCTGCACTGAGAACGCCAAGGAGTCTTGCCGGCCGCTGCGCCTCCAGCAGGCTGCTGAAGTCCCGCACCCAGCGCTCGCGGCAGGTTGCGCGCCGGCAAGTTTTTCAATAAGCGTAGGATGAACTCCATACATAAAGGAATCAGACAAGGAAAGTAGCAAGCATGAGCCTAAACATAGTCAAATTGTATTACATCCATGAGTTGCCGCAATTCTAATTTGTGACTTGATTGTCTTTTAGATGGAATAATGACGGCAAGAAAAGGGGGAAGCACTCAATCCCTGCGCTGGCCTTCGATCCTTTTGATGGAGTCCACCTTCTCAAGGATGGGCGCGATGCACTCTTCAAGCGCCTCAACATTTGCATCCTTTGGCAGATGGCCGAGCGCGTTGGAGAGGTTGATGCCGGGGTTACTGTGCACCACCTTGATGAGCACCTTGCGGAGGACGACCCGGCAAAGCCGGCGAGTCTCGTTCGCCAGTTGGGTCGCCCGGCTGGACTAGAGCACCCTCAACACCTTGATGATGCTTTCAAAGAACATCGTCAACCTGGCACTTGGAGATATTCTTTCCTCGGAAGAATACTTGAAGTTCGGCAAGCCCATGGTTGACAGTTCTGCGGTAAGCTTCTCCGCGGTGGCGATGAGACGGCCAGTCCAGATCTCCACTCCCTTCTCGTACTCGTTTTGGGCAGCGGCGGCGCTCTTGAGCAGGTTCCTCTCTCCTTGGAGATCCTTGAGTAGAGCCTTCTCACGGGCCTTGCCGGCCTCGAGAGACTTCTGCAGCGTGGTCAGCTTCAGCTCCAGAACCGCAATATTATCAGCCGCAGAGGAGAGCTACTTGGTCTTGTCGGACAGGGCAACTTGCATCTCCGCCAAGGAGTGGAGGGTTTTTTCCCTGTCCCCCTTGAGCGTCGAGAGTTCCTTGCCGTGCTCTTCGAGATCTGTTTCCAGCCTCTTCACTCTGTCGTTCAGCTCATTCTTGGCGGCCTCTGCAGCTTCGGCAGCATCGACGGCCTCCTTGAGCTTGCCGGCGTGACTTGCAGTCAGAGCTTCGAGAGCCTCCTTATGTTTTCGCTCCAGCTCCTGGGTCCGCCGCGCGACAAGATTTTCAATATCCTCATCCTTGCTGCGAAGCTTGGCGGCGAGCGCCTGCTCACGAGCAGTGAGATCTTCCTCATGAGCATCAGGAGCAACGCGGCGCCCCGTCAGGAGGGCATCTTCGGCAGCAATCCTTTGAACAGCTTCATCATGCGCCTTCTCCATGTATGATTGCTTCAGGAGGATCTCATTCCACTGCTGGCTCACTTGTTCCCGGCCGGCAACCAACTCTTGGAGGGCCTTGGTGTGCCAGATCTGCATTTGTGCGACGCGCCTTTGGAAATCTGCTTCGGCCGCCTCAACAACTGCCATTCTGGAGTCCGCTTTGTCTTTCCGGGCGCGATGGAGAGCCTGGAGTTTGCGGAAGTTCTCGCCCATGGCCTGAAGGAGCTGATCCTCTTCAGATTTGCCGCTGCTAGTGCTGGGATCGTCGACAACTTCAAGCCAAGCAGCAGCGATGATTTCTTCGAAAACTTCTCCTTCGGCTGGTGCCCCAGCGCTTGCCATCCCCGGCAAGTTGATGAACAGGTTCTCACCAACCTTGAGGTACTTGCTGGATGACGGGCCTTCAGATGTTGATGGCTGGTCTTCAGTGGCCGCCTCACCAGTGACAGGGGGCTCTGTGGCCGGTGTAGCACCTGGCGCTCCTGTGGCAGGAATGCTATCAGTGCGGTCCTCAGCCTCCCTGTCGCCCCCTTCAGCAGGTTCTTCGGCGGTTTCCTCTTGTGCTGTCTTGGCGGCCTCCCCGTCAAGAGCACCACCAGCCTCGACAATGTCATCCTTGGTGGCCTCGCTGGCAGCGATCCTGTCTGCTTCGGCGGCAGCATCCCTGGCGGTCTCCTCGATCACAACGTCGACGTCCATGTGTTCCATCACAGGGAACTCTGAAGGGCGAAGGAGGAAAACAGAATAAGATCAAGGTTGAAGTTTGAAGTGACCGAAGACAGAGAGATAAGAGAAAAAGAATAACAAGCACTCTGAGGCAATCGAGTACCTGCGTCGGGCTGTCGGGAGGTGGCTTCACCCCTCCCGGCAACTCCGGTTGCCGGGGGCGTGTCGCCGGAGTCCGCGCTTGCCGGCTCCCCCTCAGTTAGGACGGGCTCGTCGACAGGATCTCTTGTCGGGGACGTGCTTGTGGGCGGAGCGGTCGATGAAGGAGGCACAATGGGAATGTCTTCTCCTTGTTGCCGTTCTTCTCCTGCGAACCCAAAGATATCAGTAGGCAAGAATGAAAACCTCGGCACCCGCCAGCGGAAAAAGAACAATGAACTTACGCTGGGGGCTGTGCTGGGGGCTGCGCTGGGGGCTGCGTTGAGGACTAGACTCCGGGCTCACAATGACGGTTTCTGGCACGCTAGTGGAGCCTGCCGGGGGCTCGTCGCCCGTAGAAGTCCTTGACCTCTTCGCCATCCTCTCCAGCAAGGTTTCTGTGTCACTGCAGAAACAATACAAGCAAGTCAGTAAAGATTGATGCAAGATTGGAAGGTAAAAGCTGTGGCAAAGTACTTACTCTTCTTCCTCTCGCTCCGGACTAGAGCCGGAGATGTCGAAGTCGACCTCCGTTGCGGTGTCTGAGTGGGGAGGCGGAGGAGGATTCCTAGGCCGCTTGGCTGTGGCAGGCGCCGGGGCAGCTTCCGGTGCGGTGGTACGAGACCCTCCTTCCGCCCCAGCAGTGGCCGCTAGTGTGGGCCTCGCGCGCCGTGCAGGCTGTTGACGAGCCCCCTGCCGCGGTCCAGTCTTGCCGGCCACTTTCTTGCCGGGGGCTTCGCCGCTCGAAGAGGGCTGGCTTGCCGGGATGTCAGACGCAGCCTTCCGAAGAACACGCTTCGCCTTCTTCTTCGGGGTGGGGGCTCTTCTCGCGTCTCTTCTTCTTCGACCGAGTCCTCGCCGGACGAGCTTTTAGCGACTGCGCTGCTCTCCTCCCCGGCAACCTCGTCCTCCCCGGCAGGCTTCACCTCCACTACCACCTCTGCGTCGCTAGCTTCCCACTCTGTGAAGCCGACGCTGCCGGCCTCTGCGGCAAGATTTGCCTCTTCCACCCTAGTAGCAATGTAAGCTACTTCTTGGTCGGTGGTGGCTCGGATGAAATCTGACTCTTTCCGAACAGGCCTCTCCGTCAAGCTGTCAAAGAATTTCTGCGCTTCCTCCTCGCTTGGCTCGGCCCAGGTCGGGTCAAGGCCATGGGCGTTGAACATCGGCAGGAAGGCAATGATTGACCCCAAGGCAGAGTTGTTGCACAAGGGGACAATCCTTGCCAGCAGCCGGTGCTTGTCTTCGCGCTGGAATAACTTTTGACGGAGAGCGCCAAGCTGCATGGTGGTCAGATTGTTGTTCAGCCCGGGGCGCAGTCTCATGACATCTGCCGCGTTCTTGTATTCCCAGACTGGCCTTCCCTTGTTCTGCAGAGGGGCGATGCGGCGGCGGAGAAAGTCGAAGCCGATCATCTCCATCGTCAGCCCGGCAGCCTTCAAGCGAAGGATCCTGGTAGTGGCGATTGTGAGCATCTCGTCTTCCGCAGCGAGATCGCTCCAATCCTTGCCGCAGACCACCTTCTGTTGCCGGGGATGACAAAAAGGATGGGGATCTGCTTCCTGGATCCAGCACCATTCGGCCCGCCACTCGTCCCACTTTTCGCGGTAAACTCCCTCTGGGTATATTTCTTTGTTCCAAGCCCTTGGAATCCAGGCAATAGATCCAGAGAGAGCCTCTCCTTTTTGGATACGAGGGAAGAAATAATGGCGGAAAAGAGCAGAATTGGGGATCACGCCAACAAAATTCTCACAGAGATGGGCAAAGATAGACATGCAAAGTACTGCATTCGGCGTGAAATCAAGGAGGCGGAAGCCGTATGTGTACATGATGTCATTGAACAAATCAGAAAAGGGGGGACAGAGCCTGCAATAGAAATATGCAGTGAAGAAGGGGTATCTGTCCGATCCACCTTTGGAGCAAGCACCTGGGATTACGCGTGTGGCGGGGTGAGCTTGCATTCCCTTCGCCCACATGCATTGGTATCGCCCCTTCAAAGCTTCAGCATCGAGCGTCGGAGGGAAGACGACGAGCCTCTTCCGCATCTTCACCAGTTCACTCTCCGGAACTTCGGCTTTCGCCTCCTTGCCCTTGCCTTTGCTGGCCTTGGGCGGCATGGCGACTGTGAGGACGAAAGCTAGGGGCGGAGCGAGCGCGGGAGCAGCGGGCGGAAGAGGAAAAGGTTTCGCTCTGAGCTCGAGAAGAGGAAGGCGATGGTGATGGCTAGATTGAGAAGAAGAGGGGGGTAAATAGGTTTGTGCCTCTGTGACTTCTCCTTTTTATGGGGAAGGAGCGGGGCTCAAGAACATCAATAAGAACACAAAATAGGAGTAGGGTTTTACGCTGATCAGCGGCCCGAACCTGGGTAAAAACTTCCCGCGTCGATCACTGGTTCTGCTCTTTGTGTATACCTCTCCCCCCGCCGAATCGTAAAGGGGTCTCTCGGGATCCCATAGGTGTCGTACGCCGACACACCCTCGAGTTCCACACTTGAGAAGTTGCACGACGATGCTGTTATCGGGGGTGGTGTAGGAGGAATCACCCCCGCTTACCACGATCGAGTAACTAACCTACAAGGTTAACATCAGAAGTGCTGACGAGGTATCACCCTCGGCACTCGACGGTAACCCAGTAGTGTCGGCAACTAAGGGGGAAGTGATGTGCGGTGCCAGGGTCTGGTCTTCAATCCCGATGATCGGGTCTTCTGATATCCAGCGGGGCAGTCGGGATCAAGTGGGGGTTCTCTGTCGGGTCTCTACCCAGCCTATACTAATCAGTCTAGGATAACCAGCAAGGTAGCAAGGCAGGTTACAATAATCAGGCTATGCAGCAGATATAGGAAAACAGTAGCAGTAGCAGTTCTAATGCAAGCATAAGAGAGAAGAGAATAGGCGATATAGGCATGTTCAAAATGGGGGTGCTTGCCTGTTTGCTCGGGGGCAAGGGCAAGGTCGCCTGTGGTGTCGTCGGGGACGTAGTCGTACTCCTGAGCTGCGTCTGCCTCGGGAGCTACGTCAACGTTGGGGTCTACCGAGAGAGAAGAGGGGGAAGAAACAGGTAAACATAATGCAAACAAATGCAATACGGTGCGTGTGATGCTATGATGCACTGCAGGGTTGCCTAAATATGCATCTAAGTCATTTTAGTTATTTTTAGAATTAATCTGGGATTTATTTACCGAAGTGTGTGCACTATTCATCTATCGGATACGGGTCCGGAGTTACGAGTTCTTCTACGTAGGGGGTTCCGACAAAGAAACGGACGGCACGATCAGACTCGTCTCGTTGTTCTGAGCAATTTTCATGTTTTAACTTTTTCGATCCGAGCTACGGTTTAAAAGTTATTAATTTTCAAAGTTTATTTGAATTTCTGGAATTTATTCATTTACAGAAAAAATGAATTATGACGTCAGCATGACGTCGCTGTGATGTCAGCGGTCAACAGGCGCTGACCAGAGTCAACCCTGACATGTGGGACCCACATGTCAATCTCTGTTTATCTTAACAGCGAATTAACTTAATCCACAGAGTTAATTAGGGGGTGGGCCCCACTTGTCAGCGAGAGATTAGCTTAATTAACTTATTTAACATTTTCTTTTTCTTTTAAATCTTTTAACTAACACGGGGCCCACATGTCAGCCTCACTGGGTTGCCCAGTCAGCAGTTAACTGGGTCAACCCAGTCAACTGGGGTCCCACGGGCCCGCAGGCAGCGACCCAGAGGTGGGTCCTACCTGTGCCACGTCAGCGGGGCCGGCGGCTCGCCGGCGGCGACGCCAGAACGCGGTGGTGGCCTCGGGCCTCGTCGGATTTTGCCTACGGGCCACCAAAAAGGACAGGGCCGGCCGCATTCGAACGGCCACTCAACGGCGCGTCGAGTGGTGGCGGTGGCGTGGCCGGAGACGGCGTGTAGCGACGGCGGCGAGCATCGCGGCGGACGCCGGAGTTCGGGTGCGGTGGAGATCGGCGATGCAGACGCGCTAGCGAAGAACTAAACGGACAGAAATCCTCTACGTGTGTGTGCGAGCTCGATGGGCATGAGCCCGTGACCAAAAGGTCACCGGAGCCTCGACGGCGATGAGGTCCACGGCGTCGGGCTCGGGTTCACGTGGTGAAGCTGCCAGTGCGTGTGTGCGGAGCCACAGAGAGATGAGAAGGGAGGAGTGGCTCACAGTGAAGGCGCACAGTGGCCCGGTGACAGTTTAGGAGCCGTAGAGACCTCACCGGGGACGAAGACGAAAGGCGGCGACCCGAGGTTGAAGGCGAAGCTTGTGGATAAAGCAGCGCTCCTCCGCCCACTCCAGCTGCTCCGGTAGGCGTAGTCGACCACGGCGCTCCTCCCAGGTGCACTCAGACGAGGTGGGAAGGCCGTTGGCCACGGCAGCGGCGGATCGCGGCGACAGGGGCGCTCGGCCACCGGATCTGAGAAGGGAAGAGAGGCGGAGCGAGCGAGAGGAGAAGGGGAAGAATGACGGAGAGGCCGGGGAGGAGTGGAGGGGCGTCGACCTTATCCCCTCCGTCTCCTGTATCGTCGGTGGGCGGCAGCGTGTCGGCGCGCGCGCGCTCGGCCACAGCGGCGGCGACACGCACGGAGAGAGAAGGAGAAATGGGCCAGGTGGGCTGGATGGGCTGGCGCCAGGCACTGTGCACTTAGGCCGGTGCACAGTGGCCCATCTTTCCCTTTTTTTCCTTTCTGTTTTCTTTTTCTTTATTTCATTTCTGTTTTGAAATAGTTAGAGCACTTTTGCATTTTTGTAAAATGTGGGACTTAGTCCAAATATTACAGTGCCATTTTAGCTCTCACCAAAAAAGTGATTTGGACAGATTTGGAGTTCATTTGTATTTGAAATGATTTTAAATGGATTTAAATATCCTGTTTTGGTGTTGTTTCATCTTGTTAGAGTCACTTATCTAACTCCAACTTTAATGATGATGATTTTACAAATGTTCCTGGATTATTTGCCATTTAATGAACATTTTTCCAACAATGTTTGATCAACTTCATATTTCACTTTTGAATTTGAGTTGATTTTCAAAATGGAGTTGATTTGCTTTGATTAACCACTTTGTTTAAGCATTGCAAATGATATGACTTGGCATTATTAGCAGCTGATCACAGTGGCAATTACATAGGGGTGTTACACTTGCACATATATCGAGTGACAAACAAGTGGGTCGACAGAGGGCTAGGATGGATTCCTTCATGAAGTAATATCCGTCGCGCTGACTAGATGGTCCAAAGCATAACCACACCAAGCAAGTGAAAAATGCATGCGTTAATACTTCCGCCATGGAGAAGAGCCTTTTTTGCATTTGGCTTTGTCGCCATCATGTGCTCTAACATATCTTGATCCACCAATGCTCATACGCAACAAGATAGTGAACACTCAGCTAGTGAATGGCAACACGATTCCTTCATCCCATAGACTAAGCAACAACTTCCGATGCATGGCAATATCCTCTCTGGGAAGAGACTATTGCGCGAGGTGGCAAAGAAAATTCTTTAGTTTCATAGGAATGGTTGGCTTCCATACTCTCATCCAAGATTGCTCTTCTACCGCTGTGCTCGATGACCAGGCCCTCCCGTCTAGCCAGTCCTCGTGACGCCTTTTAGTAGGAGTGTGCATGTGATAAGCTGATCACTCACTAAATCTCCACGGTTTTTCAAAACCCAATGACCAGAAATCCTTTATATTTCTTGTGTAAATTGACAGTTGCAATGTTAGAGATGCATCCATTGGCAGAAAAATCTGCTTGAACAACTCTCTGTTCACCTCGCAATCATATGATCTATCCGTTCGGACACCACCATGGGGGGGATTCTCTGCTGAAGAAACTATAGTTCTCATCATCTCGCTGAGAGGTATCCAATTCTGGTTCGAAATATGAGTCATTGTCCCATCCCCAATACGCCAAATAACACTGGTAGAAAACAGGGAACTAGTCCCGGTTCCAGAGGGCCTTTAGTCCCGGTTCTGGAACCGGGACAAAAAGGTCGGGACTAAAGCCCAAAACCTTTAGTCCCGGTTCGCTTACGAACCGGGACAGAAGGGGCTCCACGTGGCCGCTGCAGGGCGCCCAGGCAGGAGGACCTTTAGTCCCGTTTGGTAATACCAACAGGGACCAAAAGGCATCCACGCGTCAGCAGCTGGCAGGAGCTGGGGTTTTTGTTTTTTTTTCGAAAGGGGAGGGGGGTTTAGGGTGTTTTGGAGGGTTAATTTAGGGGTTTCATATTGTGTTAGCTAGCTAATAGAGAGAAGTGTCCTCTCTTTCTCCGTGCTTGGTCGACGCTAGCTACTATACATATAGAGAGAGCTCAACACACTAGCTAGTAAGCAAATGAAGGAACCATTAATTACACAAGATCGTCATGAACATATACAGAGAGAAGTGACCTCTCTTTCTCCGAGAGATTGGTCGAACAACAAGTTTTCGTATATCTATCCGAAGCTACTACATATATACAATATAACATCTCTTACGATCCCTGACATCATCTAGCGAAAATCCATTTCAATTTCCACATGGAATTCTCCCTTCTCATTTATGACGTGGTCAAGAAAGAATCCCGCCAATTCCTCTTGAATTGCTCGTATGCGATCATGTGGTAGGAGTTCATCCCGCATCTGCCACATCTAATTTAAAGAAGGGGGTCAATATATATATATATATATATATATATATAGAGAGAGAGAGAGAGAGAGAGAGAGAGAGAGAGTAGCACTATTCTGATCCTAGGATCAGAATAACTATTCTGATCACAACGGCCCTATAAGGGCGCGACGGAGTTGCTCCCGAACTTTTGAAGAGAAGCCAACGAAACCGGTGCGGTCCGCCCAAAACGAAAAATATCGGCCCACCCCCGCGACCCCCATCCCACGAACCCCAGCATCCCGTCGCCACCACACGCGCCGCCGGCTCCGGGATCCCGCCGCCACCCTGCGCGCCGCCGGCCACCAGGATCCAGCCGCCAAACTGTGCACCGCCGGCTCCGAGATCCCGCCGCCACCCTGCACGCCGCCGGCCTCCAGGATCCAGCCGCCGAACCGCGCGCCGCCGGCATCCGAGATCTCGCCACCATCCCGCGCACCGCCGGTCGTCGCTGCGGTCAAACTCGTCCAGCACGCGCCGCCTTGGCGCAGCCCCCAACCTCATGCGCGGCTGTGGTCGCTGCCACCGGGCCAAGCTCTCGCGCCACCGGAGCCGCCGCTCGGCTGTGGTTACTCCCAATGCCCTCCCGACGGGCACAGTCAAGCAGCAACAAACATGTGGGTTTCTTGTTCCTCATCAAGCAGCACGGGCAGATAATTCCTTCGCCTTCTACCTCCAAGCACCAGCGATGCCCCTGGCGCCGTTCAACTCCACTGTCAGGCGCCGTTCAACTCCACTATTTGGCGTCGTGCGCCACCCCAGCCGGCCCCATCCCTCGCCTGCCTCCCTTCTGCTACCAAGTGCCTCCCAGCCAGCCCGTGTTGCTCTCCTTGTAGGTGCACACACCCGCTGGTACCAAATTCATATTTGTGTAGTGTTGAAAATGTTCAGTTCAAGTTTTTCCATGGCTTCACCTCGTGTGTTAAAAAGTTCAGTTAAATTTTTTGCATGAGTATCTTTTTACCAAGCTAAAGAAGTTCATGAAATTCTTTGCCAAAAGTTCATGTATACCAAATTTAATATGCAGCCGTATAGGGGAGTTGATGCATCCTAGAGTTTTCTCAGCTGCCCATTTGATTTTAGTGGAGCTGATGCTTGTGTGTTCACATGGAGAGAGGAATTGCGTCAGAGGGATTAGAAAAGAAAAGTGTGGTGGAGAACATGTCGCGGGAGTGGGTAAGCTTCTTTTGTGCTAGGATGTACGTTATACAGGTTGTTTTTGAAGTTCAGGTTCTGAACCCCACTAAGTAAGAACACAAAAAAGTTTCAAAACATGGCTGCTTCGAAGTTGCTCCCTTAGCACGTCTTCACAAAAATCTGAAATATAAACAGAGTAAACCGCCTAGTCATTATTGAGATTGAATAAAGAAATGTTGTTGTTCGTCCATTCATTACTGTTGTTGTTTTCACCATGCCTGACTGCATAGTGTTCTATTTTCAGAACGCGGCTGTTCCAAGGATTTTTTTTTGAACATCTTTACGTCTACATACAAAGGACCATTCTGAATCCTGGTGTGCAGTTGTCCTTGTGTGTGTGTTATTGTCCTCCAGAGCTTTTTCTTTTGGTGTTCGTGACACCTATTCCCAGATTCATCTAAATAGCAGGAGAACTATGTTCTGCCATTACCCAGGTTTTACCCAAAAAAATTCACTCTATTTTTTGAACTCTACGTCAGAACTTTGTGCTCTTTCAGATGTGTTCATTCGTATTTGTGTAAAAAATGCATGTAGCACACGAAGTGTATGTGTATTGTTGTGTGTAATTTTCTTGAAATTCAATAGCATGCGAAGTTCATGTTTCAGAAATTCATAAGTTCACGTGTACCACATACTGAAGAAAAAATATGGAGAAGTTCGATGATTATAGAAAACTCAGATTTTCCTTGTTATTAAAGAATGGAAACAAGAAGTTCAAAAATAAAATAACAAGAAGTTCAACTTTTTAAAAATAGAGCGCTTCAAAATTTCATAAAAAAGATTAATAAATAAAACCAGGAAGTCCATATTAAAAAGATGGAGAAGTTCAATAATTATAGAAAACTCAGATTTTCCTCGTTATTAAAAAATGGAAACAAGAAGTTCAAAAATAAAATAACAAGAAGTTCAACTTTTTAAAAATAGAGCGCTTCAAAATTTCATAAAAAAGATTAAGAAAAAATCCTGAAAGTCCATATTAAAAAAGATGGAGAAGTTTGATGATATAGAAAACTCAGATTTTCCTCATTATTAAAAATGGAAACAAGAAGTTCAAAATAAAATAACAAAGAAGTTCAACTTTTTAAAAAAGAGCGCTTCAAAATTTCACAAAAAAGATTAAATAAAACCGGAAGTCCATATTCAAAAAGATGGAGAAGTTTGATGATTATAGAAAACTCAGATTTTCCTCGTTATTAAATAATGAAAACAAGAAGTTAAAAAAAAACAAAGAAGTTCAACTTTTTAAAAATAGAGCGCTTCAAAATTCATAAAAAAGATTAAGAAAATCAGATTAATATTCATAAAAAACTCAGATATTTTCATGTAACCGAGAGAAGTTCAGATTGATAACTGCCAGAAGTTCACGTACTACACGGTGTGCATTTTGTATTAAAAAAAGAATAAAAAAAGCAAAGACTAAAAAGTTTTGTTGTTATAAGTTCAAGTCCTCGGTCGGAGAAAGTTAAAAAAATATTGTGGGAGGGGTTTGAACAAAAGGAATATCATTTGTGTAACACTAACGAATGGATGAGAAAATTACAAACGAAAATACATCACAAAAGTTCAATGTGAAAACAGTAGGAAGTTCAACTACTGCAGTAAAAGAATTTCAGATGAAAATCTTTTAAACCGTCGTGAGTATGAAAAAATGGTCAACACGGGAAAGTTGCGTGTTTACAGCAGCTTTCCATCGGTATATCACTTGCTCAATTCCAGTGAGTGGATGGAGAGCTACGAGCAAAAAAAGCACGTAAAAAACAGAGTGAAGTTCAAGTAGACGTGCCGAGAAGTTCAAGTTCTTCACGCGGTGCATTTTCGAAGAATCTGTTTCGCAATAAAGGCAGAAAGAATGATCTCGCCATTTTCGAAATTGCTTGAAAACGGCTAGGAATCAGAGAAAACCATCAACATGAAAAAGTTTCGCATTTTCCGTAGCTTTTCAACGGTATATTATTTGCCCCATTCCGATAAAGTATGTAGAAATTACAGCGAAAATACGTTTTTAGCCATTTTCAAAATTGACTTAAAACCATAAAGAATTGGGAGAAACAATATATACGAAAAAGTTTCGCATTTGTTCAAGCTTTCCAACGCCATATCATTTGTTGCATTCGGGCATACGGTTAAAAAATTAGCTCGAAAATACGAACTCGGTGGAACTTATACCATTTTCTAAATTACTTTTAAACCATTCAAAATTAGAAAAACATTTCAACATGAAAAAGTAGCGCATTTTCATAAGCTTTCCAACGCCATATTATTTGCCTCAATTGGATTAGCCGTTTAGAAATGACATCAAATATACGAACTCGGCTGTTCGGTTTGCGAAATTTTACGATTTTCGAAATTACTCTTTAACCATAAGGAATTAGAGAAAACTTTCAACATGTGGAAGCAGCGGTTTTGCAGCAGCTTTTTAACGCCATATTATTTGCCTCATTCCGATAAACGGTTTAGAAATGCGATCGAAAATACGATTCACATTTTTTGTATGAAGAAAAAATGGTTTTCAAAACTGCTCTTAAACCGCTTACATTTTGCCAAAAATTCAACTTGGGTCATGATACTTGTGTCCATAGCTTTCCAACGGTATATCGCAAGCCCCATTTGGGCAATGTTGGCGGAAGTTCAACCTAGCACTTGGAGAAGTTCAGGTCGAACAACTCAGGCAGTAAAATTGCAATAGACGCATGTTCATCACGACCCGAGAGCAAAATCCGCCAATGAGCGAGATTCCTATTTAAAATGGGCATTTAGTTGCTAAAAACTGTTTGGAGATTACACTTACATCACATAGAACACGACTGACCAAAATAATTCGCGCGGCGAGACACGGTTGCGAAGATAGCCCGAAGGTCGGGTTCCTACAGAGGGAAGTTCAGGCGTGTAAACACAGGAAGTTCAGGTTGTGATCAGAATAATATTCTGATCCCGTGATCAGAATAGTGTTTATGTATATATGAATGAAACTCAACACAATTGATGGTAATAAAATAAAATTGTGAATATTATTGTTTACGTACTTCATATTGTTTGTCAGAGTAGCCCCACTCAGAGGTCGCATTGTGGATGAACTCGCAAACATAGTATCCACATAAATTATTCCCGCCTTCCTGCCACAAGCACTTTACGAGAATAGAGTTCAATCAAACTGATAATCAAGCATGATAAATGGTATTGATGAAACTAGAATCAATGGGAGATGCGCGGAACTAGCTAGTACTACTTACTTTCGGGTGTGTAGATCGCAGCTCCCTCGGCAGTCCCGGAACAATTCTGGTGAACTCTTTCCAAACCCTGCCAGACAAAGAAAATAATTACTTGATATCCGAAAATGAACAAAGTTGCCGATATGATATGGTGCGATAATGATCGATTGAACTTACTTCTGGAGCATTGCAGTCATGTCCGCATACTTATTGGGATCTTTTCGTCTCGAGTCTAAGATAGTTACTACTCCCCGGTCAAGCTTAATCTCTAGCAGAATAAAGTGGAAGCTGCGCACGCATGCATAACTCATCAATTACATTACTATAACCTCGAGTAAGCGAAACCGAATATGCACAAGACAGTAACACTCACTTGAAATTGTAAGGAAAGAGTATTTTCCCTTTGTTTTGATTTCGAAGCAACTATTGTAGCAAGTTGTCCTCGGTATCTTCGACTCTATTTTTAACCGACCATTCATTTATGGTATTTGGGTTAATGAACCCAATGTCATAGATTTGTGCTTTTTTGCATTCGACGATCTTCAGTCTGCATAATATAGTGAGGATAATTATATATACATGCAATGAAAGAGCTGAGCTATAGAGACTTAATTACAGAAGTAATACTTATAGAAAGTAGCAAGTCATGAGTTGTTTGTCAAGGGCCTCTTGATTGAATAACTGGAATAACTCCACAAATTCAACAGGCATCACCTCAGTTCCAACGAGGTCGTGCTCCTCTTTAATTGCCAGCATCAAACTATCCTTCCCAGACTTCCTGCAGGTATCCATGTACCATTCATGCAATCTTCGCATCATCGTTGTTAGAGGAGGTTGATCAGGTTTGACGAGAAGCTTCCCGTACTCGTATCTGAAGATATCTACTACCTCTAACATTTCAAATTGTACATCATCGGCCAAATAATCAGCAGGATTGGTACCGGGCACTAGCCCCGGATGATTAGCGACTATATCGCTAGACACCCTGAGCGGGGGGCACGATTGCTTCCCTTGTTCGCCGAGCTGGGGAATTGTTTTCCCACTTCTTCGTTGTGCTAATCTTGCATCACTGGAAGTACTTCCCGACCACTGCGCTTCCTTATATGTCCTTTCAATAATGCGCTCATAGTTGGATTGTGGTGGAGGCGGTGGTGGTCACTTAAGGGCATCTAGAATGCGCTTCACTTTCATCGGATCTAACGTTTCCTTCGGAGGTGGAGGTTTCCGTGCAAAATGGGCCTCCACTTCGGCAGCACTGATTTCCGTGTTTTCCTCGTCGGTCCTCTCATATGGTAACTTTTCCAGAGGCTTGAGGCTTGGACCGTATTTGAATTTCTTCCCGCCTCTTGTACTGCTAGCCGCCGGAGCGGCGTCGTCTCTCTTCCGCCGTTGCTGACGAGGCAGAGTCCGCTGACACGCCGGACAAGGTGGAGTGCTCTGACGCGCCGAAGGAGGCGGAGTGCTCCGACGCGCCGGAGGAGGCAGAGGAGGAGGCGGAGTGCCCTCACGCGCCGGAGGAGGCGGAGAAGGAGGCGGAGTGCCCTGATCACTCACCGGAGGAGGAGGCAGAGGAGGAGGCGGAGTGCCCTGACTCGCCGGAGGAGGAGGAGGAGGAGGCGTCCAGTTTGGAAGCTTGATGTACTCCTTCCTCCATAGACAGGTACTCCTCAAAGCATAAACCAGATGATTCTCCCCTTCACCTGTAGGGTGGTCAAGCTCCAGCTCCTCAAATCCCTCCATTATTTCATCCACCGTCACAACAGCATAGCCATGTGGAATCGGACCGCAGTGAAAAGTTCCGTCAGCTTGAGGAGGTGCAACAGAGCCAACAGCTGCCTTCAAAGTGAGGTTCTGGCATTTCATCATTAGCTCGCAATGTTGAGCCTCCGTGATAGTATCCACGGGATGGCGAGGAGCCGTGAAATCAGGCTGAACGAGCTCCGTGGAAGCCACGTTGCTTCTCCGTTGAGATGGTGGGGTAGCTTCTGGGGCAGGATCTTCGTGCCGCTGAGATGGTTGGCCGGCAGCTGCAAGTTCCTCTAGCTTTGCTATTCTTGCATTGAGCTTCTGCATTTCGCTCACCTCCGCTTTCCTCTTTCTCTCTCGGCTTTTGTAACCACCGCTGTCGGCAAACCCAACCACCCACGGAACGGAGCCTGGTGTGCCTCGTGTTCGTCCAGGGTGCTCAGGATTCCCGAGGGCCTCTGTCAGCTCATCCTTCTCTCTGTCGGGAATGAACGTCCCTTCCTGCGCTGCGCTGATATATTGTTGAAGCTTCTTGATGGGTATTGCAAGTTGCTCGTCCGTCCAACGACACTCCCCTGTTTCTGGGTCCAAAGTTCCCCCAACCCCGAAGAACCAAGTCCTTGAACGGTCTGGCCAGTTCAATGTCGCTGGTTGGACCCCTTTAGCAAGCAGGTCTTGCTCAGCTTTGTCCCACAACGGCCGGGCTTTGTAGTAGCCACCTGACCCCGTGTGATGGTGATACTTCTTCTTTGCAGCATTTTTCTTGTTTGTCTCTGACCTTTTCTTACCCTTCTCCAAGTTATTGTAGGCCACAAATGCGGGCCAGTGATCTCTTATCTTCTCATATCGGCCGGTGAATTCTGGAGTCTTCCCTTTGTCGACAAACTTTGTGTTCAACTCTTTCTTCCAGTTCCTGAATAGATCTACCATCTTCTTAAGAGCAAATGCCTTGACCTTTGGCTCTATAACTGGCTTATTCGGATCCTCCTCTGGCGGTAGGGTGAAATTTGCCATCAGCGAGGTCCAAAGATCATTTTTCTGTCTATCCTGGACATAAGAAACTTCAGGGTGGTCCTTACTCTTATTCCATTGCTGGACGCTGATCGGGACGCTGTCCCTAACAATAGCTCCGCACTGACTAACAAATGTGTCCTTCGTCCGCTTGGGTTCAATCGGTTGGCCATCGTCCGCGATTGCTGTGATCATGAACCTTTCATCCTGGCGCAACCTTTTCTTCGGGCCTCGTCTCCTTACGGAAGTTTGGCTCGATCCGGAGGGCTATAAAAGAAGAAAGAAGCGTTAATATGTGTACATACCAAAACAATTAATGCATCAATTAGTCAACACAGGCTTAATTAATATATATACCTCGCCGGACTTTGCAACAGCTCCCTCCTCCGTTCGGTCACCGGAGCCGTCATCATGGTCTTCTTCCTCCGCCATTCGGTCACCGGAGCCATCATCATCTCCTTCCTCCTCCATTGTTGGATTACCAGAGCCGTCATCCTCTCCTTCCTGACCATCGGTGTCGTTGAGAAACGACAAGGGATCACCTCTGTTGCGGATTATATCCCCCAACAACTCTTCTTGTTCCAAGTCTCTGTCCATAGTTTCTGCAAATATTACAACATGGCAATATACAAACATGAGAGATGGATATATTAGTGACAAACATAGACCTAGCTAATTAATCACAACAAGGAATCATATGCATATATGAGCAATGGATTAGTTGCGGACCGCCTCTCTCATGCATGTCCGACGTCCCCCCTCATGTCGAAGTTATCGGGGTTATACTTTCAGGAGATGACACTTTGCAAAAAATAATCGCTATGCCTCAACAACGCTCTTTAAACTTGGTAAATTTGGGTGCCCTCGACGCTTCTAGGGTTTGGGTTGGCCTCGACAACGCTTCTAGGGTTTGGGGTGGCCTCGACAACGCTTTTTCAGTCCCAGTTTGGCGAGAGGGGGTTGATAGACGTCCCCCCTCATGTTGAAGAGTTATCGGAGTTTTCTATGAACAAAAAAAATACTACCTATCACATCTCAGTCCCGGTTTGGGTGGACTCGAGAGTTTGGTCGGGCAAGCGGGGGTTGATCAACATCCCCCCTCATGTTGAAGAGTTACCGGAGTTTTCTATGAACAAAAAAAATACTACCTATCACATCTCAGTCCCGGTTTGGGTGGACTCGAGAGTTTGGTCGGGCGAGAGGGGGTTGATCGACGTCTCCCCTCATGTCAAAGTGCTAGGAGTTTTCTATGAACAAAAAAAATACTACCTATCACATCTCAGTCCCGGTTTGGGTGGACTCAAGAGTTTGGTCGGGCAAGAGGGGGTTGATCGACGTCCCCCCTCATGTTGAAGAGTTACCGGAGTTTTCTATGAACAAAAAAATACTACCTATCACATCTCAGTCCCGGTTTGGGTGGACTCGAGAGTTTGGTCGGGCGAGAGGGGGTTGATCGACCTCCCCCCTCATGTCGAAGTGCTAGGAGTTTTCTATGAACAAAAAAAATCCATATGACATGTCCGACGACCGAACCGCCTCTCTCATGAATGTCTGATGTCCCTGCCTCTCTCATGAACAAAAAAAATATTCTATGAATAAAAAAAATCATATTCTATGAATAAAAAAACATCATATTCTATGAATAAAAAAACATCATATTCCATCCACATCCATGCATACATATGAACAAAAAAACATCATATATATGATCATCTATGAACAAAAAAAACATCATATTCTATGAAAAAAATCATCATATATATGAACAAAAAAGTTATGAAAATTTAGGACATATCATCATATATACACATACATATCATCATATACACTACATATCATCTATGAACAAAAAAATCATCATGTATATGAAAAAAAATAGGACAGAGAGGAGGACAGGGAGGAAGGGGGCGCCGGCCGGACCGAACAGGGAGGAGAGGTGCGGCGTGGTCGGGGCAGGCCGGGGGCGCGGGGCGGCGTCGGGACAGGGGCACGGGGCAGCCGGCGTCGAGGCAGGGGGCACGAGACGGCCGGTGTCGAGGCAGGGGCACGGGACGGTGCGTCGGGGCAGGGCAGGGGCGCGGGGCGGGGCGTCGACGTCGGGGCAGGGACGGCGATGGCGACGGCGACAAGGAGCGGGCGGCGACGGCGACAGCGACCTAGGGGCGGCTCGGGAAGGCGACGGCGTCGAGGGCAGCAGCAGTAGCCTGGCGGCGTCGTCGAGAGAAGAATGGCGGGTGGGAAATTTCCTAAGTAGTGGGTTATATAGCAACCACCTTTGGTCTCGGTTCGTGGCACCAACCGGGACCAATGCCCCCCTTTAGTCCCGGTTGGTGCCACAAACCGGGACCAAAGGTCAATTTCCAGCAGCCCAAAGGGCGGGAAGCAGAGACCTTTGGTCCCGGTTGGTGGCACGAACCGGGACGAAAGGTGGGTATTGGTCCCGGTTCGTGCCACCAACCGGGACCAAAGGTGGGTATTAGTCCCGGTTGGTGCCACCAACCGGGACGAAAGGGGGGTGCTGCCCGGGGCCAAAAGTTTAGTCCCACCTCGCTAGCTGAGAGGGCTCGAGAGTGGTTTATAAGCGCTGCTGCGCCAACCCTCTCGAGCTCCTCTCAACTGCAGGTTTACGGGCCTAATCGCACACTCCTCTGCCTGTGGCCCTACTGGGCCTGCTGCGGGCCTGAATCCTGGCCCAACTAGCTGGTTGGGTTTCTAGTCGTATTCAGGCCGTGGTGGCCCAGTAGGTGGCATTTTTAAAAAAAAAATCCAGTTTTTTTGTTTTCTTTTTTGCTTTATTTATTTTCTTATGTTTCTACTTACAGCTAAATACTTACAGTTTTTCAGTGATTCTTTTTGCTTTTAGGTCACAAAAATTATAAACTTTCTGTTAGTGCCATTAGTTTTCAAATTTGAATAGTTTAAATTTGAATTCTTTTAAATTGGTGTGAATCACTAGTTTGTGAATAACTTTACTATAAAAATAGATTTTTGAGTGATTCTTTTTCCTGCTATTTAATATTACTGTGTTTTATCATTATATTCAATTTGGTAATTTTTAGGTTATTTTAAATGTATGTTTTAATCAAAAATAGATTTTGTTATTTTAGTTTCCTATTAAAGTTTCTAACAAAAAAATTCTTTATGAAAATTCTTTTTGCTATTAATGTTTCGAACAAAAAATACTATGATAATTTTAGTTGTATAAATTTTATATAATTTTAGTTTGAAAAATACTAGAGGTTTATAAAAGATTTTTAGTTGATTCCTTTTGCTATTAGAGTTTTATAAAAGCTTTTTAGTTGATTCTTTTTGCTATTAGAGTTTCATAAAAGTTTTCTAGTTCATTCTTTTTGCTATTAGTTCATTCTTTGAGCTAAATGACCCTAAAATTGAAGAGGGTTACGGCAAAAGCTAGATGCACTTCGTGTACAAAATGGACAATCTCTTTCGAAGTATCAGGGTTTCGGACGAAAACTCATCTGTTACAAAAGGGATTTCATTTTTTAGAACTTATTTGAACTCCAGACTTTTTGTGTGTTCAAAATGCACCATTCAAAGCCACATCATCAATTTTCAACCCTTTGTGACTTCATTTGGTATTTTTCATGCATTTACAGATTTTTTTTGAACTAAATGACCCTGAAATTGAAAAGCACTTCAAATGAACTCTGAAAAGGTTGAAAGTTGGCATGGCATCATCATTTCACCCACATAGCATGTTCTAAAAATTTGAGAGGATTACGGCAAAAACTGGATGCACTTCGTGTACAAAATGGACAATCTCTTTCGAAGTATCAGGGTTTCAGACGAAAACTCATCTGTGACAAAGGGATTTCATTTTTTTTAAACTTATTTGAACTCCAGACTTTTTGTGTGTTCAAAATGCACCATTCAAAGCCACATCATCAATTTTCAACCCTTTCTGACTTTATTTGGTATTTTTCATGCATTTACTGATTTTTTTTAGCTAAATGACCCTGAAATTGAAAAGCACTTCAAATGAACTCTGAAAAGGTTGAAAGTTGGCATGGTATCATCATTTCACCCACATAGCATGTTCTAAAAAGTTGAGAGGGTTACGGAAAAAAATGGATGCACTTCGTGTACAAAATGGACAATCTCTTTCGAAGTATCAGGGTTTCGGACGAAAACTCATCTGTTACAAAGGGATTTCATTTCTTGACATGTAACTGCAGTGATATTTTAGATCAAAGGCATCATCATAATAGTTGTGGAGAGAAAGCCTTCACTTTTTCTTTGCTTGTGTCCTTTGCTTATTGCGCCGTAACCATGGATAATCTTCATCGTTTAACAGGGTGCTTGGGTCAGCCTTGACTTTGAAGGAAGGAATTTCATGAAACTTTTCATAATCTTCAGACATGTCTGTCTTGCCCTCCACTCCCACGATGTCTCTTTTTCCTAAAAGAACTATGTGGCGCTTTGGCTCATCATATGATGTATTTGCTTCCTTATCTTTTCTTTTTCTCGGTTTGGTAGACATGTCCTTCACATAGCAAACCTGCGCCACATCATTGGCTAGGACGAATGGTTCGTCTGTGTACCCAAGATTGTTCAGATCCATTGTTGTCATTACGTACTGTGGGTCTACCTGTACCCCGCCTCCTGACAGATTGACCCATTTGCACTGAAACAAAGGGACCTTAAAATCCTGTCCATAGTCAAGTTCCCCTATGTCCACTATGTAACCATAATATGTGTCCTTTCCCCTCTTGGTTGCTGCATCAAAGCGGACACCACTGTTTTGGTTGGTGCTCTTTTGATCTTGGGCGATCGTGTAAAATGTATTCCCATTTATCTCGTACCCTTTGTAAGTCAATACAGTCAAAGATGGTCCCCTGGCCAACGAGTACAGCTCATCAGAAACAGTGTTGTCACCCATGAGACGTGTTTGCAACCAACTGCCGAAAGTCCTGATGTGTTCACATGTAATCCAGTCATCACACTGCTCCGGGTGTTTGGAGCGCAGAATATTCTTGTGTTCATTAACATACGGGGTCACCAAGGTAGAATTCTGTAGAACTGTGTAGTGTGCTTGAGCCCAAGAATGCCCGTCCCTACATATTATTGAGTCCGCTCCTAGCGTGCCTTTTCCAGTCAGTCTCCCCTCATACCGCGATTGAGGGAGACCAATCTTCTTAAGGTCAGGAATGAAGTCAACACAAAACCCAATGACCTCCTCTGTTTGATGGCCCGTGGAGATGCTTCCTTCTGGCCTAGCACGGTTATGAACATATTTCTTTAAGACTCCCATGAACCTCTCAAAGGGGAACATATTGTGTAGAAATACAGGGCCCAGAATGGCAATCTCGTCGACTAGATGAACTAGGACGTGCGTCATGATATTGAAGAAGGATGGTGGGAACACCAGCTCGAAACTGACAAGACATTGCGCCAAATCACTCCTTAACCTTGGTAGGATTTCTGGATCGATCACCTTCTGAGAGATTGCATTGAGGAATGCACATAGCTTCACAATGACTAGTCGAACATTTTCCGGTAGAAGCCCCCTCAATGCAACCGGAAGCAGTTGCGTCTGTGGCAGTCATGAGACTTTAGGTTCTGGAACTTTTTCTCTGCCATATTTATTATTCCCTTTATATTCGACGAGAAGCCAGACGGGACCTTCATACTGAGCAGGCATTCAAAGAAGATTTCCTTCTCTTCTTTGGTAAGAGCGTAGCTGGCAGGACCTTCATACTGCTTTGGAGGCATGCCGTCTTTTTCGTGCACATGTTGCTGGTCCTCCCGTGCCTCCGGTGTGTCTTTTTTCTTCCCATACACGCCCAAGAAGCCTAGCAGGTTCACGCAAAGATTCTTCGTCACGTGCATCACGTCGATTGCAGAGCGGACCTCTAGGTCTCTCCAATAGGGTAGGTCCCAAAATATAGATTTCTTCTTCCACATGGGTGCGCGTCCCTCAGCGTCATTCGGAACAGATAGTCCGCCGGGACCCTTTCCAAAGATTACTTGTAAATCATTGACCATAGCAAGTATGTGATCACCAGTACGGACGGCGGGCTTCTTCCGATGATCTGCCTCGCCTTTGAAATGCTTGCCTTTCTTTCGACATTGATGGTTGGTCGGAAGAAATCGACGATGCCCCAGGTACACATTCTTCTTGCATTTGTCCAAATATATACTTTTGGTGTCATCTAAACAGTGCGTGCATGCGTGGTATCCCTTGTTTGTCTGTCCTGAAAGGTTACTGAGAGCAGGCCAATCATTGATGGTTACAAACAGCAACGCATGTAGGTCAAATTCCTGCTCGTCGTGCTCATCCCACACACGTACACCTTTTCCATTCCACAGCTGTAAAAGTTCTTCAACTAATGGCCTTAGGTACACATCAATGTCGTTGCCAGGTTGCTTAGGGCCTTGGATGAGAACTGGCATCATAATGAACTTCCACTTCATGCACAGCCAAGGAGAAAGGTTATAGATACATAGAGTCATGGGCCAGGTGCTATGGTTGCTGCTCTGCTCCCCAAAAGGATTAATGCCATCCATGCTTAAACCAAACCATACGTTCCTTGCGTCACTTGCAAAGTCCCCCCACTTTCTCTCGATTTTTCTCCACTTCACCCCGTCAGCGGGTGCTCTCAACTTCCCGTCTTTCTTACGGTCCTCTTTGTGCCATCGCATCAACTTGGCATGCTCTTTGTTTCTGAACAGACGTTTCAACCGTGGTATTATAGGAGCATACCACATCACCTTGGCAGGAACCCTCTTCCTGGGGCGCTCGCCGTCAACATCACCAGGGTCATCTCGTCTGATCTTATACCGCAATGCACCGCATACCGGGCATGCGTTCAAATCCTCGTACACACCGCGGTAGAGGATGCAGTCATTAGGGCATGCATGTATCTTCTGCACCTCCAATCCTAGAGGGCATAGAACCTTCTTTGCTCCGTACGTACTGTCGGGCAATTCTTTATCCTTTGGAAGCTTCTTCTTCAATATTTTCAGTAGCTTCTCAAATTCGTTGTCAGATACACCATTGCCTGCCTTCCATTGCAGCAATTCCAGTGTGGTACCGAGCTTTGTGTTGCCATCTTCGCAATTGGGGTACAACCCTTTTTTGTGATCCTCTAACATGCGATCGAACTTCAACTTTTCCTTTTCACTTTCGCATTGTCTCTTTGCATCAACAATGACCCGGCGAAGATCATCATTGGGCACATCGTCTGGTTCCTCTTGATCTTCAGTTTCCCCCGTTGCAGCATCACCGTATTCAGGGGGCACATAGTTGTCATCATCCTCTTCTTCTTCGTTGTCTTCCATCATAACCCCTCTTTCTCCATGCTTGGTCCAAACATTATATTGTGGCATGAAACCCTTCTCAAGCAGGTGGATGTGAAGGGTTTTCGAGTCAGAGTAAGACTTCGTATTCCCACATCTAGGGCATGGACAACACATAAAACCATTCTGCTTGTTTGCCTCAACCACTTCGAGAAAATTATGCACGCTCTTAATGTACTCGAAGGTGCGTCTGTTACCGTACATCCATTGCCGGTTCATCTGCGTGCATTATATATAATTAAGTGTGTCAAAAACCATTACAGAACATCATGAATAGAGAAGTGACCAAATTAATAGAAGTTCATCATCACATTAAAACCAAAGTACAGTAGTGATCAAATGTTATTACTGAAAAAATAAATACATAAAGTTCATACATAGTTCTCATTGAACAACATATAGCTCTCTAGAGCATCTAATTAAACCTTACATTGAAACTATGTAAAATATTTCAATGCAACAACAAATGCGATCATAATCGCAACTAAGGTAACAATTGATCCAACGGCATAATGATACCAAGCCTCAGTATGAATGGCATATTTTTTAATCTTTCTAATCTTCAAGCGCATTTCATCCATCTTGATCTTGTGATCATCGACGACATCCGCAACATGCAACTCCAATTCCATATTCTCCTCCTCAATTCTTTTCAATTTTTTCTTCAAGTAATCGTTTTATTTTTCAACTAAATGTAACCTCTCGACAAGAGGGTCGGTTGGAATTTCTGGTTCACATACCTCCTAGATAAAAACATCTATGTCACGTTGGTCGGCATAATTGTCATAAACACTAAATGAAACAAATAGTTGTAAAAGATAATATAGCACATCCGAATCATAGACAGGACGAGGGCCGACGGGGGCGGATACCAAAACCATCGCACTATATAATAACAAACAATAATAAAATTAAGAAAATTATACAAGTATCTATCTAAATCATACAAGTAAGAATTTTTTTTCTTTTAGAAAGAAGATAAGAACAAGAGGCTCACCATGGTGGTGCCGACGACGAGATCGGTGCGGGCGATCGACGGCGGTGAGGACGGGGACGAGACAGGACGGACCGCCAAACCTAGACAAATCTTGAGGAAAATGGAGCTTGGACAAGGAGCTTCAAGAGGAGAAAGCTTAAGTGTGGCTCGGGCATTTCATCGAACACCTCATGTGCATAGGAGGTGAGCTAGAGCACCACAAAGCTCTCCCACGGCCAGCCAAAAAAACAGAGCAGTGGCTCTGCTCGCGGGCAGGGGCGGGGGTATATATAGGCCTCTCTTAGTCCCGGTTGGTGGCTAAAACCGGGACTAAAGGACTACATTTGGTCCCGGTTCCAGCCACCAACCGGGACTAAAGGTTGTGGGCCAGGAGCGAGGCCCATTGGTCCCGGTTCGTGTCTGGAACCGGGACCAAAGGGGTCAGACGAACCGGGACCAATGGCCCCCGAGGCCCGGCCGGCGCCCTGGCCTCACGAACCGGGACTGATGCCCCCTTTGGTCTCGGTTCGTGAGTGAACCGGGATTAATGCCCTTATCCTGGCCTCAACCAAAGCCCTATTTTCTACTAGTGTAAGCCCCCTAAACCATCACATATATTTTCCTTCTATAACAACTCTCCAAATTTGCGAGGGATGGTTCCCTACTTGAGCATCAGTTATAGACAATTCCATGAAATAGAACGCCTTGAAGATTCTCACACTTCATGAGTTCGGATTCTCCAAAAATCCTCCATATTTTTCTTGTAAGAAGTGCTAAGTTGAACATTTCAAAATCTCTAAAACCGAGGCTACCCATGAACTTTGGCCTGGACATTTTCTCCCAAGACACCTAGCTCGGTTCCTTTTGACCTTGTTTACTTCCCCACCAGAAGGACCAAATCATATATGTTAGATGCTCACACGGGCCCCTTGGAAATTTAAAGCATCACATTGAATATACCAGAATGACTTGTGCAACCGTTTTGATCAAACTAACCTTTTCTTTCGATGATATTGTTTTTTCACCCATCCCTGCACCTTGCTCCGCAGCCGGTCATTCATGTATTTGAATGTCCCATTCTTCGAGTTACCCACATCAAATGTAAGGCCAAGGTACTTGTCACTGATTTGTTCATTTGGTACATGGATAATTCTCTTTACCTCCTCTTTAATGTTATTTGGGCATCCCCTGCTAAAGAAAATGCATGACGTATCTCGATATATACGTTGACCAGAAGCTTTAGCACAAGAATCCAACAAAAGAGTTACTTCTTCCGCCCTCCTCCACGTTTCTTTGAAAAACAGTTCATCGGCGAAAAAAATGTTTATCAGTGGTGCTGATGCCGTCACTTTGATTCCACTGAGAAAAGATGATTGAACTCTGGATTTTAAAAGGCACGAAAGGCCCTCTACTACAACAAAAACAAGCAAGGTGAAGTATGGTCTCCTTGATGTATTCCTCTTGTAAACTCCTCAAGCTTATACCCATTAAATAACATTGAGAAAGAGATAGAACTGACCAACCACATAACAATGACCCATCTCTCAGCGAAACCAGTTTTTAACATAATAGTTGACAAATAGCTCCATTCCACGCGATCACATGCCTTCATCGTGTCCAATTTTCCACATCATTCCTATGCACTTGAGACTTATTCATAAAATGTAAACACTTGTATGCCGAGATAATGTTATATATAATTAGACGACTAGAAACAAAAGCAAACTATTCTTCCAAAATACTCTCAGGAAACACCAATTTCAACCGATTGGCCAAAACTTTGGAGGCAATTTCATAAAGTACATTGCACATGCTAATTGGGCGAAACTAAGAGAGTAAAGTGAGATTCTTTACCTTAGGGATTAGAACCAATATAGAATTGTTAATTTCTTCGGCATTCTCCATCACTTAAAAAACTATGAGGACAACTTTGCACTACGTATGTTCCAATGACGCAAAAACCCAGGATGGAAGGCCCTGGCGCCTTTGTTCAGGTACATTGGGAATAAAGCTCGTTTGACTTCATCCTCGGAGTAGGAAGTTGTCAGGATCTCATTCATGTTAGTAGTCATTTTTGTAGGTACATTGTTCAGAACCACGCGCGTACCGAGACGCGCTCAGAAGTATACACGTTTTTATAAAATCTATTATCAAAAAGGAAATGATACAAATGGTTGGCGGTGAACAAAAGGTCTGGTCCATGAGAAAACTTCGTGCCAAAATAGAGAGCACACAACTTATTGCATGCTACAGTCCGCGTCTTGGGAGCCAGTAGGCGGTCCAACATCAATCTTGCGAGGTGATCCAAATAGGAGGTGTGGTTGACTTCCATTTAAGCTTCAAGAATTTGATACATTGCCCCCTAAAAGACGGTGTTGTAGCAATTCTTAGATGTGAGCCGGCCATCGGGCATCCATAGCCAAGTCATGATGTCTGGGGGCGCCGAGAGCTACCCCATATGGGCCGATTCTTCATACCCGGATGTATTGCCACATCATTAGGGGTCTTATGGTACCTCATGTGTCCATGATCTAGTGCCTACGAAGGGCCGCCTCTTGGGAGGTCCCACATTTCCGAATGCACCCTCGGATAAAGAGGAGAAGCTCGGGTGCCATACCGAAGGCGAGCAATACAGTTGGGAATAAATCATGCACACGCTAAACCGCTAAGACTTTTGACTCTAGCGCCTAAGTTGAAATGCATGCTTGGAGATGTCTTTAGTTGACCTTATTTTCTAAATAGAACCTTATATTTTACCCCATTCATCCTAAGATAATTATGCTTATCCTCGTCTTGTTCCCCTAAGCCATATATGTTGGTATTCTGCAACCCAAGTTCGGCATCATGCATGTATTGTCGAGGCTAGTTTTCTTAGTGCAGCTAATACTTTCGCCAATAGCGAGACATCCAATGGCACTGTCAATCTTGAAGCTCTACGACTTCAATTTTGAGTAAACACTATATAATGTGTGCACATAGTGGTATGCATGTACCTGTATTGTTATACTTGATTTCTTTTTGTTGATAAGTTTTTGAAATAGCGTACCGCCCATGCCGAGCGGTTATTTGATGTTTCTTAAGGGTAAATGACAATTAAAATTCAGCCACGAGGTTGGTCGTACCGATAAAAAAGAACCATGAGAGCATTCTTTTTATATTCGAGTGAAAAGATAAATTTCAAGATGACATGCCGACTCAGTCTCTCGGAGATGCTCATAGGGGTAGGGTGTGCATGTGTGCGTTCATAGGGGTGAGTGTATGCGCGTATGTATGAGCGCTTGCGTCTGTACTGATGTTAAAAAAAAACGAATTGGCCGTGGTAGGTGGTCCACTGCTGGAATTATTCTCTACCGGCTACCAATTCGGGTAAATCGACAACTTAAACCTGCAAGATTTTCTTGATAACTCGGAAAAAATTCACGGACCACGGCAGCATTTGAGCTATCAAAAAATGCTAAACTTATCCCATAAAAGCATCTATAACCAGACTTCGCTAATCTGACCCCTCAAACATCCGCGGACGCGTCCGCGGACAGTGATTGGTCACGCCTTAAAAAATGCATTCCACATTTGGATACCTCAAATCTATATTATTACATGCAATGCAGCGATCTTTGAGCAGAACTTCGTCCGGTGCCGCTCCACGCTCGCCCGGCTCCGCCCTGGCCATGCCCGGCGGCCGGCTGTACTCCTTAGAGTGTTGGTCCAGTCGCCGACAAGGTAGAGTAGGGCATGGGACACGAGCTGGCTCACGGGACTCAAGGCGCCGCCGCCTCCCATGCCCTACTCTTTCTTGTCGGAGCCTGGAACCAGAACGGTGCCGGTGGGCGTCAGATCGATGACGAATCCATCCTGGGACGAGCCGCGGACGTCCACCACGATGCGGTTGCGGCGCCCGGACTGATGCCCATACGAGGTGCCGGAGAATGCGACTCCGCCTCGCCGACGTCCACCGCCGCGAGGGTTGTCGCCGCCTCCTACGCCCGGTGTCGTGTACGGCGTGCCATGGCCTTGTCGGACGAGGCCCATGGTGCGTCCCGATGCTCGGCGCGTCAACGAAGGGGTGGCGCGTCCGCCAGCGCGTTCAGATGCCAGACGGACCGCACGGCCTCCGGCGAGGCAGCTACAGCTGGCCCATCGCCGGATCGATGTGCCATTTGGGCGGACGCAATGGATTCCCGACGGAAGGAGTCCGAGCGCAGCCGTGCATGGTCCTCCTCCTGGGCGCGACGGAGTGCAAGCCGGACGGCCATCTCCTCCTTGGGGCCACGTGGAATGAGGTCGGGATCGACGGATCTAGAGGTGAAGGATTCAGATCCGCTGCCCGCCATGCCGGAGACGGCCGGGAGTCGCCGTATACGAGTTTGGGTGGTGGAGGGGAGTGAAGGGGAATGGAGTGAAGTTGTTAGGATTTGGTCCGGTGAGCGGATGAGGAGGAATTTATGTGGGGTCGGGTGAATCAGCATGGGCCGGGTCCAACGTGGCCGGCGCGCCCGTGCGCCTCATATCCGCTCCATATTTGGGCTGGATATGAGGGATACCAGTCAGCCCAAGCGTTTGAAGAGAGCGCCTGTGTAAAAAATTGTGACCGAACAGTGATCGGGCGCCTGCCTCGGCATATGAGGCGCCGACCGTGGATTCTCTAAACTTCCACGAAATTATGACACCCTCCCATCGGAGAAGACCAGCCCCTGTGTACATGCGAATGAACACGGATGAGAAGGTGGGCAAATTTGATAAATTTGACCTCAGAGCGAAAGTGTTTCACAAATTAAGCTGTTTCTGAAAATATTTCACACCGCTGACCCTTTTATGAAGAGCCCGACAGCTAGACGCTGCACTCTACTGTGCAGCTCCTTACAGCTAGGCGCTGCATAGGTGTGGTGCCTGAAGCCCAGTTCTTTTGCCAGAATCCGACCCCTACGCAGCTTCTCCCAGAATCTTTGAGCCCCATTTGTAGGATTGTACAACAAATGGGGCTCAAAGATTCCGTGAGAAGCTGGATAGAGGGCGGATTCTGGCAAAAGAACTGGGCCTGAGTGTTAGACGCTGCACAGTAGAGTGCAACACCTTGTCGTCAGGTGCTGTACATTAAAGATCAGCTAGGTGAAATACTTTCAAAAATAGTTTAGTTTGTGAAATAGTTTCGCCCCGATGTCAAATTTGTGCCTTTCGGCGAGAAGCTGAACCCGAAGTTTCGGGGAAGCAACGCCAGCTGGTCGTCTCCTGCTGCCGTTTTAGGCCGTTGCAAAAGAAAAAGCGAGCAAAACCCGACCCCCAAGTGCGCCCACAGCGCAGCGGCATCTCACATCACTCCGCCCCCCACCCCACCACCACCACCGCCACCGCTCCAGCTCAACCTCGTCGCTTCCGGAACAACCAAGGCAAGCAATCCAATAGAAAAACAGAGGAAAAGCGACCAGAGCAGCTAGCGGCGGCTTGGCTGGCGGAGGGAGACGGCCGCATAGACCCGCCCGCGCCACCAGACAGAAGCCAGCCCGAGCGAGCACGGCGAGGCGCGCCGCGGGGAGGCGGCGGCCATGTCGGTGTCGTGCGGGCTGGAGTGCGTGCTGTGCGTGGGGTGCGTGCGCTGGGCGTGGAAGCGCCTCACCTACATCGGCGCCTACGACAGCGAGACCTGGCCGCCCGCCTCGCCCGACGACTTCGAGCCCGTCCCGCGCATCTGCCAGATCATCATGGCCATCTCCGACGACCTCGACAACCCCAAGCTCATGCCGGCCACCCGCGGCTACACCCAGATCGACGGCGACGGCGTCCACAAGCGCACCACCTACGACGAGGTTGGCACCGCCTGCCCGCCCTACGTCGTCTACATCGACCGCCGCCGCAACGAGGTCGTCCTCGCCGTCCGCGGCCTCAACCTCGTCCGCAACGCCGACTACAAGGTCCCGCGCCCGTGACCCGCTTCGCATCCCCGATTCCTGCAACCAGCAGGATTTCATCTCCGCAGGAACGGAATGTGAACCCGTTCGATTCCTCCGTTCATTGCAGGTCTTGATGGACAACAAGCTCGGGATGCAGATGTTCGACGGCGGCTACGTGCACCACGGGCTGCTCAAGGCGGCCAAGTTCATACTGGAGAGGGAGACGGAGACGCTGCGGGAGCTGCTGCGCCAGCAGGGGCCCAACTGCAAGCTCATCTTCGCGGGCCACTCGCTCGGCTCCGGCATCGCCGCGCTCATGACGGTGCTGGTGGTCAACAACCGCAAGGCGTTCGGCAATATACCCAGGAGCCACATACGGTGCTACGCGCTCGCGCCCGCCCGGTGCATGTCGCTCAACCTCGCCGTCAAGTACGCCGACGTGATCTACTCTATCGTGCTGCAGGTACCAGCTGCCCCGTGGTCAACTATCACCTACCTGTTCAATTTCGCTGCCTCCGAATATTTTGACTATTGGAAATTTTTGACCCGGACAATTGGAAATTGGAATTGTTGGGGTGAGAGGAGGGGGAGCGATTTGGTCAAATGTGCTTTGCTTGTGGCGTGATTGGAATGTCTGTGAAAGCTGAACTAGTTTGATTGTGCCGAACGTTAGGAATTAGGCAGCGGGAGTTGTGCTGTGAAGTAAGGTACTCCCGCTGATAGGATTAGATTATACAGCAGAGTATTCTTTCCTACTGCTGTTCTTCTAAAAGCTAGCTGACAGTTTACAGTAGAATATCCTTTAACTGCTGTACCTAAGAAAGGTAGCTCATATGAGGTTTACTGATATCTGGCTTATGACTGATATGGTAATCAACTAAGTTAACTGTTTGCCATGTTGTTGTGTTAATTCAACTCATTCTACATTATTTTTTGAGAAATCAATTAATTCAACATGATAATTTGTAATTGGTACAAGCTGTATGTCTGGAAATGGAAATTTGGATCATATGCCTGACCACATAATGTGGTATCTGTGGTGCTTGAACTTGTCCCACTGCTATATGTTGAAATTGATTTATTGGATGTGGTACTATTTCCTTTGTGAAATTCGTTGATTCCGAACAGGTGAATAGCTCGTGAACTTAACTTAATTCTAGTTTGTTGTGTGTTTTTCATTCTGTTCTGGATTGTATCCGGGAGACCTTGTGTGAATTTATTGCTTAATCAATAAAATGCTGACTTTAAAAAACTGATCCTATCTAGTTGTTGTTACCTTAGAAGCTACCATCTGTGGCACTAATTACATAGTAATGTCATTGGATGCTCATTTTATCACTATCCGATGTCTTTTGCCAGGATGATTTTTTGCCAAGAACACCAACACCATTGGAATATATTTTTGGCTCTATATTCTGGTAAGTCCCCTGTTCTCTTTCTCCATGTAGTTCAACTTTCCGCTAGTAAAACAGGATGGAATAATGGAATTTTTCATTTATGCTTTGGACAGCTTGCCCTGCTTGTTATTCCTGTTTTGCTTGAGAGATACATTTAAACAAGACAAGAAAAAGTTTAAAGATCCAAGAAGATTGTATGCTCCTGGTCGGATGTATCATATCGTCGAGAGGAAATTTTGCAGGTAATTGATGTGCTTGGATAGTTGCTGCTAGTTATTAGTTAAGTCATGTTGGTATGCTGTAAACGATGAACCTATTATTCACTGTTTGTCTAGCACCAGGAAGTTTCAGGCTGTGTGCTGGAAGCAAGCAACAAAGCTTCAGCACTTTGTTCTTCCAGAGCAAGGAAGTTTTAGCTGTTAATAGTTTCGCCCACTGCTGTTTTATTGCACACATTTTCAAAATGATGAAATATATATATAAACCGGTGCATACTTTTACATTGATTGTTTAGAGTTTTAGACTAAGCAAAGCAAGATTAACTCAGATTCATTTTGTGTAGCTTTCCAGGTCAGTGAAACGAATTTAGTAAACTATGAACATAAGAAAATAAAGGTATAACAGTTGGAAAAGAAGTATAGAATGCTGAAGCATGGTCCACGAAAAACATTTCAAAATTATATGACAAATGTGACTATTCTTTTTCATCACGTTAGTTAGAAAATCAGTTTTATATGGAAAAGTATTCATGCCAGGCCTCTTTGAGGACTTTCGGAGGATTCTCATCCTCAAGAACTTCTCCTACGTGGTAGTTTCATTTATAAAATACTCTATAATTTTTTCCTAAGAGTTTCTTTGCACCATATTCGTATGAAAAATTATACTGACTAATACCTCTTGAAAAGATACCATTCGTGTGCAAAGTCATGTGGTATTCAATCCTATAGGATTCATGTCAATCCTACATTTAAAAATAAATTGTGTTTTGAGGTATCCTGCAAGTCAAAGAGATGATCCAGTTACAGTCTGTAATATTTGCATGACCGATAAATTTCTTTGTGAGCGAAAACAAAATTTGTTTCTGTACTCTTTACATACGAAGATTATAAAATAGTGAAAGTTTAAGAGATTTCTAAGAACTGTCCCACTTGGAGAATACGATAACGTAACTATTACTAATTTGTAGCTGTGCAAGATACCCACCTGAGGTGAGAACTGCTATTCCAGTGGAAGGACGGTTTGAGCATATTGTGTTATCGTGCAGTACCACTGCTGATCATGGCATTATTTGGATTGAGCGAGAATCAGCCTTGGCTTTAGAGGTACGTGCACTTGTCACAGCTTGTGAACCATGAGCTTCAGAGTGATGGCATAATTATTTGGTTTCTAAATCCAGTCTTGCATGTCAATATAATATTATGCAATATGTATTATGCTTGGGCCTGTTTAGTGATATTATGGATTACATGCGTGGGTATGCGTCCTAAAATGTGTTCCCCCTGCCCGCCACCCTCACATTGGGCTTTCGTCTTAGCTTAAGCACAAAAGGGTTAACCTAAGTGCTATGTTTTAGGCTTCAACTAATAGGTTTTCCATACACAAAAACAATGGGCGGGCACCAAGTGATTTTCCTTGCTTCTCCAAGTGACGGTACACAAATAAATAATGATTTATGGATTTCTGAGGCCTTCTGCACTTAAGTTTGGAATTGTTAACTTGTAGTTGGGCGTACATGTTTGAGAGCCTTCCACATTTAGGTTTTGAACGGGTAACTGGAAGTTGACTGTACATGTTCAGAGCCTTCTAAATTTAGGGTGTGTTTTGGTGGTGCCCAGGCCAATCCCTCCAAAATTTTGGCTAGCAAAGGTTTTGGCTGCCCATGTTTTGGTCAACTATGTCAGCAGATTGCATTGGAAGTGGCCAAAGGGGCATGGGAGTTGCCAAAAACCAGACCAGAAAGTTGGTAGGGTATGGGTACAAACCAAACTAACCTTATCCTTTTCCTTCCTATTTTTCTTATATTACTTTTTCTTCCGCACACTTGGTTCCAGTGAGAGATAAATTAAATTCGAGTTAGCGTCATGGTTTTCTGTAGGACATAATGCACATCATCCGTGGAATAGAATGGAACAATCGACCAAACTGTTTAGACATACATGGTAAACAAGCTCTTTATATGCAACATTGTTGCTGCATATTGGCGTGCCAAATCACCTGACCGTTATTCCTTGGCTGTAGCCTGTTTTCATTGGCTGAAACCAAAGAGACTAAACATAGTAATACGATTTGTTGGAACTTGCAATTGTTAGTTGGAGCATCGATTTCTTCCGTCCCAGAGTCGATATTCATTTGTTTATTTATGATTATATCTACTTCTTCGTGCAGCTAATGAAGGAAAATGAGAAGGCAACAACTCCGCCTGCTGAACAAAAGATGGAGAGACTGCAAAGTTTCAAGGAAGAGCACAAGAATGCGCTCCATAGAGCGAAAACCTTGGATGTTCCTCACGCGATAGACATCTCTGAAGAGGAAACCCATGAGGGCGCTTGCCCTGCGTCATCTTCCGATACTCACAGCGAGGCGACTTCAGAACCGAAATCTGCGGGAAGGACCAGTTGGGATGAGCTGGTGGATAAGCTTTTCACCAGGGATGAAGATGGGAAGCTTATTGTGAACAGGGACATGGTGGCGAGGGACGTTGTTATCGAGTAGCGACGGGTCCCATGGCAACTAATTCTTTTCGCCAGCCTTATTATACAAGAGTGTATAGTGGTAAATCATGTTTTTACCCTCGCGGGATTTTCTTTTTTGGCGGCTTGGAGAAAAGCAGTCCAAATGCCCTAGCGCTTGTGCATATGTAGATTTCATCTGCGTATTCTTGAGTCTGAAATGTCATGTACGTTGGTTAATGCTGCAAGTATTGTATATCGTCTCTGGGTTAAGAGTTGGATTTTGTTAGATTTGTGTGCGTTGCCTTTGGGCCTTGGCGATCCACTCCGACTATTCATTCGTCGATGAAAGATGTTCTCTTCTAGAGAACATGGGATGATGCCTACAGAGGGAGTATGTTGGACTTTAAAATCTTGTCACTCGCTTCTCGCCTGGCCTCAACCTCATGCACTGGACCTTGCACAGATCTTGTCCTGGGTCAACAAGAAATTTTCGATTTTCGACCAACTTTCTTCAGGAAAAGATAATGCATATATCTATCTGGAAAACAGAGCAGAAGAAGTACTAGTGCAGGAGCGACTTGTCCTGGGTTAACAAGGAACCACAATGAAACCGAACCAAACCGAACCGAACAACAGCCACGATGAAACTGACCGTACACAAGATGATCTAAACTTGTACACTTACCGTACACAAGATTAATTCGGTTCTCACAAGTATGCCTATGTTTCTCTTGTCCTTTTTCGAAGTACCAGTTGGTGTACGGAAAAGGCTAGATTTCTATCGATCGCGCTTCTTCTGGCAGAGCGATGAATTAAAAAGAAAATACAGACTCGCTAAGTGGGATATCATTTGTAGGCCGAAAGATCAAGGGGGTCTAGGCATTGAAAATTTAGAGGTGAAGAACAGATGTCTTCTTAGCAAGTGGCTGTATAAGTTATCTGTAGAGACGGATGCAACATGGGCCCAGATTCTTCGTAATAAGTACCTTCAGTCCAAAACCTTGTCCCAGGTGACGGTAAGACCGACTGATTCGCCTTTTTGGAAGGGACTGATGAGAGTGAAATCAGTCTTTTTTAACAGGACAAAATTTGTAGTTGGAAATGGTACTTCCACAAGATTCTGGGAGGATACCTGGCTAGGGGAGACGCCCCTTGCAATCCAATATCCTTCTCTCTATAATATTGTTCAGCGAAGAGACGCTTACGTTGCAACAGTACTATAGTCCAATCCTCTTAATATTCAATTCAGGAGGACGCTAGTGGGAAACCGTTGGGAAGCTTGGCTCCATCTTGTCAGAAGATTGATGGATGTCCAACTTTCTCAACAGCCCGATCAGTTGCGCTGGAAACTAGCTAAGAATGGTGAGTTTTCGGTTAAATCCATGTATTTGGATATTATCAACACTAGCGTTATTTCTAGTTCGAAACATGTTTGGAAAGTCAAAGTGCCTTTAAAAATCAAAGTGTTTATGTGGTTTGTCCACAAACAAGTCATCCTAACTAAGGACAATTTGGCGAAACGCAACTGGACTGAATCTAAAAGATGTAGTTTTTGTGATAGCGATGAATCAATCAAACACCTCTTTCTTGACTGCCCGTTGGCAAAAATTTTGTGGAGGTCGGTCCACATAGCTTTTAATATTACTCCTCCCAACTCCATCAACACGTTATTTGGGACGTGGCTAGATGAGATTGATGCAGCAACAACGAGGCATATCCATGTAGGAGTATGTGCTTTATTATGGGCAGTTTGGAACTGCAGAAACGATTTGGTTTTTAACAGAACAACAAATATTCATTTCTTGCAGGTTGTTTTCAGGGCCACTACACTTATCCGTATGTGGTCGCTACTCACTCCGACGGAGGCCAGGGAGCATTTGGTTACTGGATCTATCCGATGGGAAACGGTAGCTTGGGCTATCTTTAACCGGTTTGGATGGCGGTCATGTAATATGATAGGTGTTTAGTTTCCTATCTTTTGTTTTGCCTGCCGGTTGTGGCTGTCCTGTTTTTGCTTTCGTGCTCTTTATGAGCATTTTTTCACTTTGTTTGAGACCTTGAGACTTATGTTAGGCCTTTTGATTATTAGTATTATGGCCGTATGCATCATTCTGATGCAGAGGCCGGGGCAAACCCCCTTTTCGAAAAGAAAAAAAACCTGACCTGAATTCTGCATTTGAGGAGTCTAAATAAGCTAATGGGACTAGAGCTCTAGACCAGTGGGATAAGGAACCTAAACTCAAACTCCATTCACTGTAGTATTGCTGAAAAGCAACACGGTTCAGACTTCACTACTTCAGACTTTTTTTTTTTGAAAAGGAGGCCTACCCCCGGCCTCTGCATACATGGGCATGCGTCAGTTGCCGCCTTGAGGTCTGTATATGTTTCAACTGGCAAGCTACAAAATAAGGATTCTTTGACCAGAAATTTTTTATATTCAGTGAACTTTTTAAGTACACCATTGCATCTCCCAGAAGGATCAGGCTTTAGTTAGTTGATAATAAAAGACATGAATTCAGCAGTGCAAAATTGGCAGAACAATTTTTTTTTTGCCACAACTTGAATTTGCTCTGCAACTTATGAACTTGAAGTTGTTCTGCAGATTATCACGAGCAGTGAAACAGTTTTGATTTACAAACATAGTTACTACTGTACTACTTATCTGCGGTTGCCCAGATCGTAACTGCATCATGCTTGCTTATCTGAGCCTAATACAAAAAGATAAGAGCAGTTTTAACACGGTCCATCACAGGAAACAAAGCAGAAGAAGTACTAGTTCAGGAGCTAACGCGAGGTTCAGAAAATACATCACAGGAGCAAGAACAACAGCAACAACAGTTTTAGCTTACATGAACAAGTGGAGCAAATTGCTCAGAGGTACATCCGTGGCAATCGTACAAGGACGAACTAATATATCAGCCAGTGAGTATCCTCGTATACACTTTGAAAAGAACTTCAACATCGGATTTAATAGACACTTGCAGGCGAGAAGAAGTTGATGTGCCCTCCAGCGTGAAAATTGGCCGCGGCATTGTACATCTTCTCGTTCTCGAGCGCCTCTTCGGTCTTCCACGCTGCTTCAAATGGATCGAAGGAGCACGGCCGCGGCTTGAACAAGCGGTCCTGTCCCTGAAGCGATGGAGCGTCAAGATCCGACGTGGCATTGTACCTCTTCTCCTTCTCAGCATCATGGAAGGCAGGGTTGTGCATGGCCTGATCCTCTGATCTCCACATTGGGTAAGGGCAATCGGACAGCAGCATGTCCTCCAGCATGCCTTGGTCCAAGGTATCCAGGTACAGAGGTTCCTCTTGGCCCATCTCCACGCCAGTGCTGGCTCCAGTATCCTGGAACTTGTTGCAGGAGCCCCCAGTGACCGGCTCAACTTCAATTGGGTCGTCTTCCATCATTCTCATTAGTTCTTCAATATCAAAACCATCTGCCTCCCCATCCGGCAAATTGGAAATAGGCTCGAATGGCTCAAAGACAACCTCTTCAGATGTGCTCCTTGCAATGCTTGAGCCAGCCTCAGGAACAATCTCTTGTTGGCTGTAATGCTTGACAGACTCCAGCACAAGTGATTGGGTGGACTCCAGCACATCTGACTGGGAGGAAATCTCAGGAGCTTAAGCATACATCAAGAACGACGGTGTGGCAGGTGCCGGGACGGGGACGGCAGCTCGCATCCTCTTGTTGGGGCCCGGGGGATGAGGATCGGCGGCGGCAGCCGACGCTGGCCTCTTCTGTCCGTGCTCTGGTCGCAGCACTGGCTGCTTCTGTGCGTGCGTGCTCGCAGTCACAGGCTCTCGTTGCGGTTCTTGAAGCTTGTACGCGGCCGATTCTTGGCGGGCCGTGTCAGGAGGATGCTGAGCCAAGTGGATCTTACAGAAGACCTTCACCCCGTCAGAGACGATGGCCTCTGGCAGCAAGCATCGGTACTCCTCCATGACCCAGCCGGTGGACTTGCCCTTCTTCCTGAACGACAGGTTCTTCCTCTCGCCGACCTCGACTCCCGCGTGCTTGACGGCCGTGGTAGCGTTGACGGTCCAGGTGCCGCCGCCGGCGGTGCGCACGCTCTGGGTTTTTCTTCCGTTCTTGCTCTTGCGCGTGGTGAAGAAGAAGCGGTCACCGCTGCTCGCGGCCTGCGGCACGGGCGGAATCTTGGCGGCGAGATCCTTGGGCTCGCAGCTGTAGATGTCGACGTGGTGGATGAATTTCTCGGCGCCGTGCAGCTGGCCGGCGATGAGGCGTGGCAGGTAGTAAGTCACGGCCTCCACTTCTGTAGGGTTCAAGCGGTAGTGCTGGAAGACGTCGAGCCCTTCCATCCTGCCCGGCGGCTGCCCGATCTGCTGCTTCGCTAGCTAGGAAGGGGTTGATGCCGATGGAGGGCGGGCGATTGGGATCTGGGAGAAGAGGTGGCCGGCAGGATAGGAAGGTGTGCTGATATTTATAGACGATGGACTTGCAGGCGACGGAGGACGCGTCAAATTTCCAAATAGAAACACGGACGGTTCCCATTTCTGAATCCGATTCGGTACCCAATTCCCTGTCAATTTTCTGAAACTTGGCGCTTCCGTTTTGGCGCCAACACAGAAAATACAGGTTTTGGCGGCACACTGAAACCTCTGCTAATCCACACAGGAAACACGCAAAAATCTCACCACCACATTAGATCGCCCAGATCAATCAGGAACAAGATACTTGGCAGAAGCGCATCAAACAAATTCAACCTCAGGTGGAAGAAGGAAATTTGCAATCTGGAGGCCAAGGTGCGTCAAACAGACATCAGGCAGAAGCAACAAGCAAGTATCAAGCGACCTGGGGGCATTTTGTTTCCTATATGGCTTCTCCAAACATTGGTCCTGGGAACCATGAGGGCTGTGATGAATCTCAAGGACCAAAAGTATACTTACTCTTCATGATCTCCTCGATTGTTTCGTATAGGATACTATGGTAGAGCTACATGAAGTAACTAGACATGTCAAAATAGAGCTCTTTATATCAGCCACTGACCTGCTCTTTTCCATTGTGCTGACCTCATCCTGCAATTTAAAGTAGATAAGTATATCATTCAGAAATTGTACGAAAATAATCCTTCGTACTGGAACAAATTATATAGCTCATCCTGGAGGTGCTTACTAGTGTTTCTGAGCTGCTCAGAGAGTCAGAGCTGTAAGGATCATCTTGCAATTGCAAGTCATGGCTGAAGAAAGTAAAGCCACTTTTGTGGAGCCTTTTTGTGTGTGGCTAGGCCTGTCACAGTAATGAACATTGAGTACTGTTCAGTATTTACATATCATAGTCATTACACAATACAACTTACAGAATTCCTGGTGACTATGATAAATATCAGAATACTCTAGTATGTTCCTGAAGAATGCCATGTTTGAGCTTAGGCCGATATCTTCTGGCCTCATCATGTCTGCAAAAATCACCATCATCAGCTAATTAAAATTCAGTTTATTCAACCAAATACACGACATCAATTTTGTGCAGGCCATTCCCATTTCCGGCAGGGTGAGCTATGGTACCGAGCATGGCGTGGGCCAGGGCCGTGAATACGGCGCGGCACACCTGGAAGAGCCGCTGGATGGCGGCCGCCCTGCCGCCGCCGTCGCGGTCTTCAAGGACGGCACGGCGACCACCCGCCTCCTCTTGGCCGGCGGCACGGCCTCCCCCGCCCCCGCCCCCACATCCACTATCCCCGCCGAGATCCACCATCCTCGCCCCCATCGCAGGCAACTCTAGGACCCGGCCTTGACGGCATCCTGGATGAGGGCGGCACCGCCGCGGCAGTGCGACGGGACGGCACCTCCCTCACGTCGACCTCCTGCTCGAGGACGCGGCCCGGGTTGGCGGCGGGGAGAAGTGGCTGGCGAGGAGAAAGGAGAAGGGGCGGCGACGGGTGCAGACCGAGATCGAGGCGACATGGCCGTAGCCGGTACGTACACAGGATGCCACCGCTCCGCTCCCCATGGTCGGCTGTCTTTCTTTTTTTTCCAAACAGAGAGCTTTATTCAACGAACGAACTCCTGTCATCATCAGCCAACAAAAGCTGGTGAGCAGGAAGGAGGGTCTCGAACCAGTCCAACTTTCAATGACCGTTAGAGTGCATACATGTTTTGCATAAAGATGGGCCAGTATATTGGCTGATCGGTTTACATGTTGAATATTAAAAGAAGAAAAAGAGGAAACTAGCTCTTCGATCTCTAAGTGCCACAAAGTGACGAGTTTTCCAAAGATTAACAATCTCCAGGCAATCCGTTTCCATGATCACATGTGAGAATCTGCGCAGGTTTGCAAAGATCACTCCATCTCACAGCGCTAATGTCTCACCAATGAACGGACCAGAGAACCTGAAGTGGGGTTTATTCCAAGCGCCAAGCAAGGCATTGCAGGAACGTGCAACTCCGCCAGCACCCACCCTGTCAAAATCCATGCTCAAAGCCGCGTCCGTGCTAATCTTGACCACCCCTTCATCGGGTGGTACCCAACCATGTCCAGGAAGAATCGAGGCATGGGACTGGGGTATATCAAGCAATGCCAGATCCTCCCTGATGCGCTTGACCGAAGTGAATGGGTCGAGTTGTCCATCATCATGAGTAACTGTAACACCCCGAGAATCATGCTACAGTAACTCCACACTAATGATGCCAAGTCGTCATCATTATGCCCTGAGAAAAACAATTAAAAAATATTTCAACCTCAAATTCAAATTTAAATTAAAGTCAAAATATTAATTATCCAAGCAGTAAAACAAAAGTGTTCATAATATTGCAAAAATTCCCAAAGCTATTATAAAAATAAAACATGATTTTTTTTAAACTTCAAAATGCCCTAGCTATTTTTGAATGACCCAGCAACACCCATCCATCACATTTAAATTCAAAACGAAATTCAAATGAAATTGTCATGCCACCAAACTTTTTGTGGCAGTGCAGAATATTGCATAGTATTTGTTTTGGCAAGTTCCTCTTTTTCCAAAAGTCATTTGGTGCACTAAATAAATGCAACTCAGTAGTGAAATAATAAAACAGACACTAAAAAAGAAAAGAAAGTAACAACTACGGTGTGCTGGGCGTAGTGGCCACAGCACACGGCCCAACCCACACCCCACTTACCTCCCATCTCCAGCTACAGAAGCAGGGGTGGCCGTGGCGCTCATTCCCCCGCGCCATGGCCATTGGTGGTGTCGTGGCGGCCATCTCCCGCGTCCCCGACGACTACAAGCCCCCCCGGACGCCCCTCTCTCCCTCCCCGAAACCCTAACCCCCCAAATCCCCCATCTCCCTCTCCCTCACTCGCGGTGACCCACTGCCCCGTCGTCGACGCTCACCTCCGGCCGCCCCCGCACCTCCCCTGCGACCTCCCTAGTGAGCCCCCCTTCGACCCCCTCGCCTCCCCTTCCGTCTCCCCGCCGTAGACGCCGCGCCGAGCGCCCGCTCGCCGTTCGCCGCGCCCATTTGTCTCATGTTGCTGCGTTGCTGCTGCTCGCCATGCGCCGCCCGCGCCCCTGGCCTCTCCTGGCCGTGCACCCGCCCCTGGACGCGCGCGACTATGCCGCCGCTCACGCGCCCCTGGCCCTCCCATGCGCAACGCCGCCGTCCCGGCGTGCGGAGCTCCGTTCCCCGCACCGCTTGCGCTTACCTGCCACACACCATGCTCGCTAGGCGTGCCCCTGCAGCCGCCCAGCGCGCCCGGTCGTTCCCCTGCGCCGCTCGCGCACCGACCACCTCCCCCACGCTGCCCCCCGCGTGCGCCCATCCTGCACCGCTTCTACCTGCGCTGCTGCCCCGCTTCTGCCTTGCGCCGCTGCCCTGTAGCCTGAACCCATAAGTACAGGGGATCACAACAGTTTTCGAGGGTAGAGTATTCAACCCAAATTTATTGATTCGACACAAGGGGAGTCAAAGAATATTCGCAAGTATTAGCAGTTGAGTTGTCAATTCAATCACACCTGAAAGAGTTAATATCTGCAGCAAAGTATTTAGTACCAAAGTAGTAGGATAATAACGGTAACACTGGCAATAGTAACAGTAGCAGTTTTGTAGTGAATGTAACAGTAGCAACGGCTAAATTAACTTAGCAAAGATCAATATGTGAAAAACTCATAGGCATTGGATCAGCGATGGATAATTGTGTTAGATAATATTCATCATGTAGCAGTTATAATCTAGGGCGACACAGAACTAGCTCCAATTCATCAATGTAATGTAGGCATGTATTCCGTATATAGTCATACATGCTTATGGAAAAGAACTTGCATGACATCTTTTGTCCTACACTCCCGTGGCAGCGGGGTCCAAAAGGAACTAAGCGATATTAAGGCCTCCTTTTAATAGAGAACCGGAACAAAGTATTAGCACTAAGTGAATACATGAACTCCTCAAACTACGGTAATCACCAGAAAGAATCCCAATTATTGTCACCTTGGGGTATGCGGATCATAACTCGTAATAGGTGTGTATAACTTGCAAGATAGGATCAAGAACACACACACACACACACACACAGATATATATATATATATATTCATGAAAACTTAATAGGTTCAGATCTGAAATCATGGCACTCGGGCCCTAGTGACAAGCATTAAGCATAGCAAAGTCATAGCAATATCAATCTCAGAACATAGTGGATACTAGGGATCAAACCCTAACAAAACTAACTCGATTACATGATAAATCTCATCCAACCCATCACCGTCCAGCAAGCCTACGAAGGAATTACTCACTCCCGGCGGTGAGAATCATGAAATTGGCGATGGAGGAAGGTTGATGATGACGACGGCGTCGATTTCCACCCTCCGGAGCCTCGAACGGACTCCAGATCAGCCCTCCCGATGAAGAACAGGAGGTGGCGGCGGCTTCGTATCGTAAAACGCGATGAATCCTTCTCTCTGATTTTTTCTCTCTCAGTGAATAGGTATATATGGAGTTGGAGTTAGGGTTGCCGGAGGTCCAGGGGGCCCACAAGCCTGGGAGGCGCGCCCTGGGGGGGGTAGGCGCGGCCCCAGAGCTTTGTGGCTCCTGGCTGGCCCCCTCTGGTACCTTTTTCCGCCAGTATTTTTTATATATTTCACAAAAATTCTCCGTAAATTTTCAGGTTAATCCGAGAACTTTGATTTCTGCACAAAAATAACACCATGGCAATTCTGCTGAAAACAACGTTAGTCCGAGCTAGTTTCATTCAAATCATGCAAATTAGAGTCCAAAACAAGGGCAAAAGAGTTTGGAAAAGTAGATACGATGGAGACATATCAACTTCCCCAAGCTTAACCCATTGCTTGTCCTCAACCAATTCAGTTGACAACTGAAAGTGACAAAGAAAAACTTTTACAAACTCTGTTTGATCTTGTTATTGCAAATATATCTAGCCAATGTTCAGGTTTTCAGCAAAGATTATGAACTAATCATATTCACTATAACACTTAGGTCTCATATTTACTCATATCAATGACATAATCAACTAGCGAGCAATAATAAGATATCTCGGATGACAACACTTTTTCAAAACAATCATGATATAATATGATAAAATGGTATCTCGCTAGCCCATTCTGAGACCGCAAAACATAAATGCAGAGCACCCCTGAAGTTCAAGCACTGACTAGATATTATAATTCATGGTAAAAGAGATCCAGTCACAGTCATACTCAATATCGACTAAAAACAAAGCATATAAATGACAATAGTGCTCTCTAGCTGGTGCTTTAATAAGAAGACGATGACTCAACAATAAAAGTAAATTGATAGGCCCTTCGTAGAGGGAAGCAGGGATTTGCAGAGGTGCGAGAGCTCGGAGCTTTTAAAATAGAGATGAATATAATTTTGAGAGGTATGCTTTCATTGTCAACATAACAACCGAGAGATCTCACTATCTTCCATGCTAGATACATTATAGGCGGTTCCCAAATAGAATGGTAAAGTTTTACTCCCCCTCCACCAACAAACACAAGCCATGGCTAGCCGAATCCTCGGGTACCCATCATACCAACAACAATGCGGGGGAGTTTTGTTTCATTATTATATTTTGATTTTGATTTTGATCATAGGACTGGCATCCCGATTACCAGCCACTTTCTCATGAATGATAAGCGAATCAACACTCATCGTGAGAATAACCCACCTAGCATGGAAGATACTGACAGCCCCCTGTCACTACATGAGTTATTCGGGCATACAAAATAGATTATTATTTGAAGATTTAGAGTTTGGCACATGCAAATTTACTTGGAACGGCAGGTAAATACCGCATATAGGTAGGTATGGTGGACTCATATGGAATAACTTTGGGTTTAAGGAAGTGGATGCACAAGCAGTATTCCCGCTTAGTACAAGTGAAGGCTAGCAATTAGATTGAGGAGCGACCAACTAGAGAGCGACAACGGTCATAAACATGCATTGAGATTAATAAACATTGAATGCAAGCATGAGTAGGATATAAATCACCATGAACATAAATATCGTGGAGGCTATGTTCGTTTTGATTCAACTACATGCGTGAACATGTGCCAAGTCAAGCCACTTGAGTCATTCAGAAGAGGATACCATCCTATCATACCACATCATAACCATTTTAAATGCATGTTGACACACAAGATAAACCATTATCCACTCCTAGCTAATTAAGCATGGCATGAATAACTATAATCTCTAATTGTCATTGCAAACATGTTTCATTTATAATAAGCTGAATCAAGAACGATGAGCTAATCATATTTACAAAAACAAAATAGGTTGAGTTCATACCTGTGACACCCTGGTTTTTGCCATTTTTCTTTTTCTGGAGTTTTATTGACTATTTGGTTTGAATTTGAGTTTTTGAATTAACTCATTTGAACTTAGCACTTGGGAATTCTTTTGGTTTCCTCTCAAGTGACTCCTAGCCTTCTAAAACCATCTCTTGACATCATCCATCTCAAAATAATGCCATGGAAAAATTTTATTCACTGGCATACTATTCATTTTCCTTCTGAAAATGAATATTTTTCACTTCTGCACAAAAGCAACCCCAATTTTTATTGCTCAGAAAAATCTGAATAAATTCCCTAATATTCTTTAGGTCATGCCTCACCTTCCTATGCAAAAATATCCCATAGTCATGACTAGAATTTTGGCTCAAGAAAATATTTTCTATTCTGGACAGCATGGGCACTTTGTGAAGGAAGTACATTTTTGCTGGCTCCATTTGAGCTGAAATTTTTATAGCATGGCTACCTTCCAACCTAAACCTTAGCCTCCAAGTTTCAGCTCTTATCTCTTTGTAGTTTTCTCACAAAATACTGCAACAGTTTCTGTCCAGAAACTTGCCAGCTATCTCAAGTCATGTCTGATTGCTCTGGTGATGAACCAAGACCATGAACCAACGTAGTCTTGAAGGGACTTGAGCCTAGATATGGTCTGACAGCCCTGGCGCACCGCGTTACACCAGTGCACGTGGTGACCTCGTGAGGACAGGGTGTTCAACAGGCGTTCGGCGTGCTCTGCGCGTCGGCAACCCCTCTGCCGCGCCCGTGCGTCCACCCCGCGCCACCATCAAGTGTCTCCACCCTCCTACTAGCTCAGCCTCTTCCTCCCAGCCCCTCTCTGACGCTCTTCGACGCCGGTAGCTGGCTCGGCGGACGCGGACACGGCGGAGCACAGCACATAGTGAACCGCGTGATCGAGCCGTCCCTCTCTCGCGCCCTGTTGCTTGGCTCCGTGTTGCCACTGTGTTTGGATGATCTCCCTCGACCTCTCCCATCAAGCCTGAGCCCCTCTTGTCACCTCTCGCCGCTCCAGAAGCCTCGCTGGCGGCCGCGAGCTCTGCTTCGACCTCATCTATAAATAGGACCCCTCCCAAGCAGCTCAGACCACCCCACTCACCTCCTCTGGCCACAAACACACTCGCTCAACACCGCGGCAAGGCCGGACGGGCCTCTAGCCACCGATCATTGCTGGAGTTGGCTGCGGATCCCCTTCGGCCATCCACTCGCTCCGGTGCTCCTCGACCTTGTTCTTCTTCCCAGGCGTGATCGTGAGGTCCTCCTGAACACGACAGTGCGCTTGGTTCGTCGGATTTTCGTCAGAAACGCCGACTCCGATAAGCTCCGCCGCCCACCGCCTCTGGAGACGACCACCGCGACGCCGTCCGTCCACCTCTGCCCATGTTTTGGGTATTTGCTTGCGTGCCTTGATGGGCTGTGTCCATCCCTCACCTCGCCGGCGGCCGCCGTGGCCTCCTCGCTGGAGAACCATCGCCGGCCGAGCCGCCGTCTCTATTTCTCCCTCTCTCTCTTATAAACCTGACAGGGTGACCCCACCTGTTAGCCTCTCACTTCGCTCCCGAAGCGGTATGAGTGGAGGCGTATTTGTAAAATACGCCTTCGACATGGCCCTCTATGTGATTTTCTGTTTTTAGTTTAAATTCATCTATTTTGACTGAACTTTGACCAGCTATAAATCCTAAACCACAAGTCCAAATGAGATGATTCTTTTTGCAACAGTTTTGTTATGAGCTCCTCTTTCAGCATGCAAAAGTTGAGATTTTTCCTTGCTATAAATATTTTCTGGTGCATTAAAATGCTTTATGTGACATTTTCTTTTTGGTATTTGGATCATTTTCAGAAGGTTCAACTTGTCTTGAAGAGGACCAGGAGTTTTGTGACCCTCCTCTGAACTAAGGCAAGCCACCACAAACATTTGCAAGGATGACTTTGCAATGACTATGATTTTTACTTAAATTTAAAGTCATATATTGCATTGAGTAAAATGATTTAACTTGTGCTAGTATTATTTCCATGCTATGCTTATTATGCTTTACAGAAGAATGTTCTTTACTTGGTCAAGTTATGCAATAGTGGTTAGTTTTCATGATCATGCTTATGATAGCCCCGGCATTATGTTGATTCCATGCATGTGCATTTCATGGCATACTATGGCTCAAGAAGTTTTTATTTCAAGTTAAACCTGATAATAACCCAACTTGAATATGCTGTTGATCGAGTCATGGTGCCACCGAATTGAGCTTCCCAGTGCAACCATATTTGCCTTTATGGGAAGGCCCTTATTTGGTCTATTGTCATGCCTCTGGCCGGTGCCTCCAATGAGGGAAGGTTATGCGCTTGCGCTACCCTGGCCCGGTAGGCAGGCATAGCCTTGTGTGCCCATAAATGTTTTGGTACCATTGTCCCCGTTTGGGACCGTTTTTGTTTTTCCACGACGGTGGCTGTTTGATGTATGGAGTGGCATCTGGGGCCACCCATGACTTAGCCCAAAGGAGAGTTGGTCGGAGTGGCCGGGAGAGTGTCATGCAGTAGATTGGTTCTGTCAGAACGCCATTGGTCCACCCGAATGGGAGTACGAGGCCATGGGTTCTGTGGTGTGGGTACAATGTACTAACCTCTGCAGAGTGTGTTTAATCTATCGATAGCCGCTTCCTCGGTCATGGACACAGTTCGTAGTAGGTCACACCATGGGCCAACAGAAATAATTAACCTGCACACTGAAGTTATATTGATGGCACTGGTTATGATGGATGAACTGCCGGGATCATCGAATTTGTTTCCTTTGTGATCCAGAGGTGATCACCGTGGGAAGATGATGAATTTGGTTACAAGGTAACCAAGATGGTAAGCTGGTCCGAGAGACCGTGTTTTTGGATCACATACACTTCATGAGAAGCATGTCATGTTCTTGCATATAACCTGCTTAAATATCATGTTATTGTTGGTCATATTTGCTATGCTTGTTGTGAGCTTGCGAGTACATTCAAAGTACTCACATGGCGTGTCATGCCAGTTCCAGGAGAAGTTGTACCAGGAGTCGGAGTTGCATCATGCATCACAGTCTAGGCCGTGTCCTAGCAGTGTTCCTGTGAGATGGAGTCCTACTACGTCGTCGTTCCGCTGCCGCGTAGCTGTATCGTTATCATCAAGGCCCCCAACGTGTCTACTAAATAATGTACATATGTGCAGCAACACCGTGTGTGCCGCTTGGCCTCACTACCTTATGTATCATCGAACCTATGTTTCCGCAAGAGATCAATTAAGCGGTTGTATTTTTGTACCAAGTTGTTGTGTGTTGCTAGAAGACATGATCTCTGGGCTGGAAATGCAAGGTAAACCAGTTGCTCTGAGCCGGGGTGCCACAACGCTTGGTATCAGAGCCGCGCTGACTGTAGGACACCCTAGACCGCCGAAGCGCTAGCTAAACGGTAGTTAGTAGTATCGAGTGCCGGTAGTGTGTGTTTGCATCTGGTTATTGCATTGCATGCATTCAGATTATTTTATTACTAATAGACTAATGGTTGTGAGTGTAGATGGCTCCAGTGCCGTACCCGTACCAGTCTGAGCCAACACCCTTCACCTCTCCGCACCTTCTTCGAAACGTGTGGTGTCGACTCTACCCCGACGGTGATGACCCGGTGTACCAGGTGTACCGGGAGCGACTGGCTGACTCGATGAACAAGTACCACGCGGAGGTCACCATGCACAACAGTTCTCTGACCGGCACCTACACCCGTTCTTCTAGGAGTGGTTTCACATCTACCCCCGATTAGGCGGTTCAGTTCGTTGCGTTCGAGGCTCTCGTTGACCTGCGCTACAATGAGGTTCGGATGCAGACTCACCCAGGTTTCCACTTCTACCCGTCCATGTTCGATGATGGACGCATTCGCTTCCCTTTCATTGATCCGGTGTGCGACCGTTCCTCTAGCCACCTTTCCCGTTACATCACGGCCGGTTACGTTCTGATTTTCAACCTAGCCCATGAGCTGACTCGTACTCGTGCAGCTCTGGCTGCCGCTTGATCTGCTTTCACTCTAGCCTCACTCGGTTTTACCCCATTGTTGCCCCAGCTACTATTCCTCCACCTACTCCGGTTACCCCTCAGAGTAACTCGGACACTTTGACAGTGACTCCTCACGAGTCTCCTGCCGAGTGGGCTTTACTTCTCGCTACTCCCGCCGCTCCTATGCTTCAGCCTCACCCAGCACCTGCCCCTGAGGGAGAGCCCTCGAGGCAGCGTCGTTGTGTTTCCTTTGCTCCGGAGGTTTCTGTTAACGTCGTCAGTTCAGGATCAGAGTCCGAGACTGAGGAGATCCCAGCAGGACTGCAGAGCATCAGTGCGGTCACTTTCTTCAGGAGTAGACGAGGTTGTCATGATGCTTGGTTGTATGAGTGTAGTAGTACTTGCCATGCTGCTTCCTTTCATGTATGAGTCTATGTATAATTATGTTGGAACTTTTATTCGCCTTGGTTTTCCTCGCTTTTCTCGGATTTGTCGCTTGCTTTTCTTCCCTATTTATGGATGTTGCTCATCTCGATGCTTCGTATTGGGAAACAAAAATAGGATGACAAGATGTGGTAGCAGCAGCCATGGGGGTGACGATGCTCCTGTTTGTCGCTCCGCCAGACAAGCAGGATATTCCCCAGAATGTTATCAACCACTGCCACCTCCTCCACCGCATCCGCCTACAACAGAGCAGATAATGCGCATGTTCAAAGAAAAGAGAAACCAAGATTTGCTTGAACTTTTGAGAAGTATGCATGCTATGGTTGGGCAGAATAACAATCAGAATGGTAATCACTCCAAGCTGTCAGATTTCCAGAGGACCAAGCCTCCCAGCTTCAGTCAAGTCGTTGACCCTATGGAGGCCGACGATTGGCTGAGAACCATTGAGAAGAAACTAGAGATTGCTCGCACCGAAGAGGTTGACAAGGTTCCATTTGCCACTCATTATCTCGAAGGATCCGCTGCTATATGGTGGGATAATACCAAAGCCATGTGGCCCATTGATGACGAGATCACTTGGGATAAATTCAAGGACAAGTTTTGCAAGTACCACATTCCCGTCGGTATTATGAAGGTCAAGCAACGTGAGTTCCTTGCCCTTACCCAAGGGAACCTGTCAGCAAGTGAGTATTTAAACAAGTTCAATCACTTGGCTCGTTATTCCCTTCATGATGTGGCCACAGAAGAAAGGAAGATAGACCGATTCCTTGGAGGACTCAACCAAGACCCTCCGATGCACGCTCAGCATGTTCGACTTTCCGAATTTCCAGACTTTGGTGAACAAGGCTCTTATCGTAAAAAGGGAGCACAAGCTCGTTCATGATAACAAGCCAGCTTATGAAGACCGCAAACACAAGTTTGAACCTAAGAAAGACAGACAGATAGTTCAGAAGACTCGCACCTGGCAGCAACCTCAGTTTGAGTTCAAGCCAACATGGCAGCAGAATGCTAGCAAGACTGAGAATCGCGTCAAGAATTTTGTGACCAACCCCGTAAGGGAAGATTGCCAGCATAACAACGCGTGCTTCACTTGTGGTCAGACCAGGCACTATGCAAGGCAGTGTCCCAAGAACGGCAAGCCGAATATAGCACCCAAGCCACAAGTCAACAGCATGGGATCCTCCTCAGCTCAAAAGCTCATCCAAGGGCAAGTGCATCATCTCTCCGCCGAAGAAGCCCAAGAAAACCCCGAAGTGGTCATTGGTATGTTTCCTGTTAATAACATACCCGCAACAATTTTATTTGATTCTGGGGCTTCCCATTCTTTTATTTCACGGAGTTTTGTTGCCCAAAACAAGATTTCTTGCTCTCTTCTTGAGAAATTCATGGTGATACAATCCGCGGGATCCATGCTCAAAACAAATGTGGTATGCCGAGGCTTGGAGATAAACATCCATGGAGTTATTTTCCCTACCACCTTGGTGCCAATTGAATCAGCAAAGTTGGATGTTATACTGGGAATGGACTGGCTAACAAGACATCAAGGCTATATCAATTGTGCAACTAGAGAAGTCACATTAATAAATCCAGCAGGACAAGCAGCGCAATTTGTGGCTCATAGAACCATGCCGAAACGAGATATGATTTATACAGCTGTGGCCTCAGACGTGGAATTAATCCCGGTGGTCAGCGAGTTTCCGGATGTATTCCCTGAAGAACTGCCAGGAATGCCACCAGATCATGAGCTCGAGACCTTGTACCAAGGATAACACCTATATACAAGAAATATTACAGAATGCCTTCATCCGAGCTAGTTGAGTTGAAGAAGCAACTGGATGAGATGCTCAAAAAGGGGTATATTCGCCCTAGCTCTTCACCATGGGGATCACCTGCTATATTCGTGGACAAGAAGGATGGTAGTCTTCGTATGTGTGTGGACTACCATGAGCTTAATGATGTCACCATCAAGAACAAGTACCCGCTTCCCAGATTTGATGATTTTTTTGATCAATTGAATGGAGCCCAAATATTCTCCAAGATTGATCTAAGGACCGGTTACCATCAACTAAAAATCAAGGAGGAAGATATTCCTAAGACCGTACTCACCACTCGATATGGGTTGTATGAGTATACTATCATGTCTTTTGGTCTGACAAACGCCCCTGCATTCTTCACATGATGAACAAGGTGTTCATGGACTTCTTGGACAAGTTCATGGTGGTCTTCATTGACGACATTCTCATATATTCCAAGGGAGAAGAAGAGCACAAACAACATCTCCGGGCAGTATTGCAAAGGCTCTGTGATCACCAGCTATATGCAAAATTCAGCAAGTGTGAGTTTTGGCTTAAGCAAGTGTGATTTTTGGGGCATATCCTATTAGCTGAAGGAATAGCCGTGGACCCAAGTAAAGTCAAGGATGTGCTAAAATGGCCAGCACCCACGCCTGTGACTTGCTGGTTATTATCGTCGATTCATTGAAGGCTTTTCCAAGATTGCGAAACCAATGACAGAGCTGCTCAAGAAGGATCAGAAGTTCATATGGTCTGATGTTTGCGAGAAGAGCGTTAATGAATTGAAGACCCGATTAACCTCAGCACCCATATTGACGCTTCCTGATATTTATCGAAGTTTTGACGTGTACTGTGACGCATCCAGAAGAGGTATAGGGTGCGTACTCATGCAAGACGGCAAGGTCGTGGCTTATGCATCCACACAACTACGACCCCATGAAGGAAACTACCCTACTCATGACTTGGAGTTAGCGGCAGTTGTGCATGCCTTGAAAAATTGGAGGCATTATCTCATCGGCAAGAGGTGCCAAATCTTCACCGACCATAAAAGCCTCAAGTACATATTCACCCAACCAGATTTGAATCTCCGACAGAGAAGATGGCTTGAGTTGGTCAAAGATTATGACCTCGGTATCAACTATCACCCGGGAAAAGCTAATGTGATCGCTGATGCTCTCAGCCGCAAACCAGCCACATTGAACACATTAATGGAATCCTTGCCTCCCGAGTTACAAGGAGAAATGGCCCAGCTCAACTTGACCATTATTGAGTCCGTCTGCACCGCTACTCTAGAAGTCACCCTATCCTCGAAGAAGAAGTCCGCTTGGCCCAAGCCGAGGACCCAACATGTCGCTCGTGTCCAAGATGGCAAGACTCAAGATTTCCAAGTAGATGATCAAGGTACTCTAAGATTTCGAGGGCGAATTTGTATACCAGACACCGAAGATCTGAGACAAAAGATATTAAAGGAGGCACATGAATCGTCATACTCGATCCATCCTGGCAGTACCAAAATGTATGAAGACCTCCGGCAAATATTTTGGTGGGATGGAATGAAGAAGGACATTGCATATTTTATCGCCTGCTGCGACATATGCAACAAGGTAAAGGCAGAACATTAGAAACCCGCCGGGCTACTTCAACCATTACCCGTCCCGCAATGGAAATGGGACGATGTCTGCATGGATTTCATCATGGGACTCCCCAAAACTTCTCGAGGCAACAATGTCGTATGGGTCGTTGTGGACATGCTGACCAAAGTAGCCCACTTCATTCCAATCAGGACCACGTTTCGAGCAGATCAACTCGCTCAACTTTATGTGTCTAGGATCATCAGTTTACATGGAGTTCCAAGAACCATCACCTCCCACCGAGGATCCCTATTTACCTCGGCATTTTAGTCACGTCTTCATCAAGCTTTGGGAACTGCTTTGAGGTACATTACTGCTTATCATCCTCAGATAGACGGTCAGACTGAATGAGTAAATCAAATACATGAAGACATGCTCCGAGCATGTGCACTCGCTCAAGGGCCTAAGTGGGAAGACAGTTTGCCTTATGCGGAGTTTTCCTACAACAATAGCTTACCAGACCAGCCTCAAGATGTCACCATATGAAGCCCTGTATGGACGTAAATGTCGTACCCTGCTAAACTGGTCTCAGACAGGAGATAGCCACATTTTTGGGACTGATTTGATGATGGAAGCTAAAAAGCAAGTAAGAGAAATCCGGGATAGACTTCAAGTGGCCAAGTCCCGACAAAAGAGTTATTATGATTCCAAACACCAGCAGATCAGTTTTGAACCACGCGAGTATGCCTATCTTCGAGTCACGCCCATGAAAGGAGTAAAAAGGTTTCAGACTCAAGGAAAGCTTGCACCAAGATACATTGGCCCATTTCCTGTCATGACCAAGGTTGGTGCAGTGGCATGTCAGCTGGAACTTCCACCCGAGTTATCCGAAGTGCATGATGTCTTTCACGTGTCACAGTTACATAAGTGTATCTCACCGCCAGAGAAACGAACTGATATGGCAGAAATAGAGCTTGCTCAGGATCTGACATATGAGGAGAAACCTTTCCGGATATTGGATGAGATGGAAAGAGTCACCCGCAGCAAGTCAGTCAAGTTTTACAAAGTGAAGTGGGAGCATCATACGGAAGATGAAGCTACCTGGGAAAGAGAGGACTTTTTAAGGACTGCATACCCTGAATTGTTTCCCGAGCAACCGAATCTCGAGGACGAGATTCATCCTAAGGGGGGAGGTTTGTGACACCCTGGTTTTTGCCATTTTTATTTTTCTGGAGTTTTATTGAATATTTGGTTTGAATTTGAGTTTTTGAATTAACTCATTTGGACTTAGCACTTTTGAATTAACTCATTTCAGCTTGCGAGTACATTCAAAGTACTCACCTGGCGTGTCATGCCAGTTTCAGGAGAAGCTGTACCAGGAGTCGGAGTTGCATCGTGCATCGCAGTCTAGGCCGTGTCGCAGTAGTGTCCCTGTGAGATGGAGTCCTACTACATCATCGTTCTGGTGCCGCGTAGCTGTATCGTTATCATCGAGGCCCCCAACGTGTCTGCTAAATAATGTACATATGTGCAACAGCACCATGTGTGCCGCTTGGCCTCACTACCTTATGTATCATCGAACCTATGTTTCCGCAAGAGATTAATAAAGGGGTTGTATTTCTGTACCAAGTTGTTGTGTGTTGCCAGAAGACATGATCTCTGGGCTCGCAATGCAAGGTAAACCGTTTTCTCTGAGCCGGGGTGCCACAATACCAACTTTTCTTCACCTCAATCATTTCATCAAATTTCATCATTATTGCCTTTCACTTGCACGACCAAACGATATGAATAATAATAAGAGTGCACGTGCCGTGGACTAAGCTGGAATCTGCAAACATTTATTCAAAGGAGAATACAAGGTAATATGGCCTCTTTGTTAGATCAACAATAATGCATATGAGAGCCACTCGACATTTTCATCGTGGTCTTCTCCTTATGACCCGAAGAAAAAGAAAAGAATTTCAAAGAAACACACTAAAATATTTTTAGAGTTTTTGTTTTTCTCTTGAAGAAAGCAAAATAACGAAAGAAGAAATAAAAATGAGAAAAACTATTTACACGAGAAAGTTCCCAACAAACAAAAGAAGAACAAGAAATCTTTTTGGGTTTTCTTTTAATACGATAACTAATTTGAACTAGAAAGGAAAACTAAAAAGAAGCGAGAAATATTTTTGGATTTTCGAAAAGTTTTTCAAACACACGAGAAGAAAGCAAGAAAAATAAACTAACATGGATTATACAATGAAAAAGTATGAACACTGACAGCTGGAATGAATGTGTGATGCGTGAATGTAATGTCAGTGAGAAATACGTACTCCCCCAAGCTTAGGCTTTTGGCCTAAGTTGGTCTATGGCCACGACTGGCCAGGGTGATATCCAAAGTCGTAGTTGGGGTTGAACTAGATTGCAGCTGCCACCGCTTGGAGGGCTGCCTCGTTGAGGCGAGCAGTCGCCCTCGCCTTCTCATACTCCTCTCCCTCCTCTCTAAGTATGAAATATCTTTGTTTTACCTGAAATTCAAAGAAGGCAGGAGCGGTAAGCGTAATATGGAAGACGCGGTGCCTGTAAAAAAATATTCTGTACTGGAAAGGCAAATCGCCCCTCTCAAGAAATTGGAAACGTTCCATAGCGCCATAATCAAGGAAAGCAGGTGGCAACTGTGCGTCATTTTCTTTTATAGGTACCCCAAGATAATCAGCTAAATGAGTGGCATACATTCCACCAAAGAAATCTCCATCTGAGGCATTATTATGTAACCGATGTGCAAGGATAGCCCCCAAATTATATTGTTTATCGTTCATTACAACGCTTTTGAGGACACTTAAATCAGGAGCACAAAGGTGGCTATGGTCATGTTTCCCATTAATGCATCTACCTATAAAGAGAGCAAAGTAATTTAAAGTGGGAAAGTGAATGCTCCCTATAGTAGCTTGTGTTGCGCTTCTAGTTTCCCCCTAGTGATGCTAGCAAGGAACTAAGTGCAATCAAATTTGCGAGGTTCATTTTAAGTGCCCCATTGCGGAATTTTGCATGCATCATTAAATTCTTCAAGGTCCATGCGAAATGATTTATCATAGAGATCAAATAAAACAAAATGTGTGTTGCAATGGACTGAATACTCAAATCTCCACACAAAGGAATCAGTAAGATTGTAGTATTGCAAGCACTTATCTGACGATAAGTCCGTCAGGCCGGCGTTGTGCACGTACATATCAAATTCTTCTTTGAAACCTGCGCGAGTCATGAAATGATCCGACGGCCATTCGCAAGGTCACACTAGAGCTTCCCGCGGTGGTTCAAGGTTCGGCTCATGTATCGTGAGCCTTGGGGATTTCTTCTTCGAGGAACCACCTTGGAACATCTTCCTAAGCATTCTCTTCCTCTGAAATTTTTAGTGACTCAAAATAAAAGTGAACAAAATTCAATAAAATCAATAGCAACTACTCCTACAAGTGTCTAGAGGCCATATCAAGCACCAAAACTAATTTGAATCATATAAATTTGACATGCAAGCTCAAGAACATCGTCACCAACAGTTGCTAAATGTGCAAATAATAAACCACTAGAACAAAAACTAATTGGAGCAACGGAGGAGTTACATACTGATGAGCAATCCCCCAAAACATTTTCGGAAATGAAGTTTCGAGCAAGGAGATCAAAAATGGCAGCCAGATGAGCAAGAACACGGGTTTGAACAGTGGAGTGATTTTTTTCGGAGGAAGACGAAGTGCATGGGTGGCAGCAATAAGTAAGGGGGCCTACGTGGGCCCCACAAGCTTGCTTGGCGCGCCCAGGGGGTGGGCGCGCCTTGTGAGCTTGTGGCTCACAGGTGCACCCCCTTGGGGTGTATTTAGTGCCAATTTTTTTCAAATATTATAGAAAAAATCGTATAAAATTTTCAGGGCATTTGGAGAACTTTTATTTTCTGGTCTTTTTTATTGCACAAAAAATTCAGAAAACAGCATAATCATAGCATTTCTACTTTATTAATTCTAAATAACAGAAAGTAAAAAGTGGGTACAGAAAGTTGTGTTTACTAAATTCATCCATCACATGCCCGTCAAAAGGAATCCATCAATAAGGTTGATCAAGTCTTATTAACAAACTTCTTCCGAGTGGCATGAAACCAGAGAATCTTCGTATAACACTAGGTTACCTCAACGGGGATATACATGTCCCCAACAATAAGAATATCATATTCCTTTTTGACAGTAGGAATAGGGAATTCAAAACCTCCAATAGTAATCATTGAAATTTTTCCAATAGAGTTGATACTATTCACTTGAGGTTGTTTCTTCGAAAAGTGTACCGTATGATCATTACCATTAGCATGAAAAGTGACATTGCCTTTATTGCAATCAACAACAGCCCCTGCAGTGTTCAAAAAGGGTCTACCAAGGATGATCGACATACTGTCGTCCTCGGGTATATCAAGAATAACAAAGTCCGTTAAGATAGTAACATTTGCAACTACGACGGGCACATCCTCACAAATACCGATGGGTATAGCAGTTGATTTATCAGCCATTTGCAAAGAAATTTCAGTGGGTGTCAACTTATTCAGATCAAGTCTACGATATAAAGAGAAAGGTATAACACTAACACCGGCTCCTAGATCACATAAGGCAGTTTTAACATACTTTCTTTTAATGGAGCAAGGTATAGTTCGTATTCCTGGGTCTCCTAGTTTCTTAGGTATTCCACCCTTAAAAGTATAATTAGCAAGCATGGTGGAAATTTCAGCTTCCACTATCTTTCTTTTATTTGTAACAATATCTTTCATATACTTAGCATAAGTGAGGGAGTTATGGACTAAGGGGTTCTTGGGGCGCCGGCCCATTGAATATGGGCCGGACTGGTGAAGCCGTATAGCGACAGAAGATCTATGAAGCCGTGGTATGTCCTACAAGTCAAGGATAGGCGGGATCTCTTTACTCCTTATTGTAATATATCTTCGGTAACCCTAACCCTACCGGTGTCTATATAAACCGAGGGTTGTAGCCTTTAGGGTTAGAGCTATATTCATCACCTCATCACCTTAGGGTTTAGCTCATATGGATCTCGAGGTAGATCTACTCTGTAACCATACTATACATCTAATACAGTCAAGCAGGACGTAGGGTATTACCTCTTTGAGAGGGCCCGAACCTGGGTAAACACCGTGTTCATCGTCCCTTGTTCCCCATCGATCTCAGATCCACAGCTCGGGACCCCCTACCCCAAGGTCTGCCAGTTTTGACACCGACATTGGTGCTTTCATTGAGAGTTCCGCTGTGGGGTCGCCCAAAGGATCGATGACTCGCCTGATCATAGGAGAGGGCATCGAATCCGGGGACTTCTTTGTCCCCGGTCAACTCTTCGCGTTCGACATCATCGTGATGCACGCCGACCCGACTGTCCGTTTGGGTCAGATCGATAACTTCGCTCCTGAAAACCGAATTTGATTCGGTAATCTGGAATACGTTTCGGACACGCGGCATGATCTGGTCTTCGCCAGATTCGCCGCCCCCTTCCGCACCCTCACCGGCCTCGCCATGCCCGCTCTGGAGTCCCCCTCTGATTCAATCTACAGATCGGCCCCCTCCCTTCGAATGGCTTTGAGCCAGGAGGGCTCCGCTTCAGCCGAGGGCCAGACTCCACCTTCGGCCGGGTCCGTGATGTCTGCGGAGGGCCTATCCTCGGCCTTCAAGGCAGAATCAGGAAGTGGAAGCCAAGAGTCAATCTCGGCTGAACCTTTCCATCACAACGCTTCTCTGACCTTAAGCCCTTACAACGAGCAGCAACCGATGGCAAGGGGTCACCCCCGGCCCGAAGCAGCTCAATCTCGAATCCCGGTGTGGAAACCACACGCAAAAACCAAGGCTCGTCCTTAGTCCCCAGTGAAAATCCGGACTCCCTCCAGGATCCGGCGTCGTACCCCGAGTTTAGCTCGGCCTGTGGAAACCAAGGACCGGCCAGGGCACTGATTGCCCCCCACCCCGTCACAACGAAACTTGGCATAGAGCCCTCGAGTTCGGCAACCCTCGCTATGTTAAACGAGGCACTAGACCGAATCCATAAAATGACCATCCAGGAGGACCTGCCCTCCGCCCACAATCATCAACCCTTCGAGGCGTACCATAGGGAATTTTACGTCCCACCCACCACCCACTTGGTAGTCACTATCGATGATTTAACCGATATGCTAGATTATAATTCGGAAAACACCGAATACATGGATGAGGATGGCGGAGCCACGACTAGTACCGACATCGCCCCGACCCCCCCCCCCCCCCCGTCACCGGCCACTGGTCGGCCACGTCCACCTATGATATTTACATGGTGGACACCCCCAAGGATGGCGATGGCACTCCCAATCAGGACCGAGACAAGCCCGGAGATGAGCCGCCCAAACGCCAAAGACAGCGCCGTCGATCAAAGCCACGTCGAAGCCATGCGAGCAACATGGACTCTGCGGAGAACGGCACCGCGAATAATATGGATGACCTCGCCGGAGCCGCAACTAACGAACATCATCAGGATGACTCCGCGGGGCAGGAGGACCCGTTCAACCCAGAAAACCTCGATGACTTCGAAGACAACAACTACCTCCCATCCTCCGAGGAGGAGGCCAGCCTCGAGGATGACGATTTCATCATCCCCGAAGACCTGTTGGAGCAGGAGCGGTTTAAATGGAGGCTTCTAGCCACCGCCCGCAGTCTGAAGAAACAAAAATGCAGAATCAAGGCCGAACATGACACCCTCAACTATCGATGGAGCAAAGTCCTAGCCACCGAAGAAGGGTACGGCCGCGAACAGCCAATCAAAAGTTATCCCAAGCGAAGATTGCTGCCACAATTTGACGACGAGGCCGTAGAGCCCACACGTGCCGAACAGCCGGACCGCCCCCCTAGAGGGCGGGACAGAGAAGCTGAGGAGGTCGAGCACCCCGCCGTCCCACCTCGCCATTACAACAAGGATCAAGTGCGGCCCACCTACGATTACGACCTTCGCCATGACCTAGACGCTCGAGGAGGCCGTACCAGGTCCATCTACGGACCCAGAGAAGACCTGCCCACTCATCGGGAAGGATATTACGATTGGTGGAACCGAAATGATAGAGTCCGGGAGCAGCAGCGGACCCGGATGGCCGAAGACCTTCGACGTGATGTAGCCCGAGTTCGAGGCGCCGCACACCCCTTGTGCTTCATAAAGAGGATAATGCAACACCAATTCCCAGAAGGCTTTAAGCCTATGAACATCGAGTCATACGACGGAACCACAGACCCGGCCGTATGGATAGAGGATTTCCTCCTCCACATTCACATGGCGCGAGGAGATGACCTCCACGCCATCAAATATCTGCCACTAAAGCTTAAAGGACCAGCTCGACACTGGTTGAACAGCCTTCCCGAAGACTCTATAGGCTGTTGGGAAGAGCTTGAGGACACTTTTCGAGCAAACTTTCAGGGCACCTATGTCCGACCTCTGGACGGACGACCTAAACCGCATCACACAAATGCCCGGAGAATCTGCCCGGCAATTTCAGAACTGATTCTTGACCAAGAAAAACAAGATTGTCGACTGTCTGGATCCCGAAGCCTTAGCCGCTTTCAAGCATAGTGTCAAGGATGAATGGCTCGTAAGACAGCTCGTCCAGGATAAACCAAGAACTATGGCAGCCCTTACTTCTCTCATGACCCGCTTTTGCGCGGGCGAAGACAGTTGGCTCGCTCGTAAAAGCACCAACCCCGACACACCCGGCACCTTCGAGGTTCGGGACGCTAATGGAAAGCCACGATGTAGCAAGAGTAAACATCGCCACAATGACGGCGAAGGCAAGGATACGACAGTAAATGCCGGGTTCAGAAACCCGAAGTTCGGACCCCGAAAGCAGGCCCCTAAAGGCAACGGCGATGGCCCATCCAGACTAGATGCAATTCTGGACAGGACTTGCCAGATCCACGGCACTCCAGAGTAACCCGCCAACCACTCCAAACGTAACTGTTGGGTGATAAAGCAGGCCGGCAAGCTCACAGCCGAAGACTCGGGCAAAAGCCCATGAAGCGAGGACGATGGCTGATAACCCACAAGTATAGGGGATCGCAACAGTTTTCGAGGGTAGAGTATTCAACCCAAATTTATTGATTCGACACAAGGGGAGCCAAAGAATATTTTCAAGTATTAGCAGTTGAGTTGTCAATTCAACCACACCTGGAGATTAATTATCTCCAGCAAAGTGGTCAGTAGCAAAGTAATATGATAGTTTTGATAGTAGTAGCAACAACAATAGTAACACTAACAGTGATAGCAATGGTTTTGTAGCAAGTGTAACAGTAACGATAGAAGTAGTAACTTAGCAAGAACAATATGAGAGAAATTTGTAGGCATTGGATCGGTGAATGCGTTGGATGATATTCATCATATAACAGTCATAACCTAGGGCGATACGGCACTAGCTCCAGTTCATAAATATAATGTAGGCATGTATTCCGTAAATAGTCATACGTGCTTATAGAAAGAACTTGCATGACATCTTTTGTCCTACCCTCCCGTGGCAGTGGGGTCCATATGGAAACTAAGGGATATTAAGGCCTCCTTTTAATAGAGAACCGGAACAAAGCATTAACACATAGTCAATACATGAACTCCTCAAACTACGGTCATCACCGGGAAGTGTCCCAACTTTTGTCACTCCAGGGTTGCCGGATCATAACACGTAGTAGGTGACTATAACTTGCAAGATCGGATCTAGAACATAGATATAATGGTGATAACATAAACGGTTCAAATCTGAAATCATGGCACCCGGGCCCAAAGTGACAAGTATTAAGCATGGCAAAGTCATAGCAACATCAATCTCAGAACATAATGGATACTAGGGATCAAGCCCTAACAAAACTAACTCGATTACATGATGAATCTCATCCAACTCCTCATCGACTAGCGAGCCTACGAATGAATTACTCACTCCCGGTGGGGAGCATCATGGAATTGGCGATGGAGAAGGGTTGGCGATGACGAAGATTGAAGACCCCCCCTCTCCAGAGCCCCAAACGGACTCCAGATCTGGCCTCCCGATGAAGAACAGGATGTGGCGGCGGCTCTGTCTCGTGAAACGCGATAATTATTTCTCCCTGATTTTTTCTCCGAAAATGTGATTTTATAGTGTCAGGGTTGAGGTCTGCGGGGCCACCAGGTGGGGACAACCCACTTTGGCGCGCCAGGAGGGGGGCACCCTGGGGGTTGTGCCCACCCAGGTGCCCTCCTCCGGTGGTTCTTGGCTCTAGAAATTCTCTTTTATTGTATAAAAATCCTCGCAAAGTTTCATTCCAATCCGAGAACTTTTATTTCTGCACAAAAAACAACACCATGGTAGTTCTGCTGAAAACAGCGTCAGTCCGGGTTAGTTTCATTCAAATCATGCAAATTGGAGTCCAAAACAAGAGGAAAAGCGTTAGGAAAAGTAGATACGACAGAGACGTATCAACTCCCCCAAGCTTAAACCTTTGCTTGTCCTCAAGCAATTCAGTTGATAAACTGAAAGTGGAAAAGAAAAACTTTTACGAACTCTTTTGCTCTTGTTTACATAAATAAGCTTAAGTAGCACCCAGGTTTTCAGCCAAGATTATGACTAACCATGTCGACAATAACTCTTAAAAATTATATTAACTCATATCAATGGCATAATCAACTAGCGAGCAATAATAAGATATCTAAAATGACAACACTTTGTCAAAGCAACCATGATATAATATGACAATAGTGGTATCTCGCTAGCCCTTTCTGAGACCGCAAAACATAAATGCAGAGCACCTCCAAAGTTCAAGCAACGACTAAACATTGTAATTCATGGTAGAAAAGATCCAGTCATGATGCACTCAACATTAGCTACACACAATGCATGAGGATGACAATAGTGCTCTCAGGATCTGGCGCTTATTTGAGAAGGTGATGACACAACATAAAAGTAAATAGATAGTCCATTCGCAGAGGGAAGCAGTGATTTGCAGCGGTGCCAGAGCTCAAGTTTTTAAAACAGAGGTAAATGATTTTTTGAGAAATGCACCCTTCTCGTTTACTTCGCGACCATTAGTTATCGGTATCTTCCATGCTAAACACATTAGTGGCGGTTCCCAAGCGATAAAAGTAAAGGTTTACTCCCCCTCCACCAACAATCACACTCCACGGCTGGTTTGAAACAACGGGTACCGTCCATACCAACAACAGTCCTGGGGGAGTTTTGTTTAATTATTTGCAATTTTGAATTCGGGACTGGGAATCCCTATTACCGCCCCTCTCGTGCAAGGACGAGTGAATAAACACTCATCATGAGAATAACCCGCTTAGCATGGAAGATACTGACTACCTCCTGTCGCTCTATGAACAATCCAGGCACACAAAAAAGGATTTTTTTTGAAGTTTTTAAAGGTGGCACATGCAAATTTACTTAGGACGGCAGGGTAATACCGCATATAGGTAGGTATGGTGGACTCATCTGGGATAACTTGGGTTTCAGGATTTTGATGCACAAGCAGTGTTCCCGCTTAGTACAGGCGAAGGCTAGCAATTAGATTGAGAAGCGGCCAGCTAGAGAGCGAAAACGGTCATGAACATGCGTTATGCATAAGTAACATTGGATACTAGCATGAGTAGGATATGAACACCATGAACATAAATATCATAGAGGCTATGTTGGATTTGATTCAACTACATGCATGAACATGTGCCAAGTCAAGCCACTCGAACATTCAGAGGAGGATACCATATCATCATACTACATCACAATCATTTTAACGCAATGTTGGCATCCAAGATAAATCATTATCCACTCCTAGCTACTTAAGCATGGCATGAGAAACTATAATCTCTAATTGTCACTGCAACCATGTTTGATCATAATAGGCTGAATCATGGATACTAGGTTAAACATATTTACAAAAACAGAACAAGTCGAGTTCATACCCGTTTCTCTCTGCCGCAGCCAGTTCACCAAATATCGTTATTATTGCCTTACACTTGCACGACCGAACGATATGAAAATGATAATAGTGCAAGAGTACCATGGACCAAGCTGGAATCTGCAAACATTTTATTCAAAAGGAGAAGACAAGGTAATTTGGGCTTTTTGTTAGATCATCAGTAAGGCATATGAGAGCCACTCAACATTTTCATCGTGGTCTTCTCCTCGGTATGACTCAATAAAAGGAAAAGAATTTCAGAGAAACATACTGAAATGTTTTTGGAGTTTTTAGTTTTTTCTTGAAGAGAGCAAATTAAAGACACAAAAAAAACAAAAATGAGAAAAACTATTTACACGGGAAAGCTCCCAACAAGCAAAAGAAGAACAATGAAATCTTTTTGGGTTTTCTTTTAATACTACAACTAATTAAACTAGAAAGAAAAACCGAAAAGAAGCAGGATTTTTTTTTGATTTTCTCAAAGTTTTTCAAACGCACAAGAAGAAAGCGAGAAAATGAATCTAGCATGGATAATACAATGAAAAAGTGTGAACATGAATGTAATGTCGGTGGGCATACGTACTCCCCCAAGCTTAGGCTTTTGGCCTAGCTTGGTAATCACCACACGTAGTAACCGTCGGGTCCCACCTCGAAGTGTTGTGGAGCGGGCACCCGAGCGTCCCACTCCTGAGGCTCCTCCTCTGTTGCGGCCTGGTTGTTTCGGTAGGTGATGATGTCATCTGGCATGATCCTGTATCCGCCCCTGGCAATAGAATCAAACAAAGCAGGTGCAGGCAATGGATTAATATCACGGGTGTTCTCGCTGAAAACCAGGTTGTAGGGAATATCTATAGTGATGTTCTCGCCATCAATAAAGTGATGATGTGCCATAACCTGGCGATCTAAATAAACCTTGGGCAAGGGATAGTCATGCTGGCGTATCTGGACGTTAAAGTGACTTGCTAAGCGAGTAGCATAAATACCGCCATCAATTTTACCCTTGGACCTGTTAAGGTGAAGGCGACGTGCCACAATAGCTCCCAAGCTATAAGTGTCATCGTCGTGTAGTGCACAACGTAAAACAGCGAAATCGGGGGCACTAAGTGCGCCAACCTTCTCTCTAGCAAGTCAACACTTCGTAATAAATAGAGCAAAATAATGCACAGAAGGAAACTGCAAGCTAGTGGCGGCGACACTCGACACCCCTCTCTCATCTCCCACTGACAGAGTACGATAAAAGTCCTCGAACTCGGCAGGCCTAGGCTCCCTTATTTCCCTGTCAGAAGGGATCAAGCATATGTCACAAAATCCAGTAAGTGGTATTTGATGGGGTTCAGAATAAAGATTAAACTCCACCTCAGGAGGGTTATTCCTACTCAGAAAATGGAAACTTTGCACAAAGGAATTTGTGAGGAGATGATACTGTTCACACTCAGCTGCAATGAAGTCGGTGAGGCCAGCATTAGCAGCAAATTGTGCAAACTCTTGGCGGATTCTGGCTCCATCCATGAATGGGTTATGCGACCATTCGCACGGCCGCACCTCCGCCATTCTGCGGGTGCGGAGATCATTGTCCGATGACTCCCCAATAACCCCCTTGGAGTTCTTCTTGGAAGCAAACTTCCTAAAGATATTCATCTTTTTCCTATGAATAAAATTCTAAAATTTTTAGTCCATAAAAATTTTCTCAACAAAACTTCACAAGATTGGTAGCAGCTACTCATAAGGATGCATAGAGGCCATATCAAGCATTCAAACTACTTAGAACTCTAAGAATTCAACATGCAAGCTCATCTACAACAGCACCAAGAGTAGCTATTTATTCAAAATATAAACCACTAAAGCAAAAACTAATTGGACCAATGGAGGAGTCACATACCAAGTAGCAATCCCCCAAAACAGTTTCGGAAACGGAGCTTCGAGCAAAGAGATCGAAATCCGCGGGTTTGAGAGCAAGAACACGAGAGAGAGAGAGAGAGAGCAATCGTGATTTTTTTCTAGAGGTAGATGATGACATGGGCTAAAAAGATAAGTGAGGGGGCACACGTGGGGACCATAACCCACCAAGGCGCGCCTGGGGGTGCTAGCGCGCCCAGGTGGGTTGTGCCCACCTGGTGCGCCCCCCTCTGAAGTTATTTGCACCAAAAATTCTTAAATATTCAGAAAAAAATCGTATTAAATTTTCAGAGCATTCTGAGATCTTTTATTTTTGGGTCATTTTTTTATTGCACGAAAAATTCAGAAAACAGACTAAGCATGGCATTTTATTTTATTTAACTAAGAAAAACAGGAAGTAAAAGTAAAGGACAGAAGGTAGTGCTCACTAAATTCATCAACTTCATACCTCTCAAAAATGATTCATTAATAAGGTTGATCAAGTCTTATTAACAACCACCTTCGATTAGCATGAAACCGAAGAACTTTCATAAAACACTAAGTTACCTCAACGGTGATATGATGTCCCCAACAATAAGCATTTAATATTTCTTTTTGGTAGTAGGTAGAGGTAGTTGAAAACTTCCAATAGTGATTGTCGGAGATTTTTCAATAACATTAGTACCAGTCACTTGGAATTGTATCTTTGGAAAGTGCACCGTATGCTCATTACCATTGATATGAAAAGTGACCTTGCTTTTATTGCAGTCAATAACAACCCCTACAGTATTCAAGAAGGGTCTACCAAGGATAATCTACATGTTGTCGTCCTCGGGCATCTCAAGTATAACAAAGTCAGTTAAGATAGTAACATTAGCAACAACAACGGGCACATCCTCACAAATACCGATAGGTATGGCAGTTGATTTGTCAGCCATTTGCAAAGATATTTCAGTAGGTGTGAGTTTATTCAAGTCAAGTCTTTTATATAGAGAGAAAGGCATAACACTAACACCAGCTCCTAAATCACACAAAGCGGTTTTCACATAATTTCTTTTGATGGAGCAAGGTATAATTGGTATTCCCGGATCTCCAAGTTTTTTAGGTACTCCATCCTTAAAAGTATAATTAGCAAGCATGGTGGAGGTTTCAGCTTCCGGTATTTTTCTCTTGTTGGTGATGATATATTTCATGTATTTTGCATAAGGAGGCATTTTTAAGATATCAGTCAAGCGTGTACGCAAAAAGACTAGCCTAAGCATTTCAGCAAAGCATTCAAATTCTTCATCATCTTTCTTCTTAGTTGATTTAGGTGGAAAGGGCATAGGTTTTTGAATCCAAGGTTCTCTTTCCTTACCATGTTTTCTAGCAACAAAGTCTCTTTTATCATATCTTTTATTCTTGACTTGTGGGTTATCAAGATCAATAGCTGGTTCTATTTCAACATCATTGTCTGGTTCTTTATCATTTTTGGAGTGTCTTCATGAACCTCATCATTATCTTTTTCATTATCAGAAGGTGAGTGTTCATTACCAGATTGAGTTTCAGCATCAGAAATAGAGACTTCATTATCATTAACAGGAGGTTTTTCTACTTCGGGTTCACTAGAGGCATGCAAAGTCCTACCATCCTTCTTCTTCTTTTTCTTTTTAGAAGGACTAGGTGCATCAGTGCTGACTCTTTGAGAGTCTTGTTCAATTCTTTTAGGGTGTCCCTCAGGATAAAATGCTTCCTGAGTCATTCTACCTCCTCTAGTCATCACTCTAACAGCATGATCATTGATATTATTATTCATTTCATCTAACAACTCTCTTTGAGATTTAGCAACTTGTTCTAATTGAGTTTGAACCATAGAGGCATGTTTTCCTACACCTCTAACATCATTGGTAATTCTAAATAGCAAGTCACTCAAGCGAGCTATCATATCAGAATTGTATTTCAATTGTTTCATAACATTTGCATTGAAGTGATCTTGCTTTCTAATGTAATTATCAAACTCATATAAGCATTGACTAGGATGTTTGTTATAAGGAATATCACCTTCATCGAACTTTAGTAAAGAATTTACCTCTACCACCTTAGGTGGTGGTGGTGTTTCAAGCCCATGTATTTCTTCAATCAGAGGTAAATTTTTAACATCCTCTGCTTTAATACCTTTTTCCTTCATAGATTTCTTTGCCTCTTGCATATCTTCAGGACTTAGATATAAGATACCCCTCTTCTTCGGAGTAGGTTTAAGTGGTGGTTCAGGAAGGATCCAATCATCATAATTTTTCAATATGTTATTCAATAATTCTTCAGCTTGTTCTACAGTTCGTTCCCTGAAAACGCAACCAGCACAACTATCTAGGAAATCCCTAGAAGCATCTGTTAGTCCATTATATAAGATATCAAGTATTTCATTTTTCTTAAGACGATGATCAGGCAAAGCATTAAGCAATTGGAGAAGCCTCCCCCAAGTTTGTGGGAGACTCTCTTCTTCAATTTGCATAAAGTTAAATATTTCCTGTAAGGCAACTTGTTTCTTATGAGTAGGAAAATATTTTTCAGAGAAGTAATAAATCATATCCTGGGGACTTCGCACACAACCAGGAGCAAGAGTATTATTGCAAGTCTTAGCATCACCCTTTAATGAGAACAGAAATAATTTGAGAATATAATAATAACGAATTTTCTCATCATGAGCAAAAAGGGTGGCTATGTCATTCAACTTAGTAAGGTGTGCCACAACAGTTTCAGTTTCATAACCATGGAAAGGATCAGATTCAACCAAAGTAATTAACTCTGGGTCAACAGAGAATTCATAATCCTTATCATCTACAAAGATAGGTGAAGTAGCAAACTTAGGATCATATTTCATTCTAGCATTCAAAGATTTTTTTTTCAGTTTGCATAATAATTTCTTAAGATCATCCCTATCATTGCAAGCAAGAAAGTCTCTAGTTGTCTCCTCATCCATAACATAGCCTTCTGGTATCTTAGGCAATTCATATCTAGGAGAACTAGATCTAATAGGTGTTTCAAGATTTTCAGTTTCAAGCTCTTCATCAGTTTCAACAATTTCATCAATTTCAGCATTCTCAAAAGCTTTAGTTCTAGCAAGTTGTTCATCAAGAAATTCACCTAGTGGCACATTACCATCGAGCAGTGTACTAGCATCATCATGAGTATCATTCATAGCAGAAGTAGCATCACTAATAACTTGCGACATATCAGAATTAATAGCATGTGGTGGTGTTGCAAGTCTACTTATAACAGAAGGTGAATCAAGTGCAGAGCTAGATGGCAGTTCCTTACCTCCCCTCGTCTTAGAGGGAAAAATCTTAGTCTTAGCGTCCTTCAGATTCTTCATAGTGACAATTTGATAATAATCCCAAGTGACTCAACAAATATAGCTATGCTCCCTGGCAACGGCACCAGAAAAAGGTCTTGATAACCCACAAGTATAGGGGATCACAACAGTTTTCGAGGGTAGAGTATTCAACCCAAATTTATTGATTCGACACAAGGGGAGCCAAAGAATATTTGCAAGTATCAGCAGTTGAGTTGTCAATTCAACCACACCTGGAGATTAATTATCTGCAGCAAAGTGATCAGAAGCAAAGTAATATGATAGTTTTGATAGTAGTAGCAACAACAATAGTAACAGTAACAGTGATAGCAATGATTTTGTAGCAAGTGTAACAGTAACAATAGCAGTAGTAACTTAGCAAAAACAATATGAGAGAAATTCGTAGGCATTGGATCGGTGAATTTGTTGGATGATATTCATCATATAATAGTCATAACCTAGGGCGATACGGCACTAGCTCCAGTTCATAAATATAATGTAGGCATGTATTTCGTAAATAGTCATACGTGCTTATGGAAAGAACTTGCATGACATCTTTTGTCCTACCCTCCCGTGGCAGCGGGGTCCATATGGAAACTAAGGGATATTAAGGCCTCCTTTTAATAGAGAACCGGAACAAAGCATTAACACATAGTGAATACATGAACTCCTCAAACTACGGTCATCACCGGGAAGTGTCCCGACTTCTGTCACTCCAGGGTTGCCGGATCATAACACGTAGTAGGTGACTATAACTTGCAAGATCGGATCTAGAACATAGATATAATGGTGATAACATAAACGGTTCAAATCTGAAATCATGGCACCCAGGCCCAAAGTGACAAGTATTAAGCATGGCAAAGTCATAGCAACATCAATCTCAGAACATAATGGATACTAGGGATCAAGCCCTAACAAAACTAACTCGATTACATGATGAATCTCATCCAACTCCTCACCGACCAGCGAGCCTACGAAGGAATTACTCACTCCCGGTGGGGAGCATCATGGAATTGGCGATGGAGAAGGGTTGGTGATGACGAAGATCGAAGACCCCCCTCTCCGGAGCCCCAAACGGACTCCAGATCTGGCCTCCCGATGAAGAACAGGAGGTGGCGGCGGCTCCGTCTCGTGAAACGCGATAATTTTTTTCCCCTGATTTTTTCTCCGAAAATGTGATTTTATAGTGTCAGGGTTGAGGTCTGCGGGGCCACCAGGTGGGGACAACCTGATACGTCTCCAACGTATCTATATTTTTTGATTGTTCCATGCTGTTATATTATCATTCTTGGATGTTTTACAATCATTTTATATCATTTTTTGGTACTAACCTATTGACATAGTGCCCAGTGCTAGTTGCTATTTTCTGCTTGTTTTTTACATCGCAGGAAATCAATACCAAACGGAGTCCAAACGCAGCGAAACTTTTTGTGAATTTTTTCTGGACCAGAAGACACCTGTTGGGCCAAAGAAGTATCAGAGGGGTGCTCCGAGGGGAGCACAACCAACCAGGGCGCACTTGGGGGCCCAGGCGCGCCCAGGTGGGTTGTGCCCACCTCGGTGGCCTCCCATACCGCCTCTTTGCTCTATAAATACCACAATATTCCAGAAACCCTGGGGGAGTCGACGAAAATCAATTCTAGCCACCGCAAGTTCCAGAAACCACAGATCCAATCTAGACACCATCACAGAGGGGTTCATCATCCTCATTGGTGCCTCTCCGATGATGCGTGAGTAGTTCATTGTAGACCTATGGGTCCGTAGTTAGTAGCTAGATGGCTTTCTCTCTCTCGTTTGATTCTCAATACTATGGTCTCTTGGAGATCCATATGATGTAACTCTTTTTGCGGTGTGTTTGTTGGGATCCGATGAACTTTGAGTTTATGATCAGATCTATGTTTTTATCCATGAAAGTTATTTGAGTCTTCTTTGATCTCTTATATGCATGATTGCTTATAGCCTCGTATTTCTTCTCCGATATTTGGGTTTTGTTTGGCTAACTTGATCTATTTATCTTGCAATGGGAAGAGGTGCTTTGTGATGGGTTAGATCTTACGGTGCTTGATCCCAGTGACAGAAGGGGAACCGACACGTATGTATCATTGCTATTAAGGATAACAAGATGGGGTCTATTTCTACATAAATAGATCTTCTCTACATCATGTCATTGTTCTTATTGCATTACTCCATTTTTTCATGAACTTAATACACTAGATGCATGCTGGATAGCGGTCGATGTGTGGAGTAATAGTAGTAGATGCAGGCAGGAGTCGGTCTACTAATCTTGGACGTGATGCCTATATAATGATCATTGCCTGGATATCGTCATGATTATTTGAAGTTCTATCAATTGCCCAACAGTAATTTGTTTACCCACCGTATGCTATTTTTCTCGAGAGAAGCCACTAGTGAAACCTACGGCCCCCGGGTCTATTTTCTCATCATATATTTTCAGATCTATTTGCTATTTGCCTTCGTGATCTATTTTTATTTGCTTTTATTTTCAGATCTATTAATCCAAAAATACAAAAATACCTTGCCGCAATTTTTATTTATTTATTTTATCTCGCGTTCCCGCGAGATCTATTTATCCAATCTACTATAATTTATCTCCGGCCACTAGCCATTTCTGGCGCCGTTACCCGAAAGGGATTGTGACGCCCCCGGCCCGATTGTGCACTAATCATACACGCAAATGCACACGATCAAGCCTAAGGACTCACGGGAAGATATCACAACACAACCCTAAAACATAAATAAAGTCATACAAGCTTTATATTACAAGCCAGGGGCCTCGAGGGCTCGAATACATAAGCTTGCGAACAAGCGTCAGCGGAAGCATCAGATATCTGAGTACAGATATGAAATAGAAACAGAAAGGCCTTTAGAACGGCGGGGCAAAATAAAACACTACGATCGAAAGGCGAAGGCCTCCTGCCTGGGACCCTCCGATCCTACTCCTGGTCGTCAGTCAACTCGTAGTAGTATCCATCCTCTGGGTAGTAGTAGTAACGATCGTCGGGGCATCTGTCTCAGGGGGCTCCGTCCTCTGGTCACGTCAAACTGATATGGGGAGAAAAAGGAAAACAAAGCAACCGTGAGTACTCTGAAGTACTCAGCAAGCAAGGATCTACACTACATATGCAACATTTTCAGGGGGAGGCTGTATATGTGGACTGGGCTGCAGAAATGCCAGAATAGAGAGAAGGCCTAGTCCTATCGAAGACTAGCATCTTCAGCGGTCTTGCAGCAGTAGAAGAGAGTAGAACAATACCATATAATGTAGCAGTAATAATATCAACCTCACCCAGAGATCCTTTCTCGACTCCCTGCGAGAAAGCAATCCCAGAGCCATACATTCATCAACCTCGTCCTGAGATCCCTTCTCAACTCCCTGCGAGAAGCAATCCCAGAGCCATATATACAGGTCTCATCACAGGTATCCAGTTCTAAATTGTATCAATCAGGATACAACTCCGAGTGTCCTTTACCGTAGGACCGGCTATCGATAGAAGTGTTCTTCCCTACAGGGGTGCACCAACTTACCCAACACGCTCGATTAACTCCGGCCGGACACACTTTCCAGGGTCATGCCCGGCCTCGGCCAAACGACACATCGCAACCCTACCTACAACTCCGCAGAGAGGTCCCCGCCGGTCTACATCCTAAGCGCAAGGGGGTCTTGGCCATCACCCCTCGCCCTCCGGGTCGTTGCGTGCCGGGCGAACCAGGCTCCACCCCTCAGGATGGTGCCGGCCCAGCCCGGCCGCAGTGCTGAACTGGACGTCTGACAGAGTTTTCGGCTGATGCATACGATGCAGAACGCCCATACTATGCCCACGTGATGGTTAGTGCTATCAGACCAGAGGCCTGCTCGGATCAAATATCCAAATCGCTAGGACTAGGGGCTTGCGGTAACGAGCAGAGACTCACGAAAGATGTGACCCCGTCGCCCCGTCTCGAGGACTTGCGGCAAGGGTTAAGAATGCCCGGCCGCGCCTCGTATTCACCACTCGGGCACCACACTGGCAACCCGCCTTCACATCACACGCGGGTACCCCTCAGGGTCGACCCACCTTTCCAAGTAACATTGTAAAGTCCAAGTATCCGTGTGTCCATAACATCAGGGAATCCGAGGTATCACCCTCATTGAATTCCCACTCGATGTATCCATCAAGGTGAACTAGGAGGAATCACCCTCACTGGGTCCACACTTTAGGTGTTGTACGACAGCGTCGTTATCGGAAGCGGTGAAGGAGGAATCACCCTCCATGACCACGACCGAATAACTACTCTACAGAGTTAACATCAGAAGTGCTACATGAGGTTTCACCCTCGACACTCGATAGTAACGCTGCAGTGTCGTTACAACTAAGGGGGGGGGTGATGTGCGGTGTCGGGGCCTGGTCTTCAATCCCGTTGATCGGGTCTTCTGACGATCCAGCGCGGCAGTCGGGATAAGTGGGGTCACTGATAGGTCTCTACCCAGCCTAGACTAAACAGTTTAGGATATGTAGGTAATTATCAACAACAGGTTACAATGAACAGGCTATGCATCAGAATAGGTAAAGCAGCAGCAGCAGCAGCAATTCTAATGCAAGCATGGGAAATTAGAATGGGCGATATCGGGATGATCAAAAGGGGGGGCTTGCCTGGTTGCTCGGCGGCAAGGGCAAGGTCGTCTATGGTGTCTTCGGGCTCCGGAGCTGCGTCGGTCTCGGGGACGACGTCGGGGTCGGGGGCTATCGAGAGAGAAGAGGGGGAGGAAACAGTATAAATATATAGCAAACATGAGCATGACAAATACGATACACGGTGCTAGGGGTAGTCTAACGCAACATCACACGTAACAGACGGAGCGGGAGAATATCTGACGATATTTCCCGGGTCTTTGGAATTATCGGACAGAGGATAAGAGGGGAACGGTTGCAAGTTCGGATAGTTAGGGACGCGTGACGGACGAACGGACCGCGTATTCAGATTCGTCTCGTCGTTCTGAGCAACTTTCATGTACAAAGTATTTTCATCTGAGCTACGGATTATTTTATATGATTTTCTAAAGTTTTTATTAATTTCTGGAATTTAATTAATTATTTAAATTAACATTATCCGAAACAGTGTCTTGCTGACGTCAGCATGACGTCAGGACCAGTGGGTCCCACCTGTCATAGGCTGTTAGGTTAATTAGTGATTAACTAATTAAATTACTGTTTAATTAACACTAACTACTTAATTAAATTAACCTAATCAGGATTAATTAACTAATTAATTAATTAATTAATTAGTTTAATTATTTTTATTTTTATTATTATTTTTAATTCGTTCTGGGCCGTGGGCCCCTATGTCAGTGGGCTGGGCGGACATGTCCGCGGCGTGCACGTCTGGGTGCCGAACATGTCCGGAGCGTGCCCATTTGGGACCGGACATGTCCGGTGCCGAAATGGCACGCGCGCACTGATAGGTTCTCTACCCAGCCTAGACTAAACAGTTTAGGATATGTAGGTAATTATCAAAACAACAGGTTACAATGAACAGCTATCATCAAATAGGTAAAGCAGCTAGCCAAGCAGCAGCAATTCTAATGCAAGCATGGGGAAATTAGAATGGGCGGGATATCGGGATGATCAAAAGGGGGGCTTGCCTGGTTGCTCGGCGGCAAGGGCAAGGCGTCATTGGTGTCTTCGGGCTCCGGAGCTGCGTCGGTTTCGGGGCGACGTCGGGGTCGGGGGCTATCGAGAGAGAAGAGGGGGAGGAAACAGTTATAAATATATAGCAACATGAGCATGACAATACGATACACGGTGCTGGGGTGTTCTAACGCAACATCACACGTAACAGACGGAGCGGGAGAATATCTGACGATTTTCCCGGGTCTTTGGAATTATCGGACAGAGGATAAGAGGGAACGGTTTGCAAGTTCGGATAGTTAGGGACGCGTGACGGACGAACGGAACGCGTATTCAGATTCGTCTCGTCGTTCTGAGCAACTTCATGTACAAAGAATTTTCATCTGAGCTACGGATTATTATATGATTTTCTAAAGTTTTTATTAATTTTGGAATTTAATTAATTATTACAATTAACATTATCCGAAACAGTGTTCTGCTGACGTCAGCATGACGTCAGGACCAGTGGGTCCCCACCTGTCAAGGTGTTAGGTTAATTAGTGATTAACTAATTAAATTACTGTTAATATTACACTAAACTACTTAATTAAATTAACCTAATCAGATAATTAACTAATTAATTAATAATATAGTTTAATATTTTTATTTTATTATTATTTTTAATTCGTTCTGGGCCGTGGGCCCCTATGTCAGTGGGCTGGGCGGACATGTCCGCCGGCGTGCAGTCTGGGTGCCGAACATGTCCGGAGCGTGCCCATTTGGGACCGGACATTGTCCGTGGTGCCGATAATGGCCCGTCTGAGGGCGCGGAAGGGGGGGGCCGGGGGGGCGGGAGCGAGGCAAGAAGGGGGCCTGACATACCCGACCCGGAAAGTAGGGAATTGGAGAGAGGAAAGGGGCGGAGAGGAACTTGAGAAGGGGACGAAGGTGGAGAGGCGAGAGACGGAAGCGAGCAGGGAGGGCGGGCGAGAGGGGGGGGCGCGGGTGGCCGCGGAGCAGGGGATAGACGCGGGAGGGAGCACGAGGTAGGTGAGCGGGACGCGGGAGAAGGGAGGAGGAGGCCGAGGCCTCACCGGCGCTGTAGGGTAGGGCAGGGGGCGGGGGACGACGGCGGGAGGGTGGTGGAGAGGCGACCGCGTCGAGGGCGAGGGGTCGGGGTCGGGGCGAGCGGCGGTCCGGAGGGGGGGCAGAAGCGCGCGGGCGGGGTCGGCGGAGGGGAATCGAGGGCGGTCGGAGTATGGGGGGCGAGGGGGAGGCGGAGACGGGGGAGGCGGCGGGGCCAGGGGCGCGGCGCGTCAGGGCGCGTCGGGCTGCGCCGATCTGGAGCGGGGGGGGGGGAGAGTGTAGCCGGGGGGGGGTGGGGGGAGCGGCTAGGGTTCGGCCGAGGGGGATAAGGAGTAGGGGGGGGGGTTGGCGGATGGGCCAGCTGGGCTGGGGCCCAGTTGGGCCAGGGGGGGGGGGGGGGGGGTTTCTTTTATTTCTTTTTCTTTTCTCTTTTTATTATCCATACCCCTGTTTTGTAAATAGTTAGGGCTCAAATTGAATTTTGTAAAACATGTGACCTGGTCCATAAATACCAGTGCTTTATTCCCTACCACCTAAAATTAGTTGGACAAAACATCATTTCTTATTTGTTTAAATAAATTAAAAGGTTATTAAATATTATTTCAGCCACTGTTTGAGGGATGTTCAACCACTTATCCATTTTCAATAATGTTGGTTTCAATTTTAGTAATGCCTCTGGAAAGTTTGTTATTATGACATTTTAGTTTTGATTTGAATAACTTCTATTTTCCATTTCATTTAAATTCGAATTTGACTTAGGTAGTTGAAATGCATATGATGGCTAATGATGATCATGCACTGTTAATCATGCTGACATGGCATAATCAAAAGGGTGATTACTGTAGTTAACCACTGGGGGTGTTACAAATCTCCTCTACTAACAAAAGAATTCTCGTCCCGAGAATTAAAGAAGTAGAAGGAAAAAGTTCGGGTATTCCGCACGAAGATTATCCTCGCGTTCCCAAGTGGCTTCATCTTCAGTATGAGTTAACCCATGTACTTTGAGGAACTTGGTAACCTTCTGACGGGTTCGACGTTCAGTTCATCGAGAATGCGGATCGGATGGTTCCTTATATGAAAGATCATCATGCAATTCGAGCATTCTGTGTCCACAGCTCGGGTGTGGAGATTCCTTGAAGCATTTCGAAGTTGCGAAACATGAAGACGTGTGGATATGAAGAGAATTGCGGCGGGCAATTCCAATTATATGCCACTTGACCACGTCTTGCAACAATGCGGAAAGGACCAATGTTAGCGCGGAGCTAGCTTGCCCTTGTTCCAAAACGGTGAGTGCCCTTCATAGGGGTGACACGTAGATAAGCTTGATCACCAGGTTGATACGTCAGACCCCATCGTTTGCGATCATAGTTGCTCTTCTGGCGTCTGAGCCGCTTGAGATTTTCCCGGACAATACGAACTTGTCTTCGGCGTGTTGAATATGTCCGGTCCAACAAGAGGTCGTCCCCCAGTTTCTGACCAATTCAGAGGGGTTCGACACTTAGTCCATAGAGAACTTCAAAGGGGGCCATTTTTCAAGCTGGCTTGATAGATGTTTTATAGGAGAAATCGGCATATGAAGAGATTCTTCCACTTCTTGCCAAACGATATAACACAAGCTCGCAACATGTCTTCAAGCACTTGATTAACATCGTTCAACTTGGCCTTGGATTGAGGATGATAAGCTGAATCCAGGGTAATATGAGTTCCCATAGCCTTGGAAACTTTCCAGAAATGAACCATGAATATGCTGCCACGGTCTGAACTGATCTCTTTCGGAATACCGTGGAGTGAAACAATTCTGGAGATATAAACTGCTAACTGACTAGCAGTGATCGTCTCCTTGACAGGCAGAAAGTGGCAACTTGAGAGGTTGGTCGACGACGACAAGATAGCACGTGACCCTTCTGTGACCTGGGAAGTCCTGTAACGAAATCCATCTGAACCTTATCCCATTTCCATAAAGGAATAGGGAAGTGGGTGCAGAATTCCAGCAGGCTTCTGATGTTCTGCTTTAACGCGACGACAAACATACATTCAGCAACATATCGAGCAATGTCCTGCTTCATTTAGACCACCAGTACCTTTGACGGAGATCACGAACATCTTGGTGCTACCCGGAAGATAGACAATGGGGTGTCATGTGCCTCCTTCATAACCTTGTCAGTCATGAGTTCGAAGCGGAGGTACGACAATGCGGTCTCTGAAATACAAGGTTCCTATTCAGACAGCGAGAAATCCCTGTGACTTTACAAGGTGGAAGTCTTTCTTCACAAGATCATTTCAGCATCTTTAGTTGCGCATTCTTAACAGCTTCTCAGGTCTGGTTAACACAACCAAGGTTTTTAGTATCCTTGGGGAACCATCTCGAGATTTAGCTTTCGAAGCTCTCATACAGAAGTGGTTGATGTTAGCTGAACCTCAGTTCACAGAGCAGTAAGATTTACGGCTCAATGCATCAGCCATTCGTGTTAGCGCAGGGTATAAGAAATACCCAAGTCATAGTTCGCAATGGTCCCATCCATCTTTGCTGACGGAGATTCAGAGATGGCTGAGTGAACAAGTTACTTCAAACTTTTATGATCCGGTGTAGATCTCGCAACGATACCGAGGAGGGTAATGTCGCCACAACTGCAGGCATAGATCACAGCAGCTAGTTCTAGATCATGTATGGATAATTCTCTTCATCTGGCGCAACTGACGAGAGCCATAAGCAATCACTTTACGCTCTTGCATTAGGACACAGCCTAATCCTTCACGGGATTGCATCACAATAAATCACAAGTCTTTGCGGGTATCTGGAGGAGACAGTACTGGGGTATTGTAACGGATTGACATCTGCCCAGTGGATAAAGAATGTACTCTGGATGTATCCCTGCTCGAACAGCTGGTAGCTACGTCGCAGGGTTGTGGTGGAAACAAACGATCCATCTGAAACAGAGGAAACTCATGATTGTCAAAAGACAAGGAGAAGTTAAACCGATCTCGGGAGAGAAAGGTTAAACAAAACAATGGAAAGGAAAATGATTATCAGACTAATCAGATCAATGTCAGGGAAATCGCACAGATATCCAGCTCTCCGGGTGGACGAGAATTACGAGATCCTAAGTGTCGGCGTTAGTAAACTTTAGTTAACCCGAAAGGAAGAGAGGTCAGAGTCCCAGAGTAAAGGTCGAGGAGGAAGTAAAAGATCCTATACCACCCAATTGGCAGAGTGGGGCCGTAAGCCACACAGCCAAGTTAGTAAAATAGTTTTTCGGTTCTAGACCAACTTCGGCCAAGGAGTTGGAAAGGGGGGTTCCTTACAGGCAGTCGGCTCTGATACCAACTTGTGACGCCCCGGCCCGATTGTGCACTAATCATACACGCAATGCACACGATCAAGCCTAAGGACTCACGGGAAGATATCACAACACAACCCTAAAACATAAATAAAGTCAAACAAGCTTTATATTACAAGCCGGGGCCTCGAGGCTCGAATACATAAGCTTGCGAACAAGCGTCGCGGAAGCATCAGATATCTGAGTACAGATATGAAATAGAAACAGAAAGGCCTTTAGAACGGCGGGGCAAAATAAAACACTACGATGAAAGGCGAAGGCCTCCTGCCTGGGACCCTCGATCCTACTCCTGGTCGTCAGTCAACTCGTAGTAGTATCCATCCTCTGGGGTAGTAGTAGTAACGATCGTCGGGGCATCGGTCTCAGGGGGCTCCGTCTTGGTCACGTCAAACTGATATGGGGAGGAGAAAAGGAAAAAAAAGCAACCGTGAGTACTCAGAAGTACTCAGCAAGCAAGGATCTACACTACATATGCAACATTATCAAGGGGAGGCTTGTATATGTGGACTGGGCTGCAGAAATGCCAGAATAGAGAGAAGGCCTAGTCCTATCGAAGACTAGCATCTTCAGCGGTTTGCAGCAGTAGAAGAGAGTAGAACAATACCATATAATGTAGCAGTAATAATATAACCTCACCCAGGATCCTTTCTCGACTCCCTGCGAGAAAGCAATCCCAGAGCCATACATTCATCAACCTCGTCTGAGATCCCTTCTCGAATCCCTGTGAGAAGCAATCCCAGAGCCATATATACAGGTTCATCACAGGTATCCAGTTCTAAATTGTATCAATCAGGATACAACTCCGAGTGTCCTTTACCGTAGGACCGGCTATCGATAGAAGTGTTCTTCCCTGCAGGGGTGTGCACCAACTTACCCATCACGCTGCGCTTAACTCCGGCCGGACACACTTTCCTGGGTCATGCCCGCCTCGGCCAAAACACAACACGCAACCCGACCTACAGCTCGCAGAGAGGTCCCCGTCGGTCTACACATCCTAAGCGCAAGGGGGTCTTGGCCATCGCCCCTCGCCCTCCGGGTCGTTGCGTGCCGGGCGAACCAGGTCCACCCCTCAGGATGGTGGGCCCCAGCCGGCCGCAGTGCTGAAACTGGACGTCTGACAGAGTTTTCGGCTGATGCATACGAGCAGAACGCCCATACTATGCCCACGTGATGGTTAGTGCTATCAGACCAGAGGCCTGCTCGGATCAAATATCCAAATCGTAGGACTAGGGCTGTGCGGTAACGAGCGAGAGAGACTCACGAAAGATGTGACCCCGTCGCCCGTCTCGAGGACTTGCGGCAAGGTTAAGAATGCCCGGCGCCGCTCGTATTCACCACTGGGCACCACACTGGCAACCCGCCTTCACATCACACGCGGGTAACCCTCAGGGTCGACCCGCTTTCCAGTAAACATTGTAAAGTCCAAGTATCCGTGTGTCCATAACATCAGGGAATCCGAGGTATCACCTCATTGAATTCCCACTCGATGTATCCGTCAAGGTGAACTAGGGGAATCACCCTCACTGGGTCACACTTGAGGTGTTGTAGACAGCGTCGTTATCGGAAGCGGTGAAGGAGGAATCACCCTCGATGACCACGACCGAATAACACTTACAGAGTTAACATCAGAAGTGCTACATGAGGTTTCACCCTCGACACTCGATAGTAACGCTGCAGTGTCGTTACAACTAAGGGGGGGGGGGTGATGTTGCGTGTCGGGGGGGCCTGGTCTTCAATCCGTTGATCGGGTCTTCTGACGATCCAGCGCGGCAGTCGGGATAAGTGGGGTCACTGATAGGTCTCTACCAGCCTAGACTAAACAGTTAGGATATGTAGGTAATTATCAACAGCAGGTACAATGAACAGGCTATGCATCAGAATAGGTAAAGCAGCAGCAGCAGCAATTCTAATGCAAGCATGGGAAATTAGAATGGGCGATATCGGGATGATTAAAAGGGGGGGCTTGCCTGGTTGCTCGGCGGCAAGGGCAAGGTCGTCTATGGTGTCTTCGGGCTCCGAGCTACGTCGGTCTCGGGGACGACGTGGGGTCGGGGGCTATCGAGAGAGAAGAGGGGGAGGAAACAGTATAAATATATAGCAAACATGAGCATGACAAATACGATACACGGTGCTAGGGGTAGTCTAACGCAGCATCACACGTAACAGACGGGAGCGGGAGAATATCTGACGATATTTCCCGGGTCTTTGGAATTATCGGACAGAGGATAAGAGGGGACGGTTGCAAGTTCGGATAGTTAGGGACGGTGACGGACGAACGGACCGCGTATCAGATTCGTCTCGTCGTTTGAGCAACTTTCATGTACAAAGTATTTTCATCTGAGCTACGGATTATTTTATATGATTTTCTAAAGTTTTTAATAATTTCTGGAATTTAATTAATTATTTAAATAACATTATCCGAAACAGTGTTCTTGCTGACGTCAGCATGACGTCAGGACCAGTGGTCCCACCTGTCATAGGCTGTTAGGTTAATTAGTGATTAAACTAATTAAATTAGTTTAATTAACACTAAACTACTTAATTAAATTAACCTAATCAGGATTAATAACTAATTAATTAATTAGTTTAATTATTTTTATATTATTTTTTTTAATTCGTTTCTGGCCGTGGGCCCCATGTCAGTGGGGTGGGCGGACATGTCCGCGGCGTGCGCTCTGGGCGCGGACATGTCGGAGCGTGCCCATTTGGGACCGGGACATGTCGGTGCCCAAATGGCACGCGGGGTGCGGAGGGGGGGGGGGGGGGGCGCGGACGGGCTGAGGCCGCAGGAAGCGGCGCGGCCAGGGGGTGAGGGGGGCCCAGGGGCGCGGGGGTCGCCGCGGATGGAGCGGCGGCCGGAGCGGCTTATGGTTCGCCCGAGGGGGATAAGGGAGTGGGGGGGGGGGTGGGCCGCATGGGCCAGCTGGGCTGGGGCCCAGTTGGGCCACGGGGGGGGGGGGGGTTTCTTTCTTTATTTCTTTTTCTTTTCTCTTTTTATTTATCCATACCCCTGTTTTGTAAATAGTTAGGGCTCAAATTGAATTTTGTAAAACATGTGACCTGGTCCATAAATACCAGTGCTTTATTCCCAACACCTAAAATTAGTTTGGACAAAACATCGTTTCTTAATTTTTTAAATAAATTAAAAGGTCATTAAATATTATTTTCAGCCACTGTTTGAGGATGTTCAAGCCACTTATCCATTTTCAATAATGTTGGTTTCAATTTTAGTAATGCCTCTGGAACGTTTGTTATTTATCTGACATTTTAGTTTATGATTTGAATAACTTCTATTTTCCACTTTCATTTAAATTCGAATTTGACTTAGGAGTTGAAATGCAATATGATGCTAATGATGATCATGCACTGTTAATCATGCTGACATGGCATAATCAAAAGGGTGATTACTGTAGTTAACCACTGGGGGTGTTACAGGGATTGACAACCCCTTTAACACGCCGGGTTGCAAGTATTTGTTCTTTGTGTGCAGGAGCTGTTTACGTGGTGTTGCGTGGTTCTCCTACTGGTTCGATAACCTTGGTCTCATCACTGAGGGAAATACCTACCGTTGCTGTGCTGCATCATCCCTTCCTCTTTGGGGAAATACCGACGTAGTTCAAGCAAACATCAAAAGGAATTTCTGGCGCCGTTGCTGGGGAGACATCATCAACATCTACCAGGTTCCTAATCACAAATCTCATCTCCTTGCAATTTACATTATTTGCCATTTGCCTCTCGTTTTTCTCTCCCCCACTTCACAAAAAATTGCCATTTTATTCGCCCTCTTTTTTGTTCGATGTTTTCTCGTCAGATCTGTTTTTGAGTGCAATCTTGTTGCATAGTCACCATGACTCAATAGAAATCCAAGTTGTGTGATTTCTCAAATACCAACAACAATGATTTTATTAGCACTCCGATTGCTCCTCCCGCCACTAGTGCGGAGTCTTGTGATATTAATACTGCTTTGTTGAATCTTGTTATGAAAGATCAATTTTCTGGTACTCCTAATGAGGATGCCGCGTCCCATCTTAACACATTCGTGGAATTATGCGATATGCAAAAGAAAAAAGATGTGGACAATGATGTTGTGAAGTTGAAATTATTTCCGTTTTCTTTGCGAGATCGCGCAAAAAATTGGTTTTCTTCTTTGCCTCGCAATAGTATCGATTCTTGGAATAAGTGCAAGGATTCTTTTATTACTAAGTATTTTCCGCCCGCAAAAATCATTTCCCTTAGAACCCAGATCATGAATTTCAAGCATCTTGAACATGAGCATGTTGCACAATCTTGGGAAAGGATGAAATTGATGCTAAGGAATTGCCCAACTCATGGGTTAAATCTTTGGATGATCATACCGAATTTTTATGCAGAGTTGAATTTTGTTTCTCGTAATCTTTTAGATTCTGAAGCGGGGGGTACTTTTATGGAAATTACTTTGGGTGAAGCTACTAAATTGCTTGATAATATTATGGCAAATTATTCGCAATGGCATACCGAAAGAGCTCCTACTAGTAAAAAAGTCAATTCGGTAGAAGAAATAAATTCTTTGAGTGAAAAAGTTGATGCTCTTATGAAATTGGTTGCTAATAAAAATGTTCCTATTGATTTTAATGATATGCCTTTGTCTACTTTGATTGAGCAAAATAGTGATGCCATAGATGTGAATTTTATCTCGCGAAACAATTTCAATAACAATGCTTATAGAGGTAATTTTAATCTTAGGCCTTTTCCTAGTAATTCCTCTAATAATTATGGTAATTCCTATGGTAATCCTTCTTATAATAATAATAGAAACACCTCTGATCTTGAGAATAATATTAAAGAATTTATCAATACTAAAAAGGTTTTCAATGCTACAATAGAAGAAAAGCTGAATAAGATTGATGATATGTCTAGAAGCATTGATAGAATTTCTAATGATGTAGAAAACCTCAAGATGAAAATTTTCGTGCCTAAGGTTGAAGAATCAATTAAATCTCTTTATGTTTCTATGGATGAAAGTAAGAAAAGAACTGCTATGCTTAGAGCTAGACAAGAATTTTTAGAAAAAAGCGTTTTCTAGTGATTGCTTTCATAAAAGTGATGAAGATCTTAAAATGATTAGTGTTTCTTCTATTGATTCTTTGTTTAGTAAAATTAAGATTGATGAAAAAGGGACTGGAGAAGAGTCAACTTTAGCTAGAAGGCGTCCCGATAATTTGGAGGGTGAAAATCTTGTTGAAAATTTTGATAAAAGTGGGTTTGAAGAGGTCAAGACTTTAACTAGTGATGTGCCCACTCTTTTGGATTACAAAGACTTTAATTATGATAGTTGCTCTTTGGTTGATTATATTTCTTTGTTGCAATCCATGATAAATTCACCCCATGCTTGTGAACAAAATAAAGCTTTTACTAAACATATTGTTGATGCTATGATGAAAGCTTTTGAAGAAAAGTTGGAATTAGAAGTTTCAATTCCTAGAAAATTACATGATGAATGGGAACCTACTATCAAAGTCAAGATTAAAAATTACGAGTGTTTTGCTTTATGTGACTTGGGTGCTAGTGTTTCTACAATTCCGAAATCTTTATGTGATGTGCTTGGTCTTACCGATATTGAAGAATGCTCTTTAAATTTGCACTTGGCGGATTCTACTATTAAAAAGCCTATGGGAAGAATTAATGATGTTCTTATTCTTGCAAATAGGAATTATGTGCCCATAGATTTTATTGTTCTTGATATTGACTGCAATCCGTCTTGTCCAATTATACTTGGTAGACCGTTTTTACGTACTATTGGTGCCGTGATTGATATGAAAGAAGGCAATATTAAATTTCAATTTCCACTAAGGAAGGGCATGGAACACTTCCCTAGAACTAGAATTAAGCTACCATATGAATCAATCATGAGGGCATCTTATGGATCTAGAACCAAAGATGACAATACTTAGATCTTTGCATTATGCCTAGCTAGGGGCGTAAAACGATAGCGCTCGTTGGGAGGCAACCCAACTTATATCTTTTTGCTTTTTGGTTTTATTGCCATTTTCAATAAAATACCCAATTATGCCTCTGATTAGATGTGTTTTTGTGGTTTAAATTAGCGTTTGTGCCAAGCAAAGCCTTTGGGATGATTTGGGTGATAGTTGATTTGATCTTGTTGGAAAACAGAAATTTTTGCGCCCTGTAAAACAATTTTGAAAATTCGCATGAGAGACTAAGAATTCTGAAGTTTTTACACAAGATTTATATACAAATTGCCTCTGTTTTCCTAATTTTTCAGAATTTTTGGAGCTACAGAAGTATGAGAACATTTCGTATCTTTGCAGACTGTTCTGTTTTTGACAGATTCTGTTTTCTTTGCATTGTGTGCTTATTTTGATGAATCTATGGTTTTCTTTGAAGAGTTTTTGCCATAGAAAAGTTAGAATACAGTAGATATAATACAAGAACAAAATTTGAATGGGTTTTCTACAGTACTTAAAGTAAAGATTTGTTTTCTTATACTAACGGATCTCACGAAGGTTTTGTTGAGTTTTGTGTGATTGAAGTTTTCAAGTTTTGGGTGAGATTACGATATATGAAGGAATAAGAATTAGCAAAAGGCTAAGCTTGGGGATGCCCGAGGCACCCCAAGATAATATTCAAGAAGTATCAAGCAACTATGCTTGGGGATGCCCCCGAGTGGCATCCCCTCTTTCTTCTAACGACCATCGGTATTTTACTTGGAGCTATATTTTTATTCGTCACATATTATGAGTTTTGCTTGGAGCGTCTTGTATGATATGAGTCTTTGATTGTTTTTCTTTTCATTTTAAGTATTGAATCCTTTATGGACACACCTTTTTGGGAGAGCCAAAAACTATGATATGCTTGCTCCTATGCTTCACTTAAATTTTTATGAGCTATGGAATTGCTCTAGTGCTTCACTTATATCTTTTTGAGCACGGTGTGCTTTGTTATTTTTGAAGAAATGCTCTCATGCTTCACTTAGATTTATTTGGGAGTTAGTAAAATTTTAAAGAAATTCTCTCTTGCTTCACTTAGATTAATATGAGAGAAAGAAATATTATGCTCATGATCTTCACTTATATTTGTTTGAGCTTATTAAAAGCAACATATGAAATTAGTCCCAAAGTGATAGATATCCAAGGAGGATATAATAAATTTTTTCATGAAGATCATTGGACAAAATAAACTTGATTCCTTGTAATAGTTTTGCGATATGTTGATATAATATGTGAGTCATGTTGATGTGTAATTATACTTTAGTAAGAATATTGGTGTTAAGGTTTGTGATTCCCTATGCAAGCACGAAAGTCAATAGTTATGCAATGAAATTATATTCTACTTGTGGTGCATTATTCGGTGTTAATTATGCTGAATACTTGCTTACGAGATTTTTCGTTTCTTGGTTGGGCGCTTCTCAATCTTTTTGCTAGCCTTCATTTGCACTAAGTATGATCACTACTTGTGCATCCAAAACCCTTTAAACCAGTTTTGCCATATGAGTCCACTATACCTACCTATATGCGGTATTTCCGTGCCATTCTAAGCAAATTTGTATGTGCCATCTCTAATCTTCAAAATAAATTACTCTTTTGTGTGCTCGTACCGCTCACGAGGCGGTGAGGGGTGGCCGATATTTTCCATGCTAGATGTGTTATTCTCAAGATGAGTGTTTATTCACTTGTCATTGCACAAGAGTACGACAAAGGTATTAGGGATGCCCAGTCCCGAAATGAAAAATGAATTTACTTTATGTTGTCAAATAATAAATTCCTTGGAAAGTGTTGGTATGGAGGGCACCCGTGGATACGGCTAGCCATGGAAAGTGAAAGTATGGTGGAAAAAGGAATAAACTTTATTTTCTGTTTGGGAACCGCCTATGATATATCTAGCATGGAAAGTATTGGGAACTACTCGATCGTTTTCATTGACAGGAAAAGCAAGCCACCCAAAATGTTTTATCTCTACTTTTTTTTCGCTTTGAGCTCTAGCACCTCTACAAATCCCTACTTCCCTCTGCGAAGGGCCTTTCTTTTTACTTTATGCAATTTTTATTTTATTTTGAGTCTCCATCTTCTCTTATAAAGCACAAACTAAGGGGCACTATGATCGTACTTGAGCATTGGGTGTAGCTAATATGCGAGTGTGTTTCATGAATGGATCAATAATTGAGCATAATGGGCTAGGGATAACTTTCTTTAGTGTTGATATTTTGAAAGACATGGTTGCTTGTTGATATGCTTGAGTATTGAAATCTTCATGTCAAAACTAGACTATTGGTTTGAATCATATAAAGGTCTAAATGTCCATGCTACAAAGAAAAGAATATGGGATGAACATGTTAGGCAGCATTCCACATCAAAAATTCTGTTTTTATCATTTACCTACTCGAGGACGAGCAGGAATTAAGCTTGGGGATGCTGATACATCTCCAACGTATCTATAATTTTTGATTGTTCCATGCTGTTATATTATCATTCTTGGATGTTTTACAATCATTTTATAGCAACTTTATATCATTTTTTGGGACTAATCTATTGACATAGTGCCCAGTGCCCAGTGCCAGTTGCTGTTTTTTGCTTGTTTTTTACTTTGCAGGAAATCAATACCAAACGTAGTCCAAACGCAGCGAAACTTTTGAGTGATTTTTTCTGGACCAGAAGACACAAGTTGGGCCAAGAAAGTACCTGAGGGGGGCTCTGAGGGGAGCACAACCCACCAGGGCGCGCCTGGGGGCCCAGGCGCGCCCAGGTGGGTTGTGCCCACCTCGGCCGCCTCCCGCACCGCCTCTTTGCTCTATAAATACCACAATATTCCAGAAACCCTAGGGGAGTCGACGAAAATCAATTCCAGCCGCCGCAAGTTCCAGAAACCACAGATCCAATCAAGACACCATCACGGAGGGGTTCATCATCCTCATTGGTGCCTCTCCGATGATGCGTGAGCAGTTCATTGTAGACCTACGGGTCCGTAGGTAGTAGCTAGATGGCTTCCTCTCTCTCTTTTGATTCTCAATACAATGGTCTCTTGGAGATCTATTTGATGTAACTCTTTTTTGCGGTGTGTTTGTTGGGATCCGATGAACTTTGAGTTTATGATCAGATCTATGTTTTTATCCATGAAAGTTATTTGAGTCTTTTGATCTCTTATATGCATGATTGCTTATAGCCTCGTATTTCTTCTTCGAATCTTTGGTTTAGTTAGGCCAACTAGACCGATTTTTCTTGCCATGGGAAGAGGTGCTTTGTGATGGGTTCGATCTTACGGTGCTTGATCCCAGTGACAGAAGGGGAACCGACACGTATGTATCGTTGCTATTAAGGATAACAAGATGGGGTCTATTTCTACATAAATAGATCTTGTCTATATCATGTCATCGTTCTTATTGCATTACTCTGTTTCTCCATGAACTTAATACACTAGATGCATGCTGGATAGCGGTCGATGTGTGGAGTAATAGTAGTAGATGCAGGCACGAGTCGGTCTACTAATCTTGGACGTGATGCCTATATAATGATCATTGCCTGGATATCGTCATAATTATTTGAAGTTCTATCAATTGCCCAACGGTAATTTGTTTACCCACCGTATGCTATTTTTCTCGAGAGAAGCCACTAGTGAAATCTACGGCCCTCGGGTCTATTTTCTCATCATATATTTTCAGATTTTTTTTGCTATTTGCCTTTTTATTTATTTGCCACTTTTATTTTCAGATCTATATTTCCAAAACCCAAAAATACCTCGCTGAATTTTTTTGCTTTGATTTGCATCTATCAATCTACTACAATTTATCTCATGTCCGTTTGCCAATTTCTGGCGCCGTTACCCGAAAGGGATTGACAACCCCTTTAACACGTCGGGTTGCAAGTATTTATTCTTTGTGTGCAGGTGCTGTTTATGTAGTGTTGCTTGGTTCTCCTACTGGTTCGATAACCTTGGTCTCATCACTGAGGGAAATACCTACCGTTGCTGTGCTGCATCATCCCTTCCACTTTGGGGAAATACCGATGTACTTCATGCCAACATCAAGCCTCTCAGACGAGATGTTGGTAACCATCATATCCCACCTCCCCATCAAATCTGGCGTGCGGACCATTGTCCTCTCGCGGCGGTGGCGCCCCTCTGGCACTCCACCCCCCTGGACCTCATCGTCGACCACGAGTTCTGCAGTAGGGAGCAGCAATGCCTGGACGCATTGCACCACATCCTCGCCACGCACCCTGGGCCGGTCAGATGCCTTGCTATCGGCAGGTTCAGTTCCCACTGCAAGGCCGAACCCAGGTTTCACTATTGGTTCCTATCCCCAACCCTAGATTGGCTAGAGGAGCTTAGCTTTATAGCTGGGCGTCCGCGCCCGCTGCCGCTGTTCGCGCTCCGCCTCGCGCCCACGCTGCGCCGCGCTACATTCAGGCAGTGCATTTCCCCCTGGATTGATGCCGCACGCACTCTTCATCTCCCTAAACTTAAGCACCTCGAGCTCATTGTCGTCCGCATCTCGAAGGAGGATTTGGAGTGCCTGCTCGTCGGCTGTACAATGCTTGAGTACCTTCGTCTTCATGCGATGGATGGGTTCAGTAGCCTCCACATCACCTCGACGAATGTCCGTGCGATTTATGTGCATTGCTGGCACCGCCCAAGGCTGTCAGTTAAGGTGTTTCACGATATGGTCATTGAGAATGCGCCTTTCCTCGAGAGATTATATGTACTTGATAAATTAGGTCCAGCAAGAATTAAGGTCATTCACGCACCGAAATTGACAGTGTTGGGCTATTCGTGTGCTAAATTCAACGAACTTGTTACTGGATCATTATCCGTTCAGGTACAACAGTCTTCTTCTTCTCCTTCTTATATATTATTGGACAACACATTTTATCTATTTTTTGTTGATCTATATGTTCACCTGTCATCCAGAAAATGATTCCCACAAGCTTGACCCGGCCTCTGCGCACAGTGAAGATCTTGGCACTACAATCTGTCGGCCCCGGTCTGGATGAAGTTGTTAGATTCCTTAGATGCTTTCCTTGCACGGAGAAGCTATACATCGAGGTGATGCTGCTTTCCTGTTAATTGTTAACCACAACGGAGCTCAATTTTTTGTTACTTTTACCCATGATTACAATGACAAATGTAGAATGATTTCTAAAGGAAATTTGGAGGATTTAAATACATATTTTTTTGAGATGCTAGTGTTGTACGTGTTTTATTCCTTTGCCAGACTTGCTTTCGTGATAAAAGTTTATCATGAAAGATTGAAGGTGGCATTTCACTCTTTTCGTGTATTTTAGAAATCCTGCAAATCAAAGAGGCCCGAAGTGTTCAAATCTGCAGCTAGGCACTAATATGCTGTCTTCGTTTGCAGATACTAGCAGGCCCGAAAGTAGAAAATGTTGGGGAATATAACAATCCCATTGAATGCCTTGATCTTCATCTCACAGAAATTACTTTTAACGAGTACCAAGGCACCACACTAGAAATTAAATTCGCTAAGTTCTTTGTTGAGAAAGCAAGGTTGCTCAAGGTAATGAGGTTTGCCCTATATTTACTGCGTAGAAGTGAATGGATTGCTATAGAGCGCAGGCATCTACAATTGAATGGAAAAGGCTCTGCAGAAGCTGAATTTCAGTTTCTAACTTCATATGACAGATTATTTGGAAGTCACTGTATCGAGACGCTATATGACTTCTCGGTGGCTAATCCTTTCGCAGAAATAATGCATGAAAAAGATTCTGAAGAAGATGAATTTTATGTGTCAGAATAGTTTGAACCTTGTAATCTTTGAATTTGGGCCTTGTAATGCTGGAATTTGAACCTTGCAATATTTATGGTATTTGTTATATAACGTAATTGGATGTTTAATTTGGTTCTGCAATCATGTCCTATTATAAGTATATATATATATGTTGTTCTTCTCTACACGGAGCATAGATGTTGTGTAGAGCATATCACATCGCACACGGACCACACTAGGGAACCCGTCGGTGATGAATTCATCAAGCACAGACGGTTGTATACCAGCAAGCATTTGCACACAACACACACGGCTTATTCCATCACAAACAACTCGGATGGATCAACTGTATGCCACGTATCGCACACACAACTCTAATATTAAAGAATTTATCAATGCTCAAAAGAATTTTAATACTATGATGGAAGAAAAATTGAGTAAGATTGATGATTTGTCTAGAAGCGTTGATAGAATTTCTCATGATGAAGAAAATCTCAAGATGAAATTTTTTGTGCCTAAGGTTGAAGAATCAATTAAAACTTTATATGTTTCTATGGATGAAAGTAAGAAAAGAACTGCTATGCTTAGAGCTAGAAGAGAATTTTTAGAAAAAGCGTTTTCCAGTGATTGCTTTCATAAAAATGATGAAGATCTTAAAGTGATTGGTGTTTATTCTATTGATTCCTTGTTTAGTAAAATTAAAATTGATAAAAAAGGGACTGACGAAGAGTCAACTTTAGCTAGAAGGCGTCCCTATAATTTGGAGGGTGAAAATCTTGTTGAGAAATTTGATAAAAGTGGGTTTGGAGAGGTCAAAACTTTAACTAGTGATGTGCCCACTCTTTTGGATTACAAAGACTTTAATTATGATAATTTCTCTTTAATTGATTGTATTTATTTGTTGCAATCCATGATAAATTCACCCCATGCCTATGAACAAAAAAAAGCTTTTACTAAACATATTGTTGATGCTATGATGAAAGCATTGGAAGAAAAGTTGGAATTAGAGATTTCAATTCCTAGAAAATTACATGATGAATGGGAACCTACTATCAAAGTCAAGATTAAAAATTATGAATGTTTTGCTTTATGTGATTTGGGTGCTAGTGTTTCTACAATTCCGAAATCTTTTTGTGATGTGCTTGGTCTTACCGATATTGAAGAATGTTCTTTAAATTTGCACTTGGCGGATTCTACTATTAAAAAGCCTATGGGAAGAATTAATGATGTTATTATTCTTGCAAATAGGAATTATGTGCCCATAGATTTTATTGTTCTTGATATTGATTGCAATCCGTCTTGTCCAATTATTCTTGGTAGACCGTTTTTGCGCACTATAGGTGCCGTGATTGATATGAAAGAAGGGAACATCAAATTCCAATTTCCTTTGAGAAAGGGTATGGAACACTTCCCTAGAACAAGAATTAAGCCACCATTTGAATCAATTATGAGGGCATCTTATGGATCTAGAAACAAAGATGACAACACTTAGATCTTTGCATTATGCCTAGCTAAGGGCGTAAAACGATAGCGCTTGTTGGGAGGCAACCCAATGAATAAAATTTATTTTTGTCTTTTTCTTTATGTTCTTGAGTGTTTGCACAATTATGCTACTGTTATGATTGTGTTTTTTGTGTTTTAATTAGTGTTTGTGCCAAACAAAACCTTTGGGATAGCTTTGGTGATAGTTGATTTGATCTTGTTGGAAAACAGACACTTTTGCGTCTAGTAAAACAATTTTGAAAATTCACACAAGCGACGAAAAATTCTGAAGTTTTTACAAAAGATTTATATTCAAATTTATTATGTTTTCCTAATTATTCAGAATTGTTGGAGTTATATAAGTATGAGAACAATTCGCATCTTTACAGACTGTTCTGTTTTTGACAGATTCTGTTTTCTTTGCATTGTGTGCTTATTTTGATGAATCTATGGTTTTTATCGGGGGGTATGAGCCATGGTAAAGTTAGAATACAGTAGATATAATGCAAGAACAAAATTTGAATGGGTTTTCTACAATACTTAAAGTAAATATTGGTTTTCTTATACTAACGGATCTCACGAAGGTTTTGTTAAGTTTTGTGTGATTGAAGTTTTCAAGTTTTGGGTGAGATTACGATGGATGAAGGAATAAGGAGTAAGAAGAGCCTAAGCTTGGGGATGCCCCATGGCACCCCAAGACATTATCCAAAGAGAAGCAAGCAACTAAGCTTGGGGATGCCCGAGTGGCATCCCCTCTTTCTTCTAACGACCATCGGTATTTTACTTGGAGCTATATTTTTATTCGTCACATATCATGAGTTTTGCTTGGAGCGTCTTGTATGATATGAGTCTTTGCTTGTTTTGCTTTTTATTTTTTGTCATGAATCCTTTCTGGACACACCTATTTGGGAGAGCCAAAATTATGCTATGACTTGTTAGAATTGCTCTCTATGCTTCACTTAAATCTTTGAGCTATGGAATTGCTCTAGTGCTTCACTTATATCTTTTTGAGCACGGTGTGCTTTACTATTTTGAAGAAATGCTCTCATGCTTCACTTAGATTTATTTGAGAGTTAGTAATTTTTTTAAGAAATTCTCTCTTGCTTCACTTAAATTATTTTGAGAGAAGAAAATTTTTATGCTCATGTTCTTCACTTAGATTTGTTTGAGCTATCAAAAGCAACACATTAAACTAGTCCCAAAGTGATAGATATTCAAGATGGATATAATAAAAACTTTCATGAAGATCATTGGACAAAATAAACTTGATTCCTTGTAATAGTTTTGCGATATGTTGATATAATATGTGAGTCATGTTGATGAGTAATTATGCTTTAGTAAGAATATTGGTGTTAAGGTTTGTGATTCCCTATGCAAGCACGAAAGTCAATAGTTATGCAATGAAATTACATCCTACTTGTGGTGCATTATTCGGTGTTAGTTATGCTTAATGCTCGCCTATGAGATTTTTCGTTTCTTGGTTGGATGCTTCTCAATCTTTTGCTAGCCTTCATTTGCACTAAGTTTGATCACTACTTGTGCATCCAAAATCCTTAAACCAGTTTTGCCATATGAGTCCACTATACCTACCTATATGCGGTATTTCCGTGCCGTTCTAAGCAAATTTGTATGTGCCATCTCTAATTTCAAAATAAATTTCTCTTTTGTGTGCTCGTACCGCTCATGAAATGGTAGGGGGTGGCTGATATATTTCCATGCTAGATGTGTTATTCTCTAGATGAGTGTTTATTCACTTGTCATTGCACAAGAGTATGGCAAAGGTATTAGGGATGCCCAGTCCCGAAATGAAAAATGAATTTACTTTATGTTGTCAAATAATAAATTCCTTGGAAAGTGTTGGTATGGAGGGCACCCGTGGATACGGCTAGCCATGGAAAGTGAAAGTATGGTGGAAAAAGGAATAAACTTTAATTTCTGTTTGGGAACCGCCTATGATATATCTAGCATGGAAAGTATAGGGAACTCTAAGTCGTTTTCGTTGGTGGGAAAAGTATGCCTCTCAAAATGTTTTTTTATCTCTCAATTTAAGCTTTGAGCTCTGGCACCTGTACAAATCCCTACTTCCCTCCGCGAAGGGCCTTTCTTTTACTTTATGCAATTTTTATTTTTTACTTGAGTCTCCATCTTCTCTTATAAAGCACCAACTAAGGGGCACTATGATCGTACTTGAGCATTGGGTATAGCTAATATTCTAGTGTGTTTCGTGAATGGACCAATGATTGAGCATAATGGGCTAGGGATAACTTGCTTTAGTGTTGATATTTTGAAAGACATGGTTGCTTGTTGATATGCTTGAGTATTAAAGTCCTCATGTCAAAACTAGACTATTGCTTTGAACCATATAAAAGTCCAAATGTCCATGCTACAAAGAAAATAATATGTGATGAACATGTTAGGCAGCATTCCACATCAAAAATTCTGTTTTTATCATTTACCTACTCGAGGACGAGCATGAATTAAGCTTGGGGATGCTGATACGTTTCCAACGTATCTATAATTTTTGATTGTTCCATGCTATTATATTATCATTCTTGGATGTTTTACAATCATTTTATAATCATTTTATATCATTTTTTGGTACTAACCTATTGGCATAGTGCCCAGTGCCAGTTGTTGTTTTCTGCTTGTTTTTTACATCGCAGGAAATCAATACCAAACGGAGTCCAAATGCAGCAAAACTTTTTGTGGATTTTTTCTGGACCAGAAGACACCTGTTGGGCCAAAGAAGTACCAGAGGGTGCTTCGAGGGGAGCAAAACCCACCAGGGCGTGCCTGGGGGCCCAGGCGTGCCCAGGTGGGTTGTGCCCACCTTGGTGGCCTCCCGCACCGCCTCTTTGCTCTATAAATACCACAATATTCCAGAAACCCTGGGGGAGTCAACGAAAATCAATTCCAGCCGCCGCAAGTTCCAGAAACCACAAATCCAATCTAGACACCATCACAGAGGGGTTCATCATCCTCATTGGTGCCTCTCCAATGATGCGTGAGTAGTTCATTGGAGATCTACGGGTCCGTAGTTAGTAGCTAGATGGCTTTCTCTCTCTCGTTTGATTCTCAATACAATGGTCTCTTGGAGATCCATATGATGTAACTCTTTTTGCGGTGTGTTTGTTGCGATCCGATGAACTTTGAGTTTATGATCAGATCTATGTTTTTATCCATGAAAGTTATTTGAGTCTTCTTTGATCTCTTATATGCATGATTGCTTATAGCCTCGTATTTCTTATCCGATATTTGGGTTTTGTTTGGCCAACTTGATCTATTTATCTTGCAATGGGAAGAGGTGCTTTGTGATGGGTTCGATCTTACGGTGCTTGATCCCAGTGACAGAAGGGGAACCGACACGTATGTATTGTTGCTATTAAGGATAACAAGATGGGGTCTATTTCTACATAAATAGATCTTGTCTACATCATGTCATCGTTCTTATTGCATTACTCCATTTTTTCATGAACTTAATACACTAGATGCATGCTGGATAGCGGTCGATGTGTGGAGTAATAGTAGTAGATGCAGGCAGGAGTCGGTCTACTAATCTTGGACGTGATGCCTATATAATGATCATTACCTGGATATCGTCATGATTATTTGAAGTTCTATCAATTGCCCAACAGTAATTTGTTTACCCACCGTATGCTATTTTTCTCGAGAGAAGCCACTAGTGAAACCTACGGCCCCCGGGTCTATTTTCTCATCATATATTTTCAGATCTATTTGCTATTTGCCTTCGCCATCTATTTTTATTTGCTTTTATTTTCAGATCTATTAATCCAAAAATACAAAAATACCTTGCCGCAATTTTTATTTATTTATTTTATCTCGCGTTCCCGCGAGATCTATTTATCCAATCTACTACAATTTATCTCCGGCCACTAGCCATTTCTGGCGCCGTTACCCGAAAGGGATTGACAACCCCTTTAACACGTCGGGTTGCAAGTATTTGTTCTTTGTGTGCAGGAGCTATTTACGTGGTGTTGCGTGGTTCTCCTACTGGTTCGATAACCTTGGTCTCATCACTGAGGGAAATACCTCGCAAAAGTTTTGTTCCAATCTGAGAACTTTTATTTCTGCACAAAAACCAACACCATGGTAGTTCTGCTGAAAACAGCGTCAGTCTGGGTTAGTTTCATTCAAATCATGCAAATTAGAGTCCAACACAAGAGGAAAAGCATTAGGAAAAGTAGATACGACGGAGACGTATCAATGACGAACCCCACTGGCCAAATAGTGGAGGCCAGAAGCCCTTCCCTTCCGAGGTCAAGACGGTGAACATGATCTACGCAACCCACATACCAAAGAAGGAAAGGAAGCGAGCGCTGTGAGACGTATATTCCGTCGAGCCCATCGCACTGAAGTTCAATCCATGGTCAGCCTGCCCGATCACTTTCGATCGCAGGGATCACCCGACCAGCATACGCCACGGAGGATCCGCAGCCTTAGTACTCGACCCCATCATCGATGGATTCCACCTCACTAGATTCCTAATGGATGGGGGCAGTAGCCTCAATCTGATATACGAAGACACAGTGAGGAAGATGGGGATCGATCCATCAAGGATCAAACCCAGTAACACCACCTTCAAGGGGGTCATTCCGGGAGTGGAGGCCCACTGCACAGGCACTGTAATGCTTGAAGTAGTGTTTGGCTCTTCGGACAACTTCCGAAGCGAGGACTTGATCTTCGACATTGCACCCTTTCGCAGCGGCTATCATGCCCTCCTCGGCCGAACGGCGTTCGCTAAATTCAATGCCGTCCCGCATTACGCGTACCTCAAGTTGAAGATGCCCAGTGCTTCGGGCGTCATAACCATCAACGGCAATACAGAACGCTCACTTCGGACAGAAGAGCACACTGCGGCCCTAGCGGCCGAAGACCAAACCGGCCCATACAGGTCCCGTTATCGGCCCGCCGTAAAGGCCAGCGACCACAGTAAACGGGACCAAACCCGCTCCCCGTCATGGGAACCCGCATGCATTCACCGCAAATAGGGATGCATGCCCCACGACACTCCCACACTCTTCGTGCTCCACGTGCCTCGTCAGCACAATTTTGCACTCAAAATACCATGGGTAGCCATGAGGTATATATCAATAAATTCGAAGCATGTGTTCGGCTAAACCGAACTTCGGAATTACCTTGTCTTCGGATGACTCAGGGGCCAATTCTGGACCCCCCCAAGCACAAAGCTTCATCGGTAGGATCCTCGCCCTTCAAGGTCCCATCGAAGGTCCCAACCCCCACCTCTCAGAAGCAAAGGCGCAGATGTGCAGCAAGGCACAGTTGAGGCTTCGACTCACGCATCAAGGCCCTGCGTAAATCTTTACTCTGTAAAACTTTTTCCTTTTTACAAATAATGCCAGGACAGTTCGAATTGTATGGTTAGACATCTTGAGCCTACGAGAAATAATAAAAACGCCCTTCATGGTGTTCGGATATCCGCATCTTGCGATTGTCTCCTTTCATTCCGATTCTCCCCACGCTCTTCAAACAAGCCCGGCATGAAAACATGATTGGTTAACTAACCTATAGCTCGATTTAACCCTCGGCTCCGTACCGCCAGAGTTGGATCCGTCATCGTCGGAGGAATTGGAGATGACGATGTAGCCTTGCAAGCGCTGGAGGATGCGGTCCTGCTTGCACTTGGGCTTGGCCACCCTCGCCGCCTCCCGCTCGGACTGCTTAATGCCGAGCCGGAGCTGCTTGGCATTGATCCTCTGGAGCCATCGGGCGTCCGTCTCCGCCGTGGTAAGTGACTGACGGTACACCTAGTGGAGGAGACGCTCCTCCTCGTCGGACACTGGCATCATGTGGCGACGGCGGGCGGACTATGCAACCACGTCGGACATGTGACCTATCTCCCTTGCCCTCTGCTTCTCGCGGCGGGCGTCGCCTACCTCCGATTCCGGAGTCCGCATCCATGATGCCGGCGGAGCAGGCACTCGAACCCACCGCTGCCCGTGCGGAGTAGCAGGCGAAGGTGGAGGAGGCCGTCAAGCGGGCGGCACCAATTGGGCAACCCACGCATATCCGCGCGCGGGGCGGGAAGGGCCGACGCCAGTGTCGGCGCTGCAGCGACGGGCGATAGGTGGCATCGCACCTGACCCAGAGCTGCTGCCCATATCGACCCGCGAGCGCTCGAGCGTGATACAGAGGGCCAACTCGTCCTCGCCTTCGGAGCTGCCGTCGGAGTGGCTGCCAGTGCTGGACATGGTCGTCGGCGCTCGGGATTGGACAGATTTGGGAAATGAGAGCGTCGGGGAGCGGAGTGAAGTGGGCCTAGGGTTTGCTTCGGAGGGGGATATTGTGGGGTCAGGGTGTGCCAGCGGTGAGATGGGCGGACGCCCCGGGCGCACCCGGGCCGCCTCATATCCGCACTACATTTGGGCTGGATATGAGGGGTGCCGGTCGGCCCGGGCGTCTGTCCACGATTTGATAGCTCCGGTTGGGTGGCTTTTGAAGGCTGATTAAACTCATGCACATAGCTAGCCATGGGCTAATATAGTACAGGAGTAGACAGTTTCTGAAGCTGAATAGATTACATGCATACACCTTTCATCTCCTAGACTTTTGGCTAATCCTATTCCACTAACACTCCCCCGCAGTTGGAACGGGAGGGGCGCGGATATTCAAACTGGAACAGAACTCTTGGAAGACAGCAGTCGGCAATCCTTTAGTGAAGATGTCAACATACTGCGAAGTCATAAACACATGAAGAACACGAACATCGCCTAGAGCCACACGCTCTCGGACAAAGTGGAGATCAATTTCAACATGCTTCGTCCGTTGGTGCTGAACTGGATTAGTCGAGAGATACACTGCACTCACATTGTTACAGAAGACAACTGTGGCCTACTGAAGTGGATGATGCAGTTCAGCGAGGAGTTGGGCGAAGCCAACATGACTCAGCCACAACATGTGCAACAACGCGATACTCAGCCTTGGCACTGGAGCGTGATACTGTGTGCTGATGCTTGGATGGCCATGACACAAGGTTATCACCGAGGAAGACGCCATAGCCCGAGGTGGACTTGCGAGTCTCGGGGCAGCCGGCCCAATCAGCATCTGTATATGCAGTGAGGGACGCTGGGGAGGTGCGATGGAGCTGCAGACCATGGTCGAGAGTGCCCTAGAGGTAGTGAAGAATTCGCTTCAAGAGGTTGGTGTGGGGTTCGCGAGGGTCATGCATGTGTAGATTTCAAGGAAAAACATGACTACTCCACACTCTAAAGCATGAACATTGACACTGTAAGAAGTGTTTACACAAAAGAATAAATGGTAAGAAGTGTTGAAGAAGGGGAACAGTGAGAGACCGCAACATGTAGAGGTGTGAGAGATCATGGTTGAAGATTCGAAAAGGTTACATTGCAACAGACAGGCAACGGGCGGGTAATTAACTAGTCACTACAAAAAGGTTAATCCACATATTACAATGTTGTAATGCGAAACAATAATAATTTAGATAACACATACTTGTAGTTTCTAAATGCATAAGTACAGGGTACCATAAATATGCAACATTCAAACAACAAGATGCATGTTAGAGATAATTCCAATAGTCAAACTAAGAACAAGGAATCACCCAGCCAAAACCGAACAACAGCCACAAATGACCACAATGGAACTGACCGTACACAAGATGGTCTAAACTTGTAGCAATTATGTGTGCTTACCTGGCCTGAATTTTGCATTTGAGGAGTCTAAATAAGCTAATGGGACTAGAGCTCTAGACCAGTGGGATAAGGAGCTTAAACTCAAAATCCATTCAATGTAGCATTCCTGAAAGCAACACAGTTCAGACTTCAGACATGGGCATGCGTCAGTTGCCGCCTTGAGGTCTGTATATGTTTCAACTGGCAAGCTACAAAATAAGGATTGTTTGACCAGGAAATTTTGATGATTCAGTGAACTTTTTAAACACATTGCATCTCCCAGAAGGATCAGGCTTTGGTTGATAATAAAAGACATGGATTTAGCAATGCAAAATAGGCAAAAGATTCTTTTTTGCCACAACTTGAATTTGCTCTGCAACTTATGAACTTGAAGTTGTTCTGCATATATTATCACGAGCAGCTGAAACAGTTTTGATTTACAAACATAGTTACTACCCAGTTCATAGCTGCTACAAAAAGATAATAGCAGTTTTAACATGGTCCATCACACGAAACAGAGCAGAAGAAGTACCAGTGCAGGAGCGAACACGAGGTTCAGAAAATACATCACAGGAGCAAGAACAACAACAATTTTAGCTTGCATGAACAAGTGGAGCAAATTGCTCAGAGGTACATCTGTAGCGACCGTACAAGGACGAACTAACACTACTGGAATCTAGTTATACGCCGAGTGCCACGGACACTCGGCAAGGGGCCTATCCCCGCCGGCAAAGGCTTTACCGAGTGCTACACTCGGCAAAAGCCACCCAGCGTACACCTCTCATGCAAACAGGAATTTGTTGGGAGCCAGGGTACGGGCACTCGGCAAAGACTTTGTCGAGAGCCAAATAGTACAACTCGACAAAATAAAGTGACTTTCACGTCGGCTGGTTCCGTCAGCTGTTTGCCGAGAGTGGCTCTCGGCAAAGATGCCACAGCCAACAGCCAGCGCATGCCACTTTGCCGAGAGTGGCTCTCGGCAAACCTGCCACAGCCAACTACCAGCGTGCCACTTTGCCGAGAGCGGCTCTCGGCAAAGATCCATTCCCAGACAACTTTTTACTGCTTTCCCCCGGATCCCTGCAGCAAAAATTTATATACAATACACAAACAAGGATTTCAAGTCTCAATGTCTAACAACAAACTCACATAGCCATTACATAAAATAGTTCACACGAACTTCTTTTGAGATCACAAGGTAGCTCTTTAGTACAAATGCCTACTTACTAAACAATAAAGTTGTCAATGCATTTCTACATGCAACCACGAGATAAAAGCAACACCACAATTATCATAAACTGAAGAAGAATTATCAAGTTCTTCCATCCACCGAACCCGATAAGCCGTTTCTGGCTAGCACATCCAGTGAACCCATCCACTGAACCCACTAATTCAGATTTTCTCTTCTGCTTAAGCACATACTGATTGTAATGATACTCTGCCTTCTCTCTGCTATTGAACGAGTCGTGGGAGCTGCCTTCGTAGTAAATCACTTGTTCATTGCATTCAGACCATGAATCGTAGACTCCTGGACATCTACCTCTGTACACCGCATACCACTTCATCTACAAAGATAGAGAAAAAAAGGCAGAGAAGGAATGCAAGGTTAAAAATATCACATCATACATAATCCACGTAAGCGTTCATCACTCATACAATCAAAAGCATCGCAAGTGGCAATCTAAGAAGTCCATATCAGCACCTACATGACTATATCACTAAATCAACGCCAAACTATCTAGGTGGACTACTCGGAGGTGTAGTCGGTGAAACCGGTGATCGTGGAGTCAGAGCACGTCGGGGCATCCTCCACTGTGGAGGACCAAGCGTCGTTGGGAATGTACGTCGGTGGACTCAATGGCATCTAGTCTTCACACTCCATACGTGGTGGGGCCTTCTTCTCCTTAGCTGGCGGATTCTTCTTCGCCAGATTCTCAAAATACTTTATTAGGATCAGCTGCGGGTGCTTCTCAATGAGCGCCGCCAAGCGGTCCTCGGCGAGTGTCGGGGATATCGTGCGACATATGCCAGGGGGTGGCTTATCGTGGATGGGGACAAAAGTACGTCGCCGGGCTCTAGAAGCGGGAGTGAGCGAGACCGCATATGCCTGCGAATCTTACCCAGGTTTGGGGCTCTCCTAGGAAATAACACCCCTAGTCCTGCTCTGCGGGGTCTGCGCATGATCACTACCTCAACAAGTAGCTACAAACTTGCTCCTTGAGCTGTTTTGCTAGAGGAGGAAGGAGGGCAAGGCTAGCTCTACTCCACTCTCTATGTGTGTGTGTGAGTGCTGAACTAAGAAGGCTCTCTCCTCTCCACTAAGGTCCCAACCCCTTGCATGGGGTGACCTGGGGGGTTTATATAGGCCTACCCCCAGGGGTACAATGGTAATTTGGCCGGGCGTAGGACCCGGCCGTGAGTGTCTCTGGTCGCCGGCTTCTCCACCGACTGCAGGGGCCCGCCGCCTGGTGGGTCCCCCCGGCTGTCTCGTACTCGGCCGACAAGCCGGGCCCGCCGCTTGCGGGTCCTGTCGGCTGCGTAGCACTGTAGCCGTGCCACTGATGATGCATGCTTGGTCGGGGAGAGCGTGGCTATAGTCCCGCCGCCTGGCGGGCGTTTCACTGTGGCCACTCCCCGTCTCTTCTGGTTAATGGTGCACAAACTTTAAGGAAGGGGGAGGGCCGCCTGCTAGGAGCCGGCCTCCCCCTGAGCCGACTGGTCAGGGCTCGCCACCTTCTGGCCTCTCACAGACAGGTAGGGCCCGCCGCCTACGGGCCGTACCGATAGCCCGTCGTGGGAGCATGGCTTCCTCTGCCATGGGTGATGTCATGAGCAGCATGGCAACAGTGCCGCGTCGGGCATGGGATGTCCGCTTGGTACGCTGCACTGTGGCCATGTTCTGCCCTGGATTCGGGGGTGGCAGGCTTGTACTGTAGCCACACCCCGTCTCGTCGTGTTTGTGTGGGTGCTAACTTTGAGGGCGCGAGGGTCCACCTGTTAGGAGTCGGCCCACTTCATGGCCGTCTTCTGGATTCCGCCGCCTCCTGGCAACCGGCCGCTTGGACCAGCCGGCCCCAAGAAGGCGGTCCTTTGTCTTTGATGTTCGAGGGGCGCAGCCTGCCCCGATGTCTTGAAATACCCAGGGGAGCTGATGAGGCTACCCGTGGTCATTTACTCCGACAGTAGTCCCCAAAGCTGGTGGGGTGCTGCGGCTGAAGGGGCGAGAAGCCCCAGCAGCTTCCTACTCCGGGTTGTCTGGTATTCTGCTTTGTCCGTCTTCCGAAGTGCCAACTGGTAGGTGTCGGCCGTGACCAGGCAGGCCGCCTAGCGATTTCGAAACGCCGTGGTGGGGGCCAGGTGGCATGCTAGCCGACGTCAGGCTCGCCACCCGTGCCTGCCGGCCACGTGGCATCAGCAGGCCAAGCCGGCCTGCCAGCCCATGCGCGTGATGGGACGTCGCCGCAGGCCGGGGCCCGCCACTACAGTGCCTCGGCACGCGCGCGGATCCGCTGCGGCCGAGGTAGACGGTTGGGCTTCTGCGGTAATTAATACACGCCTTTACTGGCGCCGCAATCGTGGGATCATGGGGGAGTGGGCGCAATTAATCCCACGATCCCCCATGCTCTCGCCCCCTCGGCTCCGCCGCCTGGAGCTATAAGTAGGGGGAAGAGGGGGTGGCAGACGCACGCACGCGCGCCCTCCTCTCCCCTCGCCATTCTTCTTCCCCTCCGCTGCCGCAGTGCCTCTTCCTCTTGTCGAGGCGCTGTCGCAGCCCACCGTCGTCGAGCTTCTTCTCGCTGCGGCTTCTTCGCTCCGCCGCGGCTTCGCCCGCTCGTCACCGCGCCGCGCCTACGACGAGCTTGTTCGCCCATGGCGCGCTCACGGGCCGGCGACTGGGACGGTTCCAACGTCCATGAGGATCACCTCTCTTTCCTTCGTCAAACACGGTGGCTGCCCCGGGAGACGAACGTGCGGGTACGTGTCCCCCCAAGGCTGAAATCTCGCCGGTGCCGGAGGGCGATGAACGTGTCGTCTTCCGGTCCCATTTTCTTCGCGGCTTCGGCCTTCCAGCGAGCGGCTTCCTCCGCTCCTTCCTTGATTTCTACCGAGTCCAGCCGCACCACCTCACGCCAAACATGGTGGTGCTGCTGGCCGCCTTCGTCACCATGTGCGAAGGGTATCTCGGCACTCTCCCCACCCTTGAGCTCTGGGGGGAGTGCTTTTATCTCAAACTCGGCACCGCCACCAAGGGCCAGGTGGCTCAATGCGGAGCCTGCGTGGCGGTGCGGCGTCCGGGCACCGGGGACCGCTTCCCGCCCATCTCCCTGCTGCAGTCGGCCAAGCTGTGGCTGAAATCCTATTTCTACGTCAAGAATATCCACCCGACGAGCGACTACATCAACTTGCCGGCTTACGTAGCCGGCCCGCCAGCCGAGCCGTGCGCCAACTAGCAGTACAAGCCGAGCTCCCTATCGGCCGCCTCCTCCGCCGTCCTCGCCCGACTTCAGGTGATGACGGAGTCGGAGGGCCTGAAGGGCTTGGACCTGCTGGCCGCCTTCGTGACGCGCCGAGTGCTTCCCCTCCAAGCCCGGCCTCACATCGTCAGCTGCATGAGCGGGCACCAGGACCCGTGCCGGATGTGCACATGGGAGCTGCCGGACGTGGAGGTGGCCCGGCTGGTCAACTACTTCTCCAAGTGCAAGCTATCGAAGATGGATTGGCGGTTCGGCAAGCGGCCGTACGACCGCGCACATCCGCTACCTGCGGTGAGTCTTACAATTCTTTTTCTCTTTTGCTGGTCCAAGTTCTTGTTTTGCCGTCTGACCAGTCGGCCATGGTGCAGGTCCTCCCGGCCCAGTCGGCCGCCGGCGCTCTGGATCCAGGACAGCAGTATATGCCGGACCGAACGAGGAGCAATGTGGATGACCCCGACTTGGGGGCGGCCGCCATGGAGGAGGACGACGCCACAGGTGGCGGCGGTGGAGCAGGCGGCTCCAGAGGAGGAGGCGGCCTCGAGGCCTGGCCGGATGACGACGAGGAGGAGAACGAGCCGCGTCGCACGCACAACACCGACAAGGCGGGCGCGAGTTCTTCAGCCGCGCCGACTGTGCCAGGCGGTGCACCAAAGCGCCGAGCCGGCTCGTTGCTGTTCGGCAGCCAGTCGAAGAAGTCCAAGAACACGGCCGCTGCGACCAAGCGGCCCAGTTCCAGAAGACCCCGAAGCAGCCCCCGATGGTGTCCGCGTAAGTGCTTGGTTTCTCTTGCATTTTCTTTTCTTCTTCCTTGCAAACTCTTTCTGAGTTTCCTCTTGTCTTGCTTGAACAGGGCCCCGCTCTCTCTTGAGCGGTTCACCGCTGCTTCAGTGATCGGGGCGGCGGAAGGCTCCGCAAACACCCGCCGCATGGACCTGCTCGCCGACCTCCAGGAGGCGACGGAAAGGAATGCGCGGGAGGCGCGCGAGGAGCGGGAGGAGGTGGAGCGGCAGAAGGCGGAGGTGGCCAAGGCGGCACAGGCGGACGCGGATGCGGCGGCCAAGGCCCAAGCCGACGCTGCGGCCAAGGTCCAGGCGGACGCCGCAGCCCAGGCCCAAGCGGACGCCACAGCCAAGGCCCAGGCGGACACGGCCGCCAAGGTGCAGGCGGAAGAGGCCGCACGCGGCCGGACTCCGCGACTCGTCATCCCGCTGCGTGCAGTGCCACCAGCGCCAGAGAACCCGGCGCCGACTGGAGGAGCCGGTAACGATCAGCCAGTCGTGGAGAGGAGAGGAGGCGACGCCATCGTCCCAAGGGCGGAGGTGCCCCCGCAAGCGCCGACTGCCGAGGCCCGAGGCAGTCGGTCTGACGTGCCACCGGCGCCGCCGGTCAGTGGCGAGCTGGTGGTGGAGGCAACCCCTGTGGTCCGTCCTCTGGGGCGCCGGCATGCGGCGAAGGCGGCCTCGGCGCCACGGGCGCAGGAGATCGGGGCCGCAAGCTCGTCGGCCCCAGATGTAGAGGCCACCAGTGCCGCCCCACCAGAATGGACGCCTAGGGGCGGGACGGGCGTGCTGAACAAGGCCGCGCAGGACGTTCAGGCGCAGCTCCAGGCCCAAGGCACCGCCCTCCAGCAGTATACGAAGGCGTTCTTGGCGACGCGAACGGCCGTCCGGGTACACTTCTTTGCTTTGTATTTTTTGATTCTTGCAATCTTCCGTGCGGGCGCGCCAGCGCACCCACTGGGTGTAGCCCCCGAGTTCTGGGCCGGCTGCTGAGCAGGTGGCTCAGAACTTTAAGGTAAGTTCCGAGTGCTAACTTGTTTTCTCTTCTTTTGTCTTCGTTGCAGGACTACCACAACATCCGCGCAGCCGGCTTCAACTCCCAGGTCCAGGAGCTGGCTAAGCGGACCGCCGACTTGACCGAGAGCCAGAGTAAGCATTCCATCTTCTTCCTCGTGGGGGCACGTCAGCGCACCCGCTGGGTGTAGCCCCAAAGATTCGGGCCGACTGCTGAGCAGTCATGCCGGATCTTCCGGCAACCACTTTTCTTTTTGGTCAACTTTGTTGATTATCTTCTCTTTCTCAATTTGGCAGGAGCCAACGCCACACTGCAGCAGCGCCTGGGCGAAGTCCAGACCGAGCTACGCGCCAAGGAGGAGGAGCGCAGCAAGGCGGCCCAGGAGCGCGACCGTCCGGCCAAGAAGTTGGCGGACCAGGCGGACCAGCACAAGGCGGAGCTCCAGAAACTCAAGGAGGCGGAAGGCGCCCTCCAGGCCGAGTTTGAGACTGAGCGCTCGAAGTGGGTTGAGAAGGAGGCGATCCTCGCCGTTGGCTATGGCGAGATTGAGGATATGATCGATGGTAAACTTCTTTCTTTGGAATAACTGCCGACTGCATCGAGAGTCGGCTTCCGACTTCTGATCTTTGTTTTTTCTTTGCGTAGACTTCTTTCCTGGACACGCCGTCACCGTCAGCCAGGCCATTGAGGCGCGGTGTGACCAGCGTAGGAGGGAAGGAGTGGAGATCCCGCTCGACGCGCCTTGAAACATGAACGAGCAGCTCCTGGCCGTCAGGACGCACCTGCAGCCGATTCACCGTCTGCTCCGCCGCCTTCAGCGCACCGGGTCCCAGCTGGTTTCCGCCCTCTGGCCATGCGTCCAAGCTCCACGCACCCCTAGTCAGACCGCCGACTGGTTAGAGGTGGCGATCGGCCGCTTCGAGGCTTAGAAGGGCTCCTCCTCTCGGGCAGGCGCCCGAAGGGCCTTGGAGTTCGTCAAGGCGTGGTATCCTGGGCTGAACCTAGCCCAGTTGGCCACATTCCGGCAGGAGGCCAGGGAAGAGTTGGTGGCAGTGGGGCCTGCGCTCACTCGACGTGCAGCGGCGATCGCCGAGTACACCGAGACCGGTGTCTTCCTCCCTGAGCTGGACGAGGAGGGTGCTGAGGTGCCGCCGGACTGGTTCGGGCTGAACTCGGATGACGGTGAGGACTCGGCGGAAGAAATCGCCTCCAGTGACGAAGGCGAGGACGAGGAGGACGAGGATGGTGAAGACGACGCACCGGAGGGCGGAGCGGACGGCCAGCCTCAGCTCGATCGGGCCTCGAGCAACGAGCCGTGTGCGAGTGCATCGACTGCTGCTGATGGCGACCAAGCCGAGACTCACCAGACGGCCACTCCACCAGCCGGCGCCGCCGACTCCACCAACCTACCGGACCCGCCTGCTGCTCCTCTGGCCTAGGCTGCCAACTTTATTTTATCTTTTCCTGCTTTTGTGGTCTCTAGAACGAACTTGTTAAATTTGTGCAGTTCCACCCACTGGGGGTGTATTCAAACTTTGTTGAATGCTGGCCGAGGGCCTCTTGCTATGTAATTTAATTTTCGCACAAGTTGTGCTTTGTCGAGCTCCGACTTGTCTTGCTTTCTGTTCTTTTGGCTTTTTCCTTTGCCGCCTTCTCTTGGCTGCCACCTTGCCGGCCAGACGGCCACTCTTCGGTCTGTTGGCTGGGTCAGGTACTTGGCCATTTTGGGAAGGCAAGTACTTTGGCCGCTTAGAACGTAGCAAGTTAAGTGAGAAGCCGGCCGGCCGGCTGCTCAGCAACCGGACGGCTAGGCGAGGAGCCGACTTGGCCTATGTGAGTGCTTTTGTCCTTAGCCATTTTTCATGTGGGCACCATTTCCTGCCTTTGACTCTTGCCAGCCAGGCAGTCACTCTGCGAGCTGCGGCTTATGGCAAGAGAGGGCTTAGCTGCCGGCACACTACTTGTCTGACTGCAGGTAGCGCTGACATAGTACAAGGCGGCAAGCCCCCGGGCCGACTGGTCGGACCCGGTGCCGGGCGGAGGAATGAAATTACTCATTCACAGGCATGCAACTTATCATATATATAAGAAAGGTAGCTCCCGAGTGCTCCTCGAGGGACCTGGTGTCTTTGTGCTTAATACAAAAGGTAGCATGGTACATACTACATTAACTGTAAAATCTTCGGAGGAGATTTGCGTTCCATGGGCGCTCTGTTTCCTTGCCGGAATCGTCCCTTTTGCGCGCCCTGGGCTTCTGCGCGTCGATCAGGTAATAGGAGTCGTTGCCCAAGGCTTTGCTGTGGATGAAGGGGCCTTCCCAAGGGGCCGAGAGCTTGTGCTGGCCGGCTGTTCGCTGGATCAGCCGGAGCACAAGGTCTTCCTCTTGGAAGGATTGTGGCTTGACCTTCCGACTGTGGTAGCGGCGCAGGCTCTGCTGGTAGATGGCGGACCGGCTGAGTGCTAATAGCCGGCCCTCTTCTAGCAGATCGACGCCGTCTTCACGTGCTTCCTTGGCCTCCGCCTCCATGTACATGGTGACGCGAGGTGAGTCGAACTCGATGTCAGTTGGGATGATGGCCTCGGCCCCGTACATGAGGAAGAAGGGAGTGAAACCGGTTGATTCGTTCGGGGTGGTGCGGAGGCTCCAGAGGACGGCCGGCAGCTCGTCGATCCAGCAGCCGGCCGAGCGCTCCAGTGGCTCGACCAGTCGGGGCTTGATGCCGGATAAGATGAGGCCATTTGCTCGCTCGACTTGGCCGTTTGACTGCGGATGGGCAACGGACGCTAAATCCAGTCGGATGCCCTGCGTCGCGCAGAAACGGGCCAAGGCGCCTTTGGCAAAGTTAGTGCCATTGTCGGTGATGATGCTGTGTGGTACACCATACCGGACGGTGATATCTGCGATGAAGGTCACAGCAGTTGGACCATTCAGTTTCTTGATTGGCTTTGCTTCAATCCACTTGGTGAATTTGTCGATGGCGACGAGCAGAAGGGTCATGCCGCCGCGTGCTGTCTTGAATGGGCCCACCATGTCCAGCCCCCAGACGGCAAAAGGCCAGGTAAGGGGGATGGTCTTGAGTGCAGAAGCCGCCAGATGTTGCTTGGAGCTGAATTTCTGGCACCCCTTGCATTTCTTGACCAGATCCTTGGCGTCCTCCAAAGCAGTCGGCCAGAAGAAACCATGGCAGAAAGCTTTGGCGACAAGGGATCTGGAGGCCGCATGGTGGCCGCACTCGCATTGGTGTATGTCTCTGAGGATTGCCTTGCCTTTCTCTGGTTCGACGCAGCGTTGGAAGACGTCGGTCATGCTGCGCCTGACAAGCTCTCTGTTTACTATCGTGTAAGCTCCTGCCCGGCGTTGCACCTGCCGGGCCGAGATCTCATCAGCTGGCAGCTCTCCGCTCACCAGAAAGTTGAGGATGGGCTGCGCCCATGATGGTGCTTCGACTTCATCCACTGTCATTACGGCCACTGAAACTAGGGCCGTTGGGTTGGGAGGTGGCGGGGTGGAGTCGGTCGCGTCTTGCTGCGTTGTTGAAGTCCCCGGGCCAACTGCCACAGCCACCGGGCCGGGTTGTGGAGTCCCCGGGCCGGGTGCGACTGCTGCAGTCCCCGAGCCGATTGGTGAAGTCCCCGGGACGGCTGCTGCAGCCCCCGGGCCGGGTTGCGAAGTCCCCGGGCTGGGTGCGACTGCTGCAGTCCCCGTGCCGCCTGCCAAAGTCCCCGGGCCGGCTGCTGCAGCCCCCGGGCCGGGTGCGACTGCTGCAGTCCCCGTGCCGCCTGCCGAAGTCCCTGGGCTGGCTGCTGCTGCCCCCGGGCCGGGTGCGACTGCTGTAGTCCCTGTGTCGCCTGCCGAAGTCCCCGGGCTGGCTGCTGCAGCCCCCGAGTCGGATCCAACTGCTTCGGGGGCAGCCGGCACGAAGATGGATTCTGATTCCGGGGAAGGCTTGATAGATGGCTTGCGGAGGCACTGAAGGGACACGCCGGCTGGTATGGCTTGCCGGGTGGAGCTGATCCACGCCAGGGCATCTGCTTGCTTGTTGTCGGCCCGCGGCACGTGAAGGAACTCGCACCCGTCAAAATATCCGCTGATCTGCTGGACGAGGGAGCGGTAGCTCGCCATGTTTGCATCCTTGGCGTCCCAGTCGCCAGACGACTGCTGGACCACCAAGTCCGAGTCGCCGTAGCACAGAATCCGGCGGATGCCAATCTCCTTGGCCAGCCGGAGTCCGTATACTAGTGCCTCGTACTCGGCCACGTTGTTGGAGGTGGAAAAATGGATTTGCAACGTGTGTCTGAGCTTGTCACCTTTGGGAGAGGTGAGGACGATGCCGGCTCCCAAACCAGTGCGCATCTTCGAGCCATCAAAGTGCATCCGCCAATGAGTGGAGTCTGGAGCTGGCGGCAGGTACTGGGTCTCGGCCCAGTCGATGAGGAAGTCGGCCAGTGCTTGGGACTTGATGGCGGTGCGAGGCTGGTAGAAGATGGTGTAGGGGGCCAGCTCGATGGCCCACTTGGCCACCCGGCCCGACGCGTCTCTGCTGCCTATGATCTCCGCAACCAGGGCGGTGCAGACAACCGTGATGGGGTGCTCTTGAAAGTATGGCTTGAGCTTCTTGGCGGCAAAGTGCACACCGTAGCACATCTTTTGGTAGTGGGGGTAGTTCTGCTTGGAGGCTGACAGCACCTCACTCAAGTAGTACACGGGCCTCTGGACCGGCTGTGCCTTGCCGTCTTCTTGGCGCTCTACCACCATGACTGTGCTGACCACCCGGCTGGTGGCGGCGATGTAGAGAAGCATGGGCTCCTTGGCAGCCGGAGCGGCCAGAACAGGCGGCGTGGTCAACATCTTCTTGAGCTGGAGGAAAGCCTCGTCCGCCTTGTCGTTCCACTCGAAATGAGTAGTTTTCTTCATCAATTGGTACAGGGGAAGAGCCTTCTCGCCCAGCCGACTGATGAAGTGGCTGATGGATGCCAAGCAGCCGGTGAACTTCTGAATGTCTCGCAGTCGGGTGGGCCTCTCCATCCTCTCGATGGCCTTGATCTTGACAGGGTTGCACTCTATGCCGCGCTTTGAGACAAGGAAACCGAGGAGCTGGCCGGCTGGTACTCCAAAGACACACTTCTCTGGGTTGAGCTTGATTTGAAAACGGCGCAGATTATCAAAAGTTTCCTTGAGATCTTCCAGGAGGGTACCGCGCTTCTCCGTCTTCACCACAATATCGTCTACATAGACGTGGGCATTTCTGCCGAGTTGGTTGAGGAGGCACTTCTGCATGCAACGCTGGAACGTGGCACCGGCATTTCTCAAGCCGAATGTCATGGTCAAGTAGTAGAAGGCTCCGAATGGTGTGATGAAGGCGGTCTTCAGGCGGTCGGCTGGGCTCAACTTGATCTGGTGGTATCCTGAGTAGGCATCCAAAAAACTCAGCAGCTCGCATCCGGCTGTGGAGTCTATCACTTGGTCAATCCGAGGCAAGGCAAACGGATCTGTGGGGCAAGCTTTGTTGAGGCTGGTATAGTCAATACACATGCGCCATTTGTTGTTCTTCTTCAGTACAAGGACTGGGTTGGCAAGCCACTCTGGAAAGAACACTTCCATAATGAAGCCGGCTGCTAGAAGTCGGGCTATCTCTTCACCAACAATTCTTCTCTTCTCCTCTGACAGGCGGCGGAGGGGTTCCTTGACTGGTTTTGCATCTGCTCTGACATGTAGCTTGTGCTCGGCGAAATCCGTCAGAACACCCGGCATGTCCTTTGGAGACCATGCAAAGATGTCCTGATTCTCACGGAGGAAATCGACGAGCTCGCTTTCCTATTTGCTGTCAAGATGAGCTCCTATGACAGCGAACTTCTCCGGGTGCTTCGGATCCAAGGGTATCTTCTTGGTTTCTTTGGCCGGCTAGAAAGAGCCCTGAGCTTCTGACTCCTTGGGATCTGGCGACAAGTCCAGCTGCTTGCCGGCCATGGCCACAACCCGGTCAAGGAGCCGCTTCTCGGCAGCAATCACAAGGGACTCGGCCAGCCGACTGCTGGCAGCGGCACAGGCGGCAGACTTCTGGTAGTCGCCGGCTACAGTGATAATGCCCTTGGTACCCGGCATCTTCATCTTGAGGTAGGAGTAGTGGGGAACCGCCATGAACTTGGCCAGGGCAGGCCGGCCAAGCAACGCGTGGTAGGGGCTCTCAAGGTCAACCACCTCGAACCAGATTGGCTCTCGGCGGAAGTGATTCTTGTCTCCGAAGAGGACGTCTATCTTGATCTTGCCGATTGGTGAGCAGGAAAGGCCAGGCACGATGCCATGGAAGACAGTTCGGCTGGGCTGGAGCTGTTTCTCTTTGATGCACAACTTCTCCATGGTGTCGCGGTAGAGGATGTTGATGCTGCTACCGCCGTCTATCAGAATCCGGGAGAAACGAGCAGCTCACCTCTCTGTTGCAAAGGTGGCATCCAACACCAGGGCATAGGAACCCGGAGAAGGCATCACCTCCGGGTGGTCATCTCGGCTCCAACTGATCGGCTTCTCGGACCAGTGCATGAACTCTGGGGCTTCAGAGGTGACAGCATTCACCTCTCGGTGCTGCTGACGCCGGCTGTGCCTGTCGTCAGCCATGCTGGTGAAATGACGTAAGCTCCATGCTCTTCGGGAAACTCATCTTGGATCGCGCCGACTGGCCGAACCGCCGGTTGCTGGGGAGGTGGAGGCGGCGGGCCAGCAGGTGGGGGAGGCAGTCCTTCGCCCTTGGCGATGCGGGCGAGCCAGTGGCACTTCCGGGTGGTGTGGTTGGATGGCTTCGCGCCGCTGTGGAACTTGCAGGGAGCGTCAAGGGTTTGCTCAAATGAGAAGGCGGGCAACCAGGCAGGCTTGCCGTCCTTCTGGCGCTTGGGGCCGGGTTGCTCTTCTGGCTGCTGGTCTTTGACTGTCGCCACCTACCGGCTAGTGGTAGCCGGCTGCTGGGCCTTGCGCTTGTTGTCGTTTGACTGTTGGCGCCGACTGGAATCACCAGCCGGCGTCTGAGGGGCCGGAGGGAGCATCTTTCCTGACGCGTCCACTCAGAGCTCCGACTTCATGGAGGAGTCGGCAGTGGCGTATTTGTCCGCTATGATTAGCAGCTCGTCGAGGGTGGCCAGCTCGTCGCAGAGGAGTCGATGCTTGAGTAGGGTGCCCTCTCGGCACCCGGTAGTGAAGTACTCTATGGCTTGCACCTCATGCACCCCTTCGCAGGAGTTGTGCAGTTCGGCCCACCGCGTTAAGTACTCGCGGGTGGACTCGATCGGGCCTTGGATGCACAGGGAGAGCTGGCGAGGCTTGGGCGGCCGCTTGTAGGTGCTGGTGAAGTTGCGAATGAAAACTTCGGTGAAGTCTAGCCAGCTGTTGACACTGTAGGGCTTGAGGCTGTTCAGGCATGTCCGGGCCGTGCCCTGGAGCATGAGCGGGACATACTTCACGGCGACACGCTTGTTGCCGTTTGCTATGTTGACGGCAGTGGAGTAGTCGACCAGCCAATCTTTCGGCTTCACAGAGCCGTTGTACTTGGGGTGTCCCGAGGGAGCGAGAACCCTTTGGGGAAGGGCTCGTCGCGAATGCGGGGGCCGAAACAAGGCGGGCCGATCGCATCTTCTTCTTCTAACGCCAGGGATCGAGCCAAGCGGTCGATCCGGTTGCGGGCGTCGTTCTCTCCGACTCCTTCACGGGGGCCCAGCCGGCCTCTGAGAGTCAGATGCTCAACAGGCGGCGGGGAGGCGCGCCTCTCCCTGCGCGGGGGAGGCGGACGACCGTCCCGCTGTTCCACTGCTCGTGGGCGGCTGTCTTGGTCGCGCTCGATGGAGATGCGGGTGCGGCTGCGGCTAACAACCGGTTCTTGGTCTCCTCGGTCGCAGGCGCCGCCTGTCGGCGTCCGGGAGGTCGCGCCGTGCTCTCGGCGAGGGGGAAGGTTTCCAGCCTATAAGCCGGGTTCCACCACGCGGCGGCCAGCTTCTTGCTGCGCCGCGGCTGCGTCGATGAGCTGCTGGACGCGCTCCGTCATGCAGCGATGCTCGTCGCCCTCCAGGCGGTCCAGCTCGTCCGCCGCCGCTTGGGCGGCATGTAAGTTCTCCATTGGCGTGGTGTAGACTGGGCGGTCGGCCCCCAACATGCTGGTGATGGCTGCGCCGCGCTGCCAGACCGTGCCCACGCGGCAGGGTTCGCCAGCAGCCGGCGTGCCGCAGACGGCACGGTCAATCTCGCGGTGGTAGGCCTCGTTGAGGCGTCTCATGGCGGCCAACTTGTTGGCGCTGTCGAGGAGTGCAATACGGCACGCTTCCAGCGTTTCGCCGTTCACACCAGGCGTTACGGGTGCGGACAGGTCCCGCATTGCCACCTGCAACGGGTCCCGGCCGGCCTGGTCGGAGGCTCCGTCGTGGCTGATGACCAGCACCCCGGTGAAGGTGCTGGGGCTGGCGCTGCTGTCTGCAGCATGGAGCGGGTCGTCAAAGATCACCACGTCACTGGGGAAGGCATCAGAAAGCGCGGCGTCGGCGTCGATGACCATGTCGACGAACGGGTCTGTGGGGCCAACGGACTCCAGGTCGGAGACCGGCTCGTTGGCGATGTGAAGCTTGCCGAGGGAGTCGACGAGGCAGCTCTCGGGGCTGGCTGCGCCCGTGACGAGTGCGGGCTCGTCGGAGAGGCGGATCCCGCCAATGAGATCAGTGAGGCTGTTTGCGGCGCAAGCAACTTCGATGCCGCGCAGCGTGTCAGCACAAACGCCGTCAGGCGTGCCGGGCTGGCTGCGCTCGCCAGGAAGGAAGAGGGTTCCCGTCCAGAACGTGTTTTCGGACGACGGTGCACCTAGCCCCACGGTGGGCGCCAAATGTCGGGGATATCGTGCGAGATATGCCAGGGGGTGGCTTATCGTGGATGGGGACAAAAGTACGTCGCCGGGCTCTAGAAGCGGGAGTGAGCAAGACCGCATATGCCTGCGAATCTTACCCAGGTTCGGGGCTCTCCTAGGAGATAACACCCCTAGTCCTGCTCTGCGGGGTCTCCGCATGATCACTACCTCAACAAGTAGCTACAAACTTGCTCCTTGAGCTGTTTTGCTAGAGGAGGAAGGAAGGCAAGGCTAGCTCTACTCCACTCTCTATGTGTGTGTGTGAGTGCTGAACTAAGAAAGCTCTCTCCTCTCCACTAAGGTCCCAACCCCTTGCATGGGGTGACCTGGGGGGTTTATATAGGCCTACCACCCAGGGGTACAATGGTAATCCGGCCAGGCATAGGACCCAGCCGTGAGTGTCTCTAGTCGCCGGCTTCTTCGCCGACTGCAGGGGCCCGCCGCCTGGTGGGTCCCCCCGGCTGTCTCGTACTCGGCCGACAAGCCGGGCCCGCTGCTTGCGGGTCCTTTCGGCTGCGTAGCACTGTAGCCGTGCCACTGATGATGCATGCTTGGTCGGGGAGAGCGTGGCTACAGTCCCGCCGCCTGGCGGGCGTTTCACTGTGGCCACTCCCCGTCTCTTCTGGTTAATGGCGCACAAACTTCAAGGAAGGGGGAGGGCCGCCTGCTAGGAGCCGGCCTCCCCCTGAGCCGACTGGTCAGGGCTCGCCGCCTTCTGGCCTCTCACAGACAGGTAGGGCCCACCGCCTACGGGCTGTACCGACAGCCCGTCGTGGGAGCATGGCTTCTTCTGCCATGGGTGATGTCATGAGCAGCATGGCAACAATGCCACGTCGGGCGTGGGATGTCCGCTTGGTACGCTGCACTGTGGCCACGTTCTGCCCTGGATTCGGGGGTGGCAGGCTTGTACTGTAGCCACGCCCCGTCGTCGTGTTTATGTGGGTGCTAACTTTGAGGGCGCGAGGGGCCGCCTGCTAGGACCCGGCTTCCCAGGAAGCCACCTGCTAGGAGTCGGCCCACTTCATGGCCATCTTCTAGATTCCGCCGCCTCCTGGCAACCGGCCGCTTGGACCAGCCGGCCCCAAGAAGGCGGTCCTTTGTCTTTGATGTTTGAGGGGCGCAGCCTGCCCCGATGTCTTGAAATACCCAGGGGAGCTGATGAGGCTACCCGTGGTCATTTACTCCGACAGCGAGCTTCTCCTTAACCGCGGAGTCGATCCTAATGGAAGATGCATCATCGGAGGAAGCCATAGCCGCGAAATAGATCGGTGCTAACACCTTTCATCACACAATGAAAAATAGCATAAGAATCAAACATCAAAGATTACTTCTAAGCAAATTAATCATGATGGACACTATCTCACGGATATTTTGACTTTCGGTGATGGTCGAGCTGGGCGAGTCCATCGTGCGTGAAAAATGTATATCACAGGACGAACTCGCACAGATCGACCGCCATCGTCAAAAGTCGATTTTCTTTCTCCAAGAACAACTCTCATCTCTCTGACGTATATGTGGTGGAACTCTCTCTGGTGGTGGTATATATGGTGGACACTATCTCCTGGATATTTCGACTTTCGGTGATGGTCGAGCTGGGCGAGTCCATCATGCGTGACAAATGTATATCACAAGAAGAACTTGCCCAGATTGACCGCCATCGTCAAAAGTCGATTTTCTTCCTCCAACAACTCTCATCTCTCTGACGTATATATGGTGGAACTCTCTCTGGTGGTGGTATATATGGTGGACACTATCTCACGGATATTTTGACTTTCGGTGATGGTCTAGCTTGGCGAGTCCATCGTGCATGACAAATGTATATCACAACAAAAACTCGCCCAGATAGACCGCCATCGTCAAAAGTCGATTTTCTTCCTCCAAAAACAACTCTCATCGACTGTCGGTGATGGTCGCTCTTCCTCTGTTCCTCCTACTATGAAAAGATCACAGAGGAGGAACAGAGGAAGCGCCACCCCCTACGACAACAATCGGCATATGTCAAATATCATCGGGGTGACCTCCATATCATTCATACAAACAACAAGAACTAATAGATGCATCAACAATTATCTATACAAAAAAATTAACAATTATCTACATTCATCCATCCTTCTTTGCATCCATCTATGCATTCATGCATACATACATACATCCATCTATATATTGATACATACAAAAAACTACAAAAAAATTTACTAAAAAAAACTCCATGCATCAATCCATGCATTAATACATACATATATACATTCATACATCCGTGCATCCATCAATCCTTGCATCCATATAAAAATCCATGCATCCATACCCCCTTCACCTTCCGGTAAATCATCGCCCTTGCTTTTCGCCTTCCTCCCCCCCCCCGGCTGGTAGGCTCGTTGAGGGCCGTCCTAATGGCTGTGAAAAAGTGTTTGGCGACCCTGGTCGCAGTGGAGTGACCAACTAACGGAAGCTTTCAGACAGTTCGCCGGTAACACAGGCGTTACGGGTTCCTTCCTCCCCTTTTGCGGCCACATTTCCGGGTACCCCGAATTGCACATCACCTGCAAAGGCGTCCACCGTCCCCGGACCGGTTCGGGCAGGATTACGTCGTGGCACGATGACAGCACTTCTCCGCTGTTTGAAGGCCCCCCTCCCCTGTTGCTTTGCGCTCCTCTTGGCTTGGCCTGTGTCATGCCCCTTCCCCTTTTCCCAGCTCGGATCCGCGGCCTTGTCGTCAAAGATCACAACACGTCACTGCGCGAAGGCATCAGGAAAAGGCCGGCGTCGGACCGTCGCGTCGAGTTGACCTGTCGACAGAAACGGGTCTTTGGGGCCAACGGGAATCCAGGTACGTGAGACCGGCTCGTTCGGCGATGTGAAGCTTCGTGAGGGATTCGACCGAGGCAGCTCTAGGGGCTGGCTGCGCCCCCCTGCTGAACGACTTTGTGACGCGGCTCGTCGGAGAGGTTCCCCGGATCCCGCCAATGAGATCACGTGGGGCTGTTTCGGCCGCTAAGCAACTTAGGCGTCGCAGGCGTCGTAAGCACCCACAACGCGCTCGCGTGTGCGTGGCTGCTGCGCTCGAAGGAAGGAAGAGGGTTCCCTGTCTCCAGAAGTATGTGTTTCAGCCGACGACGGGTTTGTTATCCTAGCCCACGGTGGGGGCGCAACAATGTCGGCTGCTTTTTTTGGGATTCGTTTGCGCCAGATATGCCCAGGGCGGTGGATCCTGTCATCGTGGATCGGGGCACAAAAGTACGTGCGCGGGGCTCTATGACTTGATTGCGGATGAGCCAACGACCGCGATATGCCTGGCCGAATCTTAACTCCACGGTCTCGCGGGGCTCCTATCTAGGAGATAACACCCTAGTCTGCTCTGCGGGGTCTCCGCATGATCAATACCTCACAACAGTAGCTACAAACTTGCTCCCTGAGCCTCTGGTTCTGTTTTAGGAGCGAGGAGGAAGGAGGCAAGGTCTAGCTTCTACTCCACTCTCTATGTGTTGTTGTGAGCGTGAATCGCATGAAAGCTCCTATCTCCTCTACCATAAGGTTCCCCAACCCCACACTCTCCGACTGGGGTGACCTGGGGGTTTATATAGCCCTAACCACCTAGGGGTACAATGGATAATCCGGCCAGGCATAGGGCACCAGCCGTGATGTAGTCGTCTATCTACGCCTGCTTGCCGGCCCGACGCCCTCCAGGGCCGCCTCGTGGGCCCCCCGGCTGTGATCTTGTATCGGCGACAAGCCGGGCCCGATGCTTGCGGGGTCCTTTCGGATGCGTAGCACTGTAGCCGTGCCACTGATGATGCATGCTTGGTCGGGGAGAGCGTGGCTAAGTCCGCCGCCTGGCGGGCGTTTCATCCGTGGCCACTCCCCGTCTCTTCTGGTTAATGGCGCACAAACTTCAAGGAAGGGGGAGGGCCGCCTGCTAGGAGCGGCCTCCCCCTGAGCCGACTGGTCAGGGCTGCCGCCTTCTGCCTCTCACAGAGGTAGGGCCACGCTACGGGTCTGTACACGACAGCCCGTCGTGGGAGCATGGCTTCTTCTGCCAGGGTGATGTCATGAGACAGCATGGCAACAATGCCACGTCGGGGTGGGATGTCCGCTTGGTACGCTCGAACTGTGGCCACGTTCTGCCCTGGATTCGGGGGTGGCAGGCTTGTACGTAGCACAGCCCCGTCGTCGTGTTTATGTGGGTGCTAACTTTGAGGGGGACGGGGCCGCCTGCTAGGACCCGGCTTCCCAGGAAGCCACCTGCTAGGAGTCGGCCCACTTCATGGCCATCTTCTAGATCCGCGCCTCCTGGCACAACCGGCCGCTTGGACCAGCCGGCCCCAAGAAGGCGGTCCTTTGTCTTTGAGTTTGAGGGGCGCAGCCTGCCCCGATGTCTTGAAATACCCAGGGGAGTGATGAGGCTACGTGGTCATTTACTCCGACAGCGAGCTTCTCCTTAACCGCGGAGTCGATCCTAATGGAAGATGCATCATCGGAGGAAGCCATAGCCGCGAAATAGACTGGTGCTAACACCTTTCATCACACAAGAAAAATAGCATAAGAATCAACATCAAAGATTACTTCTAAGCAAATAATCATGATGGACACTATCTCACGGATATTTTGACTTTCGGTGATGGTCGAGCTGGGCGAGTTATCGTGCGTGAAAAATGTATATCACAGGAGAACTCGCACAGACTGACCGCCATCGTCAAGTCGATTTTCTTTCTCCAAGAACAACTCTCATCTCTCTGACGTATATGTGGTGGAACTCTCTCTGGTGGTGGTATATATGGTGGACACTATTCCTGGATATTTCGACTT